>OY759177.1:3948239-6348239 GCA_963662085.1 Eupithecia inturbata
GAACCCACAATCTCCTGTGTCGCAGGCGGACCTACGCCCGCCGTTATAGTATCAAAATGGTGTGTGCAGGAAACCGCTGGATGCGGGCAGCGCAGGATCGGTCAATGTGGCGATATTTAGTGCAGGCCTATGCCCAGCCGTGGACGTCTTTCGACAGATATTATGGTGACGATGATGATGAGGTAAGTTGTCGACATAGAGCTACATAATATAGCATTTACGAGGTATAGGCTAACTGCAGTTACAAACCACAATGCACCTGAACCTTTCTGCCGATTTCGTCACCCACTCACTCAATCGACTATTACACACATTTTATAATACCCTATTCTTCGTATTACCTAACTGAGGTATATGGGAAACTGGCATAACACAATTAAGTAAGGATATTGACGCATGCTAACAATGCATTTACTTTGGCAATATCTACGATTGTGTTATTGTGAAATGATATTTTTTGGTCGGGTTGAAACCAAGTTTGCTTTGGCTTGCCATTGCCATTTTTTTAGGCCCTCTCTGAAAAAGACCTGTGTGTCTACCATGAGTTTTTACAATCTATACTCGCTAGCGACTGTAGTTAAAAAAATGTATGAAAACTTGAACAGCGTCTCTAGCGGATAGTTGGGTACTAAAACGCGCGGTACTAATATTTACGTAACTACTGTAGTAACGTCAGGCGATCTAACTGTGACAACTCATGGTATACACGCTGAGGCTGTTTGACGTTAGTTGACGAGACGTTAGACGTTAGATGACGTGATTGTGACGCCTAATTTTTCTATACAATTTGGTACAGCGCCTCTATCGTGCAATCCCATACAAATTGGAGACGTCATGATCACGTCTCGTTCCTAACGTCAAAAAGACTCAACCCTCTCTGCTTGAGTCTCGCTCTCTGGCCCGGCGGCCAGAGACATGTGTGTCGGTGGTACTCAGTGCTAAGGGAATAAGTTTTGTTTCGCCTATATCGGCCGTGTGGTGCCGCCGTTTTACAATTTGCACCACACAACTCTGCCCGCGAATGTCGTAAGAGGCGTTTAAGGGATATCCACCAGGGGGCAGGCCGTAGCGCCTCCTGCAGGACAATTTTACCATCAAACTGCAATCCCAACTATGAGCTGCGATTATAGCCATTACCTCCCATATGCAAGTCATCATGGTGAGGCCTGCGTCTGCGTAGTATAAATAGGCTGTAAATGAAATGCGCCTATAAAAAGCGGGCCATCAGAGCAAGAGCTTTTTATAGGTAAGAATTAATTAATAAATGTTTTATCGCACCAACACATTTAAAAAATTAAGAAAACAAGCACCAATGGACGGCCTTATCGCTGAAAGTAATTTCTCTCGGGCAAAAACGGTATTGGTGATTTGTGTTAGTTGCGTTGATCCTAAGTTGGTCCCAGAGAGGTTACTTAGGCCTAGTTATTGGCCCACATTTTATTCTTACCAGTTCTTTTGTTTTCCGAATCGAAGGTAAAAGCAATTTGACATGTGACATTGAAATAAGCAGAGGTCAATTATCGGGTGGACGAAAACAATGTTACCATTTACACGTAACAACGGTAACTCACTCGAAGACGCTAAACAAATCGCACAATAATTTCACAATCTTATAACGTCAGATAGCTGTATCACTTGACTGTTGCTTCTCTAGGTGTGTTTCTAAACCATAACCATTATTATGCCTATTATCGGTTTGTGCACATATCGATAATTCATAGTTAGTTATAAAATGTATTTAATCTGTAACTCTACTTTTTCTCACATCTTGATATTTTTATAAGATATAAAGATGTAAGAACTGTGTATGAAACCATTGGTAACCCTAATAAAGAAAATTAAAATTATTTAAAAAATTTTTTAACCATTATTGTGGCACTTAGCCGGCTCTCCTGATTGTTAGCGGTTACCGCAGCCTAGGGACGCCTGTAACATCCAGAGAACTTTAACACGTAGGTTGTCTACCCCTTAAACGTTAAGAAAGGGCCTAAATTTGCCAAAATATAATACTCACAGTTGTCTGCTACGTATCATGTTTGCAACTACTATAGTTTAGAGAAGAGTTAGTATGACTCCAGTTAGTTCTTAGAGGAACTAAAAATCAAAAGCATGAGATGATTTAGCTGGATTGTATAGGCTCGCCGACGACGGTCAATGAGACGTTTTCCAAAAAGATGGCGCATCTACATATTTGGTCATAGAACTCAATACTTAGATGGCACATTACTAGATGGCATAATACATGGCATTCCGTATCTTTGACATTTTTTTATTGTACAATAATTCATAAGAAATTTCATGTATTTACATTCTAAACATTTTTGTATACTTATTGTTTTTTTATGTTATAAAATTTGTTTAATATTTAATGTTTTTGTTATGTATAATGTCCTTATAAAATATATTCACAATGTTTCACCTACCAACGTAGATGAAACCCAGGTACTTATTAAAATTATAACAATGTACACCAAATTATATTTATCTATAGTATAACAATAATAATGTACTTGCCCAATAAACTACATGCATTTTTTATTTTTAAGTTTTGCCGTCAACTCACTGTCTTTTTAGCACCTTTTACTATTATTGTAATACCTAGTCTTAAGGTTCTGCATCTCCAATAAATATAATTAAGGAACGCTGTAACCATGTATTCGGAGGGGGGCGTTACGTTAATGCTCGCGACACAGTTTTTATAACTACTGCGCGTATTATCGTTTTAGTAGTATTATCGTTTTCACGCCTGATGTGTATTTCCCCTTACTTTGTTCCAAATAAAGATAATTTTAATTTAATTTAATTTTAATTTAAGAAAAATTCCGACACAATAGTGACAATTAAGATGTCGTCTAAACTAAAGTAAACTAAACAAATTTGAAAGCACTAAAAATTATGCCATCCTTTTAATTTCCATCGTTATGAAAGAGACGGCGACATTATTAATTTCCATCGTTATGAAAGAGACGGCGACATTATTAATTTCCATCGTTATGAAAGAGACGGCGACATTATTAATTTCCATCGTTATGAAAGAGACGGCGACATTATTAATTTCCATCGTTATGAAAGAGACGGCGACATTATTAATTTCCATCGTTATGAAAGAGACGGCGACATTATTAATTTCCATCGTTATGAAAGAGACGGCGACATTATTAATTTCCATCGTTATGAAAGAGACGGCGACATTATTAATTTCCATCGTTATGAAAGAGACGGCGACATTATTAATTTCCATCGTTATGAAAGAGACGGCGACATTATTAATTTCCATCGTTATGAAAGAGACGGCGACATTATTAATTTCCATCGTTATGAAAGAGACGGCGACATTATTAATTTCCATCGTTATGAAAGAGACGGCGACATTATTAATTTCCATCGTTATGAAAGAGACGGCGACATTATTAATTTCCATCGTTATGAAAGAGACGGCGACATTATTAATCCTGTCAATTTAGTTCAGATTACTTTTTGCGATATCTGAATTGACGCCAATGTAACTATTGTTTGAGAATAAATTAAATTAAATTAAATGCGCGGATCTTTAGCAGGAAGGAGATGTCATGTCGAATTAATCACGGTCTATGCAGGGTCACTTTCATTGGACAGCCCCATGTTAAAAGCGCTCTCTATTCAGACTGAAAATATTATTGAACATTATCTTTTGCCTCATAAAAAGTCTGAAAAAAAATCATCAATATAACCAGACAGAACTATGGTTTGTTTCATTAGCTGTGTTGGTAAGTGTAGCTGTCGAGTAGGTACATTGCCTTCTGTTGTTCAGTCTATTTCGACACCCCATTCACATTCCCGGCTCTAAATAATAAGGCATTTTGACACTCGCTGGCTAATTCAGCTGAATAACCTTTGAGTGACAATGCGATTTCGAAACAAAAATCACACAAGTTCAATGGTAGTGATATAAAACTGTTTGAAGGTCATGTTAGCGTGTGTGTTTTGATAATACAGTTTTAGTTTGTTAGCTCTTGTACTATACTTATAAACAAAGTTCCATGAGAATTCAGGAGTTCAGTTTAATTTTGTTTAAGCTAGCTCTAAATTTACAGAAGAAATTAAATATGTCTAAGAGCTTTATACGTGATTTCTGTAGGACATACCTACCACAAAGCAGAAATTATACTTATGGGTGTATACCCATAAGTAAAAGCCAAGGCCAACAAACCCTCTGTAGGGTATCCTACAGAGGGTTTGTTGGCCTTGGCAACAAAAAAACGCCAGAAAGGTGTTGCCGGATTTTTTTACTCATTATTAGAATTGCTGTAAATGCCTTTTCGGTAATGAGTCTTGACAACAAAAAGTTTAAAAACAATGACGAGAAAGTTCTAAATTCTAAAAGTTCTTGAACCTTTTAAATCCGGGCCAACTTCAGGCCAACGAAACAAAGACAATAATAGCCAATGCCGTTTGCGGCACGAGCATATCCGTCATCGATTATCGAAATGGTATGTCAATGATCGGTGCCTTGAGCTGGAGAACGGTGTTTTTTTCCTACCCCATCACTGAGGTGTTGGGGTACAGTAGAAACTATTTGCTCGGATCGGTAGACTATATGTACTACCTCTTAGGGTAGAGGCAGAATAGGTAGGTGTCATAAATAAGTTTGACGTGTTTGTCTGTAAATGCTAACCCCGCACGGCGGAATCTCACCGCGCGGTTTTGCCGCAGAATTCTGCTACATATGGAAATTGTAAGAAGCTGCCCGCCCGCAATTGCGGAAAAAAATCTGCGTAAGTTACGATTCAGTACATGGTACGTAAACGCGAGAAAAAAAAATCACGCGGTGAGATTATGTGTGTAAAGTACCTGTAGTAGTGTTGTGTGTAGTGTGTGTGTGTGTGTGTGTGTGGCATCGTAGCTTACGAAGTAACTTTTCATAGCTCTATGTTGTAGCTCCCAAACGGATGAACTAATTTGGATTCAGATTATTTTCCTTGAAAGTTGACTTGTGTTCTTAGCTATGTTTGAAGAAATTCGGGCCAGCATTTAAATACTGTTCAAAGTAAAATTTTCGCCGAGGTGTTAGATTTTTTGTTATATTAGCTTGCTTTTCAAAATGGGAACTTAAGTGGTTCTTATGAATAATTTAGTTCGATTTATATGCGGGACATAGGCCTTGCATAATGAATGAGCGCCGTAGCGCCTCAAACCAGCACCAGCAGTGGACTACTTAGTACCTAATAATATGATGATGATGATTTATAAGAAGGATTTGGGGAAGGCCTGGCGACTTGCTGGGCAAACTCAGCAGTGGGACAAATTAGGGCTTTAGAAAAAAAAATAAACCAAATAATAAAAGGAACACCGACTCCCACTCTACAATGATTGATACAGAATCGATGGCTTGCATTACACACGCATTTAATCGATACCAAGGCCGAATTCTTTTGTTGCTCCTGTCTCTAATAATTAGTGAAGTGAGTGAACAAAAGAGCTATTACCGGCTTAGAAATAGAGCCTACAGAGAAACATTGTGAATTAAATGGAGAGTCTATGTGTATATTAATTGTGTACCCACTAAGACTACATACACCTAAGAACAATACCTGAATGCATAAAATCACATATAATTATATGAATATGAATAGCCTTCTCTTTATATTCATATTCATATAATTATTTGTGATCATATTCATATAATTACATGTGAGTCTTATTTACTTTGCCAATCCGCAGAGATCTACATTCATGCCTGATCTTGTCAATCTTTTGTCCAATACCAAAGCCTACGCATTTTGATGTTATCTTTGAACTATGGTTTGTAAACTAGCATCGAAAAGAATGATATTATTTCTAAGCAGTGGCGAAATGTATTTGCAATGTATTGTGTTGACTGTTATCGATCAATCAGGTTTTGTGTCGTTGCGGGTAGATAAATGGTTAGTTAATGGGTAGCCATTATTTGAGAGCAAAACATAATAGATTAATCAAACGGGTAAGCCTAAGTAGCTTTTATAGAGGTAGAGTTCAGTGCGTAAAGGGGCATGAAGGTATGTTGCCGTGGCTAAAAACGGTCTCACACGTAATCAAACCATCAGATTTGCAATTTTACATGTAGGTAACAATACCGCACATGTTCGTCTTCGACTTCCTCGTACTAGTGAATGCGTTAATAAGATTCATGACGACCGATGTGGCGCGGCGGGCGAAGGTCCGCCTGCGACGCAGGAGGTTGCGGGTTCGATTCCCGCCTTGGGACAAATGTTTGTACGATCTGCAAAAATTTGTTTCGGGTGTACTGGGTATTTTCTATGTGTAATAAAAAATATCTATCTATGTAATGTATTGTATTAAGTATATCAGTCATCTAGTACCCATAACAAGCTCTGCTTAGCTTGGGGCTAGATGTTGTGTGGATTGTCCAGCATTATTTATTTATTTATCGATTGAATTTAAATAATTTCATAATTTAACAGTGAACCTTCATAATATCAAAAAATAAAGTTGCTGAGTTAATGAGGTCCGCTAAGTGAAATATAAAAATATTAAAAAAACAATACTGTATGTTTGGTAAAATTGATAAAAATAGGATCCTGTAATAAGGGAATGATCCCTTATTACAGTTTGTTATGATTTTTAGGATGACCTAAAAATCATAACAAAATAAAGAAAAACCGTGTCATCAATTAAAAGAGCACAATATCTTTATAAAAACAGTTTTTAGGTGCACAACTTCAGAATTGCTTATAAATGTGTTTGGTCGTGTAAAGAACCCAGGAAATCAGTTCCCCGAAACTGACACCTATGATGGTGTGAAGAACCCCTTAGCCAATTTGTTAGTGTGGTTTGATTAAGAACGGTTTTACAGGCTTAGTACAGGGACTTAAGCATAAAAATAAAATCTCAGCTTATCGGTGAAGCGCTGGTAACCGTTGCTAGCACAACCGTTGCTTCCAGCGCTTCACTAGTTGACTAGTTGTCACATTAATGACGACCTCCCCGGAGGAGGTTGCGGGATCCTGCCTCGTGACAAAGGTCTGCAGATATTTGTTTTGGGTGTTTTCTATGTTGAATAGAAAAAAATATATATTTAAGAAGTATAATTATCTAGTACCCATTACACAAGCTCTGCTTAGCTTGGGGCTAGATGATGCTGTGTGAATTGTCCAGCATTATTTATATATTTTCACTTCTCATGCTCAAAAAGTGTGTCATTCATGAAAGCGTAGCGTAGCGGGACTAAAGTGTGAATTTAATCCCTAGGTGTACAGAGTATTTTTTCTTTTTAATTTTTATCATCCATATGATATCATCCAGTTCAAAAACTTCATGAATAAAGAGCATACATTTTATTGAGGCTCCATGAATAAAGAGCACACATTTTATTAAAAATGTATTTATTAGAATTTAAATTGAAGCACATTTTGGGTGATTTTTGGATGTTTATAAGAAGGGTGATTCTTCCTCCATGCTATCATGAATACGTACTTTTCGTAGTGTGTACCTAACTAAGACATTAAAAAAGTAGGTACTATTAACGCGAAACATCTAGAATTTATTGTTTACTACAAATTGAATTGAAGGTGATCTTATTTTAATTAATTCAGAATGTCATCAAGCGAATATTAAGATAATAATAATAATGCAATTTAAACAGAAGGACTAATAAATAATTAATGTGAGTCGGTTGCGGTCGAAATCACGTGAAATATATTTAAAGACTTACAATTGAATATATTTAAAGACTTACAACAAATTCGTGAAGTAGAAAAGTGAAAAACGTGCGCTTTATTTTACTGAAGGTAACCTAAGTTTGATTGTTTTGTTTTCTCGCAATCGCAGTGAAAAGTCTCTACTTTTCAACACTTTTGTTTCACTGGGGCAAAAACTGCCCATTATACCTCGGTCGTGTCATCCTCCATCACTACCCTCGGGAGTATAACAACCTCGTATTTAATGGGGTGGTTTAGTCCCTAATTAAACAATCTACTATTATTTAATTAATGGTGAGATATTATTTTAACTGACCTTGACTACACCGTCGCCAGCCTCGGTACTAACAGAAAAGTATTCCGCAACTGCGATAGTGAAAGGCGGTATTTGTGCAATGCGCCTTATCAACCGCACTGCACTATTTTACCCAAAGTCGGTTACTTTACAAGTTACAACTTACAAGACATGGCGCAAAATTTCGTTTCCTATCTCGACTTACACAATGCAGTTCTGTCTACATTCCATGTGATTGACCAAAACACGTAGTAGGTACTATACAGGGTGCCACGAAACATGTGTACTAAAGTAACTAGGCCGAAAGGGGGTGATTCTGGACCCCGAGAGGATCAACTTTTGTGCATATTTTTTATTATTTTCGAACAATTTTTACTAAATAAATCACAGACATTTTTCTTTATTCGTGTTCAGATTTACAGCATTTTTTGTAATCATTTCATGACACACCACTGGTTTTGCTGAAAAAATTAGCAAAATCATTTGCGTAATATTTTATTATGTATGTTAAATAAAATAGGCCTATGTCCAGCAGTGGACTAAGATAGGTTGATGATGATGATGATGTTAAATAACGCAAGAGTCAAAGAACACGAATGGGAAGAAAAAAAAACTAAATTCTTAAAATTGTTATTCACAACACACACAAAATCTAATTCAGAATCATCCCTTTTCTGCTTAGTACACATGTTACGTGGCACCCTGTATACTTATTCTGTGCCAAAACGGTATAGGAACATAGGTACATCAATTCAATAGCACACAACTCACAAGTTAGGTAACAATACTCAATCAGTATAATTATCTTTTGGACTTAGGTATTGAATGAAGGTAAACAGTAAGAACTAAGTACGTAGGTACTGGTACTAGATACAATTTAACTAGCTTAGTTACTTAGCAACACATCGCTTTCAGCAGATGATTAAGCCATCAAAAAAGCAGTATTCTTTAATTGCATAAGTAGGTACCTAGAAAACAACCTAGATATTAAATGAGGCTTGTCGGTTATGAAAAGGTATACAACTATGATCTAATTGTATTATTCAACAATAAACCACCGCAAGAATCAATTGGATGCGAGTATGCGAGGTTACTTAATTTATAATTATTTCAGTAGAGTCATCAGAAATAGAGCAAACTTAGTAATATTTTGAGCTTCAGTAGTATTATACAATCTGTGGCCGAGTCACACGTTCTGTGGTTGTACTAGCATGCCTCGCGTAGCTCCGAATACGTTCCATAGATGGCGCCACCAAATTTAGATCATAACCTTGAATATTTCCTACAGATTTTCTGGAATTTTCGCGAAAAATCATATTATTAGAAACGTTGTGAAAAATAAAGCCCGCTTGTAAAACTTTCCTTAACTTGATAAGATTCGAACTAGCGCTCTTTTTACAAACGTATTGATAATTTCAGCGTTTAACTCGACTGGGAGCGTGGCGTCTCCTGTAATCCGGCTTCTCGGAGGTCGGGTTTGGAGGATGGTTTGAGGTCGGGAACCACTGGTGCTGCGCGTTCCATGTTGACTGGACGTCCACACTAAGCCTGGTATTAATATGGACCACCTGGAGGAGTCTAGGCGGTGCAGGTTAACTAAGGAGGTGCGAACCGGGCCAGAGGGGGAAACCCAGCAGCCAAAAGTACCCGTATCGGGCAGTAGTGGGATAGCGGCCGGGAGTGGGGCCGTAGTATCAGCCTGACCAATACAATCAGACCCTTTCCTTTTGTTATTTTAAAACCTGCAACGCAAAAAAGCCATCGTGTGTGCGCTTGTGGCATGGTAGCTCCGAAACGGAGGAATCGATAAAAGCTTAAATATTTTTATTTGAAAAGTGACTATCGATCTTCTTAGCTATGCTATGAAAATCGGAACCGCCGTTTTCATGTTACTCAGGAGTTTTCGAATTCGTGTGTTTTCATTTGATTGAACCATATTTTTTCCGCACCTTCCTTCTTTACTTAAGGATTGGGGTGGTTTTGGAAGAGTTGGGAAGGGTTTGATTTCTGACCATAACTTTATTTCAGAGTAATTACTAGAACTTCGGTATCAATACCTGCTGCGGTTCATTTTAATGAATTCACTAACTGCACCATTATTTTTATTCTCTGCATTTTTTTTTTCAAGATACAAGATAATGGCTCAATTTTCTTGGAACCTACTTCATTGTAATGTCATACATTTTACGTTCTGGCTGTCCACTCCATACACTTTCAAATACCAAGGTCCTTTACCCACAAGTTTTTGCTGATATGTTGTGTTGCTGATATTGAACCTTATTACTCAGGAATTAGGCGTGCCAGGTTATGGTTAATTATTCGTTAGGATATGAGCGGACATTGATTTGATTTCGAGAGGTCGTTTCACGGATGTAGACTATTATCTAGTTGTTTTATCGTGTTACTGCCTATTGATAAATAGGCAAGGCACGATAATAGTTGCCGCCGTATGGGCGTGCCCGGCATTCACTAGAGCAAAATATAGAGTTCCATTATCTTGACTATACCTACCGACTTAGTTACTATAGGTACCTAGTAGATGGTAGATATCTAAGCATGTTACCTACCGAAAAAAATCTCAAAATCTCCAAAAATAGGTACTCTTCGATTCGCCAATCGCTTTCAGTGTGCCTTGAACCATAGGGTGTCATTCGACAGATTTTTGTTTTAGGTTAATTTATTACGGTAGCTTAACGCATTCACTGCCCAGTCTCTGCAGTGCGGTACGACCCGAAGGGACGCGCACGCACCCGCCCGCGCCACCGCCGCCGCCGCCGCGCCGCCGCCGTGTCGCATACCCCATAGCCCTGTGCAAAATGGGTAATGAAAGTGTTAGGTGCGGAATGAGTCAAATCAATTAGGTTACTTAGTTTTCACAGCATAACGAAAATTGGTTGCCAACATCTCCGATGGAAAGGAACTAGAAACCTAGAGCCACTAAACAGCCTTCCATATACCTACATGCATTCGGCTCCTGCAGAAATTTATCCGCAATTCCACCCAAACCTGCCCAGCTTTTTGACATTTGCTGGTAAATGGGACCGTCCTTCTTCTGCGAACCGCAGAGAATGTAATGTCACGGTGTGCAAAGGTTAGTACGAGACCCTTCGCTAGCTCACAGACGAGAGGCCCGAATGATATTGACCAACCCTAAACCAAACCAAGAATAAATAGCTTTATTTACATACTCAATAACATTTGCTGTGAAAAAACCCAAACCAATGAAATAACTATTATTGCCGGTAAAAAAACTACACAAAATACATCAACGCGCCTTATTTTGCTTTCTATGCTATAAGAAAATTATAGAGTACCTTATTAATTATTTTCTATGGCACCGTATGACAATCTAAATTTTAAGTATCAATTGATAATTACCTAACACACTATTTGTAATGCCTTGCAATAAAGTTATAGGTAGGTACATGCGTACCTACTTAGATCCTCTTCTAGAGAAAGTGCAAGTCTATTCATACGATCAACATTAATACCTATTAATTGTCGGATTAGATAACTGGACCAGACATGAAATTGCGGTAGGTATCGTTTGCATGTACCTATGTATGTGCATAATAGAGAGTAGATGTGCAACTCCAACCAAATCTCAATTGCTATAGCAGACAAATAAAATAGGTACCTAGGTAATTGCCTTATTGGTATATTGCCTTATTGGTATATTAATTGCTTTCTGACCAGTTTTCAAAAACTTTTAACCTACAGACAAATTTCTGTTGATTGTTTGATTTTGATCTTGAAAATATTATATAATTTTGCTAATCATTTATTCAAAATTTTCTTGTAATATTTTATATAGTTTTGATTTGTTACTTTTCATAAAAAAAAATATTTGTACACAAACTTAAAAAATGTTAATAATTAATCTGGCAAGAGCGGTTTCCTCTAATACAAGCAAATTTTGTTTAAAGGGGGACTCCAATACATGTATGTTTAATTTATAATAAATAAGTTACCAAAATAAAAATTTCTTTTTTTTTTTACTGATTTCGATACTACCTATATAATATTTTTCCTGTAAAATAGAGATGGATATTTACAATGTTACTAACGCTGCATAGGTACATTTTAGATGTAGGTATTGTTCTGCCAACTACGTGGATAGGTAGGTAGGAGGGAATGGAACATTTTTCGACATATTTCAATATATTTTAAAAAGAATTAAACTTAGTAAAAATTCCAAAACTGTTCTGAAATGTACAAGCCTTTCATTTGACCTTTCATTTGACACCCCATGTAGGTCTCATTTAAAATTTCGACAGCACAATTTGTAATAGGTACCTACTACTGAATATTTTCATTTTCATTTTTCATCATGACGCAAGAAGCAGGGCAGGCAGGAAGGACTCCAATTGAACTGAAATTCCATTGAGCTATAGAGGCAATAAAAAGGAGGGTTAGAGGTGGGAGAAAGCGGCAAAAGGAGAGGGTCCGATCTCAGTCAGGCTGGTACTGCGCCCCTAAGTCTCCTGGCTACGGCTTAGTTAAAACCTTACAAGGGCGAGTTGTTCACCCCGTGCCTAGCCAAGTTAGTGTACCGCACCAGACTCCTCTGGGTGGGTCCATATTGACACCCCAGCTAGGTTCACGTAGCGTAGACATCCATTCAACATGGGAGCGCGCGCTGTACCAGTGAGTTCCTGGACCTCCACCATTCCCCACTCCCGACCTCCGAGAAGCCGGATTACAAGAGACGCCACGCTCCCAGTCGAGTTACACGATGAAATTATCAAAATATTTGCTAAAAGAACGCTGGTTCGATTCTTTTTTGTTTCTTTTGTTTATTTTTATTTTTACGGAGCCAGCCACGCCGCGCTAACTGTATTGGGGTGGCAGAACGCTTCTTCAAACCGGCTACTACCGCCATCTAGTATGTTCACATAAAACTAAAAGAATATTTAAAAAACACATCATTCTAGAGCACAAGCTAACATGCCGAAATAATCTAAATAAAATCATAGAATCCTAAATATCCAATAAATATTTTCAAAATTGTGATTCTTTAGTTACAATAAAAAAACATTATTAAAAAAAACTATCATAGTGGCGGCAGGTGGTAGCCTTCGTTATTCCATCTACGGTAGCAGCAGTAACGAAACGTTAGAGACAGCTGATTGGCTGACAATGGTAATCTGACAGATCAACAATGGACAGCTGCTGTTGGTCATGTTTGTCTTTTGTTTTTTGAATTATCAACGGATGATTTTGAATTCTATGAAAAAATCTAATTATTTTCGAAGATTTCGCTTATAAATTCGTGCATTTTGGAGGTTTGATTTGTGTTCAAGTAATGGACTCTGCTAAAATACCCAACTTCAACAGGTAAACCAAAAAATCACACAACTTTCAACCTCAAGTTCACAGTTTGAACTGCGCGCTCTATTTTATCGATTTTCTCTCAAGTTAGGACGATGTAAATAAATCATAAAGCGTACCTTTAACATTTTGCTGGCATTTGTTTCGTACTAAAGGTGTATTCTTACCAATAGGCAGGTGTTCTAATTAGATTGTGGTGGCTATTTTTAGAGAGAACGGCAGCGATTCGCCCAGTGTAACTCCTGTGAAACCTCGACTAGGTCGGTTTGTGGATGTTTACTCTCCAGAACACCTCAATTTGACGCCGAAAAATGTAAGTGAACTTGTAAAATTAGAACAGCATTGTCTGACTCGTGAATTAACATTAGATTATTGGCATAAACTTTTCAATATTAACATTAACTTTTTCATTATCTTTTCTATTTCACAGTAGATTTCCCATATTTATAGAAGTTTGAGATAGAATTGAATAGTTAAATAAACAAGGACAGATTCTATCACCAAAACATTGTGTTTCAGAAAACAAGAAAGAGTTTCAATCAGTTGAGGAATGAGTCTCCAGTCTTATACACATCTGAGAATTTATGTGCCGACGATTATAAAATAAGCAGGTTAGTGTAATTTTTGAAAAGGACTTAATATTGGCTGGATGGTAAAAAATATATATTTTATGTCATAATAATTTAATTTCAGAACGGTTAAGCCTCAAACGCGCTTCCGAAATGAATTTCGAAACTGCTCATTTGAAGGTAACCAGAGCTTCCCACGCCTGACTCGAAAAGTGCCAACCATGATGGAGATGGAGACTCCTACTAAATTGAAACCACCATCTGAACTAGTAAGAGGTATGTAGAAATATATAGAAAGTTTAACAAACCTAAGAGAAAATCTTAGAGATTAAGGCTTTTCTTTGTCATTTAACTTTTAAAATCATCTCCTTTAATATCTAGCACTCTCTAGCTTTCTCAGATAATTTAGGAGACAAAAAGAATCAATACTTTAAAATACAAGACTTGATTGATAAATGATAACATATTTACTATTCACACAGCAGTACCTGCTGTGTGAATTGTAAGCAAACCTTGTGTTGTTATGAGAGTGAGGGACTAGAGAGTGCACCTGTGTTTGCGCGCACACTAGTGCGCTTGTGTGTGTTGATATGTCCTGTGCACCCTGGCTTGCCTTTGTTGAGACTGGCCGCTGTGGCTGAATTTCGGCTAGGAGGGAGAGCAAACCCTGTGTTATGTTCTTGCTGATGCTTTAGTCACTCGCATATAAATCTTGATCACATTACAGTTGATGGACCGAACGGCCTGCGATTCAACACATCTCTGGCCACGGAAGCAGCTGGTTCACCGGCCCCCTCTCAAACAGACCGCTTGCAGCAGTCCATTAATCCTAGCAAGGCTGTGTTCACCATTGAAACAAATACATCAAAAGTATGTTGATAATAATATATTACAGTATGCAGTTAGCTTTATTGTTTCAATTGTAAATACAAGTTCTTATAATTTGTTTTTATTATTTGATTGTAATTTTCTTTGTTAAAAAAGGCCATAGCCATTGTAAAAAAAAAAAGTTTTGAGCTATACTCAGTTCTAGAACCCTAGATATTTTTTGTAAACAAAGGCGTTACAAAACCAAAGAAATATTGGTGGTAAATATTTTATAACACTGGTATCATCGGAGGCAATAGCAGAAGTTCGAAACAGTTTTTGGTTATAAAAGCTTTCATTGATCATTTCACCAGTAGCTTGTTCCTTTTCTAGCTCAAATTTGTACATTTTTCTCTTGGCGTGTGCAATTAAGTGTTGTTGAAGTTTGTGTTTTAAATTTTTAGTGATTACAATCCTGTTACCTTGTTGTTATCTGCTATTGTTATTAGTTTTTGTTAAGTTTTTATTTATAAAAGTCTTTGTTGACATAAAATATCTTGAATTCTAAATCCAAGTATAGAATAGTAATAGTAATTTATAAAACCCAATTTGTTTTAGAATTTATAGCAATCATTATCATCAAGTACAAATCATAAATTTCCATACAACTTATTTCCTTATTATAATGTATGATGATAATGAATGAAACACTAATCTTAAGATTCTAAAGAATCTGACACATATATAGAAAATACTTTACTTCACACTTAACAAGAAAACATAAAAACTAAATGATATGTCCACTTAAAAATGTTCTCCAGATCTTGATAGTGAACAACAAAGCCTGTTCCCTCCTCGGCTACTCATCGGGAGAGCTGTGTGGCCTGCGGTTCTCCGAGCTGATGCGGAAGAAGTGCAAGGGATTCAACTTGCAGGATGCGGAGCAAGAACATGGAGACGTATCTGAGGATGGCACCGTTGTGCTGCTTAGTGGAAAGGTAATATGCGGAAATGAGCAACATTTACTTAACCTTTCACTGCTCAGCCTCTGCTGCGGTGCGACCCGAAGTGGAGGGCCGCAGGTACACGCTGGTATACCTGGATATGCAGGTCATGGGCAATGAAAGTTTTAGTTAAGAACAAAATAGACCATTGTTGGACCACAATCTCACTTGTTGGTAAGTGACTATGTGGCTGATGATGTATCACGAATTCATCACTCCTACTTCGTGAAGGACGAGCGAATACAGAATGGGTGTCTTAATATTCACTCTTTTAAGAAAAAAATATTGGCGATAGTAAAAGTATACCTAACTTATATTTATATCACGAGGGTTGATATAAAATATACCAGAAGGGATTATCGTGCAACCAAGCATAGTTTTATGCATGGATGGCGAGACTGATGTAAATATACGTTTGAACGCTCAGTTCACACCAAAGCTTGGATGTGTATTAGTTACGACTGTATAAGTAAACTGGGCGATGATAATTGATTGTAATTTTTTTTTTTATTTATTAAGACGCACAAAACATATTACAACCACAAAAAATAACAATGTTTCAATAATGTAGGTAACTTGATTGTAACACAACCTATGTGCATACTGGAATAATAATATTTCAAGGAGCGCTTAAAACTAACATTATTTGCAGCGTCTTTGATCAAGTCAAGGTAACCTGTTGTACACCTGAGGGCCCATAATATGAGTTAACTTCGATGAATTTGTCGGGACCGCGCTAGTGACACCTGTCTGTGCTGGTTACGAGTGCTGTTTTTGATATGCTATCTTCTATTTGACGACCGATGTGGCGCGGCGGGCGAAGGTCCGCCTGCGACGCAGAAGGTTGCGGGTTCGATTCCCGCCTTGGGACAAATGTTTGTACGATCTGCAAATATTTGTTCCGGGTGTTCTGGGTATTTTCTATATATAATAAAAAATATCTATTTATGTTATATATTGTATTAAGTTTATCAGTCATCTAGTACCCATAACACAAGCTCTGCTTACTTTGGGGCTAGATGATGCTGTGTGGTGTGGATTGTCCAGCATTATTTATTTTTATTTTTATTTATTTATTTATTTATTACAGGTAGTAGAACTGCTAGCCAAAGATGGTAGTTCATTACAAGTGTCGCTGTGGATACGCCAGCTCGACAGCGATGGACCTTGCTTGGTGGTCGCCGAGCCAGTCTGCTGTAAGAATGTTGTGGTAAGCTTTTAGCTCTTAAAGGGTACATTTGGTGTTGCGTGTACATTTCAAATTGGTGGATTCTATAAAATAATTACAGGCTTTTGGTTGTAGACCATGGACCAATTTGAGTCCGATTGCGGAAAAGGCAGCCCCGTAGACAGATATTTAACGACGGCGTCGGGTAAATTGGTGATTCTTAATTTAGCCAGTAGAGTGACTTATAAAAAAATTATTTACTATCGAGTTTGCTATTCAGGCACAAGAATACACAAACTTATTATGACCCGGCTTAACAAGATCCAAACGGCCGCACAATTGTTAAAATTTAGCGCAAATCACATTGGAACGAATTGTGATTCCGATGCTATTCTCCTTTTCAACTTTCATTACAGGCCTTAGTTACCCCTGGGTCGTGGTGGGTCCTGGGTCACAAGCTACTGCCCGCAGCTTTGCACGCGCTTTTTAAGTAGCCTATGTCCGTCCCCGGGATAACATTTACCTCCGTGCCAAATTTCATTGAGATCCGTTCAGCTGATCACGCGTGAAAAGATAACAGACAGACAGACAGACTTACTTTCGAATGTATAATAATAGTACCTATGGATATCAAATTATCAATCTTATTTGTAGAACCAAAAGCTCAAAATCCTACACCCCATTTCAGCTAACAATCGACGCCGAATCCGGCTTAGTGGTGGCATGCGAAGGCAACGAAGCAGGCGCTCTATTCGGGGCGGAGTCGAGTGATAAGCTAGTGGGCTTGCCCGTGGCTTCGCTCATACCGTCTATACACCTGCCTGGCGATGCGATGATTTCTAGGAGTGTATCTAAGCAGAAAGCTACAGGTAATATTGTGACTAAGGGCGCGTTCCCACTGTGTGTCGTTACGGTAAAATATCGTTGGACGACTTTCGTCTCTAGCTGTTCCCATTAAAACGACTGTTTGTCGTCGCGATTTTTTTATCGTGGAACGCCTATCGTATCTAGATCGCACAACTAGTTGTTCCCATTCATGATGACATTTTACGTTTCACGGCAGTGACGATGAGATCGTAACGTTTTTTATCGTTTCACGACTGTCGTACTAGCTGGTCCCATTATAACGACAATCTATCGTCACAACAAAAACAAGTCGTGGACGGCAGTTAATCGTACAGTCGTATTTGTGAACACCTCCATTTAACTATACAAGCACGATGCTTTAAACTGCACGACTTTCTGTCGTCACGACACAGTGGGAACGCGCCCTTGCATTATAAATAAGCAATTAATAATTTAGTCCCAAAACCTGTAAGTACCTAACTATTATGTAAAAATATTGGCTTACACATATAGACATAGGTTTTAGATATTGGGTGCTCGATGTAAACTGTGCATGTCTTACGGTGGAAGAGAGTAAATGTAAAAATTCAAGATGGGGTCAATCAATGCCTTAAAATTCAAACTTGTTCCAGGGTTAGGTTAGGTTAGGTAACCAGGGTTAGCATAGCATAAACGTATTCAAAAAGATGCATCAGTTTTAAATTATATGTAGCGGCTTCACACGTTCTTTTCAAGTAGCCTATATCCTTCTTCGGGATACCGTTTACCTCCCTGCCAAATTTCATTAAGATCCATTCAGCCGTTTAGGCGTTGTAACAGCACAGATCTCGATCCGCCTGTTATTAGCAAATATAAAATTAATCAGATAGTCATAAACTTTATAGGGTGAAGGATCGGAGATCGAGTTGACAGATTCGGTCCCTTAATAGGGCTAGTTAAATATCAGTCAACAATTTAGATTTAGCTTTCACAGGATGGAAGCAATTCGTCTACGTTAAAAAAAAACTACCGAAGTCTTGAAAAGATTGCTACAGATATCCCCATAATAAAATGACCGGATTTATGACATTTTTTTACAGTCATAGGAATTCTAAAAGTTTTTGCTATCAATAATTTGAGAGGTTGGTAATAGATTAGTCGAGATGCCTTCATAGAACACTCGTCTAAAAAGTAGGAATATTAAATATTTCACCGAAACGTGGGAATGAAACGAGCGTTATCTTAAAACCAAATCAGTTCATGGAAAAATTGTCGATGTTTAAACAAATTCTAGAAATTTACCGTAATAAATAACCTTATTTATGAGAGAAGTTTTTTTACAGCCATTGAAATTTAGCACAAAAGTTGGGTTGTTAGACACTCGAAATATTAATCTATGTGTTGAAAACATGAATAACGAGTTTCTTGGTTTAACTCAAGTGGAACTACATGTTCATGGCGCCGCACAGTGGATCTAAAAAGCCCTTCCTATAGACATAGAACTTTTTTTTTCTAAACATGCTTTTTCTTATTGGAAACCAAGACAGAATCTTATTAGAAGCCCAAACTATATCATATTTTATGAACCTAGGTGATAATGACGCAGAAAAGATTTTTTGAACTTTAATTTGTATGGAGAAAAACATGAAAATCGATATTTTTCGGCTCTCGTGCGAGTGCCAGTTATTTCCTCCGGCATAAATAATGTTCCTATTTTTTACTATCTTTTAACATTATAGCACATATGGGGCACTCGATGGACTTCAGGTGAAA
This sequence comes from Eupithecia inturbata, assembly GCA_963662085.1. Taxonomy (NCBI): domain Eukaryota; kingdom Metazoa; phylum Arthropoda; class Insecta; order Lepidoptera; family Geometridae; genus Eupithecia; species Eupithecia inturbata. Next base: position 3,967,688 of record OY759177.1, read on the forward strand.
AAAAATAAAATATATTTTTAAATTTTCTTTTTGCATTTTATTCATTATACAAGGTACATTACGACCTATAAATAATATTTCAACTCACCTAATTATTGTTACAATTTTAATGTAATATTTCACCTATCATAATAATGAAAATATATAAAATTTTTATATTTAGTTAAAGTAAAAGCATAATTATCAAATACAGTCATTATTTTTAAAAAGAAAAGAATAATAATTACAAACTACATAGGCGATTAAACAATTCACACGAAATAAATATTACTATTTTTTTAGACACAAGGCAAATTTTTCTATATTACAAGTTATCAATAATTATTTAAAAAACACGTATTATGTACCTACATATAAGTTACAGAGTTTCTGTAAAACAATTAGAACATATTAAAAGACACATCCATATCAGCATCTGTGTCAGAATCTGTGTCTTCTGGATCAATGAATTAATGTGCTCTGACTTGAGGCACCATCAAATCCCCATTTCGATATTAATATCATTGATTGGTTTGTAATCTCGTCAGGTAAACTTTTTATTATTCTTTTAACAGTTATGTCAAGGAGTGCTTGAAGAGCTACTTTGGCCATTGTATCTGTAACAGTGATTGCGTCTTTCGGAGGAAAGCAATCCATCTTGGCTTGCTGCACTTTGTGATATGATGGATACAAATTTGTAATGCCTTCTTGAATGGCAGATTCTCTCAACATTATATACTGCCACTTTGATAGTTTAAGTGACAGTAATAAGCCGAGCGCTTTGGTAGGGGTGAAAACACATTTATTTTTTTCATTTGCTTGTTCCACGATTTTTTCCGCCTCTTTTGGATTCTTTAGAATATGATCTATGGCTGCTGCCAAAATATCTTTACCCTCATTTTTCATATTAGCAATTAAAGCAAAGGCCAATTCTGAACTTTCTTGGCCTTTATAATTATAATTTTCAATCCTTCGTACCTTTTGTTTTGTTCCAAGTTCTGTGAAAGGTTTGCGCGGACTGGGAGCCGTTTTCGTTGATGTTCCAACAGTTGATGTACTCGGAGAGGGTAAAAACAATTCGCCAGCTTCACCTGTTTCTTGAATTGCAGTATTTAGCTGTTGTGTTGTGGTCGTATATTTTCACGTACACAAGTTGGCCACTCGATATTCTGCTCCAACCAATCTGTATAGTGTTTTTTGAAAGTTTCTGTGTTACATTTTGCAGATTTCCATCTTTTGATCACAGACTGACTAAACCTTCGACAGAATTCTTGGAGAGTGTCTGTATCTTCTTCAGATAAACTCAAATTCAACTGAAATTTAACACTTTCTAAGTTTTAAATAGTTTCCAAGCTTGCCAGACTGTTTTAGAATCACAAATAGATCCAGATTGGTCACCACACTATGCTTTTCCATTTTTAACTCGAAATTTCACAGATGTTTTACGTAGTAAGTTTTAATATAACTAAAAAAATATTCAGGAACCTCCATATTTATACTTACTTCATACCGGCTAACGACTACTAGAAAAAACTAGACAATGACAAATTGTTAATTAGGTAAGTACCTACTTTAATAACATCCATTTTTAATAACAAAGCAAAGGGGCTTAAGGAATTCTTAGAATAATAATACAATCATAAGTGACGGGTTAGCAGGTAGTTCAAGATAAGTAGGTAAACCTCTGCAGTAAATTTTGTAACAATGATAAGGTCGAGTACCTAACTTAATGGCCCCTTGTAAATTTAACAAAAAAATATACAATAGGTATCGTCTTTAACGGCTAAATATCATAAAACCACCATATAATATGGAATTATCAGGTAAAATTATAAAGTATGGCTGGTGAAATATTGCATTAAAACTGTAAATAATTAGGTGAGTTGAAATATTATTTTTAGGTCGTAATGTACCTTGTATAATGAATAAAATGCAAAATGAAGATTTAAAAATATATTTAATTTTTTTTCACCTGAAGTCCATCGAGTGCCCCATATGTGCTATATGTCAAAAGATAGTAAAAAATAGGAACATTATTTATGCCGGAGGAAATAACGGGCACTCGCACGAGAGCCGAAAAATATCGATTTTCATGTTTTTCTCCATACAAATTAAAGTTCAAAAAATCTTTTCTGCGTCATTATCACCTAGGTTCATAAAATATGATATAGTTTGGGCTTCTAATAAGATTCTGTCTTGGTTTCCAATAAGAAAAAGCATGTTTAGAAAAAAAAAGTTCTATGTCTATAGGAAGGGCTTTTTCGATCCACTGTGCGCCGTAGGGTTTTTTTACGTTGAAAGCCTGTCGCGCGAACCGTGTGAACGTTTCATACCAGAATTTGGTGCTAATTTGAACCTTAAAGATTGGATAATCTTTGTGATATTCTAACAAACTGGGTTTTATAATGATGATTACGATAATAGTAATCGCTCCTAATACAGATGACATTACGTTATCGAGAGTTAATGATCACGATGTCATTTTAAGAGAGAATTACAGGGGTCATAATTGTGAAAAGGTTCGTTTCGAACAAACTGGATTTGAAGGATATCCTTGGCCCGAGACTGGAATCTGCATACATCAACTAATGTCTAGGTAATCATCATAATGATGTCGTGTATTGATAGAAATAACCGCTAACGCCATCTCGTGGAGTAGCGTTGCAAAACAAGATTCAAATCAATCCGAAAAAAATAATGGGTCCACCAATACACGTCGAGCATTTAACTTCTGGGAGGTTCAAAATGGTCGTAGGCGTCGCTCAGAGGAGCTTGGTAAGGGATGGTATATATAGATATTTGAGGGCAGGAGGCGGGGAGTTCGCGATTGACTACTAACGTTCTCTTATTAAATTCAGAATCCCTACGTGGGAGTTCGCGGCTGGCTACGTTGAGAGACCTTTCTCTAATTAAGTAAGATCAGTGTTGAAAATTAATGTTAAAAGTTAAATAACGTGTTAGTAACAAAATTTGCTTATTAAAATAGATTCAGTGTTGGGGTTCATGGCGCTAGCCCATGGAACCTACAGAGTGTACAATTAAAATCAGTGCTACAGAGTACGAGTAGCTGAGTTCCTGTTTCCCGATAGAGCTAAGTCGCATGATTTTATTATGCACGCTTATTAAGTATCGTACATGTACTGCATTTCATTGTGTCGTTTCCTTAGGAAGCCTTCATCGGTTCTCCCCAGAGTCAGGAGACTAATTAATCCATATAATATTGATATATTATATTGTATTTGCTTTATACTGATTGCCGTAATACCTCTTAGAAATAGAGCTGTGCGAAACTGTATCTCACTGTGTTTTCCCTTAAAATTATAGGAAAATATTCATTACAGAGCCTAAAGATTGATTAATTTACAAAGGTTGTAAAAAGCCTAATTGAATAATTACTAAAAGCTGTTTAAAGCTCGCATAGTGGGTTATTTTGGTTTCAGGTATCATTATGATCTAATGTTTACAGTGCTAATTTAACTGTATTTTTGGTATCTCCAGTAGAGAGATTATTTATATTCTGATAAATCTAACTATAGCTTGGTGCGAACGTCACCCTGGATATACCTCTGGTAATGAGAGAGTCCTTTATAAGCTATGAGAAGCAATCTCTGTTGGATAAATCATTATATCTCATTATCATAAAATTATGTTCTACAAATTAATCTGAAAATTGGAAATACCCTACTATAAGAAGCTGTTGATTTCTTAAATTTAAACTCCCACGAGAGGAGGTGTTTATTACTATGAGAAGCTGTAGTCTTTTCGGGCAAAAACTCTTAGTAAAGAGGCCCAGTAAATTATAGGAAATAATTCCTATTAATAGGACTTAAGTCCATTATCAATTCTATAACGAATTGGGGCAATAGTCTTGAAATAGCCGATAGATAGGCTGTGGATAGAACTTTTGTATGCACTCCGAGTGCGCAAATTAGGGACCTTTCGGTACTAAGCTGGGGTTGCTTAGTAGAGTTAGGTTCCGCAGAGAACTAGAGAACTGATTACCTTATGTGAAAGATGATGGAATAATTGTTTTGAATTAAATGTCACAAAGTAATATTGCCCATGAATGCTATTAAATTTCAACTTACTATGACTAGACTTAGGAATTTTGATAAAAGATAATGTCCTCTTGTCCCCAACTGACGGCCTGATCTGACGACTATGACTATTTGTGACATGTCCCCTTGTCTCATATTGGTAGTTTAGCCTATCAATATGCAGACGATACGAGGGAGGTTATCCCGTCTGGAGTCGAGAACCACCGGCAGCAGCGGAGGTGGGGCTGCTGCCCTATGTCGTATTAAATTCAGTAAATCAGAATGAAGAATGCTTATCTCGCTATCTACAAAACTATTAAGCTACTAATATCCTAGACTCCGAAATTAAAGAAAACTACCTGTCTGAACATCACTGTTATTCCATGTTTATCGTATAATCTTAGTACATAAATACGTCAAACCTTCGAAACTTTAGATAGATAATAAATTAATACTATAAATGTAAGGGATTAAGTTATCGGTTAGATTAGTTCGTTTGTCTTTATCACCTAAAATAATCGAGTTACTACTACAACACAACGTAAGAGTCCTATCACTAACTAGACGATCAGTTGGCCAAACTTATCATTAACACTACATTCGATATACTAAGAACGATAGCTATCACACATAAGCTGGGAATTAGGTTTAGAAAAAAAAAAAAAGAACCGGGGTAGGAGGCGATACGCGGGGGGGCGTTACAGCGTGAAAAGGTAACGGACAGAGTTACTCTCGCATTTATAATACTATTATGTTATATTTTTTAGGAAGAACATTAGACGGCGGTTGCTTCCCACTCTGCCTTTGGATAACCAAGCCGGATATCATCGAAACTCCGCCCTGGCCGATCAAGAATATCAAGGATACCGTCAAGGACAATGCTCTCTTAGCGGTTAATGTTCGGGTAAGTTTGTATTGTCAAACACACACGAAGTCACACGATAGCAGAAATGTTTTATATGACATTGTCAGCGTATATTTTAATTTCTTTTCAGGGAACTTCTCCGAAATCTCTATTAAATACGTGTCTGTGGGTGTGCTCTGCTATATTTATAATAAATAATAATAAATAAATCATTTATTACAGACCCACAATTGATACATAGAATAAAGCAAATTTAAATACACAATAACTAATTTCAATTTTGGTAATAGTATTTTGGTTGTCTATGATAATAGGTAAGTTCTTGCTAATACAATACAATACAAAAACACTGTATTGTACACCAAAAAAAACATTACATAAGATACAATACAATAGGGATACAATAGGCGGCTATACCGCTTAGAAGCGATCTCTTCAAGCACTCAGATGTGTGAAGAGACTGAATTCAAGTGAATTTCTATGTTACACTTGTCTTCCAAGATCAAAATACTTAGTTTTGAATTTGTATTAATAGAATTTGTAGTGTCTTACGTCTCTTAAGTTTTTCTCTGTCACAGGTAACATACAACGTAAGTGGTCTCCTAGTAGTAGACGAGAGCGGCATCATAACAGCTTGCAACCATCACTTCGCGATGCTGACCTTCGGGAAACCTCACGGAGACGTGGTGGGCCATCACATCGATGACGTTATACAGAACTTCTGCAGAGAAGCTGACATTGTGAAGGCGACGGAGCGAAGCAGGAACATGACGCTGTCTCCGCTTCAGAATGATGTTGAGGGATCAGGTACTTACTGGTGGTGTTATCCTGGATAAGATGATACGGTGACGTTATTTCGATACAAAATCCTGTAACATAAGACCAAAATATAACAAAAACATGGCTAATAGTTTACATGAAAAGATTACAGTGTTTGAAGCCCCTTAATAGAAAACTGAGGCACCTCTCTATTTTAAATGAAAGCTGCAGAGCCAAGTTTAATAAAAGTAGATTTCGTAGCTCTGTTCTAAGCATTTACCGACAATGGTGTCTATCAGGTTCGTGCTAAAACTAAATTGATGTAACTAAAAATGTTGCTGTCCCTATATATCTCGCAAAGATAGGGACGGCAATATTTTTGCCGAAAATTTCGTTACAATAAATTATTTATGCTCTGATTTCTAAACTATAAAACATCTTTACAGCCTCCGATACCGACGAAGATTCCTGCGGCGCTTTCAACGGCAGCCAGAAGTCAGCTTGCATGTCCAACGTCCAACCTTCCATCCTCTCCACCACCAGAGAAAAGTCCTCCAGCGCGCTCTGTCTTGACAAATCCTGCAGTATGGTCACCCACACGCCTACACCGACACAAGACATGGTGTCAAGCATCAGTACTACAGAACAAAGAAACGATCTCTCTGCTCTACCCGACGTTACATCCGGCATGTCAGGAATATCCATAGACGACGAGAATTACTGCCACAGTAGTATATCCAAATCCCGCTCAGAAAATATCCTTCGCTCCGAGCAAAGCAATGTTGTCAAACCAGTCAACCCGTCGGAGAAATCAAATTCGATATACTACACCTCACAGCATTCGCAAGAAGTAACCCCTACTGGAAGCACGCCTAGGGTTAGACAAAACGACCCATCGCTACGCTTATCCTTCGATTCCAGCAAATACAGATCACTAAAACCCAACCTGCCCGGTCAAGTGAACGACAAAAGCAGTCTTTCCTTAGACTTCTGCGACTCTAATGAGACTAGCGCGGACTTTTTAACGCCTATAAATGAAATGCCGCAGCCTGGCTGTGAGATTGAGGACTTGCCGAAACATAATGGAAATGAAAGTATTGATAGCTTGAGTAATGATATCGATTTGGAGACGCAAACGGAATCTGCGCCGAGGAAAAAGTATGATGGTAGGTAATTTGCTTCTTTTCCGTAGATAGTTTCGTAACTCCCGAAATCATACGTAAGTAAAATAAGTAAATACACTGGCCTGCGAAACTAAGTATCACACTTTTAAAATTGCAATAACTTTTTAAGTACACAAGATATAGTTTCGAAATAAAAGGGACTCTAAAAGAGTTTAATTTTGTATATAAAAGTTTTTTATTATTATTTTGTATATAGAAGAATGTGAGAATATTCCCCCAAATCGGCTCAGAAATCAGTAGGCTTCGGTATGCCAAACCGGCACGAAGCTGTAATCAGAGCCCGAGGAGGTAATACAAGTTATTAAAAATTAAATAACATGTTAATTGAGGTTTTGGACACTAAGCTAAAAATGGGTATTTGATTGTTTTATCTTTTTTTAAGTAAAAATGTGACTAATGTATAGTTTACTATAGTTTCATAGAAAGCTGATAAAATATGCTACAATTTTTTTTTATTTTAATTTCTAACTTCTACATTTTAGAAAAAAAAAAATTTTAAAAGTGTGATACTTTGTTTTGCAGGACAGTGTATTCAACAAGAGATTGCCACATACGCTCGCACTCACCCGAGTCTCACAAGCATGAATGAAACTGATAATAATTGCTTCCATTTGACAGAAAAAACTGAAATCCACTTCTGATATGATAGCACGTATTCTATTACTGTAACGTTTCTTCTTATTGCTACGTTTTGTAGTATAAACTACAAAACGTAGCAATAATTCTGTATTTCGTAGATGAAGCACCAGAAACGCCCTGCAAAAGCACACGGGCGCTCCGCAACCACCTAACGTCGACGCCGCAACAGGCGGCGCGCAAATCCGGGTGTGACTGCGACACCTGGCATAGAGACGGCACCTATAGAGGCGCTGTGCGGCATAGAGACGGCACTGAGCTAAGTATGCAGCTTCATTCATCATTCCATTTGTCTCTTCTCCGTTTTCGAACCTAAATGTTTCGCTGCACGTGGGCAATTACAACAAAACTGTCTTGTTGTAATTTTTATTCTGGTTTAGTTACCTTGCTGTTTTCTTTACCTTGTGTTTTAGTTTATTGTTATATGTTTTTGTAAAGCTATCATTCATACATATGTAAATGTCTTTATTTACATAACATTTATATCACATCACACTAATATTATAAATGTTAAAGTATGGATGTTTAGATGTATGGATGGTTTTTGTTACCTCTTCACTCCAAAACTACTGAACGGATCGGGCTGAAATTTTGCATATGGATAGTTTATGGATATTAGAACCGAGTATAGAGATGTGTTACGTAGCTAGGCGGTAGAAAGTGTCAAGCCCAACCAATACGCGGGTTGCAGACCGAAAGCTGATATCTCAGTTTATCTTAGCTAGATTAGCTGACGCAGTTTCATACCACATAGCTTAGTTTACATAGTTTGTAAACTGCACAAATGTATGAAATCTGTGTCAGTTATGCGAGCTACGCTTAAACTGAGTTAGCTTAGCTTTAGGTCTGCAACCCACATGAAATCACTTGATTTTCATAGCGAATGCGAAAAGCAATCTTCAATGGTTCAATGGTTCAATGGTTCATTTATTGGTAAAATATATCATTACACGTCAAATAGTACAACAAACACCTTAAAATATACTTAAGTATATCGATGGTAAGTACATTCAATTATAAACTATCAAAATACTTTTCAATAAAAATAATAAATCAATTCAATTAAAAAATAAATCAATTTAAATTATAAATAAATCAATAAAAAATATAATTAGTCAATTAAAATTATAAATAGATAAATCAATTCACATTATAAATTGATCAATAATAATTATGTCATGGGAATAATATTACCTAATCTAATTAACAACATCCTATTTTATTGCACAAATTCGTCAATCCTGTAGAAGGATTCTTCGATCAGCCAGTTCTTTAATTTATGTTTAAAGGATTGCGTCGACTTAGCAGTCGTTATCGTTGTTGGGAGGCGATTGTAGACCGCCGGGCCCATCACGTGAATCAACTTGGAGGTTTTAGTAAGGCGCCGCTGCACGGCCCTCAGTTTCTGACTATTCCTCGTGATGTAGGTCTTCAAAGCGATTTATCTATTCTGATTTATTATTTTCCAATGGATATCTGAATAAATTGTGTACTGTTATACTTCTAGATGTCCTTTACACAGTATCCACGATGGTATTAGCCAATGGCAGCCAAGTGAGATGCGTTTGGCTCGGCGTGCAGTTGGAGGATGGTCCGAAACATACTACCCTCGCGTCCAGTGTCGCTTCTACGGCTGATAACTCTCTGGTACTTGTAAGTTTATTATGATAACAGTAGACTTACGACCACCTTATTTTGTTATTCAGCATGTTATGTGATTTTTCTGTTGGGAGTCCTTAATAAATAAATGATTACTATAAAACGTCAGGCAGTACTTAGATCCTAACTGAAGTTGCACATTACATGGTACGTTGAATTTTTTTTTTCTAATACGCTTCATCATTTCCGCCCGTCTCTATGTCTATAGAGAGAAGAGACTTTCTAGTCTCTTCTCTCCCCACTTCTTAGCATTAGACCTTTCTTTATTTGTGTACCGTTCTTTATTCGCCTTTGTTCTTTTCCAGTAGTGTTCAATTAATAGCTAATGGAATTGCTTACCTTGTTCAAAAATGGACGCTTCATTTTAGATTTCTTGGCTAGAGCAGTTTTTCTTAGCTGTTGCTGTTGTGTTTCTTAATTTTACATGATTTTATCATTATTTTCTCTAGAAAGAAACTGCAATTATTCTCAGGGCAACAAATCAGCGAGTAGCAGACCGCAGTCCATGTCTCTGGTCAGCCAGTGTGGCGACGAGCAAATCGCGGGGGAGTTCTCCAAGCACTATGTTACACTCAAACAGATCGGTAAGTATTATAGTAGTAGGTGTCTTTAGTAGTTATGTACGTGTATAACGCATCGTAAGAATCGACCCCACGTAAAAGTTGACTGAGGGAACCTACCACAGCAGTTCATTAATAGAGACCGGATTATATGCATATTTGCGTATGCATTGGCATATTTAGACAATTTTTATCGGTAGGTAGTGAAACACTTGTGGTTTTCTAGTGACCTGCCTACGCTGGAGAGTGGCTTGGCCCAAAGAAAACACGAAGAAAATGCTTACAATATATATTAAAGGAATTTAGCAGTGGGTCTGCGTTCGTTGTCTCCGAAATACGTTAGGTTCTTGGAATGAATGCCACTGGCCTTAGCTGGAGAGAGGTCCGACGCGGTAGGGCGACAAGTGGATCCAGATGAGAAGGCCGGCGGCAAGAGAAGTGCAGCGGTTAATGTTCCGTGGTACCGTTAAGGTTCTTCCCGGTGGTACCGTTACGGCTCTTCCCGGTGGTACCGTTGAGCAATCGCCGGAGAATGGCGGCTTCGGTTGTGTAGGGATAACCCGCAGGATGGAACCCTGGAATCCACGTCCAGACACTTTAGAAGTTGTCCGGTTTTGTAATATGACTGCCGCATCCTCAACTCATAGCGTAAGCGCAATGGCAAAAAGCATTTGCAGTAATCGATGATGAGGCAGTCATACAAATGAAATACTAAAGCTAAAACAATGGAAATGAAATAACGGTTTACCTACCTCACTAAATCGGTTCGATTGTGAGATAGGTATCCGAGTCAAGGAATTAATTACATGGGCGGAAAATCAATAAAAGATGTTAGAGTGATAGGTACGTAATGCGTAGATGTGATTTGTATAAAACAATTTACAATGAATAAAGAATGAAGGAAATGAAATGACAGTGAAATTCGCTAAAAGGCGGCAAGAGGTATTTGTACCATGAATGATAATTAATATAAGAAGGCGATGTGTAAGAAGCAAGCTAGATAGATGAACGTAAATTAATTTAATATCAGTTATGGTACATTAACGGTTAGATAGGTCATTGACCGTTACTTCGACTTACCAAGCCCACAACTTATTGCACTAAATACACACTATATAACAATAATGCAACACTCACCCGATATGGGGTTCACTATTTATAACAATTTAACTTTGAATTCTTTAATATTTAAGCAATTAACAATTAAAGGTGTTGAAAATTTGTAGTCCGCAAGTCAAGGAAAGGTCACCTCTGACTCAGTCAAAGACAAGCCCGCAGCGCATAGACGCACTGTTGCCAACTTATCGCGGAGGACGCGGTGCGCGGCGCGAAAGTTCAATTTAAAGCAGCGCGAACGGAATCGTTACATACCCCCCTTTTTAGGTTAGGATTTTTCCTGAGTAAAATCCAAAGCTAAGAACACTAGGTCAGTTTAAAATCCTTGACATGCCATGACCCTAAATTGTGTCCGGACATATCCTCAAGTTCATACACCAGTTTGGACTTCTTTGCTTTAATGCGACACTTAATGAATTTTGGGGCTAATTTCTTTGAGAACCTTTTATCCTTGTCGCTGAGATAGAATGTTCGCTTCCATACTATGTCACCTACCTCAAATTCAACTTTCTTACGTCGAAGGTTATAATGAGTACTGTTCCGGGAGTGAGACTTTATGAGGGATAGTTGTACTTTATCAAATATTTTCTGGAGAGTCCCCAAGTTTTCAGCGTAAGAGTCGCGTGGTGAAAATACTATATCGTTACCTAAGTCAGAATCAAGGTAGTGAGATCCACAACTAACTAATTCACGCCCGAAAACAAGAAATGCGGGAGTAAAGCCTGTGACTTCGTTAACAGCGCTGTTTAAAGCGAATTGAATTTTTGGAACGTTGATATCCCAAGATCGATGGTCGTTCTCAATAAAAGTAGAGATAGAAGTCACAATAGTTTTGTTGTAACGTTCGACGGTGTTCACCTGCGGGGTGTATAGTGGTGTATAGTGAATGTTAGGTATTTTGTAGTTAGCTAGTAAATTCCGCATAGTATTGCTAGTAAATTGCCTACCATTGTCCATAAGTAGTGTGCTCGGAATACCGTGCACCAAGAATATTTGTTCTTCTAGAATTCGAGCAATGATCTCCGCAGTTGCTCGCCGTATAGGAAAAAGCATACAGTATTTGGAGAAACAACAAGTAACTACTAACAAGAACGTATTTTGCTTCCTAGAGACAGGCAAGGGCCCTACCAAATCCATACTTAACATCTGGAATGGGCGATCACATTCTTTAGGCCGACCCATTGTTCCAAGCGTGGGCTGTGTTGAGTGTTTATGAGACAGGCAACTATCGCAATTAGATACAAAATTTACCACATCTTTATGCATGTTTGGCCAAAAGTATTTTAAACTTACACGTTTATGAGTCTTAAAGATGCCAAAATGGCCTGATGTTGGTTCCGAATGATTTTTATAAATGACATCTTGACGTGCTTCCATTGGTATTACCTCTTTCCATTCGAATTCCCTAGTTAGAGGATTCAAGGACTTCATGTACCTAAATAACCTACCGTTTTCCAAACGATAGTTCAAAAATGACGTGGGAGATTTTCGACAACCATCAAGTATATTTAAATACCAAGGGTCGTTGGTTGTTATAGAAGAAGGTGTAGTGGAGTCAATGGCAGCAACAGGAACCGCACGAGACAGACTATCGGGAACAACATTTTCGGAACCTTTTCTATGTTTGATGTCGAAGTTATAGGCTGATAGGCGTACGCCCCATCTAGCTAACCTTCCAGTCGGGTTATTTAGATTGAGGAACCACTTCAGAGAAGCATGGTCTGTGAATACAGTAAATGTCTGACCATTTTCGAGATAGCAACGCCAATGCTCAATAGCGGAAAGGACGGCGAGTGCTTCACGTTCCGTTGCGCTGTAATTACGCTCCTGCTGTGACAGTGACTTACTCATATAAGCGATGACTCTTTCCGTTCCATCCAACGTTTGAGTGAGTACGGCTCCAATGCCATAGTCACTCGCATCGGTGTGTACTTCAAAGGGCTTGGAGTAATCTGGACATGATAAAATGGGAGCAGATACGAGATGAAATTTTAGTTTTTTGAAAGCGTCATCTGCTTCAGGGGACCAATCAAATGGAGGTGAATCTTTCTTTTGAGAAGTGAGTTTATTCAAAGGGGAAGCCAAAGAACTAAAGTTTGGGATAAACCTACGATACCAAGAGGCTGTTCCCAGAAATCTTCTGACCTCTTTACGATTCGTTGGAGCTGGGTAGTTCAGAATTGATTCAACCTTTTCAGGGTCTGGTTGCAGCCCACTAGAGTCAACAATATACCCCAAATACTTTAATTGCTTTCTAAAAAATTGACTTTTCTTAGAGTTGATCGTTAGATTAGCCATCTTCAGTTTTTGCAAGACATGTTTAAGCAAGGACATGTGTTGTTCGAAACTGTTTGAAACAACGATGACATCATCGACAAAGACAAATACTCTATGCTCAAATTCAGGCCCGTAAAATAAGGCATCTACTAGCCTCTGTTGAGTAGCGGGAGCATTAGTTAGGCCAAACGGCATAGATTTGAATTGGAAGGTTCCCCGAGAAGGAATATAAAAAGCAGTTTTTTTCCTATCATTTTCTTGAATTAAGATCTGCCAAAAACTTTTAGACAAATCTATGCTAGAAAGATATTTAGCATCACGCAGATTGTCCAGTATCTCTGATATGTAAGGAAGACTATACGCGTCTTTTTTAGTGATAGAGTTGAGTTTACGGCTATCTAAACAAAACCGTAACTCGCCGTTCTTTTTCGGTGTAAGAATGACCGGAGACGACCAAGGGCTTTCGCATGGCTCGACGACGTCTTCTTTAAGCATCTCATCCAGCTGCTCGACTAAGATACGCTGTTTTTCTGGTGACATTCTGTAGTAACGTTGTCGAATAGGAGGGGTGTCACCTGTGTCGATGACGTGCGTGATTAAATGAGTGCGACCTAGGCCTTGTTTCTCATAAGAGATGTCATGGAAGTGAGACATCATCTGATCGGCTACAGCCTTTTCTTCAACCGATAGATGCTCGTACGAACAGAGATTATGGATTTCACTAGGAACTACATCAGTGACAGCAAGGACAGTATCAGAGTCTTTATAATATGCGATACGATCTAGGTACTTAGGGAAAAGACCGAAAGTCCTCCAAAAGTCCATACCTAATATAAGTGAGTGCTTGATACCAGGTACCACAAAAAACTTTAGAATGTGAGTTTGGTCTTGAAAACCAACAGAAAGATTTAGAACTCCAATAGACTTAAGTTTATTGCCACCTGCAGCAATGAAGTTAATATTTTCTACCGGTTCTAGTTTGAACCCGGAGTCTAACAGATACTCGTGACTTCCGTTACCTAAGATAGTGGTAGAAGAGCCGGAGTCGAGGAGACCAATCAATTGCTTGTTGTTCAGATTAACTGCAACGTAAGGTCGAGATCTATCAACTACAGAGTTAGCCCGGATTGAAGAGACAGCATTGTAAGTAGAGAAAGAAGAGATGAATTTTAGCCAATTCTTCCATTCGGAAGGATCAACATTTTTATGCTGTACCCTACAATCCTGCCCAATTAGTTTTTTTGATCCTCTTTATCAGGTTCAGTGGAACTTTTTTTGTTGCAATCGGGGCAATCTGCAATACGAAAACCTTTCTTTCCGCATCTAAAACAAATTAGAAAGCGTTCCTTTTTGCAATACCTTAAAGAGTGATCAGTAGTTCTGCACCTTGGACAGTATTTAGATACGCCTGATTTGGACGCTAAAGCTGCTACTGTTTCCTCTTTCTGTATGGAGGAGACACCTGAGTTTTTAGTGTTTGTAATTGATTCGCTTTTACCCATATATGCGAACTCCGGAGCGATAGTGCTTGCAGACGCCTTTGGTGGTTCGTGAAAATGGGCAAACCGCGCTTGTACGTTTTCGAAACTGCGACATACTGATTTGAGAGTCTCGATAGTCCTAATATCCGGAAAGGCGGACAGTGTACTGGCATAACATGGCCTGATGTTGTGGAGCAAAATCTCTAATTTTTCATCCTCGGATAGAGGTTTACTCAACCGGGAGAACATGCCATGCATTATGGAAAGATAAATGGTTATGTTTTCCGTCTCACCTTGAGTTCGAGTTCGAATTTCAGCAGCAAGCCTGTAGTCATAGTCACTGCTGCTGAAGTCTTCAATTAAAAGCTTACACAATTCTTCCCACGTCTGGGCCCTACTTCTATTGCAGCGATACCAATGTAAAGCATCATTAGTGAAAATCTCGTAGCCCAAGGATAAAATTTTCTCATAAGAAATACCCCTAGATAGAACAAATTCTTCTACCCTTAAGATGAAAGAGCGCACACAAGTTTTACCCGTAAATTTTAGTTTACTAATGTCCGCAGCAGTATTTCGCTCACATGTCACGGAAAGAACAGGTGCGATTTGTTCAGAGGTCGCACTCAGGTTTGTAGGTCTAGGTTGGGGATTAAGTGGCTTTAGTGCAGATAATTCCTTGTAGAGGGTTTCAAAAGTGGAACGGCATGACTGATACCCACCGGCAATCGATTCGATGCTACTTAATCTATTAATCCTATGGTAAAGGTGGTGGAGTAACGTTTCCGTTCGTGAAAAAAGATTTTTATCAAATTTTTGCTTAAGTGTAGTTAAGTTGCCTTGCGCTTTTACTTGAACGTCATGGATTCCCATTAAATCCTTATCAGGTTCGAGGTAGGACTCAAGAATGTCCTCTGATGGCGAATCTTGTGCAAGTTGGATAATCTGTTTACGTAATTCCTGGACAGATCCACTATTGCCTCCGCGCAGCTCAACTTCATACTCTAATTCAGGCTTTTGTAGGGATAAAAACTTAATGGAAAACGCCATATTGAGTGTGTGTTGCAGTAAAGTTTCAAAACTACAATGATTGTAAGCAAGAACTTAATATTTAAATAGTCGGACCTAAATGTGATATTCAACTAAAACAAAACACTTATTATTATTAAAAATTAAAACAGCTTGACTAATAAAACTACCACATATAGGTAAGACATAGCATAAATCAAACTTAGGACTAAGATTTTTATAGCCAACACCAAAGAAACCAAAAAAATGCAGAAAGTAACGTAATTCGGAGACAAAGTTACCTGTATTGGGCGCCAGTGAAACACTTGTGGTTTTCTAGTGACCTGCCTACGCTGGAGAGTGGCTTGGCCCAAAGAAAACACGAAGAAAATGCTTACAATATATATTAAAGGAATTTAGCAGTGGGTCTGCGTTCGTTGTCTCCGAAATACGTTAGGTTCTTGGAATGAATGCCACTGGCCTTAGCTGGAGAGAGGTCCGACGCGGTAGGGCGACAAGTGGATCCAGATGAGAAGGCCGGCGGCAAGAGAAGTGCAGCGGTTAATGTTCCGTGGTACCGTTAAGGTTCTTCCCGGTGGTACCGTTACGGCTCTTCCCGGTGGTACCGTTGAGCAATCGCCGGAGAATGGCGGCTTCGGTTGTGTAGGGATAACCCGCAGGATGGAACCCTGGAATCCACGTCCAGACACTTTAGAAGTTGTCCGGTTTTGTAATATGACTGCCGCATCCTCAACTCATAGCGTAAGCGCAATGGCAAAAAGCATTTGCAGTAATCGATGATGAGGCAGTCATACAAATGAAATACTAAAGCTAAAACAATGGAAATGAAATAACGGTTTACCTACCTCACTAAATCGGTTCGATTGTGAGATAGGTATCCGAGTCAAGGAATTAATTACATGGGCGGAAAATCAATAAAAGATGTTAGAGTGATAGGTACGTAATGCGTAGATGTGATTTGTATAAAACAATTTACAATGAATAAAGAATGAAGGAAATGAAATGACAGTGAAATTCGCTAAAAGGCGGCAAGAGGTATTTGTACCATGAATGATAATTAATATAAGAAGGCGATGTGTAAGAAGCAAGCTAGATAGATGAACGTAAATTAATTTAATATCAGTTATGGTACATTAACGGTTAGATAGGTCATTGACCGTTACTTCGACTTACCAAGCCCACAACTTATTGCACTAAATACACACTATATAACAATAATGCAACACTCACCCGATATGGGGTTCACTATTTATAACAATTTAACTTTGAATTCTTTAATATTTAAGCAATTAACAATTAAAGGTGTTGAAAATTTGTAGTCCGCAAGTCAAGGAAAGGTCACCTCTGACTCAGTCAAAGACAAGCCCGCAGCGCATAGACGCACTGTTGCCAACTTATCGCGGAGGACGCGGTGCGCGGCGCGAAAGTTCAATTTAAAGCAGCGCGAACGGAATCGTAACAGTAGTTGCATATTTTACCTAAAACCTTGATGATGCGCGATGATGCATATTTTGCTATATTTGTAATATTTCTGGGTAGGACGGTTACTGATAATGAAATCTTACGTTGTATTTGTCTTTTCCTGTTCTGTGTTTCTGTTTTATTTGGTGTGCAATAAAGAGAGAGTAATGTATTCCGACACAATCTAGCTATTGTTTGCGAATAAATAAATTAAATGAAATTGTTGTATACCTGCCGATCAACCGGAGCGGTTGATCGGCAGCCGCATCGCAGTGTGTATAAAAACTATATTCTCTTCATATTTCTGATATTGCAGCCAATCGGACGGCTGACCGCTTTCCGGCTAACTGCAAAGTCCGTATGGCTATGGTACCTAATGCTACCTTCTTTTCGCGTGAACAGGTAAAGGTGCCTTCGGCTGTGTAAAAATGGCGTACCGACGTTCAGACCGAATGCTAGCGGTCGCCAAGTTCATACTGAAAGAGAAAGTTGGCGCCCAGTTCTGGGTCGACGGCCCCGAGGGGAGGAAATTACCGCTGGAGCTTAGTCTTCTGACTACGATTAAACATCCGAATATTGTAAGTAGATATGTTCTAGTGTAGAATAGAGGAAAAAGATAATGAATGTTGTTGTGGAAATAGTAGAGATGAAATTGCCGTCCCTTTTGTAATGTTTTTAAATGAGCAAGACAGAGATATTTAAGGGTGTTTTTCGGCTAGGTTTACATAGGTTTGTAATCGTTAGTCCAATTGTAACCTTTATTTATATATTACTAGCTGCTGCCCGCGGCTTCGCACGTGCTTTTTAAGTAGCCTATGTCCGTCCCCGGGATACCATTTAGACGTGAAAAGGTAACAGACAGACAAACAGAGTTACTTTCATATATATAATATTAGTATGGATTATACCTTACCACTACTCGTTTTATTCGTCATCTCAATTATATTTCCGTTCACACACAGGTAAAGTAAAATATTCGCTATACTTAGACATGTGTTCTTCGAAAGGATAATCGACCAATTACATTTTAATTGGCGGTTTTGTCAGAATTTTACATACATTAAACGTCAACATTACAGACGAAGCTGCTAAGTGTCCGATTATCTTTAGAAGAAAACCACTCGTCTATTTCGCTTTTGTCGTTAAGTCTTGTAAAGATCGTGGAACAACGCTGGATTCGACAAATATTCTGTCTTTGTAGCGATCTTTCTTTCTAGAAAGATCGCTACAAAGACAGACCTAAGTCTGCAGGTGACATATCATTCTTGAGATGATGAAATTGCAGTTACCAAGAGCTGAACTGACTTTTTTGGATGTTGTTCCAAATTGGTGGTTGGTCAGATTTCAACAACATTGTCCGTGTGTCTGTGGCCTTTAACATTGTTTCTTTCAGGTCAGCGTAATAGACGTATTCGAGAACGAGAAATACTTTCAAATGGTGATGGAGAAGCACGGCGCTGGCATGGACCTGTTTGAGTTCATCGAGCGACGGCCGAGGCTTGAAGAACCGCTGCTCAGCTATATCTTTAGACAGGTATGGATTACAATTTCTTATTACAACTATTTATTAGCTCTGTTGTAGGGTCAGTATGTTCTGTACCTATTTTTTTAATTTAATTTTATTTATTTGGTACACAAAACACATAACAAGCAATAACAATAATAGAACACAAAAATCGGACACAACCTATTCTAGCAATAACAGACACACATCCATACTTTTATGGATGTGTGTCTGTTATTGAATTTTTCTTTGAATTTACCTTTGGCTACACTCTGCATTCGTTCTACTATGCAGGTTTTGTACCTGACACACTGTACAAAGTACAGTGTGTCAGGTCAGGCCGAAAATCTAATTCACCTAAGTCTTACATTATAATGTCTACTTGCAATACGTGATTTTTGTTGTTCCTCATTGAACCTTTATGTAACTTAAATCGAATAAAAAAAACAGCGAATTATCATCGTTGGAGTTATCATTTCCGGGTACCTTTAACAACTACAGTTAATGACGTTCCGAGACGCTTACAGACTAAAAGGCGGAGCATCCGCCCGCAGGCCCGATGGATGGGTGGATGCTGGTACAGGGCCGCATAGAATAGAATATTAAATACGAAAGATTTACCCAGCCATTTGTTAGCTAGATAGATAGATAATACTTTATTCAGAGAACTTACATGTAAAACAGTATGGTAAAAGATAACAGAATTGGCGGCCTTATCGCTTAAAGCGATTTTTTTTTTTTAATAGACATTGCTTTTCCAACCAGAGTTGACATGATGGAAAAATACACTGTTTACGCATATTCAATTCGGTCTTCCAATATAGTATTGCATAATACTTCCATTTATTGTGTTGTTTTCCAGATTGGTCAAGCAGTGGAATACCTCCACAATCTAAACATATTGCATCGCGATATAAAAGACGAAAATGTGATCATAGACAACAGATTCCAAGTGAAACTCATAGACTTTGGCTCGGCGACGTTTATGAGTAAAGACACGTTGTACTCTACTTTCTACGGTACCACGGAATATTGCAGCCCCGAAGTGCTTACTGGACACAAGTAAGTGTAGGTAGTAGTTTTATCTAAACGACAAAACGCTTTCAATTTCAATTGCATTTATTTATTTTACAAGTGGACTTACAGTTAAAACCAAAACGTCCAAGAGTCAGGTACTCACTTACACAAAAATAACAAATAGAAACATAGTAAGTCTAATCTTATACAATACATATTTACTTTGTGAATAGGTAGATGATAAAACCAAACTTATTTGACGTGCCCCCTGATTATTGCGTTTAATTAGATTTAAATGGCAATGGCCTTCATTAACAAAGAAAATTATGATCAAATAATAAAAACAAATTAGAACTAGTTAGACAATTTAAACAATTAAGCTAACAATCTACAGGTAGCTCAACTGGATCCATATCAATACCAGTCGGAAGCGTCCCCAAGACGCTGGCTGCATTGCCGCGCAGTATGGCAATGCGAATACCTACCAATTATAATGTATAATTAAAAGTTTATCTGATAAGTTTTGAATATGGTTGTACATTATTTAGAAAAGACATATCACATTAGTGACAAATCTGCAGTGTGCCCACTCCTATTTGCACGCCAGTAATGGCAAAACATGTAGGTCATAATTAATTTATATTTTAACATAATTGCATGCTCACACCATGTTAATACTCATGTTTTGCAAATAAATTATTCTGATTCTGATGCGATGCGCCCTGGTGGGCGCATCGCATCAGAATCTGAATCTGGTCGAAGCGACGCGTGACCCGAGCACCAGCTCGGGTCACGCGTCGAGACGGACCAGACGGTCAGATAACTTTTTGAAGACAGTAAAAAAAGAAAGCGTTAAATTATAATAAAATAGGTAAATCTCTGCGGACAACATTTAACATTTCAACTGCTTCACCAATTTTCTTAAAACATAGCTAGAACACTATTAAGTCATCTAGAAAACAAAAAAAAACACAGAATCGACAAACCCACAGATGCACACGTCAAACATATGCCACGCCTCTTATTTTTTCGGAAGTTATTCTTTTAATTTGTTCTGTAGTCGATTTATTTTTAATTAATACTTAATTGTTTATCGCAGATACGCGGGGCCGGAACTAGAGATGTGGTCGATGGGGATAACGCTTTACGTATTAACGTTCTTCGTTAACCCGTTCGCTGACATCGAAGATACCGTGCAAGGGCAGCTTACCTTCCCGCAAGTTGTTTCTGAAGGTACCTTCTCGTTTTAAATGTATAGAAAAGTTTTCAAAGGCTGGCGCCATTGTCTTTTGTTTTTCCATACATATGTATTTTGTATATTGTGCTGAAAGTTCCACTAATATAAATATAAAAAAAAATACATTATCCACGTTGACGTCACAAATCCAGGCCAGGTATACAAAAAAACAAAAGGGCATCGCACCAGCTTTTGGAAAAATTATATACAGGGTGTTCGGCAGACCTTGTACCATATTGTAAGTGGAGGTAGGTGGAACTAAGTGCAATAGCTTGGCGGCAGTTTTATCCCTGAGCCGCTTGGCTATTTTTAAGATTTTTTTAAAGATGATTCTATATTTTTCAACATGAAATGTCAACTATTTAGTAATTAGTGACATTTCGTCCAAAAAAAGTTACAGTACTAAATATACTCGGTGCCAAATAACATGGCAATATTATAGAGGACATTCGCCTATCTCTTTTACGAAATCATAAAAGGGCACAACTTAAAATTTTAAATTTTTCTGATCTGCGAGATATATTTATAAAATTAAATATATCTCGCAGATCTACTAGTCCGATTTTCTCAATTATTTCACTTGTAAGGTATCTCATTATCCCAGAGCTAGTAAAGGTCAAATTAAAAATGATCCCTGAATACAGCATAACATCATTTATTCTTCTTCTTTTTTTATTGCCTGTCGTCTCGTAATCACTATATCAGCCGAAAGACTAAAGTCCGTATTATGAAAGCTTGCTCAGTCATAGATCTTCGCTTGAATGACGTTAATGCCTTATAAAATCGTTACTCAAGCATAGATCGATGACTGAGCAAGCTTTCATAATACGGGTCTTACACTGCTGGACAGAGGCAGAAAAGATCGCCATTTCATCTCATGTGGAACGTGTTTAATTTTCGCCATGTTTAGTGGGCGGGGGTTGCATTAGTTGCCACGTGGCAGGCGGGTTGGCGATCGCAGTTTTATATAAATAGTTTCATATAAAATCCTCCTTAAAAAGGATGTAATACTGAGTTATTGTTTACACAGATCTCGAGCAGCTACTTCGCTGGATGTTATGCAAAGAGCCAAGCAACAGGTGTACAGTAGCGCAACTTATGTCGCACGTGTGGATACGACAACCGGTCGCTATTACCAACTATATCTTCCACGAGATTGTTGACTGCGGTGAGTTGTTATGGGTATATATGAATAAGATTCAAGATTATTAATAATTTAATGAACGCACGAGTATCTCGCTAGAATCTGGTGGTCCCATAGTGTGGTCCACTTTATACTTTTCTCAATATTTAGTGGCTGGGCCGTACGGCATAATCCAGCACGTTCTTACGCAGCCGTATCCGCCGATGGCTCATTGTCATTTAACTTTTAGATCGCCATGAAGCCAACCCTGAAATGTACTACAACGGCAGTCTAGAATCGCCGAGAAGTGGTTCGCCCGTTTCATTAGCAGACCCTCAAGCAAAAGGTAAAATTATTTGGTACCTAGTTTATCCTACATGCACTGATATAAAAATATCATACATTTTTTTTGTTACTTTATATCTATAAAGCATGGCTTATCTTTTATGGTGTTCGACTCAAATTCTCAAAGTCTGTATATTTATCATCATTCGTTTACAACCTGACTTTGCCCGCTGCTAAGTACTCGTAGGTATACCCCTCGAAACTGTTTATAAAATTTTAAAGAGAATATTTGGAAATTACAAATTCTTGTTTGTGTGCGCTATAAAGTTCATTCAACCATATTTTGTACTCCACAGAACCTTCAAACCCATCAGAAGTAGCGATACGTTCTGACGGTAAGAACATATCTCGCTCCGAACCGAAACGCAGCTCGCTCGCACTTCACGCGCTTTCTGGGGCCGAGAGAGACGTGCATTCGGATAACTACAGCCTCAGATCTTCTGCAGATGTAAGTAACTATCTAGTGGCTGTTCCAAGTATTTAATATATCTCGGTAATAATATAATCTCGCTCTGAGCCAAAAGGCAGCTCGCTCACGCTTCACTCGCTGTCCGCGGCCGTGCATTCTGATAACTACAGCTTCAGGTCCTCTGAAGATTTAAAGTAAAAAGCTACGAGTGCTGGTGAAAATTATAAAACAAATATGTTTTTTTTTTTTTAATGCACAGCGGTAGATAGATAGATAGATAGATAGATTATCACTTTATTGCACCATCAATACACTTATAAAACAAGAACTTAATACTAATTATATATAATGTGGCACAATCGGCGGCCGGTAGCTTGCTTAGGGTATTTTATGATGGACAGGTTCATGAACCAAAGACTGCATTTTGTGTATGTTACGCGATTGAGTACTAAATGCCTCGGGCTCATCTACTATTATTCCCAAAAATCTCTATTTTTCACAGTCCACGTTCGCAGTCGCAAACGTATTCAAAAATACTTATCCCATTTCAGATCCTAGACATATCCTCGAAGCCGGTATCCGAAGCGGCCCTCACCGACATAAGCTCCGACGCGACCGGCCACGCGGCTTGCGATATCGACTACGATATCGACCAATACGAGTGCGATAGCTGGGACGAGTGCGAGCAAGACAGCTTCTCATAGACAACTCTATTAAACTACAAGAGTGAGCAGGACAGCAAAATCCTGCCAATTATGCCGTACGAAAGACTACTGAAAAAGACAACTTTGTTTGAATTGACGATCCGTGCAGGTACGAGCAGGATAGCATAATGTATCTCCTCTGTGTCTTGCAGTTAAGTACGAAAGGATACTGAAATAGACAACGCTGTATCAATCTATGATCAGTGCGAATTCGAGTAGGACAGGTGTCTGTCAATTCTGTGTGTCAGTACGGTGCGAAAGTCTCCTGTTATATTTAGAAGCCGCTCTAACAAAGTAAGAAAGTAAGAACGTAACGTAAGATCTCATAGAAATTACAGTAAATAGATCTCATTGAATCGCTTTAACGTTGTAATAGTTATAACACTTTTATTTAGGTAGCATGGTCTGACTATATTTAATAATACAGGGTCTAACCACGCACCAAACGTTTTTTTTTCTTGCTGAAGTTTTTAATTTCATTACAACAATGCCTTATTAGTATTTTAAGCCACCCCAAACTTGGCAACCTCTTTGATGCGCGCCTCCCCTTCTCGCCTCACCTGCTTGCGATACAAGTCGACCGCAGTCAAGGACCGCGCCACGATAATTAGGCAATGTTTGAAATAAAATAAAAAATTCTGCAAAAAAAAAAAAACTTTTGCTGCTTGGTTTGCTCACTGAATATTCATCTATATGAGAATCTGTGGAAGCAGGTGAATAACCTCCTTCAGTATTGTGCACTAATTTGAACAACACCTAGATATCGTATTCATGGAAAAAAGTCCAAAAGTTGTTCACTATTATTATTTATTTATTATTTATTATTATTATTATTATTACTATGAAGATTTGCATAGGTACTTCTTTTCCGCTTTTACACGAACCTAGAAACTGATCAGCCACATTGTAATTTTATTTAGTAAATGCCAAAGTCACTTAACCTAGCTTAGATTTGTATGTTCTATAATAAACAATCAAATCAAAATCTCGCTTAAGGCTGGTAGTAAGTTATTAATGAGTAAATAAGTCAATGTGAACGTAAATCATAAGTAAAGTGAAAGGAACATATGATTAATAATATTTCGGCTTACAAAAAGCGATGCAGTTTTCTGATAACATTGAAAAAATCTAACATTAGAGCATGTTTCAAGAACAGTCTTAAAGTTACGTTTAGATAGCCTGCTGCGTGCAGCGCTTAAACAATCTTGTACTTTAAGTAATTAAGAATAGAGTACATTTTTCTGATTATTTTTGTTTGGTCATTAGTTAAACGTAGTAAATGAGGTAAAGACAACACAAAATGAGACCAAGATTAGTAGATACAAGTAGTCTTCTCTATACTCCGTAGATCTCCGTGATTAATGTAAGGTATACTAAAATTATTTAAGTATTAAAAGCGCATTCTAAATTAATGTGATCTCAGTTAGGTAAGTAATGAAGAAGCGCGTTACTTGAAACATACAATTCGCATGAAAATTACATATTTAAAATATGTTCATAAAAATAAGTTTTATTAATTCTTGTGTGGTTACCCATTTCAGACTACTTCACGCAATACATACCTGGTTTTCAAGCTTTATGTTTAGATGAGAAAAACTACGCTTTCACTGTTTTTAAAAATATTATGATATTACAGATAATAAAATAGAGTACCTACCATATTGAACAAAAATGGTAATAGATTTGGAATTTTTCAGATATCTTTTGAATTGCTACAGTAGTTTTGTGGATATGACATCGTTCTCTGCTGTGTTTGTGGCACTTTTATTCTACAAACTGAACAGTAGCGGTACTGTCATACAAATATTACAGTCCTGAAGGCCTTTTTTAATTTACCAAAATACTCAATCGATTGTTTCGTTTTTCGTGCAAACACGAAATTTCGTGTTGGAGAATTAAAATAGGCCCCTGATATTCTCCAGCGTTTGTAATGGCTTATCTGTTATCTCATTTTCTGTCTATTGATAAAAGAATAGGAAAGGATAGCATAATTATGTAGGTATGCTATCCTTTCCTATTATTTTTTGGTATAGAATAAGTCGGTTTTATAGCGATAAGTAAAAGCTTGATGTTTTATACCATCGCCACTGATTCTTATGACTAGAGTTACTAACTAAACATTATTCAGACAATATGAAGTATGTATTAAAAATTGTGTATCTGAGATAGTCAAACGATTAATAGTCAGCAAGTACAACAAAGACTATAGAACTAACTAACTATAAAGATAACTAACTATAGAAACAAATTACAACTATACTCCGGTCAAACTCAAGATCCCATGTTTGTAAACAAAAAGAAAGTGATTTTGAGGTAAAGTACGGGTATACACTATACCTAAAATCCACTTTCTTGCTGTTGATTTTTTTACAGAATTTGCGCTACATGTCGATTTAGCTTTTTTCTACAAAGCTGGACAATGTTTTTTCAAACTCTACGCCACCGCCACCGTAAAGAGATTTTGGGATTGTTGTTTACCAACATTGTATCTTGAGAAAGGCATGAGTATAAAAAAAACGAATAATGATTCTTAAATAATCGTTTGTAATCTTAATCTTACATAATACCTAGTGATAATGATTGTGAATCTTTGTAATGGAAATATGGAGACACGCTTTATTCAATATTGATTCAATCATGAAATAATTTTAACATATGGTGTCGGTTCAAATCAATAGTGTTTTAGTGTTGACAAATAGGAGAATTATGTTTCAATGAAGAATCAAATATTGTATTAATTTTATTGTAATTAAACTGCACCAGTTTAGATATCTGGAAGCTAAATCCACGATATGGCCAGTTTCATTCGAACAAACTCGCGTCATAGCAGCACAGCAGCGCAGGAGTTTCGCAATTTCAGATTTAAGATCAGCTGAATCTGTAACATGTCGGCATGCCCGCGTTCAGATGTAATATATTTTTGTAAGTAGTGTTATAATGGCAAACTGAGAAGCTATTAAGTGCCAAGACCAAACCTTATGGTAACTTTAAAACACATACGCTCTCCAGTCCAGGCTAAGATAAAGCCAATTGAAAACTAGAGCTCGCTGGTCAGACTTAAATGCTATACATGGTATTTGGTAAGACTTAGATTCCTGTCGCCATAGTCTTGATTTCATGTGAGTAGATCTTCGATCAAGTATCCGCCGCCTCCTCCAGGACCTTACAAAAATGACACTCGAAATTGGCTACGGCTTGTTTTGACGCAGACAGTTGCGCATATCCGTGACAAGTACAAAACATGAGATTAGTGGAGTCGAATTTATTTTATTTTGTAAGATTTCAGTTTTCTATAAATTTATTTAGGCTTACAAAATAAGTACTTAGACAAGTCAAATGACTAAAAAAACTGTTGGAATAATGAAATAATCTTAGATCAATTTGTAAAGTAATTTATAATAAAGTTAGTATGTACTTTATATAAAATAAATAATCATAGTACACAACCACCAAAAATAAAAATAAACTTTGCAGCAATAGCCGCTCCATTCATGAATTTAGAATGAAGTCAAAATCGTAGAAAAGGCAAATAAAACATATTTTTCTACGCTGATTTCTTGAGGATAGGGCTATAGCACATTACAGTGGTAAAAAATGCTTTAAAACTTTACGGAAAAAAGGAAATCGCTCCTTTTTGTATCTTAGACGTGATTTTTGCAATTTTGCCATCCTTTTAAAGCGTTAGAATGACACTATTTGAAAAGGAAACCAAACATGTCAAAAGTGTTCTCTTATTTAAATACTGTTTTAGTGCGCATTGTGAATCTATGGGGGGCCGGGGCGGCGGATACCTTGATCGATGGAGTAGATGTTTTTTTTATAAGGTCTCTAACGACAATGTAGTTTTGTGTAGATAATATTATATGAATATTTTGTAATTATGGAATTGATCTTTTATCTAGGTTTCACCATTTAAATCTTAGCACCTAGCGATATGAGCACACATGAAGCGGACGATTTCAGCGCCACGAAAACGTGAACAAAGGCAGAACGAAGAGCGAGTACACATTAGGCGTTTCGCGGCGCGCGTTAATAAACCATCTAGTCCGATACATCCAAACGCGCGCTTGAATACCGAGAAGATTGATGTATCGGGCCAGACGCTTTAAAACGTCTAATGTGAACTTGCTCTGAAGGTTTTTCTTATTTTTTTTTTAACACAAAGCTTATTGGCGCCACGCCACCACTCGCGTAAGAATCGTGGCTGATACACGCGTGAGAGAGTGGCTAAAATGTTTGCTTCATGTGTCTATTTAAGTACGATTTCTTTGTAGGCTCTGTCCGATGCGTCCGTTTCTTATCTAGTGCCTTACGACGGACGGCGGGTTACGTTGCTCGCGTAGGCCTCTGTGATCACTCTTTGTAATAAATTGATAATTCGCATTTCTTTGTATTATTTACGTAGGTAAACCTACCTAGTTAACACTGTTAGGTAGGTATACCTTAATAAGAGGTAGGTACTTACTAGCTACCTTAATCTATTCGCATCAGAGTTGGGGCTCTGGCAGGGGTGGATTGTATAGGCTGCCAGTGAACCGTAGCGAGCTTCCGTCAAACATCTAGATAAGTGACCGCGCCTGTATCACTAAAGATTTTGGTGACTGTTTTCTCCGACTTTTTAGTGGCAACTTGTGTTAGGATAACCTACCTATGCCATAAAGCGAACATATAATCCGTGCGTTCCGAAATAAGATTACAGCGCTGATAGCGATCACAAAATATTTTGTGTTCCGAATTGGTTATCACAATACTGACAGTTGAGTGCTAATAATAATTCGGAACGCTCATGAGCGCGCTCACGATCACACGCACGTCACGAACATTCTAAACGTCAGTCAGTTTCGACTGACGTTTAGAATGTTGACAGACGACCGATGTGGCGCGGCGGGCGAAGGTCCGCCTGCGACGCAGGAGGTTGCGGGTTTGATTCCCACCTTAAGACCTATTTGTACGATCTGCAAATATTTGTTTCGGGTGTTCTGGGTATTTTCTTATAATAGAAAAATATTTTTTTTATTTTTTTTATTTAAATCAATTAAATCTGTGTTATAATTTAATGAAAGCTCCCATAACACAAGCTCTGCTTACTTTGGGGCTAGATGATGCTGTGTGTATTATCGAACATTATTTATTTTTTAGTATTTTAACCGCACACGCAGAACATTATTAGTTATATTATAACTTACTAACGTGAAAATCAAAAGAGAATGGCAGAAAATAGGGCTTTATAAACTAATAACAGTAATAACAAATAACTCAGTTGAGGAGTGGGACTACTACGACGATTCGTTACGAAGATGATGCAGAACAACAATTTTACCAACCGACTTCAAAAAAGGAGGAGGTTCTCAAACCGTGTGTATGTTCGCAAGCCAACTGTCATATTTGTCACTTTTGACTGATCGTTCACAGTGATTTCGGTTTGTAGGATGGTCGGTGATATCGCAAAATGGCGTATGTAATGACGTCATCTATGACGTCACACGGGACGTCGTTGTCGCGCTCATGGTAATACGGAACGCGTGTGAGCGCGATAATATCGATATAAGCGTAATTCGGAATGCACTAAATATATGGTGCTCGTTTTCCAATGCCGTCAAAATTAAAATTAAAAAAAAAGCCATGGAACCTACCTACCATGATCTACCATAACTATATCTATCTTGTTGATTTGTGACGTTTTATGCGTTCAATCATGGCATGGCAATACCGATTTTAAAATGTCAAGTGGTATCGCTTTGCGTCGTGTTTTTGCCAATCATCGCAGTATTTGTAGAAATTTTACCATAATTTCGGCGAACCAAAGCAAGCTTTTGACTCCAGAAGTAACTACGTGCTCTACTTTAGCTAACAAAATAAATTTGGTAAGTTTCGCATTTGAAAATTGTTACATTGTTCATGATATTGTGTTTTCAAGTAGTTTTATCTCGTCGTCGGCCTTTTGAAGTTGTTGCCGCCTATTAATATCGTTTCTCTAATACCTAACAATGAGCCCGTTTCAAACACTCAATCATTGCTCAATAAAACTCAATGTTGATGACTACTGGCAAGGTAACCTACATCTTTAGAAATCGGCCTGCTCTGACCATAGATCTGAGTAAAATCTGTAGATATGGTACGTTCTCTCAGCGCTTACTCAACAACTGGCCTGTGTTACAATTACAACTACACGCAAACACTCGCTCACAGTTACATTTCCAATCTTGTCCAATAATTAAACAAACACGAGGGCATTGCTGTAATCTGTTAGTCAAAAAATGACACTAAAGTACGTCGCAGCAAGCACGCGTAACACGAACGCCGGTCCGACTATGACTGAGGTGGTTGGACCTAATTTGAGCCTTCCACTTTCGAGAAGCTAGTACCTCACAGAATCTCCCATTTTTAACTTCTATCGATGGCCCTGACATGAAGAACTATTAAGGAGCTTCCCACCCAGGGATTCTACGGCTGAATCTCACTTGCAAGTTTATTGTGGCACTGGTAATAATATAAAACTAGCCTGTACATATTCAATTGTAGTTAGTAGTGTAGGTTTGTTGTTGGGATGTTGCGCGTTGGGTTCTTCAATATGCTACTTACAAGTACTAATGCATTACAGAGTTTATCAATGTTAGAAATTTCTAGTTTCCCTATTGTTGTATGATTTTTTCTATGGAATGTCTCTAGCCGAAACCCCTACTGAAAATCTTTCAGTAATAAAATCTAGTATGCAAAATAGTAGCCTGATACTTTCACTTGTAGTAGATGACTAAACCTAAGTCTTTTTGTTTGTTGCTTATTGATGCACCCTGAGGACAAAATTTGCAGCTTGTCTTTATCAATTATTATTAAATGAAACAAATGCTAACTGCGCAAATGACTTGTTATCATTATAGTAAACACAATGAAGATAAAGGATTTTGCACCACTCTTGTTGGTACATTGGGTACACTCCACTCCAAGCTACATGTACATACCTACACCAAGTAATTTTTTGAACTCTGACAGTGAGTGACTTGTCTCTGTGCTTATTTTGTAAGACGAACGAAATTTCTGAGTTCAGATGTAAGATAAGTCTGAAAGGACTTACTTTGAGGCTTGAGGCTTCAAATTCCATTTAAACCTGCTGAGATATTGAATTGCAGCTGTCAAGCACAAAGTCCTCTGCAAATTCAAGAAATTGGGCTGGATAAAGATAGAGGCAAGGGTATAAAGCATAATACAAGAAATTGCATGGGCTCATGCCCAAAACATTCATGTTCATATCATCAACTTGGTTCATTCTAAGTAGTTCCTACTTAGAATTAGATTCAGAACTGTGACGATGTGGAAACTTTCAACTAATTGTAGGAAAGTCCTTGAAATGGCTATTTTTTTTATTAGATAATCCCTGAATGCATGACCCTGATATTAATTTGTGTGTGACGTTAATCTTAGTTTTAGGGTCAGCCAGGTTATCCAAAATTATAGACTATTCACGTGCGTATCAATACGCGTAAAAAAAAATTATAGCCATTCATCATTCTAATTAACTACATCGCAAAAAAACTGGCGATGTTATTATGACGTTGGACGTGGAGAAGAGACGCCTACTTGCTACTAATTAGTGTATGAGGGTCGCATCGCAATTATCGACTCGGAATCATCTCATAGAGATCAAATTTATTTTTTTATCCATGTATCTATCATTTATCGGTCAGAAGGGAAGCCGTCGCGTCGTGCCAGCGATGATATGCAAACGTTCACATTACTGGATCAGATCCAGTAAGGTGTGAACTCGCTCATACAACTACATTCGCCATCGCCAAATAAAAACGAATAGGATAAAACGGACTGCTGTGTACACTACGTACACTAAGGCTCCCCCCCCCCCCCCCCCCCGGGTATTGTGCTAAACGTTTGCTTCGACATTGATTCGAGAGTCGAGGAACCCTTGCCGTGAAGGTTCCTTACGGCAATCATTATCGCCATAATCGTTGCTACGCAATACTGCTTAAGTTATTGGTCAACTTTCTTATACCAACTAAGTATTCGAGTTCGTATAAAAATGTTATGTGCCTGCGCCCTCTGGCTCGCGTTGAATCTATAAAATAGTCATTTTAAAATCTAGCTACTGCCCACGGCTTCCCACGCGTTTTTTGGGATAAAAAATACCCCATATGTTATTCCAGGCCCAGATGTTTGTATTCAAAATTTCAGCCCAATCAATTCAGTAGTTTTGGCGTTGTCTTCGGCCAAACATCTTCACAACGACACAAACTTTCGCCTTTATAATATTAAAAGGACTGTAGAACATGATCGCAATAAATGATTTGATGTCCTTCCCCTGTATTTTATTATTCATGTATGTATATTTAGGTATAATATAGTAACATTATAAGTATGTGTATTAATGTGAGTACATATTATTATTATAATTTTTTATGTATGTTAATGTCACGATTTATTAATTGTATTTTCCTTTGTTTCTTGTAATTAATAATTTTTTTATCTAGCACTGCCTACTAAATTGTGGTCAACACTACACAAAGGTTAGCAGGTAGAGAATGCTATCTAGCATTATGTTCGCCTATGTACAACTTTTGTGCAATAAAGAATATTCTATCTATGTATCTAGTTTAAACCCTATTACGAGATTGTAAATCAGACCCTTTATTTAAGCGACAGAAATAATTTCCCAGGAATAAATGAAGCGAATATATCTATTCACCTGAAGGTACCTACCGTAGATCAATCGATTTAAAACAAGCTGCACGGCTTATACTAGAATATTTGACTAATCGAATCGATCAAACGCAGGCACGTACTCGCGCAAACCGACATAAAACTTTTTGATTTCTCCCGTCAAAAGAGAACGAAGTTGATAGATGTAAAAACAAAAGAATTGTCACGGAAAAATGTCCATAAAAATATCTTCCGAAGAGGACGCGCGTGCTTACCGTTTATCGGCGTCAGAAATGTTCGCATTATAAGTGGTTCCTTTTCCCCAAGCTGCCCAGTCCGCGGCAAGTTCTGCGAGGACTTGTACACGTAGCAGTTAGATAAATATGCGTGCGATATGTGTTTGTGTATCAGTCTGTACGTTGTTCCAGTGTTTTGCGTCCACGTCCGGCAAGTCCAATAGGACAATGGCTTTCGAGTATCCGGACGCGCGGAGGGACGAGAATGTTGTCGACGATTACTTTGGAACTAAGGTATGTACCCTTGAACGAAGAATGCAGTTAGAGACAGGTATGGGAATGGCACAACTGTGAGAAAGGCAGGCGCAGTGGCAACGTAGCAGGAGGCTAATGATTTTAAAATAATTTGAATTAGCCTTAAATCGCTACTCATACTCCTACTTATGCATATGGTATTAAACTGAAAAATCATTAATATTTATACACTATTAAGTAAATTAAAGTCAAGATCTCTAGATGCTTATCTTAATAATGCCACGTTACTGCATATTAACATTCGAATACGATTTAAAGTCTATAATCCAATTAAAGCCACAATATCTCTTAATGATGTCTCGCATTCAATTAAAACACTTATTACGTGCGTTCTGGGTCGATTACGGTCGCTTGTGGTCTAATATGCCGGCTTAACCCAGACTGGACCTAACCACTAGGACTAGTTTGGAATTTATCTAAGCATCGAATTATAAGGTGGAAAATAGATTAAAAAGCATTAGGTATTTAAAGGAACGCGTACAGCCAATAAAACAGGTTAAGTATTCTAATCATGTAGTTAAGTTATTTTATAAGTGTATAAAACAAACTGCATCATCGCTCTCTTTGATTCAATGCTAAAACATTTAAATACCATGTCAACTTTAATAACACAGATCTTTTTCTGTTAATATTTTACTGTAGTTTTTATTTAAAGAAGTAAGTAGAATATCATAAAGCTCATTTCCACTTAACTTAGTACAAGGTGTGAATTCGTGTAGAGGAATGTCAATGAAATCTACAAGATCCGTCAAGTGCGAGTGTAACTCGCGTGCCAAGGGTTTCAAACGTTTGTCAATTACACAAATACATATGTACTGTACTGTAGCTGCTGCCCACGGCCTCGCACGCGCGAAGTAGCCTATGTCCGTCCCCGGGATACCACTTACCTCCCTGGTAAATTTGATTGAGATCCGTTCAGCCGTCCCCGTTAACCGAAACTACTATTGGGACGAAACAACATTATTTATGGTCGCTGAAACAACATTATTTATTATTATTATTAATACAGTCATCGACTGCATAAAGTCTAAGGACGTTCGATTTACATTGCCCGGGAGAATAAAATTTAATGCTATTTTTATTTTATGTGCGTTGATTAAAATTAACCGACTAATTAATTGACTGCTGCCAATTCGCCAGTTAGATACTAAAGTTTATACAAATTGCTGCAGCTGACTGTACATGGTCCTAGTGTTTTTGTGTACAATCGCCAATGACAAATAGTGGTCATTATTATTCCCATTTCGTTTTATTGCCTCTTGTATTCAACTCACGGAATCTCAATGAAACATGTTTTTCTGGGCCTTGAAATGTATTGTATCTATACGAACAAAACATTTATTTATTAAGAAGAGGATATTTGCTATGGAGCACACTGACCTTCAAAGTTTTCAATTTGAGTCTTAAAAATAAAACCTTACCTCTTCTTTCGAAACAGCAAAAAATACCGTTTTCACCGAACAACTGTAATTATAAATTACCATACCCATTAAAGTCTAGAATCTTACGGTATTTAATATTCAAACGTACAAAACTTCGAAAAATTCAATATTTCTGTAGATAAAT
This sequence comes from Eupithecia inturbata, assembly GCA_963662085.1. NCBI lineage: Eukaryota > Metazoa > Arthropoda > Insecta > Lepidoptera > Geometridae > Eupithecia > Eupithecia inturbata. The sequence goes on from OY759177.1 coordinate 4,001,830, forward strand.
TAACTATTTGATGTTTTGTAATCTAGCGAAGAAATGTTTAGCAATCGATAGTAGTAGTACGTGCTTCTGGTTGTATTTTATCGATTGCGTTTCATACTTTATCTCTCTCTCTCTCTCTGCAATGTTGCGTTAAAGTGGATAAGTTACTTATTTTTACGCTTCGTTCAGTTCAGATCTATAAAATTTTCTGTACATAATGGACATACATATCTGAATTCCATAAAAAACGAAATTTTCATGAAATTGTTATCAAAAAATCTTCGATATTTATTTTGCCTGTGACTTTTAATCATTTTTTGAAAATGTTTATTTTTGATCCACAAAGACGGACGTACTTCTGGACAGCTCTGCCGTCCGTTTTAGTTATAAAAACTGTGTTACAGAAGGCAGCGTCTTCCCTATTGCAGGGTACGTTGTTTGCAGACCTAGAAAAAAACGAGAAACATAAATCGATTCCTAGAATTATTTTAGATTTATTTTTAACACTAAGGCCAAGCAAGCTTTCATAATACGGGGCTATGTCTAGACAGTTATAATGTTATAAATAATGTGACGGTTATGTATTCTATGCCGAAGACAACAATTTTATCTTGCGCCAAGTTAAACTTTGAGACGGTCTGATACTAGCCAGCCTATACTCGTAGCTGCAACCGCTATCGTATTTACCCAACCAACTCATTCAAAATTCAAATCTCCCCTTATTAACCTAATTAATATATACCTATATTTTTCAGATACAAGACCCGTACCGCTGGCTCGAAGACCCAGACGCGAATGAGACAAAAGAATTCGTGAACTCTCAGAACCATATCACTCGGCCCTACCTAGACGCTTGTCCGGTCAAGAAGGACATCAACGATCGGCTAACAGAGCTATGGAACTACCCCAAATACTCGTGTCCCTTCCGTCGTGGCAATCGTTACTTTTTCTTCAAGAACACTGGCTTGCAAAATCAAAAGTGAGTGCCTATAATTTCCCTACTACATTGCTGGTTAGCACTAAAGCGCAGCGCATCAGAGTACTAAATAATCAATAGCATGCCATCGACATGTATTCGAGACATTAATTAGTATAATTAAGGCTGGTGTATGGCCCAAGGGGCTTGAGAACACAATATAATTATGTATCGAGTGAAACGATATGATATGTCTGTGCTATATAAACTCAACGAAGTGACAGGAGACTCCCGCTCGGGGTCGTTCTTGGTGCAAAGGATTGCCATCGCTATTCAGCGAGGTAATGCTGCAAGCATTATGGGCACCTTCGCACCGGGAATGGTCAGGGGCGGGTTATTTAATGACTAATTTTAATATTGTATATTCAATATATAAATGTATTTGGTTCCTTCTTATTAATAAATAAATTATATATAGGTATTAGAAGAATAAAAAAATATTCGAAATTTGGATATTTCAAAACGATTTTGAGTATTTTTCTTTCACTCAAATATTTGTCAAAGTATTTACACAAATTGATCATTTCACAAATAAAACAAGTTATACAGTTAATTATTTTGCGTTATCAAGGCCATACACCAGCCTTAACATAATCTTTGCTCCGCTTCGGAAACAAACTCTAATAGGTAATGTAACTCTAATTCATGTTTTCTTGGAAACTCAGCCTAATAACACAACAATTAATCATCTACTACAACAACGTAACGCCTCAGTCAGTCACATTAGAAACTGCTCCACCAAGGTTATAATATACAGGGTGTCCCACGGTCATGGGTCATGGAGGGCAAGTACCAGAAATATTTATGACAAAGTTTTACTGAAAGGAAGCATTCCTTTATTTTCAAAAATAAATAAAACTATGTTTACTGAATTTTGAAAATTTCATGCCTTATCCGGTAATCGGATCCACAAAAATCGAAAAAATTACACTGTCTTTTGTATGGCACCGATCGGTATAGTCAATTATAAGAATCAACTCTGTCTGATGAACATTGCATATTTAATTAAAGGAACACCATGAAATCTGCCAATAACTGGGACGAATAGACAATTTGTAGGCTCATTTACACCAGTTAGACCAATTTGCTGCAGTCGACTGATGACATCAATTATTAAATCAATTACTGGTTTTGGCGGTCTTTAGATAATTTTTTGCCAACGACAAGACAGCAATCGCCTTAATGTACTTTAGATTAGACAACAACGCTTTGTCCACCGTGTGGACTTTGGCACAGGGTGCGCACTGCGCAGCATGCAGTGGTAGTCGCAACGAAAACTAGTCATGTGCGCAGGACATTATTATAGTGCACAAATGTATGCGCAAAAACTGGTGTACTATCTATAAGCTTACTTTCATAATCCGATGGGACGGTAGACTGACACAATCAGGGAGAGGTAACGCGCAGGACCAGCGCCTGAAATCTAATTGAAGCCATAAAAAGTGCTACATTTCACCAGTTTTTTGCAGATTTCATGGTCTTCCTAACACAACACTAATATGAATTTTATTTACATTGTTTATTGGACAGATTTGATTCTTATGATTGACTCTACTTGATCGGTGCGATAAAAAAGACAGGTTGTTATATTTACGATTTTAGTGGGTTAGATTACCGGATAAGGCAAGTCATTTTTCAAAACTTTGTTAATGCAGTTTTACTTAAAAAAAAGAAATGTCTCCTTTCAGTAAAGTTTTCTATCTTCAATATTTCTGGTACTTGCCCTCCATGTCCCATGGTCGTGGGACACCCTGTATACATGGTATACACGTCCATTTTATGGGAGCACTTTCATTAAAAATCTTCATCATCATCCATCACACGGGCTAACTCCATGAAGCCTGTGAAGATCACGGAACGATTTTGCGCCTTTTGATTTTGCGCAACAGCATTAAAGACCTACCAAAAACAATATTTTTTTTTAGTTTGAACATTATTGTACATTCAGGTCTAATTGTAGGTAATTTAACCCGGCCAAATGACGCATTATGGAACGATTTTGTGTACAACAGGAAGTCCTTATACGTCTTCACCTATGGTTTTACCCACTACTAAATTCTAATATCTTTCAGCGTGCTGTACGTGCAAGATTCTCTAAAAGGCGAGCCCAAAGTTTTCCTAGACCCAAATACCTTATCTGAAGACGGTACGGTCGCGTTATCAGGCAGTCGCTTCACTGAAGATGGAAACACCTTCGCTTACGGGCTCTCGGCTAGCGGTTCTGATTGGATCACTATTCACATCAAGGATGTTGCTTCAGGTTTGGTTGAAGTTTTCATTCATATAATCCAGATATACAGGTGTTTCACATAAATAACTCTAGTAAGTAATAAATTCCCCACACTAACCAACAACCCACACAAACAACTGTCCAGCCAAATTCTATATGAAATGTTGGTAAACAAAGCACAGAAAAAAAACACATGCTTCGCGTTGATTTTCAGACCTAATTGTTAGCATTATTTCAGAAATTAAAGAGCTATTTAAGAAATTAAGTATTTATTCAACGAATGTGTTTTTTACTTATGGTTTTATTGTTTTAGGCGACGACTATCCGGAAGTTTTAGAAAAGGTCAAATTTGCGTCAATGTCGTGGAGCAAAGACAACAAGGGATTGTTTTACTCTGTAAGTGATAACTTCAACTATATATGCTTTTAATACGGTTCAATATTTCCTGGTTCTCCACATATAGGTCAGTTTGCGATAATGCCTTTATCAGTGAGGATTCTCGTACATTTTGTTCGTAAAGTTTCCACGTCAATGGCATTGATTTAGAATTATTTCTATGATGATATTATTTCTATGATGATTTGCCTCAGACACATAAGTTTATTTATCAAATAAGCATACTTGCCTGACCTCTCTCCGGTCGGTTTGCACCCCGGATTTTAAGAGTGAGAAAATAGAGAGTGCATCTGTGTTTGCGCATACACTTGTGCACTAATGCACCTGCGCTGTTCTTCGCACATGGCTTGTCTCATACAAGACAAGTACTTTGAGTATGCTACGTTTTGCAGAAGAAAACATTTTGTTCCAAGCCAAGATGGTAATGGGCAGGAATATGATGTTCACAGCAGGAAAATTAACAAGGATTTTAGAAATGTAATAAGATATGTATTTACCTATCTAAAAGATTTGGGACTTCGCAAACGAGTGCGAATCCTGTACTCGTTGTTGAGAGCTGTACCCAGAACAGAGATTTTCTTACTCCTGGAAACTTTCTGGCGAGGGAAAATCATAAATTTAAATAACTGAAGTGTCGTTTTGCTTTAGCGCTACCCAGACCAGACCGGCAAGACAGACGGCTCCGAAACCGAAGTGAACAGAGACCAGAAGCTCTGCTACCATCGCCTCAACACGCCGCAGTCGCAAGACGTCATCGTGGTGGAATTCCCTGAGGAGCCTCTGTGGAGGATGTAAGTTAGAATTGAGCTTCATCCATACTATATTATAAATTCGAAAGTAACTCTGTCTATGTCTATCTGTTACCTTTTCACGCCTAAACGGCTGAACGGATCTCAATGAAATTTAACAGGGAGCTATAAATAGTATCCCGGAGACGGACATAGGCTACTTAAGAAGCGCGTGCGAAGCCGCGGGCAGCAGCTAGTTTTACTATAAAAACTTTCGTAGTTTGACGAATTCATTATGAATGTAAGCGGGTTAACTACAAACCTAGTTTGTGTTGGAAGTAGACCGACGTTTCATCCCTTAACGAAGGACTTCACCAGTGTGAGTGCGGTTCGCGTTGCGCCCTTTCTGCGCGCTTGCATACACTTCAGAGCTGTATTCACCCATGCCTATTTTCTGAACATACCCAAACGGCGATGACCGATGTGGCGCGGCGGCGGGCGAAGGTCCGCCTGCGACGCAGGAGGTTGCGGGTTCGATTCCCGCCTTGGGACAAATGTTTGTACGATCTGCAAATATTTGTTCCGGGTGTTCCGTCTATTTTCTATGTATAACACAAAAAACATATATCTATGTAATGTATTTTACTTAGCATGGGGCTATATGATGCTGTGAGGATTGTCCAGCATAAAAACGCCGTATGCATTAATTTCCATAGATACAGGATGGAAGGGGTTATTATTTTGGCATCCAAGATGTTTTAAGTGATGCGAAGATGGAGTTTTATGTTTGTGGGTTGTCTTCCCGTTTTGGAAACCACAGTAATTGTTCGTTCAAAGTGCCACGTTTTAAGTTGTATTGAATATTTTATTTATGTTTTCTTAACAGTGCCTTTTCTTCGCGCGTGCATATGCAAGGAGCGCCAGCGTATGTTTTTTTTATGATGTATAGTTGTTGTAAATAAGCACTAATGTATTTAGCAGTTTATTAGATACCATGTGAATTATTCTGTCGATGTAGTTACGGGCACTTTGAACAAGCATTATGTACACACATTATATATATATATTATTGCTATTATAATTTTTTCGATGTTGATTATAAATGGAAAGTTTAACTGATCCATTTACTCCATTTTTGTTGATACAGTTAGCACATTATTTGAGTTTGTTTTTTGTATTTAGGCATTATAAATAGCAAAAGCATATTTGCCTTTCCCATTTCAGTCGAAAGGATAGTTATGTTGCTCGACTTATAAGTCGGGTGAAGAATGAGGTTGCAGCTGAAAGTGGGATAGAATGCTGTCCCGTGGCATTTTTAATCCCATTCTATAGCTACACGACTTATACAGGTATTACCGTGTTTCTCTGATACACGGTAAGACTTCCAATTCACCTTTTAATTACCATTCCAGCGGTGCAGAAGTGACAGATTGCGGTAAATACCTGATCGTGACCCCCGTGAAGGACTGTCGCGATAACCTGTTGTATTACGCGGATCTCAGCAAACAGATCGAAATCAACGGCAAGTTACCGCTCACGCAAATTGTGCACAAGTTCGAGGCTGATTATGAGGTTAGTAAAGCCCCATGTTAATTGATTATGAGCCGGAGACAGGGCGCTATGGTGCTCATTAGGGGAGGCCTATGTCCATCAGTGGACTAATATAGGCTGATGGATGATTATAAAAACCCCATATGGATACCCTTGCTAGACATGATTTTCTCAGGTAAGAATAGAAAAAGTCATACAATGCGTTCTCTTGTATCATACAATGCGTTCTCTTGTATCTTTGAAGTTAATCCAATGAATTTCGAACATCGTATATGTATTTATACGCATTCAGTAGCTAGCGTGTTTTTTTCATTCTCACACTACATCCTTTAAGTATAAGTGAACTGCACTATGTTCTTTGAGAAATAAAGAATCTTTAAAACGACAAATTCGTTGTCTACGGTGTATGCACTAGGCATGCTAATTCGATTTCGAATTGTGACTTGCATTTCCAATCATCTCTAATACAACTTGTCTCTTTCAGTATGTAACAAATGAAGGCTCAGTATGCATTTTCCGGACAAACAAAGATGCACCGAACTACAGACTTATAAAGATAGACCTGGCAAACCCGGCTGAAGAGAAATGGGAAACGCTCATACCGGTATGTTAAAAAAATCCGTCCTTGACTACAATTCGAAATCAAAAGCCGTTGCAGACTTCTGCGATTTACTCCCATGATACCACTGTGCACTTTCCACTGTGTCTTTGAATACTTTCCACCAATGTTTTTATAGTTAAGACCTTTGTACATAAAGAATATATAGTTATTAGTATTATTTAACGGATATTTATCGCGTTTATTTACCTATTTTTCTCGATGTTTCAACAGGTTTACATTGTCGTGGTCAGAGGATGACTGATAATGTGACTAAACGCGATAAATACTCGTTAAATAATACTAATAATTAATGTGTTCAGACCGCGTAATTATAAAAATATTTACGCACATATACATTCTAGAACCCTTTTAATTCTAAAGCTTGTTTATAAGATAAGGAAAGATGTCATTCGATTCTCCCTTTCCAATTATAGCTTCATCATAGAATTGTGTCAATGTAACTTCGTAACTAGTAGTCCAAGAGCATTACCTATCTTCATGACTTTGATGTAGGTATTTAGTTTATGTACTTATTATAAATGCGTATGTAGTTAGTTATGGAATTGTTATTTTAGTGTATGTTATATATTTTTATAGGTAGCGTAATATATTATTTATTATACATATGTAGTAGTTTATTAACTATGTAGGCTAAGGATTCAATCTTCTTTCTGTATTTGCACACGAACAAACTGTAACAAACTTGTCTCTCTCTCCCAATAAGGTTTGCTGGAAGAGAACTCTTTTTAGGGTTAAGCTCGCCTTTGCCATAATCTCTCTAGTTTTACATGTATTTGTTTTTTATTAGTGCAATAAAGAATTATGAATTATGTAACTTTGCAGGAACACCAAACTGATGTCTTAGACTGGGCTACCGCAGTAGACAACGACAAACTAGTCATACACTACGTTAGAGATGTTAAGGTATGTCAATCCATACTAATATTATAAATTCGAAAGTAACTCTGTATGTCTGTTACCTTTTCATGTCTAAACAGCTGAACGTATCTCAGTAAAATATGGAAGGTAGGTAGATGGTATCCCGGAGACGGATATTGGCTACTTTTTAACTTTTTACTTTTTGTGAAATTTGGCAGGGATGTAGATGGTATCCCGAGGACGGACTAAGCACATGCATCGAATTTAGAATGATAACTTCTGTATTCATCAGTACATATAGTATTCTCAACAAATTCTTACAATTCCAGAGTGTACTCCAACTCCACGACATGAAGACCGGCAAGTTAACCCAAAACTTCGACCTCGACGTCGGATCTATCGTCGGTTTCTCGGGCAAGAAGACTCAGTCGGAGATATTTTACCATTTCACGTCTTTCCTCTCGCCCGGCGTTATATTCCACGTGGACTTTAAGAAACAGCCTTATGAGCCTACGGTAAGTTCCCATTTATCATTGGTCAATTAGGGCCGGTTTGCACAGCGAAGAAAATAACCAACAGCAACACCAGCCTATAACAGCTCAATGCGTGACCTAGGCCTCCCCTAATAAGCTTTATTGGCTCCTATTAGGGGATCGCAGCGCGGAATCAATAGCGCGTTGTCAAAATCGAGACATAACCATGAAGAATTATTGACGAACTCTCCAATTTGAATTTCGCTTTTCATTGAGCTGTTAGCTAGCTGTTGTTTTAGAAAGCTATGCAAATCACGCACCATGCGCGTATATTGTCTACATGCTTATTTCTAAAAGAATAAAGTGGGAGAATCGGGCCGTAAACTGAACGAAGTGACAGGAGACTCCCGCGCCGGGTTGTTCTTGGTGCAAAGGATTGCCATAGCTATTCAGCGAGGTAATTCTGCAAGCATTATGGGCACCTTCGCACCGGGAATGAGAATGGTCAGGGGCAGGTTATTTAATGACTAATTTTAATATTGTATATTCAATACATAAATGTATTAGGTTCCTTCTTATTAATAATTAATGTTTGATATATTAAAAAGAATAAAGAAAAACATAATACACCTAAAATACAATGGAACATTGGAAAGCGATGCGCTGTGTTCCATTGGTATGGATATTTTTGTATATATTTTTATTTTCATATTAATATAATAAATTTTAAAGTAACTGTCTGTCTGTCTGTTACCTTTTCACGCCTAAACGGCTGAACGGATCTTAGTGAAATTTGGCAGGGAGGTAGATGGTATCCCGGGGACGGACATAAGCTACATTTTATTCCAAAAAAAGCGTGCGAAGCTGCGGGCAGCAGCTAGTAAATTTATAACTGTCACACCTCCCAGCGCCCTAACTCAGGATAAGGTTAAAGCCGTGTCGAAAACTTAACAAAATTATTAAAGGTTTGTTTTAAAAGTTTCTTCATTGCGTTTTTAGATGTCTATCCGTCTCATTTATCTATTGTTGTCATTTGGTTTCAGATATTCAGAGAAGTAACAGTAAAAGGCTTCGACGCCACACAGTATGAAGCCAAGCAGGTGTTCTACGAAAGCAAGGACGGCACGAAAGTTCCCATGTTTATTGTGTCTAAAAAGGTAAGTTCTCATGATTCATCTAACCTTTGAATAAATTATCTTGCCTCCATGTAGCACAGCCATGAGACACAGTATATTATGTCAACAAGCCGCTTCAGGGGTGTTTTTCCCCAAACCAATAAGCTCGCTCGAATTTCGCTAAGCGATCCCATTGGTTGTTTGACGGTGCATAGATTTGCACCTTGATCATGATGATGAGCTGTGCTGGAAAATCCCACCCTTAGCGCCTATTCCACACGCATGCGGCAACCATGCCGTTGGTAGCCATACTAATATTATTAATTCGAAAGTAACTCTGTCTATCTGTCCGTCTGTTCACGCCTAAACGGCTGAACGGATCTCAGTGAAATTTGGAAGGTAGGTAGATGGTATCCCGGAGACGGATACTGGCTACTTTTTATCCAGGAAAAAGCGGGCGAAGCCGCGGGCAGCAGCTGGTGGTTTATATATTTCTATCATTATTGCCGTTATAACTCTCACAGTAGCTCATGCTCATAGTACTGCCAAATATTGTTAATGTTTCCTATCCGTGTGCATGTGAAAGGCGTGATGAGACTTCTACATGATATAAAAAGGTTTAATCGTAATGTTCCAGAATCTTCCCAACGACGGCTCCAACCCGGTGCTTCTATACGGGTACGGCGGTTTCAACATCAACATCCAGCCGAGTTTCAGCATCACGCGGCTTGTATTCATGCAGCATATGGATGGGATTGTGGCCATCCCTAATATAAGAGGCGGCGGGTATGTGACCTTTATTTCTAGCTGTCTACGATTCGACGTTTTGTTATCCTGTCGAAAGGTTTGTGGTAGAGAGGTAATAAATCAAGGTAGTCTTCATACGCTTGTCATTCGCAGGAGGTTTTGGATTCGATTCCCGCGTTGGGACAAATATTTGTACGATCTGCAAATATTGGTTCCGGGTGCATAAACAAGATCCGTCAAGTGCTAGTGTGACTCGCGCGCTGAGGGTTTTGTCAAGTATACCAATATGTACTATAGGTACTGCTTAGAGACTGCTATTTGATGAATACCAAAAAATTAAATGTAAGTCATTTCAGATGTATCGGTTTGCAAACTTCGGAGCACAGAGGGTAATAGTAAAATGTTCGAGTTTTTCAAAATATTTGAAAAAGTATGCAACCTACAGAAATTTCAAAAACTGGATTGAGATGTACAACCAGATACCTTTCATTTGATACCCCACTCGGTGAGGTAGCACCCATTTTGACAATTTTTCAAAAAGTGTACTAACAGACTTCTCTATATTTTTCCAGTAAAATATAGATCCATATCTACAAACGCTACATACATACATTTCAGATGGATCGCTCAGCAAACTTCGGATGGTTTACCAAATATTTCAAAAAGTATAAAACCTACAGAAATTTTTCACGTTATTTGCTGCTGTAGTTGCTGAGATATTAAAGACGGAAAAAAGGACAGAAAAAGCTATGCCATAAAAATGTATATCTGTGTATTGTATTAAGTATATCAGTCATCTAGTACCCGTAACGCTCTGTTTAGCTTGGGGCTAGATGATGCTGTGTGGATTGTCCAGCATTATTTATTTATTTAACAACCAAAGGGCCAAGGGGTCACAGAGTCCTCGAGGCAGACCACTACCAGGGGCCCAATTCTACTAAACTAATCGCTTCACTATGACAATAGTATCGTCACAGAATGACACCTTCAGTTGATAGAAACTAAGAGCGCGCGTCAAAAGTGTCAAGGTTGAAATCATTATATTAATCTCTTCGAGGAAATAGCACCACACGCACTGTCTAGAGTTTCTTTTATCTAAGGTTGCTACGTGGCGATTCTGCGACGATACCATAGCCATAGTTAAGCTTAGCAGAATTAGGCGTTCTTGTATAATGGAGCTCAGTGATCTATAGTTAACTGAGGAAACTATATTTGCAGAGAATACGGCGAGAGATGGCACAACGCCGGTCGACTGCTCAACAAACAAAATGTTTTCGACGACTTCCAATACGCGGCGCAGTACCTAGTACAGAACAAGTTCACGAGCCCCGCACTCATCACCATCCAGGGAGGGTCCAACGGGGGCTTGTTGGTCGCTGCCTGTATCAACCAACGTCCGGACCTGTTTGGAGCTGCAATTGTGCAAGTAGGGTGGGTACAGTTAAAATATGATAGCCAATACGCGACGCCAGTATCTAATACAGCAAAGTTCATGAGTCCAGCACTCATCACCATCCAGGGAGAGTCCAACGGTGGCTTGTTGGTCGCTGCCTTTATCAACCAACGTCCGGACCTGTTTGGAGCTGCAATTGTGCAAGTTGGGTGGGTACAGTTATATATGATAGCCAATACGCGACGCCAGTATCTAATACAGCAAAGTTCATGAGTCCAGCACTCATCACCATCCAGGGAGAGTGCAACGGTGGCTTGTTGGTCGCTGCCTTTATCAATCAACGCCAGGACCTGTTTTGAGCTGCAATTGAGCAAGTTGGGTGGGTACTTTCCTCATCTGCACTCATATGTCCACTGCTGACATAGCATGAAATTTGCCATCATCACCACGCTTGGGAGGCGTTAAAAATACCAAGCTGCTGCCCTGCCTCAGGTAAGTTTCTTTAGAGCAGTGGTTCTTAACCTTTTTGTGATGGATGCGGGATCACTCGACCACTTGCTGGGGTCCAACTCAGACCGTGGAGTCATCATTTTAACGTAACTAATACTTATATTACCAATATGGCCCAAACGCAGTAAGCATAAGTAGCTGTTTCTTTAGGTCGCTATCGGTCTAATATCTATTTTGCATAAAAGGCTTTAATCACAAGAAATTAAATTTGACTTTCCCTTACAGAGTGCTCGACATGCTTCGCTTCCAAAAGTTCACGATCGGACACGCGTGGACCTCGGATTACGGCAGCTCGGATAATAAGACTCAGTTTGAGTATTTACTTAAATATTCACCTTTACACAATGTTTTCCGTCCAGATAAAGGTAAGGACTGAAGGCTAGTATTCACCAAGATGTTAAACATTGATGTAATCAAGAAACGTGGTTATTTTATTAATTGTTTGCTGGTACCAAAATGTTCAAATGTTATCGTAATGTTTGCATATCAGAACTCGCATTACGGGAACGATTAGATACTCGGAAACAACGTTTTTTTTTTTCTTTTTTACCCGAACTGACAGTATATAAATCACGATCACAGACTTTAAATTCGATATTCCCTGTTTTTAATTTTTGCGTTACAAATACTAATCCCTCGGGACCAAAAAAATATGGAACCATCTCGGGATTCTTCTCTAAAAATAAATGAATACAATACCAAAAGAATTTTCCAAATCGGTCCACAATTGACGGAGTAATCGACGAACATATATAATAAAAATAAAATAAATACATTCCTACAGCCTTTTTTTGAAGTCTGTTAAAAAATCTCACAAAGCGTGTAAAGAAATAGTATAGTTTATACAAATAGCTATCTATCAATTTCTGAACTATAAATTTTATGTGATCCCACAGAGCACCACGAATACCCGGCGACGTTAGTCCTCACGGCGGACCATGACGACAGAGTGGTGCCACTCCACTCGCTCAAGTTCATAGCGGCGCTCCAGCACCAAGTGAAGGGCTCCAAGCAGCACAATCCATTGCTAGCCCGCGTCGACACCAAGGCGGGCCACGGCGGCGGCAAGCCTACTGCTAAAATTGTAAGCACAATACTTACTATTTGTACTCAGATCTAGAATCCTAGGCTTTTTTTTGTAAACAAAAAATATTTACTACAAAAACTATCATAGTTTGACGAATTCATTACGGATGTAAGCGGGTTAACTACGAACCTTATATGGAAAAACCGTGATGAAGTCCCTCGTTAAGGGATGAAACGTTGGTGTTCTTCCAACACAAATAAGGCTCGTAACCCGCTTGCATACATAATGAACAAAAAAAATTTTTAAAACTTAACAACTAAAAACATGAAAAACCATTAATACGTAGTGAAAAATATCAAAACCAAGTTGTTTTCAACTTCTGCGATATACCAGTGTCGGTAAATATTGTCCACCAATATCTACATAACATTATTACTTTGGCATAGCAATAGCAACCCCATTACAGAAAATTTCTTGGATTCTAAATAAGAGTAAAGCATTTTTTATCGCAGTAGGTATAAGTCTAATTCATGTTTTTGAGTGGAGATTATTGCTCGGCAAACGTAGTGCAGGACGTTCTTCGGCCAGGTGGAATGACGTTCGCAAAATATTGAAAAATAATCGACCAATTAACGGCTTCGTTGGTTATGATAATGAAAAAATCTGTCAAACACGTCAATTAAAAAGCAACCGTTCGATTAGTACAAAAAGACCGACCAAAGTGAGAAAATATTAAAATCCCTTCTAACATTTTTGTATTTGTTGCAGATTGAAGAACACACTGACATTCTGTGCTTCATGGCCCAGTCTTTAGGGCTCAAGTTCACCAAATGAACCCACCTGCCATAACAAAGTATTATGATCCCGTAAATAAGTATTATGTACATAAACTAACACAATACAGTGTGTTAGATTACCTCTGTGTCTCTGTAAGACTGGTGATAATGTTACGCAACGCTAGCTAGCTATTTTTTATGAATAAATTTGTTTTTATTTTTATGGCATGTTTTCATATTCCTATAATCCATAACATTTGCAAAATAGGTCGCACGCTGTGTTTACGATCATTCATTATTTATTATGTACCTACATTAGGTAGTACGCTAGTACTCACTAGTGCTCACAAATAACAGGTGTATGTATCGCTTCGTGTTGGCGCGAATTAAAATATCTTCGTGCGACCACGCGGAAAGAAGGAAAGGTACCTAACTACTATGTAACGATTTAAAAGTCATGTTCTTTATAACAAAATACCTAGGCTTGTGGCTTGTGGTGTCATTGCAACAGTATCCTAATAGGTATACTTTATCTACTACATTGGTGCCCCGAGTCTTACCTGATTCAAATCAAATTCAGGCCAGTTAATAAGGCACACTAAATTCAGCTACACGTTCATTAGTTCGTCCAAACTATTAGGTATCACCAATTCACACTGATGAAAGTGACGAAGACTTGAGTGACTCCGATCCAACATGCCCAAATAATAACTACACGAAGAGGTGTTCGAAATATCCCACCATCAAGCTCCTCGTCATCCCCGTCCCCTCCTCATAAATCCGGAATGATTTATGATCTCACAACACTCGCCGACAGTCTAGAAAACGGAAAGCGGACCCTGACAATTAAATAGAATGATATGCTTAATCAGAATGATCGGCCACCTTGAAATGTTGAATTTCTTCTCAAATATCACAATATATACAGAAAGCAAATCTCTTATTGTAGAAAGCAATTGGGAAGCAATTTTTGAATGGCTTTTCAACGTTAAATACGAGGAGGTGACTCATCTCACCATCCTGACGGTGACGAAAATTTCTATGCCTCAAATCGTAAACCATTTTCTATTATCTTATGAAAAAATTGCTTATTTTTAGAAAAACAAAAGATTTGAATCTTTCGCTAACACGGAACGTTGACGGAAAAATAGGTTCAATAGGTTTCTCTTTGGTTCCGTTTCCGTCCGTTTCTTCATGAGGACGAAGTTCAATGCTTTCGTAACCTCTTTGATTCGTTGAATGCTCAATTACATCCGGTAAAATGATGCATAAACTTAATATTCGAAATTCGAACGACATATAAAAAAAAGATTTTAGACGAAACGCGGCAAACTGGAACAACTTTTTCACAAAAAATTATATTGGGCGCAGAACTTGTTGATCAACACGAACAAAACAATATTACTTCAAAATGGATATGTCTGATGTAAATAAGATTGCAATTAGAAAAAGAATGAGTACCGACGCAGAAAATCTACGTGATAAAGTGTCCCGCGAGTCTTCTAAAGTCATCAAGCTCAGGGTAAGTCAGATTTATTTCGATTATCTAGACTTGATTTCTAGACCTTCGTTGATTGATAGCCTGATAAGAGTGATTATCAGGCTATCAATCAACGAAGGCTAGGTATTTATAATAAGTTAATAAAAATAAATAAGTAAATAAGCATGGCTTTAACGGCTCAGTGGTGCAGCGACCGAAAGTCCGCCTGCGTCGCAAAAGTTTGCGGGTTCAATTCCCGCCGCAGGACAAATGTTTGAATAATATTCTGCAGATATTTGTTTCGAGTCTGGGTGTTTTTATAGGTACCTACCTACCTTAGGTAGGCTATAGCTAAATAGGTAGGCTACCTATTTAGCTGTATGTTGGTAATAGGTATGTAATGTTTTTAACAGTAATTTGGGACCTCGCCGGCTAGATAATGTTGTTTGGATTCCTATGCATCATGTAACTTTTCTGTACCTAGGTAGGTACTTTTGTTTTACAAGAATGTACCTACGTAAAACGTTAGCACTCAAAATGGTGTAAAATGCTGTTATCAGGTGGCACAAGACACTGCGTACTGGGACGTGCAAACGCGCCTAGCCGGCGTGGAGAAGGAGCACGAGCGGCTGCAGCAGAACATGCTGGACGTACAGATGGAGCACGAGAAGCTCTCCGCTACCTACCAGGACGAGCTGCGGCTGAGGCCTGAGGTGCTCAACAAGTACGTAAATACATCATCAACTTAGCCTCTCACTGCTAGTCATAGGGGAAAGTAGTACGAGATGATCACCTAGGGAGAATGGCTGTAAGTGCCAAAATAATTATTTAAATCTATTTTAAAGACAGACATTAAGTATGAAATTCATCTGGCTAGCTTGCTGCATACTCAGATTGCTGAATGTATTAGTCTTGTTAAATAAAATAAAGTTTTTAAAAACTTGCAAATTAGATACAATCATCTTTCAACCTTATCCTTAAATAGTGCCATTTTATTTTTGAAATAAACGTTTACTTTACTTTTATCTTGTACACTGGGGGGACTAAAATGATCCCTGGGCGGGTAGGCAAGATTATCCCAGGGATCATCTGGACCCACTTGGCCTATTTTAGGGTTCTGTAAATGATTGAATCGATTGGCGCAAGCCTTTATTTTTTAAAAGTCATATCTATATACGTACATAAACAAGATTTTATTTCTGTATAAACAGAATAATACAAAAGTTATCTACAAATACAACAAAAAACTTAATAAAGCGAACAAAACCCTTTATTTTTAAAATAACCTCACGCAATAACTGTGAAAACTCAAAATTGAACTTATTATCCAGCAACAACACAAGAAAAAACAGTTCTTTTCATCGTCTACAACAAAAATAATCAAGGCTCAATGTCAGGCTCACTTTACAAACAAAACGACACATATTTTTCTTTTCATTCATAAATTTGCACTCGTCTCATGCACCAGCATTATGTTTTGTCTGGTGCGCTGAGGTGTGAGAGCCTGTGTTTTACTGAAGAAAGTTACTAGTTTGGCCACAATCGTGTGGGATCATATTACCTCGTACCAACTTCCCCTACCTAGACCTTCCCCTAAGATCGCTACAAAAACCACCATGGGTCCTGCGCTGTCCGCAACAAGCGGTTTTCCGTGACCTTCATTAGGTCTCCGGTCCACCTCATGGGGTAGATAATACGTAGGTACTTATCGCCAACAAATTGCTATGTCATAATAACAGCGTTGGTTGACTAGGAGGCTAACAATTAACGCTGTTCTAGAATTTCGCTGTTAGTTCTGTCCTGTTAGTCTATTTAGCCCTTTGTAAGTAGGTATAAACATACTTATAAAGAGCAAGATATGAAATGTTATACTTACCTATGTAAGTCATATAGTTTTTTTCTTCAGGCTAGCAAGCACTCGCGAGATCTGCGACGTGCTAGAAGAGTACGCCGGCAGAGTCCGCCAGTCGCTCCGCCGCTGCGCCGCCGACCGCGCCGCGTTGGCGCAGTCCTACGCCTCCGCCGCGCAAAGGGTGCACAGCGTACACGCCCAGCATACGAGGAATATAGAGCAGGCGAATGAGAAGGTCCAGCAGCTGACCGAGAAACGTAAGCAACCTTTAGAATAGTTAGATATTTGTATATAGTCTACCGCCTGCGTCCTAGAAGATTACCTACACTGGTAGGGTCCGCCTGTCGTGTCGCTTTCCCGCTGCGCTGCGTTGACGCTTTCCTTCGCCTCGGCCGCGCAAATAGTCCACATCGCGCATGCTCAGCATAAGAGGAATATAGAGCAGGCGAATGAGAAGGTCCACCAGCTGACCGAGAAACGTAAGCAACCTTTAGAATAGTTAGATACTAGACTAGACAACCATCTGTGTGCTAGAAGAATACACCGGTAGAGTCCGCCTGTCTTCCCGCTCCGCCGCTGCACCGCCGCGCGTTGGCGCAGTCCTACGCCTCGGCCGTGCAACGGGTCCATAGCGTACCACGAATATAAACAGGCGAATGAGAAACGTATGTACGTGCCTATCAATAAAGCTACTGTCAGAGGCTCCGCCGACCGGGTATTATGTTACTTAGGCGACTAACAACTTACTATAGGTATCTACAATACAATACAAATACTCTTTATTGCACACCAATATAGAGAAAAACAGAACAGAAAACACAAACATAGAGAAAGTTACACAATGGGCGGCCTTATCGCTAAGAGCGATTTCTTTCAGACAACCTTTGGATGGACACGTAACTATTGTACAGATATAGACGGTGGCGTATTATAGATAGAACACACATAAACAAATACTAATATATAAATGTAAATAAATACTAAGTATAGACAATGTATACATATACCTACCTACTTACAGTGTACTGATTCTGAGAGGAAAATCCCCGTACTGAGATTATAATTATTTTACAAGAGCAAGCATAGTGGGTATAACTACCTACCTTATTAAGTAGGTACAAACGGGCCTTGTTGGAGACTCTAACATAGGTATACGCCAACAGGAGGTAGCTATGAGTGGTTAGGTTTTAGTTTTCTTACGAGTATGTTGACAGACGGCAGAATGAGAAAAAAACACTGCTATACTATACCTAGCATGTGCTTAAAGTTAATTCGTAGCCACATATAACAGAATTTTCGACACACACCTCTCCATGCAAATAACACCGCACGCGCCATCTGGATATTCTGTACCTAACTGTATACCTACGTAGCCATAGATTACAGAATATCTGTAATCTGTCTACGTTACGTAGCTAACCCAATACGACTACCCGCTAGGCTTAGCAAATTATAGACCCGGCCGATAATTCCGCCCCTATTTTCCTACAACAGTAAATGCAAGCACGCAACACAATGCTCAACTGGTGTTCCTCGCCACCGAGGCTCAAAGGCAGGCCGAGGCGCGCGAGGCGGCGGCGCGCGCGCAACTGTCTGCCGCAGCCGGGCTGGTTGAGGACCTGCGGGGCAAATGCGAACTGTTGGCAGAGAAGAGTTACAGCTTTAGCGCAGAGTTGATTGTGGTAAGTAGCTTTACTTATTTTAGAGTAGATAGAGTTTCTGCTCGCCGCTCCGCACTCTTTGTTCCTATGGAAAAGTTCAAAGGTTATTTATATCCCATGGGAACTGATTTATGGGATAAAAGTAGCATATATGTTTTATTCGAGAACAATAACCATTTAATAGTTTTGGCTTGAAGAAGTAAGAAACATCCAAACTTTCGCATTTAAAATATTAGTGTGAATAGAATAGTTTCAGCTAGCGACTAGCCAGCGAGGCGCAGCCGGGCTGATCGACCAGCAGCGTTTGTTCCCCGCTCGAACGCAGATACCTACCTGTTGATCTATATCCAAATAAAAACCGATTCATTTAGTGTTTTTTTGTAAACGCGCAAGCACATTGCCAAATACTACACCGTTTAAGTAGCAATGAGTACCTACCTACAATACAATTTAATTCGACCGATAACAACGCACAACTTAACTAACAGTTAACTTTTACTTACTGTCGTCTGTTGTAGGTACCTACTTTTACACTTACGAGATGCGCCACTTAGGTACCTCATACAAGTTTGTATCTCATTTGACCGGCTTGATCACCAGGTTAAATAATTGACTATGTTCGCTTCACAGCAAGAGCGTTGTATCACCGAATTGAAGCAAGAGGCGGAACGCCGAGCCGCCGAGTCGAAGGCCGAGGCCGACGCCACTGCCGCACTGCAAGACAGGCTGCAAAAACAGTGAGATATTTGCCAAAGATCTAACGTTTGTAGACGAGAACTCAAAGAATTGGCTAGATTAAGTAAGTGGGTCGGTCCTTCAAGAGATATACCTACCTAGGCCTGACAAAGGTACCTACTTATTATTATCTCTTCAAAGAGCCACAGGAAGAGCTATGCTCGGAGTTTTTCTGAAAAATAAGATCCGTAACGACTAACGAATATATCTCACAGATGACCAAGTTATCGACATAGCTCAAAGAATTAGCAAGCTGAAGTGGCACTGGCCAACCGCTGGGGTAACCGTGTTCTCGAGTGGAGACTAGAGCGCGACTCGGCAAACGTAGTGTAGGACGCCCTGTGGTCAGGTGGGATGAATGCTAAAGACTGCAGGCATATGCTGGACGCAGTAGTAGACTGAAGACGGTCATAAAGGGAGGAATATGTCTAGAAGTAGGCTAGCATAGGCTCATGAGTACTGCGATTGAACTAAGAAAATATTGACCTGAATAAAAGCCGCTGACAGTTGCATAAAGGGAGGAATATGTCTAGAAGTAGGCTAGCATAGGCTCATGAGTACTGCGATTGAACTAAGAAAATATTGACCTGAATAAAAGCCGCTGACAGTTGCATAAAGTTCGAAATAAATAAATAATTCTAGACAATTCACACATCATATTTAAAGATTATTTATTTGTTTTATTTTAAAAATAAAACAAAAGGAACGCGATAAATACCCGCATCATTCGAGCCCCAAGCTAAGCAGAGCTTGTAGCTATTAAGGGTACTAGATAACTTGTGTTATCCAAATTGATGGGATTTCCCTAATTTATATACTATTTTTTGCATTTTAGTGTGGAGACTGTTTCTCAAGAGTTGGCGAAGTCCGAAGCGAGCGTCGAGTCTGCAAGTAAGGAATGCGCACGCTTACAAGACTTGCTCGCCGCTGCTGAGAAAAAAGCATCTTCGTTCGCTGAGGAAACTGAAACGCTGAAGGGTGTAGTCCAGGTAAATAAGACCATGCAAGATTAATCAAACATTATCATCACAGATTATCGTGTACTAGGGCCGCCGGTCGGATTTCTCGTCATGCCAGCCTTAACAACGTCATCCGGCGGGCCTTTGTCACCGCTAACGTACCAGCTATTCTCGAACCGAATGGTCTGTTGCGTGACGATGGTATGAGGCGCGACGGCATGACACTAGTCCCATGGGAGTTGGGGAGGCCCGTCGTGTGGGACGCTACATGCGTCGACATACTTGCGCCATTCCATCTTCCGAGGACATCCGTAAGGGCTGGTGCAGCGGCAGATTTGGCCGAGGATCTCGAGAGACGCAAATATGCAGGTCTCGACAGAGCCTACACATTTGCTCCCTTTGGGGTTGAGACCCTAGGTCCGTGGGGTACCGAGGCTCTTCGGGTTTTTAAAAAGTTATCTGAGCGTCTGGTCGACGCGACGCGTGACCCGAGAGCTGGCGGGTATCTGGCACAGCGCATCAGCATTGCCATACAGCGGGGCAATGTAGCCAGCGTCTTAGAGATGCTTACGACTGGTATTGAGCTACCTGTAGATTGTTTGCAACAGTCTGCAGTTAGCTTAATTGTTTAAATTGTAAATACTAGTTCTAATTTGTTTTTATTATTGAATTGTAATTTTCTTTGTCAATAAAGGATATAGCTCCATCAAATATTTAATAAATAATATAATAAATAGTATATTTCGTTTAGGTCTTACATTTTACATATTAGTATACCTACTAATAATATTGTGCATAATTATTATGTGTTTTGGACCTTATTCACCATTTGGTTCAACTCCTCGCTCTAAGTTTATTAAGCTTGTGATGTAGACGCGAGGGATCTCTACCTCTCGGCAATAGCTTACAGGTAATGCAATGTTATAGATCAGATTGTAACGATTTTAATTTAAAAAATTATATTTATAATTATTATTTGGAACATAATTAGGAAAAATTACGTAGATCACTGAAGTATATGTACTACATATATGTAAATCGATGACGTAGATAATATTTTTATTAACCGCAAGGTGCGCGCGGGTCATGTCGTTCGAGTGTTTCTATGTGGTCATCTGATACTTTTGATTACCTCTAACATCGATATTAGTAAAAAAGGGGAGATGAGGTACTAGCCTCTCGAAAATATAAGGCTCAAATTAGGTGCAATTAGGTCCATCCACCTCAGTCATAGTCGGACCGGCATGGCAGCGTTCGTGTTACGCGTGCTTGCTGCGAGGTACTTTAGTGTGATTTATTGACTGAAAGACTACATCAATGCCCTCGTGTTTGTTCATTATAATTATTGCACAAGATTGGAAATGTAACTGTGAGAGTGTTTGCGAGTAGTTGTAACACAGGCCAGTTAATAAATAAATAATAAATAAATAATGCTGGACAATACACACAGCATCATCTAGCCCCAAAGTAAGCAGAGCTTGTGTTATGGGTACTAGATGACTGATAAACTTAATACAATATATAACATAGATAGATATTTTTTATTATATATAGAAAATACCCAGAACACCCGAAACAAATATTTGCAGATCGTACAAACATTTGTCCCAAGGCGGGAATCGAACCCGCAACCTTCTGCGTCGCAGGCGGACCTTCGCCCGCCGCGCCACATCGGTCGTCAAGTTGTTGAGTAAGCGCTGGGAGAATGTATGGTACACATCTACAGATTTTACATATATCGAAGCGATATTGCAAAATGAGGTAGATACCTAGCAAAATACTCGTTAGTAGTTTTCAAATAATAGCTTACATGTTCACTGTGTCTATGTTCATTTGCATTTATTATTTTGTTTGCAGAATTTGGAAGTAACTGGCGCTGATCTTAAACGAGAGCTAGAGTTATCTATAGCTAATACGGAGATGCTGAATAAATTGATCGAAGAGAAAGAATGCGTAAGTTTCATAGTAAAGGGAATGTACAAATATTTAGATTGATATGATGTCAAAGTCACCCTCAGATACGAAACGCAGTGATAAAGAGGCAGGTAGGTAGGTACATAAACACACACACACACCCTCACACACATGGCTTTTTAGAATCAAACTTAATGAAATTTAAATGAAGAATGGTTGTAATGATGATGATGATTATGAATATCTGAATTCCTGTTTCAGGAGGTTCGTGAGAACAATGTGCGTTTGGAGGAAACACGTCGTGTATTGGAGGAAACACGCGAGTCCCTTGATAAAGCCGACTCCAAATTGCGGTCTACTACTGAGGAACTAGAGGCGGAGAGAAAAGCGCGCGCCGAAGAAAGTGCTGCCGCTAAGAACGAACTAGAAGCTCACGAGTAACTATGACTTTACCACTGCTTGATTGGTGGTTAAGTATTTTTTATGAAATAAAGTAGTTAGTTTTTAGTCGACACACTAGAGAATGGAAGAGGAAGATACGATGTGGCTACCCAAATAAACGCGGAATAAGCTCAAGTATTTGTTGATTTTTTGCACGTTGGGGGTAAATCAAAGGGATCGTGTTGAAACAACTTGGGAGGTCCATCCAGCAGTGGATAATATGCGAATGATGATATTGATGTATGTCCAGGACTCGCAGCGCAGCAGCGGCCGCGGCGACGGAGCGCGCGCTGGCGGAACGCGCAGAGACGGTCGCGGCGCTGATGCGGGACGTGGCGGCCGAGAGTTCAGCGCGCGTCCGCGCCGAGGCAATGCACAGCGCCGCGCGGGCGCAGCTCGAGCTAGCCGTGCAGGCCAGGGACGACCTCAACTACAAGCTGCAGGCATGGGCTCAGACATGTAGCTAGACTAGACAAAAGAACAGACGACGGTCGCGGCGCTGATGCGGGACGTGGCGGCTGAGAGCTCAGCGCGCGGCCGCGCCGAGGCAATGCACAGCGCCGCGGGGGCGCAGCTCGAGCTGGCCGCGCAGGCCAGGGACGACGCCGACGTCAACAACAAGCTGCAGGCATGGGCTCAGACATGTAGCTAGACTAGTCAAAAGGACAGACGGTCGCGGCGCTGATGCGGGACGTAGCAGCCGAGTGCAAGACAAAAAAATATAATAATAAAAAATCGTTTTTCTGTTCAGGCTAAAGAGAAAGAGCTAACTGGACAAATAAAGATCATCATGGAGACAAGAACAGAGAAGGTACCCTACCATCAATAGTTACTTATCATTTCGTATAAATGATCAATAATAATAATCAATAATCATCTATTTCGTACATTACAAGAATAACACGTCGTATTCGTGTAGCAGTTCTTTTTACATATTTCTAATCTAAATTGAGGCACCTTAAGTGGTTTTTGTAATCTTTCTTTTGTGTATCGACTTTTCACCAGTCTCAAACAATGACAAGTTATTCCTAACAAATTTCAACATCTCGAAAATATACAGTGATGGAAATGTTAAAAGTTTATTCGTTACAAATAAAGGCCTACACGAATCCCTCCGCTTTATACCAAATATGGCCCGAATACACTTTTTTGGGCTACGAAAGCTCTATGTGCATCCGTAGAGTTACCCCAGATTATAACGCCATATCTTAAAACAGAGCAAACATGGCTGTGGTAAACTGTTAAGGCCGTTTCAATATTAGAAAGATCCTTCATTCTTCTGAGTGCAAATATGAATTTATTAATTTTCTTACATACATTGTCTATTTGTTTCTTCCAGATTAAATATCTATCAATTGTTATTCCGTATATGTACTTCCCCAATGTCTTTGTTATTGTAATTAATGTCAATTTTATCCATAATCTTATTTTTATATGTCACTGATCTCATGAATTTAGTGTTAGTAAGTACTAATTTTCAAATTATTGCTATTGAGCCATTGAACTGTTATTTAGCGCTTTGTTCCCCATACTCACAGCATTATGAATAGATTGTTCTTTTGCTAAATTGTTGTAATATCCGCAACCATGATTGTGTATTGATCAGTGGCTTCTGGCAATTCATTAATGTAAATAATAAAGGACCAAGAATACTCCCCTGTGGCACACCGTAACTAATTAATGAGTACGTTGATCTGAAGGAATTTTGTGTGTTTGTTTCAATTGACATTTTTGTTATTTCAGTGCACTGTTTGCGTCCCTTCAGATAGCTTTCAAACCAAGAGTATGCAGGACCCCTTATTTATGCCATAGCACTCTAGTTTATGTAGCAGACGATCGTGGCAAACACTGTCGAAGGCCTTACTCATATCAAGAAAGATAGCGACTGGAATTTATTTCCCATTTAAGGAGTCTAACATTTCTTTAACTTATTTGAAACAGGCTAAATTTGTCGATTTCTTGCATAAAAATCCATTTTGTTCTTCACATAAAACATTATTTTTTTCTAAGAACATAATTACTTATCGGCACATTACCTTTTCAAATATTTTTGAAATTATTGGCACTAGTGTGTTATAGGTCGATAGTTTCTAGTATCTAACCTAGATCCCTTTTAAATGGTGTATTACCAGATGGACTCAAGAATTCAGTTGTCAAACCACTCTTTAAAGAGTGGTTTGGCATTTTCCAGCGAAAGGTTAATTATATGGGTAAATTGAACCCAATTTACCAATATTTTGTTTGAACAGTTTTGTTGTTAATGCATCATAGCCAGCAGAGTTAGTATTTCGTAGACACATTGTTTTTTTAAGTACATATGTCTACACTAGTAACTGGTTCAAGATATATATACATATATATATATATATATAGTTATCTGCCTCAACATTGTTTGCAATGTTTGTAAAATGCTTATTAAAACATTCGGCAATGTATTGACCATTTGTTAGAACCTTGTCTCCGTCAAAAATTTCTTGTATTATATTTATTTCTCAATTTATGTTGTTTTATTTGTTGTTTTGCATTTGTTTTCTGCCCCTGATATATATTTTCTGTTCCAATCTTTTTGAATTAAGTGCACATCTTTGTAGTACTTTACTATATATTTTTAACATTTTCCAATTTGGATTTATAAAATGTATGCTGTAATAACCCTTTTTTTGAAAATGATCGTTTGAGTCCTTTTGTAATCCACTTTGGATTTGAAGAATCTCTATTAATTTTTACTTTTAGTAGTAACAGAAAACATAATTTAGACGCTAAACATATCCAATCATGGAGTTTTGTGAAAGCCATATTAGTATCACTTTCAGTATGATAATTGACTTAGACAGTAGCTAAACTTTGTTTTATTTTTTGTGTTTATGTTTTATCTATGTTATGTATTGTATTATGTATATCAGTCTCCTAGTACCCATTACACAAGCTCTGCTTAGCTTGCGGCTAGATGATGCTGTGTGGATTGTCCAGCATTATTTATTATTATTATGTATAGAAATTATTTTAAAATTATAATATTTTAATGACTTGTGTACCTACTTATTACTTCGGAAATGACACTGGTAATACCCTCAGGATCGGCTCCAGAAGAAGATCAGCGACATGCAGGGCACCATAGAAAACATCCAAAAAGAATTGGCTCGGCCTTCGAAAGACGCCACGGCCGCCGCCGAGAGACGCGAGCCTCCGGAACACGACGATAACGCTAGAGACGCCGCACCTTCGCCTCCTGTGATCAATAAAAAGGTACACACCCTTCAACTACTGCATGCAATTGAATGATACACGCAACGCAACTATGAAATAGTCGTGACTATTTTATCACCCAACATTGCGTTGCGTGTATAGTTCAAGTTATTATATAGGAATGTATAGCTATAATATAGGTGATGCCAAGTCGTGGGTTAGCTACTGCTGCTGTTGATGATGTTTATATCAAACCCGAGACCTTTTTGCTGCTGTAACACTCGGCATAGGCAACTTTTTTTTAAATACTTTGTGTACTTAATTGTTTTTGTCGTAATATAAGTTAACTATGTCCATTTTTTTAAGGTATTTGAGCAGCAAATAAATGAATGTCTATGTCTATATACCCAAACCAGTCTTGAAAGAAACATGGTTATCAAAATACTGGTGACTAGCCGAGAATAATAAATGTTATTATTAATTCCGCCTACTTAATTATCAGTGACCTACGTAAGTGCATTATTAATAATTAATTTCCATGTTCGCAGGTGGTGTGCCGAAACTCTCAGAATAAAGACCACGGCTTGTTTCGCTCCCCGCTCGTCCACAGCGCGGTCGACGATTCGCTCTACCATCTCCTGAGCGACAGCAGCGTCGATGGCGACATGCTCAATGTGAGTAAAAAAATTAAATATACGTACTACCTAATAAATAACGGGTAGTATCCAACACGATGCTACGCTTACTTACCGGAATTAACGAATTTTCTGATGAAGATAAGCTAGAGTCGGCTTTGGCAGGACGATCTCGCCTAACAGGGTTTAGTAGGAGGTAGCCAAGGACAGGGTTGTTCGGAGGATTTTGCTCAGCTAGTACCAGATGTTTAAAAAATACAACGCTATCCTCATTTCATCTACGTTACATACTCACCGGCTTTCCTTGTAATGTTCCGTTTACTCGCAGCCAGTAAAAGGAAACGCGCGCTTCGAGGCGATGTCTAGCGTCGAGGCGCCGCCGCCGCCGCCCACGTCGCTCAACGCGCTGAAACGTTACCGCGAGGTGCCCGCCGCCGCCGCCGCCGAAAATAACGAGATATCCATGAGCCAGGTCAGAATCAATTAAGTTTATTTCTGTGTTAAGTCAAACCTTTACCACCACCGACAAGGTATACTTACTGTACGCACAATTTCTAAAATAGCAATATTACAATCCTATCCCCCCCAGCGGTATAAAGAAAGTTATAAAAACAGATGCCTATGCATGACTGAGGCAGGGGTCAATCAGAAAATTATCTGAGCGTCTGGTCGAAGCGACGCGTGACACGAGAGCTGGCGAGTATCTGTCGCAGCGCATCAGCATTGCCATACAGCGGGGCAATGCAGCCAGCGTCTTGGAGACGCTCCGATTGATTGATAATATGGATCAGTGTAGATTGGTCTCAAGTCTGCAGTTAGCTCAATTGTAAATACTACTTCTAGTTCGTTTCTATTAGATGGCTGATTGTAATTTTCTTTGATAATAAAGGGGTTTATTTAGGTATAAAAAATGGTAGATTATGTATTTTTTTCGTTTTGCTTTGAGTGCGTCCCATTATTCTCCTAATCTACGTACGATTCTACTTCATTGTTTTTGTTCAGGTCAGGGCGGACCTGGTCAATCGCGGCCGTTCCTTCTTCCGCAACAAACGCCTCGACGTTAAGCAAAAGAAACCTAAAAAATAACCTAAAACAAATTATACATTATTATTTGTTTAATGATTGTTAAATTTGGAATAATTAAGCTCAAAAATTGTTACACGTTATTAAAGTTAAATAATTGTTAATTTCGAATAAATAAGCATTAATGTTTAGTTTCTTTGAATTAATGTCTTGATTCCTTCGTTGTTTTAAGTTACAATTTTGAATAAATAAACATTAATGTTTAGTTTCTTTGAGTAAATGTCTTGATTCCTTCGTTGTTTTAAGTATAAATAAGCATTAAGTTTAGTTTCTTTGAATAAATGTCTTGATTCCTTCGTTGTTTTAAGTTATTTCAAGTTGGCACATATCACAAAGCAAATAAATTGATGGACGATCTCAAAATAATACATCATTTCTGTTATTTAACCGTTTATTGTTTGTATAATCTTACAGTAAGATGCTAAAAGCACAAAGTTCAGTTGGGACTGCTGTTTCCCGTACATAATAATATAGAATTAGTAACTTAGAACAAAAATAAATAAAACGTTTCTGCCCTTATGGCGTATTACTCTTTATCCAATAATAACAATAATTAATTTCTTTATGCTTAGTCACTTGTGCAACTTACAACACAAGAAATTGTTATAATGGCCTCGATTTAAAATGGTATTGACGAATACAGTAATCGAATTTATTATATCATGTGTTGTAAATTTTGTTAGACAAAATAATTATAATACCAGAGAGCAGTAAACTGCGATGAGATGGCAATTTGCAAAATTCTTGCAGAAAAACTTACAAACATGTTATTAGATAATAATTAATAGGTTAGTATGATTAACAAAATGAACAGATGCCGCAACATAACCGAAGCACTCTGGCTGTGATTTATAAAATTACGAAGCACAATTTCGATTTTACGTCATGTAATCGGACCCAATACAATGAAATGTACAATTAGCAAGGTACATACAAGGTCACGCCGAGCCGCCGGCCGCGTATTCAGAAACGCGTGCCGGCGCCGTCGGTCGTCCAGCTCGCCTCAAACATACATTAAAAACTAGAAAGTGTCATTAGTAAAACACTATAGTGCACATTAGACAACATGCATTAAATATAGGTTACACACAGACTAATAAAATAACAAGCAACCGTCAACCTTAGCCTAAGTCGATAGGGGACATAAACGCTAGGGATCAACTAGTCTTAATACTAGAATTACACATTTCATAGCTTAGGGTCGGGAAAGTTAAATCTACTTACCTAATTAATGTTAAAAATCGAGGCCAAACTATTACAATCGCCGGAATCCCCGCATACGATAAGTACCATGTGAAGGAGGCCACTAAACAGTGAATAAACGTAGACCGCACAACTAACATACTGTTCCTGAATTGATTTCCAAGAAATGGTGGAATGTCGAGGATTTCGGCAATTACTACATTACGCTAAACTAAGGAGACATCATGGCCGCATGATGTAACATTAGCATTCATTGGAACCGGCAGCCGACCACCAATTCTATTCGAAATCTCCTAAAAAAGTAACACGTTTATTAGTTATAAATAACAAGCATAGAATATATCAGAAAATGTATTATGTTGATTGGTGGTCGTACCGCTGCAGAGCCCCAATGAATCGGTTTTGGTTTGGCTACACAGCCATAGTTTCGAAATAATTCGTTCCTACATAATTTCATTTATATTTCATGTCGACTTCGACTACAACCAGATAAGAAATTAGCCACCTATTTTTATTATACCTAAATTGTAAAGTTTGAGATACGTGTGTATTAGATAGATCTTCTAAAGGCAACGAAAACGTTTTACACAATTATTGCAAAAGTAAAATAGTATTTTAAATATTACTACGAAAACAATATAGTATACATAGATAGTAGATCTATAAACATATCTGGATATAGGCAGTGACAATTGAATACGGCTGTTGAAACTATCAAAGCCCATTAGCTAAATAATTTTCGTGGCTTTTAACAAAAAATAAACATTTATTATACTAAAAAAACAGAAATTATGAGACTCGAGATCAAAAAAACTTTTTGGTGAATATATCATAGCAGGAAACAACATTAAAAGCTAGCGTATGTGGATTAAATGTCCCGAACCATATTCCTCGCTTTGAAATATTCACACACATTATTGCAATCGAATTGAGAAAACATTCAATACTAAAATAGGGTACTAAATAATATAAACAAATCACCCGCGCGTCCTCACTCGGGGATACCGTTGGCGATGGGTTTGGCTGCCGTGCCTGCCGGGCCATTTTGCATCCTAAAAACAGTAAGTTTTTGTCACTTCACCTGATTCAATTTAGATAGTTCTTGTTTTAGAGGGAAAATAATAATTTGTGCCCACACGTTTGCAATTTTAGTGGCGACCACGTACTGGAAGACGCAATGTCTTTGTGAAAGTCGCGGGAAACCGCTGGGTGCAGGTACCGCAGGACCAGTAATTGTGTGCCGGTGTTTATTTGGGGGAGGCCTATGTTCAGCAGCAGACGTCTTTCGGCTGAGATGGATGAACATGGAGTCGCGACGTAAGGATCGACCCCCTACGGACTAATGTCCGTGGATGCCGTATGAGCAGACTAAGGAAACCTGCCAAAGGTAGGGCAGCAGCTTCCATCTATGTATTTTTATCCTCTATACTGCGATCACCAATCAGCCTGCCAAGTGTAGTGATTATTACTCAGCCCAGGGGGCAAGCACGTTCAGGACGATGTGAGCTGATGAGGAGGTACTCACGTGTCCAGCCCCATGAGCGCGAGAGTCCGTAGCGCAGCGCGCGAGCACTGCTCGTGCGAGTGCGCGGTGGATGGCCCGCCGCCGTGGCACATGACGGGCGGCTCCGTCGAAAGAGACACTAGCGACAGGTACTCGCCGTGGTTGCGCTGAAAATTACGTAAAATACTGAAACTCGCTAGAATTAAACCAAAAGCTTGGAATCTTAGCAGCGGCTAAGCATCACTCTAGTTAGCGTCTACCCTTAACATTTGTCCAGGGTAGAATCGATAAAAATTACAAACAATCCATAACATTTTCAATAATTACGCAATACAGAAAATACCTCGTCTAGGGCTAACCCCTAGACGAGGTACTACTACTATTAGGAGGTATTCATAATAATAGAAGATTCTATCTCGGCCCTTATTTCTAAACCCGGGATTTCGGGATTGACTTCAGGCGACCCCGGGATTAGAGACAAGCAATGTGAAGTCAAGAGTCTTTTTTGTAAAATCAGCCTTTTCGTTATCTTTTCATCAACGACATAATGAACTGTTCATAAAATTATCAGCAAGACAGTAAGATGTCTACTAAATTCAACATAAATCAAATACATTTCAAAAACTATTGACGATTCCTGTTCTAAACTACCAAACCAAAAATAAACTCTGTAAGATCGTTTATCTTATATGGGCCGCATCGCTACCGCACAGCACAAAAATAAGCATTCAAATATGGCCCTAAACTAGTAATCCTTAAGTTTTAGAGTGACAGCGCGCAGTAAGCGAGCTTGCCGCAACCTAGTCACATGTCGGCCGTTACCCTTTGCGTACAGCTAGCTTCTAGCGCTCGCTTGAAGCCAACTGTAAAAAACCCGTGGGCATATTATGCAGACAACACGTTAAGCACTTAGTACTGTAGCCAAATCAATCAGAGTTTTCAAAGTCAGTATTTATGTTTAGTTTAGTTTAACATAAATAAAGCATTATCAGAATTAATCTCAATACAGAGTGCATTTGATTCAACATTTTAACAACTTTAAATTAATTTTCAATCCCGAAAATCCATCTGCAGCCTGAATTGTATTGTGGAATTGCTGTGTGCATTATTTATTTATGCAATATGTAGTAGCTTTTGCAATTTATCGTGCGCTAGCCTTATTTAGTAGAAGTTGGCAGTTCACGTTATCAGACAGATCCCATCCGCTCCCACGAAACGCTACCGCGACGTAGCCGACAAAACTCTTGAGATAAATGAAGGAAACTACGACAGTAAAATACAAATACATAGCATTGACAAAGCAAGACAACAAGACAATAATAGGTAGGTATATTTGCTAAAAAGAGAAGGGGATGGGATTGCGAGCGCTGTGCAAAGCTACAAGCAGAGAACTGGGTATCTGCACAAGAGAGGCCAAGGACACTTTTCAGTTTGCTCTACCATAGGAGTAAGTCATCATTCTCTTTCCCATTTTTTTACTCAATTGGCACTACAGGTTTTCTTCTACCATTCACTTCTATCGGTCGTCATCTAGGTACTCATTCCTTTCTTACTCATTTTAATTATTGTCTTTCACACAGCGCATCCCTCTTTTTTCCATAGGACTAAGTAAGCGTATATTTAGAATAAAGCAACATTGTCTCAGTCATTACCTTGGGAAAGTCTGAGAACTGCACCGTGAATCCCAGTAGATGTGCTAGGTACATGAGCTGGTCCTTCGCGCCGGGGGACGCGCCGCCTGCGCTCGCGCCGGTTGGTGCAGTGCCGTTTGTGCTGGCGGCGGCGGCGGCGGCGGCGGCGGCTGGCTCGCTCACTCCTGGAAGGTAATGGATGTGTTTTATTGTGTCTTCCATTTCAAACTGACAAGCCGACTAATCACCTTATCAGTTTGAAATGGTGTGTGGTGATTTTATATTAATTAATTGTAAAACTACAAGTTAACCTTTAAAGGTAAATTATACCTTTAGAAATCAATTTGTAATTTGAATTTGAAAATTATCATGTATATGATAATTTTCAAAAAAAAATATATTTCTGATCGTCCGATTATTTTTCAGAAAAACTCTACTAAATGTCTCTTGCTTTTTCGGCTCGCTAAATTTTTATAGCTAAGTTTTTTATTTTTTTAGTGTGTTGGTAACCCCCTTAGTAACCAACCATTAGTTTGATGCGTTTGTCCAGTCCGTTGATGGTATTGATGGTCCATCAGCAGCACCCCTGGGACCGGTTGTCGCGCGTCGCCTGCTGCGTTTTGAGTCTCGCTGTCCTGAAAATAGAGAACACGTTTATAACTCTTTGTAATCTCGATAGCATACAAATCCTACAAATTCAAATTGCTTTATTTCCTTTAGACCTTACAGGACTCTTGGACACGTCACAAAATTCAAATAACATACATAAAACTAGGAAATAAAGTGATCACTTTGATTTTCGTTCACTTCAATCTTTGTAAGGTAAAGTAAAGAAGCGAACAAGAAACCTTTACCTTGTTAGGTTGTTAGTTTTCGAGTTGGAGCAAAACGTGTCCCAAGCTTTTTTATCCTCTAGCTAGGTAATCTGATATTTTGTAGTAAGCCTTTTTACAAAAGATATGTGTTTGACAATTTGTTTGAATTTATTTATTGATAATTTTTTCAACTCATTTGTTGTAGAAGCATTGCCCTTTAAAAGATACATTAATCTTGTGTAGCCTAGTTGTGGGCACAGCGAGTTTATTCTTATTTCTAGTATTTAAATTATGTATGTCGCTATTTTTAGGGAACCGATTGATATTCCTGTGAGCGTACAACAAGTTTTCATCAGTATATTGACATGGTACTGTTTATTTATTTCTTTGAATTTTTCACGTAGGGTGTGTCTGGGACCCATATTATAGATTGCATGAACAGCCCTCTTCTGCAGCACAAATATGGTGTTAATATCTGCAGCGTTCCCCCACAGCAGTATGCCATAAGACAACACTATGGAAGTAGCTGAAAAAGACTAGTCTAGAAGTATCAACGTCTGTAAGATGACGGATTTTTTTGACATACACCAAACTAGTCGTAGGTATGACCCGCCTGGTGGTCAGACGACATCGTCAAAATAGCCGGGAAAGAGTGGATGAGGTAGAGGACCGAACCGAAAGGCACAATAGAGAGGAGGTCTATACCCACCAGTAGGTGCTCACGGGCTACTCGCTTCTTAGACAATATTTTCTGGTATTAGAATATCCTCATCAGCACATATACATTCTCTACTGCACGTGCCTCCCGCAAACAACTGGGGTGTTGCTATAATCACCACGCTTGGCAGGCGGACTGGTAATCGCAATGGTTAAATATACACAGAAGGAAGCTGCTGGGCTTCCTCTGGTAGGTCCCCATAGTCAGCTCTTAAGGAATGTGAGATAGAGGGGTTGATTCTTGACCGCCACGGCCATTATTACGGTATTCGAGTATACACCTTGTCAACATCAACTTACTTTCCGTTTGGTATCCGCGGTGGGTTTCTCTGCTGCGGCGCTGGCGGTGGCCTCCTTGGCCGGCAGCACGGGCACCGGGTCGGGGCCGTTCAGTTCCATCGCTAGAAGAACGTCTGTAATCATTACGGAGTTTATGAGTAACCTGGTTGCCTTAATCTCTGCATACTACGAACATTAGACAAATACATGTTCAAAAGTCCCTCAAGGGTTTTATTATTACAGTCTACCTCTGTTTTAAAATACATTAAACGTTTACAGCGATGTTTATCAAACATATCTTAGATCGCTCTCGATAAAGTCACCTTTTCTAATAAGTTTACTAAATGAAATTAGGTTCGTCCGTTTTTGAGCTACGATGCCACAGCATGTACTCACTTGGTAACACCAAGTGAGAACATGCTGTGGCATTACGTCGACGATTTAAAATAGAAAACAGCAGCATGTTTTGGAGGCTTGCATTGCATCACTCGGTGTCCATTGTCTATCTAAAGTAAACTCACTATGCGCGGCGCGTCGTTTAGCTGCCTTCTTGTTGGGTCCCAGGCCGGTGGCGGCGTGCGGCGGCGCGACGCACTGCACCAGGAACTCGCGCCGTCTGGCCGCGCCGCGCTCCTCCAGCACGCGGTACTGCGGCGAGCGCGCGCGCACGGCGTGCCGCGCCACCGCTAGGCGCGAGATCGGGTTGTCACTGCCGCCCGGAGCCATGCCGCAGGGGACGCCGCCTTCCTGTAAAAAAATTATATAGGCTAATAAAAGGAGAGTGTCGTATTCAGCATTAGTATTGACAACCATCAGGTACACCATTAGATAGACCCTAAGGGGAACCTTAGGATCTATACAGGTACCTAAAGGTGGAAACAGACAAATGGCGGCACCAGCTTACTAAGAAGGAAGTCTTAGTAGGCTGGTGCCACCATTTGTCTGTGTGTGTGCATTTCTTCTCATATCTTCTATTGATAACTACACCAGCTAGCTAACTGAACGGATCTTGATAAGGTTCACAGATTTCTTCTAGAAGATATGCCTGTTATAACATCTACTATAGATAACTAAACCAAGTATAGACAACAGAACTAACCTTGATGAGGTTCCTAGGCTTCTTCTTCGTAGGCTGGTGCCGTCGTTTGTCCAGCGCCTGCCGCGGCCGCAGCATGGCGGGCGGCCAGCGCGTGCGCATTTCCTCCAACATCTTCTCTGCCGCGCGACGCTTGGACACTTTCTTGCCGTTGCCTTCGCCTTCTGTTTCCATGTCACCCACTGTGCAGATTGTTACGAAAACCTGGAGATATTAAATTAGTGATTATTTGTGGATGGTGTTAACCTTACATAATGTAAGAAGAATTTTTTTAATTCCGCGCTATTCTTTCCCTGATTAATTCCAAAAACATGCAATACGCGTGCATCACCTCCAGATAATTCGTGAATAGGAAATTCACAAATTATCACCTGTATGGTTCAAGTTGACGGACTCCATCAACTTGAACCATACAGGTTCAAGTTGAAATACATATATACGTAGAGGTTGGTCGCGCGTGAAAAAAATATGGAATGTTTACTATTGGTACTATGTCGATAAACTGGGAACACAATTGATTTAAAGTTTGTTTCAGCAAAGATTCATAGGAAATGGCTTCTTTTCTGCTGTCTATATTACTTGTAGAACTTATAAAACAGTAAAACCCCACTCACTCGTGATCAACCACCATAATGTTAAAATTAAATAATCATCACCCTTGTAACATAGGTTTCCAATCCCGCTAGTACCCTAAGCTTTATCTGTGTTTCGTTTTCAATTTTTTTTGTTGTATTTAAAACAAAAATGGTTCAATTGTTAGGGTTCCGTACCCGTAGGGTGAAAACGGAACCCTATTACTAAGCCTCCGCTGTCCGTCCGTCCGTCTGTCCCAGAGCTCTATCTCATGAACCGTAAGAGGTAGACAGTTGGAATTTTCACAGAATGTGTATTTCTCTTGCCGCTATAACAACAAATAAAAAACATAATATAAATATCCAAATTGAAGGGGGCTTCCATACAAAGAACGCGTTTTTTTTTGCAATTTTTGCTCTTCGGTTTTTAAGGCTGTATCTCTTGAACCACAATAGGTAGACGTCTGAAACTTTCTATAAATAAGTATAAAATAAAATAAAATTAATCAACTAAGTCTAAGTAGTGTCTAGTTGTTATAAGTTCTTAATATTAGTATCTAACTATTTTTATTGTAATGGTGTTAGTAAGTAGTAATTATAACTGTAACAAACTAAATGCATTAAGTTAAGTTATTGTATCTCAGCCACATATAAGATTTGCTAGTTGGCCACAGAAGAAAAGGTAATCTGAGAAGTAATTTCAAGAGACTTACTCTTGAAGTTACTTCTCAGATTACCCTTTAAAATACCCTAATATAATGTGGGTGAAGTTGGGTATTCGATGATGATGAGTATGTAAAATGAGTTTATGAGATATTTATTTTGAGGAGTAGGCGCTTGATCTTTTATTTGTATTTAATTTACCCTCATGTGAGGCGGTCCGCGCTCCGACTTGACCGTGAAGATGACGGTGAGGTTGCGCTTCAACGCCAGCTCGTGCACTAACGACACTGGAGACTTCACTTCCGAGTTCAACGGGTCGGAGCTGGTTTCATCTGTAGCACAGAGTTGAATAAATAAATATGGAGTTTGATCAAAGTTGCGAGAAACTAATTGATGTTCTGTCCAAATACAAGAAATACAGTTTTTTGATGCTTCACCAGATTTGCCGAATATTTTAAACTCATTTAATGCGCCCGGTTGACACTCTGTCGGGGATGGTTCAACAAGAGATCAGCTGACTGGGCCACGAAGCGGCCCGCATCGTGTATAGGTACAGAAAAGTAAGCTAATGTACCTGCGTCGTTATCGGGCGGCGGGTCGTTGTGCGGATGTCTAGTAGCACGCAAATCCAGCAGCGCCCTCGCGGCCGCGTCGTGCCGCGCCGCCTGCGGACTGCCACCCTCGCCAAGCCAAGCACGCCCGCCAACGGCCACGCGGACTCTGAAACATTTACTATTATCAGTCCACTTCGAGATCTACACCAAATTTCATTACTTATTTAGATTTTTACCAACGATCAAGACAGATTCTCTAATGACAGATTACCAAAATCAGTTGCTTATGGATATTTGTATCGGTATGAAACGTAGTAGTGTGCATTGATGAAAATTGGCTTAACAAAAAGCTAAGTGTTAAAACTTTAAATGTAACCAATTATTTTTCTATAAAAAGCCGCCGGAATTTGCAGTCATGAATTTTATCGAGGAAAGCCAACATGTCGGGGATACTCACGCCCATAGTGCCCACCGTCATGGGCACGGGCGAGACGGATGTAACCGCTGTATGTACTCACCTGTACACTAACGCGGGCCCTGCGAGTCTCGGGAAGCCGACCCAGGAGTGGGGACAGCCGCGGCCGCGCACCATGCCGGGGACACCCTCGCCCATAGTGCCCACCGCCATGGGCACGGTCGGGACGGATGTAACCGCTGTATGTACTCACCTGTACACTAACGCGGGCCCTGCGAGTCTCGGGAAGCCGACCCAGGAGCGGGGACAGCCGCGGCCGCGCACCATGCCGGGGACACCCACGCCCATAGTGCCCACCGCCATGGGCACGGTCGGGACGGATGTAACCGCTGTATGTACTCACCTGTACACTAACGCGGGCCCTGCGAGTCTCGGGAAGCCGACCCAGGAGCGGGGACAGCCGCGGCCACGCACCATGCCGGGGACACCCACGCCCATAGTGCCCACCGCCATGGGCACGGGCGGGACGGATGTGTACACCGCTGGTTGGCAGAGCTTCATTGCGAGCGCGTTTAGTTCTACTGTTGGCATTACTGTAAAGAAAAATATTTGTTAGTTAAACGAAGATACGTTACGAGAACTGACGTCTATCTCGTTCGTTCAGCTCTTGTGAGAGCACCGCGTTGACGCGTTTACTGCTCTGGAACCGCATCGCATCAATGGTCTCGTTGTTATTCTAAATCAACTCGCACAGCGACAGCATAGTCATGTGGAAGCACACTCATAGACTACGAGGCACTTGCACCTGGTGCTGGCCTTAGTGAGTGGAGAAAAACCACGGACCAGGAAAAATCTTAGATGTAAGCGCCTTGATAACAAAATTTGTTGCCCTTTGAGTCGACATTTTTTTATATGAGCATATCTTGATTATATAATCACCTTCCTACAAGCATTAAAGAAAGCAATACTATTCATATTTGTTAAATAAGACAATAATTGTTAATTGAGAAGGCTTACTACAATGTAAATGATATTGTTTGGACAAATTGTACAATAAGACAATTCATTCATTATTCATTAATTTAAGAATTGACATTGTATTTATACTTATCGTGACATAGCAAACCTGATCATGGTTGTGCTCATTCCACAGAAATCTGAACAATAAGGCACTAATGTTAAAAGTCGATAATTACTTACGAAACGCTTGTCGCCACCTCATTTGACATTTTTCCCACCCATGCTGTCACTACTACATACGCATATATTCGAACGCAGAGCCACGCACACATAAACAGCGCCAAACAAAGAATCCTGCACCGAGATTAGTTCTTACACATAAACAAAAGCTTGTCTGTGAACTTGTAAAAATTTAACATAAACGCTTGCTTGACGAAATTTAAAAGTTGTCTTTAAAATCGATATTTCAACATGCGGGGCGCACGCGTTCCTATTATAATTTAGGACTAAGGTATGTACATTTTGTTATTAACTATATATCAGGGTCAATATACAGTATACAAACAACTTTTTGCGTAGTAGCTGTATAACTTTTCTTTTCAACGGAGCAACTCGTTTTTCTTCGCGCTCTCGAAGTTGTTCGTAAATACAATTACACCTTTCTGTTATTTACTTTTAAAATTGATATTAATTTAATTTTTAGGTACCAAACAATGAGCAGTATCCTGGTGAACAAGCAGAGGTAGGTATTTTAATATATATTTCTGGACAGTATCACATATCTAGATGTTTTTAAATGCTTTATTATTTTTCAGCTGCGTGGAATATAATTATGTCTAACAAAACATTTATTATTTTTATTGATAATATAATGACTTTATCCATAATAGTTGTCGAAGCTAAACCGTGCAGTCACATCCCTAGCTAGCACGACCACCACCCGCGGCCGTACCATGTAAGATTTGCGATTACGACGATATCGTAAGTTTCAGATTACATTGCTGCGTGTGCTTGTATCGCTCTGGATAATGAAGAACTAATACAGCAATAGTATGCAAAATGACGAAATACAAAAAAAAACTATCATTCTCATATTAAATAATTTGTCTCCGTCTGTTTTATTAAAAAACAGCAATAATATAAAATAAAAATACTTACCGATGAAATATAATTCTCTTATTGGTATAATTGCAAGTTGTGGAAGAGTTTCCGCAATTGGATATGCTGCTACACACCATTTTTATTGGTACTTTCACGTCCGCCGTCTCGAACAATACCGCGCGCTGGTGGCTCATTAGTCACCTGTGCGGTGACAAGGTCACGCGGGCACGCCCTTTCTAGTGCCTTATTATTCAGACTTCTGTGGCTCATTCTATTTTAAGTTAATTTAATCCCTGTAACCTATGTTTAGCAAATTAATGAATTAGTATTTTGTATTTATTTATTTTTTTAAACTTATTCTAACTTTACAATTTAATATTCTCTAATCTAAACCCTTCAGGATTTTTGCAGAATGTTACATTCCTCGGGTTAGATTTATGAAGTGTACGTACGTTACGTACATGCACGTGTGTAATTGAATTTGAGATGACTAGTTTTGGAGTAGTTCTCAAGAAGTGAGTGTTTACCGGAGTGCCTGTGATGGTGGTGCGGCGGCGCGTGCGAGTGCGCGGCGCGCGGCGGCGGCGCGGGGAAGCCTGTGGCCGCCAGCGCGGCCAGTGCCGCCGCGTGCTGCGCGCGTTTTATTGATGAACCCTGGAATGTCGATCATACTGTACTGTCTCATAGTTCTAACAACAAATATACCCCACACCTATTTTTTATGGTAATGGTGCTGAGTGTGTTATGTTATGGTTATCTTAGCTACAATAGTCCAGTCAATGAGTGTTCAAGAGGCGGTTGGGTGAAAAGTCGAAAGCAGAATGTTTGGTTTCGGAACTTTGTTTGGACTATTTAGGAGACATACATACTAAAAGTCCCTACTCCTGTGAGATGAGCCCTAGGAGAGGGGGCATAAAGGTCCCACTATTTTAGATTTTTGCTTAATCTCGTAAATGATGCTTTATAGAAAATTTTGTTATACTACTTAATGAAAGCTGATAAAATTCTCTACAATTTCTGTACACTTTTTACCTATTTCAAATCGTTGTCTAGGTATGAGTCCCTCGTCTGTCGAATCATGATCAGGTGATTATATGAAAACCTACCAGCTACTTCTCATCTTTATCATCGCCACCGTCGTCGTCTTGCATCATGGGGATGCCATTTAACTTCTATGGCAAAAGTGGCAAATGGTAGAGCACAACATGGAGGTCTTGCTACATCTAGCACTACTGCAGTCAGTGGTGCACCGGCAAAATATTGAGCCTTAATATTTCTCCCAGTGCAGCTGGATCTTTGGTTTAGGTAGGAACCAAGAGGTTTCTTTCATTCCGTGTTCATCCCCATAGTTCATGGAAAAGATCATGTCCAAGCCAAGCCTGGTCCTGGTGGTAAGTACGGAAATAGCGCTCCATGGCTGCTCCCTCAATAGGTGGAAGGGAGGAAATGTCTGGTTTGAAGTTTGATACCAAATATATAGCTATTAACACATTTCTGAAAATCAATTGTTTTCGGAGCTCATATCTACACAACAGTTGGTCAACAGTTAATAGGTATACAACCAAAGTTGTAGAGAATTTTATCAGTTTTGAATATGTAGTATAACAAAACTCATTTTAGTTTTTATGACGCATCGTTTACGAGATGAAAGCAAAAAAACTAAAAAACGGGACCTTTCTACAGCTAGGCTACTTGAAGACAGCTAGGTAAGCTCATCTGTCAGAGTAGATTGTGCAAAGTTACCTCAGCTGTGTATTCTTCAGTATCACCCAAGCGGAGTGTTACTGTGAATACTTTCTTGTGAGCCGGTCCCTGTTCTGATGTGAGGCGGTACTGATGTTTTATCTGGAACCAACAATTACAATGTCAACGTATTTCCTTAATAAGAAAAATTACATTGTTGTCATTATCACTATTTATTACACATTTTTACATAACTTAAGTACACACCCACATTATTAAAACGAATTGTCATAAAATAAAAAATTACATGAATAAGAAACATATTGACTATTACATGAAGCTACTTAACTCTGTCTGTCTGTTACCTTTTCACGCCTAAACGGCCGAACGGATCTCAGTGAAATTTGGCGGGGTAGATGGTATCGCGGGGCGTCCCCGGGATACCATCTACCTCCCTGCCACTTTTTTCAGAAAAAAGCGAGCGAAGCCGCGGGCAGCAGCTAGTTTACAATATTTGAGTTCAGATTTGTTGCAAAAACTTATGTTTTAAGAGCACGGTATACTGCCTCTG
This sequence comes from Eupithecia inturbata, assembly GCA_963662085.1. Classification (NCBI taxonomy): domain Eukaryota; kingdom Metazoa; phylum Arthropoda; class Insecta; order Lepidoptera; family Geometridae; genus Eupithecia; species Eupithecia inturbata. Next base: position 4,042,921 of record OY759177.1, read on the forward strand.
GAAATCATTATTTACCTACATCTAATTTTTCCCTTACTGCACGTCGCCGTCGGTTCGATATTGGGCGCCATGTCGCTAGCCACTTGGTTCTCATTCTCACCTTATTGTACCTGGCCAGTTCATTGACCAGGCACATAGGAGTCTTCTCTTTACTGTTGGCCTGCGCCGGGAGCCCCGCCTCGAGGTCGCCCGCCGACATATTTGCCTCGTCCTCAGCCTCCGCGTCGTGGTTCGACAGCACGCCGTCGCTTGCATCCCCTTTCTCTTCTAGCTCGGGCGTGGTGGACTCGTTTGGATCTTCGCATGGTGGTGGTGGACACATGCCTGTTGAATGGTTAGACTGTGAGATTTGGCCTGTTTGAGAGTTAAACTTGTAGCATTCGTTTTCACAGACTGCTACAGTTTTCTCTAGTCATATCACAGCAGTCGGAAGAGCTTTTTGATATGAGCATGAAGAATGAAATCTAGTCATGGCCTGTGAATTATTATAAAGAATTTCTATGTATATCCTGTATTTTTCAGATACAGCTGTCTCTGACTAATCACTCAAGTTGTATTTTACGAACGAAAGTACGCCCCTGTTTCATACAATGTGTTACCACTTTATACTTAATATTGTGTGTGTACCCTACTGTTGTAATGACTTGTCATGGTATGAAATTATCAATACAACGGATGGGCGAGACGATTATAATTTAGCAAATAATTATTATATATATATATAGGTAACTGGCCGTTAGTTGAACTGTGAATATATACACCTACAATGAAAACGACAAAAAGTAAGAAAAACTGAGCACCCATTCCATTAACTACCATAAAATACAAAACGTAAATATCAAAAGTGATCTCAGATAATTTCGAACAGAAATCGATTCACAGGAAACAGACACAGAAAAGAAAGACGCCTATTAATAAAGGTCCATTAACGATAGATGACGATAAATGAAACGATTCGACTACATTATAAACCAGTGACCCGAGAATTCAGATCGGTACATGGAGCTCGATAGAGTCGACATTGGCGGGAGTGCCCCGGATAAAACTATTTCTAATAAAAAAAATATTAATAGTGACATCATGGGTTCTAAACAAGTAGATTTTTGAAAGGAATCGAACTAAATAAGGGAGATCTGACTTCACAACATCTATTTAATTAATCCTCATGTGTAACTCTACCTTTCACCATTCAATTATACTTGTACTTACCTATGTTAATCTGATTATACTTATGTCTGTGCTGTTCCTGAGAAGCCAAATTAATGTATCTTCATCTTTACATCTAAGGTCAGGTTAATGAACTTAATGTGCTGATGAGAGAGTTGCGATATATAAAAGATGTTAAAGTTTAAAAATCAATCCAAACATCAAAATCATCGCCGTCGTCGTCAGCCAAAATTACAACGTTTATTTATTTAATTCGGATTGCCATCAGCTTATCTAATTACAATAGAAATTAAAGTAGACACAGAAAGCAAATAATAGGCATTCGCTAATCGAATCATAATAAACTACCTGAGTGTGAACACTAAAATTTATGTCGTCGATAATATTACGTACTATAATAGAGCAATAAAATTATATTAATAAAACTTAAAAACGAAACAAAAGGTAAATAAGAATTAAGAGTATAATTACATCATGTGCAAAAGAAGTGAGAGTCATGCATCGCCTTGCCCTGTGAATGCTGTTATTAAAAGGGTCAATGTTCATTATCCTGCTGAAACAGTTCTACTCGCTCGCACTATATGAATTTTGTCTATAATTAGTTCCAACATGTTGGACATGTAGTATGGGGTTGTGTCTAAGCTGCATATGCGGTACATTTAAGTCTAATTTGCAAAGAAGTTGTACGAAGTACAATGTAGTGACATTATCAGGAAAGAATTCTAGTTGTGTCTGGATTCTTGTGGTACACAGTTCATATACATTACATTGTTTTCCCTTTTTCTAGTGGCCAAGATGTACAAGGTACAATGTTTTATTCAGTTATGCGTGTGATATCAAGGTTATCTAACTTCCTGTTATTTTAGATTAGCAATATCTACGTGGGGTTATGTATCTACGTGATTTCCTATCTTCCGCAAAATGTCTTTATGTTAACTTAAATCTAACAAATAAACCAGTTGCGAACTATAAGTGTTGGACTTATCATTTCACGGTACCTCTAACAGAAGTTCTGGACAGTCAACATCATAGTTGATAATCCTAGGGATATAAAGATAATCAGCTACGTCCCGTCTATTTCTGAGCGGCAAGAAATGGAACCTCTTGCAGAGTTCATCATAGGTGGAAGATTTGTAATGGATCTTTACTCTAAAACACAGGTATCTTAAGAACCGCCTCTGAATACTTTCAATACGATCGATGTACTTCAGGTAACGCGGGTTCCATATCTGAGACGCGTATTCGAGATGACTCCTTACAAACGTGCAATATAGAAGTTTAAAAGTTTTAACATTGGTAAAGCTCTTAGAGATTCAAAGTCAAAGTCAAAAACTCTTTATTTCCATAAATACAATAAATGTACACTTAGAAAGGTCAAATTCCTAATAATTAAACACTGACATGGAAATAAAGTGATATTTTTTATTTCAGTCGCTTCGGTATGTAGACTTAAGTAAAGAAGCGATGAAGAAACCTTTGGCCTGTTAGTTGTTATTTTTCGAGTTGGAGCAAATCCCGTCCCAAACTTTTTTATCCTCTAGATAAATGATATTTTATACTAGGCCTTTTTACACAAGAAGGACAATTTGTTTGAATTTGTACTGATAATTTTTGCAACTTGTTACGTATGCAGAGATAAGCATCTACGTATGTGTGCGTGCCTGCACCAGCCTGCGTCACCCCTTTCCAATAAACCAGTGTGTTACCAACCAGCGGTCGTTTCACTCATGTCCACAAGCTCCCGTATCCAGATATCGTACAGTGGCGACGAGGATGGGATCCGAACCCACGCGTGCAAAGCACATTGGATACCTAAGTCGATCAGTCTATCGATTTCTCTATCAACCTTGTCGCGTAAGGCAAACGCTACTGGTCGCGCTTTGCAGAAAACGGGCTTAGCGTTCTCTTTTAGCTTGAGTTTAACTTTATATTTGTTAAAGTTTCCTAATTTGTCAGAAAATAGTTCTACAAAACGCTCCTGTAAATATTTGGGAGAAAATTGTGAATTTATAGAGTTTACCGGCATGAGTTGTAAATTAAATAGAGATATAAAATCCCTGCCTAGCAGCGGTGGCCCTCCGTCGCGTACTACATATATGTTTATATCGTGCGTTTGATCCGCGTAACAGACCGGTAACCGAAGCGTTCCTAAACAGATTATCTTTTTTCCATTGTACGTCATCAGCTGTTTATTTGTACTTGCTATTGGTACATCTTTGAATTTACTTTTGTAAAAACTCTCCGGGATTACGGTTACTGCCGACCCACTATCTATTTCAAATTGAAAGGACAATTTGTTAATCAAAACACTTTCTACCATAGGTTCGCCCCTGAATGATCGGATATATTATAACAAAAGACGGTCTAAAAAAATCTCCCGAAAAGATTAAAGCCATGGTCGGAGCTCCAGTTCCCACAAATGTGTCTCAGCTACAGTCGTTTCTAGGGTTAGTTAATTACTACAGGAGTTTTATACCTAATGCATCGACTGTCCTTAGTCCGCTGTACGAACTATTAAAGAAAGGTTGTAAGTGGGACTGGACGGATAAACATCAACAAGCTTTTACAAAAATAAAGAACTTGATGACGTCAGACCAAGTACTTGCTCATTTCGATCCAAACGCTAAAATTATATTGACAGTGGATGCTAGTCCTAGTGGCCTAGGCGCGATTCTTTCACAGATGGGGGAGGAAGGGACAGAGAGGCCAATTTCTTTTGTTTCACGGACTTTAAACACCGCTGAGACTCGTTACTCTCAAATACAAAAGGAAGCGACAGCTATCATTTACGGTGTTCGTCGTTTTCACCAGTATTTATATGGCAGGTCTGTACCGTTTGTTTTACGAACGGACCACAAACCTTTGTTATCAATATTTGGCCCTAATAAAGGAATACCAGAAATGTCCGCAAACAGACTTCAACGTTATGCATTATTTTTAAGTAGCTATAACTATACAATAGAGTATGTACGCAGCGCTGATAACAGCGCTGATTACCTGTCCCGCGCTAGCCTACAGCGCGCGATGCACGAGTGTGCGTGCACCGAGCGGTGTCAGTGCTGCGACTGTGAGGTAGCCTATGACCGAGCTACCTATGTATGTTTTGTGATGGACGGCACTATGCCGTTAACGTTAGACCAGTTACGCGCCGAAACTGATAATGATGCATTATTGAAATTAGTAAAAGGTTACGTCATTAAGGGATGGCCGCCGAAATTGACCGATGTCAGAATAAAAGCTTATCATTTGTGTAGATCACAGTTATCAGTTGAGAATGGGTGCATTATGCGAGGACACAAGGTCGTTATACCTACTTCTTTGCATAAAACTGTGTTATCGGAACTACATCAATCGCATTTAGGTATTGTTAAGACTCGCCGAGGCTCGCTCAAGATTCTGGTTTCCCGGTATCGATCAGGCTATAGAATCGATGATCAGTTCATGTGATGTATGTATCCAGCTGCGCCCCTCGCCTCCGCGCGCCCCTCCGGCTCGTTGGAAATACCCGACTACTGCGTTCTATAGAATACATGTTGATTTTTTAGGGCCCATAAACAGTTGCATGTACTTAGTAGTGGTTGATGCCTACACTAAGTGGGTAGAGGTATATCATATGAATTCGACTACGTCATCAGCTGCGGTAATTGGAAAACTTTGTGATTTTTTTTCAAGATTTGGAATTCCAAATACAATAGTAAGTGATAATGGTACATCTTTCTGTTCACGCGAGTTTGAATTGTTCTGTTCAACTAATGGGATCAGTCATGTGACTTCGCCGGTGTACCACCCACCTAGCAACGGCCAGGCCGAAAGTTTTGTTAAGATTATAAAAAAGGGAATCAAGTCCTGTTTTTCGTCGTGCGCTAAAGTTGTGAAAGGTAGTGCTGATTTTAAATTATTAAAATATCTTATGGACTATAGGAACTCAGTGCACACTACAACAGGTTTGTCTCCTGCGGAAATGGTATACGGTCATAAGTTAAGGTCACGTTTAGACATCATCAATCCTAAATCATCGTCATCATCACCACCCTCGTCACCCCTTTCTAACCGTATACAAAATCAACAGTGTTTGCAAAATAATCAAAATGTGAAAAATAAAATTCAAGATTTAAAGATCAACGAAGTTGTATTATACAAAAAATTTGTAAACAAAACAAATTATACATGGTGTAAAGGAATAATCACAAAGAAGATAGGCAAAGTTGTGTATTTAGTTAAAGATTTAGAAAGCTTAGAAAGTTGTAGAAGGCATATTAATCAGTTAGTTAAATATAAAGGGACTACCATCAATCTAGAAGATACAATGAATGTAAATATACCTGTGTGTAGGCCACATCCACCCTCGTTTTTGCCGGATTCATCACCATCACCTCCAGCGTCACCTCCGCCGCCACCCTCGCCAGCGTCGCCGCCGCCGTCTCCGACATCGCCACCTTGTTCGCCGCCGCCGCCTCCGACATCGCCACCTTGTTCGCCACCGAAGACGCTGACTCAACAATCGCAAATCCCATCCACGTCTACTTACTCACCGGTGGAGACAGAAACACAGACTCATCAAGAAAGAGCTCAATCAATGTTGCCTAGTCGAAGAAGAGAGGAATTATACGAAGCGAATGATTCGCCAAGTGAGACTGATAATGAGGTGAGCACAGATAAGTCTGTAGCTGAGGAAGAGTTTTACGAAGCAGATGAAACTGCTGAACCTAAACAAATTGAGGATACAGGTTCAGCTCCTGAGGCAAGATCAAGGCGTTATCGTCCCGATATTTCATATAAGAAGTTTGTTTAGTACTTAAATAGTTAGTAGGTATTTATTGTACTAGGGGAGGAATGTTACGTATGCAGAGATAAGCATCTACGTATGTGTGCGTGCCTGCACCAGCCTGCGTCACCCCTTTCCAATAAACCAGTGTGTTACCAACCAGCGGTCGTTTCACTCATGTCCACAAGCTCCCGTATCCAGATATCGTACACAACTCACTAAGAGTTTTGTTGTAGAAGCATATACATTGCCCTTTAAAAGATAAATTAATTTTGTGTACTCTAACTAGACTACACTTGTGGGCACAGCGAGTTTATGTTTATTTCTTGTATTCAAATTATGTACATCGCTATTTTTAGGGAACTGATTGATATTTCTATGAGTGTACAATAGGTTTTCATAAATATATACAGGGTTACAGGTTAAGTCGACCTAGATCCTGGAGGGGGTTGTAGTTTTCACCATTTCTGACTGATTTCACTATGAAACACCCTACCCCAAACTTAACCGTTTTTAAGTTATTGGACTTTGAAGTTTTTTTTAAAAATTACCGACTTTTAGCCTATTGACCAATTTTTTTTTGGGTCTTTGTCTCTAATTTATTTGTGTTTACGATTTTTGTGTAGTAGATGAGTTGCTTTATTATTCTTAATACTAAAATTGCAGTTAACTAAACCAACTGGGTCGCAGCAGACGATTGATAGTAATAAATTGAAATGAACTCATAAAAATATTTTTTAATTTCAGAAATATTTTAATAAATATCTATGACAGCCATGCTGCAGATGTGCCTAAAAATATCTACGTTTCATCAGCTATCTAACAAGATAAAACAAGCTAGGGTGTTATCAGAATTCTTAGAAAAAACTTTGATGAAAGGGTCTCAGGTAGTAGTAAAAAATAATGGTACCCACTTCAGAAAACAAAATAAAAAAATCCAAATAGGTACAAAATGACTTTTATTAAAATTTTTACATAAAAGCCTACAATTACAATTCATGTTCCACGTGTCCGCCTCTGTTTCGTACACAAACTCATTCTGTGTCTTAATCCACTTTTTACTACACCAGTTGTTAATCCCCTTCTTATTTCAATCGCCGCATCGATTATTCTTTGTCTCAAAACATCAACAGATGTGATTGGATTCGGTTCATTGTAAACTAAACTCTTCATGTGTCCCCACACATAAAAATCCATCGGGGTCAGGTCTGGACTTCTAGCTGGCCACGGTATGGGTCCACATCTCCCGATCCACTTATTAGGATAGTTAGTGTCTAGCCATTCTCTGACGCTTCTCCTGTAGTGTGCAGGGCAACCGTCATGCTGAAACCTCATGTCGCGTATGAGATTAAGTGGTAAATCTTCTAGTAGCTCGGGTAAATCTTCTATTAAAAAGTTTTCATAACGTTCTCCATTTAAATTGTCAGGAAGAAAGTAAGGCCCAATCAAATGGTTCGATATGATTCCCATCCAAACATTCAAACTGAATCGTCTTTGTGATCCCTTAGTCCGCTTCTTATTGGGATTTCTTTGTACTTTCGGGGCCCAATAATGAGCGTTGTGGTAATTCGTTATGCCGTCTTTATCAAATTTCGACTCATCAGTCCACAAGATATTTCTCAGAAATGATGGGTCCTCTAAATCGGCATTGAGCATGAATCTGCAGAAATCCAATCTCCTCACAGGATCTCCTTCTTCAATAACTTGTACCGGCGTGTAATGATAGGGGTAGAGGCCGGCAGTATTCACCGTAAACCACACTTTCCACTGCGATAGTCCAAGTTCTCGGGCAACAATATTAGTCGAAGTAGTTGGATCTAATCTAAACCGTTGAACTATTTCATTGTCTTGCTCTTCATCATCATTAACACGTGGTCTACCCAGGTCTGTTCGTCTCCTCGAAACAGAGCCAGTCTCTCTAAGTCGTCGGTAAACTCCGTCAAAGACACTAACATCCGGTATTCGGCGGCCTGGATAACGTGATATGTATTCATCACGAGCTCGGCTAGATACACAATTGCAGTACCCGTAACAAATCAAAATATCCGCATATTCATCGTTCGTGAAGGTCGTCATATTCAACAGTTCCAAATCAGAAGTACAATCAGAGTCCAGTTTGCAAGCACGGTCACGAAATGAAAGAAACAGTTCAGAAATCAAGCCAAGTCGAGTGAGAAATGAAGAGCACAAGTATCGCATCTATCACGGACGAATCGCGTAAGCAGACTAACCAAACAACTAATTGGCCGGGGTTTTTTTTCTCGCTCACTCCTGCTTACATCGTATGGTATCCCACTTGCACGCACCGCAATTCCATGAAGGACGATAGGCGCAGCAAGTAACTCAACGAAATAGGTATGTACTGTTATTTTTACTACTACCTGGGATCCTTTCATCGAAGTTTTTTCTAAGAATTCTGATAACACCCTAGCTTGTTTTATCTTGTTGAATAGCTGATGAAACGTAGATATTTTTAGGCACATCTGCAGCATGGCTGTCATAGATATTAATTAAAATATTTCTGAAATTAAAAAATATTTTTATGAGTTCATTTCAATTTATTACTATCAATCGTCTGCTGCGACCCAGTTGGTTTAGTTAACTGCAATTTTAGTATTAAGAATAATAAAGCAACTCATCTACTACACAAAAATCGTAAACACAAATAAATTAGAGACAAAGACCCAAAAAAAAATTGGTCAATAGGCTAAAAGTCGGTAATTTTTAAAAAAAACTTCAAAGTCCAATAACTTAAAAACGGTTAAGTTTAGGGTAGGGTGTTTCATAGTGAAATCAGTCAGAAATGGTGGAAACTACAACCCCCTCCAGGATCTAGGTCGACTTAACCTGTAACCCTGTATATTGACACGGTACTGTCATTATGTTTATTTCTTTGAATTTATCACGCAGGGATTCTCTGTGACCCATACTATAGATAGCACGAACAGCCCTCTTCTGCAACACAAATACGGTGTTAATATCTGCAGCGTTCCCCCACAGTAGTATACCATAAGACATAATACTATGGAAGTAGCTAAAATGAACAAGTCTAGATGTATCCGCGTCCGTAAGATGACGGATTTTTTTGACAACATACGCTGCTGAACTAAGTCTCTTTGATAGCTTATCAATGTGTGGACCCCATTGAAGTTTATTATCTAAGGTGATTCCTAAGAAAACGGTACTTTCAACAATGTCTGACGTTTCTCCTTTTACATTTACATCAGCCTTAACTTGTTTAACATTAGGTAGAATAAATCTAATACATTTCGTTTTGGTTTCGTTAAGCAAAAGATTATTGACACTAAACCAACTACTTTTTTTGACTACTTTTGAGATTGCAATCACATCGTCATCGACACACCGAAACATCGTACATCGTCGAAATTCGTATTTTGTCGTTCCATTTTAAAAATTAAAATTCGTGTTATGTCGTTTCATTCGCATGACATATACCAGTGATCTAGAAGCCTTACTAATTATGTTGTCAGTGTGAACGTCGTGAAGACTTTAGCAATAATGCAAAGTTAAGAGAAAGGTATGTAATGAGAAACCTCTGTTTTAGACCCTTTCTTATGGGCTGGGGTGATGTATGCGGATTTCCATAACTTAGGTACATCACCATCATAGCTAGCCTGTCTTTAAAAATTCGAAGCTCGCTCCGGTCGCCGTTTTTATATAGTCTTTTCTTACGCAAATTTAACAATCCTCGCTAGTCTTTAAATTATTCAAAGCTCGCTCCGCTCTTGTTGAAAGAGAACTTCTAAACAAAGTCGATATAGGATTGGATAAAGAAGAGGCACATCTAATAAGAAATTTAGAAGATATCTTATCAGGTCCAGGTGCTTTTGACGCATCTAACTTTTTGAGTAGGATCATAATTTCAGCTGGAAAATTTTCAATATTACTAATGTCAGAAGTTATATCAGATTCTAACTGATTACTTACAATGAAGCTGTTCTGGCATGGAGCGAAATTACTAGTGTTATTAGAATGTAGAAAAGTAGATTGAAAATAAGATGATGACGACGTTGTCATCTGTGCGCGCCGTGCGTTTAGTTTGGACTTCAATTTGACCGCCACTGCGTACGGACGATGTACCGGCGCGGCGTAGTGTGTGTACTCACTGTGCGCGGCTTGGGCGTGCGTGGAGTGCGCGGAGACAGAGTGTGAGGGCGAGGGCGCGGCGGGCAGCGGCGTGTGGTACACAGGTAGGTACGCGCCGCCCGCCACCGCGTACGGACGATGTACCGGCGTAGTGTGTGTGTGTACTCACTGTGCGCGGCTTGGGCTTGCGTGGAGTGCGCGGAGACAGAGTGTGAGGGCGAGGGCGCGGCGGGCAGCGGCGTGTGGTACACAGGTAGGTACGCGCCGCCCGCCACCGCGTACGGACGATGTACCGGCGTAGTGTGTGTGTGTACTCACTGTGCGCGGCTTGGGCTTGCGTGGAGTGCGCGGAGACAGAGAGTGAGGGCGAGGGCGCGACGGGCAGCGGCGTGTGGCACACAGGTAGGTACGCGCCGCTCGCCACCGCGTACGGACGATGTACCGGCGTAGTGTGTGTGTGTGTACTCACTGTGCGCGGCTTGGACGTGCGTAGAGTGCGCGGAGACAGAGTGTGAGGGCGAGGGCGCGGCGGACAGCGGCGTGTGGTACGCAGGCAAGTACGCGCCGCCCGCTACCGCGTACGGCCGCCGCATCGGCTTCATCTGCTGGAAATAATAGCAGGTTAGCTCCTTGGTTGAGCCCAAGGAAAATAACAGGACAATTCAAAATGTTTCGTTAGACGAAAATCGTGAAAGAATTGCTCTTTCATCTATCACATTTTTATAATGAATATAAGAGTGTTTGCACTCTTATATTCATTATAAAGTGGGACTGGGGTCCGTTTGTTAATCCACGGTGCTTTTTTAGATCCTCCAAGGCTAGAACATGGTGGGATTGTAGTTATTACCTGATGGTGTGGATGATGCTGCTGCGGCGGATGGTGCATGGGGCGGATGGAGTGTGGCGCCCGCGGCGCGTGGTGCACCGGCATGCCGAGCGCGCCCAGCCCGCCGTGCATGCCACCGCCCGCGCCGCCGCCGGCACCTCCCAGTGGCACTCTGAGAAGATACAAACTATTTACATCTACTATTGTCTATTCTAAATGCATGCCCCATATACATCTGTGTATTTGTTGAGCTGAAAATGCCACGAAGAAACATAGAGACACTTGTTACTTTCAATTCAATTCAATAAGTTTATTTCAGCTTAGATACACGATACATATTTCAGTCATAGAATAGGTAATAAAAACAAAAGTAAAATAAAAACATCTTAAATTAATGGAACGCACAATCTGGGACAAAAAATCTTCATGAGCGCATGGCACTATGTGTACGAATTATGTATAAACCGCACATTTGCACTTTTATTTACCTAAGCTAAAGCATTCAGTACGCGTTCGACCGCAGTCCCGTATATTCATATCATTATCAATTAGCAATAAATCAAATTATCTGTTTAATCACTTTATCATCTCTTATCAATATCATCTAAAGGTGTAGGTCGGAAACCTTACATAGAGACACTTGTTACTTTCAATTCAATAAGTTTATTTCAGCTTAGATACACGATACATATTTCAGCCATAGAATAGGTAATAAAAAAAACTAAAATAAAAACTTCTTAAATTAATGGAACGCACAATCTACATGAGCGTATGGCACTATGTGTCCAGGCTTCATGAAAGCGCAGTCCATGTCCAGCCTTCCAGTTATTAGTTTCAGATTCTGATAGCTACTGGTACCGCCCCTGACGCGGCGCATCAAGGATGCTGTTCTGTTGCAGATGATTGCGTAAAAGTCATCAACGCAACTTTGTTACAGGGTTAAATCGCGAAGAGTGGAAGGAACTAGACCGATGTCGGCGCGCCAAAATAATATTCCTACTAGTTAAGCGATATTTAATTGAAGCACCATGGGCAGAATTACGGTTCTGCGCAGACGTTTCTCTACTACTATTTCTAGTTATATTCTAGTACCTGATAAATGTAGACGCAGCATTATCTTTTAAGAGCATTGCGCCAGCTTTCTGTGTCTATTTTACTAAATATGTGTACAGCACAACCAATTGGTTTCTGTTACGTGGGTGTCACGACTACACTAGTAATAAAACCGCCAAAGAATTGAGAAAGCTTAAAGGTACGCATCTACACAAATAATAGGTGAATTAGTGTAACTCTGCTTAGCCAATACTTTCTGTACAAGAAACTAATCTAAGTAGAATAAGGCAAATCAATAAGAAAAAGCTTTACGCAAAATCTGACCTTTCACGTCTGCTAAACCAGGATATCATTGGAAGATTCAGTATAACACTTCATTATACGACGTGAAAGTTCACAAAATGCTCGTTTTATCCTGTCTCAGCTTTCTTTCACCCTTCACTTGGCGACTGAGACCCTTCCGTCTGGCCGGTGCGACCACCGCGGCAATGTTATTCCAACTGGCAGATCATCTCAATGTTCAGTGATATATTAGTCACGGAGAAGAAAAGAAGGGCATCTCTGACCCCGCGCTTCAATAGAGACATCGTCATATGTTCCTTTGTTGACTATTCAGGACCAGTCGGAACAAAGATTGCCGCAAAAGACCCTCGACGTATCAACAAATTACACATGATTTGCATATGAATAACGACTTCACTCTATACTCTGGTATAAAACAGTGTTGTTAAATTGCATCAAAGTTAGTATGACCATTCAGTATTTTATTCGTGTTAAAATAAACTCTTTGGGATAAAGGCTTTTTGCGTAGCGTTTGAGTAGACAAAGACATTTTGTGGACGCGAACTCCTTCCGCGCCATAGGTTTTACGCAAGTTTCTAAAGTTAAATTAAGAAAAGCCACAAATTCATGAGAAATCAAGTTTATGAGATGAATGACGTTTCTTTGATGCCATTTGTCTTTCTCCCCTATTTTTTGCAAGGATTTAATAAAAAACGTGAATGCCGTACCTAATAATAACGTAGGGTCTTACAATAATTGAACTAGCAGACAGTCCCGCCCCGACTTCGCACGTATTGACAAAACCCGAATAAAGACATAAAATAACTAAAAAGATTATTTATACTGATATTCGAGCTTCAAGGTAGATCTGAAGTTGCGAAATTAGTTGGAAACTTGTATGTAACTTTAGAGGTTCATTCAAAATTCTGTAACATGTAAGTATGTTTATTGTGGATTTCATGGAGATATTTCTACCATTATGAGTAATTTATCAAACCGGCTTGCAAACCAAAGCCATACTTGAATTGTTGCATTCAAGTTCAGGTGCAGGCAAGTTCTTGTTACCATTGTTTTTGTACAGATCTTCTAATTTTCTCTTTTTATAAGGATGGCTACCTCTAGTTTTCTCACAAGAACCAAGTAAAGCTAGAGACAGAGCGAGCCCACGCCACACAACAAAACGCGACGAAATGTAGGATAGGTCGAATGGTGTGGTGATGTGGTGTCCATTTTCATACAAATTCAAGTGTCCAGATCTCACGCCACGCAACGCGAGGCATTATAGCCTCGCGTTGCGTGGCGTGAGCTCTGCTTATTTCTACCTTTGTTGTCCATAGTTATCCGCAACCTGGCTTCACCCACTGCTCTAGGGTCTATACTCAGACAGGATAGGGCTCTAAACTCTTGTGCCACTTCTTACAGTCTTGTGCTAGACGCAACCAGATCCACCCTGCGATATTCACTATATCATCTGCCCATCTTGCCGCGCTGGATTTTATGCATTATTTACTAGCAGACCCGACAGACGTTGTCCTGTCTTAACTATGAATATTGAATTCCAATTGGTATTATGGTTTGTTAAGTTTTCTTAAATTTTCTAATTTTCTGCGCAGCTTTCTTTATTTTTTCTTTCATAAGAACCTTTTCCTGACAATAACAAACACAACAAAACATTGAATTAGCGAAATCGGTCCAGCTGTTCACCACCGCCAAGTTCCAAAAAACCGTGTGTGTATTGTATACTATGACTTAATAGGGTTGACACTTTATTGGAACGAAAGTAAAAGTACCTCAATATGTATGATTTGTAAAAGTACCTACTAATTTCTACCTCCTGTGTGGTAGGTTATATCTATCACATCATCATGACGGCTTCATGATGGCGAATGTCACTTTTTTAAGAAAATTGAATATGCCTATCATAATCGAGGTTTTTGAATTGATTATGAATAACTCACTCTAAAATAAGGGGTTATTCAAAATGGCGGAAGTCACTTTTTTATGCAAAATCAATAGTTAGGACAGAAAATACTCGGGTATGTTCTGCGATATTCAGTGGTTCAGAAGATATTTGGATTTGGTAAAAAATTTAAATCCGCCGCACCTTTAGGAAAAAAAGGGTAAAAAAACTAATTTTTAAAAGAGGGGGATTACATTAAGGCGGATATCAAATGTATGGGCTTAGTTCATTTCAAAACCGTTTTTGAAAATTGTCTAGGTTTTATACTTTTTAAATACATTGAAGAGTCGAAAAATTTACCTATAAAAAACTGAAATAACTGGTATTTGTATACATAATTGACAAAAGTTCGAAACATAGAATAATAAGTATATAATAATAGAGGCATAGAATAGATAAAAGATGAAGAAATATATTGCAAATTTTTTAAATATATTAAATTAACTTCCTGTTAGAGCTGGACAATGCAAAACCTTTCTGAAGAGACCTATGTGCTAAGTGTTATCAACAAATAACTACTGTAAATTAAATATTCATGTTCTTTGTACTCAGTAGACTCGCTGCCAACAAGACTACCACAATATTGCCAATATTGTGTTCCCAAACACAACACAAATATTCCTTGATTTCAGTATTAAGGGGCTTCTAAACTGGCAATATTTTTCAGTGGCAGGCAACATTGCAAGCTATTGCTTGCAATGTTGCCTGCCACTGAAAAATATTGATTTACTGGCTGGTATTCCAGCCAGACTCGCAATTTTGCAGTAATGTCCGGCCATATAGCCAGTTTGGCAAATGTTGTTTTGATAGGTTGCGGGATGATCAATGACAAACAATATTACTGCAATATTGCCCAGAAAGTTCTATTGTTGCTACAGTCACTCTTTATTGTTATGATATAGTGTATCCCTTTCTATGCTTCATGAAGTTTGTTGACATATATTGTCTCAAGTTACACTCTTATTTAATTAAGGTTGAATCTACAATGACTTATTTTTATTTTATAACTATAATAATATAAGCCACTGCAACAAGTGTGCTTCCATCAGCCATTGTTGCCTGATTGTGTAGCCCATTTGCGAGTATCAATCATTGACCATACTATTGCAGATACATCGCAAAACATGGTGCAGCCATAGCTGCAATATGATGGCAGTCTCTGTGTTGCAGCCACATATTGCCCGTTTAGAAACCCCTAAATACAACAAGAATAGCAAACTGAAACAATCAGCTGTTCTTTTAGTAATGGGTGTGATGCTCTAACATCTTGTCAACGATTTTGCAAAGATCATTGACATTTTTAGATAAACTGTAAGTAGACCAGACACTTTGTCATTCACTGCATACCACATTGATTGTGTAAAAACATTATTGTTTCTCATTATAATCTTGTAATAGCAGAGCAGAGAGAGATGAATGTATAATGAATGCTATTGGAATTCTTTGTGTTCTTTGTTGTGGGTTCTGAACTTTCACCAAATGACAATGAGTAGGTATTTAGATTCAGTTTTTAGTTTAACAAGTACCTAGTGAAGACGTTTTCTAAGACTAAAAAGCGAACAAAATACTAAAAAGCGGGACGTTACCTAGTAAGTGTTACGTGCCTGTTCTCTCGATGGAGAGGGGGCGGCATGGAGTGGTGAGGAGTGTGGTGGCCCTGGTGCCCCGTCATGTGCTGCGGCGGGTGCCCTGACATCGCCTGATGATGCATGTTCGGGTGATGCATCATCTTCACGTTCCACTGGTTGATACAAACAACTTTTACAAACCGACAAACAAACACCGAATGACAAGTGCCGATATTGACTTTTGCGATCCCTATTCCTTACCTAAAATTTGTGCTGGCGACGAAACAGTGCCCCGGCTATGCAATCAACATAAATCCGCTTGCGAATAACGCCAATTACACTTATTTTGGCAAACAGTAAAGAAAATCGTTTCGTTCAACATGCGGCCATGTTAAAAAATGTTGCCAGGTTCATTTGTGATAGGAATGTTCGATCACGAACGAAGAGCTCATATGATTGCAATCACGGGCCGCGCGTGATTGTTCCGAACAGTCTCCACGAAAAGACCCGATCATTTCAATGTTCGGGTTATGGTGAAATGAAAGACTTAGACGCGTGCGACATGACGCCAAGATCGGCTGACACTGCGTCTTGCTCTCGCGAGGCCGTGAGTGGTGCGTGCGAGTAGGACACATTCTGTGGACTGTTATTATTATTTACAAAACCATTTACATTCCTTATTAAAACTAGTTAGCAACTGAATCGATTTTATACTGACTGACGAATAATAATCATAATCGACCGTGAGAGGAGGCTATTGTTTTTCGAGCTTGGTTATATCTAGTATGTAGGTACCTACTGTACGTATTACCTAGGTACCTATTATGTAAATTAATTACCAACAAGGAAAACTGCCCCGGATTCGCACAGGTTCATAAAAATATCAAGCATATTCAATCAATTTAAAAAAGTACATGTACTTACACATCTTTTTATCTATTGTAAGGTACCTATACTTCTAACTTGAGACGTAATAAAATAAGTAGGAGGTACCTATCTCAATTCAAGTCAAATATCTATCATAAATTAATTATCATGCATGAATGATACAAACCGAGAATTTGAAAAGTTTTTGCGAGAACCAAATCAGTCAGTAACGAAACGAATTTGTGAATATTATAATAAACGTCAACTCAAAATAAAAGTCTACCCGTGTTTAGTGCTACCAGCTTGCATTGAGAATAATCTACTAAAATTTAAAAAAGTACAATTCCAAAACCAACAGCAGAGAAAAAGAGGTTGCTTTGCTCTAGGTATTTGATTCTGTCACACGGTTGATATTATTTTGCCATCCCACCTAAGCATACGCACCGCTTTTGATTCAACCACGGAATGAATATAGCTCATTATCTCCGCCAGTTTACAGGCGTTATGAGCGTTAGCACAGAACAATAATATCCTAGCGTTAGAAAGCGCTGCGCCAACCTGCGGTGTCATTTGCAGTAATCTATCAGTTGAACGAACCCTTAGCTTAATTTGTAGTGAAACAATATAAAAAATCTATGTGAATTTGTAGGTACAAAATGTATTGTAGTACAGTCGCACACAGCAAATAATTTCTTTTATTAGTGAAATTACATATACATCGAACAATTTAGGTAGGTAGTAAGAATAACTAGTTTTGTTACTCTAGGTGACCTTTCATTTCATGGGTATTTTTACATAGAGGTACATTTAAAGCTAAGCACATATAAGGTTTTTTTGTTTTATGTACCTACTGATAGGTACCTATAAATTTTTTTATCCACCCTAAAATATATGCTTTGTTTAGTTTTACGAATGGAATTGTAATACTAAACAATATTTATTTATGATAACTGAAGCTAGCTTTTGCTCACGGCTTCGCTCACGCGGTACCTTCCTACCCGGATAACGCATAGCCTATATGTCACTGAGGGATAGGTAGGGGTAGGGGAAAGTTAGTACGAGTGAGTTGATCCCTCGAGATAAGATGATCCCGCATGATTGTGGCCAAGTATATAAAAATAAAGTGTGGTTTTGGTGTAAAGTAACAGGCACATTATTTTTTTTTTTACTTTGAGCCTTGATTACTTTTTTTGCAGACGATGATAACATTATTTTTTTGTATTGTTGCTTGCTAATATAATAAGTTCAATTTTGAGTTTTCACAGTTATTGCGCCGATCCAACGCGTGGAAATTATTTTAAAGAGACTGGAACGAAAAATTAAGATTTAGGCAAGAAAATCCCCAGGAAGATGATTTTCCAGCAAGCAACTCGCGCGTGTTCATCTGTTTGGTTCCGTAGCTAATAGTATGAAAAGGCTTTGTTCGCTTTATAAAGTTCTTTGTTGTACTATGTTTGTAAACAATTTTGGGCTATTCTGTTTATACAGAAATAAAATCCTTGTAATTATATAAATATGACTTTTTAAAAATAAACACAGAAAAAATAACTTCCAATCGATTCAATCATTTACGGAACCCTAAAATTGGCCAAGTGGGGCAAAATGATCCCTGGGATCATCTTGCCTTGCTTACCCCCAGCGATCATCTTGGACACTCCGGTGTACAAGATGATTAACTTGGCAAGGTTTAAAAGAACCCATTTTATTAAATAAAGATAAATAGCATTCGTAGTATGCAACAAGCTAGATACTTTTGTCTTTATAATAGATTTCAATTATTATTTTGACGACCGATGTGGCGCGGCGGGCGAAGGTCCGCCTGCGACGCAGAAGGTTGCGGGTTCGATATCCGCCTTGGGACAAATGTTTGTACGATCTGCAAATATTTGTTCCGGGTGTTCTGGGTATTTTCTATATATAATAAAAAATATGTATCTATGTATGTATGAATTGTATTAAGTTTATCAGTCATCTCATCTAGTACCCATAACACAAGCTCTGCTTACTTTGGGGCTAGATGATGCTGTGTGGATTGTCCAGCATTATTTATTTATTTTGTTAGCTACAGACATTCTCCTTAGGGAGAATACAGACTACTGACATTCTCCCATCTCGTACTACTTTCCTCTTGTAGGAATCGCGGCTAGCTATTCCCGGGATGCTGATATAAAAGTCGAGTTTATAATACAAAAGCTATATTGTATAAAACTACGACTAATAATGATGTTAATGAGTGCGATTGAAATGGCTGCTGCTGATGCACTGACCTCCGTAGGCGCCCGGTCCGCGCTCGCGGCACGAGTAACCTACTTAGGTCAAACTGCTGATGATGCTAAATACATACCTACGTGATCGATGTATCGAACATACTCCCGAGGGCGAGGTACGAGATGAGAATGAGATGAGGCGCTACAATTGAAGGGTTAGTGTTACAGAGATGATCAATGTTGTGCTTAGGCTAAGTGAATGTTAAGACAATGCTTTAATGTTTCATAATCTAAGTGATTGCTGATGGCTTGATTACAAAACTAATCCCTATTCTATAGTAAAAACTGATTGTCTGTTGAATTGCGGCTTGCTGCTGGGCAAAGTTATTGTGTCTATATCACGTAAACTGGACCACCGCACGGTCCCACTGGCACCATGCCCAAGCTCGGGCACGGGTTGCCTACGCGCACTAACACTAGCTCTGCTGGAGGACGCCTCCCTCGGCGGGAGAGGCGCGGGTGGCGGCGGGGGCGCGGGCGCGGGGTCGCGCACCGGGGCGCTGGCTCCGCGGCGCGCGCGGAGGACGCGCTGACAGCTCGTCTGCTTCGCCTCCACAGGAACGCCAGGAACGCTGCGACGCCTGCTGCTAATACGCTGTACGATATTGCGTATTGGTGAATATCGTGAGTTGTTAGTGTCACCTCCTGTTGTGCTGCTTCCTTCATCGCGCTGATTTGGTCGCCGAGCTGCTGTAGCGAGGAGTTGAGGTGATGATCTTGGCTTGGTTCGATGAACGGTAACTTTAAGTTGAAGGTGTGATGTTGTATCGGAGCTATGTTGGTAAGTACTAAGTCCGATTTGAGTTTGAGCGTGCTTTGTTGTTGATAGGAATATAAAGTGACGTCACGCCCCTTTGCTGTGCATTGTTTTGTTAGGTGAATGAGCCCGGCCTTGCTGACTTGGCGGACTCGAGTTTCACGATCACATATGGTTGTAAGCGAGTGCGTATTTTCTTCTGGACTCTGATGATGGATGTATGCTTTATGTTGATGTTCAAGTGGTATAGTTGGAAGCTGTCATAGACAGATAGGATTTTCCACTGGTCACGGGTTAATTTAATTTTTCCTACCGGGTCGTAGTATAACGACTGGTAGCTGCTACGTTGTGTTATGATAGATGATACGCTGGACCAAATGATACTGATATAAGTAAAAGATCCATGCTAATGCAACGTTAGAATGCTGCTTATTTCTACATAATTTGCTTGCTAGATTTTGCTAAGTGTGCTTTATTTTGCTTTCGGATTTCCTCTTCCGCTTCTGCTGCTTTCTTTTGGTGTGCGTTACCCCAGCGGCAAGTAGACTCGGATCAAGATGAAAGTTATAGAAAAAATAGAGCACTACGTCCTGTAAATGTGCCCCAAAAATAAAATTTGTGCCTATCAAGGTTTCGGAGTCATTCACGAAACTAAGATGCCGCTGCAGTCACGTCTATTACGTCTTAGCCAAATTTAAAGTAGCTTAAAAGGTAGCTTATTGTCGTGCATTTCCAAGGTCGAGTAGCGGCATTTGTGCCCCCTGTGGTTTTTGAGTAATTGCATTTGCCGCTGCAGTAACGTTTGGCGGATTTCCATATCTTCGGAACGGCTGGACGAACAAGTATGATTGATTTGTGAGCAGGTGCGGTGTGATCAAAGAAAATTTGTGCCAAAGTCGTTTTTTCAAAAAAATTCATGGTGCATGAATTAGACGAGTTTTTTCTGAAAATCAAAAATAGCTTCTAGCTCTTGAACTACATAAGGTAGGCGCTCTGTGATTGCATTGGCTGATGCCTATTAGGAATATGTATCTTCTGACAAAATTATGGAACCCTACAACTAATTTTCGACGAAATAAATCAATTTTAGAACTGAAAGTTGTGTTACTTATTTCGAGCCTCAAATAAGGGAGTTCAAACAAGATGTCAACTTTACATGATTTGCCAATAATTAGTACACAAATAAACCCACACTGAACTTCAGCTTTCTACGCCTTATAATTGACCGTCAATCATAAAAACATAGAAACGAGAAATTTTCGATAGTTAACCGACCAAATACGAAAGATCATTAAAAAGCGGCCGTTCAGTACTTCAAGCCAACACCTTTAAATCGGTAGCTAACAGATCTGCCTCAATCACGTAATCGATTGACAAGTAAAGACAGACCGTATCTCTGTGCCATACGGATTAGTTTCTTTACCTATCTCTCAAGCGATACATAGGTACCTACTAGTTCATAAAACGTAAGAGGTAGACAGTTGAAATTTTCCAGAGAATGCGTACCTATTTCTCTGGCCGCTATAACAGAAAATAATAAAAATAATGTAATATCCAAATTAAAAGGATTTTCATACAAAAAAACGGGATTTCTTCAACGACATTACTAATATGAATGAGGGAAGACAATACATACGAGTATCATACATTGTGCACATTGTAATCAATGACAGAGATAGGGAAACGTACTGAAACTGTAGCGTGAAAGAGACAGCACCGGTTATCACAGCTCCGCATCCACACTTAACAGCCTCAAACAAAATACAAATAATGGGGAATTCCCGTCTGCAGAATATTTATTGTAAGGTACTGTCGCACAGTGGGTCGAAACTGCTTAAACCGGGCCACAGGATTTTTTTCAATAATTGGAAGATTTTTTTTAGCTAATCGGTGAAACTCAATAACCCTATCAGAAACTATTCTAAGACATTTTGTTATAAAACTAATGCTTACCGAGAAAAAAAATTAAGTACACTAAAGTTGTACGGAATGACCTATCAAGGTCGATTTCTACGAAATGCCTACATATAAACAGCTTAGAAAACACCTAGGTGTTATGGAATAGGTTATTATTACCTATCGTGGGTCATACCGCGTACTATTGTTCGTGTCACACACGCGTGTTTTTGTATATTCTATCCTTTTTCACAAAATTATGTTATGATATCAATCAAATTGATTTTAAAAATACGGATTTAAGTTTTTTTTTAAGAGTACTTACTTAAGCAGAAAGGTAACTCTAGACGCCTTATTTTGTTTCCCTGAATGGTTCAGGCACTTGTCAAATGAACAAGAAGGCATTCATAATGGCAATGAGACAACAAGCACTAGAAAGAGTTCCGCTAGCCACTGACGTCACGTCAGGGCGTCAGATAGACGTAGTTTTATCGTCTCATGCGCGGTGACCTTGTCTTCTCTCTTTAGTAATGTCATTGGAATTCTTTGGCTATTTTTGCTCTTCGTTTGTCATGTACCTATGTCTCATGAATTGACCCGCAATAGGTAGACACATGAAAGTTTTAATAAATAAGTTACACTTCAATTGTAATAAAATAACAACAAATACTAAAAATGTAATAAAGTTGAGAATATACCTAAAGGGATCTCCGAACAAGTGAAAATTTGATGTTTATTGAAAAAGTTTCCTGATTTTTACGGTACGGAACTCTTCGTGTAAGAGTGACTCACATTTGGCAATTTTTTTTTTGTAGGTCGGGTTTACGGGTCATTCGATCATGAAACCTAAAACAGAAATAATTTGATAAGCATCTACCTGTAAGTTACCTACTTAATTTTCACAGTAAACACGTGGTCTAGACCCTGGTTTTAATAATAAGCTGTGCTGCACTGAGCAGCAAGCATGAATTCATACAGGTACCTACTACATAATATTTACTTTCAGGCATGACGATAATCATCCTTACTAAATACAGCCTAATTGAATTGAAATGATCGAAATGATAACACCTAAATAATAAATTAACTGAAATAACTTTTCTGCACCACTGTACAAAAATAAGAAAGTCTGGTAGACAAATTAAGAAGGCAAGGTAAATGTTCCTAACGTCCGCTTTTTAATGATCTTTCGTATTTGGTCGATGGTCGTGGAAAAGGTCTCGTTTCGATGTTTTTCTGATTGACGGTCAATTATAAGGTGTAGAAAGCTGAAATTCAGTGTGCGTTTATTTGTATATGCGCTCTAACTATTGGCAAACCATTAAAGTTGACACCTTGTTAGAACTCCCTTATTTGAGGTTCGAAATAAGTACACAACTTTCAGTTCTAAAATTGATTTATTTCGTCGAAAATGAGTTGTAGGTTTCCACAATTTTGTCAGAAGATACATATGTATTCCTAATAGGCATCAGCCAATGCTATCACAAAGCGCCTTCCTTATGTAGTTCAAGAGCTAGAGGCTATTTTTGATTTTCTGAAAAACTCGTCTAATTCATTACACCATGCATTTTTTTGAAAAAACGACTATGGCACAAATTTTCTTTGATCACACCGCACCTGCTCACAAAAAATCATACTTGTTCGTCCAGCCGTTCCGAAGATATGGAAACCTGCCAAACGTTACAGCAGCGGCAAATGCAATTACTCAAAAACCACAGGGGGCACAAATGCCGCTACTCGACCTTGGAAGTGCACAACAATAAGCTACCTTTTAAGCTACTTTAAATTTGGCTAAGACGTTACTGCAGCGGCATCTTAGTTTCGTGAATGACTCCGAAACCTTGATAGGCACTAATTTTATTTTTGGGGCACATTTACAGGATGTAGTGCTCTATTTTTTCTATAACTTTCATCTTGATCCGAGTCTACTTGCCGCTGGGGTAACGCACACTTCTTTTGTGTGCGTTACCCCAGCGGCAAGTAGACTGTATATTCTATCCTTTTTTCACAAAATTATATTAGGATATCCATCAAATTGATTTTAAAAATACTGATATTTTTTTGTATAATTTTACAAGTACTTAAGCATGAAAGGTAATTCTTGTCGTCTTTTTTGTTTCTCTGAATGATTCAGGCACTTGTCAAATGAACAAGAAGGCATTCATAATGGCAAAGAGACAACGAGACAGCACGTGCTCACGAGAAAGAGTTCCGCTAGGCACTGACGTCAGGGCGTCAGCTAGAACTGCTAGAAGTAATTTTATCGTCTCATGCGCGGTGACTAGGTACCTTGTCTTTCTCTCTTTAGTACCTACCTAATGTTTTGTCATTGGATTTCTTTGGCTATTTTTGCTCTTCGTTTGTCATGTATGTCTCTTGAATTGAACCACAATAGGTATACACATGAAACTTTCTATAAATAAGTAATACTTCCATTGTAATAAAATAACAACAAATTTAAAAATGTAATAAAGTTGACAACATAAAGGGATCTCCGAAAAAGTGAAAATTTGATGTTCAGAAAAGTTGAAAAGTTACCTGGTTTTTTACTGTACGGAACCCTTCGTCTGCGAGTGACTCTTGGCGGTTTATTTTTACCCCCGACGTAATATCAATAGGTACGGTACTGTCTGTAACAAGCTAGGACTCAACGTGCCTCGTTGATCACAAATATAAAAACAATTAACCCTTATCTGATACATTTGGTAACACTGAATGAGGTTGGTAAACAAAACCGGTTGCACGTCTCACCGTCTCAGCATGGAAAGTTTTTGATAGTGATGCAGAAGATTGAATCTAAGAAGTGTAAAGTATCGATGATTTCAAATTAAAATGTACTTTTGACATGGTTATCATTTTACAAGGATTGCTTTTAAACTCTTTTTTCTATTACCTAACTATTTGTGTTATCATTAAAGCAAATGTTTTAATTTATGGTCGAGGTAGATGCAAAATTAGTACCTACTGAAAGTATCTCATTAACATTTCTGTAGTTTATCAGTCGGAACTTCGGAAGAGATGGAGGAAGGAGATAAACTAAATTTCAGTTAGGATTTTACTTTTATAAGTCGATGAAAGTCTTAAAAACATCGATAAATAAATAATCTCAGGGAAACAGGACATCTCTTGAATAATGCGTTGGAAGTGTGGGAATCCCCGTGCATAAAAACATTCAGTTTAGGTAGGTATATAAAATTTTTGGTCGATGGCCGTGGAAAAGGTCTCGTTTCGATGTTTTTATGATTGACGGTCAATTATAAGGAGTAGAAAGCCGAAATTCAGTGTGGGTTTATTTGTATATGCGCTCTTATTATTGGCAAATCATGTAAAGTTGACATCTTGTTAGAACTCCCTTATTTGAGGTTTGAAATAAGTACACAACTTTCAGTTCTAAAATTGATTTATTTCGTCAAAAATTAGTTGTAGGGTTCCATAATTTTGTCAGAAGATACATATTCTTAATAGGCATCAGCCAATGCAATCACAGAGCGCCTACCTTATGTAGTTCAAGAGCTAGAGGCTATTTTTGATTTTCAGAAAAAACTCGTCTAATTCATACACCATGAATTTTTTTGAAAAAACGATTATGGCACAAATTTTCTTTAATCACACCGCACCTGCTCACAAAAAAATCATACTTGTTCGTCCAGCCGTTCCGAAGATATGGAAATCCGCCAAACGTTACTGCAGCGGCAAATGCAATTACTCAAAAACCACAGGGAGCACAAATGCCGCTACTCGACCTTGGAAATGCACAACAATAAGCTACCTTTTAAGCTACTTTAAATTTGGCTAAGTCGTAATAGACGTTACTGCAGCGGCATCTTAGTATGGTGAATTACTCCGAAACCTTGATGGGCACTAATTTTATTTTTGGTGCACATTTACAGGACGTAGGCCTCTAATTTTTCTATAATTTTCATCTAGATCTGAGTCGACATGCCGCTGGGGTAACGTACACGGCAAATGCAATTACTCAAAAACCACAGGGGGCACAAAAGCCGCTGCTCGGCCTTGGAAGTGCACAAATATAAGCTACCTTTTAAGCTATTTTAAATTTGGCTGAGGCTAATAGGTAAAAATCATGCCGCTGCAGTAACGTTTTCAGACGTTACTGCAGCGGCATCTTAGTTTCGCGAATTACTCCGAAACCTTGATAGGCACTAATTTTATTTTTGGGGCACATTTACAGGACGTAGTGCTCTATTTTTTCTATAACTTTCATCTTGATCCGAGTCTTCTTGCCGCTGGGGTAACGCACACAGCTACTTTTGTAAACGATTTAGTAAATCTTCGATGTTGATGATGCTGCTGTTATCGGAGATGTTACTAGCTACGTTTATGTGCTTCCTAACTTCTTCGTTGCTATTAAACTTCATGAGTTGCTGCTTTGGTATGATGTTAGTGAACGTTAAGAAGGTAGGACCTTGCCACCGCAACCGACGCTCTATCTGCTGTGATGACGTCAGACCTCTGTTCGTTACGTCAGCTGGATTCTCTTTGTTGTTTACATTTTGCCAACACTCTGGTGGCATAGTGATGACAATTCTCCTCACCCTGTTTGCTACTAAAGGCTTCCAGCGCTCCAGAGAACCTTGAATCGAGCTAAATGTTACCTTTGTTGATGCGTCACAGAACCTGCATCGATCGATGACGACACCTTTTTGCTGTGCTGGATCCTGCTGTATGTTCGGTCCTTGGTTATACATCAGGTTAAGGCTGTGACCCGAAGAAGTTTTAGGAGGTAGGAAACATGCTAGCTCTGCCCTCTGCTCGCTGCTGCTTGAAGTCGCTAACTTCATTAGATTAGGCTGCTGATAATCGCTTATAAATTGCTTATATTGCTTTACTAAGTATGTTTGCTTAACTAACCTATATTCTAAATTACTTACTTGTGCTATGCTTAATTCTACCTTAGAAGTTACCAGTTTCTTCTTGATTTCCGATATCACTGGTAAACTTCCTTCATTACGCCCGCTGTATAGGCGTGTTGTGATTGCTTTTTGATCATCTGCCGACATTTCGTGTTGCTCTTTCCTGTCTTCTATCTTCCAGTGATGATGAATATCCTCAATGCTGCTCAGGATAACATTGCATTGGAAGGAAGTTTTTACACTACCACATAGTAGCCACCCTAGCTGTGTATGCTGCGCTAGGGGCTCCGATTGAGCCTGTCCGCGGATTAACCCCTCTAAGATGATTTTGGAGTAAACATCAGCTCTAAGAAGGAGGTCAACCGGTCGGCCGACATTATAATCTGGGTCTGCTAGGCTGATGTGTGCTATATGCTGCCATGATGGTTTTGCGAAAGTCTTACTTGGCAGATTTTTTAACAAGTTGCTCATTATTAAAGCGTCTGTAGTAAACTTAAAATCAGTGTAAGTCGATTGACAAGTAATTTTAAGCTTACCCTTGCAATTATTTTCTCGCTCTCCTACCCCGAAAATAACCCCTTTGTTTCGCTTACGCTTTAACCCTAGCTGCTGTGCTGCTCTCTCGCTGATTACCGAGACCTTCATTGTTCAATAAAAGACTTTGAACACTTATCAAGGTTTATTGATAGATTTTTACAGGTTGGTTTTTGAAATGAAGGACGCTCTTAAATTATTACGCGAGTCAAATTATGCGCCATTTTACTCTATTGACCCGCGGAGTGGATCTCCGTGCGCGCGCACGTCTCTTCGCCTCGAGGCTAGTTTCACACTGAAGCCTTGTGCGGCTTGTGCCTGACTTCAACCTCCATCGTCGCCCGCGGCTTGTTCGTTTCACGAACATACTCCGGGGGGTTGAAAGTGTTTCTTTCAAAAAGGTTTGTTTTCAAAAAGAGGGCAGATTCCTTAGCTGGTACTATCTTTAGTAGCTTCTTCAGTTGTTTCTTCATTGTTATCCACTTTAGGGATTATGCACATTTTGTTGATTGCTCATCTTATAGTTCCCTTTGTTGTTAGAATATCAGCCACTCTACTTATCCCGTCAGTCCCAGTGAATAGTTTGACGATTCGGGCTAGCCGCCATTGTAACGGTGGAAAATTATCTTCTTTTAGTATGACCAAATCGCCGACCTGGAGCTCTTGCTGTCTTGTCTTCCATTTTGTTCGTTGCTGAAGCTCTGCCACGAACTCCCGGCGCCATCTGTCCCAGAAGTGCTGCCTTAGCTGCTCGATGAGCTGGTGTCGATTGGGGCGCTTTGCAGTGATGGGTAAGGAAGGTACTGCGCTGACAGGTCGTCCTATTAAAAAGTGTCCCGGAGTCAGAGGAGTGGGGTCTATGGGGTCTGACGATAGGGGGGTAAGAGGACGCGAATTCAATATTGCTTCGATTTGTACGAATAGTGTCGTTAGTTCCTCAAATGTGAGAGAAGCGTTTCCGGCAACACGCTTTAAGTGATATTTTGCTGATTTAACACCAGCTTCCCATATTCCCCCAAAGTGGGGTGAATATGCGGGGCTAAATATGAATCTGAAGCCTTCACTGGAGGCAAAGTCCGTAACTTGCTCACGACTGGATCGAAGTATTCTACCAATTTCATTGTTTGCGCCCTTAAAGTTAGAACCATTATCACAAAATATAGAATGAGGCTTGCCTCTTCTTGATACGAATCTACGTAATGCTAAAATGAATGCCTCCGTACTCAAATCACTTACTAGTTCTAAATGAATTGCTTTTGATGCTAAGCATATGAATAAACATAGATAACATTTAGAAATACGGTTGCCTTTTCCTTTTCGACTAGAAATCATGAAAGGCCCTGCCATGTCAACACCACACGAGTAGAAGGGAAAAGAAGAATAACTTCTTTGAGCAGGCATGTGGCCCATAAGGGGCTGCAATGTGTGTCCGCGTAAACGAATGCAAATCATACACTGCTTGGTCGTGCCGCGTGCCAAACACCGTCCACCTATAGGCCAAAACCTTTCTCTTATTGACGCTAATAGGTGCTGTGGCCCAGCGTGGAAAAGGCGTTCATGTTCATGTCTAAATAACAAGACAGTTAGATGTTGTTTCGCAATGAAATATGAGTCACCGAGTGCTTTTTCTGGTGGTTCTTTTAATGGAATTTGTACTGAAAATCGACCACTTGGTAATCTACGAAAAGTATCGGTGAAATGATTTTCGCAGAGTTGCTCTTCGACTGAAAGAGTTTTTGTCTGTGGTAAGTCATCAATTGTCCAGAATTTTTCTAATGAATCTTTTATTTCTTGTGAAAAATTACAATTAATTTTATTATTTGACTGACTTTTTACAAGGGGCCCACCAACAAGCCAACCGAGCTTCGACTCTTGAAGAACCGGTTTCTTTGAACCAAGTCTTATTATATTAGAACCTATTAGGTCATAGTAGACGTCTGCTCCCAAAAGAATATCTACCTCTGCTGGGAAGAAAAAGGTAGGATCAGCAAGTTCTATATTTGAAGGCAATTGTAAGCAGCCTTTGTTTATTATAGCGTTTGGAAGAACACCAGTTATCCGAGGCACAACTAAACATTTCACCCTAAACTCGTATGAATTTACTCGTGACTGTATTTGAATCGTGCAAGATTCATTTATTTTAAAATCACAGTTATTAATGCCGCTTACATTAATTGAACTAGAATTATCTGTGTTTAACCCTAGCTTTTGTTTTAATTGCTCAGTGATAAAGGAGCTCTGTGAGCCCGAGTCACACATGACGCGAGCAGTGTAAGTTTTTCTATTCACAAGAATTTTTACAAGTGCTGTGCACAACAATACTTGACCAGTGGATGACGCTAACGTCAGCGAAACGGGCAACGAAGATGAAGTAGTAGGTTGTTGTGACTCAGCGCAAGTCAGATCATTTCTGTGAATTAGTGTATTGTGCTTCTTATGACACGAAAAGCACAAACCCTTTAATTTGCATTGATGAGCGTTGTGACCACTGCGTAAACAATTTTTACACAGTTTTAATTTTGAAACTTCATTGAAGCGATCTTCAACACACATAGCTTTGAATGTAGGACATTCGTGCAAATAATGTTCATTCTTGCACACTAAACACAATTTATAACCTTTCTTATCGCTATTCTTATCGCTAAACAATACTAAAGTCTTCGACTGGCCGGTAGGCTTTTGTCTACTCTCAGCTGTTTTATTGCTGTAGGTAGTTTCTAATACGTCGGCACGACCACGCAAGAATGAATAGAAGTCAGTTAATGATGGTAAATTGTTTAAGTTACATTTGAACTCTTCCCACCTTCCACTCGTGTTGATATCTAACTTTGAAGAAATCATAAATATTATCAATGTATCCCACTTGTCTGTAGGCTGGCCAAGAGTTTCGAGTGCACGTAAATGTTTCGACACATTATCGATAATAAATCGCAAAGCTTTGAAAGATTCCATGCGCAAAGGTTCTATGTTAAACAGAGCTTTTAAATGATTATTTATCAAAATATTCATGTTATTATACCTTTGACACAGCAACTCCCAAGCTACTGTATAGTTTTTAGCACTGAATTCTATAGATTTAATCACTACAGAGGCGCTTCCTTCAAGCGAGGAGCGTAAATAATGGAATTTATTTATTGGTGGAATTCCTTCGTTGTTAATGATCACCGATTCAAAAGTATCTTTGAACTCTAACCAATTCAAATAATTACCATCAAATGTTGGTAATTTTATCGTAGGTAATTTAATTGCATTCATCCCGGAAGAGGAGTGACAACTACTAACCTCAACCCTAGGGTCTTGTGTGGCTGGGCGTTGATCCAGAATTTCTTGACTAGAAGATAACAAATACAAGAACTGATTTTCTAACGCATCCCTTTCTTTAACTTGTTCATTTGAATCAGAATGTAATAAATCTATTTTATCTTGCAAAGCATCAAAGTCACTAAGCAACAATTGCAATTTATTAATTTTTAGTTCTAACTCTTTGTACTTTACAGAAGCTATTTCTTTCTGCCCTTTTATTGTTGAAATGTACTCATTGAATTTAGTCAACCTCCCTTTTATAATACCTCTTTGTTTTACTAACGTTGCTAATTCAGCCCTCTCCCTCTCGTCAGCTTTGGGATCGTTGACATTCATTTTATCAGTCGTAATAAGGTTTAGCTCGGTTCACTAAATATCTAGTTTTAGGTAGTAAGTAATGGGCAACAAACAATGAGATATAAAATGTTCCCTCCAACCTTAACAACTGAAGAGTAGCTCCAGATCCAGTCGCTGCTCGTTACTCACTATGCTTCCACTTCTGGCTGAAGAAGATGACAGCATGAGTCTGTGCCCACTAGTAAGAAGTCCGGACTGCCGCGCGCAGAGCGCTGCGTTTTGCTGGAATAGTCGGCAAATCTCTATTTACTAGTGAAATAACTATTATGCTTTCAAGCGGGCACAGGGTTTAGGCATACCTAAATATAAATTGATTTCTACTAAGGAACAGATAAGCTTATTCTGAAGTTTTAACAAATAGTGATAGTGCGATTGTGCAGTAGAATTAGCAAAACAGTTACTTGTTTTTAAGGAAATATTAGTTTTATTTACTGAGGCATAGATAAAGTAGTATTATGCCTAGTTTTATTTTATTTGAGACAGGTACCTAAAGATACCGAGGTAATCGAAGAGAAAATTACCTTGGGATTTCAGCTACAGCGTGCTATAAGCTTAGGCTAACTCAGGTAAGCTAGATTAGATAAGATATCTAACGCTTGAGTCGCAAAATTGATACTACAATTGTAGCACACGGCCGTTGCACTTACGTCACAATATTGAACAAAGGAATTTTAAAGTTAGGAAATTTGGATGAAATAGGGATTGAGCTCACTTTTTTAGGAATAGACCTATTCTGACGATGATCCCCAGAGGCTCCAAAGTGGCAATCTTCTTCTCCAACTCCTTCCAACGGTATTTACCGTTATTCCAAAGTCCAATCTTCGACACGCAGCAATAATGGTGATGCAAATGTTTTGTACGACACCGCGTACGTCCTTTTGACTTCCAATGTCCTGTCACGGTCGCCAATTGTTCAATAAAAGACTTTGAACACTTATCAAGGTTTATTGATAGATTTTTACAGGTTGGTCACATCACGTGCTGGTTGTTATCTGCTGCAGTAACTTTTACCAAAGCAGTCGCTAATAAAACCTCAGAAAGCTCATCTCCCTGAGATGTATAAACATTACTGTTGCTATGCTGCTCTTGCTGTTCTGATTGTTCTATATAATTAGCTGATTGTGATAAATTCGCGAAATAATCGTGCAAAATGGTGTGATGATTTTCGTTGCATTTATGGCATCTTTTTCCTGAGTAGCATTTGGCCCCGTCGTGATCATAAATGCAATTTATACAAAAATTTAATTTGTTTAACATTTGGACTTTTTGTTCGTTAGCTGCTTCTAAAAATTGTTTGCAATAAATTAACCTATGACCAGAATCGCAGTGAGGGCACTTATTTGCTGACGCTGACATATGCAATGATTTCGCAATTTCGTGCGCTTTGTTGCTTTTACCGTAGCTAATAAAAGGTTTATTTTGACGGTTTTGAAAATTACATGTTTGATTTTGCTGCTGGGATGATGTTTTAGGCGTTCCATCTTGTCGTCGTAGAGATGATGATTCTAGGGTGGTGAACTTTTTCTCTAGGAAGTCCATAAAGTCTTGAAGTACCGGTAGCTCCCGCGAATTCTTCAAGGATTCTATATACTCGGCAAAGGACTCACTATCTAGCTTCTGGGACAATATGTTCACAAGAAGAGGGTCCCATGACTTAGTATCGATGCCTAGGTTTTTGATGGCGTGGAGACTCTCTAATGTGACGTCATGGAGTCGTTTGACGGCTGCAAATGACTGCTGCTGAATATTGGCCAGATTGTAGAAGGTGCTAACGTACGACGTGAAGATGTGCCTCTTGTTGTTGAACCTGTGGTTCAAGATTTCCCAACAGGTTGCGTAGTTATCCGTGCTGATCGGAAGATGCTGTATCAAACGCTCGGCTTCTCCTTTGATTTTGCTCTTAAGAAACTGCATCTTTTGAGCGTTTGACAAAGATGGATTTTTGTGGATAGCTTCATCGAAGAGATCCTTAAACGATACCCACTGAAAGTTGCCTGAGAAAACGGGTATCCATCTGAGGTGTGGTTTTGTCGCGATACGATGTTGACCACATCCTAGAGCTTAAAGCTTTCCTCAGGCCGTTGTAGGTACGCTCGTGCTTGTTGTAGTTGTACTCGTACGCTTCGTCCTCGCCCAACTCCAACATGATCTCCCAATGACAGTTGTCCGCTACTGTCCAGCGAGTTTGTAAGGCTCGCAGGGCGTCTTCGTACTCCCGCTTTTCTTGGTATGATTCTACATCTATGCTTTCTACAGTTTTCATAAAAGCTTTAAAATTAATCAACTGTTTGCGTAGGATGAGATCTAGCTTCCCGTGGGTACCTATGTCCTCGTCTCGCTGTACACGGGGGGTAGGCGGTGCTGGCGCCGGGGTCTGCGGCCGCTGCTGTCTGCCGCTGGATAGACCTGCTTCCGGCTGGCTTTCTCCGGGCTCAGAGATACCTAATTGCTGCTCTAGATCTAAGTAATACCTATCGATCGTCGTTTTTGCTGCTAGGTACGAATTGTAAGTTCGCTCAAACTCAGAATCGGCGTAGTACTTATGCCCTCTCCTTTCGAATGGCAAAATCTTTTCGTGGTTTTGCTCATACTCTCTCCAATACGACTCTAGGGTGTCTAATCTCCGTTTACCGTAATCTATCGTTTTACGCTCGCTGCTCTCCTTATTAAAATTAACAAGGATTTTCCGAATGCTCTCCGCTAATTCGGTTTGTTGGTAGTAAAGGGCCTCCATTTCGTTCGTGTAAGTTCAAACGAATGAAAAGGAACGCTCTTACTTGTAAGCCGTTTGTCCTACGGCTGCTGCTGGACTCTGCGTGGGTTGCTCCCCACCGCAGTTCTGGCTGAAGATGCTGAGGGCGCGAGCTGGGCGGCTCGCTGCTGCTGGTGCGTCGCGGGTGCGGTTCGCTCCGCACGACTGCTCTGTGCTGGTACTGAGGGCGCGAGCGGTTCGCTCACTGCTGCTGCTGGCCTGACTGGGTAGCTCCCCACGTCAGGTGCCGATGATAACTTTCCAATAAGCTCACTGGTAAAGCTAAGATCACTGCAATCCAATGGCTGCTGGTACGTTCGAAGCACTCACGGTACGACTGATTACGATCGCGCTATGAATCCTCGAACGATATCTCGAAGGACCATGTAGGAATCGCGGCTAGCTCTTCCCGGGATGCTGATATAAAAGTCGAGTTTATAATACAAAAGCTATATTGTATAAAACTACGACTAATAATGATGTTAATGAGTGCGATTGAAATGGCTGCTGCTGATGCACTGACCTCCGTAGGCGCCCGGTCCGCGCTCGCGGCACGAGTAACCTACTTAGGTCAAACTGCTGATGATGCTAAATACATACCTACGTGATCGATGTATCGAACACCCCTAATATCTCTCTGTTACTGAAATTATTCCTCGAACTCGGAATATCACTTGTAGCAGAGAAAATAAAATAATACACATCATTATCAACCCACACCACAAACGTCGCCACAAAATAGCGGTATCGTGAACTGAACCGCCTAATTAATAATACCCATTTGCTTTTTTTTTTGCCGGTTTGAACTATGCCCCCTAACCTTCGATCTCGTATCCGTTGCCTCCTCGGATACCTTGATTGATGCCCCTACCTCACAAAGAAGACTGATAAACAAAGAGGTTGCCTGTCTACCATTGTTCAAGAAAGAATCAATTTAATATAAAAATATTTATTTAATTACAAAGCACATCTGCACACGTCTTCGCTTACATTGTAGCTAAGACGACACTTAAAGCTCAGTTTGGCACACATAAAGAAAAACAACAGACATGAAATGAAAATAATCCTCCTCGTTTCTGATTTGAACATCTGTTAGATTGGAGTAGGCAGGCTCGATTTCTTGCAGGGAGCTATCTGGGCTCTCATCACTATCTTGGGTTGTTTCTGCCCAAGACACGCGCTTGGAACTTCTAGCGGCGTCCTTCTTTTTATCAGAAGTCGGAGTGGAGTGTGAGACTGGAGACGGCGCTTTGGTTGGAGTACTGTTGCATTTGTCCAAGTAGTGCTTTCGGAGAATGTACTCCCGCATCGAGTCATTGGTTGAACGCTTAGCAGGTGGCGGCGTAGGAAGGGAATTTTCTGAATTATCTGCATTCTCTAAAACTACGGTCTCTTTTCTAACTAGCTCGATTAGTTTGATTTCATCTTCGTCGGCCATTAAAGGCCATGCGCCTAGTTTGTTACGGTGTAAGTGCGGCACGGCGTGGGCGGAGCAAATGATGCGTTTGCGCACGAAGTCGAGGAAAGGCGTTACTTCTGAGCTCAACTCGCGACGGACCAGTTGTTTGTGCCGCGCTGGGACGTTCGGGTCGCGGACTGCTAGCAGCGCCTGGAATAAAAACAACTTTAAGCAGTAATTGAATATGGAGTTCATTCTTAAACTGAAGTATTGAACTTGGTAGCTTGTTGAGCTTTGCAGTAAAATGCTGGTGCCCATCCCCTGGCATTTAAAACATACCATTGATTGTATCTTTTCCAGCTGTTAAAACAACTTGGTTGGTTGTTTACCTGTGAGGCAAGCAGTGTGGTGGTCGCCTCCAGCGCGCCGGCGACCAGTCGCTCGTTGAGGCAGGGCAGCGCGCTGGCCGCCGACGATATGGAAGTGAGGGACTCGGAGCGGTTCACTCGCTTGGAGTCCCCGGGACTGGAGCACGAGCAGCGGCGGCGGCCGCGGGGAGAGCGGGAGCCGCTGCCTTCTTCTAAGTGGTATGCCTGGGACAATGATTTGAGTATTGGTAACAAGAGATGGTGTTGCTAGTATATCCAAATTCGTACAAGTGGTGGCTTTTTGTAATCAAAAGATAGCAGGACATGTTTTACTATAACTTTAATTTTATTTTCTTAGCTTATATCGCTGCACTGCAGCAATAAATACAAAAATGCTGTCTCTTTTAGAACTAAACTATGTATGTATATCCATTTTAGTACTTTCTTAGAAGATAATCATCATTGTTTCAGCCTCTTTGCACCAAGCTCCAACTTTTGACTACTGGATAGGCATTTTCTATAATGCGCCATTGTTTCTGATTCCTTGCAAGATCCTTGAATACAATTAATAAAGCAGTTAGTTACATGACTACTTACATGATTCATAGATTTGGTTAGAAGCCCAATAGCCGAAAGCAATGTACCAAACGTCAACTGTGGGAAGGGCTCATAGGTTATCTTAGGCGCGCCAAAGTGCAGTTCCACTAATGGCTGCCACCGTTCGAGGTCTAGTCCCGCATCAGCGAGGAGTGAGAGAAGGTCGGGACTGAAGGACAGCAGACAGAGTGTTGACATGTGCAGGATCTCTAGGGTTCTGAAAGAGGAAAAGGGATCTTTTAAGCTAGTTTTTTTTTTGTTGTTTATTTTATACCTACATTAATTTACGTTGTAAGTACATTATTTATGCCCTAGTAAAATAAAACACCAGTAACATTATAACGGGCGTATTACAAACAAAAGAAACAAAATATTTTTATTTACCTCGACCCACAGTAGTTTTTTAAGGCGCTACCGTGACCCACACTAGTGCCGCCACCTATTTTATATTATTATTACGAATTTTCAAGTCCATTTTTTTATTTTGTATAGTTTAAGACCGAGATGCGAAAACAGAGTATGATAGCCACCAAGAGCAACTTCGCATCTCTGCATAAACTATACAAAATAAAACTATTACAGTGGCATTAAAAAAAAAGCTTATGAAAGGTATCACAAACTCATTTATTTATCGTAATAATAAGATAAAATAGGTGGCGGCGCTAGTGTGGGTCAGGGTAGCGCCTTAAAAAACTACTATGTATACACAATAGCCTTACAACTATGTCTATTAATACTACCTAAGTTACAAAATATAAAATATTGCGGGGACATACAAAAAACATAAGGATTTTGACGAGAATCACTTAAATAATAACTTGACTTCTTTAATTTTGGCAATATGTGTCTGGTTTGCCACTTTTCTA
This sequence comes from Eupithecia inturbata, assembly GCA_963662085.1. NCBI lineage: Eukaryota > Metazoa > Arthropoda > Insecta > Lepidoptera > Geometridae > Eupithecia > Eupithecia inturbata. The sequence goes on from OY759177.1 coordinate 4,079,486, forward strand.
CCATGACCAGTTCATGGAAATTCATAGTCATGGCACAGATTTTATAATACTATACTCATGGAATGGAGGCGTAGTTACAATAATAATATGAGCAGTAAATTTTGAATAACACCAATTAGCATTTTACCTCCAACACAAATAACTAATAGCATGACATATTCTCTATTCCTGCCTTGAAAAAATAAGTTGTAGCGTTTATTAAACAGTAATAGCACTGAAAAAACGAAATGTAGAAGTCGTGTAGATAAAGAATGGCACTGAAAGTGAAAATGTCAGCGGGATCCCATTTTTTATCTACAACACTTATACTGTCATTCAACAAGTTACGGGATAGAATCTATTAAAGCGGTTGATAATGGATTACCTGTGCAATACGACGGGCGCCTGATTGGCAGATTCCTCAGCGGACTGCACGGCGGACTCGCTCGACCGCCGAGAGCGCAGCATCAGCGTCACGCATTGGTACAAACAGACGCTTATACTTCTCTGTAAAGGAGATACGTAAACAAGGTTATGATCTAAATCTAATCTGACTGCTGAATCTCATCACTGGCAGAAACGTGGGACTATTGTCAATGTTAAGGTCGCCTTTACCCACGGATCAGAGCTTCAAGTATCAGAAACGATCTAATAAAAAGATAGTGAGGTGCAGTCAAGGTAACCGCTATGCAACGCTCACTTTCTCATAGGAAATCAATTCTGAAGTGAAAACAAATAAACTTACCATAATGGCAATCAAAGAGTTGATATTCTGTATCCGCCATCTAGCCTCAAACTTCACCAACTGCACTATCAAATTCAGCGTCGAAGCGCAAACGTTCATCGCGTCGATCGTATAATCCTGTCTAGGCAGCAGAATGGCCTCAACCAAATGTTCTAAATGCACCCCAACAAACGTTATAGCATCGCTGGCGTAGAACTGTCCATGTTTCATCACCATCATTGATATAAAATCTAAACTGTATGCATAAACTCGCCACCATTCGTGCGGCTTCCACGTGTTATTATCAAACTTCGGAGGTAGGAGTTGCATCCATAAGAATTGGTCTACATCAGACATTAGCAAGTCTTTCGAGAACGGCCCGCGAGAATACGCGGTCAAGCAACGCAACGCAGCAAGCGACGTGTGATAGTGGCGCCGGTTTTGTAAACATGTTTGTAAGCAACAGAGGAGTTTGTTCACAAAGCGACTGGATTGGAACCATTGAGATAGTCCTGCGAACATATCATCGTAGAGATCCAAGCACTGCTCTAGCATGGCTAGTGATATAACCACTGGCGCTATGTCACCATTAGCCCCGTTTGTTCCAGCTTCTTTCATCGTTTCATCTTTAATATCTCCGAAGAGCTTTTCCAGTTCAATACTGTTGATGTTCGTCACAGATGTGATAATACTTTGTGCGGTGACGCTGTTCGCTTTGATTTCGTAGTCCAAGCTGCTGATAGCGACTGTGAATATGGATAGAATGGCGCGAATCGCACGAGGGTGCAAGCATTCGTATACGATGGATGTGTTTGTTAGCAAGTTGTCGATCTGTTTCGCGTTTGCTTTTCTGTTGTCGAAGCAGTCGTCTTTCCAGTTTGCTAGCATTATTACGTACAATTCTGAGAGGATTACAACCAATCTGCCGTCCTTTAGGTCGTCGAGCTCCGTCAGCAGCGCGGTTAGACACGGGGCGACCAGTTTCGCTTTATGTGCGATGTTCAGACTTATCGGCATGCATTTGCAGAATATAGTAGTGAAGTCCTTCCATGAGGTCAATAACCCGAGCCACACAGGGACTTTATCCGTCATCTCGCAGTCGCGCCTACCTTTGAACGCGAAAACGTAATCAATCCACTTGTCTAGATATTTCTTATCAGTGTCGAAGAACTGTTCTAGAACTTCCTTCAAGCCAGGTTCGATTTTATCACGTGACACGAACAGCTCTATGCCGATAACATTGAATATCTGAGAGTAGGTTCTGAGATTCGGTTGTATTTCGTTGAACAGCGGACTGGTCATGTGTTTCCAGAACTTAGGGTTGTCTCGTAGCTTTTTCACTAGTATCTGCATGTTGTTCTTCCATAGTGCATGGAACAGACCCATTAGGCATGCTAGAATCGGACTTTGTAGGAAATTCACATCCTGAAAACAAAAACAACCTTAAGGAACGTACTTAAAAGAGAATCTATACCCACACCCTTATAACTGATACTTGTAAAATTATTCAAGTGTCAAAAGCAAGGGCTAAAATGAAGTAGTCAACTTACGGTAGTGACAGTTTGAAGATAATCAGCCATGTACCCAAGAATGCCTTCAAAGCACTCTTCGTCCTTCACAGGCTGACTGTTGTCATCTTTCTTATCATCGGTCTTAGCTTTCTCGTGGTTCATCATAAAGAAAGCCTCCGTAAGACCGGGCTGTTTCCCGATGCAAGTAGCTACGAACTCTAATAAAGCTACTTTGAGCTCTTTATTTTCATATTCGTCTCGCAAACGGTGTAGGAACATTATCCGCACTTGGTAAGCTGTCATATCTAATGATGCAAAGAGGGACATTTGGAAATCCTGTAAATAAGAAACAACTTTTACACACCTGCTCGGAAAGTGACTTATTCCTTTTCCAAACTTGAGCTAGCAAGTACATCATTGCAGGCGTACTAGAATGCGGGTCGAAAAACTCAATGGAATTTAATTTCTCACGCGTTTGCCGGAAGAGAATAATGTATGGAAATCCATTTATAACTTGTTATTTTTTTTTGTTTTTCTTAAATTTCAGTATTTCGCTATGTTTATTTTCATTTTAGGTTAAACTACAAAAAGTGTTTACTCCGAGTCCGCCATATGATATCGACCTCTTCCGTTCTCGGAACAGTAATTCAAAGTAAACCGCCACGTGCAAGTCGACTCTCACACGAAGGGTTCCTTACCGTAAAAATCAGGCAACTTTTTCAAAGAACATCAAACTTTCACTTGTTCGGAGAACAAGTGAACCCCTTTAAATTTTCAACTTTATTTTATTTTTAGTATTTGTTATTATTACAGTTGAAGTGTCAATTGTAGTTCAAGAGACAAATTAAGAGTAAATGATGAGAGCCCCCTTTAATTTTAATATTTATTTATTTTTATTATTTGTTGTTATAGCGGCAAAGAGAAATACACATTATCTTAAAATTTCAACTGTCTACCTCTTTAGGTTCATGAGGTATAGCCACGTGACAGATGGACGGACAGCGGAGGCTTAGTAATAAGGTTCCGTTTTGACCCTTCGGGTACGGAACCCTAAAAATAACCAAGTGAAAATTTCTTCGAAATTTACATTTGAGTTAGGTAGTTTTATTAATTCTACAGAATGTCGAGAGATAGTGAAGATTTTATGACACCGCCAGTAATAAAAGAAACTTCTCAAGCAGTGATTGATTATTGAGAACCTATTACCTGAGAAATCCAGAAATAAATACAACAAGACTATGAAGATTTCGTGTATGTGTACGAGAAGAGTGCAACTTCACTTTATTTTTTCTTTTATTTTTGTTCTACTTATATGGCACGCACTGTAAACTTTACTTTGTAATACGCCCTCGCGTCCCCGTCGCCGTCGCGAATGTCCTCATCGTGGACATACATACAATCTACATCTTTGCATATACATTATACAATCTACCTACACGCATATAAGGATTTCTTATGGTTGTAGGTTGAAAAGCAGTTTAAAACAACTTACATTAGCAAATATCTTCAACAGCCGGCAACTCAGTTCAGGTAGATTTTTATTAAAGGCATGATTTATATAACTGGCCACTTTTGGTACAACCTTTAACGAGTCCTTCTGCTTATTCTGAGCGAATATCAGATGCTCTAAAGGAGTAAGATCTCCAGGCGTTGTTACTGATGTCTTCAGTTTTAGCGCGAGCATGATAATGGATACGCATTTCTGTATTGTTGAAATGTATTGGGTGCCGATGCCTGTTATCCAGTTGGTTTCGTTATGGATAATGCGCTCGAGGTGGTCATTTCCTGAAAAAAAGAAGTCAATGTGAACAAGTCCAATCATCACTGCCAAAGAAATAAACTGCCGAATAAACTGCCAGAGTCTATAAGAGAATAACCTTGTGCGTTGTTTCGGAGGAAGGTGATTGATTTATTGACAAAAAAATGCTATTACTCCTTTCTTAAATTTACCGATTTATAGGACCGATAAATTGTACGTATTGACTTTTTTAAATGGTTGTAGTTTTATTATTTATTTATGTGTCTGTGAATTTTATGTATTATTTTCTTTAGTATTGTATTAGTAATAATTGTACATTTTAAGACATTGCACAGCACACCCAATAGGGCAGAATACATTGTGACATTATATTATAACAACTTTTATAACATGTACTTCATGCAATAAATTTGATTGATTGATCACATGAGTAATAGGATCGATTGAACCAGCAGTTTTTATTTTTGGTCAAGCTTTGCTGCGAGCACAAAGGATCTGGCCTTAACATGGGAGAGACGCATTTTGACATTTTGGCATTTGGCATTTTGACTGTTTGAGCTTTACTAGGTTTACATCACTGCCTTTTCACCTTTTAAAACGCGATAAATGTTTTGCATTAGATTCACATTGACAATTTTGTACACCCTCTTTGTCTTTGGAAACATTGGTGTTCTTCCCAGACAAACAAGGTTCGTAGTTAACTCGCTCGCTTACATTCATAATGAATATGTTACTCGTCTCATGGTTAGCTTCAAAACATGCCTACTTATTTCATTTACATTTATTTATTTGTTTCTAAACGCACTCACCAACAGAAATAATTTTGAGCAGCTCAACCGCGTTCTCCGTATGCAGTAGATTATAAACACAGATTTTCTTCAGCAACGCCCCACTGTCACTCGTGTTCACATTCTGAAGCACAATGGTTATGAAGTTGGTGCAGCGTTTGATCAAGGCCCTTCTTTCCGTGGGGGCGCTGTATCGCCATCCGTAGACGTTAGGGAAAACTTCTTGTAGCACGAAGATTAGGCCGGGGAGGATTATGTCGATGGTTATTCGTTCGTCGTTTGATGCCTGAAATGTTATGTTTGTGTTTTCTATAGTGTTTTGGTTATTTAACGGGTATCAGATTAACGTAGGTAGTATTTGAGGAAAACACAATTTAATTATACAGTCATACTTTTTCTTCTAACATTATTGGTCAGTCCAATAGTTTTCTAATAGAATCACCGCTGTGCCCAAATCTTGGAAAGTTGCTCACGATTTACGATATAATTCTTATATGAGACTTTTCTACAGTGTGCTGCAACAAACTTTTCAACTATTCCAAAAGGACGACTTGGTTCGCCTTTAAGTGCACCCAAAGGTTTTCTATAAGAAACTTTTAGCGGGCAGTAATGAGTTTTTCTTTTTCCTTTTTCCGCAATTATCTCTGCCGCGCGCTTTTTGAATTTGAACATCTTAGTGTTCAGCGCCAAAGAAATCGAACGCAAATATTATTTGAATAAAGACTGGCTGGTACTACATCCAAACAACGAGATTCACCGTCACATTTTCCTCAAAATGAGACGGATTCGGGCATTATTTCAAACTCGCAGAATATAAAATCTACAACAATCTCTATTCCTAATAAAACTGTAACAATAAATTTTCATAATTCCGAAAATGTCTCAAATGTAAATATAAGTTTTTAGTTGTTTTATTATTAGATACTATTTAATTTCAATTTAATTGTTACTATACATATGTTTTATTAAATAATAATATTACAATAAAATATGAGGCACTTTTTATTTTCTCACAGAGGGTGATGAAAAGTAGAATGTATCACTCGGGAGCAAAATATATTTTTGGCTCGGGCGACGTACTTTGAATTCCTTGCTACATTCAGGATTCTACTAAAGAATCCTTACTTTACTCTGGATTATTTAGCACTTTTGTTAGGCGACAAAAGAAGCTCTCCTTCACCGACTGTTTTATGTCCCCGTCCACTATTCCTAACGCTTCTGACATACCAAGATATTTGTAAGTTTCACCCTCTGAGAGATATTTGAGGGACATTATTTCTGAAAATTTGAGGGATTGATGTCGATTGTGTTGTTTTAGAATTAGCTAAAATTAGGATTAAGGAATGTTAAATAGACCTATTCTATGTTTCAAAAATTAGACTGGCAGATTTAAAATTAGGATGACAGATCTAAAACAACTCAACTTAGTTATAATTGCTATAACCCTATTTTTTGCATAACATTTTAGCTATGATTAAAAACGTCTACCTAATTTTAAGAGGCATCTAATTTGGTCATGATTAAAAATTATAGGCAAAACATTAGGGAACATAAAAGTTGTATACACTGCAAACTGACTGACTGACCTCGATCAACCTATCTTAGAAAATTTAGAAATCGTAAAATTTAAGTTAGGAATCCTAAAACAACAGAATCGACACCATTATCATTAACCTCAAGTCGGTTTTATCCACTGCTGGGTTTTAGACCTAGCGAGTTTGTGCCGAACACCACATCCCAACACAAAATAAACTTACTTAATAATAATAAACTAACCTTGAAAAAACCACACAGCAGATCAATATAAGCTTCCAAAAACTTATAAGATCCTAGCGGCTGTTCCATAGTGACCAGATAGGACCCGACTGCGGCCGTGTCAAAGGAAGCTCCATTCGCGTACTCCACGTGAGTTAGCTTCTGGTTCATCACTCGTGGCAGCAGGCCTGTGTTTATCAGTCTGTGAGTAGAAGATGAAGTTAGATCTAGCGAAAGTAGATGTGTTGATGAGGACTGATTGTGCTCGGTCATGGTTAACACTTTTTAGAACCTATTGCTCATTGGTTTGTGCTTGAAAGTTCGTTAACATCCTATCTCATACAGCTTGGAATTAGAATCAAAATGGTAATAAAATTGGCAAAGGCGTGTCGGACCACACACACTGAAGGGTTCCGTTGCTATTCAGATTTTATACATTCAACCTTCGATCAGGTACCCGCCGCCTCCTCCGTAGATACCTAGAACCTCAATAAATGACACTCGAATATGTCTACGACTTGTTTTGACGCAGACGGTTTGCGCAGAGCCGTGAAAACGGAACAAGAGATTAGTGGAGACGAATTTATTTTAATTTTAAGTACCTGAAAATAATAAACGCAGTTCTTTTTTATAGAATCAATCAAAATCATACCGTCACCTAGTACTTATCACATGTCATTTCATTTGGCACCTTCTAATTAATCATTAAATTAATAAAAGTATTTTAATTCGGACAACAATTGGTCTGTAGGTAGCTAGTGTAGTTACTCAACTTTTTCAGTGATAAGGCCGCCCATTGTGCAACTTTCTCTGTATTTGTGTTTTCTGTTCTGTTTTACTCTATCTTGGTGTGCAATAAAGAGTATTTGTATTGTATTGTATTGTAGGTAGTCATTATTAGACAAATATTAAGCAACAATTTTTTTTTTACTGAATTAAAATAACCATTGCTATTCTTTAATAAATCTTTGTACCAGTATTTATTTTTTTTGTATTTATTTATTATAAAAACTCATTCTAATTTTACATTTTAACATTCTATAAACCCTTCAGTTTTTGAGCAGAATGTTACATTCCTCGGCTTAGATACAATCTTCTAACTATTACACTTATTTTATAAATCATATATAAGGATATACAATGGCATTGTTCCAGCGTGGCTTTTGTTCTCATAACGAGTCTATTTATATCTAACAAGATAAAAGCGAGGAAGATATTGCTAATAGCGACCCGAAGTGTGTAGATTTTCTCAATGCAATGTTCGAGATTCCTCGGGTGGCCGAGCCTCTCGACGCGACGTTCCCCGAACACTGCGGAATGCACCAACTTCCACCGGTACAGGGTCCACAAATACTAATTCCAATAAAATTATTTTTATCATAGTTTATTAATATTAAGTTGATACTTTTTTCTTTTAAAAAAGAATAATTTTTACTATTATTATTAGTTGATTTCGATCTTATTGTTCCTTTAATTGTACAGTAATTTTATAGTTGTTATCTAATGTTTGTTAGCGTTCTGTAATTCTGTAATTCTTTATTGTACACAATAGTAATACATAAGCATGATTTAATTTAATAGGATATGTACATAGGCGAGCTTAACCCTGAAAAGAGTTTTATTCCAGCAAACCTTAGAGTTAGGATGGGCGATGGAACAGGTAGAGGAAGTGTACAAAAACAATGAATCGAACAAGATTAACTGACAATTAAAGTAATAGTAGGTAGCTATATACAATACATATAATAAACATAGTTAAATTAAAATAATTATCACTAAATAAACCTAATAAATACCTTTTATAATAATAATATACTATAGAGAGATAATATTTATGATAGTAGGAAGTACTCTTTTAACCTAGCTTTAAATATGTTTAGCGACGGACTGGCTCGAATATCATGGGGGATAGAGTTCCACAATCTAGCAGCGTTAATCTGTATCCATCCATAAATCCAATAGTTGATTTTCAAAGTATAGCTATGGATTTTATTTAGGTTGACTGTAACTACAATATAGGTTCCCTTACTTCTAAGACTACTTGACATCCTTAATGCTCACCTTTGATGTATCTCTTTAGGAAACAGCGGTATAAGCGCCGTACACACTTTCAAACACTCAGTCAACAGCGGCAGCGGCGGTGTATCAGCCCTTAGATAGTGTACCAGTACATCGAACACGCCTTCGCTGGGCGCGACCAGAGTCTTAGGTATCTCCTTGTCTACAGCTAGCTCAGTGACTATGCCGGATAATACTCGCGTGCCTTCGTAGATACGCTGGAGAGTCGCGTTCACGTTGTGGTGTAGCTGTTTTCGATCTAGTGCTTTTATTATCTGAAATAGGATTAAATATTACTTACTGTGTGTGTACTTAATCTAAGAATCGGATCTTGATTCACTGGTATCAAAGAACGGTGCCTATTCTTTAAATATCTATCTTGTACAAATAAATATCACGCATTAAATGTTACCTCCCCATTTGCCATGTGAGACAAACATTTTTAATAGGCATCGAAACACCGAAGAATACTATTTGCTATTATGTACTTTTATCGAACTCTCAAGATTTATTATCATAATTTAAGATATCTATATATATATCTATATATAAAAGAGTCGTGTTAGTTACACTATTTATAACTCAAGAACGGCTGAACGGATCTCGGTGAAATTTGGCAGCGAGGTAAATGGTATCCTGGGGCCGGACATAGGCTACCTTTTATTCCGGAAAAAAGCGTGCGAAGCCGCGGGCAGCAGCTAGTATATATATATAAAAAAGAAAGTCGTGTTAGTTACACTATTTATAACTCAAGAACGGCTGAACGGATCTCGGTGAAATTTGGCAGCGAGGTAGATGGTATCCCGGGGCCGGACATAGGCTACCTTTTATTCCGGAAAAAAGCGTGCGAAGCCGCGGGCAGCAGCTAGTATATATATATAAAAAAGAAAGTCGTGTTAGTTACACTATTTATAACTCAAGAACGGCTGAACGGATCTCGGTGAAATTTGGCAGCGAGGTAGATGATATCCCGGGGCCGGACATAGGCACCTTTTATTCCGGAAAAAAGCTTGCGAAGCCGCGGGCTGCAGCTAGTAACTTATCAATTAAATCTTCAAACATACCTCATTATTAAAAACAGTCCAGTACGAATAAGGAGTCCTAAAATGTATCATAGTCCCCTCCTTCCTATCCATTATCGTGGCTTTGGATCCGATCTCGATCCGATAGGTCGGATCCTGCAGAGGGAAGTACTCGCGCCCGATCACAGCGTCGTCCGCCTCTATGGAGACGATTGGAACCGCGGCGGGGTTGTACACCTCAGTGTACACGGGGAGGATTCTCAGTTCGTCTATAAGCTGCAAGGAACGGTTCTGTTTAGGATACTACACGCGCATTCCGGAAAACATAATAGGAATTAGTTTAGTACAATTTTAAGGTATATTTCAGTGTGTACGATCACTGCATATATTCAGGATTACAAGAAAAGAAGAAATCAGTAAGGATAGCTATGACTACAGCAATTCTTCCTGAATAAAGGCACCGCGCAAGTTTTTGCTTTTTTCGAGCCATAACTTCTAGAACTTTCAAATTCATATTCAAAGTGCTTTATTTCCTTTAGACCTTACAGGACTCTTGTACAAGTCACAAAATTCAAATTACATAAGTAAAACTAGGAAATAAAGTGATCACTTTGATTTTTGTTCACTTCAATATTTTTAAGGTAAAGAAGCGAACAAGAAACCTTTACCTTCCTAGGTTTCGAGTTGGAGCAAAACTTGGCCCAAGCTTTTTTATCCTCTAGATAATCTGATAGTAAGCCTGTTTACAAAAGATATTTTTGACAATTTGTTGAATTTATTAATTGATATTTTTTTCAGCTCATTTGGTATTTTGTTGTAGAAGCGTATACATTAATCTTGTGTAGTCTAGTTGTGGGCACAGCGAGTTTATTCTTATTTCTAGTATTTAAATAACGTATGTCGCTATTTTTAAGAAACCGATTGATATTCCTATGAGCGTACAACAAGTTTTCATAAATATATTGACATGGTACTGTCATTATGTTTATTTTAACCGCCGAACTTATTTTGCTTCAATTGCTTAGACATTTCAATCGCAATGACCTGCTGACAGGTCAGGAAACTACATCACTATGGAATAAGAGACACCTTTTTGGATCTTCTTACATCTTACTTGAGTGATAGGATACAAAGAGTTGACATTAATGGGAAATCGTCTTAGGGGTCTGTAGTTATAATGGGTGTACCGCAGAGTTCTATCCTCGGTCCTTTCCTATTTTTAGTTTATATTAACGACCTGCCTCATCTTGTAAAGGATAATCACGAGATCGTATTTTCTGCTGATCATACTTCATTAATTTTTAAAATGAAACGACAAAACACTAATTTCGATGATGTGATTAATGCAATCTCAAAAGTAGTCCATTGGTTTAGTGTCAACTTTTGCTTAATGAAACCAAAACGAAATGTAAAACAAGTTAAGGCTGATGCAATCGACAAAGGAGAAACGTTAGAAATTGTTAACAGCATTCCGTAATGGGGCACACACATAGACAAGCTGCCGAAAAGAATTAGTTCTGCAGCATATGCAGTAAATAAAATCCGTGATTTTACAGACGTTGATACTTCTAAACTAGTCTATTTCAGCTACTTCCATGGTGTTATGTCTTATGGCATACTGCTATGTGGGAACGCTGCAGATTTTAACACCGTATTTGTGCTGCAGAAGAGGTGCAATCTATAATATGGGTCGCAGAGAAACCCTACGTGAAAAATTCAAAGCATAATAGGAATAGGCGAATTCTTTGAATTTTTCACGTTCACGTTTCGGCTTTTATTATAGGAGATGCTGGATGATGCATTGATCTTGAAAAACTTTTGAACAACTATACCAATCACTTGGAGTGGCAGGGATATTTTTAAAACTGACTAGGCTTACCCTGTACATTTTAACAAATAAGTAATTGGTCGCATTTATCGAAATGGACTAGTCAATGGAAAGCTTGCTCATTCATCAATCTATGCTTGAGTAACGATTTTCTATGGTATAAACGTCAACCAGCTTAGACTGAGCAAGCTTCCATAATACGGGCCTTAGAGCAAAGCATGCCACGTGTTTTTTTTTCTCAGTCTGGTTTAAGTTTGTCCTAAATTCCTAATGACTTTTTGTACTTACATTTTTAACACTGCTCTTCCCGGCCTGTGCAAGCCCTGCAGCCAACGTAGACAGCGCGCTGAAGTTGTACGGGAAGTACTCCAGAGCTGTGTTCCATAGTGACACCATTCCAATGTCTGATTCTTTCTGATGGAGGAGCCAGAACTGACTGGAATGGGAATATTGAATAAAACTCCTATGTGAGGGATAAACAGAGGTCATTCTATGACCTCTGAACTCTGGACTCTCTGTTCGAAAAGTTTCAAAGTTTATTAATTTTTTGCTAAATAGTTGACTTGCGTGCGACACGAGCGAGTGAGTCATTTTCGTCCAATGTAGCGATCAAGGTACATTTGCAAAAATCGGTGCCCCGTTCAAAGTTCTGATGGTGTTCATAATCACCTGAAATACCCGAGTTTCAAAGGTAAACTGTAGAATGTAGGGCACTGCGAATTTTTGTAAAATTAGCTAATAATCAATTTAATTAAATCATAAAACTGGTGGATGGGACCTACTGATGATGCCGTCTGTATCTGTACTACCGAGACTGCTTTTTCATAAAGGAAATCTTACTCTACTATTTCCGGAGTCCGGCTATTTCTGGAGTCTCCAGTAGTTTAGAGCACAGCTCCTTGACCCCCGGCTGGCGACTCAGCGTGCCGTCTCTGTCAAATTTGTTGCAGAGCTCGTTCAGCAGCTGAAACACTGCTATGAGGTTTTATCCGGCTATTTCAAGAGTCTCCAGTAGTTCAGAGCACAGCTCCATGACCCCCGGCTGGTAACTCAGCGTGCCGTCTCCGTCGAACTTATTACAGAGCTCGTTCAGCAGCTGGAACACTCGGCTATAAGGTCTCACCCTGATATTTCTGGAGTCTCCAGTAGTTCAGAGCACAGCTCCATGACCCCTGGCTGGTGACTCAACGTGCCATCTCCGTCGAACTTGTTGCAGAGCTCGTTAAGCAGCTGGAACACTCGGTTGCGGGCTATTAGCGCGCACTTTGAATTATCCTGGAAAGATATCAAAATGATAGACGGAAAATGTAAATTTTCCGACACAATGTAAATTGTTTGAGAATAAATTAAATGAAAAACAAATACATTCATCTCAGCCGAAAGACGTCCACTGCTGGATGTAGGCCTACTCCAAAGATTGCCACAATATTGGTTAAATCATGTTTGGGGAGGTTGGCTATAATCACCATGCTTGGTAGGCAGGTTTGCAATCGCAGTTTGGTGGTAGGAAGCGCTGAGTTGGGAAAACACTGTTTTATAATAATATAGTTCTGGATAAATTTAAAACAAATTCTATATTTTACAACATTTTTTATTATTTTAATAGAACTATAATTTATATTTTAAGACAAAATGTTCTGGTGGCTATTTCCAGACTTACCGAAAAAACAGAACTGTTCAACATCTGCTGCAGAAATTTAAAAACACCTAGCCTCAATGCTATGGCTCCAAAATGTTGATATTGACTTTCAAACAGCTTGGCATACTTTGGACTCTGTAATAAAATAAATCAGCGCAATTCTTAGGAACTCATCTAAGAACAGGACATATAAAAAACAAAAGCTAAGTTAGAAAGCACAATATCTAACCTGCAAACTCAACATCATCCATGTGATAAGCATGGCACTATGTTCAGGGTTCATGTGTAATTTAGTTAGCTCATATTCCACTGATTCCTTTGTTTTGTCTATCCATGTGCACACACATTTCCTGAAATATTATATTATTTGATATTAAGACCCTGACTTTTGTTATAACTACTAGGTAGAAAATGAAGAGAGTGAAAATATTACGAATAGGGAAGATAAGACAAAAAGAGAAATACGGAAAAAGGAAGCAAGCATATTTTCAAAAACATCTTACATTTTTGTACTATCAGCAACAACCATAAAGATACAAACTTCCATGTACATAATCCTCATACAAGCCTCTCTGTGTCTCTCTTCAAGAATATCATTATACCCATTCCCCTTTCCAAAGCTATGTTTTTTGAACAGAGTAAACATTTGTGTGAATTCAGCTTCTGAGAATGGATTTCTCTCAGCAATTTGTAACAGAATTTGAAGAATGGCAAGTTGCTCTCTAAGATTTGATTCTGCCCACTCTTGTCGGATTGTTTCACTTTGGAATTCATTCTGAATCTTTCTAGGTGGTGGCCCCGTGTTCACTATCTTCTCAAACTGTGACAGAAGTGAAGACTTGATTTCTTCAACTCCAATGTTACTAAAGGCTATCGAGAATTGTTGATGATATTTGTGATTACTGTCATCTTTGAACTGGTATATGTACTGTAGTAGTTTCAGTAAGAACAGCCTTTCAGCATAGTAGAACCTCCATACATTTGGGAGCAGAGTTGATGGCCGTATGTCATAATGAGAGGTGTTCGTCAGAACATTTGCAGGGGTGTTGTTTGATATGTGACATAGGTAGTTCTTGAGTATTTCCCAAATTTGAAAGCAGTCTACATCCTGGAAAGCAATATTGTAGGTATTTCAGCAGGTTTATGAATATGTATGAATACCAAATATTATGAAATTAATTGATAATAGCTAATATTTGACTCACAATATAATTTTGAAGGATTTGCACAATGTTGAGCAGCTTAGCTTGGTCAGTATGCTTGGCTTGAAGCTTACCAAACTCCTCAGTCTTGTTTGATTTGTAACTGGTCAGGCCCTTGCGCAAGTCTTCAATTACTTGGCTATTACCAAGTAATTTAGCTATATCATCATTTGCCAAGCTTTCTGAGGTCGTCCAACGCCAGAGCTGCTTCCAATAGCTGAGGGAAATAAAGAACTTGTGAACCACAAAGTTTGATAGCAAGTAGACGAGACAATATCAGCGGTCTTACCTGACTTTTGTGTCAGAAGGGCAGGTCATCATTACATTACACGTTTCTCTAATTAAATTAAAGTTTAAATGTCGTAGTTGACTATAATCAAGAACTGTAAATTATACCTCCCGCTTTTTTATTTCGATTTTAGATTTTTAGGTTATTTTTTCGTTTGTTGTCAAAAGTCATAGGCTATCGATAGATACATTCACTTTGGTCAAAAGAGATGACTGACAGTGACGTACTCGACGTTTTCGAACTAACCAATCATTATGCGCGTCACTCAGCCAATCAGAAATTAGTAGAAAAAGGTAGGTATAAATAACAAAGAAGTCATGGTAGAAATGGGGTTGGGCTAAAGTCTCTCCCACACAGGTGCGTTTTTAACGGTCGTTAATATCCTAGGAGGAAGAATCAAATGTGCGTACACCGTACATGTCGCCTACATTCACAGACAGAACAGACATAATCACTAATCAGTGGTGTATTTTAAAATTCTGCGCCCTGGTATCCTTGTACACTTATAACAATATTATTATTTTCATTACAAAGATATATGGCGTTTGTCGTAGTGAAAATAATATGAATTGATTATACCTAAAGGAGCATTTATAATAATAATTTGGCCAATATTTAGTGTTTTGGCAACTCATAATATACAAAGTGTCTTTAAAAATATATGCAAGTATTTCATGTTGACATGCCCGGAAACCCCTCCCCGGAATCCCAATTTCAACACGAATCATCCTTTCAGTTGAGTACCTAACCACCTTCTCATAAATTGTGTCCTATTGTACTAACATTGAGCAAATAACTGTCACATGATGACATTATAGGTAAGGTTTACCGCCCCTTATGTTATTGAAAAAAAAAAACACGCAGTGTAGGGTCCCGTAGTGGCACTTGCACAGTTTAATAACATAAAGGTTCCTACTTATTTACTACCTGTAGGTACCTACTGCTACACAAAAAAACAACTTCATCTGTGTCATTTTCAATAGCTTGTTTTTTTTATTCCTTTTTGTGCCTGTCGCGGTGCAAGGTGGTGGGCAATCAGTGACGTTAAACTGGGGTTGAGCACTGCAGATGTTGTGCTCAACTCCAAAAAATACCAACCAGGAGTAACAGCGAGCGGAGCGAGCCACGAAATTTTTTGAGCCTCTTTCGGAAATTTGTTACACAAGTAAACAGAGTGTGACATAAGAAATGATAGCGAGCCCCGAAAATTTTAAACTGCGATATTAGTTATAGTTTTCTTACCCTTTCCTATATAAATAAGGGCGAGTTTATTTTTTAATTGAATTGTTTTTTTTTTTAATGTATACCTACCTAATTGATTAATTGAATGTACCTACCATCGATATACTTTAGTATATATATTAGGTCCTTACATATGAAATTGGCGTTTTTCGTACTGGCCACTTTAATCACAAATTTCTCCTCTTTGGTAAGGAATTCCAAATTCAAATTTGTACAGCTATAGACTCATGTATTTGTGCTTCGATGATCGTCATTCATTTGTTTTTTTTCTTCTGTTTTTTTCTGTTTGCGTCACTCATTTTACAAAATGGAAAACTTAAAATATCGCATTATTTACGAGTACGAGTTCCGCCGTGGCACTAGTGCTGCGGAAACAACTCGAAGGGTGAATGATGTGTATGGCGGTCGTGTTGCAAAAGAAAACACAGTTCGTTTTTGGTTCCAACGTTTTCGTTCTGGAAATTTTGACCTGCAGAACAAGCCCCGTGGACGGCCTGAGACTCAAGTTGATAATGAAGAGTTGAAGGCTATTGTGGAAGCGGATCCATCGCAAACCACGTCCGAGTTAGCTGCAGGCTGCGATGTTAGTGATAAAACTGTTTTAATTCACTTGAAGCAAATTGGGAAGATTAAAAAGCTTGAAAGGTGGGTACCTCACGAATTGACTGAAGCAAACCGGCAAACGCGCGTCGACTGCTGCGTTACATTACTAAACCGGCACAATAATGAAGGTATTTTAAACCGAATCATTACCTGTGATGAAAAATGGGTTCTTTACGATAATCGGAAGCGCTCAGCGCAATGGTTGGATCCTGGCCAGCCAGCCAAATCCTGCCCCAAGCGAAAATTAACCCCAAAAAAGTTACTTGTAAGCGTTTGGTGGACTAGTGCCGGTATTGTTCATTACAGTTTTCTCAAATCTGGCCAGACTATTACGGCTGATGTCTATTGTCAGCAATTGCAAACCATGATGGAAAAGCTAGCGGCTAAACAACCTAGGCTGGTCAATCGCTCCACGCCACTGCTGCTTCACGACAACGCTAGACCACACACTGCGCAACAGACGGCTACTAAATTAGAAGAGCTTCAATTGGAAAGTCTAAGACATCCTCCGTACTCCCCGGACCTTGCTCCAACAGATTACCATTTTTTTCGAAATTTGGATAACTTCTTGCAAGGGAAAAAATTCAACTCCGATGGGGCAGTCCAAATCGCCTTCAAAGATTTTATTGATTCCCGTCCGACTGGTTTTTTTAGTAAAGGGATCAATGAACTACCTATAAGATGTCAAAAGTGCATAGAAAATAATGGTTCATACTTTGATTAATTAAATATATTATATTAAAAAATATTCGACTTTTTGTTCCTCCCATACAAAACGCCAATTTCATATGTAAGGACCTAATATATATTACACCAATAAATGAACCATTGAATAGGTATATGATTTTCTTTATGAATTATGAACAACAAAAACAGAATTTAAGAAACTTATTTATGTGAAAGATAATTTTGTCACATTTATCTGCTCTTTCAGCCGATTACACAGCAATTTACTTTATCTATTGCGTTGTTTATTCAGTTCTAAATGTTAATCATTCACTTCTTTTTTCCAATAGTTTCTGCCACGCACGTAAATTTTGTTTGGCTCAAAAAAAGCTATACGTCGACAAAGAGAAAAAATACTGTTTCTGTTTTTGTTGTTCTCATCACATTTCGTATTAGTCTTTATTACTTACACTTGATATTAATATAGCTGTCAATTCTTTTTCATACTTGTTCTGAGTACATAAAAATCGCCTGTGTTATTGCGATATCTGTTTTCAGTACATTTTGTACCAGGACGGCCACGAAGTTACACACTGCTGCGATATTATCTCGGCATAGAAGTAGGCCGCTTGCGTCCTGCAATATTTCGATTATAGAGGTAGTTCTCAGAACATTTTGTATTATGAATTACGGTACTAGAAGTACCTCATTTGGTTTTACCGTCTGGTCTTATAAAGTATTGGTGACATGTCTGTAGGAACCTACGTACCTATCCGAATTTTTTTTCTTTAACAAAAAGGATATTTATTTACATTATAGAAATATAGGACGATAATAACTTAATAACACAGCTCTGTGTAAGAAATCGGGATGCATTATCGCAATAACTTTATTGCAATAACGATATTATCGCATGCGTGTTGATCTTTTGTTCTTCAACTTCGATAAAAAAAACATGTAAATGTCAATATCAATCATCACTGACTGACTGATTTTATGACGTTGTCAAATTCCAATAATTGACCGGTTGACTTTGATGCAAAATTTAATTTTTCTCTGCTTTCATAAAGCGATCACTTCAACTTCAACTTCTTTATTTTGGCGCCGCTTGCTTTTCGCTACGACTTTGCCAGTGTCAGTAAGGAGTGTCATAAACTTCAAAAATAATAATATGATCAGTTCAAAAATAATGTGATCGGTATAGTGAAAGCAGAGAAAATTTAAATTTAGCATCAAAATATTATTTTTGAAGTTTATTTATGACACTCCTTACTGACACTGGCAGAGTCGTAGCGAAAAGCAAGCAGCGCCAGAATAAAGAAGTTGAAGTTGACGTCGATCGACGTCATCTATAAAAACTATTACATTCTCGAGCCGAATCGTTGTCCTAGGCGGATTGCCGTATTTATTTTTTACTAAAATTAAATCGAAAATTAATAATTTTAATCTAGATTAGGCGTAGTATGATAATCAAATAGTGCACGTGACGCAGCAACAATTCTATAACGTTCTCACCGGTTACCTTTTACACAGCTAAAGTTTTTTGGTTATATTTCGGTGCTCTGAATCTGAAGACATGGCCCCTGCAGCTACAGCAGTCAGACCAAGACCTGATAATGACCCTATCGGTATTAGGGCGGTTCTTCTGGGTCCTCCTGGATCGGGCAAAGGAACACAGGTACTTGTGTAGATGGTTGGTACTTTGAACTTTGACCTTGTGTTTGTCCCCCTCGTCGTTGTTATTACAGCACTGAGGAAAGGACATATTTAGTCCACAAGAACTCAAATGCAGACTAATATAATAATCAGGCTAGCACCAAGAGACAGCACTACTCAGAAGAGCCAAACTAGTTATACAAATAATTACCTAATCTGTGTAGACTATGTTTTGTATTATGAAAAATGTCTCTAATTTTCAGGCTCCACGTCTAAAGGAAAAGTACTGTGTATGTCACCTCTCAACTGGAGATATGCTCCGTGCGGAAGTAGCATCTGGGTCAGAGCTTGGCCGTCGACTCAAGAAGACCATGGATGATGGCAAGCTTGTCTCTGACGAGATGGTTGTGGACATGATTGATAAGAATCTAGATCAGCCAGAGTGCAAAAATGGATTTCTACTTGATGGATTCCCCAGAACGGTGCCACAGGCTGAAAAAGTAACTAATATTATTATGTTTAGCTCTAATCCAAAGTCCTTAGTGTTATCAATAATTATACAGATAAAAATATTAAAAACAATACATTTAGATAAAGTAATCTCATACACTACCTATGTGTTTGATTATTTTATCAAAATTATTTATGTATAGTGTACTTACTATTGATTGTTTCTAACTGGATTGCTAATAAGTTCATTATAGCTTAAATAAAACAACACTCCAAAATATTTACCAATGTCCATGTAGTTCCTCTAATATAAATATTTGCGAAAACAATGGATTTAAATGATAAAGAATTTTCTTTACCTTTCAGCTGGATGATTTGCTAGCAAAGCGCAAAACTGAATTAGATGCCGTCGTCGAGTTTGGAATAGCAGACAGCCTGCTGGTACGTAGAATCACTGGTAGATTGATCCATACTGCCAGCGGCCGCAGTTACCATGAAGAGTTCCATCCTCCAAAAAAGCACATGACGGATGATGTCACCGGTGAGCCTTTAATAAAGCGTTCTGACGACAATGTTGATGCTCTCAAGAAGCGCCTCGCATCATATCATAATCAGACAGTCCCTCTTATTGACTATTATGGAAAGAAAAGCCTGCACTGGAGGGTTGATGCCTCCAAGGCTGCTGAAGATGTTTTCAGTAAGATTGATAACATTTTCAAAAGCCAAATCTTTTCCCGGGAAAGAGCTGCCAAGTAACATTAAGATTTAAGCAAAAGTGTTGTGTACAAACTTGTTTCAATGTGGATTGATTTTAATACTTTTATTTTGAAATTAGTACTTATACTTCTATATAATTTTGGAGTCTTTTTCCTTGTTAAATAAACAGACCATTGGAATCATGCATTACATTCATTTATTTTACCTAATGCCTGTCAAAACTTATTAAACTCTCTTATTTATTATTTAGGTATGTTGCAAAATGCAATTAAACTAGTAACATCCATAGATTAAAGTAAATATGTATTGATAGTTGAATGATAAATACCTCAAAATGAATAATACTGATAAATAGATAGTATTATTAATGTAGGTAGGTAACCTTCAATATTTAGATGTCAAAGATTCCAAGTTATAAGCTCGAAATAAATTAGGAACATTACAATTATTGATGTCATGCTCAACTTGTTGTTAAAACAGGGAGAGTTTTTGTAATTGTTTTTATGCTTAAGCCCTTTCACTATACATGTACTCTCGGACCGAGTAGGCTCGTACAAGCTAGATTGGATAGGAGTTAACTCGGAATTAGGTTGACATGTTACGAGTTCATCAGCAACATAGTAGCATATAATGTTGTCTCCGTTTGCATCAAGATGACTGATTAGCTGCTGCGAGGTATAGTAGTTGTAGCAGATAAGTTAATCCCTGAAGTTCAAAATCATGTAAGGAAGAAAAATCAAAGCAAGCGAAAGATTTGGACCTGGAACTGGATTTTAAGTTGTGACAAATAGAGTGCTTCAAATAATTTTATTCATGAAGTGAAAGAGGAAGATAAAGCTACGTTTAAAATCATTTGAGATTAAACAGCAAACAATTGAGTTTTTGTTATACAAAATAACACCAAGAGTAGATAAAAGTTAGTATTTTTATGTAAAAATTTTCCATTGAGACATTAACATGACATGTGTATGTAACTTTCTTAAGAAGGTACAGATCTGAGGTCAATGAAGTTATATTATTTCATCAATCTCCCTCAAAGTAAATGTAAATACTATTATTTCAGAAATATGTAGCGAATTTAGTAAACGCGCATTGATTTGGGAAATAGATTTTAACCAAAATAATGTGTGGAAGCTCTTTCAAGTTCCATGATTCTTATTAAAGTGTAGAAAATAATAAAACACAAATAAAACGATGAAATGTATGTATTGTGATGTTGAACGTGATTAAAACATTTTAACAACCATACTTAAACAGTTACTGTGGCGAAAGTTGAAAAAACTTAGTAAAAATGAGAACTTTTACTTTCACATCAATGTTTTACCTAATACATATCACAACGACTAGTAGCATAGCAACAATCAAAGCGTGGGTAGCTCTTAATTTTCTTTAGGCATTCAATCTATCAGTGTGATTAATTCGGTCTAATAATTCGATAATCAAAAGGATTTAAATTACGATAAAAATAGTAACATACCAGTGTGAGAGAGCAAGCTATAGAACACATACAACTAGTTTGTTTTTAGGACGAGGCTAGTCCTAGTCCATAACAGATAACTTATTTCGTAAAATCGTACCAATAAAAACATATTATCCAGTTTCTGCCATGGATGGTCCATGTTACACGTTAAAAAATCAAGCATCAATAACAAATGAAATCTAAAATGTGTTACAAATCTAAGCTGACACTGTAGATTTCACTTTATTAATTATGTTTCCAAGTCAACACCAAAAGCTCCTTCAATCAAAATAAATAACTATACTTACAAAATTAAAACGTAATATGTACAGTTTAGAATGCAAAATTGTTCACATAATTTTAACAAGTCCTACGCCACTACACATAGCTTTGGATAATCGTAACGACGCGACGTTTAAGCTAATACTAATTTTACAATAAAGCTTTTGTTTAGAACAACATTTTAAGTTAAAACATTAAATTGTTCAACATTAAACATTAACATGTGGGGTGCGCCTACGTGCCTAAAATGTTAGTAAAAATCTCTACGATTGAGATCTATCAGGCACTTTGTAACTACTGACCGAAACAATAACCGCGAACTAAACTCACTGTGAGCCAAAACTATTGTCATGTTTCAGAACGAATCCTTGAAATTCTACACAAACGGGATATCAAACGTATTAAAAAGATACTACTTTCATATCAGGTCCCAAGAACCAAGAATACCAACTATATACTAGCCAAACTCGATGTAGAATGTTTATAAACAAACCGCTCATACTTCACCTTAAATTCACTCTGTTGTCACCTCTTTTTATACGCAATTTACATCATCTGTCGATTTGAGATCCTTCCTTCATTAAATATTGCTTACAATTATACCTGAAACTCAAGAAACAAGCAGATGAGTTTTATTTATTTGGGTCGTGGTTTGTATACAAACATTCTACATCGATTTTGGCTAGTGTATAGTTACCCGAAAAAACACCTATATATTAAAAAGGAGGTACAAAGTTTTTTATGAATGTAAGTAAGGCAAGTGAGGAAAGGGAAGGGTTGGATTCGTTTCTGCACACCTAGTGCCGGATGGCACAATCAAATCTTGCTATCAGAAATCCATTAAACAGGTAGTATTTTACCAATTTCAAGGTCACACCGCTGTTGGACCACGTCAATTGAAAAAACCATTAAAGGACTTCTGTAGATGGATTCCGTCGATGGACTAAGTTCAAAGAACTTCGATAAGGTCTGAGTCCTTGCTACCGACATCCTTACAACTCAGCCCAAAGACCAAGCCTAGGTACTGAAGAAGACCACAAGCCTGACACACGAGTCTATAGGACTTCGTCTAGTGTTCTTAGGACATCACCTAGAGTCCTTAGGTCTATAGATGTGTTGTTTGCAGTACGGCGACCTCAGTGGTCATGAAGACGATCGTGGGAGCGACTTGACGAGCGCGATGTTTTGCGTTGGTCGAGGTACGCCGCCGGCGCCCAGCCTTCGCGTTGACCTGCTGAGGAAATAATGGATTAGTGGAACATAAAGTGGTTATTGTGAAGTGAAGCTAGCTAATAAAGAGGAACGAAGTTAGACGTCATTCAAAAGTGAGCTGTGGAAGCCAAGAACAGCTACTTCGGTAATTAGTTATTCTTTACGATACAAAGATAGCACTACACCTCGGTTCTAGCCGTCTCTAGCCAGGTAGTAGCGTCGAGTTCGCATGTTGAGGAATAACAACACAACCAGGGTAACGACCCTGGCTTGGTTGAGTTTTACTGCATTTAAGAGGGCGCAATGCGCGCTATTTTGTGTAAAGGATAGGCATAGGATTTCGCGTTCATAGGCGCGGGAGAGAGCATACGTTTTTGGAACGGCGTAAGTGCAAAAATCAAGTTATTGTTTATTTACAAGAAAACTAGGCAACTTATGCAGAAACTGGTTCATTGAACCAAATAATTAGTAATAAGTGTAATAACCTACGAATCAAAACATAAGTTATTTCAATAGACCGCAGGGTTCCTGAGATCTCGACCAAGTTATATATGTATGTGCGAAATAGGTAGTGCACTTTCATGTCTTTTTTTCAATCGTGTTTTCACGTTCAAGAAACCAAAGAAAAAATGTAGAATTTTATATAATTTCAGTTTTGTACCACGGGGATCCCGTGAGTACTGAGATCTAGGCCTAGTTTGACAACCAAACCCGTTAGGTTCGCCTCTTAAGGAGGATAGTGTCGCAGAGGTTCCTAAAACATTAAAGTTGTACTAACCTCCAAGCCGCACGTACCACCAACCGGCGCAGCCAACCTTCAGCAGCTCAGCATTCTGCCCTTCCCTCAGCGAGACCTCGCTCGGACCCACGGCCGTGTAGTCTGATAAAGCAACTAGCCCGCACCCCACCGCCTGCACACATAATCAACTTTATATCCTGCTAGTTATGGTTTATTTCTCAATGGAGCTATCTGGATACATGGAGGTGAATGACTGATTTTATCATAGCTTTGACTTTTGATGAAAACTGTATAGTGCCTTCTACGTGCACACATATTTCTATTATGAAATGTTGGCATTTTATAGGACACAATCTAGCCCCAAATGGATTATGGATAATCTGTCATGAAAATGGGACATCAATCGAGTTGATGTAGTAAAATGTAGTTTACCTAGACAGGTCACACAGTTAAGACACCAAGATAAGATAATTCACCAAGATCAAACACTTCATGCATTTTGTCGCTTTTTGACCAACTACCTTCTACCAGGAGGTATCCACAGAGATGAGCAAAAAGTGGATACGCACAGGGCGTATCCACTTTTTGCTCATCTCTGTCTGCTCATCTCATGTTAAACTCCGTTGATACAAAAATGATGTCGAAATCATTGTTAGAGTTAATCCGTTAGTTAGCCGTGCTTACATTTATTAAACTACCTAAACATTACATGCAAATTTAGTAGTTTTTATTCGGCAGTTGCCTAACATGCACGTGAATTAGAAGCCACAATCGTTGCTGTATAGTGTAATGTATTTATAAAATATCGATCGACATATACTATAAAATTACTGTTTTAATATAGATACAACGTATATAATAATATTTTTTATGATATTAGGCCAAGGTATATTTATTTGAGTATCTATACATATTTACATAGAGTAGTAGTAGTGATTATTGTTGGATTAGACATTTTTGTCCATTAAAAGCTAAATTTTAGATATCTAAAAGTCACACGTCCAAGTCCAATGAGGTGCATAAATATAAATTTGAAAAAAATATAAATGAATTGATAGATGTGTTTTAGAAGAAGAAAGAAGACTCGCTCAAAAACACCGAAACACACAGACCTAAATGAAAACACACAAGAAGCCGTTAACAGCACGTTCAAAGCAGCAGCGGTGAATGGTGCAAGCTGAAATATTGTAGGGACTCTGACGCCTTCACTCCATATCGCATGTCGCGTTTATAATGCCATTTTTACATAAATATAAATAGTAGATAAGTATCTATCATAGTATAATTATTATGGAAATGTTAAATCCATTGATATACATTAATTCGAAGCAAGCGCATGTATAACGTAGTAAGTAAATCAAAAGCACACGGACTATGAATGACATAACAAACAAAACATGACTTACGCGAAAGTTAATGCTCAGCAAATAGATTCGAAATATCCACGTTCTCTTTGGTTAACAAACTTTGGATAGGTATGATATCAGTCTCTTTCATTATGTACAAATCTGTATCGGTTATTAACGTAATTGTTCAGTATTGTGACACGTAAAACGTGGATGTGGCTTGTGCGGAGCCCGATACAGAAAAGAACTGTACCACTCTGTGCATGGTACCGTTGAGACCGACGGCGACGGCCTCTGTCACCTGTTGAAACAACACAACATAGAGCATGGCGGCCATCTCGTCGAAACACCCTTCGACAAGATGGCGTCTCGAGTCCTGTCCTGACAAATGATAACTCGAACAGTTCTTAACTGTAAAAAGTGCCTCGCGGTCCGTGCAAAACTATATTCGCTTGACCGTGCTTGTGTTGCTAGTTCTCAAACTAAAAGCGATGATGAGTGGGAGGCTAAAATAATTATCGACATAGCGTGATGCTTAACGGACGAGGGCAGGACATTAGCCATTTATTTTTCAGAGAAGAATTTAGGTCGTTTGGAACATTTACACGACTAGTGATTCTATTTAGCGTTGCAATTTCTAAGTTATTCGTAGGGGTTTTTTGTTATATGAACCAGGGACGCCATGTGCTTACGATGCCAGCTGACCATGCGCTACCCGTGACTAGCCCACATTCCTTATTTATACACTTACTTATAAACGAGTGGGTCACTTCTTTCAACACTGCAACCCAAAATTAGTCAGCATTATTATAACCCAGCTTTGAAGCTATTCCGTAAGCGGTAATTTTTGTTAGTAGGGGTGATGGGATAATCCTATAGTTATACCACAGTATTTTGTGCATTAGCTAATATAATCTTATAACAATTAGAACATTACATAGGTGTATTTAAATTTTGTTTAAAAACGCTAGATACAGTATAATTCTCATCATGTAAAGTAAAATAACCGTTTTTTTATAGCCCAAGTAAGTGGGTAAGTGAAGACGTAGTCTAAGATGGAGGGCGCTTTGAGAATACCCTTCTCCCAAAACACAAAACATAAACCAAACAATAAATATATCCCCATTTACTCTTACAAACATAAAGGTACAACATCTATATTATATAAACACAGTTAATATATGTTCACTCCTCTATAAATATTCATCAAGATACCCTGAGATTGATCCATGAATTCTAGCTTTATACACAAGCAAGTTAGAATCTTCACAAGTCGTCACTCGAGTCTTCCTCTTCACCCTCGTACAGTTCGTGCAAACAGCGAACAATGGCGGATGTGAAGTTAACCGCAGATTCATACCGGCACTTTCATTCTTATTTACTTATATGCTGTAAGCCTAACCGGCAGACTAGAGATACATAGAGATATATTTAACATAAGACCTAATAATATATGTTAATGTAATGTTAACACCTAGTTTTACAGCAATAAATTCTTTATCTTTATATTATTTCTTTCTTACTCATTTCTTTTTCTTTCTTTCTTATTTTTTATTTATTTATTAAAAAAAGTATAACACCGTAACAGGTTTCTTTTTTTAGTAGATTGTATCAAATACTCGTACTGAGCGTACAGTTTGGACTGACCCTATTTCAGCTTTGTTTTCAGAGCCTTGGGTTTGGTTTCTCGATAGTATGAAACGTCATCGAGACCTTTCCATTTTAGTAAGGGATTTGGTACAGCGCCTTTACCGCGCGGACATGGAACTACGAAAATCCCATACAAAAATGAACGTTTCGTCGTCGAGGCGATATTATCGAGTAACTGAACTCGGGGCTCTGAATTCTGGTCTTTAGTTACTTCACATCCTCCGGTCCAGTTCGCCTGTGTGAACTATCAAACCCGACTATACTTCCTACTTCGACTATGGGAACTCTACCAGACTTCTCAATACTGTTCCATGTAAGTACATACCGGTGCATGATCAGCATCGTCTTCATCATCATCAGACGGGTCGGTGGACCAGCAGGGCTCGTGCTCATCGCAGGAAGCCCCCCGCGGGGTGGTGGGGTGCTGCGGCCGCGCGGCCGGCGCCGGCGCTACGTCCCAGGAGGCGGTTTGGATTAGGGTTCTGGAAAGGAGGATGGGTATTGTTTGACTCTTTTAAAGACTGCATGAGCACCTCAAGAATTACAGGTTCACATTAGTTGGTTACGAAGACATACAAAGGTATAATCTATGTGGAATCGTTTCGCCTAATATTTACCTAAAGCTCTGCGCACATTAATCTACACACACCGCACAGAACAAAAATGTGCATTCAAATGTGGGCTTAGACTATCTTTAGATACATTTTACAGTCAAACGAGTGTACCGCGAGCTAACTGTCATCTGATGCCGTCAATGTAAAATGCATCTAAATCTTACGAGAGCCCATATTTTAATGCACATTTTAGTGCTGTGTGTGAGGTAGCGTGCAGCCCTGATCTGCGACAACCTTAATAGGGCAATTAAGTTCAAGAACTTAATTGTCTCTAGATATTCTTTGTTTATGTGTTACGCTAACCTGGAATTATCACATGGGCTTTTTATAAGTATTTTATTCCAGAATCGGAACAACTGAAAAATAATTTGATTAATTCATTGACGTAATAAAAGTTACTCATCGATTCTACTACTCACTAACTTATTAGATTTTTACAATGATTTTAGCAGCGCCATCTGGAAACTAGAACCTACATTACACAAGTAAACAAAATATGCTTGCATATATTCTACGTGCGAGCAGACACTTCAATGCAATGGCAAAAGAAGTTGATTTGTTTAACA
The DNA here is from genome assembly GCA_963662085.1 of Eupithecia inturbata. Taxonomy (NCBI): domain Eukaryota; kingdom Metazoa; phylum Arthropoda; class Insecta; order Lepidoptera; family Geometridae; genus Eupithecia; species Eupithecia inturbata. The sequence goes on from OY759177.1 coordinate 4,107,242, forward strand.
CTTCTCCCAGTAAGTTCAAGCGGATTTGTGGTAATCACTTCTTAGCACTTTGTGGTTTAACTTCACAAATACCTACTTTGTTTGTCCACCACTTATTCTCTTCAATACTCTCATAAACAATTTGTGAAAACTTTTAATTGGCCGTATTTATACTTAATTTTTGTTCGTGTTTAGCCGTAAGCTTTCCTAAAATTAATAAATAAATAAAATGCTCACCTATGCTGGGCACTGTACTGGCGCACCCTCTCCCCCTTGAGTTCCTTCAGTTGGTCTAACAACACCCGCTTGACCCTCTCGACCCAGGCTAGTTTGACCTCCGCGGTGGGTGCTGTTATAGTGTGCACTTCGCTGCGACCTTGCCGCCATACTTCGAACTTACGCTCGTCGCCTTTTACTGATTCTGTTAGGCCTACTTGTGACATCTGAAATACCATTTGAAATGTAGGTAAGTTTGTTGTGAGATATGTTTGACTTATCATCATCATCTGATGGGACAAATGTTTGTACGATCTGCAAATATTTGTTCTGGGTATTGTTTAGGTATAATAAAAAAATATCTATCTATGTAATGTATTGTATTAAGTAGGTATATCAGTCATCTAGTACCCATAACACAAGCTCTGCATAGCTTGGGGCTAGATGATGCTGTGTGGGTTCTCCGGCATTATTAATTATTGTTATATGATGCCCGATTTTCCCAGTGCTGAATACAGGCCACCCGAAGTTTGTGGCCAGTTGCGAGGTGGGTCGACGACATAGTATTCCTCGCGGGACCCAAAGCACAAATTTCGGGAGGTCTACGTTTGACTAGGATAAGTAATTGAAGCAGATTTGGATAATCTCTAAGCTATCATCTGGCACGAAACAAAATGGTTTGTTAGGTCTTGTGTCGAATCGAAATATTATTCACGAGCACTAAGTACTATTTGTATCTACTTGTAGATACTTTTGTAACCTAGCGAAGTAACTTATTAATTCCAAAGCTGTACTGATGGCGTTGGTTTTAAAAAAAATATTTCTACAAAAGCACATATAAAAATCGGAGTCAAAGCTATTGAACGGACCTGCAGATCATGTTTGAAGTGATACGTAGCTTTATTATGACTGTTCTTGGTGGCCGGTTTGCAGAACAGCACAGCTTTCTCATAGAGGAATATATGCCGCCGCCGCGGTCGTATCCTCAGCCGCAGGTCACGCTTGTTCTCTGATGCCACGAAGAAGGAGCCTTGCATTAGTAGCTCGCCTTGTTGGCTCAGATCCACCTGGGAAAGATTTGTCTTTAGGATAGATAGAATACATTACAATGTTTTTTATATATGTATAAAAAAATGTGCAAAATGTGCAGGGCAGAGTGGAAGGCTCTAGACCGCGCGGAAGATCACCCATGCGATAGACCGACCAGATTAGATCCGCAGTGGGCGATCCCTTACATGAATGCAGGAGAAAGACCAAAAATAGAGAATGATGGCGAGACATCGTGAGGCGGATCACAAAAGCCACCCAACAAGATTGAACATGATGACCACGACCGCTCTGACAAGAGTGTTACGAAGAAGAAGATGATTCGACTCGGATTTTGCTAAAACTACAACTAGCTTAACAGCACTAAAAATGTCGCTGTCCTTTTGATTTCAATCGAAAAGAAAGGGACAGCAACCTTTTTAGTGCTAAGGTTTTTTTTGTTCTTAGGTACCTAGTTAGTAGCGGGTTACGCACTACAACTAGATTATTTGAGTGTGAACTCAAGGTAGGTAATTTCTAAGAAATCAAATAATATCCCAAATATTTTACGACCTCGACGGGACTTGAACCCGCGTCCTTCCCTCAAAACGGTAACGAGCTGTTAAATTAATTTAGCTTTAACTGAGTCGACACTAAGTATTCAGATTTATCTTCCCAGTAATAAGTACAACACAATAAAGAACGAAAGAAGTGAATCAAATATGTTTGAGTCACAAAAAGGTCTTCGCTCAGCATGGATTGGTTGTGTTCCCAACCAACGCTGGTCTTCCGACGGAGCCGTTTACGGAATCTTTAAATCAAAGTAACTGCTTACAAGTTAAAGTAAACAGATGCGTTAGCTATCGCCCGCGTCACTAGTCTAGGTTTAATGACTTATATGCAACGGAATAAGGCCTCTTATTATGGAGCTACCTCGACCCAGAATAGCGCCGCCACCTCTAGTTTATCTTATTATTACGATAAACAAAATAAATTTCTAAAATCCATTGGGCAGTTTGTGATACCTATCTTATGCTTTTTTTTAATGTCTCTGTAATAGTTGTTTTATTTTGTATAGTTTAGACAGAGATGCGAAAACAGAGTTTGGTGGCCAATACAAAATAAATCTATTATAGAGGCATTAAAAAAAGCATAAGATAGGTATCACAAACTGCCCAATGGATTTTAGAAAAACTAGGTGGAGCCGCTGTTCTGGGTCGGGATAGCGCCTTAAAGGGTCTAAGAAATCCTTTTTATTTTACTTTTTAAATTTATCTTAGGAGCAAAGACCTAATATTGCAAAACTTACAGGTACACCAGTAATAGCAATCTGGTGCATAGAGTCGTTGACACACTTTAGTACGACGAGCATGCAATCCAGCGCTTGTTGGAGCTTCGTCGTCATAGAACCGCACTCGCCATACCGAAGGAGGTCCTGGAAACGTAGGAAACGACAGGTATTTTATGACCGAAGATATTATTTTGTTTTGCTAATTGACCATTGACCATAACAACAAAGATCAAGATTGAGATTTACCGGGGAAAAAATAGTTCTTTCCTCCGTTTTACCCGTTAGTAAGATTTTCATCCAATGCACCACCCTAGCTAGGTTTTAACTAGGGTGCTAGCTAGCTATTAACATTTAACTAGGGTGCTAGCTAGCTATTAACATTTAACAGCGTAGACAGACAGGGTTTGTCGAGGCAAGAATACAGAAATAACACAAACAATGCTCAAATTTAAGATGTGTATTTGTTTATTTTGCCATAAATGGCAAAACAATCAAATATTTCATAGAACGTTGGGATTAACTCAACTTTTTCCTCTTTTTTATCAGTAGTATCATCTTTCATCCCTGTCATGAACAACCTAGACACCTATAGGGACCTCTGTACACCTATAGAATGCAATAAATGATTGAGTATTGAGTATTGGATTGTCTAGAATCTACAGAATAATCTTATACAATGCGTAAATTATTAAACACTAGCTGCCCGTGGCTTCGCAGAAGTATTCCCATTTGAGCACCGATTTTTTGAGCAACAACGTCATCGTAGGTGATCAAATTGGGAATAGAATAGGTGTTGAAACTGTGGTGCTCAAAATATCGGTGTTCAAAGGGGAATACTTCGCTTCGCACGCTATTTTCTGGGATATAAAGTAGCCTATGTCCGTCCCCGGGATACCATTTACCTCCCTGCCAAATTTCATTAAAATCCATTCAGCCGTAAACGGCTTTAACAGACAGATAGACAGAGTACTTTCGAATTTATAATATTAGCAATATAAACATTTGTGTATGCGCCTAGTGGCTGTTTATGGTAATCAATCATTCAATCAATATTCTAACGTGTACTTACTTTTAACAACAGCTGATACTTGGTTATTCTCTGCACAGGCTTGAGTAGATAGGCGGCTAGCGGTAGTTTGTGTCCGAGTCTCAACTGGCAGGCTTGTAAGAATAGATGCGTATCGACCAGGGTTTCCCGTAGCCGTTCCGAGCGGGGTATGTTTTGACAGTAGTAGCTGTATAGTCTGAAGAATGTCTCCCTCTAAAAAGACAGTTTGGTAAAAATATTAGCATACAATATTCATTCGGACGATGGGATTTCCTGTGTGTATAAGTTATGGCCAGAAAAATGCCCAGAACAAAAACAATTAAGCAACAACGCAGATAACGTTGTTGGTTTAGGTAAATATAGCTTGTCCTGAGGTGAAACTATTGCTATCTCCAATCTATCTCCGTACCAAAAAGAACGTTCGTTGGTTTAGGAATCAGGTATTCCAACAAGCTCAGTCAAGCGGAACCAAATTCAAGATAAAGTTATTACCTACCTTTTCAACGAAACATAGCGCAACCAATTCCGTCGCTGAGATCGATTTCTCAAGATCTTTGAGGAAGACGTCTTGGTGGAATGTGAAGAGCTCGTGCAGATTTCCGAATAGTACATCAGCCTGGCCGACCAGAGTCGCGGGGAGGAGGTGCTGGTTCTCGGGCTTTTCTATTTCTTCTTTGTAACCCTGGAAATAAAAGAACAATGAGAAAACCTAAAATGAAACAATTTGTGCAGTACGCAAAACAATTTGCTACAGCTTTGGCTGGCTATTGACCATATGAACTACTGTATCTATCTATTATCGATGATAACACACACACACAGTCGATGAAATTAACACACACTCTAAGGCCCGGCGCCCATTATCGGCATCGGCAAGGAAAAGGATCCTTCGGCATCCTACATGCAAGCGCACACTATCGGCAATTATGCTTTGGCATGCTGCAACGTTCTTAGGGATGACGAAGCGTCCTTAAGGATGCCGCACCGTCCTGTAGCTTGCCGAAGCGTCTCAATATCGTATTTCTCATCATAACAGTCTCAGAGTTGTTACAAGCTAGTTGTCTGAATTGTATTTAATATGGTGGACTGGGATCTAGTGTTCATAGCAACTCTTGCTGAAGAAGAAGAGAAATCTAATCAATCAAGAAGATTTTGGGTGAACAACCTTTGGAAGCAACGATATATGTCCGGTGAATTCAACAATTTATTCAATGAATTACGTTATGACGTTCGAAAATTTTATGATTATTATAGAATGAGTTATGAAAATTTTGAAAGTCTGGTTCATTTGCTTCGACCTTACATGGAGAAAAAACAATCAAGATTTCGCTCACCTATACCTGTTGAAGAAAGATTGTCTGTGTGCTTGAGGTAAGTAATAAAAAATACTTTAATAAGTTTAATCATATTTATTATTTTTTAATTCACATATACTCGTACAGGTATGATTCGAATGGTGACTTCAGATCGCAGACTGCATTACTATTTCGTCTGAATCTATATTTCTTGCTGCGCCGGTCATAGGACTGTCGTCGTGGAGCGATTGTTGTTGACATTCGAATCATATTATCTTTATTTTTATTCACATTAGCTTTGCCGCAGGTAAAAAATAAAATGTTAAAAAGAAATTACAAATTCTGGTAATCATTGGTTTCAATATTCTGGTAAGCACTGGTTTCAATGTTTTCGTCTTGGCATCTAAGTAAGGGTGTCGGAGTATATGTCAATGTTGATTGTATGTTGTCCTCGTTATTTACGGATGTTGCTTGAGGTGTGTAATAAGAAAAATCGTCCATGGTGTAGTTTGATTGATTCACAGGAGGTTTTTGTTTCGATGTGGATGGTTCATAAATAGATCTTGTAGTTTCAATATTCTGTGGTGCTTCTGATAGTTCTGAATATTCGATTTCTGCCTTATTAACAAGAAGCAATACATCTCTTTTTACTTGAAGTTGCAATTTTTTCGGTAAAGATTTTACCGTAGCAGACATTGATTTAAAAAATATATCTATAGGATGTTCATCTTCGTTTTTTTTAGAATCTATATATTCTTTTAATATCTCAGCTGTGGTTATGTTTTGTGATCGAGGACGCGACTTTTGAGAATCTGAATGTGACATTTGTGATTGTGGCCGTGATTGAGGAGAATCCAAGAAAGAATCTTGTGTCTCCTCGGAAGAAGAATCTAAATTAGATACCTGCGCTCTATTTTGTAAAAATGTATTCAAGAATTGGAGTTCTCTTTCGTGTTTTATAGGCCTTTGTGGCTTTGCAGAATCACCACTTTTGCTTATTCTATTTTTCATCGCTTTTCGATAGTTGTTTCTGATATTCGTCCACATCTTGAGACATTCTTGAGCTGAAAATAATATAATAAACATATAAATGAATGGTTTGTTAGTTAAACGTATGTGTCCGGCACCCGCAACACAGGTGATATTATGTATAATGTTTCGTAATCCGTATTGTATGATTTAAAATATGATTATCAAAAGTGCCTAGTTATATTTATTCTAAATTTTCTATATTTTTTTAAAATTGGTATTATTCAAATATTTTTAATAATATTAATAGGTACCTAAGCTATATTTAAAAATATAATGTTTCTTTTCAGGTTTTTAATAACAGGAGTCAGTTTCAAAACTTTAGCATTCAATTACCGAATGGGATTTAGTACAGTTCGTTGTATAGTCCATGAAACCTGCCGTGTAATCTGGAATATTCTTGGCCGTGTCGTTCTGCCAAAACCAACAACAGCACAATGGAAGATAATTGCTAAAGACTTTGATGAAATATGGAATTTTCCAAATTGTATTGGTGCCATGGATGGCAAGCACTTCAAGATACGAGCTCCAAATAATAGTGGAAGTATGTATTTTAATTATAAAAAATTTTTTAGTATCGTTCTGCTGGCTGTAGCAGATGCTAAATACAGATTTGTCATTGTCGATGTAGGTGCTTATGGTAGAAATAGCGACGGTGGTATATTAGATCATTCAAAATTGGGTCTAAAATTGCAAAACGACACATTAAATATTCCTCGAAATGTGAGCTTACGAGGAATAACTGAAGAATTACCCTATGTTTTTGTTGCTGATGAAGCATTTCCACTAACGAAAAATATAATGAGACCGTACCCTGCGAATCAATTGGCAAATATAGAGAAAAGAGTTTTTAATTACAGACTAAGTCGAGCAAGGCGTATCGTGGAGAGTGCTTTTGGAATTCTTCAATCAAGGTTTGAAATATTTCAGAGGAGAATGCAAGTACAAGCAAAATATATAGATAACATCATTTTAGCCTGCTGTTCTTTACATAATTATATCATTAACAATGCAACGACGGAACTTCCAAACCCACTACAGGAAAGCGATATTTTAGAAGGTTCCTTGGATAACAATGTAGTAGGCGATAACGATATTATCATGTGCGAGGGTATGGTCGTTAGAGATCAATTCAAACAATATTTTAACTCTGAACATGGGTCAGTTAGTTGGCAGAATAATATTGTCAATAGATCATAAAATACTAACGATCTATAAGTCAATGTAATTAATCATTATCATATTGATGGTACTTATTATAACTCAATAAAAATAAAATGTTTAAGATGCTTACTTACGTGTTTTATTGAGTTCTTTGGCGATTTGCTCCCACGCATTATGTTTCATGTGTTGGTCACTGTAGTGACGCGATTTTATATTGTATAAACACTCATGTAGACGAACTAAATTAATAAGCTTTTCTTCCGCCATGACATTTGATGTGACAGCAAACAACCGGTACACACAGCGATTACCTCGATTGTGTTGTGTGAGTCAAATGATGCAAATGGCGGATGCCTCCCCTCGCCCCGCAGGGCAAACTATCCCCCGAGTGTTGCCTCGGCGCCGGCGGCGTACTGAAGGTTGCCGAAGGATGCCGAAGCATCCCGAAGCATTCTCAAGGCTGCCGATACACCAGCCTCAAGCATACCGAAACGGTATTTTTGTTATTACGACCACATATCACGGAAATTTCTACTTTATTGCCATTTTGTTATAGTATATTGCTATTTGCCACCTAAAATCCTCAGTCGTACCGATGCCGATAATGGGCGCCGGGCCTAAGCGTCACAAAAAAAGATATTTCCGAAACATTAAAAATACAAAATTGGATAGGATAGTGGCCAACGTGGGCACGGATAGTGCTCAGACAACGTCACAAATATCGTCCTACGTATTTCTGTCGCAAGAGGGGAAGTTAGTGTTACATATTTCGAATCGGTGGAAATGAAATAGCAAGTGGCATTTATCACCCACGTAACTGCTGAACTATGAAGTCAGCGTAAAACACGAAATTAAATTCAATAAGACATCACGAGTTAATTCCAATAAAAAACTTGGAAAATAGTCAATTGATTACCGAAGTTGCCGAGCTTAGAAGTGACGAGCACTGGCTAACTGTATCACACCATTGTTGCAAACGGCGATCGTAATCCTTGTAGACTTTTTCTAAGCATTTGCACTCTTCCGACAAAGACATACCACGCTTTGACTTCCAAAATTGTGTTTTCTGTTTTAAACTGTGAAGTGTTGCTGATTTTTCTGATTTGGGGTTCCGAAATATCTGATTTCTGTGCAAGCTTTGGGTCTTCCGTTGATTTTTAATGTCGTCGTGCTTTTTGTTGAACTCGTAGCCATAAGCATAGCTGTAATGGTGATAGTTATTTGTTGATTTCAGACATTTGCTCTGCTTTCGACAAGACGAAGTCGAATATAAACTTTGAAAATTATTACGTCCTCGAAACATGCTCTTCTTACTGCTGCGAGAACCCGACGAGCAATGATCTTTAATAGTATGATTCCATTCATTCATAATCTTCTGATAGTCTTTGAGGATAGTTGATATGACTGCCTCGGTCTCATTATTGTCGAATACGGTATCTCTTAGCTCGGAACAACTCGTTGATTTAAATTGTGAATCGCCTGGTGTCGTCAAACCGCTCATATTTTCAGATATAATACAGTCGGCGTCAGGGCATCCATACAGAGGGTTCCTCACGAACTCGTCCGGATGGTCGACCACAGTGGGTGCAGTCGTGACCGACTCTGCCGCAGTTTCGCATCCAGACAGTGTGACTGCATCGGAATCCGGTAAATACGCAATTTTTTCTTCGGTTTTTCCCGTATTCTTATAACCCGGTAGCGGTTCACCGTAAAAGAAGTTGCCGGTAAACGGTTCCATATGCACCGATTGAAAGCTCCGGGGATTATATTTGACACGAGCATGATTTCCCACATCACTCACTGTCTTCCTGCACTTTTTACTGTGAAAATGTTCTTTCTCGAATAACGGTATCTGGTTCGCGTAGTCGCTGAAGAGCGTGGAGTCGGACGCGGCTCTCGTCAGTCGTTTCTTCTTTCGAGTCGATTGGTTCTCGTTTTTTCTGTAGTACCATGAATACGATGTACCGACGCTGACGTTTGCGGATGATTTATGGAGGTCGTATTTTCCATATTTCATGGTGCAGTGAGTAGCGAGGTGCAGCAAGCACCTGAGGATCTGGACTAGCGAGCACCGAGCGAGCGAGCAGCAAGCACCGCGTTCCGCGCGATGGGCCGCCGTGGTGCGCTCGCGTGCGGTGCATCTAATGCACCAGATATCTATGCACTGCGATGCAGCACAGAATCGCCTTGTCCGTGACTGCTAGTATGTAGAGCACGCACCACTTACTCGGCTATGACACATTTGATTTCCAGAGCGGAGCGATGGTATGGCGATATCGCGCTTCATTGGAACTATTTACATATTGAATTGGAGCAAATGTTCTGTGCCATGATTTCTGACGCGGTTTCATCATAGTTTCACTCGAGTCCTCCAATTGATTATGCCGAAACAATCTACAAGTATACAGCATGTTGCTATTTGTTAATGCAAATGCTCATGCAATTGTTTACTTTCAAAAGTCCTTATTTGTGAGGGAGAAAGCCAGTCGAGACTTCATAAATACGGCACGCACACGGCAAGGGTGGAACGGTTTGAGAGCACGTGGTTTTGTTACGACAGCCCAAGTGACTTGTATCCCTAATCCATCTTAGTAGTGACTGACATCCCTGATCCATCTTAGTATGAAAGAATATAATTTTAATAGCGCCACCGTAAAAGATAATCTAAGTGCCAGCTTTCGCTTCTAGCGATACTAAATGGTTATAGATAAGTACCAAAGATTTGCTTGTGATTAATAAGTTGGTTAACGACACGCTATTACATGAAGCATTTGGAAAAACTTCATTCATCATTATCATTGGCCTCTACATCCAAGAAGTATGGTTCATGTAGATGGGTCTACCCATAATTGACGTGAGAGTTAACAAATATATATATATAATGTTCATTAGAGGTATAATGGTGCGAGTACAGTCATCTGCTCTGTTATGTATGTATACACACTCCCAAGTTTTCACTTTTATTTTACTCAGAATTTTTCAAATAAAAGTCCAATTACACATTTTTCGCAGTAAGTAATCCATCGTTCTTGTCAGAATACAGTATATAAATTATCACAGTAACTTAACTCTTACGGTACTATTTTAATGTAACTGAAAACTTGGGAGTGTATACATATTTTCGCAGCTGACTGTACAAAGCCCTAAAGCAATCTGACCACACCCTTATTTTATTTGCATTTCCTTCGAATCGAACTTTCACTACAGTTTCGTTTATGGAAATAATTGATGATTTACATAATATTCGTCTGAGCATCTGCTAACGACCAATTCGTTTTTATTAGTAACTACCTAAGTAATCGTTGAACAAAGCAATATGATGATCTAACCTAACCATTATCTTATCACATAGAGTGCTCAAGTCGCACATGATTATGTAAATGTCCTCGTTGTGGCTTGGCAGTGAAAGCATTAAATTGTTTTCAATGGCAAAGTTCTCCTTTTAAATGTACCTAAGTTAAATCTGACTTACCTACGAGTGCTATCATATCCTGCTTCTATACGAGAAAGTAATTGAGTATATCGGTTAAACGTCAATCAGGGAGTAGGTAAAGTCTGCTTTGGCACATAATGTTCATAGTTAAATATATTACATAACTGTATTAATTTAGAAGTTAAAAGACTATTGTAGAATGAAAGTATCTAATTGGTATTGGTTCTTGAGGAAGTTCCGCTACATGAAGCTATAGGTGAGTACCTTTAAGACTAGATATTTCTGGTTGAATTCACTTCACAGGTTCAAGGCTCAGCGTTTTGTGGTGCGGTTGAGATACTCACGTTAAGTATGGAGCCCAGCTCTTGCACATAGACCCGCTCTGTCTGCATGAGCTCGCTGAGCACGTGGCCGCGCCGCAGCCGCCGCGCCTCTGCGTCTTCGCCGCCGGAGCTCTCGGAACTGCCAGATGTCTCCATCTGTTGACAAAGGTGCCGTGATTTATCGTGGAATCTGTTTGGGTAAAGGGTGGTGCTCTTTGAACGTTATTGGTACAAAGTACAAAGGTTTGTGAACGTTAAGAAATAAACGGGTGTTTATCAGTCCTTGATTTTTATGTATGTACGAGTACCTACAGTTTCATATTTTTGGTCGTTGTAAAATAAGCGTTGTAGTTTAGGTTAGGACACAATATTCCGTTAGGTACATATATATATAAATATATATATAAACGTAGTTTTATCTTATGTTTGTATCTTAACTTCTATGATCCTTATAGGTTTAAAACCTCGAGAATCATCATTGTGTCATTTGTGTTTTTCGATGGATTTGGTTAGGTTGGGGTACCTACCTAGGACGTCGTAGGTGGGGCGACTATTTATAGCCATTTCACCTTCGCGACTTCAGGTTTAGGTTTCGGATAACCGTTTTATGATCGTGCGTGTCACATTGAGTCGTACAAACAATTACCGAATGTAAATCTGAATTCATTCCATTGGAGATCAAACTGTTTTCTTAGGTACTTATGTATTCATTTGATACCGATCTACATTTTGTTGGTACTCACATGTTTATGTGGTTCAGACAGATCCTTCACAATTTTGTATCCAGTTTTTAACACAACATTCAACGTATCCATTCTTACACGCGACGCCAAGTAACACAGACACCCATGTATACACAGCAAACAATCTTCAACACCTTCAACACAAGCAATCAACGTAAACAATTTCGTGGTGATCTTTTTAAATTACTACTAGGTACAATTAATTTAGAAAATCACAACATCAAAGGAACTCTGTACAGATTTGTTTAAAATAGTCCAAAAAAGATAGCGCAAGAAAGGACAGCACATGGTGTCTGTCGGTTGTAACACTTGTAACTTGAAAGTGTAAGAATATGGAACTGCCCCGGACGCAAGGGGAGGGATCCGTTGGGACGAAAAAAAAGTTGAAGACTCAAGTTTTGTAACGTTGTAAGGTTTGCTCTACTTAGATTTATTGCTGTTTGGAATGTCGATTTTATGTAGTCTGACTTAGAATGATAGTGAGAATGTTAGTTCTACAAAAATGCCACATATTGTTCAAATCAGCAATCATTATCAAAAACGCATAATATAAGTAGGTAATCCTGGTCTGCAAGACCTGCGGAGCTTTTAATTTAAAAGATAAACATTTTTCTTTGTTAAAACACTGTTCAACAGATCCATATCAAAGTAAGTTGATTGTTAATAAATACCAGCTCTCGGGTCACGCGTCGCGTCGACCAGACGCTCAGATAACTTTTTAAAAACCCGGAAATTAATAGCATTTTAAATTTATGCCTAAAGAGTTTAGTTCTTTGCACATTTAGTTAATTTTACTGTTAAGGTATTTTTTAATAAACTTTAGGAGTCATAGGTACTTACAACGCTAGCCCGCATTAGTACTGTGTTAGCTTGATGTGTTCAGGATTTAAAAAAAAAAATTATTGATGTTAAGAAATCCATACAATTTACCATCAGCAAAGCCTGTATCGCGGACACATAACACCTAGCTAAGAACCATGAAATCCGAACCCGATACAGAAAACAGTATATAAATCGGTCGAGCCGTTTTGAAGGTAATTGGGAACATGTTCACATACACAAACATACAAACAAACATTACACACACCCTAAATAATTAGCGTAATTTGACATCTTTCGAAAGTAGAGCAGCATGACCATCATTTCCCTCCGCAAGTATAAAGGGCAACGTGCAGTTATGTAAGGCAAGGGATCAGAGTACCATGGAAGAGATATCAGTTATTATGTTACTGACGCCCAGGGTACGTTGTACGATTACTGGCTATGTGTGCGAGCGGTGGTGGTGTTAGTTAGCAACACACCTGCGCAGACAAAACGCAGATGCCAAAGAATAAAATTTCATAGCTGCAGATATTATCAACTAGCCAAACTCAATGTAGAAGGTTTGTAAACTAACCACGACACAAATAACTAAAACATGCTAAAATGCATGCGGCAACAGAGTGAATTTTAGGTTAAGTATGAGCGGTTTGTTTACAAACATTCTACATCGAGTTTGGCTAGTGTTTATATAAGTAGGTAGTATCTATTTTATAAATCATCGCGCAAATATTTTCAGCTTTTTTACAATAGGATATTAAAAATTCTGTTTACCACTATGTTATGTTTAATCAAAAGTCAAAAAGTATAAGGCATACTTTTTGACTTTTGATTAAACAAAGTGGTAGGTTTTCTTAAGACTTTCTTATTTTGGGTAGGTAAACTTAATATAAGTAATAAACTAATTCGTATAGACAGACAGAGTTACTTTCGAATTTATATATTAGTATGGATTGTAAAGATATTCATCAGTGGATCTCAGGATTCTGTGCGGCACAGCATTGTTCTCTTTTTGAATGCCACCCTACGTGGAAACATCTGCGTGTTCTTTGTTTTCGAGTTCCATTGGACTTGGTCTACTGTCTGCGCACGTGCTTAGACGGTGGGAATATTTTTTTGGGGAATTTTTAGGAATAAAACATGAACATAAACTTCCATCCGCAAAGTGGAATAAAATTATGTATACCAACCAGTTCTATATTATTTATTATGAACTTGCTTACCTAGGTTAGTTTCGCCGCATTTTATCTTTTTTTGCTACACACAATCCATTTAATAGGTTAATGAATACATTTTTATTTTAACACAAGTTTTCCGCAAATTATAAAAATAAAAAATCTTGATTGTCTGACCTCTACCGCTGCCGTTTACCTAGACTTTATCTATATTATGTATTAGTTGTGTAATATTTCTTGTATTTTATCGATATTTTGTATTAATATCATGGTGTGGTCATTATTTGTGACCCCAGTTGGCTGGCGCACTTGAACTGATTGACCATATTGCCGCGTTGAATTGCCCCTGCGCGTGCGCAGTAATAGCCGTGATTCACGCGGCAAGTGTGTTATTTATATCGCGTTTTTACAGGAACACCGTTATCCTGTCCTGAATCATGCTACATGAGTTCCTTATTGAAGTTTCATGAAATATTCAACGATATCCGAAAGTAAACTATCTTCAAGTTATTCCATAATGTAGGTACTTGAGGATTGTAATTATTTAAAAAATCAACTTTAAAAACCAATAGTAAACTGTCTCTCAAAATCCCGTAGATTTTTTAAACTAAAGTTTTAAAACCTTTCTACAATTGCCTTTGTGCTTTCTCTGCAGAACAGGTCTAACAGTAGGTACACAGATGAAGTCTTACTAGTAGAACTGTAAACTAGTGTAAACTTATTAGACAAATTGTTTAAGAACGGGAGCAAAGCCTCAGGACAGGTGAGACCTAACCGCACAGTCTCCCGTTACGGACCGTTACTGTAATCGTTGCAATATGGGACGGACGCATGTCGTTGCATGGAGCCTATAAATCTATCCTAGAATGTGTTACTTAAATCAATCTTGAGGATTGAAGGGTAAACAATCGGTGCGTCGCTGTGTGATGAAGATAAAGCGATAACTAAACGAGGTAAAAATCAAAGCGTAAAAAGCATCTTACACAACTTTAAGTTGTGTAAAAAAATTACACAACCAAGAATCCACATTCATAAACTTAGGCGGTTTACAACGAAATATTTGTGTCTGTCTAGCTAGGACCAATTTTGTTACACATATCGATTTAGCAACGTATAAATCGTGGCGTTTGAAATAGCGCGTTGTAATAGGTAACCAACTTAGTAGCTATCGAAGTTGTTGCGGTTTCATACCCAACTCGATCTCATAAAACGAAGTTTCCGCAATCAGGGTCACAGGTTAGTAGGGAGATTAATTTAAACAAGAACGTTAGCACATTGTAAGACGGTACTCGATAACTTACTGAATTTAACTTCCATTGGAGTTCCTCTATGACCTGCACCCACCCGACTTGAAAGCTCGCAACTCTCGGCTTCTGCTGCACCATGCCTGGTAAATTAGTCACTGAGTTGTTACCGTTTACTCGCCTGAGAACCGGCTTTTCACTATTAGTCTCTACACCATCACCATTCAACGTCTCTATTGGTTCCGAGGATGTCATTGTCGTATTTACACATTCGAAATCGTTATCCCATCACCACTATCGTTCGACGGCAAGCGACGCACAAAACTAAACTTGATTATTGTCACATTAGTTTGTAACTGCAACTAAATAAATAGAGATAGTTAGGTACAGAATGATAGCAGTAATCGTGGTATTTCATAGATACTACGCGAATGCGTTTAGTTTATTGGGGTCACATATTAAGTATTCTTCCGGCATCATTTCGTGTAGGGTTTTAAAGATGATATGCGACATTAAAACAAACACAGTTCCATACTTTCATCGAATATTTTTCGGAATTGGTTTTCGAAAGTTAAGAAGCATTGTGCCAAAAACAGATCCGAAAAAGAAATGCAATTAAAATACAATCAGAAGTAACAAAAAGCGCAGACATGGCGAGTCAAGTGAGATTTTTTCGATTGATTCCATTGACCCCAATGATGGTAACGTTAACCGTACGTTATGCGACGATGTTTTCTTTGGTCACGGCAGATCCAAAAGCCAATCAAAACAACCGGTATCGCGGAAACGATACAAAGTGGGACACGCCATGGAAAAAAATTTGAAACTTTACGTGCATAACAAATTCGATACGTTGAAGGTCGTATCGAATTTGAATAAAATGAAAAGCTGCTGATGATAGATCAGGTTACCTACCTGATTTACCATCGGCAGCTTTTCATTCTCGCTGTGAATCGTAATGAATGACTCGACAAGCACAGTGTAAGATGATTGCACATTCGCCTGACGTTATTGTCATACCACTGTGAAATAAAGTGGCTACAGTTCAATCAATTCATAAGTTCGATCACTAGCTAGCTACAGTTGAAAAATGTAAGTGTCTGTCTAGGTACCCAAGTTCGTTATTCATTTTAATTTATTAAAGTTAGTAAGTCGTTATTCAAGGTTAATGATGATGATTACAGAAACAATATCGAGCACATTCCATTCGTACTTAGATCGTTTCCGCAAATTAAACTGTTTCAATGTAATAATAGCACGGCCATTTGGATAGGAAATACAGCAACACAACTTGGTAGGTAAACAAAGCAGTATGTATAAAGTCTTGCTTCAACCACTAATTCGTTTTATTCGTAGGTAAGATATCTAATGTGGATACCCAGGGTAAAGAACTAAAGAATCTACCAGAAATAGAATTTCCTCTCAAGATTTGAGCATCTCCTCATAAGTAACACTCGTGTAACATTACGGTTATGTTTTTTAGATGTTTAATAAAGATTTGAACCATGACCTTAGCCACGCACGCACGTTTAGGTCACGCAGTGCATCGCGTTAGCTAGAGGTATTGCATACCTACTTTCACCATACCTTGGTTTTAGTTTACGTAATATATATTTTCTTCGAAGGTACCTTCGAATATAAAAATTACGTGATCTAAAGTTTTTATGATGAGTTTAGCATGAGATATATTGGTATGATTGAGAAATCCTGTCCTAAACACGAGTTAGGTAATAAATAAGTGTAAAATAAAATTTAAAGCGAGTCCAATAGAAAATCGCCGACAAAAATTCTTTGCAACATGTCTGCCTCTTAGACAGCAATTAGACAGATAAATTAATTGGATTCCCTAGAAGATTTCTTTGATTACCGGATGTTTAGCAATAGTTACTAAGTAAATTGCAATTCACTAACACATAAAAAATATGTCATTTTGTTTTGACCAGGCAAATATTAATAATTTGTATGGGCTTCAAATTTGGTAGGAAATGTGGCATATTTCCTACCGGTGGTATTGAGAAAGCATCTTTGTATGAAAAGAGAAGTGAACGACAATAATCTCTAAGTAGTAGATAGATAGGTTAGAGACTGGATAAACCAGTTTCAAGGTTTAGAATAACTTATCGCACAGTCAAACCTGTATTTATATTCTAAGCCGTGATTATCTTACTCAGAAGAAAGTGAACACGAGAGGGAAAATACTGGCATTTATTTAAATGAGCTCCTGATACGTTCACTTAAGCCTACAAATCAAAATAGAGCCAACTAAATCAAAATATAGCCTAGGCAAAATAACAACACATCTATGAACAAACATCTATAATTTTCCTCCCAATCATGATGCAACCAAGAACCTATGACGTGATACTTTTGGTGACTTGTAATTAAAATCTTGCATTAATTTTATTTGACATACTTACCTTTCATACCATTTTCTTAAATTAGTATTAGGTATGTAAGGTATCTGGCCGTCTCCTATTGCAACACCCTAAATGGGTAAGCACATTATTGTGTTTATTCCTTAATATAGTCCTGACCTGACCAATGTATGTACCATAATATGATGCAATAAATAAATACCCATACGCTACATTGTCGAATAATAAAAGACGGGCTAGACTGGTGATTGAATAGCCAGTATAGACTTGCAAGTGTATATGAGAAGGTTGATTTCAAGACGGAATCTGCAGTAATTTAGACATACAACTCGCGTTCACTTTCTCCAAAATTACACGTTTTAAGCTACAACATATGACTTCTAGACATGCTTTTGTCATTTGTCGGCTTTCGAACGTAAACGGTAACACGATACGAGCATTAGTTAGAGTTCCATGGAACATTGAGCGCGCTGTATCCGTTAGACGCTTCCACATAGTGCGTGGAAAATATGAGGGTTAGATAAGTGTAGTAATACTGTACCTACCTATCTATACACTAGCCAATCTCGATCTAGAATTTTTCTAAACAAAATTCCCATATTTACCCTAAAATTCCATCTGTGATTTGAAAAATTCTCTGTGCGTCTTTTTATACGGAATTTACATTACTTGTACATAGATTTGAGATCCTTCCTTCAATAAATATTGCTTCCAATTATATACGAAACTCGACGCCTAGCAAGTGAATTTTAGTTTTTATGTCGTGTTAGATAAATTATGTGTAAAATGGGGTATGTTAAAGGGCTAGTAATAGGAAGGTAGGTACCTAAATTGTACAAACTTGTACAATTTCAACAGGAAAACTTCAAACCTAAAACTGAAAAGCAACTCACAAATCACAACAAGTGATCAAATCGACAGAATGTCTTGTGACAATTAATACTCGTACTTTACGACTAACAGTATAGTACTATAAATAAAGTCAAGCTCATAAGTACTGCGTGTTCCTCGATTAATGAAACCTCACAACGGTGCACCGACAGTTATGTTCAAGTTAATAACGATTACACATCAAAATCGGATTACAGTCTCATATAGTGTTCAAGACACGAAGAGGAAAGCAGCTTTTGGATCCGTTGCCTCACTTCTTGGTACCACTCCATTTTGTTATTGTTATCGGTAGGTTTGCTACACGTCGTTTTGAAACGGAAGTAGAGTTGAATTGAAGTCATCATCGGGCTTAAATTGCGTCACAAAGTCGTCTAAAGTTACAGTTAATTTAGGGTGGACGGGCATAAAATAAATAAACAATCCACACAACATCATCTAGCCCTAAGCTAAGCAGAGCATGTGTTATGGGTACTAGATGACTGATAAACTTAATACATTACATAGATATATAATTTTTATTATACATAGAAAATACAATAATTCTTTATTGACAAAGAAAATTCCAATTCAATAATAAAAACAAATTAGAACTAGTATTTAGGATAAATAAATAAATACATACGAAAATACATCAAATTTAATGATTATTTTTCGGGTATTTATTGCGTAAGTACCTTTGGTTATTATTATGTAAATATAGTTTTATCAACTTTTGAATTTTTGAGAGGCGTTCTTTCAGAATTTTCAATTATTTGCATGAACTCGCTGTATGTTGGTAGGTACCTATCGTTGAGATTCGAAACACCATGGTTCTGCGATCTAAAGAACTTTCACCCTAAGCACCGCAGAAAGGCACATAAATATCTCATCCGTCAGCAGTCGTTGGCAATGGCGAGTAAAGCAAGTAGGTAGTATGTGATTAAATCCAGCAAACGCTTAATTTGTCGACTGCTGCGCGACCAATCGCAGGAAACGTACTCAATGTGGAGTTTAAACATTAGGTAGGTACGTACATACATGGAATGTGTCTTGGGAAACTTTTATTTGGTTTCGTAACTGTCCTAAAAGCATGATCTTAATTCACTTAAGTAAATTCTTATTTCTTAGGTTACTTCCGTGAACAAGGCTTTTTTCCAAAAAAGCTAGTACTTTAAGATTCCGTAAAACCGTTGCTAATTGGTACTTCACTGTGTCACAAATTGTGTAAACAGTTAGGTATTATTACTACTTTAACTTAATCTTGTTGTCGGAAGGTAAGGTACATACCAGAGAAGTTAGTGGCCGTTTACTTTAAGTAAGAACTATGTATGTTCTCAATATAATGTAGATATATTATAAATACCTAATACTGAAAATATTCACACAGGTTCATCTCGACCCGTAGAGTTTTACAACAAAAATAAATATGATAACTCAAAAGAACATCTAGGTATTTATTACACGTATGCTGCGTTCATAAAAAAAACAAGAAATTTCGAGAGAAAAATTTAAAACTTGAACGCCCGTAAGTTTAAAATGGATGATTAAAAAACAGTTGAAAAGCATTTCACCACCGCAGACCGCAGGAACCTAGAACGAGTGAAACCGCACGACATCGACATTAAAGACGACACCCCAAGTGATGTGGGAGACGACACACTACTGACAGAGTTCAATGACCGGTTTTTATAAACAAAGTCAGTTCACAGAAATAGGTGAAGGATTTCTTAACGTGGACGATAGTTTAGCTGTTAATTGACAAACTATATTCTTGAAACTTGAGACTTACCAACGAATATAAATCCATGGCTTAAACCACTAATATTCTAAAGCATTTTAATTAGATAGGTACTCGTACCAACGGTAAGTAAATTTAGATAGCGTCCCTTGTTATTCTAATTACTTTTTCCTGTTCGGCCAATGCAACTCAAAATACCATTAAGCACTTTGTTATTGATAGGTATCTAAAGGTCATTTAAAATAACTATAATATCCTCTTGAAACAAAAGTCATACTAGTGATCTTACTAACCGTCAATATTTGCACAAGAATAAGGTATATAATACCCTACAGCGAAATAACGTTATCTAAGTTCCCTTTGTTGTTCTGAAGTAACTGAAATTCACATCCTCAAAATAAAGAAGGTATGTATTATCGTTGTACACAATCTTTATGGAGCTTTACTAGGCAACCATTCGTATTACATACGTACGTATGACTTGGTACTGCTGAAACACATAGGTTTGCATTTTTGTTGTTTGCCGGTAGAACACAATCTATTTGAGCAGCGATACTAATGACACCTCATGTTTGTTCCTCAAACATCGATTAACACCTCTGGACTTAACATGCTAAATACTCAGTTCTGTTTACATATTCCAAAATACAATAGTGTCTATGAAGGAAGACGATGAGCATTGTGTAGATGCATATTTGGCCACACGTTTATTACGACACCATAATGAGAAAAAAAGTACGGTCACTAATAATTAAGTAATTTGGTATGAACATTTCAGAAAAATGTCATTTAATTTTTTTTGTCACTTTTTATAGAAAACTCTACAAGTAAACAAGCGTTGTCTTAGCACTTTTTACACGGAACCCTTTTCACCAAAACTTTTAGTAAAATACTTCACTTTACATATTGTCACTTGAATATTTTAATTCAAATCAAACGTGTAAAACATGAGCGTGTAACTGATTCTCTGTTGAGGAAACGGCAATGTAATTAATGATGCTCTGTATAAATGAATTATTATTATTTTAGCATCCTCATCCTATCTTCGAGTTGAGTACGTGTGATGTTTTACGACACAGTTTTGAGTTATTATGAACAGTGTGAACACGAGGAGATTTTGTCAAACGTGAAAAACAAGATCCGTCAAGTGCGACTCGCGCGCCGAGGGTTTCGAACGTTTGCCAAGTATACCAAAATGTATTATAGGTATCGGTTAGAGACTTTGCTATTTAATGAATACCTACTAAAGGAAGCATTTCAGATGTACCTATCGACTTGCAAACGTCGGAGTATAGAGGGTAATAGTAAAATTTTCGAGATTTTTCTAAATATCTCGAATCCATCTACTCTATGGATCACTCGGAAATAGGAGGGGAGAATGTGTAATTTTTCGACTTTTTTCATATATTTCAAAATCTATGAATCCTACAGAAATTTAAAAAACTGCTTTGAAACTGATACTTTTAATTTAATACCTTACTTAAACTTGTCTCTTTTAAAATTTCGACATTACTATTTGTACTGAAAATAATCACTTTTTTTTAAATTTTTGTCTGTACAAGCGCATGAAATGTATTATTATTTTAAATTTCAAGTTATTTGCTGTTGTAGTTGCTGAGATATTAATGACGGAAAAAAGGACAGAAAAAGCGAGACCGGGTTTCGAAACCGATCTCCGTTCTTCAAAACCCTAAAAATGGCTACGTGATTGATATAAAATCATTGTAGTTAAGTTAGGTTAGGTAGGCTATAATGTAATTATAGCTATAGTCATAAAAGAGCAAATAATAAATCATGTAAGTAACCATAACCTTGTATTTATTACAAGACTACTCGTAGTTCTCAGTAAATAACAGGAATCTTACATATCATCCACATATCTTACACATTACCTACCTATCTCACCTACTAGGTATTTGAAAATGTTTTCGCTAAGACCGGTCATCAAAGTATCAAGAAGTTAACCAAAAGTTACATAAAATTCAAAGTGGGACATTTTTACTTTTTAGTTACATTCATTCAGTCGACTTCCTACGTTCTCGTGAGAATATTTTTACCTTAACTTTTATAAATCTGTGTTTGCACGGTTGGAACCGTAGACCTCTATGATTGCATAATATTATTTTTCAACGCGTAAGTATAGGTATATTTCAGGAATTATCAAAACAAATCTGAAAAGTGCCTAAGTAGCGTGCTAAAGTTATAGTATTTATGTGTGGCGTACATAAATAAGTTTCTTATGTGTGACGCGATTTTCTTTAGAGTTAAGTTTTACATAGTTTTTCTCTGTAACTGTAACAACTGTGATTTTACAATAAATTTGATATTTGGTGTGAGTTTCTACTTCAAATTCATTAACAAGTACCTATCTATCGTAGAAATTAAAATAAATTGGCGTGTTTTAAAAAACAACCCACCGACTTCAAATTCCGGTTTATAGAAAATATTCATCCATGTCTCGGACGAACGAAATCACCCCTCCCTTACTTTCCCTGACCGAAGGTCTATGGTCACGAGCAAAAAATTTTGTTTACACTGGCGACATCTAGTTATAATTCAAATCTAATTTAGTTTGATGACACATGGAAGAAACTGTTGACGCCCGTTGCTATGGAAACCATTATTTAGGTCAAAATGAAATTATCATATTCTGAAGAATTTTTACAAACCTACGTTTTACGGCGCACATAGCAATTCCTCCGAGAATCAAACTTATGAGTCCACCTCAAAATCAATTTTCATACAACAACGAAAGAATCATCAAAATCTATTAACAATTGGCGCAGATATCACCAAAACTGTTGTAGCTAGTCGTGATCCTCCAAAAATATTATATTGCTTTTTAAGTTTAACAGGATAAGTACTAATCCCTCGGGCACAAAAATTTTATGGGACCACCTCGGGATCATTCTCTATACTATACAATAGTGAAAGAATCAGTAAACCACACCATACTCGGTTAACCATAGGCGGAGATATCAAGTAACATATGTATGTACATACATAAAAAAATACATACAGACGAAATGAGAACCTCCAAAAAACCTCGCCTTTTTGAAGTCAGTTAATAAAAACCTTAAATTACCAGATCCATGTACAAGTTCCACTTACATTAGTACAACTACTTTATTCTAAGCTTCGATCAATGTTCGATTCTAAGCATGAACCTATCGTACTTACAAAAACCATTGAAATTTTTAATATTTATAATAACTGTTGCAAAAACTGGAGAAGACGCGACAATAAAATATAAAACAAAGAATTTCACTACCAGTTTGATATCGCTTTCCATGCAACATGGGAAAAGCTTTTCACACGGTTTAGCGCAGACCTGAGTGAAACACACGAGTGTTATGGGCATTATCGAACGAGGCGCTTTTAGACAAAAGAGGTAAAAATAAAAGCCTTGTCCACATTTCTCTTATTTCGAAACGCCCTACACCTGGACTTATTGTTTGACGCTCCGGACTATTCAAACAATTTTAAAGACTTGGTAGAGAACTTTAAAGTGTGTAAGATTATAGAGAAAGCAGCTAGTTTTTAGGGTTCCGTACCCGAAGGGTGATAACGGAACCCTATTACTAAGCCTCCGCTGTCCGTCCGTCCTTCCGTCCGTCTGTCACAGGGCTCTATATCATGAACCGTAAGAGGTAGACAGTTGAAATTTTCAAAGAATAAGTATTTATCATGTCAAGGCTGTATCTCTCGAACCACAATAGTAACACTAAGTAACACTTCAACTGTAATTACAACAAATACAATAAAGCTGAAAATTTAGAGGGGTCTCCGAACAAGTGAAAATTTGATGTTCTTTGAAAAAGTTGCCTGATTTTTACGGTATGGAACCCTTCGTGTGCGAGTCCACTCGCACTTGGCGGTTTGTTTTATACAAATGCCAGTATTCTGCATGTTATGAAATATCCATAAATTAAAAGTTTCTTGCTTGCAAATGATAAGGATGTAGAAACTAATGTATTCGGTAGGCCTTGAAACAAGAAAGAAATTGATTAACCCAGGTAATCTTGGATGAAGTAATATGGATCAGTTTCTTAATCTCAATATTAAACAGGCACATGTCTTCATCACTTATGAATAGTCTAAAAGCTTTAGCAAGGTAAAATGTTGAATCGTAATATATCATTGCGACAATTTGTGACATTCAACGTGATGTGATGACATTGCTACCGGCCACTATTGAACATAATGTAAAGCAGTTTATATCCCCACCAGCCATCAATATCCCATCATTCATGAAAGAAGGTGATTTGCCTCAATAATGTGCAGATATGTCGTAAAAGAAAGTGGGTTATCCTTCATATTAAATACGGTATGGTTATTTACGTTACGTATAAAAAAAGTTGGTAAGTTTGCTTGGTCGACTACTTACAACGTGACATTATTTAAGGGCCCCTCGACATTATAGCATGCTTAAAGAAAGCATGTTTTGTTCAACACACACAATCAACGAACTAATAGAGTTAAGCATCTTGTGCCTAGTATTTTGAAGGAAAAATATGCAAATTTGAGATTTGGTGAGGTTTTACAGCGAAACATCTTATTTGACTGACACCTGTGACTTACACAGAGATAAACCTAGTCAGGATGGTGGCTTTGGATGAACAAGGAGTTCATAATACTTAAAGCACAAACGAAAAGCATCGAGAGTTTAGAAAGTCGCAAATTCATAAGCCCGTGCGCACGCTGCATGTATAGTACCTATTATCGTTAATTTCTGGTTGGTATAATTTTGACATCATCTCGCTACCGGAGTAATATTGCTCGTGATAAGAACAACATTAAAAAGAGATGGATAATCAAGTTACCTAATAAATTAAAATCTTTCTCCTGCACACGTAACGTAAACACACTATTCTTTTCCTCGGCATGCGTCAGTTTTTGAATCATTCGAAAAAGACAATTGCAAACCATAGGGACCTAGTTATTAGTAATACGTTTCACCTGAAACTTTGTCTTAGTGATAAATTAGTGATTAAGATTATACCTTGTCACTACAGACGCAAACGTAGTTCGGATTGCAGTAAGAACAATTGCACTCGGCGCATTCGCTCCAAAAAATTTCACCGTTGCAGCCGAGACGGCCGCCCGATTCCACATCCACCCACGTCGATCGCTTCATCGGGATGATATCCTGGTACACGACACAACAATCACCAAAGTCTCACAAAACATCCAAATTAAACATCACGCGGAGGCGCAACACTTCACTAAAAGTCACCTAAACACCTTGAACTATGAAAGTGAACAAAATTGACAGTCCGCAAAAACCTTGAATGAAATCCCAAAATATCGTGAGACGAAGTACTAGGCTAGCATGAGTTGAGAAGAGGTTACATGAACGAGGCGGACGGTGAGCCGCAAGACCGTTGCGCTACGGCTCATCGGACAGACTGGAATGCGAACTCGCGCGTTCGGCTTGCGTTCACCTCCGACTGGAAGTCCTCAATTAATCAGCCAACACCACAATCAAAACGAATTCAATGATCTCCATTTGACAGACATGCAGGGCGTCAATAATGCGATTTTCAAAAGGGATTGCTGTAAACAATAGCTATTTGTTGATAACGTTGGTTTGTTGAATTTCACGACACAACAGTTTGTATAGTAGGTGAGTGGGTAAGGGTAACGAATTAGACAATTGAGTAGGTACATAATAACTGCTATTTTGATATAAGAGAGCTGAAATATAGGTAAGTACTAAGAATGTGAACCACAAACATATAAAAGATAAACATTAGATTTTCATAGAGCAATGTCGGCGTTAGGAGCAACTCATGAATATTTATTGCACACTGTAGTATACGAAACTGACAAACACACGCAATGTTGTAAATTATTACAACAAAGACCACTAAAATAAACTGTACAAATATCAGGTATTGTCTCTATATCAACGAGTAACAAGTAGGTATAACTGAATGATCACAGGCTGGTCGTATTAGCAAGGAATCTCAATGAAACGACCGTGTTGACAAATATTGAAAACAAACATGCATTCTTTCTTACTGTTTCAGATAGTATTGATTTCAATTATTATTTATTTTTAGTATTTAACTATACCTAGTCATTTAGTTAGTAGGTACCTAATACAGAATGTTGCAGATAATAAAAATAATTAAAAAAGAACGAATTATGCTAATAAAGAGAACGAAGGTCAAAATGAGAGCTTCCCACGAATGTTATACCTACAAACGTTTTGGATTCTTTGCAAAATCTTTTGTGTAATGTGTATCACAAAACACGAAGATAACCTAAATAATACGTTTAACCCAAATATACTCGTTTTTTTATAATATTCGTCGACTCTAAATTTCTTATGTTTTATAGAAGCGCGGCGAAATTTTTGAACTTTGTATTTCTAAATCCCTTTACAAACTCTCTATAATTTAAGTTTAGTAGTAGGTAGTATTAGAGAAATCTTGATATCAAGGATATACTATTCGAGAGTAATTTATCCGATCGTGTTCGGAATCTATAAAATTGGTATTGCTCATTTATGCACGCTCTAATTCCCTTCACTTTACGCAGTTAATTCTCACGAAATCATCTGCGATTGATTGGACCGCCGACCGTTGACCGATGCTGAGCTGATAAAGATAAAACTTTTTACGCTGTACTTCTACTGGATCTCTATGACTTATTTATGCTGAGGTAGATTAGATAGTACTTGTTTGACAGCAAAGCGCACTGCTGGACATAGGCCTCCCCTACTGAGCTCCATAACGCCCTGTCTTTCCGCATCCAGCGTCTGCCTACAGTCTTTCGCAGGTCGTCATCCAACCTGGCCGGAGAGAGTCCTACACTACGTTTGCCGGGTCGCGGTCTCCACTCAAGAACACGTTTACGCCAGCGGCTGTCGGTTCTTCCCGAGATATGGCCGGCCCACTGCCACTTAAGATTATTATACTTTACATTGTATTCGCTGTATAGACAGATATAGTATGTGTATTAGAAGGTAAATATGCAGTTACTCCGAGCGGGACCTAAGTGAACGTTGCATTATTTAATTGCAGTATCATGGAGGGCAACTGCTCTGTATTTCTATCTGTTGCCTCCACAGAGACAAAGCGAATGCAAACGCACCATTTGAATCAATTTAAATTCTACACAAAGCAGAGAAACAGAGAAATCTTACACGGATTCCGCGATTCGTTCAAATCTAGTGTCGTGTGCGCATTCCGTGTGAGTTTCGGGTCACAGTGTACGTGGTTTGCTTATCGTGCTGAAACATGATCATGGGTATTGCAATTTATTATTTGAAAGAAAGTAAACTTTCGTTTGATCTCTCCAGCACGTAGTACCGCAGGAGGCATGCGTTGATGAAAGCTTGCGAGTTTGCTAGCCCTAAATATATGTAGTTACGTGATCGGAAAATGCCGCGGGAACTTTAACTGTTAAAGTTTAAACTAACACATTCATGACCTAAGAGGCACAGTTGTCCCTCTGCACCAGCGCGTGGCGGCTGCGGCGGCGGCGCGCGGCGGTGGTGGCGCGACCCCCTGCGGGTCGTACCGCCGATGCTGGGCAGTGAATGCGTTAAAGTGGCGGTTTCGTATCGAGCATATTTCAAGTCTAGTATTGCGCTAGTACCGTTGCTTATCCACTGGCTTACGTATCCTTATACGTCGAATAGGGCTATGTCTTCACATATGAAATCTGTTTCCTAACATGCAATTTGATATATTAGCTATGTTTGAAACAGCTAAGCACTTACCTACTGTGTTAACATGAATATCACGAGAGATATTTAGATATAAAATTATTATAGTAGGTGCAAAAGATGGTGACGCATAAATAAGAACGGCACGGGACTATTGAATAGAGTTGCAAAGTCATCGTTTGTTTGTTTTCGTTTGGCATTGAACTTCGTTTTGACCAGCTGGAAATTGATTGACACCTTGATTGAGGTTTCTAAATGATATAATTGCGTAGCTTTGAATACTATCAACTTGAGCTTAAAGGGCAGTAGATAAGTATCACACTTTATATGGTGATGTAGAAAATATAAGTAACTAGCTGCCCGCGGCTTCGCACGCTCTTTTCAGGGATAAAAAGTATCCTATGTGCGTTCCCGGGATACCACCTACCTCCCCTGCCAAAATTCATTCAGATCCGTTCAACCATTTAGATATGAAAGGTGACAGATAGACAGACAGAGTTACGTTCGAATTTATAATATTAAAATATGGATAGCGAGCACTATAGGAGCAAGGAAGTATAAAAGCTCTTCTCACAAAACCATCTTTCAATTCTACGTCATCTTCACCTTCAACGGATTTCTCCAAATGTGCTTTCATTCTCATTTGAAAAAGGATGATTGAGATTGTATTTGTTTACTATTGAATTTTAGCTTTAACATCTCACAAGAATCTGAAATTAATCAGGTAGTTCATGACCAGGCAGGCAGGCAGGGTGGAAAGGAGAGAGGCAACCTAACAGTGGTTTTAACCACTTTGTAAACTTTCTGGCTAGTTACACGAACGGTATGATAAATAGTGTGTCCGTGTCCCTAATGAAATATGGAAGCCAGCAGTCGGTAAAATTAGGTTACGGATGTCGATTATGAATGATAATAATAGGACTGACTGAAGCTAGGCATAACATAAACATTAGTAACTACAGAAACGCTGGATGAAACCAATCGCAAAAGTATAAAACGCCTTCATTTCGTAGGTTTCTTAAAGGTCAGATTTGCATACTTAAACTTACATGCCTGTCAATGAAAATATTATAAGCTAACATTTTGAACGGAGAAGGCCAAAGCAGCTCAACTGACCCAGGGCCAGAGAACTTACCAAAAATGGCAATCAGTGGGCGAACGGCATTTAGGCTGCTCGTAATTGGAGATTTTGTGGATGACTTGAACAAACTTGGCAAAACAAGTTCACTATAAGGCTTATACATAAAGTTAGAAATTAGATAAGCAGCAGCGTACTGCTTGACTAGTCGTTCATAAAGAGTTAAACCAAAGATAAAATTTATGAGTTTTTGATTCATCAATCGCGCAGACTGCTTTTAGAGATTTTTTTTCGAAAGTTGGTAACATTGTACTCAATGCTCACGTCATTCAGTTGACAACGCTGCTGCTTGGCTTGCGCGATCGACGCTAATAGTAGGGGAGCCCAATAGGGGATTTTGGGATTTACTTGGATAAGGTACCCCACCTTGCACCCTGTTGAGTACCTCCACCAAATATTAACCTTTTTTGTTGGTGGATGCGTCTGAGGCGACCGATAAGAATAGCAAAAAAAAAAGATCGTTAGAAATACTACAGCGCTTTAGATTAAGGTAGGCTAGTTATGTGCTGAAAAGTCTGCTTTTCAATAAAAAATTATGATTTTTTATTCTTTATTTTTTTTCATTTTCCCATCGAGTCCCTTAGGTTATACTCAAATAGTAAATTTGAGTATAACCTAAGGGACTGGATGGTTACAAAAATCGTGCGTAAAGCGCTGCAGTAAAGCGTGTTGCGGCAATTAAAGTTTCAGTATAATATAACACTGATTCGATTGAAGATGAATTCAATTATTTTTTTTATATTATATCATAATAACGTAATTACCATATTTTGAAGGTCGTGTAAGGTTTGTATAAGTGTAAGGAATTGTTTGTCAACCTAAAATATTAGCTACAACATTTATAACTGTTGGTCGTTTTTCATAATAATTCCACGCGGCCACGGTTTGTTTTTTGAGATGGGGGTGTATGGCTAAATCCAATACTATACATACTCGTAGTAGAGAAAAAAATTTACGAGAAATCAATCATACTTTAAAAAAAACCATCTCGTAAAACCAGCCTGTACCTACAAGTAGGTATTATAATAAAAGTAAAAACAAGTGTTTTTTTTTTTGCATATTTTTTTTATTTGACAAATACACTTGAGAGCAATAAAATCGCACATCCGCACATTTTTACTTAAAAGTTCAATTTTTTTTTATTTGGAGCTTACAGCAAATTAAAATCAAATTAAATTAAAGTGCATAATCTAGGCATTCGCAGAACTGATAAAGGGTTGACATTTACCTTTAAAAACAACTCATTAGCAACAAAACAATAGACCCCCTTATGTCGCTCGATCCAGGTAAGGCCGGCGGCGGGATTTATCGCAGGTATAAAAGAGTGCATATTGAGGGAATGGTCATCATTTGCATACCAACGTACAGTGTGAAAGGTTCTCTATTGATATTGGCTTCAAACGGAACACGAAAATGGATACTACACCAGAAGTAGCCGCTCAAGTGGTTGCCCTTGTTGAATCGGGGCTTAAGCAAAGTCAAGTGGCTCGACAATTGAGTTTGAGCCGATTTACCGTTCGGCGTGTATACCAGAGGTATCAAGAGACTGGTGGCTACCAACGGCGACAAGGATCGGGCCGTCCCCGTGCTACAACAGAGCGTGATAACCGCTTTCTTATAACGACATCTTTAAGAAATCGTCGTTTGAACGCAGTTCAACTGGGCCAACGACTTCAAGAAGTTCGTGAAGTAGATGTTAGCCGGTGGACAGTCAGAAGACGATTGAGAGAAGGTGGCCTGACTGCACACAGGCCAGCAAACGGGCCGAAATTGACCCCAGCCCACCGAGAAGCCCGCCTTCAGTTCGCTCGAGACCATTTGAATTGGACCGAAGAGCAGTGGAGTGCAGTCCTGTTCTCTGATGAGTGCAGGATGTGCTTGCATGGCAACGACGGACGGGGGAAGGTGTATAGAAGATCGGGAGAACGATTTGCCCAATGCTGCATAACAGAACGTGTCGCCTATGGCGGTGGATCAATCATGTTTTGGGGAGGCATGTCTATGGAAGCAAAAACCGAGCTTGCCTCCATCACCGGACCGAATACTGGTCGCCAATCAAGAGGATTGACTTCCATACGATACATTGAGGAAGTACTCGAGAGCCACGTCGTACCTTTTGCTGGGTTTATCGGCGAAAACTTTCTGTTTATGCAAGATAATGCAAGACCGCATACTGCTGGCATAGTGATCGAGTACCTTCAAGAGGTGGATGTGACCGTTATGGAGTGGCCAGCTCGAAGCCCAGACCTCAATCCCATCGAACATCTATGGGACGAGCTGAAAAGAAGAGTTCGAGGCCGAGATGCTCCTCCATCGACTCTACAGGAGCTGCAACAGGCGATCGCAGAGGAATGGGAGGCTATTCCTCAAGACTTTATCAAAAGTCTAGTAACATCAATGAAAACACGGATGGAGTCAGTGATTCAGGCTAGGGGAGGGAACACTCGGTATTAATAACAAACTTTAAATTAATTTTATCTTTTAATTTCATAACTTTGACACCAATACTTGAATAAAGAATTTTTTACTAAACATGCATTTTTGTTATTGATCCACAAAAGCATTTTTATGTAATGATTGAAAGACAAATCAGATACCACTGGATAGGTATTAAAATAGACTATGAATCTGCATTACAGAAACATAATATTTTTTGTTTTTTTTTTAGTTATGTCAAAAAATCATGAATGTGCGATTTTTTTGCTCTCAAGTGTATGTAAATTAAAATTTATGATGGAATTTCTTTTCTTTTTTTTTTTTCATAAAGCCCACAGCTTACGCCCGCAGCACCTCTCAGTCTTTTGAATGGGAGTTTCATTCGGGCTTACTTAACATCCTATCTGAATATCTGACGCGCTCGAGTAAAATATTTATTTTCCATTTTCTATCCTTATGTACATCCCTTCCATGCCATTCTCCACCACGCAAACTGGCAGATTAACATACCATAGTTATCAGAGAAACGCATGTACACGCTTGAGTATTTCCATCAAACCAATAAGTGAAATCCAATAGGTCTTGACAACGCTCGAATAAATCCACATTTAGCATCATGGGCTCTCCTTCTATAGACAAAGGAACGGAAAAGAAACAAAAAGTAAGACAATACCGTCATGCCCCAACTGCTCGCAGGAAACAGGTGTGGCTACATATCACATAAACTTATCGGTGCACCGCATGCACAAATGAGTGTTGATAGTGTGCATAGTTAGGCCAGGCCTACAATAAAAAACTTCAGGACATTTCAAATAGAACTATTATACCTAAATGTCTTGAAGTTATTTATCTTAAAGATTTTATAAATTAATTACAAGCGCTTTAGTAAGTGGATATTAATAATTAGGTACCTATCTACTTGGGTTTACGATCTGTCTCTTAACTGTAAGCATTAAGCATCAATGAACTTTTACCGCAAAGATTGCTGGGTGAAAACGCGTAAGGGTCATGCATTGACAATGAAATAGCACTGAGCTATTGTTTAAACGCAATATAGAGTGAGGAAGCACTCTATATGACAATGAACCACTTGTTCGATGAGGTATTGAGAGTTCTTGAGAAGAAACTGAGGGTTAGATACTTATTAAGTTCCCACGCGGGAGTAAAGATATTCGTGAGACCTTTTTACTCTGAGCGCTTTTAGACTGTACTTGAGCATTACCGAGAAGCTTGTATTAGTATTGTTAGACATGACATAACGCCTTATAGACCGCACTGATTCGAGATAAGGTTTTGCTCACCTTGAGAATGGAATGTGATGTTGTGTCCATGCCTACAAGTAACTTATTGCTCCTGGTACTGTAAGATGTAGAAGGATATTTCAAGACAAAGGTAACATGGTAACATGGCATA
Organism: Eupithecia inturbata; assembly: GCA_963662085.1. Taxonomy (NCBI): domain Eukaryota; kingdom Metazoa; phylum Arthropoda; class Insecta; order Lepidoptera; family Geometridae; genus Eupithecia; species Eupithecia inturbata. The sequence continues at coordinate 4,139,675 of OY759177.1, forward strand.
AAACAGAAATACCTTTCTCATCGAAATGCGTAGTTCTTATCTTTTTAACCGACTTCAAAAAGAAGGAGGTTCACAGTTCGTTTGCATGTTTTTTATGTACCTATGTATGTTACTTGATATCTCCGCCAATGGTTAACCGATTTTGCTGATTCTTTCACTATTGTATCCCGAAATGGTCCCATAAAAATTTTGGACCCGAGGATTATTAGTATTTATGCCGTAAAACTTAAAAAATAACATAACAATTTTGAAGAATCACGACTAGCTACAACAATTTTGGTGATATCTGCGCCGTTTGTTATAATAAGTACCTAGATTTGGATGATTCTTTCGTTGTTGTATAAATATTGATTTTGAGGTGGGTAAACCCAATTTTTTGCACGTGAATATAGATTAATCCTATTCAACGAAATTTGAAGTCAGTTTATAGTTTTTTTAAACACGCCAAATTGTAGTTCAACATTTCTATGTTACTATAATTTGGCACGTCATTGTTTTACACCATATAAAAATATGTGCGGAAATTTTCGTATGATGCTCGATATAAATCTTTTATGATGCTAATAAAGGTCATCAACTCATCACTCATCTACTAACTAGGCTTCGGCTACAGAGACAGAGACTATTGTCGAAGAGGGTGAGCCAATATACTTATACACTTAAGAGAGCCTAACATGGTGACTCAAGAACCCTATTTTCCAAAGGGTTAATATGGTTTCTATGTGCTATATTTCAACGTTAAAGTCAAAGGCTACTTCATTCCCAGGAGCTCTAACTAACGAGCTAGCCAGAACGAGGAAAATCCAATTACCTACTAGACTCATCGGTTCTACGGGTGAATGTAAAAAGCCTCTTGAATACGCTGTTAAAGTTGTTACGATCTGTTAATGAACGTTTAGATTATTTTTACAGTAAATAATTATAATATTTTAGTAGGTTTTCTAGAGGTACAAATAAATTAAACGAGGTGCACTACCTAGATAGTTAATAAGTTAAGTTCAGTAACTTTAGCTTGTGGCTTGGTGTGATAATTACCTACATGTGAAGTATTCCTACATAATATTATAAAAGTCTACGATGCTTTAGTTCAATGTTCAAGATGTATGTATTTCCTACTTGCTGGAACAAAGATTTCATATAACATACATTATGTTTTCTATCAATCGTTTGTCAGACTCTTTGATTTACTAGTAAAAGCGTACCCTTTTAATACAGGTTTGTTACCGGCTGTAAACTATTTCTTAATTTTGTTACTACACTCTTAATCTAATACCTACAGTTTTAAAATCGTTATAGGTAGGTAATATTGTGACCATTTGTAGGCACATGTTACACGGCCTACTCATTATCATGTTAAAGTCGAGTATATGTATTTATTTGCATACACCCGCCCACATATCAGATAATAGGTAGGTTTAGGTAGGGTAGGTACAAGTAGGTGAGTTAAATGTTGCGAAAGGTTTTGGTATGCGGTGATACATTTCAATTGCTTCTTGAATGGAAAAACAAAGGCTATATAAAAAAGGGCTTACGAAATCATGCCAATTTTTAGACTAAGTAATATAATGTAAAATGGCAAAGCCCAGGCACCTTCCTTTATGCATGCTGCATATTGATATTGCTAATAAAATTGCCGATTAAAAGCCAAATCACTTAGTCGTATCACCTTGATGCATTCCTTAGAGCGGGAAGTCGAATATTCGAATGTTAGTGATAACTGCCTACCTTGTATCGTATCAAGTATACCACGTGATAGGTACGTATCGTATAAAGCTCTATCAAAGAACATCATCTAATTTGTTTACCTGCGAGACGGGTTATGCTTTTAGCGTTTATACGTATTTGGTTTCCTGTGACTTTTTATAAGACAGAACGGCTAAAGAGTAGATTGATAGATAAATAAATAAGTAGTTTGAAAATACAGACCTATTTTTCAAGCAGAGATCAGTCTCTACAGTATATAGTTATATACAAACTTGGGCCTGGTCAGGTGGCTGACCACCTGACCAGGTTCATTGACGAGTAACAAACTAGATGGAGCCGTCAAATTACATTACGCATAACATAATCCGCTCATGTCCTGTCACGGATATTGCACAGCACACCCATGGTTAGTAACATTGTGTATTATTATTGCACACTTTCACTTACACTGTATTATGGTTATCAGAAAGTGACCAAGGTTGGCAGGAAACCGGCTTCATTGAATTGTCCTATGGTTGTTATAAGCCGCCACCGTGGCGATTCTATGCCGAATTAAGTAATATTGTGATCACATAAGTTTGATTAACTTACACATTTCGAAAACAGTGTCAAACAAACAAGTACCTAAATAATTATTCCGTGTCGGAGTGGAAGACCTTTTCCTATTAGAATAAATAATTATTATGTGCTCATTTCAAGTTTTGCAACACAGCGAGTAGTTATGGCAATTGTATAAGTCTGACCTTTCTAGGCCATGCCAGATTAGCTAACTGGGACAAATAAACAAAATCTACGATAAGTTATTACATATTTTATTATTATTTAATTTAATTATTTAAATAGTTTTATGGTTTGTTAAACCCGAAAACGTAATATATAGATACAGAGATACTTAGTACCTTACATACAAAAACATTGCATAATATATTTTATATCCCAAATGGATAATTACAAAAAGAAATGGTGGGCATACGGGAAAACATTCACTGAGGTATTTATTCACATTCTCATGACATTCACATGCGGTACCGTAATATTCACAAAACAAGTTATTAAATAATTATAAAATTAGAAGACAGGTAGTAAACTAGAGAAACTAGCTTACTACGTGCTTTTATTTCCATAAATAGAATTAAAAAGCATAAGTGATAGAATTGTAGCATCAAGTTATGCAATTTTATAATTTGCCTTTTTAATTTCAATGTTAAATAATGTATATCTTGGTAAGTATATTCTAAATCAGAGGTTCTCAAACTTTTTTTGCGACGGAACCCTTTTGGGACTCGAAATATTTGACGGAGCCCCAATGACGGATTGATACATTCCTTGAGCGAAGACTGAAATATGTATTTTGCAGCCCGCGAAGCGAGCCGCGATTTTTTTGTGGATTTGTTGAGGGGTTTAGCAATTTAGCGTTATGAGCACCTTTGAGTGTATCAGGGGTTTGTAAACAGCTATTGATCTTAGCAGTGAATGGCACTCAAAATAGCTTTGTTTTTACGTCAATACTACACAGCACAAAGACCGTAATAACGAAGAGCTGCATATTTTTAATTTTATAAACACACTCTACGCTACACACTGTCCAAATCAAGCAGCAATAACGACTGGCGGTGCAAACGTTCATTTATTGGATTGCGGTAAAATAAATTCGCTTTTTACGGGTGCTGGAAGAAATTAATAGTGTCAGAACTTGAGGGGAAAATTTGAAATCGGCGAGCGGAGCGAGCCTTGATTTTTTTATATTGTGGCAAAATAGGGACGTTGGCAGATAGTGTTAGTAAATGAGCGCTCATTTACTAATACTATCGGCATGCACTGCGAGCCGTGATTTATTGCAGCGCGTCAAAAGAAAATCAATGTTTTTACCGAGGAGGCACATACTCTGCACTGTGCCGCTGGGATCACAGCCCTCTCCATCTATGACACTGGGTAAAGCAAAGGCATACAAAAAATTAAATAAAAAATCCGTATAAATACTCAATTACCCATTACATCAAAAAATATAAGAGGGCTTTTATCGCTGATTTTAAGTATTAGTTTGCAATTAGTACCTACTTAAAATTATTATCATTAATGAAACAGCAACCTATAATAATAATATAAAATAATAATGCTGGACAATCCACACAGCATCATCTAGCCCTAAGCTATAAGGAGAGCTTGTGTCATGGGTAGGGGTAGGTACTAGATGACTGATATACTTTATAAAATACATTACATGGATAGGTATTCTTTATTATACATAGAAAATACCCACAACACCCGGGACAAATATTTGCAGATGCTACAAACATTAGTCCTAAGGCGAGACAATTAGTGAATGTCGTATAACATTTAATTCTATACAATCATATTTTTCTTTAGTATTTTATATTAATTATGACCAGTATTTTCGCGGAGCTCGAACAGAAGCTTCGCGGAACACACTTTGAGAATGGCTGTTTTAAATGAATGTATTCTTTTCAAATAGTAGCTTATGAGCAAAGTCCTTTTAAGTAATTTAAATTTGTGATTATGTATAGAAAGAAAGCTATCCCGCACTAAACGAAAGCAATTAAATATCTAATTTGAGCACTAATGTAACATCATAATAGAAATCATAATGGTATAGCAAGTAGGTACTGGGTTTGAAAGCGTGCGCTGCTTGACACGTGCTTCGTGGTACGGCCTGAGAATTAGGGCTGCCAAGCAACGCGCAACGTGGCAAATAAACCAGGAAGGTTTATTTGCCAATATATCACTCGATAAATATGAAACTGAAACTATATACAAACTGTCAAATTTGACAGTTCTTGCCATATTTTTCGAGTAATATATTGGTGAGCCTTCCTGGAACTCTACCTCTATGAGTAAAATCTTAAAATAATTAATTAATAGTGAATATAGAGTTCTATGGTAGCATGGATTTGGCTAGGGGTCAAATAAGTAAATTATTGGGTAGTGAAGGTAATCAGAGGCTCGCACATAATAGAACGGATTGTGTTTGTCACGAGAAAGAGGAAATAAAATATTAGCTTTAATAAAAACATCTTCTTGTTCTTTTCTTCTTCTATCCTTCTCTTCTTTCTGTATAAATGTTGTGTCGTGAACCATTAAAAAAATGTTCTTTCGTTCTTTCTCAAAAAAATTTAATTCATCACCTTAGGAAAGGATTTAGGATTTACCATTACATTATAAGGATAACGAGAAAGAAGCCCAAGAAGGCACGAGAACTGCACGTTATCAGTTGACATTGTAAATACATGTTTTATTCTGTAAAAAAACTAGGCTCTATTAAATTTTCTGTCATTGACGTGGCAACCCTGGATATGTTTCTAATGCTACTTTCTAGAGACGCGCAAATCGTAGTTTTTGTGACCTTGCGCGAACACAGGGCAGAATTTACTACCATTACTTGGGATGACGGTTGATTACCATCATTATGTAGCTTTCCTCATGTCCTTTTTATGCTACAGCATAGCTTATCTCTCATAGTCACACTCATTTATTCGCCGTAGAAGCACAAGGCACACTTGGATTACGTCAAGTTACAATAATATAGGTTATTGTAAGTGGTGCTTAAATTAATAATTCAAAGCCCTAAAACAGACAAGATACAAAAATAATCAAGGAACTCAGGAATATAGGCACAAAAATAGGTAAATGAATAAATAGATCTGCTGTAAATGGGCATCGAGTCATGTAAAAAATAATAATTATAAACTCATAGTGCTGCTGTAAAATGGCATTGTCTGTCACAATTAATTCTAAATAAATCATAATCTCTTCTAAAGAGAAGATATACTTACCTCTACATAAGATGTAGAGGTATATCTGACTATACCTACGTATTTCGATGGTATGTCTATTTCAAATTTGCGTTGAATCTGTGTCCACTTTTAAAGAGTATTGTTTAAATTAGTGCACAATACTGAAGGAGGTCATTCAACTGCTACCACAGATTAATATTCAGTGAACAAACCAAGCCGCAAATGTTTTTTTGCTGAATTTTTAAATTTCTTCACATATATTCTTAATTAGTGTTTTAAGCCATCCCAAACCTGACGACCTCTTTGATGCGCGCCTCCCCTTCTCGCCCTACCTGATGGCGACACAAAAGAGACCGCAGTCAATGACCGCGCCGCCAAAATAAGGCAATGAATAAAATCTTATCAAGAACGCCTTTAACTCCATATAAGTACAATTACATCAATAGTGATAATACTTGGCCAAAAGTCGTTCAGTTCCGCACTAGAGATTCAATGTTGTACTTGGCTTTATATATTTATAAAAAGCCAAGCACAACATAATGCGAATTATATACATGCCAATATTGACATGTATCTAAAATCGCATTATATTTAGATTTAGATAGGTAGCACATGCATGTATAAGACAAATAAGTAATATAATTGTGCTAGCTAGTGGTTTCTTTTTTACTGCCCTACTAGCGGACCAAAAAATTTAAGTGAGATTTTTATGATTTAAATGATTTGTATTTGAATTGTATTGAATTATAAAATCTTAGATTATAGTTGTATTATTGCATGCTAGGACCATAGGGAGACATGATCACATTTGTAATTATACCACCTGTATAGGCGTCAAACATGAGAAAATTAAACACACCTCTTTTATTTTAGCCACTACTGTCCCACTGCTGGGCAAAGGCCTTACTTACCTCATTTCTTATTTGATAATAACTTATGGTATAAAATTTGACTTGTTTAAGAACTTATTTTGTAAGCCTAAAGAAATAAAGTTATTGAAATCTGAAATTTTACAATGGGTTTGGTTTTTCCATTACGTTAACTTCTGAAAGTACTAAAGTAGGTAACCCAGTAATATTCCTAAATACTGTAATATTTCTTTGACTTAAAAGTCTTATAGTCAAACCTATTAATTTTGATTAACAGCTCACGATTTTTCGTGGTGATGTAAGTTATCTGTTAGCTTCAAAAATATTGACCCCATCAAGAATGCAGGTCAAAGCATCAAAAGTAAAATTCAAACCATAATTTACTGTGATATAGGTTCCGCATTGGGAAACACTCTTTCCTAGATATAAATTAAATAACTGAATCAATTAAATGGAGAACGTACTTCATTGCTTGAACTTCGGTTGCCCTTTGCGTAGGTTGATTTATATTATACTGCTGGGCTGTAACTTTAAAATTTATGTCTATACACTAGCCAAAATTAATGTAGAATGTTAGTAAACAGACAGATTATACTTAACCTAAAATTCACTCTGTTACCGTGTCTTTTAATACGTTATTACATTACTTGTCGATTTGAGATCCTTCCTTCAATAAATATTGCTTACAATCATATCTGAAACTCGAACCCAAGCAAGCGAGTTTTCTTTTCTGTGTCGTGGTTTGTTTACAATCATTCTACATCAAGTTTGGCTAGTGTATAGTTAAGTAATTAGGTACAGGCACAAAAGGCCTAAAAATATAAAAATGTATGTACGCACTACCTTTTAATTTTTATTTTACTTACCTACTAGACTAACATAGGAAGCAAATCGTTTTCTCTCTATTTCAAACATAATTAAAGTTAACCTACCTAATGTAATATAGTAATTTATGTGTGTTAAAACTCATCAAAGAGTCCAACATGACTGCACAGCAAAGAAAACTGTTAGATGTGTTAAAATGCGAGATCCGTAGGCGCTACACTTTCCGCATACAGATGCGATTTTTAGACAGGGCCGAAAGTAGAGTCCAAGATGGGTGCAAGAATAATCCTTGTTCAATTCATTTATTTTCAACTTATTTATAGACGTTAAAAGGATTTAAATTTAACAACTAGAATTAAATAACACCTCACTCTGAGATACATTAAATTTATATAGGTTATTTATCTATCTATTGTAGAAATGGGCTTATATAACCACAATTAATAATTTAGCTCTATTTGTATAAAAATGCGTAATTCATGTTTATCTTTAATTTAAATTTAATTAGAGTTAAGCTATTTATGCTTTGTTTGTTAATAATTTTTTTTATAGCTACCTACCTACCTATGTGATTGGTGTAGCGAGTAGCGCTGCACTTGGCACCCTGGCACCGCTGAAAACCAGCGCTGCAATGGCATAAGTGCCATAGCAGCATTAAGCTGAGCCGGTGACCTTTTTGTGTTATATTAAATTTAATATTAGTTATAAGCATTGAATGTCATGTGTTAAATTATGTTTCACAAATAAAGATTTTCTATTCTATTCTATTTTTTAAATTAAATCTTTACCTATTTATAATATTAGTATGATAAACACACCTAACTAAATTACTTGAAGTTCAATTCACAAAATAACTAACACTGACATGATAAAATCACATTAAATAATTAATATGAAATTACTTCTCCATCTTAATTTTCGTTTAAGAAAATAGTTTAGTCGATAGACGCCGCTCCCATGGCCTCAAGTTTTCATCCTAAACACGCTCCTGTGCATCTAAGAAAGCGGCTGTACAGGTGGTATGAGGAAGGACCAACCTTCGTAAACCATTAAGTTTGTTTGTTTTGATTACTTACGTCATCAGCAAGTGCAGCGGATTTGAAAGGTACGAGGAGAAAATGGTGTAGGAAGCCCTTAAAAGAAAGAGCTATGTCGCTTCCTTAGGTATTATTTATGTGCTTAGCTATAAACAACTGCTTTCTTATCAGGTATATAATTTACTGCTTATCTATTCATAAGATGATTACTAAGAGGAAAGGAAATGTCTTCTGATTTTGTTGGTTCGATTTATGGAATCAACCTTGGTGTCCACCAGTTGTGGAAATTACTCAGAAAAGTCCATCAAAATCCTTTATCTATACCTATATGACTTATTACAGTTATATTATAATAAAACTGTAATAAGTCATATTCTGTACATCCAAGCAATGAAGCCAAAACTGTAATATTTTTCATTCATGTCTGTGTCTGTCTGTCTGACTGTATCTTGGCCGCGCATAACTCCGAAACTACTGAATGAATTCAAACGAAACTTGGCAAGATTTGAGTTCATACTACGAGGAAGGATATAGGATACATTTTAATCCCGGAATTCATAACGGATCCCTTGGGAGAGGGGATGAAAGTCAAAATGCGTACTTCGTTGTAATTCATCAACGCGTTGTCCGATTTCATTGATTCTTTTTTTGTTAGAAACAATTTTGCAAGGTTGTAGAAAATAGTCAACATCATCATCATCTCAGCATATATTAGTTCACCCTTGGGAGAGGGGATGAAAATCGAAATAAGTTACATATACATATATTTCTTCAACGCGTTGTCCGATTTCAGTCATTCTTTTTGTGTTAGAAATAGTGTTGCAAGATCGTTAAAAAAACAGTCAAAATGATTATCATCATCATCATCGCCTTTATTAGTCCATGCATAGCTCTTTCCATAGCTCGCTGTGCGATTTTGAACTGATGGACCAGCCCTACCGTAAGTGTCCACGTCTCAGCTCCGTGGGTACACGCGTAGGACGCACTGATTAAAAACTTTTCGAAACAGTGTTGCAAGGTACAAAGTGGAGTAAAATAATATAAGTAGATTTTGAAAATAAGCTATAATTTTTAGCCATAGACGCGATAAGCGTGTTATTACGTTCTGCCTCATTATAAGGAGTTACCACGATTCTGATTTTATGATGTAGTTTATTTTAAATTAGTTTATGTTTATTAATTGCTTTTTCTATATTAATGTTTGTAAATAATGTATCTTCCAGTTTTTGTACGTTTGTTTTTCATTATGTGTTTTTAGTATTTGTTCATGTGTGGTTTTTGTGTTTTTTTTATTTGTTCATTATGAACTTGGCCCTATTATATAAGTTGTAGCATAATTTCCGCACACAATTTATATTGCATAAGGAAAAATATATTTATCAAAAAATATCATATATCACATAGAGAAACGTAAGAAGATATTTTAATTTTAAATTAATTGCTGAATGTAATGAAGGTATTCTTAAAATTTTTATATTATTTCAAATATTAAACCATTTAGAAACAAGAAATTCTTTTTTTAAATAAAAATCACCCATTAGGTATTATAATTACTAATGTAGTGTAGATAACGAATGGAATTGAAGATGACAGCGGCACAGAATGCTGGCCCGCGTAGATTATTATTTGATTTTGATTTTTAATCCCACTCTTTATCTACATGGATTATAGCAATTTAACTACCTACCTAAATATAGGTAACATTAAAAGTGCGCAGAATTGGACCTGTTAGGTCCAATTCTGCGCATTGAAGTTTTTTTGCACAGCGTTACTTAATATGAGAGAAACTGGTCAAATGCATGGCAATCGCTTTGGGGGTAAAGATGGTATTTCCCCCAAATAGATACAGAGGGAGATCTCCTCTGTACCGGGTCCACCCAACTCGTCCACTTGCCCGGGGTCTTTCGACCAACAGTTGATGTTGGGTACTCGTATAATGGTCAGTTGTAACTGAAACATGCGTTAGCGCGATCAAGGATTTCTGCACTTTTTACCCTGAAAAATTGTCTTAACGACATCTAGCGGAGATTGATGGAAGCGCTTAGGTAGGTAGCTAGCTTCAGTTTTCCAGTGCTATTTTTCTTGAGCGACTGTGTTGACATGGCTTTGTAATTCAGCTGTCTTTTACTAGAGGCCGCTACAATCGCGAACGAAGTCGCGGGTACAGCTAGTCTTATATATATTTTGATGGATCGTTAAAGTTAATTAATTGTGGCGGTAAATTGTGTCCGCAATTATTTTATTTTATTCGGAGGACGTACAGTTTTACATACTTTACAATAAACTTACATTTTATGTAATTGTTCTTGCGTGTGGAAAAGCACGTACTTATCCAACTTTTTCTTTTAAATGAATTTAGTACCCGTCACGCATTATGCTAAAATTAAACCGCTAGTATCGCAGAGCAGCGGACCGCTGAGCCCGGGCAGTGACTGCGTTAATCTTACCTGGTTAACTGCTGGCACGGCGGCGCTCTGCGGAGGCACGGACTGCACGGGCCGCGCTGGTTTGGACATGGCTCGCTGCAACGTCGCTCGCTTCACGGAAACCATCAACCATACGTCTTCTACTCTTTGGGCCACCTGGAGAAGTGTGTCAGTTTTATACTTAGGTACAAGCATAACTAAAATAAATAAATAAATAATGCTGGACAATCCACACAGCATCATCTAGCCCCAAGCTAAGCAAGTTAGACTACTAGATGACTCATATACTTAGTAAAATATAGTACATAGATTGATATTTTTTCATTATCCATAGAAAATACCCAGAACACCCGGAACAAATATTTGCAGATCGTACAAACATTTGTCCCAAGGCGGGAATCGAACCCGCAACCTTCTGCGTCGCAGGCGGACCTTCGTCCGCCGCGCCACATCGGTCGTCAAAAATAACTAATTATGTCTTTTTATTTACAGTTTCAGTTTGATTTTAGTTACAGGTACAATAAGTAATACGCGGTAGGGACAAATGTTTTCACGATCTACAGATGTAAAAAAAAAAACAATACATTCTTCTTACTCGTGAAAACCTTTTAATAACCCTTGGTTTCTATTTTCCTAATTCTAAACTTTTGTATGTGCTGCTGGTTTTCCTTTAATAAATAAATAATTAAATAAACACTCACACAGTCTACTTACTTTAGGACTGTTTGAATTGTCCAGTATTATTTATTGTTTTTTTTATATAAACTACACAGAAGCTGAATCTAGAAGGGGTCAGGGGTGAAATTTGCGCGCCATGTTTTATTTTAAAGCTGAAAAAAAAATCACTCTCGCTCGCACTGTTCAGCCAAACACAGAAACACAGCTTCCCAAAAAACATCATGTTTTTTTTGGTCTCAAAAGCTGAGGACCCCAAATTACAAAACTAGAGTCCGTAAAGATAGGTATTATTACTTCAGTCCTTCAATAAAAGTACCTAGTGTTTAGTATAGGTTATAGAAATTCCTAGCAAATTTTACACTTTACTTCTTTTATAAAACATAATACCTCTATATGATAATATCTGATTTCTGAGACATCTAAAATAAAAATAAACTTCATACCTGAGTAACCAGCGCCCTCGTCTCCTGTGTAGCCGACTGCATCAGCATCTCTCGAAACTCATCCGGCGCGCTCAGTCCGAAACTCGTCGCGTCTTCCAGCAGCTTGTCCACGGCGATAAGGCCGCCCTCTCCCGCTAGGATCTCTACCCCCGTAGCGCACCATTCGTTCGCCTGCAGCGAAATTATTGTTTATTACAAGGAAACTACACAACTTATGAAGAAACTGTGTCATGGAACTAAATAAATAGTAATAACCTACGAATCAAAACATAAATCATTTTAATAGACCGCAGGGTTTCTGAGATCTCGACCAAATTATGTGCGAAACAGTGCACTTTCATGATTTTATTTTATAGCAATTATTTTCGCAGTCGAGTTTTCACAATTATAAAACCAAAGAAAAAATGTTGAATTTTATGTAATTTGAGTTTTTTACCACGAGGATCCCGTGAGTACCGAGATCTTGGCCTAGTTTGACAACCAAACTTGCCAGGTTCGCCTGTTATGCACGAATCATAAACTAACAAAACACAAGTTAGTCTATGGCACGAATGTTGTACATTATCATTAAATACATAAACTAGAACTTTATACCCGCGCAAGAAAACACGTAATAACGTTTTCACTTGTATAAGTATAACTACAGTTATACTACGTAATAAAATATTTTAAAATACGATAGGAAAAAAGAATAAGTTCGTAATTGTAACAATATAACAAAAAAATCTACTGATGAAAAAGGTATTAGAAAAATAAAACAAGAAAATGCCGGGTCTGGTAGATAATCATTCGAAATTTAAAAGACCTATCCTATGTTTTAATTTTTGCGGCTCATGTTCCACATGGTCCGAAAAAATAAAAATAAGAGATTGTCTAAATCTAGACTCCTTGCAGAATCATATCAGCAACGCTTACGGAGGTTGAGTGACGATGACGGTCTCGTGCTTGTAAAAATACCTACGTACATTTTAATAAGCTATAATAAATATCGTACCTTATCTATCCTATCCATTAATTCGCGAGCTTTGGTCAGTAGCGTATTCCGTTTTTGTATTTTATCAATCAGCAAGGTGCTCGTTCTTCTTAGTTCTTCGCATTTTGACTCTATGTGGTCCACTGAGCTTAGCGGGTCAGTCATCAGTTTATCACCTGTAAAAAATATGAGATGTCATTAGGATTCTCAGTAGCAGATAAATTCTTGTTGATTCATTACGGAGTTTTCTGCATTGGCTTTAGCCTTTTTTGGGACACTAGAATTTCCCGATTTTTTTATATACATAAAAAATCTTAACTTTGTGTAGTCAATGAATAATTATTTAAGTTTTCGGTATCTATTCAAAAGGATACAAACCATCATCTATGACTGACGAAGCTGTGTCGAGATCGCAGTGACATAGTTTTTCGAAATCGGCCGCCTCTTGTATTAGATTTTTTACTCTGCCGGCGGTCTCACCCACCTCGGTCATGTCGCATGCAGTCTTTAGGTGATTGTCTAAGGTAGCCTGTAAGAAAACAAATCATTATAGAATATCTAGCCCGTAGAACTCGCGTTATTAGCCAAATAATTTATTTTACCAGCGTAAGCGAAAACCCCTAAACAAAGTATCAACCTACCTACAAAGTTCTTTACCGTCATCTCCGCATGGTGATTTGAAAATCCGAGAACAACCTCTCTTCACAAATAAAATTACCGCGTGTATGTACCTACCTCCTTGGAGGATTAAAAATAAAATTCAAGAATTTCGTGAATTTGACAAGGAGGTTAAAAAACTGGAAAAATAAAACTCCTTGACAGAATAATAAAATCCATAGAGAAAATAACTGCGTTTATCTACCTTCTTGTCGTGTTAGAGAAAGGAGGTTACAAAGCCCATACTAAGATACCCTTAATTTTATTCTAGAAAATATGTAACCTTACCTACTTCTTAATGTTCTGCCAATGAAGAGAACATCTTTGACAGCTACGCCTCTTTATTTACGACGACGACGACGGTAGTAAATAAATGTAAACAGTACTAATATTTTGCTACAATCATGGATATTGTGTGTAATTTTCGTAAATGCAGAAGAGCCCTATCGAGTCAAGCATGGGTAACGACTTGTTCGCACGCATTTTGCGTGGAACATGGCAAAAGTGAATTCAAACGAAATGCTGAAAACTCGTTGAACTGTCCAGCTTGTGGAACAGAGCTGCGAGACAAGTTCGACGTAATCCAAGCCGACCTGAAGCCCGGAGATACATTCAAGTCGATTGTCTTAGCAGGTATGCGTCCAGACACAATCATGGATATAGCAATGAGGGCGATGTCGTTTTGGTCGTACCAAGTTGAGCAAGAAACTTTGTACCAAGAGAGCTTGGCCAAACACGCGAGGGAAAAGCTTCAGTGCATGGAAGAGGTCAACATGCTGAATCTTCAAAAACTCAAGGCTGAGTTAGAGACTTGCAAACGTAAAATTTCATCGATGCAAGCAGAGTTCAATAATAAAAGAAAACACGCAGAGGAACTTGCAGCAAAATTGGAAGATAAAACTCGCAAGATACAAAAGCTGACGTTCCAACTTGAAGCGCAAAAGAGGAAAGATATTCGCGTGGATAATTTCGAGACTGTGAGTAAACCTAACCGAGAGACTTGCATGGACATTTCAGATCTGGTTGGTCAGAGAGCGGCATCGGAGGCTTTCGTTTTCAGGCCTATGAAAGACAATATCGAGGTCCCGAGTCCTAGGGTATGTTCACCGAAAACACCGATGTTTGACTTCCGCAAGAGAAACAACAATAGACAAAATCAGCAATCGCATTTTCAGTTTCGACCTTTAAAATCGTAGAATGTATAACACTTCAGTAAATTAGAATAGTAAATCAGTAATTACCTGCATCTGCTTAAAATTTAATAAAAATGTCCTGAATTTCAGCCAGTGATTTAATTTCGTGGAATGTTTCTGCCAGAAGTTGTCGAATTGTTTCTCAGTTTCGTCCAGCTGCACCAATAATCTGAAATCGAAAAAGAAAATGAGTGAACTCACAATGTATAAATTTTAAATACTAAAGCTAAAATTGTAAATAAAGCTTTCATTATGTAGTATCACAAAATTTCCTATAACGCATCGCTCACCTCACAGGGGTGGTAACTTTTAGTATGTTTCTCTCCTAACTAGTCCAAACAAAGTTCCAAAGTCGAACTTTCTGCTTTCGACCTTTCCATCCACAATCCTTCGTTGACTGGACTATATCCAATTATTAATGTAAGTGTTTGTTTGTCTGTTACCTCTTTACACTGAATTCACTGACCAAATAAATCTTTTTGTAATTTGGAAAGGAGACTAATCCTGGTGAGAATTTCACTCAGGGAAGCTAGTTACTTATAAAACGTTTCACTTACCTTTCAACAGCAGCGACATGACTTATTATATTGTACGTTAGATTTGGAGTCCGCACTTGCGTTAGTAGATCTTCGCCTTGCGTGGTAGCAGACGCCAGTTCACTTTTTAAAGCTTTATACCTTCAAACATTAAAATCACAGTTAATATTCACAGTTAAGATAAAGACACGAGCGATTTCTTTAAACTTATTGGTATAACTAGTTTAAAATCGCGGCTAACGGATACTCACCTAGATTCTTGAGAGTGTAAAAGTTCTTTGGTTTGGGTTGGGTCGTTTCCCATATCGCAGTCGACAATCTCATGCATAAACTCGTCTAAATTACATGATGTCTCCTTCATTAGTGTTGAGAATTTTTCTAATGCCTGGAAAGATACGAGTTAGTTTTAATAAGACAAAGTGAAGGTGGTAGGTATGCTTTCTCTCCTCCGTAGGCCTAGACACGTTCTCGGTGACCCCGTTGACCCAATCACCGCCGCTAATCCGGAGGTGACGGCAACAAGTCCCGATTCGCTTCCGCACACTAAACACCCGACCAAAAACCAACCCCCCCCCCCCCCCCGGATGCGGGGTCGAAGAATTCCCCGCTTCCGCCCATAGGTGCATTCGTGCACCTTGGCGAAACCTCCATTCCCTCGCATCTGGCAACAGCCCAAGCCGAGTTTCGCACCTAAGTGGTGGCCCTTGTGCGTGTTGCCCCAACATAACTTTACCGGCGAGGCGCCCTCTGCGCCCGCCTAAAGTCCGGTAACGCTGTCATGGCCACCTGCGATCAACAGCATTATAGTCCATTCGAAAAAATAAATGGTAGGTATGCTTTTTTATGCATTTTGATCGGAAGGTTTAAAAATCCAATTCCTTTGAATTGAATTCGCTGCAGAGTCCTTTTCTCTAGAAATATCTCGATAACCTTTCCATGTTTGGTCACAGGTATGAAGTAAACTCTTAGATATTGATCGTCCCAAGAATACGTAGTAACTAAACTTTTTTTTTAATATAGTTCTGTCCTGGTCCAGTGAGATTTAAGTTCTCGTCCCTATAAATACATAATTATGAATAGCCTAAAAAACTTACTATCCGCTGCTGTATCCACTCAGCATGTGAGTACTGCAACTCGCCGCCTAGATCCGGCGTCAGCTGCGATCTATCGAAGTACTCATACAGCTCCTCGATTGACGAACACACTAACACTTTGAACCTGAAGATAGATAGGAAAAACATTATTTCACACTTTTATCAAACAGAAACAATCCTACCAATAATAAGGCGTAAGTTTGTAAAGATGTGAAGATATTTGACTGAAGACAACGCCAAAATGACTTAATGGATCTCCTCAAATTTTGAATAGATGTAAACATAATAGAGTAGCATAAAGGCTACTTTGAACCCCGAAAAAAAACGCGTACGAAGCCGCGGGCACAACAAAAACTTAGCACACAAGTATTTTATACTTAGTGACAATTATTTATTTATTTATTTAATTACTTTATTGCACGCATTTAACAAAATTATACAAAAGGTGGGCTTAATGCCGATGGCGTTATCTACCTGCCAACGTGGGACAAACACGTCAAAAACACGTGGGAGAAATAAAACAATTAGCGGTCATATCGCTCATGAGCGATTTCTATCAGGCCCTACCTGAACTCCTCTTTGAAGAGCTTGCTGCTGACTTCAGACAGGGCTTTCTGGAGAAAGCTGGCGGGTCGGAGGACGTACACCGTATGGATTATGCCGGGAAAGAATTCCTGGAAATTAGAAACAAATATTTTGATATTGTAATCTAAAAAATATACAAATTGCCTACTTATGTAATTTATTTACCAGAAATTAGCTTAACTATTGTAAACAAACTGCAACTAGGTACATCGTGCCGGTCGTCCCACAAACAAGCAAGTTGATATTATGTCATTTAATTAATTTTAGAAATAATATAATCTTGGTTTCATTGGAGGAAAGCATACTTTGCAGGAAAAGTACCTACAAACTATAACGTTTGCTGCATTTGTATGCAAGTTGAAAGTTATTTAACGATTCATCCTGCTAGACTTCAAAATTGTCCTCCTATCTCTACGGTGTTTTACTGCACTTTATTTGAAAACTTTTGTTATGGCAGTACTTACAGAGATCCTAAGTAGCACGGTTTTGACAGAGTTCCACCTGTCCTTTCTTCTGTCTATGATTATGTGAAAGCCCATGTCTGCTTCTAGCAATCTAGAATGAAAACATAATCAATACACAAAACTGCAGGAAACTTTCAATTGAATACTATTGTAACCGACTTTCATGCGTAACACGTCTACGACGTAGCGTGTCAACAGTGGATATGCGTAACTCGTCTACAGTATAGCAATTATACGATGTTTATGTAGTTTTCTAAAAAACGGCATGCCCACTGCTTAGCGTACTATAAAGTAGAGACGTAGCTCATCTACGGCGTAGTCTATCTACAACGTAGCACATCTACGACGACGTAGCATGGTAAGAACGCGGAGTCGTAACATATCTACGATGTAGCACGTCTTCGTAGAAGCGCTTTAACTTTTTTTTGACGTAGCGTGCTAAGGTCGTAGAGGCGTAGCTCATCTACGGCGTAGCCTATCTACAACGTAGCTATTTCTGCGACATGTAAACGTTGTAAACAATAATACTAAATGGTTTTTAAAGACACCAAGCATACTGAGAACTAAAATTTAATGAAGGTAATTCTTGATTCCTATTTGACCTCTTAACGGTTTGCTCCTAGGAATGTCTAAGACCTTGATGAGCAAGCACTTAACACCCTAACGAGCGGAAAAATGCTTTCTAATCTCGCCGCTCCGTCGCTGGCGGTGGCTTTTGCACCTTGGAAATGGGAATTTGTAACTAAACTGGCACTTCTTTTCTTGTCTTTGATCTTTCTTTTACTTTACTTGACAGCTCGTTACTACTTACCTTAGTATTCTTTGAGTAGGTATTTCAGGTCATGTTTTTATGGTTACTACTATATTTTATATTTAAAATGAAACGATGGGCTATATAATTATAACAAAATTGTACGTTTTGACGTGTGGTAACACTTACGAGGGCACAGAAGTGAGGTAAAGCAGTAGCCGTCGGTACTCCGCAGGGCAAATAGCGTGGAAGTTGTTGTTGTCCGGGAACGTGATGAGAGGCCGATGGTCCTTGGCCAGGCCTCCGGTGGCCAGAGCGTACTGCGGTAGAAGCAGCTCCCCGACGTTTCGGCCTTCTTCGCCATTGCTGCCGCAACCATCGCAATCCGCTTCTGAAAGGAAATGGAACTCATCAAGAAGACGTTTATAGGTTCAAATAACAGCATTATTTTACGGATAAATATTACTAAGGTGGAGGAATGAACTTAGTACCTACCGATCGAGCACGATCTTCCTGGTTTCTTGGTTTAGTTTAGGAGATTTTATTGATTGGTGGTTAATCTTTATAGAATTGAGAATAGATTAAAATTTACTTCGATCAAAGTCATAATCTACTCTTGATGATAAAGCAAAAAATGCCTAACGCAAGCGATCGATATTATACTATCTGTTCTTTGAAAATCTCATAAAGAAAAAAAAAATGTCAGATAGCCGTATGCCGGAATTAATTAGAAAAGTTTCGAGATGAGCCCTCAAACTACCTTCAAGCTTCAAACAACTTGTATCCGCTTCATACGTTAACTAGTTTCCCTGCAGCTCAACTTTTAATCAGTTGTTAAAACTATAAGGATACTTTTCTCATTATGATGTTGATGCGAGAAGGTAGTATATATTATGGTAGGTATGCCTGCTTGGCATTGAAGGAAGGAATTATTTGGATCCCGAACATGCTTCTCTTCCTTACCTTCTTATACTACATGGTATTAGTAGGCATGTAAAGTAGTATTCAAGTTTCTAAGTGACATGTTAACAATAGGCATATAATAATCGCCAATATTCTTGCCCTCTGGCAAATCACGTGACAAAGATGCGCATAATGCAATTCTTAGACCACATTGGCGGGCGGTTATCTTCTGGACAGCCGCGTCGATTATTCAGTGTGAGTTTTTGTTTCAAACAATAAAAGAGCGAGACAGAGCTATACGAAGCGGTACCTATCTCTTTCGCCTACTGCGTTGTCGGCGGCATATGAATTAGGTATATACATGAGTGTAGTATTGCGCAAAATTCCGACTCTCGCTGCCCGTCACCGGACAAGATGTTTGGCGGCTACTATATACATATACAAGGTGCCACGTAATTGGTGTACTAAGCGGAGGGGGGGGGGGTCTACCCCCTCCCACGAACATTTTTTGTTCTAGCACTTTCCGGGTTTCAAGGTATTTAACTGAAAAAAAAACCTCGAAACTTTCATCGCAACTAGCCCATGTAACAACCCTAACATCAGCTGTTCATCAGTAAGGTGCTTGACCTTTCAATCGCTTTTGTTTAGCCAATGCCGTCAATTTTACGGTGGTTCCGTACATTTTTCTTCTAACCTATTATTTTAACGTACAATGTTTAATGTTTATTTGTAGGTAGGTACGTTTGTTTCGTAGTAGGTACGTCTACGTAGGTACCTAATTAAGACTATTTATCGATATTTTAATAAAAGTTACGCGATAAATAATCTTCATTAAGTAGGTACGTTAAAAAATCGACAAATTTTAAAATGTGCTACGTACGTGCCTAGTTATATTTTTACCATGAATGAATGTGTTGTTATTTGCACATGAAAAAGGAACCATAAATTTTGTCGGTTTTGCATTAGTTATAGGGTTGTCATTTTTCTAAGCGTATGCGTAAAGTTATTTTTTACTATGAAAATTTAAAACAATGTATTTCTGAAAATCAACCATACGGATCAGTTCGGTATAAGGTGCACAACAACCCAGTTTCGGCTTGGTACATGAGTAACGTGGCACCTTGTATATGCATATACTCTACAAGCCACAGTAGGAACTAGAGTTGAACAAAGTTAATGTCGAAATAATTGATATCATCATTACAGTAACAAAACAAATAACCAGATAATCAAGTCAAATAACACTAATTCGTTTCTGTCCCAGTAGCAAAGCTCAAAGCGGTTTGCGTGCTGCTTGGCTATTAATCGTATACTGTGGTACCATGCTTAGGTGTATATGGAGCACGGGCTGTGATTCAAAGGACTTAATGTTACAGTAGTTAAGTTCTAAGCTGTTTATTCACCATCCAGAACAATAAACGATCTTTTTATTATGATCATCTTTTTTGTAGAGTCAAAAGAAGTTTTTAGATTGGGTAGAAGTTACCTATCACCTTTCTATGTCCGGCAAGAAGCAATCTCGCAAGGTTTCTAACATGAGAATACTATAAACGCCACAGTGTTTGGTTAAAGGGTAGCTATAATTAAAATGCTAATATTGCTGCACATTTTAAAACAAAACGTTTAACGGTCATGACAATAAATAATAGATTCAGATCAATTTACTTTGCAGTAAATTGCAAAACATAAGGATGAAGTTATTTGGTAACAAAATATATTATTTTCTTTTTGTTTTTTTTTTTTACTTTCTTTAAACAAAGAAAATTACAATCAAATAATTTAGAAACAAATTAGAACTAATATTTACAATTGAAACAATTGAGCTAACTGCAGACTGTTGCAAACAATCTACAGGTCAACTGTTCCATATCAATACCAGTCGGAAGCGTCCCCAAGACGCTGGCTGCATTGCCCCGCTATATGGCAATGCTGATGCGCTGCGCCAGATACTCACCAGCTCTTAGCCAACCTACTCAAAGTAAGTTAATTGTTAATAAATAATTTCATCCTTATATTTTGGTCATGACAATGATAATGTGCATAAGTGACAATTTAAAAAGCAGGTAGATTTAATAGCATGAGCTCTGTGCCTCTAGCTCTCCCTTTAAATTCGATCATTTAGTAAAAGGTAAAAGTAGGTAGCTATTAAGAAGACCGTAAAACGTAAGCATTTGTGTACTAATCAGATACACTGAACTGCTATAAAGTAACGGCCTTGACTTGCAAATGCGTATAAAGGCGAACCTCAATGCCGGAAATTAAATACTAACGGAGGACTTTTTAAGGCAGAATGCTTTACGGCAACACTCAAATCAGTGTGGCAGAATGAAATGCTTTATGTTGCCATTTCCTAACAGAGGTTGTTGACCGCTTGCGTAGTGCTATGTGAACTGTGGCAAAGGTCAAGTTAATTGTAACTTCTTCGAGATGCTCTGTTATTTGGGTGAAAGAACAAAGGGCACTTGGTCGCAAGAGTTTGTTTGTAAAGGGTCTAAATATGGAAATGGAACTCGAGATTATTTAGTTCTTTTGTGCGACGTACAAAGCAGTGGGTGCACCGCGTTATTATCTTGTCAGAGTCGTGCATTTGGTGGCTGTTTATATGAAAAATACTGTACAAATCTGCATTACTTCCTTTAGTTCCTTTGTGAGTTATTTTGAGGTGTCCTTTGTGATTTATGAATACTACTTTTACCTAAGCACAAAAACTTTTCGAGATTCTTTGCCATGGAAACAAGAAAAGTAGAATCACTCTAATAATAAAAAAATGCGATAGTTTTGATGGAAGGATGGATAGGTGGGTCGATGGATAGAGGGATGGCTGGATGGGTGTTTCAGGAGTTTGTTACTTCTTCACGCCAAAACTACTGAACGGATCGGACAGAAACTTTGCGTAGATGTAGGTCTAGACCTGGAATAAAACATACCTACTGCTACCATAATCCCATAAATTAGTTCCCAAGGGATAGAAAAACCTTTGAACGTTTCCATAGAAAAAAGCGGGCAGAAACTAGTAGTAAATAAAGGGCAGGAAAAAGATGAGAAAAATTCATGGTAAATACTGTGCACTGGTGTTACCTACTGTGTGTACCCTATAATAAAATAAATAACGCAACATTTGTTAACACATAATATTGCACACAACTCACGTTTAAGCATCTAATTTTGTCAAAGCCACAGCGATGTCTAAAATTACAGGTTATAATTCCTACACGTATTTATAAGTCTTCAATACCTGTTCACTTGTTCACCAACAGCTATAATAGGTAAGTACAGGTAAATCGCTCGGGCAGGTAATTGTGGGTTATGTAACAAACATCTACGTAAACTAAAGCAAGGTTGCGGGCAGTCATTGATAAAGTTGGTTGTTTGCTAAGTAGATTAATATTCACAATACGAGACTATTGGATTCGAAAAAGGCCTTGCATCAATGAGTTTCTCTGTGCGGAAATGTGCGCATTATTTGGTGCTATATCCCATGACGCACACGTAGAGGGCCTCGTTGTGCAGAGTCTGAGCAGTGAAAGCGTTAACAGCGAAGAATCACCGTGAGGAACCTAAGAGGTCTCTGTAGAGAAAAGCAAATGTTAGAAGCATCTAGTAAGAACTAAGTTTTAGAAACGTGTCAAAATAGTTTTCTTATCCGGCGGCTAGATAATAGAAAGCTCATAATTAGGAACGGAAGGAGGAATCGGAGGCCTCTGTCCTACAGTGGGATCTACAATTCAACATGCTTATCATAATGTCCCCTGTTTTTAACATAAAGAGAGAAACCTATTTAAAAACAAATTAATCAAGCACCTGCTCTACGGGCACAATAAAGATATATAGATAGATAATACTTTATTGTACCACACAAGGCAAAAAACAATACAGATATAGAACCTAAAAGTAGACGAAGTACAGTTTAATAAAACTCCTAGAGGAAAGTCGTTATGTGCAGAATCTGGGCCGATATAGGTCGATGTTCACGAAGCCACGTAAGCTGGCTGTATTGTGATGTGAAGGGCCCTCTGCGATTGGCCCTCATTGATATGCGAAGTATAGAGCCTAAACTCGAGCCACATCCAACTTCTGCTGATGATTTGCTCTACAAACATACAGACAGTTTCTCCAATAATTGACATACTACTTATGTGTTATAGAACCGTACTAATAATCCAAAAACGTTCCACCTAGGTAAGAACCTAGGTAAGATACCTAAATATCAGGAGCGTAATTTTTTTTATTCCTTTTGAACACTATGGTGTAAATAAAATTTATGGTAAAACGAAATATTCGCGATAACGCCAAGGGCAATCGCCCATAACTACATATAATGTACAGAAACTAATGTATAAAAGGATTTAAGCACTAAAATACACTCAAATTTCGTGATTGAATCACAAATGTTGGTAACATTGATACAAAATTCAATTTGAGGTAAGCTACAATTAATAATATCGTCAAAACATGGTCATAACTTTGTTTTGAACATTTTCCCTTCATTTCGCAATAGTTGACTCATTTTGTTATAGATACATATTTGATGGATTAGGTACCATGTTGGAAATCGTTCAAATTTTCCTGTTAGTTCTAAAAAAAACAATTTAAATAAATAGGTTACATAGCTGTTTGATCAGTAAAATTAATGTTTTGGTCTGCAAAATTAATTATTTAGTCGGCAGGAATACCTATACAATTTATTTTTACAAGAATATAAGTAGATAAGCTGATTGGGCTGCAAAATTAATGTGTTGGTCAGCAGAATTCATTACAGTCGTGATATTGAAATCTGACTAGTGGTTAAGGCACTAGATGGGAACATAAATTCTATTTTTACGTTCGCAATTTAATCGTGTCCAATAAGTAAATTAAGTTATGGTATATTATTTTATTACTATTAACCGTAGGATTAGTCTGAATTTCGGAACAGAACAATTAGGTATGTCAGTCAATAAACAAGTGCTTACAGACCCTGTCATAAATCCTAGGAATACTGTGGGCTTCCGAGGGCACCTGCGTGTAACGCCACCTTATGGCTTCAGTTGTGAATCCAAACTATCCAGAGACCCATTCGAACACACAATAAATATCTTTATTATAGTCCAGCTGTTTTAGTGTACTGCACACGTGTTTATGGCACTAAACTCCTCCATAACAGCTGGAGCTGGGAATATTCTGTACCTATCGTACGTACAGATAATTCTAAAGGTATGTATTATTTTTTACGTCTTGTTGTTGTATCCAATTGTATCCAACGTCCATACCACGTTGAATACACCGGTTCTCGTCCTATCACCGAAGTTAAGCAACGTCGGGCGCGGTCAGTACTTGGATGGGTGACCGCCTGGGAACACCGCGTGATGTTGGCTTTTTGCACTTTTTGTTTTGCAAAAATAATCATCAAACGACGGTTGATTCTGCTTTTTGTATGGGGCTAGATGAACCTGTGCTGTAAAACATGTACCCTCATCTTAATGTTGTTCCATCTGACTGAACTATATTTTTAATCAATTTATGACGTCACAATCTCACCTTTTGTGTGGCTTAAATTGTCTACATTCAGTACCACATTCGCCAACGTCCATACCACGTTGAATACACCGGTTCTCGTCCGATCACCGAAGTTAAGCAACGTCGGGCGCGGTCAGTACTTGGATGGGTGACCGCCTGGGAACACCGCGTGTTGTTGGCTTTTTGCATTTTGTTTTGCAAAAACTAACATATTATCACAAGGGTTTTTAATTTTGCTCTCTGTTTGGGGCTAGACGATCCTGTGCTGTTAATAATAATAAAATTAAGATTAGCAAATCAAAGTAAATTTTACAGCTTATCAATTTTTATAAAACCCCAAACATGATTTGCTGCTGCTTTACTAATATATATTACTGCAGAAATATTTAATTTACTAGACATCATTTTTTTGGCTGCGCCATTTCACATTATTTGCTGACCAATTTATAATTTTTGCCGACCACTACGTGCAGCACAATTCACTTTTTGTGCTGGCTAAAACAATTGTTCAGCTGACCAGAATCTCTTTATTTTGCTAACCGACTAAATAATACCAATTATCATGCAGATTAAAGCGTTGCAATGGCACTGTTTATCCTAACTCTACGTAAGAGAGTCGGTTAACAAGCCCTTGTTCATGTTACAAATAGCAATAGGCAAAAAGACGATTTAACCACTTTAGATTAGCGAGAAGCGCTCGCAATAACGGATAGTGGTGACAGCAAGAGATGTATTTACCTTCTGTGAGGCTACCGTTATTATTACACACATAGAGTATAGCTAGATCAATCCATTGGACATAAAGTTATTTTTTAAAGCAGCGGGAGAAAAGGAAGTTCTCTCGATGGGAAATTTGGAAATAAATCCGATCATTTTGAGTCTGGCTTTGGTGATACCCAGGGCCTCTACTACTTAACTAGAGTACGGTCTACGATTGAATCGGGAACGAGAGATCTGTCAATTATCAAAATGTTTACGAACAAATATACTTTTATTTGCCATCGACTGTCAATTTATTTCCTACGTCGATACTTTCGATATCTTTTGCAGAATAGAGAGCAGAATTTACCTTCTCGCTTAATAACGAAGGTAATGATTATGTAAATGTCTACTTTACTGTTGCATAACTGTATTTACTCGTAAATTTAAAAATCTCAATGGATACTTATTGACAGAAATTTTGGAATACCGGATTCAGTAAAAAACTACTCTTACCTACATTAAACTCCTACTTTCATTGCCCAAACTCATTTGGAACTTCGATTAGAAATCCCAATTTTAGTGAAACTCTATTTAATGAAATTCCTATTAAAAGTTATTCATTATTTGCACGTTCAAAATAGCAGAGGCTCTTCCGCTATTAATGGAGTAAATGTTGCCTAAAAAGCAACGTCCGATAAAACTAAAGTCATCCAAGCAGGAAGACAACTATCTAACCGGCGCTCTTATATGATATGCATGGAATGCTTTGTGGAAGTTGAGGCTTTGATCTTCTCTTGGACCCTCTTTAGGTACGTTATATTAGAAACATGGCGACCAGTCAGTCAAACAGCGTAAATATTTAATTTTACGTCACCATTTTCTCTTAACATAGTAGTAGGTAGGTACCTATAGGTACCTACTATTATGTTACAAATGCATATAAAGGTATGCTATTTCAACAGTTTTCCAATTCTCGTATTTATTCGAAATGTTTCATTTACCTTACCCAAAACAAAAACGGGTTTCCCTTTTCTAAATTTAACACTTTTGGACCGTAGAAGAACACAAACAAAACACTTGCCTAACTTGCTTCTGCTGATGAAGAAAACACCGAACCTCATCTGCACAAGCAGCAGCACAAAGCGACACATCGACACGCGCAACAATCGTAGAAAACACGAATTACACTAAAAATCGATTTTACGCAATGATAATCACGGAAGCGTCGATTGAGACCAAACTCTGTCTATGAACGTCTCGACTCGAATGCCGAGTAATCGGATAATTACCTCGGAATCCAAAGCACTGCATTCTTCTGCGCACGCGGCAGCAAGCGCCGGCGGCTACTACGCTCAGGCTAGCACTGTCGCGCTCTGACATAACGCCCTATGGCATACCAGCAACCTTTGAACACATGCGACTGAAAATGCTGTTCGCGTAAATGTTTGTGGACAATACGCGCACTGGACCGCAAGCGATGTCGGCTCAATCGAAACGGTTCCGCGTTATCAACAACTCAGATAATACTCACCAAGATAAACTTGATCTCTAAGTTCAGTTAGATAAAATAGCATTCAGTTTATCTGATAATCGAGATATGATGGACGTAGCTAAGATCAAGGTGACCCAGACTATCTTACTGAGAGAAATATTCTCAGTAGGTTAGATAGGTACGTAATCTACAATTTATACAAACGTAAAGTGTTTGTTTTAATTATGATCTGTGTGATAGATATTATAGAAAGCAAACTAACAAGACATAACAGTATTAGATTATTTTCGTGAAATGTTTACGCATTCATTCCATTAGGTACATTCTCTCCATTGAATATTCTGATAGTTTTGATAGAAATGAGGTTACCACAGTGGAATGCCGGTAGCAAACTGAAGCACTACTATGAACTACTGAAACTAAATGAGTACTTGGAGATACAACATTTTACTGGACTTTCTGACAAAGTAATGTGCTGTGCCGATACGAGCAATTTAACAAAAAACAGATCTAGTAGAGCCATTGAATGGCAATCCGCTCTCTGAATTCACCAGATTATTTGAGACTGACATAGCAGAACGGAAGGCAGATGGTAACTCTTCCGATGAAAACTGTCAACTAATCAAATACTTGTATCAATTCATATTTGACAAGTAATTTATTTGATCGCTCTCTCAATAACCCATATAATTCCAGTACACGCATATCTAAACACACATACACACTCATAAGGTCTCCGGTTGCCTAGACTCTCATGAGACTGGTGCCTCAGGAGAACTAACTAGCACACAGACACATTCATACTACACACTCATAAACACGGATATATATGTATAATAAAGTGTTATGTACCTTGCACTATTAAATTAATGTAATGTTAATGTATGAACGCACATGGATGTAACCGTACGCACCCGGCAGACGGAGTTTTTGATTGTATAATTGACATAGTAGATGTATAAGAACTTACTTTAAACCCGCTATCCTAACCCTTGGTGACCACCTACCCGAGGGGAGTAGTTTCACAATCAGCGCTGCATGTTCCTTGCATGCAGCACAATGCTGGATCAACTCCCTTCGCCTGTGATTAGAACCTTTTTTTTTTGTGCATAATTCTAGTTTAGGTTGAGAAGTAATAGGCAATAAAATGATTTATTAGTATTATTATCTCTGCTGGGGGTCTAGAATGCATATAAAGTTTTCTAGAACGAGAACTAGGCGACACACAACTTAAGACTTGTCCAGTAACCCAGTTTCGTGGTTGGGCGACTGACACACTAGACCTCGGCCAGACGAGCCCTATTAATATCAGATTTTATTACATCGATGACAAATATAGATTTTTTCTTAGCTGACTGGAAAACAAGTTTCTACGCAATACTTTAATAATACTTACTCAGGAGAATAAATGTTACCTTTTTTGTAACACATTAGTTACACAGGTCATCATTGTTAACGCTGTTACTCCCTACCTTTAAACCAATGATGCTCTTATAATAATTGATTGAAGTAGCAGTGTTGTATTAGCAAATTTTGTCATTTAATAATGACTTAGAATTAGTAGCGATTTAATTAAATTCAGTGAAACCAGGGGCCTAAGATGCGCGCCACGAAAGACGTCGCGCGCGTGACGTCTATTTTTCTCGTCGTCAGTGGTTTTCTCGTTAACTCTAAGATGCGCACCACGAGAGACATAATACTCGTTGTCGAGTAGTCTTTCTCGCGTAGAGACAGCCTCCCAGACGAACACCCGTTTAGTTCATTCAATTGTCTATGGTTTTTGTGAACTGCACGGAAGAAATAGACTAACCTTCTTAGTTTTCACCTTGTTATTGGTAGTTTGAACATTTTCACTGGTAGAATGGTGGTAAACAGTCGAAACGCAGCCAAACAAAAAAAAGAAGGAGAAGCTATTTCAACATTGGCGGGCGAAAATTTCCGCTTCAGTTTAGTAGCTACACTATCATTATGTATTATGTATGTTTTCTATTATGCACGTGCCTGACCCATGACCTATTGTTAGAGGTACCGTGAAATAATAACTCCAACGCTGATAATTCGCAACTGATTTATTAATTAGATTTAAGATACATGAAGGTTCAATACGGAAACACAAAGATCACGTATTGCAAGTAGACATTATAATGTAGGACTTTAGGTGAACTAGATTCTCGGCCTGACCTGACACATTGTACTTCGTACATCGCTAAGCTATAATAACATAGGAAGCTAGGTAACCTTGATATAACACGCATAGACTGAATAACACATTGTACCTTGTACATCTTGGCCACTAGAAAAAGGGAAAACAATGTAATGTGTAAGAACAAGAATCCAGACACATCTAGGATTCTTCCCTGATAATGTCACTACATTGCACTTCGTACACCTATCTTATAACAAGGTCAAGAAAAATGTGAGCAAGTACATGATGTGCTTCATCCTTAGCGCTTAAAGTAGAACTACATAGCTCTTGGAGATATTTTACAATAATACGTAATCCTTTAGTTATCATTATACAGGCACCGTTCCCAAGCTTCTCCTTGAGTAAGTACCTACAATAAGTAGGTACCTACTGGTAAGTAAAATAGATACTTCTACAAAAATCTTTCATGTCTCTATTATTATACACCGCCAATATATTTGATACGGGACCACTAAAACCAAGAAAATTAGAAGAAAATATTCAAAAAAAAAGTTCTCGAGAATTCTCGTGCTCAAATTGAAAAACGATAGTTATCCCGCGCTAAACTGTCAAAAGTTGAGAAAATTTGGTACGCATCTTAGCGTTTGACGAGAAAGGCTACCACATATAAGATATACATTCACTAAAATCGTTCACGTGACGAGACGTGATGACATTTGGTGCTGCATGCTAGCATCGGTCGAGAAATCGAGATACCGCCATTTTTGTCGAGTTATCGAGAAGAAACACGCTTCTCGTGGCGCGCATCTTAGCCCTGCAGGATGACATTACTGAATCAATAACACCTGGATCAGCTTGCAGAGACAAATAAAAACAGAACAGCGAGAACAAAGCCCTGATAATTTAAATAAAACAGATTTATGCAGCATCTGTATGTCTTGTTGAATTGTAGAGAGAACCGGTCGGAAATATTCGCACTAGGCACATGCGGAACAAAAGTGTGAGTGTGAGTTGAACGACAATAGAAATGAATGCAAAAAATTATAAATATTTAATATCCGATTAGGAAGAATAGAATCCTAACACTATTCTGCGACATTAACTATTAATAGTTGACTAGCGTAGGAAATGATGATTACTGACACGTAATCTTTACATAGATTACCCATAAAAGCATGTTCAATCAAATATACGCAGTATTCGCTACGCAGAGCGCTAGTGGTTTCGCTTAGATTTTGGGCGGTCCGCGGTATTCCGTCGAGTATTTTAGTGACTAGGATTATCGCATACCCACTCGGATTTCGCTACCGCTCGGGGTAGCGAATACCTAGATGTCAAAACAGGCTTTTAGATGGCATTACACCTTCTAAACATCTTCGGCTTTTAAACAGAGTCTACAACAGAAACAAATTTTAAACAGAGTTCCAGTTACATATGTTATGACAAAATAAACAAAATACATAAGTACATCTTTTCCGTCGATTAAATGACATCTACTCCGATCTAGAATGCAGCTTTGAAAGGTCTGGAAATCTGGAATTGTCGTAAAATCGGATTGGCTGAAACTCTGTAGAGAAATATGACCCTGATTATAATTGAATCTTCAAGCATACTCGTACGAGCGGAATCTAATAGTGTGCATTCGACAAAACGAACACGCAATGCAGATAAACTGAAGACGAAACTTCAGAGCAGCCATTTTAGAAGTTCCTCCAAGCTAATACATGAGTGATTTAACCTTGATTATGCTCTATTGCCGATTTCAAGGTCTTCAAAATATAACAAGATGGAGATAGATATAAAACTAGTTCGTCTAAACGACGCAGTCATCATAATGTAGGTACTTAGAGTTATCTAAGTCACGGACGGACACAATAACAGAGCGATAGATAGCATATACATTTACATTGTATTCAATCCTCTCTAGTACACTGCATTGTGTGAGGTGTCTAGCTGACAGGTCTTTGATTCAAAGCATCATTGACGTGGCTGTTAACACGATGGTAGCTTTGTTGCGAGTTATGATTACTAAGGGATCATCTTCACGGGCGGGTGTTTCGATAGTCTTGTCGTGCATAGTTCAAAAACAATTCTATGAGCGTGTGGAGACATGGTGATAATTTATATTGATGCGAAATATTCGCCCGTGACTATTTTTCAGCACAGTTCTGAGTAGTGACGCACAAAAAGAATTCGTAGATAGATAGAAGATAGAAAATACTTTTATTGCACACTTAAAACTAAGAAACAATTTACAAATGAAATAATTATAATAAAAAGTCACATTTGGTTGTCTTAACGCTCAAGAGCGATCTCTGCCAGACAACCTGGTATGGATAGGATCGTCGGAAATACATGGGATAAGATCTGTCTGCATCTAATATGGTACTTCTTAAAAATATATAATTCTACAATATAAATCACAAAAAAATAAATACATACCTACTCCTATATATGTAAATATATTTACACCTACACCATATATATCCTTTACCATATCTTTGAAAATGTGTAGTGAGTTCGCACACCTTACAGTAACCGGCAATGCGTTCCATAGAATGAGTTCCTGGACAGCCCGGACAGTAACTGAGTTACTGTAGAAGGAAGTAGAGTGGACAGGTATTTGGAGCATAAGGGTTTCAGAGGAGCGGAGAGAACGAGAATGA
The DNA here is from genome assembly GCA_963662085.1 of Eupithecia inturbata. Lineage (NCBI taxonomy): Eukaryota > Metazoa > Arthropoda > Insecta > Lepidoptera > Geometridae > Eupithecia > Eupithecia inturbata. The sequence continues at coordinate 4,171,067 of OY759177.1, forward strand.
GAAAGATGAAGAAATGGGAAATGTGCTTTGAGATAATGGGGTGCAGAAGATAAAAATAAAATATTGTAAAGAAGAGTTAGAACGTGAGAATTTCGCCGTAGCCCTGAGCTTTCTGCGGAACTCCGAGACGTGGTCATACTTGCGCAAGCCAAATATAAACCTCATCCCGACGTTCTGCAGCCGCTTAAGTTTATCTAGCTGCTGCTCGGTTAAATCTAGAAAGGAAGAATCAGCGTAATCAAGAATTGGAAGGAGAAGAGATAAAAAAAAATTTTAGTAGCAATAGGAAGAAAATTGCGTAATCTTTGAAGGGCTTCGAAGCTGAAGCAAACAACATATCATATTCCTATCTCCGTCTCAAAAAGGTCCGTCTAGAAAAGGGACGTCAGATTTTTTTGTTCTATTTCTGACAGAATTGATTTTCTTCGAATGTATAAGAACTAGGAACGGACATAATAAGTACCTATCTATGATGAGATGGAATAACCAATGATGGGTAGACTAGATGTAGATAGATAGGTAATAAAATTACATAATGGATATGGGCGTTGAGCACAAAATGTATTCAAACAATACAAGTTCACTTATATATATACAAGTACACTTATATACTTATTGTGTAGGTAGAGTATTGTACAGTAATTTTATAGGCAATACAACGTAAAAAGTTTTTTGTGGTTTATATATTACTAGCTGCAGCCCGCGGCTTCGCACGATTTTTTCCGGAATAAAAGGTAGCCTATGTTCGGCCCCGGGATACTATCTACCTCGCTGCCAAATTTCACCGAGATCCGTTCAGCCGTTCTTGAGTTATGAATAGTGTAACTAACACGACTTTCTTATATATATATATAGATTATGATGTAAGTAGTTATTCAAAACACGGTAACCCAACCTGCATGTAGATTCGAATCAACGGTTTTCAAGCACCTTTCTGTAAACAGAGATAACAAACACGTTCGTTGCTCGTAAACATAGGAGTTCAACCCAATTCCGTACTCGGTGAGATATTCTTGTTATAGGTTTTGTAAAGTACCTGGTCAATGCTGACTAAGGATAGATTTCCACTAAACGAGTAGAGAAATAGAGATCTTCTCTCCTAAATCTGAGGTTTTCTATTCTATTGCCCTTTTAATAAACCTTTGAATAGTTTTTTGGTTAAGAACAAATTAGAAAATAATTTCGAAACTAAAAGATAAAAAGCGTCACTGTCTACTAAATAGGAGTTTTAAAACTGACAGGGAACTAAAACAATATTATCCTAACTTATCCAATTGTCAGCATTTGATTCTTATATGCAAAATTAAGTAGGTTACCTATCTAGTTTTAGGGTTCCGTACCCGAAGAGTGAAAACGGAACCCTATTATTAAGCCTCTGCTGTCCGTCCGTCCGTCCTTCTGTCACAGGGATATCTCAAGAACCGTATGAGGTATCACAGTTGAAATTTTCAGAGATTGTGCATTTCCCTTGCCGCTGTAACAGCAAATAATAAAAATAAAATATATATCAAAATTAAAGGGGGCTTTCGTACAAAAAAACGGGATTTTATGGCTATTTTTGCTCTTTGTTTTTCAAGGCCTTGAAAGTTTCATGTGTCTACCTATTGTGGTTCAAGAACCAGGTAGATACATGAAACTTTCTGTAAATAAGTAACATTTCAACTGTTATTGCAGTTGGAATGTTACTTATTTATTGATAACTAGCTGCAGCCCGCGGCTTCGCACGCTTTTTTCCGGAATAAAAGGTAGCCTATGTCCGGCCCCGGGATACCATCTACCTCGCTGCCAAATTTCACCGACATCCGTTCAGTCGTTCTTGAGTTATAAATAGTGTAACTAACACGACTTTCTTTTATATATATAGATATAGATAAAGTTGAAAATTTAAAGGCGGACTTCGAACAAGAAAATTTGATGTTCTTTGAAAAAGTTGGCTGATTTTTACGGTCCAGAACCCTTCGTATGCGAGTCGACTCGCACTTAGCGGTTTATTTCGTTCAATCTGATCTTGTATGAATTAAAATTCATTTGCCTTAGGGCTTCCAATACCGGGATCCTGGTATTAGCCAATACCGGGATTCCGGTTTTTTTTTCGAGATTTTTAATACCGGTATTAAAATGTTCATAACCGGGATCCCGGTATTAGTGATTTTATTTTAATTTTAGTACAAAACACAAAATAATAAACTATCACTACCGCACATAGACATTTTTATCCATTTATTTATTTTGGAATATTTTAAATCGGACTTCCTGGAAATCCCGCGTTGCTCTAAGTTTTAAGTACAGTGCGGAAGGCGGCGGCGCCCGCCAGGGGTGAGGGGAAATTCCCTATACGTCCCGGCCGCTCCGCCTCCCCTCAGGTGCATGCAACGCGAAGCTGTTATAGACACTGTTATTATATCTTAGATGTTAAAACCCAAATATCGTTGAGAAACTTATTACTTAAAAAAATGTTGTTAGACAAGTTTTGTGAAATTCTATAATTATAAATGTGATTAGTCATAACTTTTATAACGCAAATTATCGTAAAAAAAGACTGATCTAAATGACACTTATTATTATTGTCATATAAAAAGATAATTGATTTGACAATAAAACTTTGTTTATTAATTTTACTTTCTAAATACGTATACTTCCAAAAAAGAATAAAATTAAAAGTCTGATAAAAATAAGGTGTTTTTTTTCAATACCGGTATCCCGGAATCCCGGTATTTAGAAAAAACATTCGGTATTAATATCGGTATTGAAAAAATCCGGTATTCGAAAGCCCTAATTTGCCTGTTATAACCATGCGCTCTGCGTTGTATGATCATACCTACATACTTATATTTGATTATGAGTTATGTACACAGCAACCTATTCTTTCAATAAAATATTTGCAATCGGATATCAGTGCCTGACAATAGATGAACAATGGGAAACTGTGATGTATTCAAATGTGGGATAAATATGCGAATAATAATTATGTTGATTTAAATAAAAAGGCGAAGTGCGAGTCAGACTCGCACACGAAGGCTTTCGTACTAAAAAAACTATTGTTATAAAATCAGCATATGCATTATCAAGTTCTTTAGTAAACTTGAAGCTCTATTATAGTACCTAAGTATATCTCGAAATTGTTAAATATATTGTTATTATTATTTGTTGTTCATCATCATCATCAACCTATCTTAGTCCACTGCTGGACATAGGCCTCCCCTAATGAGCGCCATAGCACCCTGTCTTCAGCTTGCCGCATCCAGCATCTGCCTGCAGTCTTTCGCAGATCGTCATCTCACCTGGCCGAAGGGCGTCCTACACTACGTTTGCCGAGTCGCGGTCTCCACTCGAGAACGTTTACCCCAGCGGTTGTCGGTTCTTTGCGAGATATGGCCGGCCCAGTGCCACTTCAGTTTGCTAATTCTTTGAGCTATGTCGATAACTTTGGTGCTATGTCGAATGTATTCGTTACGAATCCTATCCTACAGACAAACTCCGAGCATAGCTCTTTCCATAGCTCGCTGAGCGACTTTGAACTGTTGGACCAACCGTACCGTGAGTGTCCACGTCTCAGCTCCGTAGGTCGTATCATAACGGGTAGGACGCACTGGTTAAAAATATTCGTTTTTTGTTAAATTATTTGTTGTTAAAGCAGGTAAAATAACACTATTTAGCTTTTTGAGAATTTCATGTGTTATTCGTGAGTTGTGTTATTAAACTTGAGCAAAAAACCGAAACAAAGGAGACCTTTAATTTTTATTAAATTTTTAATTTAACTGTCTACCTACTTACGCTTCATGAGGTCCAACCCGCTGCAAGACGGACGGGAAGACAGACAGCGGACGCGTAATAAAGGGTCCCGTTGTTGGCACCCTTTGGAGTTTGGCATGTACAGAACCCTAAAAAACTACGCAGAGGCACGCACAACTTAAACTAAGTAAGCAGGCAGGTAATAGGTAATCATGTTTTATTATTAGTGAAGAAGGGTGCTCTGTATACAAAGAAAAAAAATATTGTTTGGGGTTTTTGTCATGTGTGTGTACTATGTACCTATAGGTACCTAACCGTAGTTCCGTTGGCTCTCGCTGTAGCCATTTTGACAAATTAGGTGAATTTATTCCAATTTCTCTAACTACCTACCTTAAGAGGGCGCAATGCGCGCCATTTTGTAAAAGGATAGACATAGGATTTCGCGTTCATTGGAGCGGGACATAACATACGTTTTTGGAACGGGCGGCGTAAGCGCAAAAATCAAGTTTTTGTTTATTTACAAGAGAACTACACAACTTATGAAGAAACTGGTTCAAGGAACCAAATAATTAGTAATAAATAACCTAAGAATCAAACATAAGTCATTTCGATATACCGAAGGGTTCTTGAGATCTCGACCAAATTATGTGCAAAACAGTGCACTTTCATAAAAATAATATATCGTATTTTTTTCTTAATCTTGTTTTACATTCAACAAAGAAAAAATGTAGAATTTTATGTAATTCGAGTTAAGCACGGTGATCCCGTGAGTACTGAGATCTAGGCCTAGTTTGACAGCCAAACCCGTTGGGCTCGTCCCAAGCTTTTCTCCAAAAAATTTATCTATATTTACGACAAATTCTATTAGTGCTACGCCGTAGCAGCGTGCTACGAGTTTTTCGTCTACGGTAACATGACTCGCCCTTCATTAAACAAAGCAAAATAATGTTCATAAATCACATGATCAAAAAAAACAAGGAACCTAACATGGAGTGTCGTTCGCTAAGCTATAATGTGATATATGTATTTATTGGCGAATGTGGAATCTGGCAAATGTGACCTCACGTTACCAACACTATTTAAAGGCACCTAGGTGGCTCAGAGCTAAGCTACTTGCCAAAAATTAACAACTATCAGGCTAAAGTTTTTGTTGTCGCTTCTTAGTCTACGTACCGAAGCGACAGAAATAAAAAACATCACTTTATTTCCATATCAGTGTTTAATTTTAAGAATTTGACCTTTTTTAAGTGTAAGTATATTTATTCTATTTATGGAAATAAAGAAAATAAAAAATGCAGCCAGCGTCTTGGGGACGCTTCTGACTGGTATTGATAGGATCAGTTGAGCTACCTGTAGATTGTTTGCAACAGTCTGCAGTTAGCTTAATTGTTTCTATTGTAAATACTAGTTCTAATTTGTTTTTATTATTGAATTGTAATTTTCTTTGTCAAAAAAAGATTTAAAAAAAAAAACGTTTGATTTGATTGAGTTGTACTAAGAAGTATGTATTAGAAAAACATTTATTTATGTATTAGTACCTGAACCTACCTTTAACGTTACTATCTACTACTGTGATTAAAGTTGACAGAACATAGACAATCTCATACTCATCAGAAACATTTCCCTTATTAAATGTTGTTTTAATACCATCACGCATCAAATTAGGTCTTTCTGAACAAAATCCATACTAATAATATGCTAATGCTAATGTAGGAACATCGTAAAGTACCTACACAACTAAGCAGATTTCAATAAACCCTTTACGTTGTAGGTACCTACTTGTAACACCGAGGTTAATGTAATAAGGAACTAGCCTGCTTCGCGAAAACCCCAATGCTTCAGTACACGTCCCTTTTTGCTGATATCTCGTCAAAACCCTGCATTTGTTTATTCAACACGATAAAATGATAACAAAGATATGGAGAAACGAAATTTCTGCCACCCGATGGCTGTGGCTATATGATACTTTTTCTTCATTTTCATTGAAGAGTTTTGTAATAAATCTACTGAGATTAGGACCTGTCAGAATCGAAATCAGAATGGTGAATTAGAACAAGAATGAGATCAGAAATCATAATATCTTTATTGTTATTGTTACCTGTCTGTTTTTACAAAATGACGTTGCGACTTGGTGTAGTATTTACAGATCTTCTGACGTAGGTGCGATAATGAAACTTATGAGGCAGGTACTAGCGTAATGTTGATTGTTTTCAGATTCTTTAAAATAACCGCAGAATAAGCAGCAACTCAAAATTGACTCGTATCTATTGAATAAATGTTCACCTGCCCTCCTCGATGCCATTTTATTTCACTTGCTCACAATAAAAACAAAACTAACAACCTCTCCCGAAAAAAATCTCCAACTTGTTCGGCACCTCGAACCTTATTTTCATTGCACTACTGGCCACTTTCACATTTAAAAAGAAAGAAGAAACCACTGTCACTGGCCACTATCAGAAAAAGGAAAAAACAAAGATGAAGAGAAAATGGGAAATTTAATCACTGGCCACAAATAAAAAAGAAACTCGCGGGAAATGCTCTGACTATTTTCTCTATGGCGGGAAACGCGATGAACCGCGTCCGATGTGCTTCCGTTGACAACGCAGCGCGAACTGAGTGAACTGACTGGTCCTTCCGACTGGGATGGCTCCCGCCGAGCCGGCTTTCCAGGGGGCTATTCTGAATCATTTCGAACACGTTCCGAAATGCAATTTCGAAACGTGTTCGAAAATGGAACGAAAATGGAGTTAATACACCACTGCAAAAAATGTCGTGTGTGGTCATAAGTAGTTGAGAGGGCTACCTAACCAGAGGTTTAAGTAAAAGGGAGATGATGATCTACATCATCATCACCAAAGGAATTTGATTATTTTGGTACTCATTCGAGGTGCGACGGAATCTCACGGGCGACATTATCCGAGAATAATACACCTGTGCACAGTCCACAGTGTGATGTAATCTGCATACTAGTGTGACCAAAAAGATTACATGTTCGGTTGTTTTGATTGGACGTCACAGCCACACAGCTGTGTACGAGTTTTTATAGGTTTCTGTTGTGCTTATAACATTGGAAACGTGAAACGAATTGCCCATAAAACAGCAAAACAAACACGCTATTATCGCTGATTTATTTGTTGCGATTATGTGTGTATCATTGCGTTTGATTAAACGCTCTTTGTAGAGAATTCTGCGGAGGTTATCAATAACCATTAACCAGGTTTGTGTCAGGTATGCGATGTCTCCAAAACAATCGGAGTCTTTAACCTGTTTGGCGGACCTATCCAATACGGGATTGGGAATCTGGAGTCGTAGCATTTTTCAAGCAGAAAATTCATCCGATTTGTTTGCGAAAGCTGCTTTTGTGTTTTTGTCACCATAAAAGTACAAACTCTAAATACGCCAAGCTCCAGAAAACGCAAAATGCGTCAACTTTGCTCAGGACATTATAAGCATTAAATACTTTAATCTGCCTTAAACATGTCGCCATCATTTAGCATTTGGACGAAACCCATAGCCAGGATGCGAAAACGTTTGTAAGCACCTGGTCTAAGTTAAGCTACAGTAGTTTTAAGTATGCTTTATGATTATGAAGCTTTTTTTTTACCTCAAGGGCCTAAACACTATTACGATTTAAACACTATACGCCGAAAAAGAGAGCTGTGACGGAGCAATGATAAATATCGGAAACACCAGCTTTTTTAAATCATTCAAAGACTTTAAAAACCAGGTGTTTATGCAATGCTTGGACCGCATCGCTGGGGTGCTATTAATAGTGCAAGCATGCAAGCAGACACGTTCACGTTTATATAGAATCGTCTAGGGAGCGTCTGATTTCACTGAACTAATTATGTTGGAATTATTTTACCGATTGATATTACATTTTTCTATTTTCTATGCTTCCTAATGAAAAGCTCTTCGCCGCGTTGACTAACCAATTGCATACAATAGCGAGCCCGTGCGGGCAGTACCTACGCGAATGAAAATAGTAGCAAATAAATATGTATGTACTTAACTTTGGAACTTTTTAACTTTTTCTGTTTTGGAGCTCATCTACCAAACAAAGAGCCAAAAAAGTTATAAAGCTTAACCCAGTTAAAAGTTTTCTTTGAAAATTAGCATCCATATTTCGATTATTTTAGGCGAAGTTTAAATAAGTATTGTGGTCCGAACTTGCACAAATAAAGTTTTTATAGAAAGAGCTTTACTCGAACGGATCGTCCCAAACAATCTTAAGCCTTGTTTTGCTAGTTGGATAGTGGCTCCTTATAATTAAGTAATTGCTGGAATGCGCCAAAGAAACATTGAGAAAATTTTGTAGGTAAGAAGAGTAAAGTAATTTATTAAGTTACGAATTACATGGTTGTAGTAACTATTGCGGGATTCGATGATACCCGCAGTAGTTTTTAGTAAAACTGTGTCGCAGACCATCGCATTAGTAAGAACCTATATATTAGTAGTTATCAGACCTACATTATTCAAGAGTTCCGAATCGAATGGTATCCAACCAGAAACGAATTTGAGCATCGAAAAAGTTTGCTCTGAGTATAATTCTGTTTGTGCAAAGAGTCACGAAAATAATACATTCTGATACATTATGTTAAAAATAAAAGAGAAAAACAGTTTATACTTAGTGGAAAAAATGTTTCTAACTTTCCACAAGAGAAACTGAAAATATCTACGGATCATAGAGCCTACGGGTAATGTTTTACGGTGTTAGCTTGTGGCAGACTGTGCAAAATCAATAATTTCCGCCTGCAGACATGCTGATTGGACGTGCCAACACATGACCGAGCAATTCCAACGAAACCATAGGGTAGGTTTCTCATTATAGCATGGGATTCGTTAACTACGATAGATACCTATCTGTGCCTACCTACTATCTTAGGATATGTACCTATGTTGGTGCTCTGTGCTCTCTAATCATTACCTTCGTTAGATCTTTTAAATGAAAAATAAACAAGATCCGCCAAGTGCGAGTTGAACTCGCGCGCCGAGGGTTTCGAACGTTTATCAAATTATACAAATAAGTATTTAATAAAAGTTTCGGTTATAGACTTCGCTATTTAATGTGACCTAATGAAACCTACCAACCTACATTTCAGATGGATCACTTTGCAAACTTTGGAGATTAGTGGGTAATGCTAATTTTTCGGCTTTTTCAAAATATTTCAATATATCTAGGTAGGTAGGCATAGGCAATGTTACCATTTTATCTACAAACGCGCGTGGATTCGAAAGGACCTGAGCTTCCGTAGGATGGTTCCTACGGTAGATTCCTATCTATCGAATCCACCAAAATCGAATCTCAGGTAGAGTAGATGGTATCTCCTCATCGCGTCCCTTTGTAAGCTTTTGTTAGGGATTTTTTGGTGCTGATTGCACCGAAGACGACCTAGCCACCTCTACTACTTATTAGCGAATAATTTGAATAAGCTTGTATAATTATATTTATGTACATTTCTAGCTACAAAAATTTTAAGAAAATACTGTGCCGCAAACATAATGGACCAGGATGTATAGCAATTCCATTAAAACGCATAGGAATCCAAACAATGAGTCAGTAAAAGTCGGAAAAGAAAGACAATGCGATGCGCGAACAAAGGACGACGGACGACGGATCACAGCTGGCATAGCAATCAACTGTGGACGTTGATGGTGACTTGGTACCTACTTGTTTTGTGCTATGTATGGGCGTATAGGCAGTATGATCATCGACATCAACAGCCTTTATCAGCGCTGGACATTGGCTGTATAGATAGGGTAAGTACCCTAATAACATTTTGGCAGTTTGGTTCAATTCAAGGTCTCGTACAACCGGCTAGCGTGTTCATTGAAGTTTACCCGTAACGTAACCCAGAGTTAAGCCCCCTCATAACTAGAAGTCGTTTGTTTTCTTCTATTGACAAAAGTCAGAGTGAGATACTGTTCAGCAACTATTTTAAGGTGACAGATATTTATGAGTACGGGCTGGTACGGGGCTGCAAGTCTTTCATTACCTACATAGATAATGTTAATACATTTTAACACTCATAGTGCACATGGCCTTCTAGTACATACGTACTCGATGTGCAGTGCAGCGGCGCGCCCGCCCCGCTGCTGCTTAGGCTGGGCAGTGAATGCGTTAAAAAGCCGCAGTTCACCCCCGCAAATACCTCAGCGTCTAATAAAGAATGGCAGACAAAGCTCGTTTGATTAGGGTGACAAATCAACATCGAGCTATGCTGCGCTGTACTGCGCTGTGCTGTGCTGTGTTTCTTAAGCTACGTTTTTTTAACAATCAACATCAAGCTGTGCTGCGCTTTGCTTAGCTCAGTATTAAAAGTAATCAGCAGCTCGTGTAGTGTTGTCGTTTATCTCGTCAAAAATTAAAAAAATAGCACAGTTCGGCACAGCGCGGCTCAGCACGGCGGCGGGTAGCGCGCCTCGCTCGAGACTACTGCGTTTTTAAACAGAGCGTAGCCTGACACAGCGCAGCCCAGCATGGTTTGTTTGTATCCTCATTAAAATATTAGACGAGCGAGTTGAACAAACATAGCACAGCACAGTACAGCGCAGCATAGCTCGATGTTGATTTGTCACCCTTATAGGGGCATTGGCAAATGAATGATACCTAAGTATGAACTAAGTAATTTATTAATTATACATAACCTAAGTGGTAGAGTAGGTGCCTACCTACTCAACTCTTAACGTCTCAGGCCATATGCTAATGATTAGGACAAAGAAAACATATTTTCTTTCTCCTTGTAAGCTAACCGCTTTAACAAGACAAATTGCACCCATAGCAAAGTGTTACAATTTAATAACGAGCACTTTCCTGTCCTGCGAGTGCTAATCAATTATCGAAGTTATTGCTAAATGGCGCTGCTTTACCGGTGCAAGAACTTACCGCGAGCGGCGGCTAGTCGCTGAGACTTGGTGCTACACTTCCAAAACTTCATAGCGTCTCCGAGGTCAGAAAGTACCTAGTAAGATGACACCGCGCGCGCCCGCTAAGGCAACCAGCCACCGCCAAACTGTCCGATTGAGGCCGAAACAATGACTTTTGTTTACAAATTGAACGGCGACGCGGAGTATTTATTAATTTGTTGAGTGGAGTGGCCGACTACAAGAGACCAATGGGCTGAGGCAGAGTGCGACGAACGTACACCCCCGGCCGACGCCAATCTCCGGTTGCAACTCTGCACCGGCATCGTGAACTAAGCGTGGGACTCGACACAATTTGGATCTTAATGCGTTAAATGGAAGGTACCTTAGGTTTTTGTTATTAAAGTGCGTAGGCTTAGCCCTCACACTGAGGGTAAATACAAAAGAAATATAATAAATAACAAACCCAAACATTTTTCGATTTCGACTAGACTTGAAACCCGCAACCTTTCCCTCAGTACGGGAATGGAAATAACATTTGCGCTTCGAGGTCCCGACCCGTCGAATACGATTTATTTTTTGAGAAATTATTATATTTGTTAGGTTCATCTCAGGGAATCTGAAAATGCTTAAAAATTTAATTTAAAAACAGATTAGCGTAAAAAAGTTTATTTTCTATCACATCATGTCTTCCTACTGTAATTTTGGAACATACTTAGATGCCGAATTCCAGGCTAGGGGCAAACAGCTACGACTCGAAGCATATACTAACTATGTAGAAAAACGTGGTGCTTTCAGTTACATGTATTACTGTGGATCTTCGGCTTATCGTATCGTATTTAAAATCTTTGCGTCACAAGAATCTGCTTCGAATCTTACATGTTATTGCACTATAAAAATACATGGATAAGCATCGATAATTTCTAGGCACAATTTATGTACTGTCTAAAGGTAATTATGAATACACACTTCTATCAATACATTAAACTATCTTAGCTCATAAAATGAGATTTTCACAATCGTCGCCCTCTTCGGTTTCGTTTAGTAACTATGTAGAGTACTACCTACTGTAAGCATCAGTCAAATTCATAATATTGCTCGTTGGGTTTTGATGCCTCTCAAAATGTGCATAATAGGTAGAATGTTGAAAATAAGATCAGCAAATTGGTAAAGATCTTTTCAGTTCCATAGAAAAGAGAATTAACAGAAAACTAAAAAAACGGATCACCAAAAGGCGCTAGATTAAAAACTATTAGTAAGAGGTGGTTTAGAAAAACTGGAATAAGGTTGACTTGTATTAAATAAGGAATATTCTACTTAAAAATACGTGATTGGGCTCCAACACAAACTAAAAATTAAGGCATAATTATAGCAACGTAATTGATTCAAAATAAATAAAATTTTAATTTAAAATCCAATAAAAAATATTGTGAAGTTGATGCAATTTAAGGAGTGCATCAGGTAATAATCAGTGTCAACTCTGTTTGTGATGCTGCATTTGATATGTGCTTTGGTACAATAAATAAGTACCAAAATATTATTCAAGACCTTAGATTACAACAATGCCTATTTCATAAACCCCTCTGCTTCCTTGTGTGTAAATTGGCTAAAATTTTAAATTATTGCGTGTATTTTAGCTTACAATACAACTATAAATATCTTACTTCCATTCCAAAGATATACAACACTTATAAAAATACGTTTTTTCTTCAATTTATGTGACAGATAATTAAGAAAACTAATAAATTTTCCTTCTACTTTTGGAAATTCAAGGCTAATGGAGCTTTCATACAATTAAAGTGATGAAGGCACTGCAATTTTTTACAAATTATCAGAGTACAAACATATTCAAAGAACTTCGTGGATGTGTCAAGAAATGGTATAAAATTAATTAAATAATGCTCACTAGTTCGGTTGAATATATGAAGAGCACCCAACAAAACTTTCGTAAATGAAGCACAATAGTGGATTCCGATGCAGCAAAACCAAATTAAAGGATATCTCCAAATAAGAACAAACAGAAATTACATTTCTCACAAAATGAACTGATAGCAGTTTTAGCAATGTCTTTTACATGATGACTATACAAGTTAGTTGGGATGACTTCCTAAATCATCCCTACATTACAAATCTTCCAAAAGAATATTATAAATACGTACATACATCCCTCTTATAAAGTTAAGTAGGTCACAGATATAAAATAAACTACTTAATTGTAGCTAACTGCTAAATAATGGTGTAAGTATATAGGATTATACTTAAAACATAGTTCTAGAAATCAGTTTTTCAACCAATACTGAATAGGTGCTACACTCAAGACAATCAGCAAATGACTTAGCAACTAACACTCCCATTGCATCTGTTTTTGAACACCATAAATCTCAGACTAACACTAAATGATACAATTGGCAGTCTTTTCTAATGATACAAATTACAATAGATGGGATTCACGACAATATTTTATAAACTAACTTGTATCTTTAGAGATGGACCTCTTAGTCGCAAATTCTATTTGCTGATTGGTTGCTGCTGGTGTAAGAAATATTCTCGCTAACTTATTGCCAAAGTTACGTGTGGCGCTCATCGCAAGCTTACAACAGTTCAGTCGCCAAGAGATCTCATTTACGTAGCGCAGTCAACATCACAGTATCGACCATGCGCGTCGCACTGTCAATGTCTGTACCACGTGCCCTGCACGCGAGTTTGGAAGTGTGACACGGGTGTGACGATATACGCCTGTTGGGGCTGTTGGACCACCGCCAGCGGGATTACTTGTTGCGTCATTTCCACGGACTGGCCGTTCTCTTCAGAGACGCCGAGCGACTGCAGGTGCTGCTGCGAGACTTGCTGCACATTCTGCTGCAGCACTTGTTGGTGCTGGCTCACCTGCGGCACCAGCTGCATCTGCTGCTGCATCTGTTGCGACTGCTGCTGTTGCTGCTGGTGTATGACGACGTGCGGCGGTTGGTTCTGCATCTGTTGTTGCTGATGCACTTGCTGCTGTTGTTGTTGTTGCTGCTGCTGCTGCTGCTGTTGTTGTTGTTGTTGTTGCTGCACTTGGTGTTGCTGCTGCGCTTGTTGCTCTCTCTCTTCCTCCTTCTTTTTAGCATCCATAGCTGCCTTTTTAGCATCGGCTTTCTCTTTCTCCTGCTGTATCCTAATAGGATCCTTGTTCTTATCATATGTCATACATTTGCCACTGCGGAAAGGCACCAGCTCTTTAGAGATGTCTTGTTTCTTTGTCGCAAACTTGACGTGAGGGAACTGATCTTTCATAAATGCTCGGAAAGTGGAGTACCCCATGAGTTTCACTCCTGGTTCTAGGATCTCTCCATACTCTTTATATGCCTCAAAGAGATGCTTTCTTGAGTCTCCTTGAATGATGACCGTTTTGCTGCCCTTCTTACCGTCACCTGACGGCTGGGCATCCTTAGGCGAGGCTGCATGTTGCTTGAGGTATTCTTTCAAAAAGCTGGTAGCATGTTTGTAGATATCCAGTGTGAAGGTGTTGTAGGGTTTTTTGCCTACATTTCCATGGATACGAGGGGCCACCCCATGAGTCATCACATGTTGCCTGATGCGCTTCAATTGATAGTGCGTCACATTTTCCAGATACAAAAAAGCTTCTAAGCAGACTTTCCTCCCTTGATAAACATAACAGGCCCTTAATCTCCTCCTGACTTTGTGTCTCGAAGTTTCAGCTGGATTCGCCAAGCTTGCCATGGTAATGCCCATAAGATACATGTCATGTTCGCTTTTGGTTAGTTCAGCAATATTCAGTCTGTGACGATACACTGCCTCAGGATTGAGCCCACGGTAGCAGTTGTCTTTGCAATCACAACCCCTTCTCAGTCTTTCATTGACCTGAAATCAAATAAAAAATATAAATAAAGATTTCTGTTGATTGTCCTTTATTTTATCATTATGCAAATGAAGATGAAGTTTATATACAATGGGCTTATAAGTAAAATCAAATCAAAATTATTATTATGAATTTTGTACTCTCGCTGCTGGGCCTAGGCCTTCCTTTCCTTTTCTCTCTATTTTTTGCTGGAACTGGCTACTTGTTGATGTGTGTGTCCAGCATGTCCTTCCCACTATGCTTAAATCTGAATACTACTATGTACTTTTTAATAAACTGAATTAATAATCTTTGATTGCCAATATGATAAAATACCTGAGTAGGATTATCCTCCAACTTGTTGTCAAAGATATCGTCATCACTGTCTGATTCTGATTTCTTCTTTTTCTTACTCATTTTCTTTTCCATTTTAGGTTTTTTATCAATATCCAAATCTCCTGTTTCAATGTGAGGACCAAACTCCATTGTGTAAGTCCCCGGCAGGGCTTGCAGGCTCGCCCCATTCTCAACCTGTATTGTATGCCCTTGCCACAGAACCTGGAATGTTATTAGGAACAATTACATAATCATGCTTCCAATCACAAGCTTCCTACCTAAGTATAAAAATCAGTTGAGTTTCATGTCACAAGATTAATTAAATTAAATTAGATGTTCAGCAAAAAAACTAAAGATACTACACTACTGTAACAGCAAAACCATTATCAGAATGATTAGATATCTCGGGATGTCTCTCTACACAAAAAGTCCAGGAACAAGTTTGTTTGTAAACTACCTGCTCTTGATGACCGTTGAAGCTATGCTGCTGCATGCTTTGTGTCATCTCGAACACAGAATGCTGTCCCATGGGCGTGTGCCACTGGGCGCTCTCGCCGTATTCCCCTCCATTCTGGTCCGAAGGAAGCGTCACAATTATCGCCTCTTTGCTGTCCACGCTTCGGCGTTCTACCGACAGCAGCGAGTGCAAAACCTCACTCGCTTCCTTCTCAGCGGGATTCACCACTTCCATCTTCTCGTACGACATCCTGCCCGCTCCCTGTCACAAACGATCACTCATGACAAATCACATGTATCTCTACATACACGTATGTACAAAGCAACTCGCCCTGACCGCTAGAATCACTACACCAAAAGTTCGAAAATTGCTAGAAAACCGCGATAACTTTTCAAATTCATGTAAATAAACATAACAAAAACCGCGCAATTATTAACCTTAATAGCATTTTTTAAGTTTCATTATCGCATAGCGGATCGAACTCCCGTGGAATATTGGGCCATATAGCCACAGCAACGGAACATTGAAACTTACCTTTTGCGCGCTGGATCACGGGCTGAGAGGCCTCAAAATGTATCCCAGCTTTCCACGGTTGGTAATGGTTCACTTTATTTCACTTCATATTGATATTGCAGTCATAATTGAAGAGAAATGCACAATTATTTCACTGAATTCACGGAAGCAATATGGCGATTCTCTTTCCGTGAACAAACTCAGAGGACGCCGCAGAACACGTAAATAGTACAGTGCGCCGCCACCAGACGGAGTTGGCGGCGTGCGCATTTCCGTATCGACGCTACTCAAATCAAACACTGCGCGGTAAAATTCAATAACGTCTCTGACTGTTAATTATTGCAAAATTAATTATAGATAGATTTATAAAGCATAGCAATAACACTTGTGTAATTTTAGACTAGGTTCATAAAAAGTAATTAAATAAAAAAAGTATAGTGAGATATAGCAACTTTTCCTAATCCATGTGTAACTACATACCTACCCCTTTATGTAGGTATGTAGTTACACATGCTGAAAGATCATCCTTTCATTTTAATTATTTACTAATAAATAATTAAATTTTACGTCACGTTAAAAAATAATATTATACTAATATAATAACGTAGATTATCGTGACCTACCTACATACGTCCCTCACCTCACTAACGCGTTAGTGAGGTGAGGGAGTAAATTTAATGTGTAATTTAACTACATTATGTATTTGATCTAGTAAAATTAAAATATCAGAAGTTCTGCTGAAATAAATTGATTATCGTCATCAGTACGAGTCAAATCAATTAAAATTTATTTTCACAAACCGTTCACTATTATTTTTTTATTGAATTATTTGGGTAACTTATCTAACAATATGTACGTTAGTAGGTTAAAACAATCGTTTTCTTTTTGTAATTTGTCATCTAGTTTTAGTATTGTAATCTGTGACGTACCTAGCCAAGATTATGTTTGGGTTAGTGGTACAACGATATTAATATTTCTTTACTACCTTTATTAAATAAAACTTGTTTCATCGTCACTATTATTTACTGATAGATATATAAGTACCTATTCATAATGATTATTTTGATAGAGAGTTTGTAAACAATCAATGAAAAGAGAAAACAAAATCAGACGTGTAACCAAACCGTGTATTTTATCAACCCACACACCAGCATACATTATAATAACTTGCTTGTTCATCAGGTTACGGACAATATAAAAGGGTCCGCAACGAGGTGGAACAAAAGCATCCGTTTGGCAGCCACAGGACCTAAATTCTAAATGCACTAATAATCTGACATAGGTAAATCAATATTTTATTAGGAATATAGTGCGCCTGCGCACATGGCTAGCCTACGTTCAGACTGGCCGCCCCGCAGCAGCCGAAATTCAGCTAGGAGGACCATTAGGAGGACATCATTATTTTCCTTTATGATACTAAGTTTTTATGTTTCATTCAATGAAGAAAAAGAAGCGGACATACCTACCTACTTGCTACTACGTTTAAGTAGAAATACAGAATTTAATTAATTTGTGATTAGTCTAGGCACCATGGACCATGTGCATAATAAACACCAATCATACAAAGCATGGCAAGTCGTTGTTCCATCTTCCAGTGAAATGTACTCAATCTTAATAGGGCACGGTGCGCAGTAGGTAGGTATAGTTTAACGTTCCCGTTTTTTACTATATTATTAAGGGTTACTTAGGGCTTTTATAATACGGTAAAAATCAGGAGCATGCATTTTGTCGATAAGTTTGTATATAATGTTACCTATGCTTTTACTTCCGGGAGGGTGACGACGACGCGCGACGCGACGACGACGACGACGCGATGCCGACGGGGCGAATCAAATGTCGTGTTATCTTTTTGTGTTTTGTTGCTTCATGACAATATTTTTATTTTATAATGCTAATGATAACATATGCTTGTATGCGTTGAACTTCTTCAGGCAGAAGTAGTAACGAAATTTTTATTTCGTAGATGATCAAAACTTAGTTACCTACCGTAAAACGGGGTCGATAGGGACCAAATTGAACTGAAGTTTTCTCGATTTTGTCTAGACCCTGATCAGATCAGATCAAAGTTACTACTACCAATCAAATAAAAAAAAAACCATTTAAATAGGATCTAATAAGGCGAAGATATTCAGTTACCCCCCTTTTACCCCTGGTTAAATTATAACACGCGCAGAGAAAAGGTTCATATTCGAGTTCGAAAACAGACGTGAGACAAACGATGTGATGAAAATGTCGTATAATTTTTTCTGTCAATGTTTTTGTTGTTTTATTACTTCTTTGTTTACAAAAAATACCTATCTAGGATTATAGGACGAGAAGTCTTAGAATGTCATAAACTAATGCATGCGGTAGGTAGCTACCTACCTAGGTAGGTAGGTATCTACTTGAGCCATTGTTATGTTATTATGAGGTTTAGATAGGTAAACCATAATTTATGATGATAATAGGTACTTTGGTGAAGATTTTTACTGTTTGAACCACTAATACATACCTAACTGGAAAAGCCGTTGTCAGTCAGTAGCTACGAATGGTGAAAAAAACTTATAAACCCTTCGAAAATTATCCTTCCGAATAAACCTTATCATTTCATTAATAATCATTAATCTCAAATTGCAACCATGTTTACCTTTATGAAGTAACATTGCAAATTTATGGTATTAAAAACTATCGTACCTAGGTAGGTTTGAATTCTTATCGGATAGGTAGATAAATTCCGGTGCTCGGAGGGATGCAGAACGCGCGCGGGAGAACGTTAGTGTTCTTCTTCTATCCAGCTTACATCCGCAACGAAAATAGTTATTGTTTTTCAGACACCCTCTAGTCTAAAAACCCTTCTTTGTAGGTAGGTAGATATTAGTTATTAATTATTATGATTACCTACTTCCGGAATTGACATTGTCAAACTTTCCTAGATCAAATTTGGCGCGAATATTTTATTCGTTTGTCATTTTGTTCCTCTGTTTGGCAAATAAGTTCTCATCCGATTCAAAAAACATTTGCTCTCACAGATACCTACATAATGTATGTCTTCATTTTAAATCAGTGAGTTGTTGCCAGTTGCCACCTTTTATTCTATCAGATAATGTTCTCAAAATCCCAGGAAAGCTAGGACGAAACTACCTAGGTCGGTACCTACAGTACACGGTAAGTACTTACCATATGCTGAATCTATGGTGAAGCAGCTACTGCGCGATTTTACAACTGCTGATGGAGATGGACCATCAGGCCACTCCACACGTTCCTCCATGGCCCTGGAGGCACTCCTCTTGAATTGCTCCAAGAAACTGTCTATTTGTGTCTCTATGCTCGTAGGAGAATTTGCCATAATCACTTATTCCGTTACCACCGAAACAACGAAAACAAACACAACACACCATCGCGTATTAAACATTTCACGCTTTTACCTAGGTATAATAGATTTTTCTATCGCTTTCTACGTTGGTAAAAATAATCACGCCTTTATTTTATATTTTAGATATTATTCGTTGCCTTTATCTTACTGTAAATTCGTCCATCGACCCGAATTCACGAGCAAATTTTTTCAAAGAAGACTGAGGACCGCCCGTTTTAGATGGATTTTTACTACAAACAAATAATACCGCTGCACTACGCCTGGCAGCACGGCGCGGCGATGAAAATAATGAGACTGCCACCGACATCTATCGATCGCTTCAAACAGCTGTTATCCATCCAGTGCTGCCAGCCTCGAATTTGGCCCACCAAGGTGAAACATTAACACAAGTTACTCTAGATAAAATTACAGCTAAGATAAAGCTTCATAAAAAAATTACAACTACAAATTTTGCTTTTTATATAGATATGTAGACATTTAGTTTATACTTATTTTTTGTTTTCATTGTTGCCATTGTTGCTTGTTGAAATATTCTCTAGGTTCACAAGCGCATGCGCCGACGACTGCTGACAGCTAAATCTGTGAATGTGTGCAAGTAATCGTGTTTATACATGGCTGTTTCTGTGTGAGTGTGTGCCCGCGCGAGGGGGTCGTAGCCGGTCGCGCATGCTGGTTGCATTTGCTGGTGTCGCGCGAAGAGCGCGTGTAGTGATTTTAAAAGGTGTCTGGAACTGTCACGCACGAGACTACACCCGGCCTCATAATGTCAAGTAAGCGGCAATAATCCTCTAATTTCTTAACAATGTCAATGCATCCCTATTAGCCCACTCGAATTTTATTACAGTTTCTATCCACTAATCGAATGAATTTATAGCCAATAGTCCTGTATAGTCGTTTCTAGATTTTAATAGTTCTGATTTTATGTGGGTAGTTAGAACATTTTTTTACTTGAGTAAGAAAGACAGAATAAACTTGCGAAGTAAATAATTATGCTCAACGCCAAAGCCCTTGACTCGCCCAGTTAGCCAAACGGGACCTAACATTGTCAACAATCAAAGGCTAGCATGCATGTAGGTACCTACCTATTAAAGGAAAACATTGAAGTCACTTATCTTCCTAGTTAACATGGAGGTAGGAACAGGAGGTTCCTCAACGCCGAACCTCCTGATATTCAACATGACCAATAATTTTTATTAATGTTCCTAGTGACATTACTACTTTTGATGCATCCAGTAAAATTTAAATTTTACCAGTCCTACCCAAATTTTTTTTGCAAAATTTTATTATAACCTTGAAATTTTGTTCTGGTCTAGCACACTAAACGAACATAATCAGTACTTACTGACCTTTTATAAACGTTATCTCACTGTGTCAATATATCTCTAAAAACATTTTAGATAGGTTGTCATGTCACTTAAAATTACACGAGCGTAATTCGTAAATTTCAATGCTCTTATCATTACGAGATCGTAAACTCATGTTATCTGCAAATACATTCATAAACATTGCGCTTGCATATCAACACAAACCCTATCAATATCATCATCAGCTTATGCAGCTTTAGTAACGAACTACCTATTCGTTCTTCTGTTGCATTGCAATGTGTGCATTATTCAATGAATAATGCACACATTGCAATATTAATTCCCACAGGAATTCGTGTAAACTCGAAAAATCTTATCATGTTCCTTTAGTTTGTATGTAAGTGCACTAGACTATCCGACCGGCATTATACGATATCTTTCGTGAGTGATCGTGGACATTGTGGCATGAAAATTTGATCCGATATTCAATACCAACCACATAGGTTCATCCGACCTGATTGCGGTTCAACTGGCGCCATTCAGATTGTTATGATGCAAAATGCAAAGCCCCACCAGCAAACACAGACAGTGTCAGTTATGAGTTTATGAGCAATTCCTGGTGTCCCATTTTATTGCCTGGTTTTTTTAAATCCGCTTTCTGCGATGTACCTAGTCGATCATTAAAAATTTGATGATAGCAGCGTTTGATAGCGATCGATATTATGAACTTCTCGTAATACAAGGTTTCAATCTGTCCAATAACTTTAGTTCGTCGGATATATATCTTCGACTTTGCGTGTCTGACTTGGTGGCATTACCTACATTTATTCCTTAGATAATATTAAGAACGATTTATGACTTTGGCTTGTCTGGCTGAATAGGGCCTAAGAAAACCAGTCCTAAGCTTTCTCTTGTTCCAGACTGCTTGTGTTTTCTCACCTGATGAAATGAATATTTTCTCAGAGAAATGCATTTACCAAGCACCGTTCACTGCAAGACGCGAACTTAGAAAGTGCACTGCTCACCATTGGATTTGCTTCAGTGAAGGCGGGTGAGCTAGCGGCTCGATCTTCGAAAAAAATCTCATATGTTATTGACGATAGTTTTTTTGTCGTAAATCCTGCAAATTGTTTGTGCGCTAATTCTTACAATGTAGTCATTAAGGTCAGCTGATTTTACAATTTTTGAGTTTGTTGTTTATGTGCATTAGGTATTGCCTTTTATATACTGTTTCAAATCCCTTTATTATCATTTGCCAAACGGTTATCTGAATTAGATAACTTGCGCTTGTATGCTTAGCTGCCATCATAGTTTTATTCCTTTTATTCCGTTTTAAACGGTCGACTGCCCGCGTGGTTCCATCCCGACGGACCGGCCGCACCTAAATAGAAACGACAGGGACATTGCTCCCGTACCGTGTCTGATCCTGGCATCTCGAACTCGAGTGCCTTGATGCCTTTGGCATCACAAAATATATTTACAATCTAAATCTGCTCGAGCTTTCGTACTTGATTCTCCGTTTTCAGAGGCGGTTGCATAGATTTATGATGCTATTGGATGTATGATGTTGATGAGGTTTTCAGAAATAAATATCAGTGATAGATAATGATGTCTAGCCGTAAAGCCGGAATGGCGGGTATTGACGGGATTTCCTGACATCATTTTAAAACTTATAACAGGATGTTTGCATAAAAACATTTTTATCACACGGCTACGCACATAAACTTAGATCATTGCTATAAGAAATATCTGTTAGAAAGAATCACCTAACACCTATCATCATGATACCCATAAACCCATTGCTTGATCAGACGAAATCAGTTGACAAAACTAAAGCGTCCGAATTAACTTTTTCGAAGACATCCATCCAATTGATTTAAAGAGGTGTCGATTTGTCAACATCCTGTGCCAAGAGCTGACACCTAAAAGCTGCATGTGTTTAGTAAGACTGATTACCAGTTTTATTGTGGAATAGGAGGCGGCTGGCTCGCCGAGCCGCTGAATATCTGACGCTATACAGTGGTTTTATTTTGAATTTTATTTGTGTCGCGCTATTTCTGTTAGAACACGTCGCACTTGTCTATTACATAGCGTTCTGTGGCCCACGCTTAATACTGGATGCCGGAGTGCGATTTAAATCTGCTTTCACTGCGATCGTTGTTTAAATTATCAGAGTCTAGCATTGTGAAACTACCATATTCTAAAATATTTTTTGCTAACTTTATTACCTACCTACCCAACAATGAGAGATGCATTTTCCTGGTTGTTTAGCACGTGTGTCATTCATTATTGACAGTAGGGAAATAATGCGCACACTAGAGCAACACGGGGCGCCAACTTCTGTGCACGTGCCAATACAAACATCATATTCACCTACATACGTTTCCTCAAGAGGAGCAAACTGCGCATTTCCTACTTTTTATGACGACAGCCACCCAGCAGCACTGATCATTCAAAATACTAAAATATGGGACTACGTAATTCCATGGCGATTTCCAGCTATTTTTGATTGGCTGTGCAGCTACGTCTTTGGCACAGCGCACAAGAGAGCAAATTGGTGAATGTAACATAATATTAGAACTGTTATAAGGTTGTAGGTAGGTAGGTACCTGTTTTTGAAATCTGGTCTGCATTTATATACATACAATCCTCAACTAAAATTCATTCAATGTCTACAATAATCGTAAATCTCGAATTTGAAGAACGTAGAACCTCGTCGATCGAGTTTTTATACCTACCTAATACCTACCTATCTGCATAATCACCCTTAATAATTGCTGCATCATTTACTCACCCCGTTTTCAAATATCCAGTGTTGCCACCTTGTTTCGTTTTTATTTTCCTATTTTGTGTCTTGTGTGCGCTGGATCTGAGATCGTGTCTGTCCACGGAGCAGATACAGATACTCTGTATCTGCTCAGTGTGTTTGTCACTTACTCTACGGTTCTGACTGAAAACCAGCGCTCTTTCACAAATTACCCCATGTTTCTGTGTTAGAGCAACAAGCTGAGTCAGAACCTGTTAGACCTACACACACGCGCTCGTCTGCTTGCTGAGTGGACTACTTGGTACCTATTAATTAACCCAATGTTTGTATTAGTATACTACTTACTCAGTTCACATGTGTTTGTCTGTGCTGTTTGTTATCTAGTACTAAGTAGTCTCTTTATTTTATTGTCTCAAAGTTTTCTTGTGTGTGTAGTGTGTAATAAATTATTTTCTTTCTTTTCTTTCTTTCTTTAAATATATGTAGCTCATAACAATACGATTGCCTTGACACTGAGGGAATTCGTTTGCAGTAAACGTAATTTACAATCTTTAAGTGACCGATTTACGGTGTGTGTGATAGGTACATTGCTTACGGACCATAACTTACTTTTGATTAAATTTTATTTCAAATATATGTGCATAAAATTAAATGTGCACTTTTTGAGTTACATTAAATTTAAGTTAGTCCGCACGAAACGTGTCGTTCTGTGCAGACCATAGCGCATTTTGCATATATTTAGAAGTGTTTTTTTACAAAACGACTATTTGGAAATTTGTCATTATTGCACCAACCAAAAAAGCTGTATCTATAGGGCCTTGGTCCGTACAAAACGACACGTTTCGTACGGACCAAATTAAATTTAATATAACTCAAAAATTACATTTATTTTACTTGGTGTACTTAATAGCACTTTATTTGAAATAAAATTTAATCATAAATAAGTTATGGTCCGTACGCAACGTATCACACGATTTCCGTTGTCTACGTCCTCACTAGGAACGTACGTTAAATTTTGTTAACTTTACTATAAAGTTGTTATTATCGATTATTACTTTTATTGATGTCTCATCATCCGACTGTCTTACAAATAAACTTGCCCAATCAAGAAGTGTCCCTTCAGTCTCATTCTAACCAAATCTGGCCGTGGCCACCTGCATTCAAATCATTACCTGTTAAAGTTTAGTATTGATGTTGCCAACAGATAAAGCATGGGTGACACTAGCTACAAACGACTCCTACGGCCTAGGAGCCCTGGTGCTGGCGAACTCGCTGCGCCGGGTGAACTCAGAATATCCGGCCGTCGTTCTCATCACACCCTCAGTCACTGATGCTATGAGGTAACAATCGTAGTAAAGCAAGGAAGCCGTCTTTGGCTATCTCTACAAGTTCATCCCAAATTCCCAAAACAGAATAGTCTTGTACTGAATCCGGGGAATTGATTGCTGAGTCCTAACTTAAAGTCCAGATAACACTTTTCTTTTTAAAACCTATGCAACAGAAAACATTAATCAAGCTAGGACCATGGTCGATGGTACATACTTCGGGGGTACATACTAAAATCAGGCTGCGGATGATGAGGATATGCAAAAAAATTATACTATTGGTGTCGATGTCCTCAGAGAACGACTAAACGCAGTATTCAGCGAGGTAGTGACAGTAGACGTGTTGGATTCCGGCGACGCGGCGCATCTGGCTTTGCTGCAGCGGCCCGAGCTCGGCATCACCTTCACAAAGATCCATTGTTGGAACCTCACGCAGTTCGAGAAATGCGTCTTCCTGGATGCTGATACACTGGTAAGTGGCAAACAATACGATGAATCTGTGATAATTTGATAAGTATAGGTACACTATATACTATACATATTATATAGGCAGTATCTGAGTGCTGAGCTTCATAAAGAGCTTCCGTGCGCAAAAACCCAACATAATTAATGTAATGACCGATGAATTATTGTGTTGTACGTTATTTCTAGATTCTTATCTGCGAAGTAAAAATAAATATGATGAACCATATCGAAGTCAATGTTATGCAAACATCATTGAAATGCGAAATACAAAACAATATTTCTTTTATTTTCTTATTAATGGTCTCCTCATTTTATGATAAAATTAAATAAAAATCTCGTTCGCAGCTGGATTCCAATAGTCGCCAGTAAATTAGCTAAATTGTTTGATCGCTTGCTTATAGTACCTCGGTAAAGAATTTGCAGACAGTGAGTGTGTGTATAATGCTACAAATATATTTATAGATGCGTAATATAGACCGGTCTGTTCCGTCTGATTTTGCTGGAATGCGACAAATACACAATCTTCTATCGTGTAGTAGCGAATATACTACACTTACACAACACAATTTAATATTTATCTATAAAAAAATATCAATCTATGTAATGTATTGTATTAAGTTTATCAGTCATCTAGTACCCATAACACAAGCTCTGCTTAGCTTGGGGCTAGATGATCCTGTGTAGATTGTTCAGCATTATTTATTTATTTGCAGTTCGTGCTAAAATTTGTTTACAATGATCTCAAAAAATTGGCACCGCATCCCAGGAATAGACTTGACAAGAGTGCTATGCAATGCAATCGCATATTTTCTCATGTTCGATCAGCGACCATGCAAAACCAATCAAATCTATTTCAGCGCATGTGATTGTTTATTGGAAAGTCAATGCTACCGGACGTGCATGAAACACGAGAAGACTAGGAACAACCATGGCCCAAATAATATTGTAATTTCTGGAAGAGTTCCAAATACTACTTTCTCTAATCTTTCGTATAAACAGAAATATTGTAGAGTAAAATGAAAAGTTACTTATCACTAATAATTCTCGTCCGCATAGCATGATACCTACGTACTAGTTTAGGTATTAAGCATTCAATCGTCATGCCATGATGTTATGTAACAAAACTGGTAAAAAAATTAAATATATAAAATGAACATCACGACTATGATACCTAAACATCGAGATAGCGTCTCATTAGGATCCATTGACTTTTATTATATTCGGCTTTTTATCATAGCGTGTCAAACTAGTCGTATCCAGCGATTGATAATAGCTCTGCGGATGTCTCCATAATCATTATAACAAACTCCTAATTTATGAAAATATTCAAATTTAAAAGTGACCCGCAGTCACATAAATATGTTACAGTTGAAATAAAAATGTATGTTTATGTATAAACAGATAAATGAACAGTTTAACGTGCTTATCTATTTGAAAACAAATAAATTATTGCAGGTGGTCTCGTACATTATTGAATTTAATATACATGAAGTAGAAAATATGTATTTGTTGTTGCTTTCAACAACTTGCTTTCGCTGATAACAGTGATAACATTAGCATCATTAATTCAACACAAACTTACCAACTTTATCATCACCTACCTGACGAAAGTTATAAGTACATAGGTAAGTAAGGATGCCTTCACATTGTAGTACCTAGGTACCTATAATGTATCGTGGCCACTCAGAAAGTATTGCGAAAAAAAGACTGGCTAGTTAAAATAGTTTTTGAAAATATGATTATTGATTATTTATAAGTAAAAATAGGTACGTTCCAATTTCGAAACTTCAATCCACGTTTTATGCGAGCTAATTGAAATTAACGTGACTCATTGAAAAATGGTCCTGCGCCGGGAACATTTTCGCGCTACGATTTTTTACGATTTCAAGTGTCGCCTGAAACCGGACGAATCGTACGATAGACTTCAAATGGCATTCATGGATGAAGGCTTCCAAGGCAACCGTGTATCGTTGGTATAATTAATTCAAGCGCGGTCGACTAACTTTGGGGGATGAAGAAAGAAGTGATCGCCCTTGAAACTTTGTATAGAGGCTGGTGGAAAGTACTTTGAAAGGATTTAATAAAAAAATATTTACGTATAGAACATTTTATTTTATGTTCGCAAAACTTTCTGAGTGTCCCACGTACTAGAAGGTGTCCTTACCAAGATCAGACAACAAAAATAATATACATCAGCCGAACATACAACCTCCTCCTTTTTAGGGTTCCGTACCCGAAGGGTGAAAACGGGACCGTATTTAGCCTCCGCTGTCTGTCTGTCTGTCCGTGTATCAGCGGGCTATATCTCATGAACCGCGTCATATTGGTTGTCTTGATTTTTTTTGAGATCCACAAAAATACATTTTTTTAGGGTTTCTCTTGTTTCTTCTGCAAATGTATATCAAGTAGGTATGGTTCGGAACCCTTCGTGTGCGAGTCGACTCGCACTTGTTCGGTTTAATTTAAAGTGGGTTAAAAATTCGTCCAAAGAACGATGACGTATCGTTCCTTAAATTCCTGATACAGCTATCAAACGTTCTTTAGCTGTGAAATCATTTCTTGACCATCAATGTAATGTCTCCGTCCTAAGGTGGTCCAGAACAGCGATGAACTTTTCGAGAGAGAGGAACTCTCCGCCGCCCCTGACGTCGGCTGGCCCGACTGCTTCAACTCAGGAGTCTTCGTCTTCAAACCCTCGGCCGAAACCTTCCAGAGGTTAATCACTTTCGCGCAAGAACGGGGCAGCTTTGATGGTAAGTATTGTTTTGCCGATCATCATCATTGCGATCTTTCATAGATTCATTTCTGGATGTAGACCTCCTCCAATCGCCGCCACTCTCGGTCGGGTAGACGGTCTTGAGCCCTTAACATGCAATCATGGCCTGTGTGTTGTCGGATGTCGTCAACCCATATTTTTGGTGGTCTTTCCAGCGGCCGCGGTCTGGTGCGCTGGAGTGCTGGAGTGGAGACTACGACAACACACCAGATTAAGTCGATAACGTTACTTATTGGCAATTCATGTCCTCGTCATCTTTTAGTAGAATCTATTCAACCTAAATTGAATTGACGCCTGAAAGAGAATTAAAATTGGAACCCATGAACATGAATAGGGGCGGAGAAATGACCTTTGTACCAAATCGTTGCAATAGACATTATCCTGTGGAATTACGACCGCGTTCCAAAATATTCGATGACTTCTACCAATTTATTGACGCAACTTAAGCCAATTCTTCTAATCTTGGCAATATCTTCAATCAGCGTGGGAGTTGTTTTTCGATCTTTATCGATACTTTCTCAAATGTGTAATTTTGTCATCTTTTGTTTTGCAGGCGGTGACCAAGGCTTATTGAATTCCTTCTTCTCGGACTGGGCGCGAGGAAACATCAGCAAACATCTTCCTTTCCTCTACAACGTCACTTCTGCGGCATTCTACTCATACTTGCCTGCTCTAAAACAGTGAGTTACCTGACTGCATCATGAAAGACCAATGTTCTATTCTGTTACTTAACCTCATCTATTTGATAGTATTTTCTAAATTTCTAATGCGAAACGTCTTGCTACCATTATCTTTTCTGACGTCACGGTTACTAGATTACTATTACTACGTAAGTTTCTATGTATATGATTTGGTGAATCTATCTATGTATATTAGGATGAAAAATATTTAGTAAGTAATAATTCCGCGTAAAACCTTCGCTGATAAGATCTAACAAAATGCAATTCGCGTGCACAGCCTTACATTTTCATTGCATTTTGTTGGATCTTATTAGAGAAGGTTTTACGCGGAATTGTTACTAAATATTTTTCATCCTAATATACCTATTTTGCAATGGAGTTCCGCAAAGTAACGACTGAATCTATTATGAATATATCTTTGTTAAACTCGTTGTTTTTAAACAAGAGTCTCAGTATCTGACACATCTTATACATTATGTAGGTACCGTGACTACCCCAAGTCCCCAACCAATGTTCTATTCTGTTATGGGAGATAGTGTTGCACATGTATTTTCTAATGGACAACGTCTATAACGTCATGATCCATTATTTTTTCTGACGTCAGACTTTCTGGCGTGGGTTTATCATTGTTCAATGAATCTATAGTTACTGAAGCTGTTATATGTAGTTACTTTACAGGCACTGTTTTACGATAACAGCTCCAACCAATAATTTCTCAGTTTAGCAGGCGAATCAGAGATCGCCTGGTCGACTGAACCTACCTGCTCTGGTGCCAATATTTTTTGTTTTATATCTCCTTGTGAGATCCCCAAGCCACCTTCGACGGCATCCATACCTAACCTACTTGAGGCCTAGCATTATTTTCTTAGAGCAGATAATGCTACTCATCTTCTGGTGTGCGATAGGCTTCGAGGGTGTGTCTGCCCAAAGCCTATCATCATTATAATCCCTTACACTCATTGGTTGTCTATCACGGGATTGTCTAGCAATTTCCTGGAATACACCTATAAAGACTAGGTCATACCACTTCAGTAGTACTCCTCGTCAGCACACATAACGTCCACTGCTGAACATGCCTACCCCAAATAAGGGGGGTGTTGCTATAATCACCACGCTTGGCAGGCGGATTGGTGATCGTAGTAGAGGTGTAGAAAACACTGAACGAAGCTGCTGCCCTTCCCCTGCGTCTTCGTCGGCTTTTACGACATCCACAGGCTGGCGACTGCCAAGGTCAGTTATACTAATACCTCTTTATTCTTGTTTTCTAGTTTCGGCCAAGACCTGAAGATCATCCACTTCATAGGCGCGGCTAAGCCATGGCTGCAACACTTCAATTTCGAGTCTCGTACCGTGGAGGCGCCCGACCACATTCGAGGCTTGCTTCAGCTGTGGTGGGACATCTTTGTGGGACAAGTCCACCAGCAGCTCGATGCTTCAATGGTAAGTGATGTTGCTGTGAAAATAATGATGATGTTAAATTACTTGTTAAGTTTAACAAAGTTTCAGTAAATTTTGGTAACGTTAACCAAACATTCAAATTCACAACCGACTCTTCAATAAGGGATAAATAAGATATCTCGAAGTGCAGATTGATATTCCGTCTTGTAGATTCTTTTGATACAGCTTGATCTGATTACGAAACGAGAACAACTAATATTTTTAGTTTAGTCATATTTTGTTCAAAACTCATTTGAGACTACCCACTATTCACCTCTTGCCTAAGGATTGTCTTGATATTTTTTTTAACCTGGCTGGCGCATTCTTTTTATCGTGTGTTGTTTTTTCTACATTACACGATTAAATCTATAAATAAATAATGACCGCAAGGAACCTTATATGCGAACTTTATCTAGGTTAGTCACTTGATACCATTCTGGTTGGAACTGAACCTTTTATTGCGGTTACGGATGTCTCCTCAGCCATAACCGCAAAAGTCTTGATATTGGCGATTCCCAGTAAAACGATCCATTTGTATATCAGTCCTCAAACTGAACACACCATGTTTTCCAAGCACACGAAATGGGAAACTAAAGTTGCAGAGGTGAGAACTTAAAATTGAATAAAGCAAACCCAAGCAGCTTTTTGTACCTCCATGTAAACATAAGCACAATATGTTACGTGTTTTGAACCCTGATTAATCTAACGCTTGCACTGCAGCTTGTGCATACACTTATAGCGCTATCTGCACTGTTTTAAATAATGATGCTCGTTTACTTGTGTTTCTCCAAAATACTAACAAGTTTTAATTTATTCGTTGGCTGACAGTGGCTTCTTGTAAGGTTTGATAATTTCTGTTTGATTTGGGAGTAAGTTACATGGTGTTGGTATTTTGGTGGAATACCGCGAAAACTTCGTAAACATATACGAAAAATACTGTCACACTTTTGGAATATCTTCGCATTGTGATTGTTTTAAATACAGTTTATTTTTTGGACCAGACATTATTGTATGTTTATTAGGTTTCGCGTTTGTAGCACTAATACTTCTTGGACAAAGCTCTGCACTATGTTTAGCTGCGTGTAGCTTAGTTCAAGTGAGTTTGCATGCATTGCCACTGAGTTGTTTCACTTCAACAATAGGTTGAGAGCGTTGAGGTTGAGGAACCGCCCGAGACGCCGCCCCCGGTGGCGCCTCCTCAGGACATCAGTCAACATTATCACTATCAGCCTGTTATCGACCCGGAGTCCGAATTCCCCTGGCACAGGCCGGAAGAGCAATCAACTGATGAATATCCCGAAAGGAACGTTCAGTTAACAGACGGTCACGACCCTTGGGAGTTGTACAGAGGAACGATTCCAGCTTTGTCTGATCAGCAAGCAGCTGAGAATCTAGAGGAAATTAGACAGTATGCATGGGATTATCAGCACCAAGAGACCCATAGACCTCCTGAAAAATTATATTCTTCACAAACACATACTCACCACAGTCATTCACACAGTGAACACCATCCAGCACCTCATTCAGAGCCCCACTCATACAATCACCCACATTCCTACGATCAACCGTCCTCCAGTTATCATGATCCAACGAGTCATAATGCACAATGGCACCATGACTCCTCAGATCATTTTCATCGGGACGATCATCAATATCATTACCATAATAACACTGCACAACAAACTCAATACCAGGAACACTCTACTCAGAATGATCCTTCAAACGAATATCATTATGATAGTTTTAGACACCCACAAGATAACAATTTCAATGGATCCAACGATACCAATCACCAGATAAACACTTTACAAAAACACACAGTTCCTAGCCAAAGTAACGTACAAGTTTTTCACGTCCACGTACAAAGCATGAAAAAACGTCGTCCGCGCAGTCACAGAATAGACCTAGGCACCGTTTACGAAGGTTTGCAAAATGGAGATGTGTCAGATGCACAGAGCGATTACTTCGAAGAGTATATCCCAAGACATCCTTACGACGGATTTTACCTGAGGCATCGTTCAATCATCGACTCCCGTGGTAACAAAGTCTGTACCCATGAGATTCCCCCTACACCATCGCCGACGCCGTCGCCGTCTGATTCTCCAACCCCCCAAGACTACGATACCGCGGAGGAGACTTTACCAAGTGACCCTGAAGACCATGTAAGTTCAGTTCAGACCCTTTCACAAACCATCGAATCAAGTCCCGAAGGTAAAATGTTTGTCCGCTACAGTATGTCAGCCAATGTAAATAATGTAGATTAGATTGCATGCTATTCAGAATGTTGCACGTTTCTAACCTTGTATGTAGCTTGAGAATATAATCCACCTTCTTTCAGATCACAAGTATCAACTTACAACTCGGGTCAAAGTCTATAGACGAGGGAAAAACTTTGCGGTAGAAGATTTTCTTTTGTTATTTGGTTGTTGTATGTTTCAGAGTGGAGTGGCGGGTAACCTAGCGCGGGTGATCGCTGGCGGTCCCCACGAGGCTTTGGATGACCTGACACGTCGTCAAGGATGGGAGGCTGGCAACATTGACTACATGGGCGCTGATTCCTTCGACAAGATCTGGGCTAAGATCTCGCAGACCCTCACGCAGCCGAGAAGCTCGCCTTCTCCTCCTAAGGAAGTTCCGGCTCAGGAGGCTCCAGTTCAGGTATTGTTTTCACCCTTATTTAATATGATGCCCCATTGTATTGTTTAATTTAATTTTTGGATTTATAGAGGTGTGATAATCTGAACATATTTTTTTTCTAATTTAGTTATTATTGTTGATTTCCAGGCTGCTGAACCAGTAAAAGAGGTAGCCAGCACACCTGTGGAAGAAGCTAAGGAAGCGGAAGCGGCTGCTACTCCAGTCATCCCGGAAGTTCCTAAGAAAGAGCCAGTATCAAAACCCGTGCCAGCTTCAGTTTCGGAACCCGCCCCAGTTCCAGTCTCAGAACCCAGGCCACTACTGAAACCAGTAGTCCCCGCTAAAGCAGCCCCTGAAGTTCCTTCTAAAGTTGAAACCCCGGTGGCCCCTAAAGCCGTATTAGCCGATATCCCTGTAACAGTGACATCTGAGGAGCCAAAAAAGACTGAATCTGTAGCTGTGGCCGCTCCAACAGCGCCATCCGTCCCAGCTGTGCCAGTCGAAACACCCAAAACACCTGAGGTTGTTTTACCCACTCCTGTCGTCTCTGAAAGTCCCCCATTGGCTAATACTCCGTCCAAGGAAGACGCGCCTGCGGTACCGGCTGCCAAATGTGAGTAAACTCGCAATCTGCTTTGCACAGTTTTCACGAGTTCATTCTTGCAGTTTTCTCAGACTAATACTAGCTGCATCTGTTTTACGTGGGACACCGGTGATGCTGGGGTGTTCATGCTAAAATATATTCTAAATATGACGAATAACTTAGTATGGCAATCATTCTAATTCCTTAAAAATATAGGCGCTTGATGCGACTTAATTTGATATCCACTATAGAAGTTGTTCGTCGAGTGATAGATTATTTTCGGGGTGACACTTGGAACTGGAGGATATGAATTTCCCGGTGTCCCTGCGTCGCGTAGAACTCGATGTGCGCACATGTTTTCTTTTTGTGCCGTTTTGTGAAGTTTGGGTTTATGTTTATTTTCTGAGCATAAGTTTCAATCGTTGTTATTTCATCCAGCTACCGAGGAGGCAGCGCAAGAGACGCGGCTTTGATAGACCAGGTAAAGCCTACCACACTTGGACCCAACGCAATGGTAACTATGGGGTACTTTGGTGGAGGGCTTGACTTGTGCTGCATGCAAACGAAGCCAGTTCAACAAGCAATGGCAGCAAATAAACTAAGTCACATTATTGGTCAACAGGAGATTCTGGAGCATATTTCTACACCTGCTGACCAATGATACGTCTTACTTTATTTGCTTCGCTTTTTGGTCTGCTCTCGTTGCATGGAGCGAGTTAATGTTTGTGAAGACGCGTCCAAAGAATAATGGTTAACAAAATTAATTCTTAGTATATTTTTGATAGTCCTCTAAATGTATCCCGTGGTTGTTGAGTTGCGTCCAAGTCGATGCCAAGTAGGTTGTTGGCCAAACACTCATTGCGCTATTCCTGGATTAATTTGTCATTATGATGATTTCAAGTCGGGCTTAATCCCATAAGATTTTGCAAAATGAGTGTTTACCGCGCAGCGTTTTCCTTTCTGTTTCTTGGCAAATGGTGCGATGTTTTGATGCAAAAGTTTGCTGCAGTTTGTTAAATTGCAGGAAACTCTAGCAGTCTATTCTACTTTGTTTGCTTCTACACGTATCACACATTGCAAGGAACATTATTCAACGCTTCTGTATCCGAATATAATCAACTGAAAATAGGCAGCACTTGGCACTTTCACTTCAGCCACGCACATGCAAACATTAGAGAAACATAGTATAATTTCATATTGACTGTATAGTATACTACAACTACTAATTACCTTTAAATAAGTAATTATTTGCGCTTCAGAATCCACCAAAGTGGACGGCAAAATCAGTCTCAAGACCTAAATAAATTGTTCCATTGGTCTTTGTTGAATTCTATGCAATACATTTCGGACTATTCCTGTCCCCAAGATTAAATAAGTAAATAATAATCCTTGTAATGATTGCGCTTTCGAATTCTTCCGCCGACTGACCGCTTGCATCGTTTGAGTTAACCACGCTACTCCCCGACTTTGTTCCAGGCCCTAACCGCGCTTGCTCTGTTATGTGACCGCACTGACCGCCATACTAACAGCAACCGAGAGTGAGATGAGAGAGTCAAAATGAATGGGGTTTCGTTGTGTAGCGGAGGAGCGTCGCAAGGTGAGCAAGTTGCAGTTGAGTCCGCCGCTGGCCGCGGATCCGTTACCCACGCCGGACAGCGAGGCGGAGGACGCGGCGGCGCTCGCGCACGCCATCATCGCCAGCGAGCTGCACCAAGTGCAGACACCCACGGTCACTTCCCCCGCCACACCCGCCACACCCGCTTCCCCGCCCTCCGCGCCCAAAGCCGGCCTCACCGTCGCGGAGCCCGAGGTCCCGACACCCCCAGTGGGAGTCTCCCAGTTTCCGGTCTCCCTCGCGCAGATTGGCGTCAAGCCTAAGGAGAAGACGACCACTGCTGCTCATCTGGAATCTTCGATCGCGGCGGTGACCGAGAAAGCGGATGTACCTAAAGACGCGCCAAAAAAGAAAATCATCAAAAAGGTAGTGAAGAAGGATAAGGACGCCGCCGCCGCCGCCGCCGGCGCCGACGCGCCCGTTCCGCCGCCGCGCAAGAAGGAAAAGAAGCCCAAAGATAAATGAGCGCACGCTCCTATAACCTAGTTCCTTCGTGCCATATTCTTAGTGCCTCCGTGTTTATGTTGTCTATTTAATTTCTAGTTATGCTTTTTTATACGGCGTAACCTTTTTATATTTTTATAATTGTGTAAGATTTACTTTTATCTCGTCTGTAACATTCTGTCTATAGGTATTTTATGTTTTAACAATCGCACTAATCGGTTTTAAATTATGAACAATTTGTTATAAGTATTCACCAAAGGATGAAAATAGAGATGTACTATTTATTAAATTGAGAAATTTTATGTAATTTTGTATTAAAGTCTATTTTGGAATATTTATATATAGACTTTGTTTTACACCCTTCATCAGGAAGAAAAGAAATTGGAACCTAGGTAACTACCTACTACCTGTAGGTATGTAGGTAGTAACTCGAGCAAAGGTAAAACCTTTGCTCTTTGCAGGTCAGGCAGGCGTTTACGCACGTAGGTATGGTCTCGTAAAACCATAGATCTAAATAAAATATGCGTAATATTGTGTAGTCATATGTAATGTACCTACTTCTGGATCAAACCTGCAACATTCTGCGTCGGGGCCATTGGTGTCGTATGGTGACGGACGAGAACTACCATATTTATTCGTTCTAATAAAAAGTATATGCACACCATGAATGCCATGCATGTGCTACCACGATCATGATGCCACTAGTTTAAAAGATAGAACCCCAGACTACGACCACAGATTGGCCTCGACATCGTGCAATCCGCCATTGCCATCTATCCAAATAATGACGCAACTTTAGTAAACATATCTACTTCACTGCTCAGATATTGTGGGTTATCGTTATAAGAGGGCGCTACAACGCACTTAAAAATCTGTCAGCCGGACCCTACCCGATAACCAACGAACGAAACGCACAAACCCGGCGAACTAAACGCACCGAGTAGGTAGGTAGATACCTACCTACACCAGCGAAGCGAGCGGCGCGGCCGAGCAGCAGCGAAACGAAACGAAAAGAAAAACCAGTTTGACAGAAACCTTTCGACGGGTAAGATGTGTCGCGCTTTTTTACGAAATATCGTTGAACAATAACAGTGTTTATAAACAGATTTTGTTGAGATTTGGAAGCCGAAACATAAATCTATGAATAAAATTCAAATTTGTTGACAAATTTCGTGATAAATTGGCCCTATTCCGGTGATATTGTTGTGAATTCGTACGTTTTATTCGTCTTTAATCTTGTATCGGCGAGGACTCTGCATTCGTTGGTTTTGTTGGACGGTGGTTGAAAATGTGAATCAAATTTTGTAGCTGTGCTGTTGGATAATTGAGTTTGAGGGTGTTGGGGAGAAGCTGCAAAGATGAAGTGGTTCGCGCTGTTATTCCTGCCGACTTGTTTGGCTCACCTCAATGTTTACCTGAGTAGCGCTGAAGTTTGGAGGCTGCTGGGTAAGTTATTTTTTGTTTTGTTTACTACGTAAGAATAACGTTCTGCTGTTATTAGCATTCGTTCAGTTTTGGTCCAGTTTGACTGCTGTGTTTCATGAAAAATCTGGACATATGCCCTGCACAATTATTTGTAAAACCTACCATCTTAATCTTCTCATTGACTACAATACAATCAATACAGATTATTGAACAAAATAAAATTTGTGGCCCATTTGATTTTTTCATTTAATTCTGTACTATACAAAGATATCTATTACCTAAATGCATTTTTACCTATAATAGTAATAGGTACCCATAACACAAGATCTGTGAATTGTTCAGCATTTATTATTCTACAGCTGTCATACCAACCTTGTCATATCTACTCACAAACTGTTACGAGCCAATATGTCTGTAAATGCCTCCAAACTAACACATCTTAAACTATCTATCATGTATCTAATATAAAGGCCATTAACAATTAACTTCTACACAAATAATATTATTATGTAGCCTTTTATTTCCAAAACTGTTACAATAGATAAAAAGATTCTTAAACTAAAATACTGTTTAACTGATTTATGTTGCTGTTTCTGTGTTGCTTCTAGTAAGTATTATTACAAAGAATATCAACAACACTAAGATCAACCTATCAAACAAACAGGATTCAGATAAAACTACAGCAAAATTGATCATACACATTCCATCACACAAGTCCTAAAAAAATTTAATGAAACTTCTATACAAAATTAGACTTCAAAATTTACAAACCAAACCCCTATGTTTTAGGAGTAGAATGAAAGATAAGATCTTTCAAATCTTGAATTTTTATAATTGAATCAACCTAATAAAAATGTTGAAAATCTTAAAAATATTAAAAAAAATTGATTGATTCCTATTGAATCAATTCATTGGCTTTGCTGTAATCACAGATTCAAGTTCAAATTATGTAATTTATTTATTTGACCTGGGGTGTCTGTCTCTCATCTTCGCTGGAAAGGTAAGGGCCATTCTAACATTGAGAAAATGATTGTCCTCTTAGCTGGAAGCATTGGATTCTCTGAAACACAGAAAACTTTAGTGTAAACTGTTGTAACTAACTACCTACCTACCTACATAAACAAAGGTGATAAATAGTTTGTAGAGCTACTAAACTTTATATGCTATGAGCACTATGCTTGTAATAACAACAAAACTTATATAGAACCAGGTAATGCATGAATGTAACATTTTAGAAACCAAATAAATATATAAATGTACAATTTTGTTAAAACACTGATAAGTGATAAGATAACTAACAGAATTCAAAACTCACTGGTTTGTCATTTTGTTTGTTTGATAGATAGTTTTTGAGATAATTTAAGATGACTTTAAATTAGGTAATTTATCAACAAATGATTACAACCATTTTATTAATCTGCTTCCCATCAGCTACTAAACAATGCACCTTAAGTTTATAGGGTA
Organism: Eupithecia inturbata; assembly: GCA_963662085.1. Taxonomy (NCBI): domain Eukaryota; kingdom Metazoa; phylum Arthropoda; class Insecta; order Lepidoptera; family Geometridae; genus Eupithecia; species Eupithecia inturbata. The sequence continues at coordinate 4,209,084 of OY759177.1, forward strand.
ATTATATTAAACTGGCCCACTCATAAGCAAAGGCAATCTTTCTCTCCACATCACTATATTTTTTGTTTACCTATGTCTGTTGTACCTACCTACCTAGAGCAAAACCTCATAAAAAGTTTTTTTAATCTTCTGTAATCTAATTATACACCAATTTCAAGTGCCTACATAAACCATAAATCTTTCAAAGAGTCTTATCTAAGAAATCTTTTTCTTTGGGTGACAATAAAGCTTACAATATGCCCCTATGTCGCGCTTTTTCCGAGAAACCAGCTTTCGTGAATAGAATTTCACCTCTTTTGTAAGAAATAATTGTAGAACTGAGATGTAAGTCCCTACCTCTCCTTGGGACTATAAAATACACTTACAAATTAGAGCCCATAGCCTACTGTAATTTATTGAGGTGTTACTTGCTTACAAAGTACAATTTTAAAAACAAAAGCACCTAGTATAAAGTTACATTACAATGTCCTTAACATGAGTTAAGGTCTTAGCATGCACCTATGGTTTTAGTAACAATATGCTAGACGGAAATGGTTTTTAAGTCTATCATGTACTTAGTGCTATTTTAGTTTATTTTACATATTATTAGGCACCACACCAAACATCTAATAGTCTCCTTGGAAAAAAAATCTTATTGAATAAAACAATGTAGCCCGTATCTGTGCGATCTAATTAATTTATTGAAGAGCAGGTAAAGCAAAGTGACAGATTTAAAAAGGCCCGTGCGTCGCAGGTACCTAGGGCCTCCTAATGGGGTTAGGGAAGTGTCACACAATGCATTTTGTCCCTATTGTGAACCTGCAGCACAGAATAAGGCATTGTGCTCATTGAGCGCAATCCATCATTGTCAACAACGAAGCATCTGCCCTTTGTTCCTGCCCAAAAATTAGAATTTCAATAAACAATGCAAGGAGAGCCAATCTGAATTGTCAACGACTACGTTGCGCTACCAAAAATACCTAAAATATGTAGGTACTCTGTCCTCTGCGATCTCGCTTGGATTATGTGCATTAATAAATTCTAATTTCACAAAATAGAAAGAAATCTAGAAACATAACGATTCAACGACGACGTTAATTAGGTAGGTATACTGGATGGTTCCATTTGGCACTAGATCTAGATCAGCAAGGCGTGGAGTCAGCAGAATGGCAATGTGAGACATGATGAGCTAATAGTAAAAGAGTAAATTGCACTATCCTATCGTAAGCAAATAATCGTAGCCGCCCGGCCGTTACTATAAAGTTAAGAAATCCTTATATTTTACCAATACTTGCACATAAAAAACTAATTTATCGGTGATAGGAAAGCATAAAAATTAGCATAACCATTGCGGTCGTTATCTGCTGGCTGGTGGATATGCCGAGAGTCTCGTGTAATTTATTCCTAATGACGTTTATGGAGATTCTACGGCGCAGACTAATAAAATCGACGCTTAAAACGAGTATTGCCGCTGTCAAAACGATAAGTTCCAATAAATATAATAAAAATCACACACTGCTAAAACTTTAAAAGCGTTAAGTATAAATGTATTATTTTGATTCGGTGTCATTTTATGGGCCCGTAGGCTGAGAAATTATAATAAGCCGTTTCCAAGGTGGACGTAAACCGACTACTTTATAAAATCAATGCGTACCTTGTTTTCAAATACGTTTTAAAAAATTCAGGTAATTTCGTACTTGACTCTGCGCTGCTTTAACATCACAAATACATATAATATTCATAACTACTAAACATTTTCCATTTATCTTAAAATTACTTATTAGTTATTAAGTACCTACCTAAGCTAAGCCCACAATACCCCGCAGAAATCTGCAGTCGAGATACATATCATGCAATAGCTTTCAGCACTCGTATTTCATACCGCGGGCGCTGATAAGGGCTACTTGTTTGGTACACGCTGGTGCTGGTGAGGCAAGACGACAGCTTGCTTTATAGCGTCTCGGTATCTCACATCTCCACAGTCTAAATGAGCGAAGGTAGCGAATTATTACAGGATACGACATAATTGGTATTGAATAAAAGAAAACTCAGAAAGTATAAAAAATTGGTAGGTAACTTTATTTCTATTCAACACACCAGCAAAGCAAGTTCTTGTTGTATAAATAAATTCTTAAACATCGTCCTATTTGTGATTGCTACAAGACTCTGCTCTCTAGTTGTGTTAGGAACTCGATCAGTTCGAGGCGTTATTATTTTATCATACTCCGCATATATGGCTCGAAGGACCATATTATGGCTTAGGAGAAACGCTTAAAAGTGATAGGAAAAAACGCTCGCTGACCGCAGATTGAACCACGTGCAATTATCGAGGAAAGGCGTGAGATGGCATTGTTCCACGAACAGCCCTCGTGAGGGAACGAGGGCTTCTCGATATGAACACTAGATAAGACCAGTTTATTTACAGGGTTACTCGCGAAATGCTGCCATTAGTGAGCTTATTACATGAAATTGCGGATTAAATTTGAACAAGAATGTTAATGTTACTCATTGTTTACGTGACTAAGATTATCTTTTAGATGTAGGACATTGGTATGGCAGTTTGGTAGGCAAATAAGATAGCTGTGCATATTCTGATATAATCTCAGCTTATTATTTTACAGCATCCTATATCGGTAAAAAGATCTAGAGTTTCACGACTAGGGTGGGTGAAAAAGACGACAAAAAATTTATCGTAATTTGATATTGAGTCTTCGTGTTTGGTTTAGTCTGGATACCGTAACCTCATCATACGGCTTAGGTACATACTTTTGTCAGCACTTATTCTGTACAAATTGAAATTTTGCCACGTCACAACTATAAACTTATCTCCTAGAAGTCCCAGAGCTTTGCGTTTTTTCGTGACTAGTTTGTTAAAGCGTTTCTTGGGTTTGTCACGTTTCCGGCGAGTTATCATGTCTCGTTATCTAAAGGGCGATCTTAATTTTTTGTCCGACCTATGCCAACATTTGTCCCGCGTTCTAAACTTTCCTACGTGTAAATTGTCCCGAGCCAGGACTTATCCTTTCGTATCCTGGCCTTAATCTCCAGATAACTTTTTATTTACACAGGTAGAGCGATAGAAAGCGCTCCACAATAAATTATTATTGTTATTTTAATAAACACTATTAATGCTGCATTCATGAACGCCATTCAGAACCCATCCCCTAAACGTGGACGTCGTTTAGAGAATTAACAATGAAATATTTCAATAAACGCCAACGAAACGGCGGCGGCGCAATATAAATATGGGCCCGTGCTCTTCTCGAAACTATTCTTTATGTAAATAAGGTTGACATGGATGATGAGGAGTGGGCCTATAATAAATTTAATTTCACGGAAGAACGGTTGTATGGCTGAGTTTTTAATCCTTGTGGGGGTGCCGTGTCATCCGCAGGTAGGGCTCAGGACAAACATGATTCGTGATGAGAATCAGAATGGTTAATTAAAATTTAATTTAATCCGTGTCTATTTTGAAACACGCATAATATTTTCCATGCAGGAATATAAGCCTGAAGTTTTAATAGATATGAAGCACCTTAAGCTTAAGCTGGATTAATTCGAGAGCACTCGGCTTGGGATATGCAGTTGGCAGAAATAGAATTAGGCGTGTGTTCCAGGCTCGCTGCCGGCGACGGAACATGTTACATGAATATGCAACTCGTTATTTTCAATTACGTTGAGCCTCGGCCCTGTTCCAACCAAAGCCTTGAGATCCATTGTCTAACAAACTCATGCAATTTAAATGAACTGTCGCGTAGTGTTCGTCATCTTTATTATTTCTTGAATTAACTAGTGAAAGAGACTGTTGAAAACGTGTAGGTAAGTTGGATATGCTTCTAAATTTATACGTAATCTTTAACACCGTAAAACGACATCTTGGCAAGGTATCCAGGTCGGTCTACAGCTGAATAAATAGATCTTTTATAAATAACGCGAAACGAACTGCGACCGTCCTCAAAGGCCGTGATATAAGAGCCAATTTGCTTATACAAAGAAAGCCGGAACGTCATTTAATATTATTTGTCTTCCATTTGAAAAAACTCAAAGACATATGTTACTTTATCCAGTCCCCGACAGTGAAAAATTTGTCTCGTGTTACAAGTACGTGAACGATACATCAAATGGGTACCTACGCGAGAAAGATGAAGACTTAAAAATAGGTTAAGTGATCGATAGTTGGGCATATTCAAAATAATGGTTATGGCTTTCGAGGGCTGGGCACTCAATCACACCTCGACACGGGTCTGTGTTGTGGCAATTTGCTCTGAATGGATGGAGACGTCAGCGCGACAAAAAGCTCCGATCGATCAGCTCGGTGCAAGCGCCTGCGCAGCGCGTATGTCACCGGTGTTTTATGATTGGAAAATCTTCTATGGTAGAGACTTTTCCTTGTTGTATTTTACAATTCGAAGTGTTTTTTCTTAAATAATTTTATCGCAGCATGAATCTATTACTTCGGCCCATTACGCCATAAGATTTCACTCGTGATATAATTCCATATTTTTCATTTGGTCCCGAAATAAAATTCTCAAACACTTCATTTTATCTAGAGGCCAAATACCAATTTCCTTGCATCAGAATCCAATATCTGAAAGTATCACAGGCGGTAATCACTTCTGCGAGTGTTCTCAGTACGGCACTCCCGCGGGAGCGGTGGGAGTATAGTCAGGACAATGGGTCGGGAAACGCGCCTCCAAGACGAGGAGCAACGCCCGATGCCATCCATTCTAGAAATGAAAACATTGCCTGGGAAACTACTTTGCATGTCTTGTCTTGACGTCTTAAATAGACGCGAAGATCAGTAAGGTGAGGATCAAAACAAGATAAATTGAAAATGAAAACATAAAATAGGAATACCGCAGTTTGACACAGGGGCCAACGGTCATTCGGGGCTAGGCCTTCGCCCGCCCGGCACCGGCAAGTGACGCGTGATAGGCCGTCAAGGCGTCCATCAGCTGCCAGCGATGACGAGCCAGACGGTGCCCAGTTTAAAACCTGACAGTCCCCGACCGTGATAGATGATGTATGTGAGTGAGGAATGCGCCCAAACTGAAATAGCAGGCAACACAACACAACGACACGAGCACTCGTTAACGCAGACTACTAATGACATTACAAACTGATTTTTGTTGCGCTTTCTCATTAATGACGCATGTTTGTTTTGTTTTCGGACTACGAGTAAGCCAGATTATCCCGTCCATAGTTAATGATGAGTTGGCAAAGGAAATATGTCGTTGCGGGGCATTAAACCGCGATGCGAACAATATCTGGTCTCCTGTAGCGATGGCACACGCCGACCGGTGTTTTATTCTTCTCCCTGTTTATATAAAGCTCAAAAATGTCCCATTAGGGACAACTCTACGCGCCACCCGTGACAATTGTGTTTAGTATAACGTAATTGAATAGGCGGATGGGAACCGCGGCACGCGACAACTCCATGATTCCGCAGAAAATGTGCAAATAAATGGTGTAATAAACTATTGTGCCTCTTGCATTATTACACCGATTGAAAGCAGTTATTTATCGCGCCGGAGACGGTGTGTCACTAAAAGCTTGGAATGTGCGAACCATTCGCGCTTCTGGAACATTATCTAAATTGTTAAATGCACTTAGAGACTGTAAAGTAACATTAAGATGGCGAAGTTTCACACGGCATGTCGTTTTTCCGTTAAGATGACACTAGGCGGAAGGGTTGATGTTTGACGGAGCTTAAAAGTAATAAAACCTGTGGTAAATGTTGGCATCGAGAATATGAGGGAAACATAAAGTAGGTGTGGTGTGGCTATTACATAGGTAGAGACGAGAGACCACACACAAGCAACGGTAGCGCTCCCTACGCAAACAAGCTCGTTGGCCGTGAACCTCGGAGGTACATGGTTTCCCGTAGTCGTCTATGTGCATTCCCGCTTAGCTTCTATGTAGTGTTAATAGGCTCTAACTACATCAGCACTATCATTATGAAACGCCATTCTTTCCCTCGTTATCGACTTGAACAGCAGAATAGCTTTCTCGGATCAGATCACTTTAAAATGTGTGCGTTTAGAATCTTGTTCGTTTTTAGTTTAGCTTTTTATCTTAGTTGTTTAGCTTTCATGACTTTCTTTTGAAAGAGTACCTACGTACGATCGTTGCTTAACAAAAATATATTTAAATTGTGTTGGCCAAACAGTTTCCCAAAATTGGTCTTGCCTTAATTGAGTACCGTGAAATATGGCTTCAGCCAAATTGTGGCCAAAAGTTTTGTAACATTGCATTTACGAAAAAGGACGAAAAATAAACAAACATCGAGGACAATTGTACGCATAAAATATGCCGGCACAATGCAGGGCCAGCGTGTCATAATAAGGTAGTGGCTTTTGTGCCACTAGCTGTAAATCATAGTCTTTTGGAGAGAATGGCACCCCATAAATTATGGCTTGAAATTTAGACTGCGATTTTATCAACGTTTTGGTGCCCGTGAAGAGAATTCTAATGGCGAAACAAATTAATCAATAGGGACGCGACAATACTAACTTTTTTTAGGTCGCAACTATCAATCTTTGTAAATGTTTAGATCGTCGATATTGCATCGAATAGTTTGACGTTTTCAAAAAGGGGAACCAATTTAGAGGACTGGACTTTATTTGACGCGGTTATTTATGTCGTACTTAATCTAAGCGAGTATGTGCCGCGTTTATCGATAATTGTTCCGATTTAATAGCGTTCCGCATTTAGATGGAAACCAGAGCTGTAAATATTGAAGCAGTGCAGCCACTTTCAGTTTTTATGAGTTCGTAAGAAAGCAATTAAGTTGAGCATTATGACAGTATTGAAGAATTTAACGCGGTCGACGTTGTTACGACTCGACTGCGTTTAAATGGTTCAGTGCACCCCTGAATAAACAAGGCTATTCGGAGTTAAATTTGCTAGCACCGGATATGACTGGCACTCGAACGCATCCATCACTTTCTGAACGAGGACTGGACAACTACACCTCGCGCCTCTTGAAACTTTTGAACAGTTTCCTATAGGTAGGTTAGGTACGTGAGATATCTGTATTTTATGGTCAGTAAATCTTCAAGGTTATGAGGTCCTAAATAATGTAATTTTATTGGCCACCGTCGCCGTGGGATTGATGAATGCGTTATTATTGTCCCAAGGTTTATGGTGGGTTCCCCATGTTCCCATGAAGTTTATTGCTAAAGCAATGAGTGCCGTACGGGACTGAGGTTGGCTTGTGTGGAATTCCTAGTAACTCAACTCTAGACTCTAGTATAACAGGGCAGACGAAATTGGTGATAAACAGCTGCGTTTCAGATTTTATGTTAAATTGAATTTGTTTTTCATTATTCACGTAAGGGAATTCCTACTGTTTCTATAAAAGTTCAACCTAAAAATCTTCGTGAATTACATGTTTGATTCGAATTATTTAAACAAGAAATTCTTGCTATCACAGTCAACGACGGATTCAGGGTGACCATTATAAAATATAGAATTACCAGACGGCCTCTAAATCTTCCTCATTTTTTCTCACGCTTTTCCTAGAACGCAAACCTTGAGGCCTCAATAAATTTTCGCATCATTTTCCTAAAATACACATTTTTAGACTCGTCTTCCGCTATCCAGAGACCACCTTAGACGACATCAGCGCGGCGGGGTATCTCCGGATAGTAATAACGCCAACTGCTATCTTTGCATTTCAGTGTCGCATCACGCGGGTATAACGTGTAGGCATTGTTTGCTGTGTGGCCCCGGGTATTTGGAAACAATCCGTTTTTTTTTCGACGGATGACGTGGATTGATTTGGGGCTACAAAAATACGTTTTGTAAGTCCATTCGTATGTTTCGCAGCTTGAAGTTGACGATAGAGTCATGGTACAGCTTTGGGCACCGCCCCCCGCAGAGCTCGGGCCCGCTGCGAAGGTCTACCCGAAATTTACATTCTGTCTGATCCTACAAGGGTTATTGTGACGTCAACTGGTTAGATACAACAACGGGCGCTGTCTAGTCACTGCCGCGCTTCGGCCAAATCAATAAAATAAACAGAATTTGTCAATTCTATCCCCGGGGAATGTTCTGCCTCGTCTTATTGTGCTCGGTATGTTTGTTTACATAAATGTATAATTTATATTTACTCTGGCACCAAACGGGTTTTTTCTATTCTTTGTTGTTTTAAACTGTTGAGCTTTCACAATATTATTATTAAGGGTTCTAAAAATATATTTTAGATAGTAGTCTTTGGGTTCCAAAAAAATTACATTCTCCTACTTTTCTTGTCAAGACACTCGATAGGTACCACCATGATTATGCGTTATTTTCTGACTAGATACGGAAAGCTATTATTTACGTTCTTCTGAAGTCTTGGCCGAGCAAACATAGTGACGCCCTTACGCGTTCAACGGTGGAAGTTGTTTGAGAAAATACACTTTTGGGAAGTCGACAGCCGTACTGACAGTACTACTCAAATATTAGTCGAATCCGTTGAGAGGTGCGTGAACAAATGTTTGCTCAAAGCAGGTCGTCATTACTACTGAAGGTGGTCATTTAGATTTTAGCGGGGGAATATCGTTGAACTTTGTTTTGTGAGTCATTTCCTTAGTATCATTATGATTATTATCTCTCGTATGTTTAATTTTATTTGTGGAAATGTTGCGTCGCCTCCGGACAGCAATCGTACGTTAGCCGTTAATGGGAGGCTACGTTTATTTAACCGCTCGTAACTGGACACGTTACGACCGCATGTGGATTTTTATAAGATAACCTGCTTTCACGCCGCATGCCGTCCAGACCCACGCTCGTTCATCAAATATGACTGATTCGATTGCTCAGAACTAATAAAAGTTAACCAGATATTAAATTATTATCTTCTTAACTACGTAAAATTAAAATTCGACCATATTTTTACGCAAAAACGAGTAGGATACTTGCCTACGATAAACGTCGCGTCAGTCATCCGCGAATCGCTGGCATTTCTAAATGCCGAGTCGTCTACCGAGGTTAGATCTGACGTTAACGCTAACGAAGCATGCAGGGTTGTTAGGTTAATTGTATGAGCCGGTATCGGGGATCTCCGGCTGGGTCCCATTACCATGTATGAGTCCCCAGCCTGCAAGATTGCATCTCGCAGGAGTCGTGAGCCAGGGAAACGCTCATTGTGTCCTACAGTCACGTTCTACCTGGATATAAACGTCACATTCATGCAAACAATACGCCATAAAAGTCGATAGGATTTTACGTCCAAGCGATTATATTCCTCTTATATTTTTTTCACGATTTGAAAGGTCTCGCCAAGACACCCGCGGAGACGGGTGGGTTATAAAAGAGTTCAGCCTAGTACGTTTTAAGTTTTAACGGCCGAGGTGTGAGCGCAACTGACTCCTAGCTCACTTTTTTTGCAAAAGTATACTCACCCAACCTCACAATCTTTGCTAAAGTCAAGCGTATAGGAATATCTACTTTACTGCACTTTTTTTTAATCGTGGTTGAGTTCGTGTTTACCCTATGCAAATCCCTCTCAGAATATACATTTATGCTGTGTTGCTGCGAGGAAAAACAAAATGAGTTTTGGTTCGACGACGAATTTCCACCGTCGTCGTCGCCCTGGCTGCTCAGCACATCAGACATCAGACTTAACATTGGACCTCATTAACGAGTTGGCTGCCCTTCCTTTGTCGTTTTTGATTGCTTAACCTCTATTTTCCCAGCTCGATTTAAATCCATCCTATTCCTTTTTGCTAGGAGCGTGGGCGCTTGGAACTGTTTTACTTTTTATTTTCGCCTGTAACTCGCATTTCTGGGTATTTATTTTTCGTACGCTACCGTTTTAACCGTGCAGTCGGGATTGGTTCGTGCATGTCTGTTGTTTATTTTTTTGATCCTATCGTGACAAAGGTCTCTAAAAGACTAAAACGTAATTCGTATGTCGTGCTGTAGTTCTTGAATCTCGAATCGGTAGCAACTAACTAAAGTGGCTCATCTAATTGTAATGGGCAACGGCCTCGTGAAACAGCCTGCCTGACCCGGAGGCTCTAAAAAGCGATGGGCGGGGCTGAGACCCTGTTTGTTTTTCGAGTAGACTTTAATCGACGCCGAAAGCCGAATCTCCTCGTGTTAGAATCCTTTATTCTGATTTATAGCACCGCATGCCGTTATTATAAAATTATGGTTATATCTCCCGCACCGGGTGGATTCCCCTTGACGTTCTCAAGCAATAATATCAATTAACTCGTTCATAATTCTTACTTTAAATTCAACTGTTAATTAAAATACTGCCACATGCAAATTAAACTTCTAAGATTATTTTTTGTTCAATCTTAGGTGTTTCGACGAAGAGCGACTAAAAATAAGCTTCTATTTTGTGGCGGTATCTTGTAATCTCATCTCAGCTGTTTCGCCAAAGGTTGCATGCCTACCGTTGAGATCAATCTTGTTGATAGGTAGGTAGCGTTAGCGCAGCGCAATCTCGAGGAATAAATGAGGCTTGTTGGTTATTCCTTCGGGGAAGAGGAAACGATCTACCATGCGGAGGTGACTTGGACAGATTGTGAGCAATTGAAACACAGTCGGTTATCCGTAGTGCTCGGTTTAACACTGGCGATCCATCACGCCCTCGACTCTGCGTTCGATGATGGATCTCTGATGGAGATCACGACTCGTTTCTTTGTTGTTTTGTCTTGTTGATAAACGCGCTGTGCCGCTTTTTACCCTGTATTAGACCTTGTTACATTTGAATAGTCAATTTAGGAGGTTAATTGGTTCGAGTCTCGCGTTGATGGTTTGAAAAGTGGCTTTCATTTATCTACCATCCCATCATTTTCTAAACAGAATATGAAAGCTTCTCGTATGAGATTTCTATTCCCTCTGATGTAACCTGTATATATTCATGCGCATTTTAAATTTATCGGAAGTCTGACTGATCATATCATCGCGCTCTAATGATAATCGGTTGCATTGGAATTCTAGTTTAATTATTAAATGTAAGAAGACTGATTATGGAGTGGCTGCGTAGGCTTGAAAAGTCTTAGACAGATAACATCATCTCATATGTCGTATTACGGGGTGTCTTGTAGAGCTTTCACCGATGCGTCAGTGCTGCGATGCCCGTCGGGCGCGTGTTGTGACAGCATCCCACGATAAACTCAGTGTTTATGCGCGCGCGTCGCCCGCCATGTTTGTTTTATCTCGATCCAATGCGCCCGTGTTATTAAATGTCTTGTATCGAAAAAACGAATCTCTACTTTTTATTTTATATTTTTATGTCCCTATTTTTGTTTAGACAGCAATTATTAATAATATTGAACCCTTGGAGCTTACAATGAAATTCAAGATCTACGTGTAGGTTTTTTGTACGCCCTCAGTTGCGTGGGTCTCATTTTTATTGGGGTCTGAACGACGCAGTGCGGGTACGTGTTGGTGTATTTTATATTCAAAACAGATGTTATCCTGCAACGATGCCTGGGAAATTAATTGAATGTTTGTTATTCGATTCGAATCACACGCATATTTAAGCTTTCTCACATTCGGATTCGACTGGGTACTTAATTTTATTGTAACGATATGTACGACACGTTGGGGTATCAAATGGCTCGTACGCGTCGAGGCCCCATTAAATAATAGGTCCTCGATGCTGGTCATGCTATTGTTGGTTTTGATTACCGAATCTCGTTATGGTTTACGAGCACATTAAACGCTGCTCAGGAGTTTCGATCCGTCCGACTGGAGCATTGTTACCCGGAAATTGATCCCGTGACAACCCGTGGAAAACCGTGTAATTGGACCGCTAAATAGCCGCATCCGATACACTCGGTGGTTTCACCTTATTCCAATTCTAACGGTTGTCAATCAATTGGGGCTACAGTCTGTTCATAGCTGGTAGTGAAGTATTGCTACCTCAATTAAAGAGAGTCAAAGTTTATAACTAAAATGTTCATAGAATTTACACTCCGCTGACAATATTTAACGGCAGCTTCATTTGGTTCCTGCTTGTAATTCACTCACAATTTGCAACCAGGCGAGCAGTATGAATTCTTTTGATATTCAAAATTTTATTTTTCAAGTGTTGGAAAATAACACGAGTGCACCGCCGCCGGGGCACCGGAGGGCTAACAGCCGAGACCGTTTATAATTTTGCTCTTTTTGGCCATTGTTTACTTTACGATGTTTAAAATTTTTATGATTTCCATTATGGCTTGGCACTGTAAATCTTGTTCTGTACGGTTGCCGATTCGATGAACGCGCCTCGGGAACGCGATTCTGATTACCTTTTTTTGAAACCATTGGAGCGTTCTATTACCAATCTCATTTTAAAAAGAAATGTAACCCGAGCTGTTTGATATTTCCTTTTGCGTAGTGTAGAGGGGCTATTCGCATGATATTACAGTGTTCACCTGGTGTAAACAGCCCTGTGAAGGAGGCGGGATGGCGTCGGCGCTCGCTCGGAGAGCCCTCGAGAGCACTTCGCAAACTGCTCTCTTCATGCAAACGCTCAACAGACGAGTTTAAAACTCACCGTGCCTGCCCATTGTTTTCCTTTATTTTCTCATTCAAATAACGGTCGGTGTCAAGACGAAGAAAATTATAGCAAAGGCAGGAATATAATAATCTCCCTTCGTAGTAACGTCGCGTCGTCCTAAGTTCCAAAGCAAACATCGTTCTGTCGCCGCGCTTCTGTCCCGCACTCGTTATGTTAGTACAAATCCACGACATAATACAGTGTGGCGGTCGGAAAATATTTGGTGAACGGTATTTGACAAGCGTGTTCGTATGTTTTGTTATTGGACACCTCCACTCCGCACACAGTTTCTATTTGAATTGCTCTGACATGAGCAAAGAGTGGTTTCAGGCTATACGCACGCACATTCTGTGCATGTGGGGTGGCCTGCGTGCGACGCACCAGTTGTTCGTACATCTGACTATGTGAGCCATTTTCCCAAATTATAGAGTGATAAACGGTAGCAAGTGATCTAGTCAAACAAGCATCTTATCAGGGATAGATAAAGTGAAATATAAAGCTCATATCGGAATGTCATGCTTGATAAGGAATCGATTTTGTACGGTTGAGGCTACTGTGCGATAACCCCAAGGCGATGGTTGTAGTCGGACAGATAAGCTCGAGAAATGCTAGTTGTCGTGTATGCACGTCTTGCACGTGAGCCGACTTCACAACCGGAATTTAAATGATGCACGGCTGGCACAAATTCATAGTAGAGGGTTGTTTATAATCTCGCAACATTTATAAGCATGTCACGAGCACGCCGTAAGTTTTTTTCTGATTTTCATGCGCTGCAGTTTATCACCACAACGCGGTACATAGAAGGCATTTGAGCTGACGAGTGAAATGGGTAACTTTTTGTGTCAAGTCTCATGTTACACGCAGTGTTTTCCAAGCCTCCAGGGACGAGCAATTTGGTCGTTCGACGCCGCCATTAGCCGGTTTCCTGAAGCTATAGCGGGCTCACTTCGACCTGTGGTTTTTGCGGTCCTCGGGCGGACACGAACCTAGCCTCGCAGTATTAGATCACGACTTCCAATACAAATTCCTATACACAGTTGTACCAGGTGGTTTCACCTAAATATGGCATAGGCTAGCTAGAGTAAGCCCGCTATTGTGAAACAAGGGGTCTGCACTCTGCAGCTGCACACAATGTGACGTTTGTACGTATACTTTAAACGAACTAAATAGGTACTCGTAATATTTTACAAATGATGTCAAACGATCAAAACAACAACTGTGGCAATATATATTTGTTCTATTTTATAACGATCGTAACTGATCTGAGGAGTGAGTCTGTTTGACGTTAGTAACGAGACGTGATCGTGAAATCTCCTTTTTCCATACAATTTGGTACAGCGCCTATCGTGCGGAAGGGAACTACGCAAAACCCATACTAAAAGGAGACGTCACGATCACGTCTCGTTACTAACGTCAAATAGACTCACCCCTCTGATTCAGGAGCACTTAACATTTTATTTACATGGATCTATAATGGTTCTGGAACTAGAGTAAATGTTTATGTTTTCGCAATGTAATTCTACGACAGGTGGGCACATGGGCACTGTTTACACTCAACAGAAACACTGACAATCGTCAAGGTATAAATCCGTCGACGCTGTACTTCCAAGATCGTAAGCGGGCCATGTTTGTTTTATGGTAACACTTATTTATTGTATCGTTAACATGTGTATTGCCGATAATAATAGGAAACACGGTCCAATCAACTTACGTTTATTAGATCATTCGTGCCCTTGTAAATAATTACTGTGTTCCGTCTAATGACTAATGTAATGAGGTAGGATTTGGTTAGAGTTTAATGGATCGCCTATGTTTCCGCCCGGCTGCGCTTAATTAGGGATGGCGTTCTAATAAACATGTGGCATTGTGAGGCAAAAAGTCGAGATTCCGACTGTCGAGCTAATTCCGAAGGATCAGGCGGGATTGGGGCACGCGGGCAAAAACTGCCATCAATCAACGAGTCGATACTCATTGGGATTTTGGGGGTATTTTTAACATTGTTCGCTCTGGAGCGGTTCTTACATTTCTGCTGATAAGAGCTTATCATTAGATTAGTACAGTTTGTTAAATTACCATATAATTTTCTGGAAGTAGGTACTGATAATGACTATGCTCTAAGTAATGACTATCTACTAATAACTGAAGGTACCTACATAAATAACAGAAGAGACATAGGAAGCGAAACCGAATGCTTGTTCCATTAAATCGTCGCAACACCACGTTAAGAAGAGCGTGTTCATTTTCAACTACCGATTGTGTGTGGTAAAGGCCTAGACTAACGTCATTCGATACGTGTACTCATATCCTCCAAGTTGGCCATATAAGTGCATGCGCGTAGAGCGAGAAGTTTCTAAGAAAATTGCATTGCCTATTTTTGCTTTCATATATCCCATTACACTATGTTTTGCTAACTAGAACAATAATGAGAGTTGCAAACCAAACCATACAGCTTCGTGCCCGATCTAAGTACAGATCGAGTTTCTCTGAACGTTTCTTTATAACTTGGGTCGTTTGGACAACAAACGGCAGGCGTTTCTTCGTATCGTATGTGTAGTAGGTACTAAAATAAATTTACACACCAATAAGGCTGCATGTGATAAAATAAAATAAAAGCTTCATTGGACTGGATCGAGAACTTGTTTTGGACCGACTAATTTCGGTTGATACGGATGGCGTATCACACTTATGGGTGATTATACCTGAATTGATCGCTCGTTATCGATCCAATTAATTCATTACCAATTCATTTTGGATATTTTTATTGTGTGTTTGCGTAATTGGGTTGATATTGACAACTTGTATATAACTTATAAAATGATTCGAAGTCTTGGACTGATCTATTTAGATTGATATATGTAGATGCTTTATTTTATTTGGTTCACAAACATAGACAACACAAAACAACATCAAACATAGATAATAAAGTAGGTAGGTATCGGTAAAAATGAAGTAACTTCAGGTAATTTTCACACAAACTTTTAAAAATTTAATATTACAAAAGTATACTTATGTGTGAATAAACAAGATCCGTCAAGCGCGAGTGTGACTCGCGCGCCGAGTGTTTCAAAAGTGTAGAGACTTTGCAATAACAAGCCTTAAATTTTTTTATTTATTGGTTGAACAAAATTAGGTATTCATTAAATATAATGAATGCCTAAAAATTAAAGGTTTGCAAACTTTGGAGTATAAAGTGTAATAGTAAAATTTTCGAGATTTTTCAAAATATTTGAAAAAGTATAGTAAGTATGAAAAGTAAGTATGTAACCTAAAGGAATTTCAAAAACTTCCTTTTATTTGATAGGCCAGTCGGTGTGGTAGCCTATAAATTATTCCCCCCCTTGTTGATCATTTTTCAAAAAGTGATCTACTTACATACTGCTCTATATTTTCCTGTAAAATATAGATCCATAGCTACAAACGCTTCGTACGTTTTAGATAGATCGCTCTGCAAACTTCGGAGAGGGGGGGGGGGAGGGGGGGGGGGGGGGGTAATTTACTGACTTTTTTAAAAATATTTAAAAAAGTATTATTTTTGTGATGTACAAACCGATACCTTCCATTTGATACCCTTTTCGGTGAGGTAGGCCCCCCTTTTGAAAATGGCCTTTTCACCATTTTTTAAAAAGTGGTCTACTTACAGACTTCTCTATATTTTGCCTGTAAAATATAGATCCGACGCTACATACAGAGACCAGGGTATCGAAACCGATCTCCGATCTTTGAAACCCTAATAACTAGAATTTAAACTTTATGAGTACTTACAAATAATTAGAACTCTTTCAATGCATAAAGTACGAGATAATTTCAGAATGAATTGAATAACTACGAAGTAAGATAAAGGGTCGTCGCGGGAACGCAGGTGCGATTTAAATTAACAAATTTATTAATTAACGCAAATGCTACTACATTATTGTGTAATTAAATACAGGGGGAAGTCGGGGTGAATGGTATGTGTAACGTCGTCGTGGTGAAGGATGGCTGTGATTATTACACGCATTATTTTCATCCCCCTACTTCCCCTTACGCCCTCGGGCCTTGCGTCACCTCACACCTTGATTGTATTACAGAACTCCAGAATACGAAAGTATGGTGGTTAAAGATATCTAGCATATAGGACACGGCACATTTCACAAATCTTAAATATGTCCTATCAAAGAATCTGGGAAATATGTACTAAACTAAATATCAGGTATCAAATAAATGATACAAACATAAATCAAAGTATTTTGCTACGCCACACTATCATTGCTTTCAAATACGTTGTTTCTTAGATTGTTCTTACATCTTTATTATTTGATTCTTGATATGAAATGTAATAAATAAATAAATAATGCTGGACAATTCACACAGCATCATCTAGCCCCAAGCTAAGCAGAGCTTGTGTTATGGGTACTAGATGAGTGATTCCTTAATACAATACATACAAAGATAGCTATTTTTATTATGCATAGAAAATACCCAGAACACCCGGAACAAATATTTACAGATAGTACAAACATTTGTCCCAAGGCGGGAATCGGACCCGCAACTTCCTGCGTCGCAGGCGGCCCGCCGCGCCACATCGGTTGTCGAATAGATTGCAATTCCTGTAGCCAGTGCGATCGTTCCAAAGCGAGCTTTTCACACCTCAGTATTTTTCAAAGACTTTAATTACACGGAGCTTTTGTGTACTCCAGCATTGATGGTTTGTATAGAGGCAAATCTCGTTAAGGACAAAGACCCGCTTACGGACCAACAGATATACGAACGGATCGTATTACTCGCTTCAATTCCGGAACACTGGCTATGAAAAACCTCACCTGACTGCTCACAATTTTTTGATTTATAATAATTACTTACAAAAACTTTTGAAGTTTTACTTAATTGTAGATATTAATGTCGGAATAATTGGGCTCATTTTAAAACTTTGTTGAACGACTAAACTAGTTCTAATTAAATATTGTTTGGAAACGCATAAAAAATATGCACCGAGTTTTTACTTTGGTTCGTTTGAAAGCTATGAGAGTGGAACTTTTCTTGGCTTCGTTAGCTTTTTATGTTCTGTTTACTTTTTGTTTTCCTCGATGGTTCAAAGTCCTTGTACAAAACCTTGAACACTTTATTTTCTTGTAAAACTGAAGGAAACTGCAAACTATCAAAAGCTCATTTCCGTGCTCATTTGTTATATTTTACAGCTCACTAGATGGCGTTTATGAGTTTTTGAGGATACTTTTACGAGCAATGAGGACTATCTTTAGAATCTCAAATCGCGTGGTTAATAGTTGTTTACAATTACCGCGACATTTTTGGGTTTCGGGATTTATTTCAAGATTATAATACGGCTTACTGCTTACAAAATGCGTTAAAGTTAACTACATGTGAATATTAATGACTCGTAAAATAGTCTTACAGAGTAAGCCTTAGGTAGGTATGTGTAAGTGTAGTTTGTCGAAAACGGATACATTTAGTTACCTGTAGTGAAAAAAATTAATGAAATTAACCGGGTCTCCTCAAAAATACCATAGAGAGTACAACTCCTTAGATTCCGGTGAAGCACATGCGCTAGCAGTTTTAAAAAGTCGCTGCTAACAACCGATAGTTCGAAGAAACTTGCGACTGTTTTCCGGTAGCGAACTATAAAGCTGTCGTCGTTGCAACATGCACCTAATACATTCCTATGCTTATTCTATTCTCATAGCTTCTTAGGTTTACGTTTCGAAAACAAAATGAAAAACAATAAGATAGATTAATAGATAGATGATTTATTTCGTTCACAAACATAGACAGCACAAAAAAATCAAACATAGACAATAAAGTAGGTAGGTATCGCATGATACCAGGAATAAGGATATTTTTGGTACCAGTTACAAATACAAGGCTATTATTTTAGCTTTTCAAAAGCAACAGATTACCTGAACAGGGTTTACATAAGTAAAGTACAGCCAGCGACTGTATCGGGTAATTTAGGTTGTGGTAGAGCCATAAAATATCGTAAACTATTGTTTACATCGCGGTTTTCCTGTCTGCTCTGTTTTCTTTATTATTCCAGACCTATTAATAAACAAGTTTCCCTCCTCTGTCTGTATTAAATTGCTCTGTAAGAACTACTACTCTGTAGTAGTTCTTACAGAGCAAGGCCTGCAGGCTGAGGCCTGTGTTTTATTGATCGGTTTTCTTATTCACCACTCAAGAACCAGCACATCTGTAGTTTGATCTCCAAATGTTTTGGACTGAAAATATTTAGTACGTCTTTATCCATCACTCACTTCCCTGTCACAATAGGCACATTCAACAAACTGTTTTAGAAAAAAAAACGTATGCCGCGAACGATCATCAATTTGTATAGCTGTTCGGTTTACTTGCTCCCCTCCGACACCTGCATTTTGTTTTATTTTCTTGCACGTCTCTGCATAATTCCATAATGCCACCGCTCAGCCAAATCCGGGGGGAACTTTCTATACGAAATATCAGACGTCTATTGTGCCCCGTTCTATTTATCCTCACAAATGGGTTTTTGTGAATGTAATGAAGGCTTTATTCGGAGGTGCGAATGTTGAATGCGTCAATGGCAGACACGCGATTCAGGATGTGCCTGAAATCCGATTATAGAATTTCTTTTTGAATTCTTTCCTATTTTATGTCTAAACAATTTTTGTAATTTATATCAGTGATCATTTCTCTGAAAGCTTTTGCAGATACATAGATGAAATGTAAAGAACCCGTAGAAAGTGAATACCTAGGTTCCTTGAGTCTCGTAAGTCAGGTGTGTTTCATGTTTGAAGAGGTCCCTTATCTACCAGAAGCCGGAGTACATTTCACTCTAATTGAGACTGTCTGCGTCGCTATTTTGTCCTTTAGCGGCAATAACAACGATAAGGTACAAAAACACCGTAGTGTCTCAAGGAATTAGTTTAGAGTAGCCACAAAAAGTGGGCGCCTGAGTTATCTTTAGTTATTTGTCGTATCAAGTGGCTTTTTTAACCGCCGCTGTTTCAAAGAAGCCGCGAACAGTAGCAGTTATTCTACCGCGCTGGTGGAAAGCCTTTTTAGCGGTTTCTTGGTTTATGGATACAACATCGTAAAACTGTTGGCTACTACATTGTTAAACAAGTTGCAGGCCAGTAATACTGCACTGAATCCTAATGTGAAAATATTATAGCTTTTTCTTTTTCTGAGTGAAATCTCTTCTCTTCACTTATTACACTCTCTTCACTTAAGTTATAACTCGCTACGTAGAAAGGTTTTACTAAATATGTATAAGTTTTTTACATTTTCTAAGAAATAACTTAGATCATTCCAAGATAATACTGGTGATTAACTCTAAGAGATGTCTTTTCGAGGTATCCTATGATAAACATCCGAGTCCGGTTTTTAATTGGAGAGTTAATTTTATTAATTTGGTAGCCACTGTTTTTATTTGTAATCAAAATAAAAATAATTCGATATCTATCTATTACAACTGCATAATGATGGGTCGTTAAGTTATCGGTTGATATACAGAGGTCTTGAGATAATCTGTTGGACTTCTGGTGTTTATGGACACTTTACATATTTGGAACTTGCTGTGCCCGCGTAGTATTCACATTTTCATGGGTTTTAATTACATTGCGCGGAAACTTAATTCTTTCTTCGAGATAAGCTCAACACACAAAGGACTGTCAGACAGTTTTTTTTTTAATTGATTTTAGTTTATTATAATTACGGTGTATGTATACTTTCATATGCATGTAGTAAAATCTGTTATTTGGCCATTGCAAACACTTAAATTATATTTATTTGTATATAAGAACCTCTGTGCTTCCTAGCTCCTTTAGCTGAGAACTCGAGACATAAAATAGCCTACATTTAGCCTATCTAGAGAATTAAGAAGGTACATCTATGCAACAGCCAGCTCCGTTCTGTAATTTTGGCGTAGCCTCCGCCGAAACATCTCACAACTTCCACATTTTTACAAACTTTCGCCTTTATGATATGAGTAAGATAGGATTATTTTTGTGAATTGTTTCGTATGGAAATCTTTGGCGTATATTTTATTGTTAATTAACCAGCTGTAGAAGCTTTTAGGTTACAACACTAAACTAAACAAGGTTACGTAACCAAAGGATTTTTTCCATAATTTTACTTACGAACATACTACTGCAGCCCCCGTCTTACCAGTTTGCATCCCTGTTGCATTTACGGTTGTATATCATCACATTATATTCCGATAGCCCTCATCTAACCAATAACAAACCCCTGTTAACTGCGAAAATGGGGATAAAACGGGAATCCATTTGCATGTGCGTTTAGAACGTGTTTATATATGACTATCCTAATTAATGATATTATCTTATGGCAACAGTATGTAGGAACTAGAAAGGTACCCATATTGGGTAAACTTTAGCTTGTTTAGTTTTACCAACATTTTCAAGATATCACTGTAATATCCCATATGATATACATTTTAATAAACTTAATCTGGACTATGAAATTTGCCTTTGACCTGCTTTAACTTCGCATTCATAAACAGGGTTATGATTATGAGATCCGTAAAAAACCCAACAAGATTGACTTTGATTAAAACGTGGTTTTATATGAGAAATTCAATTTAATTAAAAGCTTTATACTTTATAAACCCTACTGTATGATGTTATATTCAAAAATGTTACCACTTTTACGTTTTTCGTTTGTGAACTGATTTATAATCTACCTGCATTAAAACATGCCCATATTTTTAAACCAATACCTGCATAAATTATTTATTCAAGAATCCTTCCATTTTATTAATATTTCATTCGCTGTTCGCCACACCTCATCGTTTCGCCGCAGACATACGCCCCGCCCAGCGACTTGCGAAAACGCACACAAACACAATCTCGTTACCACTTACCATATCGACATGTAGTGGGTATCCACTGCAATGGTTGACGTTATGCATTAGAAGAAGCAATTTGAGCTTTATTGGACGTCTTGGGGAATGTTTGTGTTATTCCAGTGAACCAGTTCACACTGTGACCCAGTGCTGCTGGATCCGTGGATTGGAATTTCATATCTACGGAAGGCACCACATGACGTACGTGACATTCAAATATCGAAAAATCTTTTTTTCCATGTAATTCTACGCACAAACATTTGAAATAAGTCGGGCTTAAGCTTTCGCACTTCGTACACGCACTGAACGTAGAGTTGAAATTACTAACATTAAAGTACTGAATTGCCAGTTTAGAACTTTAGACGATGCCAGTGGCATAGGCATTCGCATGCCTAACTGGAGTCAATCTTGTTAAATGATTCCAGTAGTAGGTACTCTCCTACTCCAGACCGGAATTATACTATCCGGGAATTATGCAGATACGGTAATAACATTTTATGATTTTGTAACGTGACGGTAGTTCATAATAAACATATCTTATTATTACAAAGTAGGTACTGCATGCATATTAACGGTGTAAACATGGATCGATAAAAGAAGTCTACCAGGAAGCCCATGTTGGCCGTTGTATGTACAAATTACTCCAGGGAATCAGTTTTTGCTATGAGCTGGGCTTCTAATCAGATGCTCTGGTTTTTGTTGCGCTGGCAACGTAATGTGGTGCTTTGCTTAGTAGCTTTTAACTGTTCTGTTTGGCTTAAATCATGTTAATTCATACAATTTGCAACGAACCTTTAACGGCTTCTGTATAAAAGAACTGAAATTGTATCAGACAAAAAACCTCCTTGTCTCATATAACTTTTGGTCGTAAACCGGTCTTTCTAAATCAGTTCCCATGATTTGTGGACAGGTGGCGCGGGCGTCGTATTGCGGCATCTTTGTCATGCCGAGTTTGATGTCCGCCGGCATTGTGCGCGTGCGCCTTTAACTTTTTGCGAGCTTTCCGTGCTATTGATGCGGATTGTGTAGATCGATTTAGTGTGATTGACGCGAATATTGTAGAAATAGGACGGCTTTGTACGCGACAGACGGAACGGCGTCGTATTACACGTTTGAAACTACGGGAAGCGAAAACTGAGATTAAAGGGGCTGTCTTGACTTCGCAAAACTATAGTTTTACAAAGCGTAAGCTGACACGGTGCAGTATAAATCAATAAAAATATAAATAATGAATTATTTGTTACCGGCCCTTCCCCTCGAGTTCTCTTAAACGCTTCTGGCTCGCTTAGCCACCGAAGTAAGTAGCTATATGACCCTTTTCACGTGACATTTCTAAAATTGCATTTCCTTTGTCTACAGGTCTAACAGCAGAGCTTTTCTACGTACGCGAGGGCCAGATTAATTTCTACGCGCTGAACTTTGAAGTGCCCGTACCAGCTACCATAGGAGAGCTGCATTTCACCTGGCAGAGTCTGACTAGGAAACCTGTAAGTACCTATCTGATTCTACCATATTTTGATCGACTGCCATAATGGGAGCGATACGCTTTAAAATCATAAGTTTTACAAATTCAAAGCACTGATATTTTTGTTTCCGACGTTTCAAACCCGAAACACGACATTCTTACTTGGCTTTTACGAGCATGGCGCAGAAAGTGTTGAAGCATTCGTATACAGGATACAGACAATAAACTTACTGCAAAACTAGTCCACAAGGCCAGATGATAAATAGGTTATTGCTCTTTCAGTAAAAACTGTTACAATGCTTTTCTTTCTTATCCCCGGTTCAATATGAACCAGTTTCATTGATTTATGTATCGAATCATGCTATGAGATTGCTAAAAAACTGGAATACAAACCAAAAAAGCAGATAATAGATGAGAATAATCGCTCCGGAGACACAGGCTTGTTATGATAATCGATAACATGAGGAGAATCGTAGACCTTGACTTCGCATGATTGAATTGTTGCTAAATATTATCAAAATAATAAATTAGAAAATTTGTTATTTTGCGTAAGTATGAAAATATAATCGGTACTTAGGTACTTGTAATTTTTTTTTAAATTTCTATCTTTCGCTTCTCTGTCGAATCCTGATTTTGATTAATGATTAATGATTTTGATTAACATAACTCACAGCCAGTGTCCTTGTAAAACCGAGAAACCGAAATAATAATACCTACTGAATATAAATGTTTTTTTTTTGATTGGGCTAGCAGTATAACAATTAACTAATGAAAAAGGTCCTGTTTTGAGGAAATGCCTCGAACAAATAGCTAAGTCGATAATGTAATTAAATGTAAGAGGAAACTAAGAGTTTCTTAAGAATCGATGGACATGCTTTCGTGGATTCCGACAGGGATGTGTAAATAACGTATTTTTAACAGTTATATAAACTCTGACTGATAGTTAGAACAATCTGGATTTGAAATGAAATAATGAAAGCACTTAATTTCCTGAAGTGCTACTCAAAAAGGCATTTTTTTTACTCTTTTAAAGGCCAATGTATTTATAATTACAAGAAGCTACTTATACGGATCCATGTAGGGTTGTAACTAGTGAGTCTTTGACTCATGTGTGTATCTTTTTATACGAAGTGCCCATACGCCTGGAAGATATTCATCGTCTGTTTCTAATTCAAATTAGATCGCCTTCCATGCAAATGGCGGCAACTTTCCGATCATCGCTCGCTATTTATTTATCTCTGCCTCGTATCCTGCACTGCATCGCTAACCAAATATTATGTGCATTTATTTACTTTATCCGCTGCCGTCAGCCGGCGGATTGACGGCCGCTTCAAACCTTCAGACGTGGATTTTGATACGTAAACCCGCTCAACGTTCACTTCTACATATTCCGTACCAAGCCTCACAACAAAAGCAAAAGAATAACGAATACATTCGACTCACTGACTGTCAATCGGATTTGCGCTTATTGAGTGCGCTATTTGCAAGTCATACGAGTTTAAAATATTGAAATATTGGAAAGCTCAATACTCAAATTATGGTAAATATCCCGTTGTAAATGACTTTAGTGTTAATAACCATGATGGATTTAAAAGATTTATCATACGAGTTTATTAGCCGTCTTGTAAGTTTCGTGGGTCTCAGCTTTATGCAAAGCTTTGTAGGGCATTTAAAAAGCGAATATAGGATATGCTGGGGTTGCGATCACGCGGCGGCTGGGCTTATCAGCATCTCGTTCTCTTTGTCCCGCGCCGCTGCTATCAGATCGGCACGAGCCCCCTCCGCCGCGCGACGCCCTACGCTCCCCCTTATTTGCTCAGCGGCGCCTTTGACTAGCCGCACTAAATATTTGGTAACCGGTTAACTAGCGCCGATGAGCAATCGCGCTACCATTGTCTGTACTCACCGACCGCCAGTGATAATATTTAATTAGCGGCTTCGCTGTCGCACCTACGCACTTTACAAGCCGCGTTGCCTCCGCGCTGAACCCGCTAAGGGCCCGCGGCGAATATTGTTTGAAATAGTACTTACAACCATTCATGTAACACCGCCGCGTGATTAATACAGTAATGAGCGCCTGATGGTCATAATATTTAACCAGTTTCAAAACAAACCGAGCGCGAGAATTTTGTTGGAAACATCTGCGCCGCATAGCGTGTGATAATATGTTCACGTCATCCGCATAAGGGAAACATAAAGCTTTTAGAACGATTCAACACCATAAACATATTATGCAAATACTGCGTTCGACGATGTATGTCGTTGTTAATGTGTCGTATAAGGTGAGTGAGAGACTCGTGATCTCCGGCCACGGGACTCTCGACATTTGATCTCAGTTCACGCGGTCACGGTTTGGGTGGATCGTTTAGGTACCGCGTGCGTGTTCGTCAATTGCGCGTTTTGATACTGTTATACCGTGATGGGTCCGTTAGGAATGTGTGTAATCTTCCACTAAACCGTGCTCAACCGTAGATTCAAGAGAGCTTATTTTGTTGCAGTTGCCGTACACTCTGCGAGTGGATGTAAAACCCGAACATCAGAAAGCGTTACTTCAGCCCACTTTTAACATATCGAGCGAGGGTTTCGTGCCGACGGAAGCGCAAACTTGGCGAGTGGACTTGCCTTGTACGCGCACTGTCGCCGAGCAAGTGCAAGTCAACATCTCTCTAAACGTCTCGACCGGTTCCTCGTCAACGCTGTTACATTTCCGAAGAAAGAAGATATGTCTCAAAGAGGCAGCTCGTCCGGCCGTGAGGGTGGACAGCGCTCCGCACGCGTCCACGTCGGCGGATATCTTCTACGCGGGAGCGGGGTGCGCCGGTGCCTTGCTGCTGATAGCTGCCGTCGCCGCCGTGGCTTGCAGGGCGCGAGCTAACAAACTCAGACGAGCCCGGAGCGACGAACAAGACGCTCACGCCTTCCTACCTGACTCCTCTTGCAAGTCCGCCGCCAGCTATACCAGCTACCGCCGACCCACCTCCCTTCCCGCCGTCGGGGCCGAAGAAAGAGCTAGAGATCTGCAACAGAGAATAGCAGAGCTCACAATACAGAGGTGCCGCGTCAGACTACGTTCAGTAGCAATGGAAGGGACATTCGGCAGAGTCTACAGAGGAACATACGCTGATGAAGAAGCGAGAGAGCAAGAGGTCCTCGTGAAAACAGTCGCTGAACATGCGTCTCAAGTGCAGGTAACTATCACTAACTATCAAGCATCAACCTCTCTGGCTTCATACAAAAAGGTAATGGTTACTAACAGTGGATTACTCACAGGTATCGCTCCTTCTCCAAGAAGGCTGTATGCTATACGGCATCAACCACGAGCGAGTTCTCTCAGTGCTCGGAGTGAGCATCGAGGATCAGACCGCCCCGTTCCTCCTGTACCCCTGGAGTGGAAGCTGGCGGAACCTCAAGCAGTTCCTGATGTCCTGTCGAGGGGTGACAGTGGGTGGGGCTGCCGGGGCCGCGCCTCCGCCCCCGCTGACGACGCAGCTGGTGGTTCGGATGGCGCTCCATGCCCTGGACGGTCTAGCGTATCTGCATTCACAGCATGTTATGCACAAAGATGTTGCAGCTAGAAATTGCATGTAAGTTGAACAAAACTGTCTTTAAAAACTCATTAAAATATCTCCTCGTTACCCTAAAATAATCTATTCCATTCTCCTTTTATTCAGTTGCATTGGGTACCCCAATCGCAACGCAACGTTTCTCCTGTTGCCCAGGCTCTCACGAGACTGGTGCCTTAGGAGATTCCAAGGCCATTTTGTGCCACACACACCAGCATCAGCATTGACACAACCACTCATACAGACACACACACACGCGCACACTGGGTCTCCTGTTGCCCAGACTATCAAGAGACTGGTGTCTCGGGAGACACACACACACACGCACAAAAAAAACCAGAAATATATATAATGTTTTATCTGAATTTGTAATAGCCAGTAACAAAAACCATAAGTAGCTTTTAATATTTAGTAATAATAATTAGTAATTAATGTTAATTTAATTATTCAGAAATCAACTCCTAAAGTGGGGCGTTGACAGTACCACTCAGTTTGTAAAGCTTCGGTAGTGTCATGTTTCAATAGGTATCTAAAATGATTCTTTATGTTAAAATGCTCTAAATAAAAGATTTTATTTATTAAAAACTGTGCTAATACCCAAAAAAATAAAAAAGTTTTCAGGTTTATATGGTCAATGTTCCTTCTACCTCATATAATGTGTAACCTTTGCCGTTTTCCCAACAGAGTGGACGAAAACCTCCGAGTAATGATAGCCGACAACGCTCTCTCCCGAGACCTTTTCCCAGCCGATTACCACTGCCTAGGCGACAACGAGAACCGGCCCATCAAATGGCTTGCCCTCGAAGCACTGTCCAAGAGACTGTTCAGCCCAGCAGCTGATGTCTGGGCGTTGGGAGTGTTGCTATGGGAACTGACTACGTTGGCGCATCAGCCGTATGCTGAGGTGGACCCATTCGAAGTTGCCGCATATCTGAGAGATGGGTACCGGTTGCAGCAGCCTGCGAATTGTCCTGATGAACTGTAAGCTTTATTTTATCTTGAAATATTTTTTATCGCCGAACTCTTAAAAAAAAAAGATGGCAAAGGTTTGCTTTTCAATGAACCGATTTTCGTAAAAAAAAGCGGAGCGAAAATCCATCATTTTCGCGTAGTTGGGGTCAAATTTAAGTAACATGACCATAGCGACTGTATGCGAGTTTCTATTGATAATTTCTACAAATCTCTGCTTTTTGCACATTGACAGTTGTATCTATAATACCAACACTATTTTACGCAGATGTTAAACCTTATTTCCTTCTACAGATTCGCAGTGATGGCCTACTGCTGGGCGATGTCGCCCGACGATCGGCCGACTTTGCAACAGTTGCAAATATTCCTGCGGGATTTCCACACGCAACTTACTAGGTTCGTGTAAACGAGCCACTGGCACCGTGTGAACTCACGGGGTTCGTGTAAACGCGCCACTGGCATCGTGTGCATGGAACTTAGCACCAAAGAAGACAATAAGATAAAAAATTAAAATGACAATGTCTTTTTATTTTTAGTGACAAGAAATAGTGAAACTTAATCATGGTCTTACGTTATATAAGTGCGGATTTTTAGTGAAAAGTGAAGTTTTGGATTAATAATTTACTTTTAGTTCTTATTGAGTTGTCACATTACTATCGCTATGCTGTACCTCAGAATTATTGTTTTGGATGAAATTTATTTACTACATATTTTTCAAATTTCCTTGGTTTTACTTTTATGCTACCTTTTCATCATCTATAAAATGTATGCTTTGACGTCTGTTTCAAAAACTTTCGGTATAAAATATTGTTACTCTGCTAACTTTATCTGCTTACTACGACAAAAAAATACGTAAGTATGTAAGGTAGTTTTTAATACTTTAAGAAAACACAACTTATTGTTTAACTAAGATGATTATAGTTTATACCGAATGCTTTTATAATAGACTGTAGCAAAATGTATAAAATAACATAAACGACTAGGTAAATACAACACAGTGATGTTATGTTGCTAGTTATCAACTGACATAAGCCAAAATCATTCATGTCAATTTCAAGGTGTAAGTATCCATAGTCATTCATCATAACGCACAATGAATCTTAACTAAAGCAATATTTCTAAGGCGTCTCGTTGTTATATAAAAAAAATGTGTAATATGTTACGGTAATATCCGACTTTATTTCAAGAGTGTTTTTGGTCTTTCAAACTCTCAAATAATACGAAAAACAATCTTGAACTAAATCTGTGCATTTAAAAATGTTCACACGCAAGCAGTTTTACATTGCATTTACAACCTTTTCATAGAACAGCAGCGCTTATCTACTTTAAGCTTTGTTGACTGAGCTTTTTGACTACAATGCCATTTGTTTCGGAAACTGTTGGCTTTGGGCCAATACATTTGAATCAAGCACTAAACGACTGTCCGCGTGTGAACAGACAATATAAATGTGTGACTAGAGTTTTTGTAATTATGTTAACCTCAGTACTGCCATATTAATTTTAAGACAATTTTGTACATAGAATACATATATGACTGTATATTATACGTATATTGAATGTGCCTCAGATTTTACGAAAGTTTTAGATGTTTATAATAAAATAGGTGGTAGAACAAATTAAATGTTGATTAAGACTGGAATTAGTTGCTAATTTGTATTGTTTATTAGTTTTCTATTATTCAATGGTAAATTTTCGTGCCAAATTCGAAAGCTATGACTTTTATCTTTTATTTTTGATGCATAATAAAAAATTATAAAATTTTATCGTCAAGTTTTAATAAACTTAGTCAAACGTATAAAATCTTCTTAGCTCTCATTTTTTATTCTACCAGTATTTGTCTACAATACTTGTCTAAATGTCATTTAAAACAATATTTTATGCAACACGTTTAATTGCATTGTTTGTACATTTGTGTAAATAAATTTAAACGACAAAATGTGAATATATGAGTGGAATATTATAATTTGGTTTTGTTATGAATACCTACCACTTTAGCACTGAGTGTTCTTTAGATAACGGATACTAACATCGAAGTTACGGTGTATTGTATCATACATATTATCTTATCCCTTCCTATCATACATGAGTACTTCAATAACAATTCAGTCATTTGGTAGACATGTGATTTTTTTAATTATAATAACTTATTCCTATATAACTCGTTACAAAAATCTGTATAGATAAAAATCAATTGCTGTTCGTTATTCTCGCTACAACTTAAAAACGACGACCGATTGTTTTCATTTTTTTGTTTGGTCGGTGGTGGAGGTTGGAGGGTGGTTTAAAAGAGAAAATAGGGGAAATAATGTTGGTGATGCGAAATTCAGGGGGTCATCTAGTTGCGAATAAATTCACAATCAAAAAAGTTGCTGCTATCATTGCAACTAGGCCCCGACGAGATTCGAACTCGTGATCTCCTGTTTACTAGACAGGCGCTTTAACCAACTAAGCCACGGCGCCTCTGCTCTAGAGGACGAAATTAGCCTCCAAAAAGAAACGGCTGTTCTAAAAAGAATTTTCCTTTACAGAAACATAAAGAAAGTATCGCTATTTGCTAGTAAATGAACCTGTACTTGACTTGTAGCGCGAGCAAAGCTTTTGTCACCTCTTTGGAAGATGCTATGAAATTACAAGAACTCGTTCCTAGGTTGGTGTTGAGAGACCTGTGAAATTTCTTGTTTTCAAGCAACATCACAGAAGCAGTCGTGGCCGAGCGGTTAAGGCGTCTGACTAGAAATCAGATTCCCTCTGGGAGCGTAGGTTCGAATCCTACCGACTGCGTATTTTTTGTTCGAAAGAGCACAATTAATCACATTTTATTAGCCTATCTATTCTAGTTACCTATCATTTTATCGGTTATCGTAAAAGTAAATTACAATATCAAAATAGCGTTTTTATTGCTAACCGAAATAATTAAGGCGCTAGCACATTTCACCGATGGGCTTTATTACCATTCGGGGCTTTATGGGAGCTTCTGGAATATATCATTAATTTTTAGCAAAAATACGATGAGGAGTAATGATACGGAAAAGCCCTAAATATGTAGGAAAAGCAGTCGGCTGGCTTCGCAGGCGAGTTAGGGCTAGGGATTATTACTTTCCGGCTTTTTACCAAATGTTCAGATAGTAGTAGATCAATGCTCTGTAAGTAGAGGAAAACATGGCCACTTTCAATTGGTTTTATGACTATGGAAGTGTATCACTAAAACTTTTTTATTATAAATTATTCGTCATAAAATTCACAGTGAATAGATAGATACGTAGAAGTTTAGGTAGGTATTGAGTAGATACATACAAAAGTTATGTTAGGTATATCTTTCAATAGCCGACTTTATTCCGGCCATTTGTTTGGCAAGTCCCGTGCTTTATGAACCTTTAGCTTAAGGGCTAAATTAGCAGGCAGGACATAAAACGAAAAAAAAAAATGTTTTGTTTACGCAATGGACCGGAATATCCCAACTTGACCCGCTCGGTATTTCCATGTAATTAATTTGCGGATGTAAGGCCTAGTAATAAAATATGGGAATAATTTTAGGGCAATGCCTCCTTGTTTGCATAAATTGTTTGTCGGGCGTTGTGAATTATTGGAATAAACGGGATTTTGATTCCGACACAGTAGGACCAAAGCAAATCTGCCTACCAACTAACAAAAAAACAGATGTTGTTCTGCGACAGGAACTGATCAAATATCAAAGTGCTATAAGTATTTCCATTAGACCTTACAGAGGCGCTAGTCTATTTGACGTTAATAACGAGACGTGATCGTGACGTCTCTTTTTTGTATGGGATTTGTGCGGTTCCCTGTCCGCACGATAGAGGCGCTCAAATTTGTATGGAAAAAGGAGACCTCACGGTCAGGTCTCGTTACTAACGACAAATAAACTCGCCCGTCAGGACTCTTGGTCACGTCACAAAACTCAAACTATTTAAACAAGGGCCCGTTGGAACCCGCACGCTCCTACAATACACTCACTACGCCATAAAAGTCTTCACTAAAACTTTTGGCCCCTAGCTCCATTTATCATAGGTGACAATAAGAGCCACTGACAATGCACATTTCATCAGATAACCGCTTAAGTCTATTGCAGTCGTTGTCCCTCCTAAGGGGATGCAATTTAATGAACTTTTCCTCTTCGTTTACTGCTCAATAGAGAGAGTGATTGGCGATTGTAAATGTTTTATTTATATTCTGTTAGTAGGTGCATAACTCAGGTTTTGTCATGGAATGTTGCTTAACACTTTCATTGCCCAAGACGCACATGTCGGTGCGGCAATCAAAGTCAGCGCCACCACGTGGCGGCGGCGCGGCGTTCCCCTGCTGTTCGCACCGCCGAGGCTAGGCACCGAATCCTTTAATGAATTCCTTGATTCATGGGTTTTAGACATTTTGGAGGAATTAGAAAAGTTCATAAAATTCAAAAACTAGCAACATTGTTTAAATTAGTTTAGCCTTGGTCACTAGTGTCAAACCAGTGGTTTCTGAACTGTATGGTCCCAAGCCCCGACCCAACAAACTAAAATTAAGAGAGCCGTTACTTGTAATACTCAAGAGCATTTTTTTTAGAGGATAATAGAGATATCCGCAATCTTCCCACTGTCTCCAGAACATTGTAGGTACCTAATGGGAAATGGGAAACCACAGTAGTCCCTAGAGATTTTCTATCGCCCTCATTGGTTGCTTGTAGGGGATCTATCGCAATCTTTAATTAAATCGTATTGTGCCAAGATGTTCTCATTGTTGATGTGATTTTGTATAATTAGGTTGGGTTGTGTTCGACTAGCGCAAAACATTTCAATACCATACCAATACCAATACACCATACTAACATACCATACCAACATACTAATACCAATATACTTTAAACTGAATTTGAATTTACCATCATACCATCTGCATAACAACTTGTAACTCGTCTGCAAATAAACGATTTGATATGACATTGGAAGGCATGGCACGGCAGAACCTTCGGAATGCCTATAGATGCCTATGTTGCAAATGATGGCGATGAAGGTCAGGTTCCAATGTAAGTTGGTGTGGTGGTAGTTGTGGTCATTTAGTATAGGAAGATACATTTCAAATGTGATTTATATCCTACCAGCCACGCCTTGCGTAGATGCTACGAGAGCTCTACGAACTAGGCTATGCAAGCTCTACGTCGACGTAGGCACGACAAAAATATGTTTTTTATAGGATCTGCGTTCATCGTGGTAACTACGTCAAAGTGTTAGGACGTGGTGGTAGACACATTTATGGCGCTGAAGCAAATAAAATTAATAAAACAATAGTACATTGTTCACTGAGGTGCGAAAGTGACTGATTCCTATCGAGTGTGTCATTTGAGCCTTAAAACACACGAGGTAGGAATCGCACTTTCTCCTGAGTGATACATAGTGCACCTACGAGGAAAATAAAGCATTTTCCGAAAAAGAAGTTCCACTCTTCCCGTTTTTCCAATACATGAATCTTCATAAGTCTTGTTGTATTTATTTCTAGATTTTTAGGGTAATAGGTTCTCAATCACTGCTTGAGCAGTTCGAGCAGTTAGGTACTGGCGGTGTCATAAAATCTTCACTATCGAATATTCTCTCCCGGCAAACGCGTGAGAAATGAAATTCCATAGAGTTTTTCGACCCGCATTCTAGTACGCCTGAAATGAAGTACTTTCTAGCTCAAGTTTGGAAAAGGAATAAGTCAGTTTCCGAGCAGGTGTAGTATAAATTTGATAACACGACATCCCGACTGCGCGAAAATAAATTAGCATAATTTACAAAATGCCAAAAGGCCAGGGCCATCGTTCGTAAGTAAGTATAATTCCCAGGGCTGTAATGGACATGTGCGGTGTTACGGTCTTATAAGGGGCTTGATACATAGGTACATGGATTTATAAGCATTCCCTTCTGCTAAATAGGTATACTCACTGACATATCTGGGTCAAAATAGTGGGGCAAATATTTAAGGAATGGGATGAGTTTACAAAATATGAATAGTTTTGAATAAAGAAATTTACAATTAAATTATAGAAACAAATTAGAACTATATTTACAATTGAAACAATTAAGCTAACTGCAGACTGTTACAAACTATCTACAGGTAGGTCAACTGATCCAGATCAATACCTACCAGTCGGAAGCGTTCCCAAGAATAAGGTATAATTTAGTTTTAAGTGTTTATATAAGGATGCTTTGGTAAAATCGACCCTCGTTGTTGTTGTGAGGAAGCCATAGTAAGCCTTTCGCTGTCCTACTTGTAGTTTAACCTTCTTTCCTCACTAAAAGTGTCTTCAGTAGAAAGGATCCGGTGGAATGATAAGCTGGTTGTTTGCTCGTCACAGCTCGATATTATACACGATCGAGCTGTCGCGACATGATTGATGCGGTGCTATCATAAGGCGAGAGGATTAATCATATATTTTTCAGCTGCTTCAAAATGCATGTAAAGAGATAAGAATATCGGAAGGTAGGTAAAATTGTTCATCTTTTTACAGTTTTATTTTCCAAGATAAGCTAAGGCGATTAAAACTTGTCACATTGTGACCCCCTCTAACTTATTACTTACTTAATGTTTGTAAAATGTTCACGCTTGGTGATCCTTTCGCTGGGAGTCTTGTTATTAAATGGAAGATTAAGGTAGCTACTGCCCATGTCCACGGGAGTCGAATGTCTATATTGCGTCACCCTGCCGACCTCAGTTTTAGTTCAGTTCAGTTTAACGAATTTATTTACTCAAAAGAACAATGTTCACTTAAATGAGTACATACAATAATCTAACGTACTATCTTAACTAATTAATACTAAATTATAACAGTTTGATAATAATTGCAATAGTAAGTTTTACATTATTGGTTGGTACCGTCACGCTAACTTAAAAGACCTGCTAGCAAAACCAAAATTCTATTGCTGAATAACTTAATTTATTTAAAAAATCTATTGAATTTCTATTGACCACAATTTCACGAATGTGGCCATGTAACCGACGATCTACAAATACATTTTTCTTGCTTTTATTTTTCGTAGTAGGTAAAAAAGATAGGCACACCGTAGTTTCCTTCTTTGCCTAATTGAATACTTTGCTACATCTTAGAACTTATATATAAGATAACACAAATATTATAACCTACTAAAAAACCTACTTAAGTAGGTTTGTGCCAAATTGAAAATTACCCCAGCACACAAAGCAAACAATTCCTTTTATCCAGGAATCTCTACAAATGGCACTGCCTACGAGTATTTCGAGGAAACCCACCGCTTCACAGATTATTTTCCCCGAAGCCTTCACAAATGTTTACCCTGGCCAGTCGATAGAACCGTCAGCGGATGATGGATGTGCTGGAGTCCGCATCAGGTGCGATTGCAAGCGCGGGCAATCAATCATTACGGAGTACAATCAATTTGCAAGCGTTCATTGATATTGCAGAATTGATCATTACTAGCCGAAATGTTAATTCCAGGAGCTTCCAATTTTTAGGGAAGTTTGAAATGTTTACTATCTGCAGAGTACGTACAGAATTTCGTAAGTATATGTAGTATAGTTTTTATGTTTACGTAGAGTTTATATACATATATGGTTATTAGGAGCTTACAAAATACAACAGATACTCGCAGTTGCCCAGTATTTTTTAAGTCCATCTCGCCCCTTGCATAACGCAATAGGTGACTATCGGTCTTGGATTAATAATAGTTCGGTTCTTTTTTCTAGAAAACCCTTTCGTTGAGCGAAAAATAAAACCTCGAGAACTTTTTCTTATTGTTAGACCTTTTTTGACCACAATCTCGCCTAAAAATGAGATTCTATAAATTTCGAAAATATTTTTTTAAGTCCTTCCCAACTCAACGCGAAATGACACCACGAAGGTAAAGCTCTACCTTCCGATTCAATGAGCGCCATAGAATTTTACACAAAAACCCTTTGCTCACCTTTGCTTTATCCTTTGGAGGGATGGTTAACAAGCTATGAGAAGTGGGATGTGGGGAAGGATAGCAACTGTTCAAAGCTTTCTAAATACATAGACATGAGTTTACTACTTGATTTTGTGGCGTTACCAAACAAATTTTTTTAATTACTTGTTGTCTTTAGTACTTCATTGCCTGTTGAATTACGTACGTAACAGAAAACTAAGTTACCTATGTAGAAACTGATTTAAAATTCATATAGAATTTGACGAACGCGGCTGTCGACGATTTTAATAAGTTTTGTTTTTGTATATACGTTATACATATGTAGCGTTATAGAACTATGTAGTTGATTTCCGTCTTTTGTTATTCGGTTTCCTGTAATTTTTCTGAATATCGGTATTTCAATTTAAATATTCAGTGGTTTAAGTAGAAACAGTCGATATGCAGAGCTAGAGAGAGACTAGTGACTATTCAAGGTCAGGTATGTGTCAGAACGAGGAACCAACATGTACGGAATCAACACACCAGAGTCGGTGACACAGCGGGATGGTGCGATATTTTATAGTGTTTGAATAACGTAGGTAGCCAACTACTGTTTAACACTACTGTTTTGTTTACTGTTTTGTCGCCGGCCTGCCAACTTTTTTTTCATTTTGCAACTTTGGTGTGTAGATGAACTCATTATTCTTACTCCACGACGTAACCCTTACATGTGGTATGTTTACCGGTAGGTGACACTTCATTTTCTTTTCACGACGTGCCACTCCAATATTCCACAGTCTGGGCCTCCACTTTGCATAATGAAGGCTGCCTTACCTTGCGTTAAATATTCAGAAACACTTCGATTAATATCGGGCGCA
Source organism: Eupithecia inturbata (assembly GCA_963662085.1). NCBI lineage: Eukaryota > Metazoa > Arthropoda > Insecta > Lepidoptera > Geometridae > Eupithecia > Eupithecia inturbata. Next base: position 4,245,132 of record OY759177.1, read on the forward strand.
AATGCTTTCATGGTTTCCAAGGCTTCCAAGCCATCAAGTTTTAGTAAGGTTGTGATTTTATTCGCCGTTAACTAAGAATATTTTAGCTATAGTATCATCGAACACGAAACAAGACTGATTTTTGTGAAAAAGATAGATCCAGCCAGCGGCTTGGCAACGTAGTTTAGTTTAGGCAAGCAGGATAAAAAGAAGCTTACAATTTTAGGGTTGTTCCTTTCCCATGGAAACTTATTTATGGGATAAAAAATTGCCAGGGGATCTACATATCTGCAATAATCCGTTCAGTAGTTATGGCGTGAAAAAGTAACAAACCTACATCCAACATGAAACCTTCGCATTTATAGTATTACTAAATGACCCGACAGACGTTCGAATTGTCGTTGTCTTAAATTTTCTAATTTTTCGCGCAACTCTTCTAATTTTTCTTTCATAAGAAACTTTAACAAAAATAAACAACAAAAAAATAATTAGCAAAATCGGTCCAGCCGTTCACGCGCGATGCCGTGACCAAGGGAAATAAATAAATAACTAAATAATTAAATAATGCTGGACAATCCACACAGCATCATCTAGCCCCAAAGAAAGCAGAGCTTAATGAATCCAATAGGGATTCATTTTTATATTTATAGATATAATATAAAAGTGTGATAGATAAATTCGGTATGCGTATCTATAGTCCGTCGCGGACGATATCACTAACGTCACGGGGCGAACCTGGATGAGATTGGTGAAGGACCGTGAGGAATGGCACAAAAGCGAGGCCGGCAGCCATCGACGGTGTCAGGTCGATGCCGGCAGCAATGGGTGTGTCGGGTTGTGAATGATGATGATGAATAGTCCGTCCCCGTGTTTGAAGCCTCATTACCAAAATCGTTTGGTTTGTCTTACTCGACAGCTTGTATGTAAAGCCTAGTCGCCATGCATACCACTTAGATATTTCTCTACACACTGCCACATTCGTTTGTAGAGTAGGTACTTACAGTACGATAGTCACGGTGCCAACGGAGCAGCGAGCACGGTTCATTCAGCTAAATACTGCTGGCAGCCCGCCCGCCCCTCATTGCGAGCCTGAATGGAAAAGGCGAATGTATTCTTTAATACAGGCATTTCAGTTTTAACCGACCAGGATCCTGAAACGAGGTCATCACATTGTTTGACTTTGTGTTATTGATGCTCTTTATGCAGCAACACAATAACAACATTTCCCAAAATAAGAAAGAAGCCTAGTGATTAGCTATGCTAACACAGATCAAACTTCACATCCCTACGCTACAGCTCTACATCCGTGCCGATCTAACCATTACAATGGTTATTAATTCATTACTTTCCATGGTTAGTAATTTATTTTCTTTTTATAAAACAGGAAATCGGGATACATATAAACTATCAATGTTGAACAATAAATAACAACAAAACATTTAAAATAGGCCATTATTAATCACAATCCCTATGCACTTAAAATTTGAAGAGTTTTGACAACAAGGTGTTCAGTGGAAACTAAATATTTCCCAAGGATCACCCAAGGTGAGCCGTTGTAAAAAAAACTTTCTACGGTTCACCCAGGTGGTCTCAGGGAGGTGGACGGTGGGTAATAAGAACTCACATAAGTAAATGACATAGAGCTCGGGGTAAAGTTTACTGGCGCACTATAAATCTAGATTCTTTATTTATTGTTATTGTTTGAGTAATAATCGATCTATCTATCCATTTCTGCTTTAGATTTACTATATTATGTATTTAATATATAAAAGAAAATTACAATCAAAGAGTAGAAATAAATTAGAACTAGTATTTACAATTGAGCGAACTGCACAACAATCAAGTTTAGTGTTTTTTTGTATAAATTATCTAGATTCTAGATGTAAGTAATTTAGTGGTTAGTACCTATTTAGTACTTTCTAAGGGCGACTAGCAAACGCTTGTACAACTTCCCTAGAGATTAGCTATGCTACCAAAGATCAAACTCGATGCCCTAACCAAGAGCTCTACATCCGTGCCGATCTAATCAACGTGAATGCACTTCCCACTCAGCTAATCAAGCACGAGTTTCCGGCGCGGTGAGCTTCCGCGTGGCGTAACAGCGATCTACAGGACTTGCTTCGGAGTTCACTGACCAACTGGCCCTTATGCCTATTCTAATCAGAGACTCTTTTTTTTATTTATTTAATTTCATTCTATAGATTCACAGGGAACACTTAGTCAAGTCAAACAGATTCAATGTCAAACATTTTTCAATCAAATTTAATGTAAAAATATTTTTATCAGCATAAGCTTCGTCCAATCGATAATAGGTTTTATCTATTAATATTTTCTTTTATATCTTACATTTTTAATTTTATATCTTACATTAATTGGTAACATATTGTATAATTTGATTGAATTGCAAACAAAACTTTTTGAGATTTTAGCTAACCTTGTTTTTGGGACAACTAAGTTATTTTTATGTCTTGTATTGTAAACATGTCCATCCCGAACATACTTAAGATTATGTAAATTATTTCTAGCATAAAGTTAATTCTGATAGATGTATTCTCCAACCATTGTCATCACACCTACTTCCCTAAATTTGTCTCTACACGAATCCTATGTTATGACTATGTTATTTATGGTTTTGTTACTCTGTTATTGAGCACGCTGAGACTTCCTAAATTATAGAGACACATAGATTTAAGAACCTTGTTACTTGTTTGTTACTAACTTGCGTTGTGTGATCTCATGTTGGATGTCCTATTTAATAAATAAATAAATAAATCCAAAAACCATAAGCCTAATACGTAACGTATTGCTCGTTTCAGTAACAAGAATATTCGGTTTGCATCAGCTGCTCTCCCCCACAATAATATCCCGTAAGTCATAATCGAAAGGAAGTAGGCAAAGTAAACCATACGTGCTGCTTTAACTCCTCCTATTTCTCTAATTTTTGTTATGGCGTAGGTTGCCGAGCAGTCTTTTTGTTAAAGCATCAATGTGTGACATTTTTGTGTCAAGCCAAACACCTAGAAATTTTACTTTATTACTGTGACTTATATTTAGGGTTCTGTTTCCTTTTTAAGACGTCCGGATAAGTCATTATCATTACTCATTAGGTATATCTAGTGCTTAGTGAGAAAGGAGTTATATTGGTCTTGTCTATGTTAAGAAGCATAAAATATTATTTACTGAGAAGCATATTTTTAATTTATCTATTGACTCTAGTATTTTCATATTTGCCTTTTCATAAGAGGAGTCCTTTATAACTAAACTGGTATCATCAGCGAATAAGATAACATCTACTTTGTCGAGTACAGTCGATACGTCATTTATGTATAGCAAAAATAGCAAGTGTCCCAAAATTGAACCCTGGGGAACACCTATCTTTACCTTGCACTCTATAGAGCGATGGCCATTCATTTCAGTTATCTGAACTCTGTTCATCAGGTATGATTTGAATATATGCATTTCTACTCCGGAAACTCCGTAGTGTTCTAGAATATCATGCGACACACAGTCAAATGCTTTGGAAAGGTCACAGAAAACGCCAAATGTTTTCTGTGACTTTTCCAGGCCAGAATATATGTCCTCTACAAGTCTTATTAATTGCATCATTTCTCTTTTTTTTTTCTCATTAACTCTACCAAAGGGGTGTTCATAATTCTACTTTTAAAACCTTTGTATCATTTTAAAAACAAAAAGCAATTTTACATTTGAACGAAAGAACCCTTAATTGAAACTCACATTCACTCATTATTTAAAAAAGTAACAATCTAAGTAAAGATTTTCCGCCGCACTTAAAAATAATATGGCGGTCCATCCCCTTCTTTCACCACAAGTTAAAAATTACTTTCGCATAATTTTATAGGACTTTTTGAATGGTTCTTCTTTTATTCTCAACATCGTGGTGAAGGGAGAAAGCGTTTTACAGAATAAACAAAGAAGGGTCCTAAATATGCCTACTTAATCAAAGACGGACTTCTGTCCATAAGCGTATCGATAAGCAGGAGAAGACGAGTGTATAGAGGTAGTCCTTCTGGTTTTTTGTAACAAAATTTTAATGTTAACAGCAGACGGTATAGATTTGAAAATCAAGAAAGTTTTTGGGAGAGTGTTCAAAGTTCCAACAACGTAGTTATTTATTGGAAAAAAATGGGCGTAGTTATCCTCATCCACCACCAAACTTGTTTCAAATGGAGTTAAGGATAATATTGAAAGAGATTCGCTTAATTAGCTTTCTTTGAAAAAGTAAACACTTGGTATAACATGGTATAACGTTCAAATTCTTGTTGAAAAACACACAAAATACTTAGAGAAAAATACCAAGAAGAGCGCGAGCTGGAAAGTAATTTTAACCATTTTATTTAATTTTAGGTGAAAAGAAAGTAGCAGGGAAACTTATGAGACTGCATTTTCTTTTTAATTAAAGTTGTAGGCGTGAGAAGATGTGGAAAATGTACCGCGGCGCTAGTAATACGAGAGCTAAGGCAAAGTTAAGAATAACATTTCCAAGAGTCGCACTTTCCTTACCACACAATGTTAAACGAATAAGAAATAAACACGAATAAAAACTTATAAAAACTCAAGGAAGGAAGGAAGCTGTAAGAAAAACCTTTCTTTTCACGCCATATTATTTTGCAATTTCACTCAAGAAAGCTCTAGGTTCTACCCCAGGAATGTAATCTAATCACTTATGAAGAGTTCGACGAATAAGCCGACTCTACCTTAGGTAAGTAACCATAATACAAAGATGTTCGTTGAATATGACGTCTGGACATTCCTTCCTTAAGTTTTATGTTCTACCTGAGTAATGTAATTTCAAGTGAGATGTTCGATGAATATGCCGACTCTACTCTGTTTTATGACTCCGCCAACAAAATTACCGGAACCACTCCGCGTGGAAATTAGGCAAAAATTAAACTTCGCTCGAGATTAGAAGTTAAAGTAATTTGCGGTCGCCTCGCTTTCATGTTATAATATACTTACTGACTTGCTGAAATTATTTTCATGTGTTAGTTATTCCTCATTACCTACTTCTGTTACCATTTTTCGGGTGTTGAAGTCTGATTAAAATTGTTGTCGGTCGGATAATGTTCTAAACCCTAAACAGCGAAAACGATTCCAGGCTTTTCATGGCCTGGCCAACACTTAACATAAACCTTAAAGTTTAATTTGGTACTATCTGAAAATGTTGAATGTTTAAAGACACAAATTCAAAAGATGTTCCAAAATATTCAATATTCCAAAAGAGAACCTTAGCCATTCCGCTTAAAACCCAGACAGCTATTATTCGCAATAATACATAAGCGAAGGAATAATCGTACGATGTAAAGCCGGATTCAAGTGATAAGAAGCTGGCAAGACCAGAGTCACAGTATCCTGATAGAGAACCAGTAAACACATTCGTGAGTTTTAGTTATTGGTGTCGTTGTTTGGTTACACACATTCTACACCGAGTTTGACTACTGTAGGCTGTGACATGTCCCAAAATATGTTATTGCCTAAAAAAATTAGATGGCTACAAATTAAAAATCAAAGGACTTTAGTAACTATACTACATTGAGGACAAATTTTCCAAAGTTCTAATATACAGTTACGTTAGTTTTTGTATTTTGTATATTTGTCGTTGTTTTATCCACTAAACTCAAAAAGCGTAGAGAGCTTATCTTTGCTAAGAATAGGTAAGTATATTAAAATTTTTAAACTAATAAGAAATAAAGAAAATTATAATCAAATCATAGAACAAATAAGAACTTGTATATACAATTGAAATAAATGAGCTAACTGGAGACTGTTGCAAACAATCTACAGTAGCTTAACTTATCCATATCAATACCAGTCGGAAGCGTCCCCAAGATGCTCAGATATTTTTTTAAAAACCCGGAGAGCCTCGGTTCCCTACGGTCTTGACTCCAAGGGGAGATTTGTTTAATTTTTTCTTACATGACGTTCGTTGGTAGAGCTTAGTTCTCCTGCTGATTCTCCCCGCATAATGTTGTACACTTACGGGTATCTCCGTTGGCTGTAGGTCGCTCGATACAGGACACGCGAGCTGAATACCGAATCAAATCGAGGGCTGCAGCCCCGTGGCTTGTGTCAACAGACAGCTACACGAGCTTCCCTCTTGGACATTTTATTTTGAGGTCTGTTTTAGGCACGTTTTTGGTCAGCAATTTTGTGAGGCTTTAAACAAAAGATCCATTCTGTCAGCATTGGTAATAGAAGCAGTACTGATTGTTCCTTATTACCAAATGCTACGAGTAAAAGAAGTTTCCTGCACGAACTTCGTGTCGTCGACTGGACTGAAACGGCAAGGGACCGGGACAGCTGGCGATCTCTGGTGTCGGAGGCCAAGGTCCACTTCGGGTCACTGCGCCACGGCAGTACGTAAGTAAAAGAGGTTTATCAGCCTATTCGACGCATGCCTCTTTTTGACCCTTATCTTAAGCCTATTAAACCCTGAACGAAACTAATTCTTAAAATTAAGCAAATTGCGGTCTTGTTCCTTTTTGAAATCTTAATTTTTTCAGAAGTTTATAATTCACACTTTGCAGGCTCTTAGTTCAGAGAATATAATTATGTTGTAGCTTCCCAACGGGGTTCATTTTTTACTATACTTTTTTTTCTTTGTACAAAATTCAAAAACTGAATAATTCACACAAATATTATAAATGCGAAAGTTTGGATATATGGTTGGATGTTTGTTACCTCTTCACGTCAAAACTACTAAACCAATCGGGCTGAGATTTAGCATACAGGTAGGTCGAGGCCTCGAATCAAACAAAAGCTATTTTTTATCCAATAAATCAATTCCCATGGGATAGAAATCACTTTTAAACCTTTCTATAGAAACAACGCGTTATTATAAAGTTAAAATCATTAGAACAACTTCATTCTTCATAGCAACACCTACGAAACAGTCTACAGGAACAAGTGGTCACCGTAAATATCCCGTTTACCCCATGCATAAAATATGAGCACAGGCAAAGGACTCCGGTGAAAAGAGCATGCTCATGAATTAGCATTGTTCTCTGTTTGCTCAAACTGTTAGAGTTGGTTTTAGCACATACACTTTCTTTGCTCAATTAATGGAACCACTTAGCGTGACGTGGGTCTGCATAAAACGGCTTTATGGAATTGTTTTACGATCATACATAACTATTACCAATTTTCCATACTAGTCATCGTAAAATTTGTAAACTGTTAGTAATATGTAATCGAAACAGACTGTAATAAAATTGTTAAAGACAGTCACGCAAACAATTTACCAGATTGTATAAAAAATAATTATAAATAGGTAAGTTGGTACTCGGTATTATGTATAGGATCTTTATAATTATAACACACAATTTTGAGTGGATGTCTGGATGTTTGTTATGCTACTACTACACTGATAGAGATAAAATTTTGCATAGATCTAGTTCTAGACCCTGAGTTCTTTGAGTTGATAGTATCGTCTCGTCGTTGACTCATGTCTCTGGAATAACCAATAGGCTGGTTTTTATCCCAGAAAACTAATGCGAAGCCGCGGCCTGAAGCTAGTCATAAATAACAAGTGACTAAGCAGACTAAGTACGTTGTCAACAGTCTAGTAATTATAACTAAGACCCGTAATAGATTACTTTTTCATGCCACGAGAGTCTTTTGAATAAATCACAATGGTTGAGAATAATAGCGGAACTAAACAGGTTGCAAACCTACTCAGGCTTAGCTTGCCTTCTTTCTAATTTATTGTAAGAAATTACTTAAAGACATACAAAAAAAAGAATGTTTTAAAAAATCGCGCAAAAGACGTTTTTCAGACTTGGCTACCAGAAAGGTAGCAACTACTTGAAGGTAGTTTTCAGCCACGAACTATTAGATCTGCTTGTTTATTTATTATTATTGTATTGTGAGTGTATCGCGCATTATATTATCGACGCTCATTGGCTGTATCCTAAAAACAAAAAAAAAATCTAATATAGAATATTACAGGTAATTCTATTTTAGTCTATCTTTTTTTTTTGTAGGTACCCAGAACATTATTATTTATAGGTTACTGACCTGTTCCTATGCACAAGGGCAAGTTAGCAACATGATAGGAAAGGAAGTCACTTTGTAACTTTGTAGCATCTGTAAGTCTTTGAAGAACTTCAAGTTCACTTGCACTATGCCTTTTTTTACTATATCGATGAAATGATATGCAAAATCCCGGAGTTACACTGATCAAATAACTTAATCAAATTGATAAATTTTAATTACTTGTTAATATCGGGAGTATCGATACATTATTTTATTATGTCAGCACAATACTAAGTATAGCGAGCGAGAGTTGACATTTATAGGTGAAAAAACACTGATCAGTTTCGGAATTCGAAAGACCTTGCTAACCGATCCATACTCGCTTAACCTTCATCCACATAGCCTCTTCGCAATATCCAAGCACAGCAGACGTGTGAGGTGATTAAGATAATTGCTGGCCACGCCTCTAGCCCATTGCCTGGGTCACCGACCCTGAGTTTGTTAATGTGATTATAACTGTAATGGAGACAGCTACACAACGCAATCGCGACGATTTGAATGAGAATGGCGTGGGCCATCGTTACTGGTAATTTAGGGAACATTATCACCACGGGTGTAGGTAGAGTCAGTGATAATCTCATCATGCCACTGTATTCATAATTTATACATTAGACGAGGAACTCAGCCATAGCGGAGGTCAATAGGCAATAAGCTTAAAATAAAATTACAATACAACTGTTACCACTGTCCTCCGGCCAGGTGGGATGACGATCTGCGAAAGACTGCAGGCAGATGCTGGATGCGGCAAGCTGAAGACAGGGCGCTATGGCGCTCATTGAGGGAGGCCTATGTCCAGCAGTGGACTAAGATAGGTCAGATGCCCAGACCTGAGTACATTATGTCAGAGCAAACTTCATTGTTACTCGCGAAACTGACGTGCTCCGTCAATTTTGCCTAGCGAAAGCTTGTGAAATGCTCACTAATTGTTCTACGCCAAAAACATTTTTGTAACGTCATTCTCCTTTCGACTGGTGTATATTTTGTGACACCTTGTATTATAGAGATGAGGCTGCCAAGATACTGCAGTGCGACGACCATGTTTTGTGAGGCCGGAGTTCCCGACTCTTTCGCTATAAGACGGACGAGGATAGCAGCCTTCTGGAGTCGACTGGGTCGCTCCAACAACACCATCCTGAAGGCTGTTTCTGACTATCTGGCCAATCCTGTATACAGGCACTGGATTTCTATCCATATGGACGGAAATAAAAAATAGGTAGGTCTTACCTATGTTAGTTTAATCTTTTTATTTTATATTTTTTCTATTGTGTGCATTGTATTTTTGTATGTGATATGGGTCTTTTTGTGCCTGCAATAAACTGATTTAATTTATTTTTATTTATTATAATTTTCAACACAAATCAATACAATATAATCTAAATAATACTTAAAACCAGGTACTTACCGGTGTTACGGGACGTTATGTACCTAGCGTGTGCTTGCATAAGTTGAGAAGGCAGCCAATTTGAGCAAATTATTATACATAATTTAAATTAAATTTATCCACATATAAAAAAGTGTCTGCTTGATCATGACCCTAGCAGTCAAGTATGTGACCACCAAATAAATAATTTCTTATGTCATGTAGTTATCTTGGAAAGGTTTTTAACTAAAAAGCTTTTTAAAAGAATATGAAATTAGATAAGATTTTTATTTTTTTTAAATGAATTTTGAAGTCACGATTTATAACTTTTACACAGATAAGTATTTGATTTTGAATGCTCATAACTTTATTTTGAAGTAAATTGTATCAAGTATTAATCTATTTAGAATTAGAGGTACATTGAAAAATACAACACAAGTTATTTTGTGGCATTCTATTCCCCAAGAAACTGTGTCGGTTGCAATACCAAACAACTTGTTTATGAAAGAGAAAAGACTCATTGACTCATCAAGAGACTGTCTTATCTTATCTGACTTATTATAACTTGTAGTTTCAAAGATTTTTGAGAGGCTAAAATTTTGCATGGAAGTTCCTCTTAGGACGTAGGCATCCGGTAAGAACGGATTTCTGGAAACTCGTATTCGTGTAGGTACTTAAAATGGGGTTAAAAGTAAATTGATAATAACTTCAAAACCATAGCTGTTGGCTCGTCAAAGTTTTAGGTGTAGATTCTTGACTCAAAATTAAGAGAAACGATTGGGTTTTTTTTTAAATTTGCACCCCGGTCAATGGTGCGGAGATAGGATTCTTGTAGGTACATAATTGGCACATTTTTGGTACACATTGGTACATAATTGGCATTTACGTACTTCTTTATTTGATTTGCTTGTATAATTCCATCCACAATAATTGGATTTAAATCCATTCATCGATATTGCCATGAATTAATTCACGCTTCCCATTAACATTCAAATTGGAGGTGAGCCGAGTCAAATGTGATTATTTAACAGACATGTTCAACGAGGTATCAATGTAGAGCAGAACCATTGTTGGAACTAATGTTTAATCACTTAATTATTATGGTCGCATTCTAGAGTTATGTTTTTTGTAGAATAAAAACTGTCGTTGTTTGGCGACTTCATTATGAGTGATGAAAATAAAATGAATATATGTATATGAGCATGTTTATTTTTGAAACCACAAAAAAGGACAAAGTTCTGGGCACCTCTTCTGTTTTAGTTATAAAAACTGTGTTACAGAAGACAGCGTTTTCCCCATTGCAGGGTCCATTGATTGTAGTCTTAGAAAAAATACAAGAAACAAATTGATTCATTGAATTAACCTTCACTAGTCTAGACAGTTATACAAAATGACAGTTTATTTATTCGTTTTAGGGGAAACATCGGTTCAATATTTATGAAATAAACACAGTGTTTGGCACTTAGGTGACCGTTAATAGGTTCCCACATATAGCTACAAATTATAAATTACAAGAAAACAAAAGTTAGCACCGTGTAAGTGAAGTTTATACATACATAATTATGTTGACTACCGCTAGGGATCATTCACACTCATAAACAAAATAAGTTCCAGAAATGTTTTATTGCTACCCACCCTTTAACCTACTGCTTAAAGAAGATCTTATTTAAATCACATCTGAGGGTCGATATTGAGAGAAAAAGATCTAGGTCACATTTTTTGCTGAGCTGATTGAATAGAGTATAAACAAAAGAAAGTAAAGCTAAAAGTACATGATATCATTATGTTATGTTTTGTCTTGACCTCTGCTTCAACTTCGTTTCAGATTAAGGCCGTTGATGAAGAAATTTTCTGCTTGTACGAAGATACTATGTATAAAATTTTACTGAATTGGCATTTTTGCGCAACTAGTGCTCTACTGATTCATCACCATCAGCCTATATTAGTCCACTGCTGGCCATAGGCCTCCCCTAATGAGCGCCATAGCATCCTGTCTTCAGCTTGCCGCATCCAGCATCTGCCTGCTGTCTTTCGCAGATCGTCATCCCACCTGGCCAAAGGGTGTCCTACGGTCCACTGATTGCGATGCGATAAAAACGTATGACGGATCGCTTACTTTGTATGTACTAGGTACCTATTTGTGTTATTGCGTGAATTCCAATAAACTTTTGAAAGTCATCAGTGACTTAACTTTGCTTACTATTTGATTTACATAACAGTACGTCTGTACGTACAAAGCTGCTGTGCTGAACAGAGGATACCTACAAATTCATGTCTGCATGCCAAACGTTAGTAGTCACTTTAGGATCGCATTCTAGAACGGAGTTTGTCCTCATTGCATGGATTGTTTGTTTGTAACGAACAGGTTGATAACACCAGCTTCGTCAGCATAACACTGGTGCACAGAATTTACATAGATTTACATATCTTTGACGGCATAAAAAGGTAGGACCTGACGTTCATGGAAAGTAGAAACTTTCAGCACTTGAAGTCGTAATTTACCCTCCATACGTGTGCCTTTGAACCAAGTTCACGTCTTTTCAAGCTGCCATTCCTTTTTGCGCTTTCAATTGGTCCACTTTAGTGCATAACCAATGCTTGAAAGTGCTTGAAATACTCTGAATTTTGCTTGTAAATTCGAGTGCAAAAGTAACAAAACCCGTCTAGATCTTATTTATAGCTGAGTAGTACATTCGCGATAACAACTGCTATTGTTCCGTGTGGTCGTAAATATGGGACACTTGTAACGAGGCCTATTGTCAGGGTGCGCGTGCTCACTGTTGAGCAAAGTCTCGTGTGGTTACGACGTGTATTGACGTGGACGATATTTTCTTGCACGCTTCAATCAGCTTATGAATTATAATTTTTTGGCAAAAAATATGAGAGCAGTATGCTAATTTCTAGGCTAGAAACTTTCTTGTCTTTAAGTAAAAGAAATGAAGTTTTGTTGCGTTAACAAAAACTGAGAGGACCTAAGATTGAAGAATACACATAATAAATAAAAAAGGGCAAAAACGAGTTCCTTAGAAAAATATTTTAAAATCAGGAACAGTTACAAAGGCTACTTTATGCAGGTACTTTTCTATAAGACATCACCAGCAACAGAGAGTATACCTGAGTTTGCGCACACACTTATGCACTACAATATGTCATGCGTAGGTACGAGTAGGTACCTACTATGTGTTGGAATTGGCCACCGTGGCAAAAATTTGACTAGGAGGTCATCTTCATCATGTACCTAAATTAGGTCCTGCCTGGCGCCAACACGACATAATACAATCAAGTAAACCAATTAAAAATCCGTTTGTCAATGGAAACAGATTATATTCAGTTGAAAGTGCGATTTTATCGCATAGTTTCGCGCGTGCCCACTCCGCGACACATCGCGTTGGCCACGCTCCAGTGCTCAGGTCACAAGTCACAATCTTCAGCTCAATTGGATATACCAATACTGGTATGGAACACAAATATGCGGACCAAGTTTACTGAGTTTAAAAGAGGATTAGATGATCAATTGGTATGGAAAGGACGGATTGAAGTTTAAAGTTTAGTTAGGTAGGGTAGGGACAAGAAATCGATCGCAAATTACTTATCATCTAAGTATAACGTTTGTAATAATGCTGTTATTTTTTAAAAAAGAATTTAATTTTATTTTACTAGGTAGGTACCTAGGTACTTTTCTAGATACATACAGACATTATTTTTAAACTTGTCTTTACACATCCCGCCTCCTCAAAATTTGACAAACGATTTGTTATTATTAACGCGAGATGTCCTACGTACAATTCTAGAATCTAAATGTAGTAAAATAAATTTTGGATTTGATTTATATCTATTATATTTATATATTTATATTTTGATTTATACATCCTCATGTATAAATAAAATATTTCATTTATACGTTTTGTTTTGGGTATAGAATGAGAAAATAAAATTCCATTAAGCCCATACATCTAAATAAAATCTGTAGATATGGTACGTTCTCCCCGCGCTTACTCAACAACTGGCCTGTGTTACAACTACACGCAAACACTCGCTCACAGTTACATTTCCAATCTTGTGCAATAATTATAATGAACAAACACGAAGGGATTGCTGTAGTCTTTTAGTCAATAAATCACACTAAAATATGTCGTAGCAGGAACGCCGGTCCGACTATGACTGAAGTGAGTGGACCTAATTGAACCTAATTTGAGCCTTTCACTTTCGAGACGCTAGTGCCTCCTTTTCCCTGCTTTACTTAGATCGATGACTAAGCCCCCAAATGGCGTCGAACAAGCGAATCGTAATTTGCTTTTAATTTAATAAATAAGCTTCTAACTCAATTTTATTTACATAACTAAATATAACTGTGTTTGCTTGGCCTGTGTTTGTTATTGTAAATGATAGGGTTCTTTCGGGCATTGGGAAAAAAATACGAAACATTATAGAAAACTAGAATAGCTTTCAGTAACCTGGTGCGAATCGGTAATACATGTCGGTCACTAGTTTCTGCCCTCGGCTTCGCACCCGCTTTTCGCCTAGTAGCCTAATGTCCTTCCCCGGATATTGTTTACCTCCCTACCAAATTTCATTAACATCCATTGTGCCCTTTATTTAGGTGAGAAAAGGTGACAGACAGACAGACTGAATTACTTTCGCTTTTTTATCATTTTTAAGGATACGCTACAAGAATTCTAAATTTTTCTTTGACCGACGCCACAAATAGCGGTGCAGTGCCGCCTCCATGCATGGCCTTCTATGATGCTTGATAAGTATTTCTTATACCAAACTTTCTAAAGTAAATATGAAACAAGACTAAATATAAAGCAAATTGGACTAACATTCGGGATCAAAAAAGCCGGACTGACACACAACCCTAGTAATTTCATTTGCACTCATCCGTCGGTGATTTGTAATGATTTTAATGCACGAACGATGGTAGAGCATGCGATGCACACCCCCAGATTCGCTTTATTGTCCTCAAGTGTATAATTGCTAAGTAATTTATCGAGGAATGATGGAGGATTTATGGACTCAGGATAATTTTAAAAGTCGATAGCATGGACGTGAAAAAGAGATATTATCGCATCGAATATTAGGTAGCTGTGAAAACTTACTATGACTGTTCTATGGATTTGGCCCATGAGAGGTAAAATTACCTTGCCTTAACTTTTCTCTGGGCGATATGAGGTTGGTTTGGCGCAGCGCATCAGCATTGCCATACAGCGGGGCAATGCAGCCGGCGTCTTGGGGACGTTTCCGGCTGGTATTGATATGGATCAGTTGAGCTACCTGTAGATTGTTTGCAACAGTCTGCAGTTAGCTTAATTGTTTCAATTGTAAATACTAGTTCTAATTTGTATTTATTATTGAATTGTAATTTTCTTTGTCAATAAAGATGGTTGGTTTTGAAGTATTTGGTTGATAAATGTAGGAATCGTATCGTATATACGTATAATGTAGGCAAGTAAATGTCCACGAAGAAAGCTCAAATTTACTAGAGCGCTTTTTTTCCTATCTTATTTAGACATAAATTCTCGCACCTAGTTGTATTGTGTGTAAAGACTTATTTTAGGCACAATTACTGTTCACCAGAATAACAAAATTTTCGGGTTTAATAAAATCCGTTGGCCACTCGCCAGATGAGTGATTATTTCTGCGTTGGAGCACAGTTCAATCACTACAAATGTATTTCGCATTAATGTATGGCGCTGGATACAGTCAAACTCTATTGTTGCTTCTGGTGTAAGGTCTGTGCACACTATGAGGCGATATCCCTCACATTTTTGTCATGAATGTCGTTACAGCTGATATTTATAGTGACGCAAAACTTAGACATCACCCGGAAGAAAATCTTCCAGTTTATTTTAATTTGTTATTAATTATGGCTGCGTTTTTTTAGTACCCACAGCGCAGAACAGATAATTCGTAGGTAATACGAAAGTACATGAGTGTCGTTTTGCTAAAGTTAAACTGAAGATCATCTGCAGCAAAAATGAAATTTCACGGGGTTTAACACTAAGGTCAGTATAAATAAATAATAATTAAACAAATCCTCCATCCTCCATGTTCTTTATATAGTTTTGTATGCTTTCTATGTAGTACATGTGTGTGTCGAAGTAAATGTTATTCTATTCTATTCTAAATAACTAATAATAATACCAACTGGTATTGATATGGATCAGTTGAGCTACCTCTAGTTTGTTTGCAGCAGTCTGCAGTAAGCTCAATTGTTTCAATTTAAAAAACTTATTCTAAGATCCCTTTATTAACAATGAAAATTACAATTAGTATTAATTAGAATACGTTAGTATTCATTGAAATTAGTATTAATTGCTAAGTATTCTTATTATAGTAATAGTAATTGTTAGTATTTGAATTAGAATTATTAAGTATTAATTGAAGCAATTTCATTAATTTGATTGTAATTTTCTTAATAAATAATGCTGGACAATTCTTACATCATCATCTAGCGCCAAACTAAGCAGAGCTTGTGTTATGTTATTATTGTCCTTCTCTATTTTATTAACTATGTGTTCTGGGTGTTTTATATACAAGGTGCCACGTTATTAATGTACCAAGCCGAAACTGGGTTGTTGTGCAACCTATACCCAACTGATCCGCATGGTTGATTTTCAGAAATATTGTTTTTTATTTTTATAGTAAAAAATAACTTCACTCATACGCTTAGAAAAAACGCAATACCGACAACATTTTAGGGTTCCTTTTTCATGTGCAAAAAAAAGAACACATTCATTAATGCTAAAAATAAAACTAGGCACGTACGTAGCACTTTTTTTAAATTTTGCGATGTTTTAACGTACCTACCTAATGAAGATTATTTATCGGGTATTTATCGCGTAACTTTTATTAAAATATCGATAAATAGTCTTTATTAGGTACCAACATAGACGTACCTACCTACAGATAAACATTAAACATTGTAAGTAAAAATAATAGTTTAGAAGAAAAATGTACGGAACCAACGTAAAATTGACGGCTTTAGCTAAACAAAAGCGATTGAAAGGTCATGCACCTTACTGATGAACAGCTGATGTTAGGGTTGTTACATGGGCTAGTTGCGATGAAAGTTTCGAGGTCTTTTTTACAGTTAAAAACCTTGAAATCCGGAAAGTGCTAAAACAAAAAATATTTTTGGGAGGGGGGTAGACCACCCCCTCTCCGCTTAGTACACCAATAACGTGGCACCTTGTATTTATATAAGAAAAATAATAAAAAATATCTATTTATGTAGTATAATGCATTAAATAAATCATTTATCTAGTACCCATAACACAAGCTCTGCTTAGCTTGGGTCTAGCTAGATGATGATGTGTAAATTGTCCAGGTTTATTTATTTATATAGTATCGAGTATCGCAAAGCTTTTCATATCTTTCACTACCCGCGCACCCTTACCCGCTCTGTTTAATCCGAGCTTTGTGTAGCCGCCTGCCCTGCCATATGGCATCTTACAAATACCTTTGACAAAGTGGGATTTAGCAGCATTTGATGACGTCTATTATTTCACGGGGCTTCCATACAACTGGTGTGAAATTTCAATGAATGCGACACAATAGTTATTTTAAACGTGTTGATTGTTGGATACGGAATGAAATCATGTTTATTCTTATGGTTTTTGTAAGGGGAATTGTTCTGGCATTTGTTTTCGGTAGCTTTTGTGTACTGCTGTGAAAATAAAACATGTTGCTCCTATGTTGATTTTTTTGCAAACTATTGATTTTCAGTTACGTAGATCAGATTAACTTGATGCCTGGAGTCCAATTTATCGTTACCACTCCAGAAAATAAGATTAAATCATAAAAACTTACATAACTTAGCGCTTTGCATATGAATAAACTGGATCAAGGTGTTTTGACATTTGGGCACTGATCATGTTTGGAGAACAAGAATTTAGGGGTATACTCTTTTTCTCCAAACTTGACCAGTCACGTACTAAATATAGCACTAGGCCAAATAGAAATGTGTTGCATTGTTACAATCACAAAACAGCTGGGTTTCGTGGCAGGTTTAGGTACCTAGCAACCAAATGCTGGAATAAAATTCTACCGCCCCTTCGGCTGTTAAAATCCAAATCCACTTTTAAAAAACGTCTGAAATGTGTTATTTTATTATGGATCAACAAAATACTGTATTGTCTAATTTCGATGCTCCTATTAAATGTTAGATTATTATCGTAGCAGTTATCGTTTTTGTTTTTTATATAATTATTATTTTCTCATTAGTAAGTATTACAAACGCACATAATAACCTATAAAGTCATATTTATTTATTTTTGTTCTTTCTGTTATTATTTATGCACATCATATTTTTTTCACCACACTTGCTCATAAAGTGGCTCTATGGTCACCGCAATTAGGCACTGAATGACACCCATAATCAAACTGTGACTTTTTCATTGCTATTACTTACTAGTGAGTTATAGATTTTTTTTAAATTTTATAGGTTGAGATGCTTTGTTCTTAAACAAGGTTTTATTCAAAAAAAAGATCGTGTTCAATAGAACAAATAAATTAATGTTTCTATTGCTTGCTCATTTCATGCAACTTCTTATTTAATTTTAACTCGTACGTGTTTAATAAATAAAACTTTCACTCAGGTATAACTTTTGTTTTCTCTGTAATAAAAAAAAACTATTTTCGCCATTTTGTACGTGGCAGAATAGACGCAAACCCTATGCGTGGAAAAAAAAAAACCTCATCCCTTTAGTCTGTGGCTGATCGCAATGCGCGCGCATAGGAAAACTGATTAATTTTTCGCGCCATTGCGAAAAATTTTTCACAACTCGTTTTTACTGTTGAAATTACAGTTATTTTTGAATTAAAATGTCTACAAGTACTAATTATGAAGAAAATTATTTATGTTGTACACCGCCCGATATAAGATGTGAAGCCCTTAACGTTATGAAAGATTTACTACCTGAAAACTCTCAAGGAAAAATATCTATTATCTACTGAATAAAATGATTTTTGGTATTATTTTTTCACAAGTGTGTTGAAATACGTCGTATGATACACATGTGTATTGATGATTACCATCCTCGGCTCTCTTAAGACCCTCACCTAACGGCTCGGGTCTCAATGGCGCCTCAGCGGTAATCACCAACATTACACACTTGTACCATAATGAACTATTTTCTTTCAAAGGCACTACCTACTAATAACTGAGCGAGCTTATTTAATTTTTCTATTTAATATTTTGTGGTCGCAGGGTCCTGTGATTGTTCTTGTTCTGTTCTAGGCAGAATAACAGCGCCTTATGTTCACAACTTACACTCGGCATTATGCTGAGCTTAGGCCCATTTGCTACTGCAGCACACATTGGTCACCTAGTTACTTATTTTTTACATATTGTTAATTCTTTGTTTTTCAACGCATTGTTCCTATGTGAATTATAACAAAGGAACAATATATTTATTTATTTGGTATAATTGATGATATGTATCTAATTTTCATTTCAAAATTGTTAATTTATATTGTGTGTATTGTGGTGGCAAATTAATTATGATATGTGTATGTCTAAAAATGCCTCGAGTTACAAATGGTTTCTTATACCAACTTCATTGGCGCAGGGAGGCGACCTGAAGCGAGTGAATCTCAAGTACCTAATGATAAAATATATCTCCACTTTTATGAAACTTACTTGATTTGACATCTCCAGAGTCCATACTTTTGCATAGTTCACGAAAATTATAAAATTTTTCGTTTCCTTCCATACATTTAGCGCCCTGCCCCTACCGAATACTGAGAGGAACTTATCATTGTTTGATAGCGATCCGATTTGTTTAATGCGAACTCGATTTTAGTTTTGTTGTGGTTTTTTTTTGTATTTTGGCAGTTTAACTTAGTCATGTTTGACAAGTCAGCGGTAGTAAAAGAAAAAAAAAATTGGTTTAGGAATCTAGTGAGCACACTTATACTACCACATACATACATCATACTTACATACCACAGCTTGCTATTTAATTTTAAACGACTAATTCTAAAAATATCTTCTTTTGATCACGAATTTCTTTCACCCCTCACCTTCACAATAAGAGATTCCCCTCCAGCTTGCAACACGGGGCAAGTGGTCCGCATCACGAGTAGATCTGAATGCCCTTTGTTGTGCAAATCGTCCTATTCCTCAAGAGCTGTAATAAAATTATGGTCGACTGAAACGCGGGAGGTAAATTAAATTTCATCGTGAAAACACGGAAAGCTGTGAGTTATTTATGCTTTTGGGTAACTTTTTCTTTTTGGTGATGTTCGTTCATTTAGGACTATGTTTCGGCCAAATTGGTTTACAATGTTTGTAAACAAACCACCCATACTTAAGGGGCGAACCTAGCGGGTTTGGTTGTCAAACTAGGCCTAAATATCAGTACTCACGGGATCTTCGTGGTAAAAAACTCGAATTACATAAAATTCCACATTTTCCTTTGGTTCCTTGAATGTGACGAAGATTAAGAAAAAAAAATACGATACGAAAAAATCATGAAAGGGCACTGTTTCGCACATAATTTGGTCGAGATCTCAGGAACCCTGCGGTCTGTTGGAATTAATAATGTTTTGATTCTTAGGTTATTACTAATTATTTGGTTCCTTAAACCGGTTTCTTCATAATTTGCGTAGATTTCTTGTAAATAAACAATAACATGATTTTTGCGCTTACGCCGCCGCCGGCACCGTTCCAAAAATGTATGCCCCTACACCTATGAACGCGAAATCCTATGCCTATCCATTTCACAAAATGGCGCGTATCCCTCTTAATCAAAATTCACTCTGTTTCCGCGTCGTTTTATACGCAATTTACATTATGTACTTGTAGATTTGAGATCCTTCCTTTAATTTGTTTTGCTTACAGTTATATCTGAAACTCGACGGAAAGCTAGTTTTAATTTTTGAGTCGTGGTTTGTTTACAAACATTTCACGTAGAGTTTGGCTAGTGTATAGGTAGGTAAATGTGTCAAGTCTCGTGGGTGTGCATTTTGTGCATCTAGACATGGAAACCTAGTTGATGTTAACCAAAGTAGCATTCTAAGGTCCATGGAAAAAAAAAAATTGTTATATTATTTGATTTTTTATAAATTACTCCGAGTGTGAGGGCTTACGCGCTATAATAATAAAAACTTTGAACAATGTTTTATTGAGGAAAAAAATTATTTTGTGACTAACGAGTGCCAAAAACAAAATATTCTACGTTGCAGGATTTTCAACCTACATACATATGTGTTGAAATCTTGTATGAATAATTTTACGTATCTACAGCTACATAGAGACCATAAAAACAATAAAACAACTAGACACCTTTAGCTAATTTATGACATCCTGAGCAGCGTACTAATAAAACATTTAAACTAGGTATTGCTAAACGACGCGACGCATTCACCCTTCACGTAGACGTAGCTACACAGTCTGCATACTGAGCGCCTGCAAGTTTGTTTATGAGTTGAGAACTCGATTTATTTCTATAATTTATTGAGGAAACGGTCATGTGTTGGAAAGTTCTCGTGATACTTATATCATTTCATTAGTCATGTGACTGTAAAGAATAAAAATGACAGAATTTTTAATGTTTAAAAAATAATGTACATATTAATAATATACATGTATATAACTTATATTATAATGAGACTAAAACAACGACGAGCTCTAACTAAATGCTTCACGGAGAGAACAGACCTGTTTAAGGATTACATACATTTATTCTTGAACTCTGTTGCCCAAACACAAGGTTGCCTGGAAGAGATCGCTCAAAGAAAAGGCCGCCCTTTGTATTTCCTTCATTCTCAGCATTTTATTCTGTATTATATTTTGTGTTTGTGTGGTACAATAAAGAGTTATCTACCTGTTTCTAAAATCGACCCTACGGTTAAACTATTTTACTACCTATGTACTGGGTCGAAATAATCGGTCACAGCCAAAATTATTGAAAAATATCTAGTTCATACACTTGCAGCTATGCCACTGCTGAGCATAAGCTTCCCCCATACGACACGCCACAAAAAGCGGTCCTGAGCCGCCTCCAATAATCGACTCCTTGCAACCTATAATGTCGCCGGTCCATCCTTCGTTTCATATTTCCCAACACTTCGTTACATATCTAGTTACACAAACATAATTCCTCAGCCCACAGAAAGATCTCCACCCACCAAAATGAATCTTTCCTGAAACTGAAATATTATGTGGGAGTACAATGAGCGCTACTAAAAGATTCCTTTCATAAAACTTCTCAGACGTATTATTCGAATAAATTACACTGGACTCTCATATGCAGTCTCCAAAATCTGTGCTTTATCTGACCAGCAGTGGAAGCATAAACGTAACGAGCAACATATATAAATACCTATACGTAAACCTTACATTCCAATCTATCAAATTAACCCAATCTTTTGCAAAGAATATACCGATATTAATTAAATTTCTTAGTGTTTTCGTTCGAAAATGCGT
This sequence comes from Eupithecia inturbata, assembly GCA_963662085.1. Taxonomy (NCBI): domain Eukaryota; kingdom Metazoa; phylum Arthropoda; class Insecta; order Lepidoptera; family Geometridae; genus Eupithecia; species Eupithecia inturbata. The sequence continues at coordinate 4,266,956 of OY759177.1, forward strand.
TGGAAGGACCACGTTCAGAAAGATTATTAGCCAGAAGAGAAGTTCGATGACTTTTGGGGCAACTAGCATCAACCTCGGAGGAAACAGGTTGTGAAAGAGCTTTGTCAGCAATTGTTTTTAAAGCAGTTTGCGTTTTTTTCTTGTTGGTTTTTGATCTGCTATTTTCTTCTTCCCAGCTTTATTTAATGCTTCGCCTAGAATCTCATCTTTTTCTGGCGTGTCGGTTAAAATACGGTCAAATTAGAATTTTAGAGTTGCTAATTTCGTCAGAATCGATTGTGTCCACAGGCACCAGCGTCCATATGAACAGCACTTGCCCCTAACTCATACCAACTTATGATAAAAATGAATACTAATCTTATAGTCTACGCTCGCATAAAGTACGGAAGATGGGACCCCTTGGTGGAAGTAAATCACTTTTATGTCATCCCCTAACCTGAATTTCACGCTATGACGCTTTTCGTTTTTAATTTGATCTAGATTGTGTGAGGCTCAGTGGCGGCGTAGCGTGGGTTGGTATCCGGGGTGGTTTTCTACCAAGCTCCTCGTAAGTAAGTAACGGCGAGCGGAGCAAGCCGCGAATGTTTGAATGTTTCTTCAAAGGTAAGCAATAGTACCTATAACAAAAAAATATTGCGAGCGAAGCGAGCCCTGAAAATTTTTTGAAACGTAGAAAATTTTGAAGAGTAGATAAAAATGGATAAAAAGCTACGATTATTAGTCGGTAATTTTGGAGTTTGGTGATGCGTGGTTAGCAACAAATACAAGGAAGCTAAGACGACGGTGAGCGGAGATAGCCGCAGCATTTTCTCGATTTTTTCGGTGATTCGATTCGGTGGACACACATACATGTTAAGAAGAGTATGATAAATAACAGCGAGCGGAGCAAGCGCAAAATTTTGGAGATTTTGCGGCGGCTGAGACAATTGTTAAGAAACAAGTAAAAAATTAATATCGGCAAGTGGAGTTAGTCGGGAAATTGGTGAGGCATGTTTTGCAAGACAAAACTAACTAACTAAGAACTATGACTTTTGGGGACCAACACGGGAAGTTTACTTCCCGTTGGTCCCCACTGGGGACGAAACGAAAATTTTAGGTGAAAATTTTTATGATCCGGCTGACCGTGTGAGCTGTCTTTGTCACTCCCCTGAGCTTGGTATCCGAGGTGGACCCGTCCCCACTTACAGCGCTAGTAGTGAGGCTAATTTATCAGAAAATACCTTATCTTAGGGCTAATATTTAGTCCACTTACTTAAATAGATCATAATTATTTAAGCCATAACAAAACAAACCTTTAAATCCAAAAACATAGGTTTCGTACAGCTTATAATTAATATAAGAAATTTTGACGATGTAGCTATGTTTGTAGATTTTATTTTATCCAACAGCTTCTTAATATCAAATTAAACGTGTGTATTTGAATGGATAAATAACCAAAAAGGTTCGTCCGACCTTGCACTTTCCGTTGTTTATGACCTAATACGGCAGTGAATTTGCGTAGCCCATAAGGGAACGAGGGTTTCCCATGATCGAAGCCATTCCAAAGATTAATCGAGCTCATCTAAAAGGATCTTCACGCATCTATCTACCTTATGTGCAAGGGAGTTTATTAGAACATTTAGAATTTTTTGGATTATTTTAAACATTTGTGTCTATTTTTAATTATTTATTTATTGATCAACAACACAGTGTACCAAATAACTTTTTACACATTGTTTATTTGTTCCGGGTGTTCACTAACAAAAAATAAATTATGTTATAACCATAACATGTAACACAAGTAGATAATAGCCATAACACAAGTTCTGCTTACTTTGGGGCTGATGATGATGATGACGTGTGGATTGTCCAGAATTATTTATTTATTGGAAATGTTGTTAGTGTGTTGTAAGGGAAAGTCAATTTTTACAGAACTTAAATCTACCATAGCTACGGAAATTAGCATTTCATGGAGGCTCAAAAATGTAATACTATGAAGTATTCAATTAAGTAATGGTAATTTTAGATTACCGGCTCACAGCAATACAGTAGAGATTTACGAGCGATTATCCGGAAAATTTGGCTATTATGGATATTTTATACCTCAATTATGCTGGAGTGAGGAACAAATTTATGCTCGGGTTGTGTGATGTGAGCTAAAGTTCGTCGCCTATCCGTCAGAACCCGGCTGCTTAGCATACGTATTGCATCAAAGTAATTCCACACCCACTTTATATATTCGGGTTAAGCTTGCACCGAAGTTTTAAATTCTTAGGCAGGTTGGTTTTTGGCTTCAATTTTGTATTTATCTGACTTATTAACAAGTAAAAAAAAAAATTACAAGTCATTTATTTGCAAAAACACGTCTCGATTCGATTGATTGAGTCAACATTTTTAACCAATATACATTGGTGTGCAAAGTAATTAGAGAGTATGGCATGCAGGTCTAAATTTAATTGTACATAACAATAACAGATTTATATGATTATTAGTTTATCATAGCATAATTTAGCATAAAATTAGATTACATCATTTAGGAATTCGTCAATATTATAGTAGCATTTATCACATAAAAGTTTTTAAATTTAGTCTTAAATAGGTTTACATTTAAGTCGTTGTAGCTCTTAGGTATTTTATTATAGATGACAGGTGCCATGCACACTACACTCTTTCTCAACATAGTATAGTGTAGTATTCGGTCCATTGTTTCTTTCTTTCCTCTCCACTAAGCTAAAAATACGGTGACAATAACTTTATAGTCATTAGGCGGACCACAAAGTTCGTTCGGTTTATTTGTAGTCTACCTTACCTATTCGTTTCTAAATTGCGGGAAGAGACAACACAAAAATGAGGAAGTAGCTACGGTGTTGTTCATATTAATTAACTTTGCGACAATATGAAACAAATGCTAGCGAAATGGAGGGTTTCCCTAGCTACGCGAATTCTTTTGTTTTGTTGCCTGAAAAGATTTCTTTAAGCATGAACAAAACAAGAAAGGAAAGTAGGCTCCATTCCACTCTGATACACTTTGCAGATCCACTATACCAGATTTGGTTAAAGCATCACGTAATGTCGATGAACTGTTTTGTCATTATTTGGAGCTTATTTTGGCTAATCAGCTTACCCTTTGTCTCTGTCTAGAACGAAATAATGAAACCGATGCATGAATTTCCCATTGGATGGAGCGTTTTAAAAAAAATGGGTGTCGGTAAAAGCAATAAAAACCTTCTCCAGTAATCTTAAATCAACGCAATCCAAACTTTTTATTTACGTTAAATTTGGAGATTCCTACCGCGAACGAAACAACGAATTTAAGTCATTTAAAGTCCGTTTGCTGAATTATTATTTTTCATAATTAAGGGCGCTGTTTATGATTTAGTAGGCACTTTCCGCGCCGGACATTTTTGCACTTTACCCGGCAATAAATAATGAAATTAGAAAGCTCATAGGCTCTCGGATTCTGCCTTATTTATAATGTGTAAGCGTTTTCAGGAACCATTCTGAAATGGGTAGGGTAGCTTTATTAAAATGAGAGTAAGAGGAATTTTAATTACGTACAACGCTAATTATTTACAAAACCACGTTAAGCTCGTAAAAAGGTATAATATATGGATTGGCTCCATTAAGGTACAGTTGGAAATGGCCAGTGGTCGGTCGCGGCGTTAGGATCGACCCCTCCGACTCAGCTCGCAGATGACGTAAGAGTCGGGAACCTATCAGAGGAAGGGCAGCAGCTTCCTTCTACTATTTGTTAACACCTCCACTGTGATTACCCGTGCGACTGCCAAGCGCCATACCCCATTCTATGGGGGAGGTATACAATACAATACAATACTTTATTGTACACCAACAAAAATGCAATACAAAAGACATTACATAAGACACAAGTACAATGGGCGGCCTTATCGCGTAGAAGCTATCTCTTCCAGGCAACCTTTGGATGGAAATAATTATGTGATGTGATATTATGTGTATGTTCAGCAGTGGACATGTGTGCTGACTAGGAAGGTAGGTACAGCTACATGTTGGAGACCGAGTCACGACAAACGACGTTTGCGATGACAGCCAACGGTACAAAGCAAGTGGCTCGCCTTGACTCATGTGTAAAGGAAAATTTTTATTCACTCTTTGCTTATTCGCTGCTTTCAGTACAGCAATTCCTCAACACGTCTCCATAGCTCTTCAAAACAACTATAAAAATATATATAGACAGTGTTACAAACTTAATAAACTTGTTACTAACCAAGCCCAAGAATTTCCCCGGAGGAGTGAAGTCGGGTCTAAGTCTTGAGGCGTGCCTCACGCCCGCGCACTAAATCATACAGAGTAATGGACTAGACTTACGTGCTGGCATGAACTGCAATATGACGACAATGAATTTTCTATAGAATTGCCCAAAAATAGCTATACACCCTGTATTTACAGTGGAGAGCTGGAGCGTAAGCGTTAGTGAGAGCGGATGCGAAAGTGAATTCTTAACAGCTTTCATATAAAAGATGGATTGATGGATGGTTTATTTGGTACAGCACAAAACAAAATCAAACATAGATAAGCGAGTGAAGGTGGAAACTCGTATTCAAATGCCACGCGACCCGACAGAACGCGAAACGCCGAAACGTCGGGTGTTTACAGTTTGATTCTGGTGAAAGAACAAGATTCAACTCAACAGTCAACACGCATCGCGTTTCGTCGGTTGACCCGACTCGGGTCGCGTGGCGTTTCAATAGTGTGAGGAGCCCCTTAACTTTACATTGAAAACTGCAAAAAAATGCTTCCTCTGCCCACTGAAATAAAGTACAAACTTAGCGTATTAAATAGGAAGTAAAAAAATATCCCAAGGAAAAATCGAGTTTTCCTATAGATTCTATTAATATTATAAATCCGAAAGTTTGAAAGTGGTAAGATATTTGGCCAAACACAACGCCAAAACTACTAAATTGATCGGGCTGAAATTTTGCACAGATAAAGATCTGGAGCTGGAATAACATAAATGATACTTTTAATTCCAAAAAAACGCATGTGAAGCCGCGGGCATAAGTTAGTATTTTATAAAGTTTCATGCAAGGCAGTACCTGGGTACAATAAGTGAAGTCGTACCTAAGCGTTAACAAGTTATGGTATGGTTACGTCCACTCGATAACTTATAGGACGGCAATGAGTTTCGAACACAGATGAGGTATAATTTTTACAATCTCCCATAAGGAAACTAGGATAGCAAAGCCTAGCTTGTTGAAGGCAAGTGTACCGAAGAAGATTTACCTGCGCAGTAGGCCGTCAGAACATGTTAAGCCAGAACACGTTAGTTGGTAGGTTCTTCCTGCTCGTAGCGTACGGAAACGCAAATTTACGAAATTACGGAATTGCCTTGACTAACTATGAAATGCTTAAATAAGAAAAGCTACCTCGCTTTGTGAAATGTAGAGATGAGATGTTTAGATGAAGAGATGGGTTTATTCATTTAATTCTGAGGTTTGTCTTGTTTGGCCGTGGTGAGGTCGATAAGCCGCTGGGTTTTTTAATCTCGTCGGTAGATACATTTACGTTTATCATAACGTGATTTGTCATTTAGGCCTATTGTTTAAAACACCATTAAATAAGCGCATACCGAGAAAAAGAAACAATGGAATAACAATAACCACTTTAGATTAAACAAACAAAAAGCAACATAAACAAAAGAACGTGCACTTAGAGCAATAATTTCTTACTCGACGCTTCTTCGTTCATTGATATCTCGACTAATTTATCATCTTGTAATAAGAAATTTATATAATGCATGCGGCCGTCATTTTCTACATAAATCCCAAGGCTTGTTACATGACTTAACCTTGAGATACACCATTGAAAATGCGACTCTACGTTACCTAAATAAAGTCTAAATTAAAACATACAGAGAGTACTCTCAGAAACCCCGTATGGTGCCAAACTCAACGGGAGGCAAATCTGGTTACTCCTTATTTACATGCGTGTTTGTTTTGTAGATACATATCATATTTTACGTTTATTTGTGTGCTTATTTATGTTATTTTTCACGCCATGAAGCAGATAACATTACGAGATATGGGCTTACCTACATGACCACAAAAAGAGGGACATGAAAATAAACAAGATACCTAAGCAACTTCTCTTAAAAGTTTTCTGCGTCGAAAGTAATGAAGCAGCGCTACTTCTGCATTTTGGCAAAAAATGCTGAATCAACGTCTTTTGAAGCCACAGAAAGCCAGAAAACTTTTAAATAATTTCATTGAAAATATTATTTACTCAAAATTAGAATTTACTTACACAGAATTCTGATTTGATTTTAAAGTACCAAGATACGTTTGCCATATCTCTTCACCCACAATATTTTGTTGCCTTCTTTTAACCCCATGTCCTTATTCAAAATCTAGTTCTATTGTGTAGGTTAGATAAGTACTACTGCTTATTAGATCAGACAGAAAGGCGTCGTAGCAGCCTAGCTCAGACCAGGATAATTAATAAACCCAGTCAGTGAGTTATAGTTAGCTAACTAAATATGCGATGTCTGGATACGGGATAAAGGAATTAGAGTAAGGAAGCGTGTCTGAGCCCGAGCTAGGCTAATTACCTAAAAGCTCAGAAGAAATATTGCTGATCTTAGGCGGTTTAGGAGCAATTGACTGTAGTTTCACGTAGTAATTAATTATATGAAGTCGAGGGTTATTGTTGAATTAAACGAATAAAGTATTCAAATAACAATAAGTTAAAAATAACCTAGGTGAACTGAAATAAAAATTACTTACTAATATTCATTTAAGTAGAACTTTTATTAAAAATATTTAATATCTGGTTTTTAAAGGCGACCCCACACCGCGATGGTTAGATCGGCCGTTGTAGTACCTACCGACTACCTTGTTATGAAATGAACCTACAACGATTGTGTAAAATTTGCATTTGGTTGATAAATATATTATATCCTTGACGCTGCCTTCTTTAACACAGTTTTTTATAATTAAAACAGGCAGTGCGGCCCAGGACAAGGTCCTTTCTGAATGACGACCGATGTGGCGCGGCGGCCGAAGGTGGTTCTTCAACTTCCTGCGACGTAGGAAATTGCAGGTTCGATTCCCACTTTGGGACAAATGTTTGTACATACGATCTGCAAATATTTGTTCCGGGTGTTCTGGATATTTTCTATGTATAATAAAAAAAATATCTATTTATGTAATAAATTGTATTTAAATATATTCCGACTGGTATTGATATCGATCAGTTGAGCTACCTGTAGAATGTTTGCAACAGTCTGCAGTTAGCTTAATTGTTTAAGTTGTAAATACTAGTTCTAATTTGTTTTTATTATTGAATTGTAATTTTCTTTGTCAATAAAGAAGTATTTGTTTTTTATTATCAGTCATCTAGTACCCATAACACAAGCTCTGATTAACTTGGGGCTAGATGATGATGTGTGGATTGTCCAGCATTATTTATTTATATTCTATGTGGTTCAAAAATATAAATCATTTTGATATTAAATAAAAAATCCAAAATACAATGTTCGTGTTTTCACAAGAATCTTCCGCAGATGCTTGCTTACCACTCATTTATTTACTCATGTAGTTCACAGGAAGCCAATATCCTTCTATCTGGTATTTATGTCTCATCGCGAAGATTAATCTTTGGCAAAAAAAAAATACACTGCGGCCAAATGTTTTATGTCATAGCTGTCAGGGCTGCGCGTGCGCTTCGGCTGTCAGTGGGCGATTTGACTGTCACCACCCGGGCTGTACCCGGCTTTAATGTACTGCTGCTGAGTTCGGAAGGGTTGTAGTGGTTCAAAGAAGATAAGCCTGATCGGAAAAAGGTTAAATAATTCTAAATTTTTATTTCAACTCTAGTTTTTGAATATACTAAAAATAAATAATGCTGTGTTATGATGGTATTTTTAGTAGCTTCGATTACGGAATTACGGGGACAAGCTTTTCGGTGATTGATTAGCTAGCTTTTGTAGCTTTTCACCGAAAAGCTTGTCATATTGAATGCAATATAACTTACTTTTTAAAATTAGAATTATTTGAGTTATGTTATGAACAAAAATGTTTCTTTTGAGTAAAATGCTCAATACTTAGGTAGACCAGGTGGTTCTACTTCCCCTCCACGTTAGGTACGTTCGTTTTCCACCCTATCACAATTTTCTCTACCTCTATAATTTTGTGCACCCAACTACAAAAAAAAAAACACCTGCAAACTGCTTTATTACAAAGATCCTCCAAGACAAATAAAATAAATCTTCTTTCCAATCCGTAAATGTGTCCGCATACTTATTCCTGCATCCGTTAGTCACTTTCTATCAATCCTCCATTTGTTTTGTATTGGTTCTGGCGAGGGCGCTGATTGGTGAACAGCCTGCACGAATAGTGCGTTTGATTTTTAATTAGTTGTTCGAATGTTGATGGCTTCCTTGGCGCCGATGATTACTTCGTTTGTGTCGATGTCTCTGTTCTTATGGCTTTCAGGACAAAGACAAATAATATAAATATTTTCACAGGTTCTTTCAGCATTATGAGGACAATGATAACATTGATAACTATTAAAACTAAACTTACCTATACATTTGTATAACTATCTCTAGCAATGTACGTCTTATCTAGTACTAATAATCTAAGTAGTCTTTTATTTCGGTACCTAAGTTTGTTTGTGTGTAGTGTCTAATAAATATTTTTATATAATTTTCTTTGCTTCTTTTTTTTATTTATCTAATTTATCTTTTTTTTCTTGGTGTATAATATTTATCTATCTACATAATTTAAAGCGGTCTGGACATTTCTAGGCAGCATCTAGGCATTTAGTGAAACGATGGGTTCACCGAGGAAATCCAATTTTTGAATTCGTGGAACGGACGAATCGTCACAATAATTCAAATGCTTCAATCAAACCTCGACGCTTTCGGTTCGGTATGTGTAATCAAATTTATTTTATACAAAACTAGCTATGCATCGCGGTTCTACCCGCGGTGAATACCAACTTTGTAGTTTGTACACGTAAAAACATAATTTGAATTATTTAAAGTAAAAGTAAAGTAAACGTTTATTTCAAAAATAAAATGGCACTATTTAAAGTTAAGGGTTACAATTAATTAATTAATTATAAGTTATATACGTTTTTGTATGTGTTGTTACCCGTGGTCGAGTGACTGTCCTCCGTACTAGTTAAAACTGTATTACGGTAGGAAGCTTGCTCTCCCCCAAATGATAGGCGTTAATATAAGGTATACCGTAAACTTAAAAATATTGTGCGATTTAATAATTTAGGTACATAAGTATATATGTATATAAAAAAAGAAAAAGTTAAGGAACATACATTAGACTAATATTAAAGAAAAGTACATACAACATAGAAAAGAAGTAAGTAGTTACCTACACATGGTAAAAAAAATATTTTGTTTTGAATTTGATCATCCCACAAAAACACTGCTCTTTTCTGGAATCAAAAATAGCTTATGTGTGGATAAGGGGATAAGCTACCCTGGTACCAAATTTAATCTAAATCCGTTCAGCTGTTTGAGCATGAAGGAGTAACAAAAATACACACATAACATAAAAATCGCCTTTATAATGTCAGAGTGATCTGATATTATTGCAATCTGCATTCAAAGTGATGATGATGATGATGATGATGATCCTAGGTTTCGGCCACGGCGCGGCGGCGGCCCGTCTCAACGGAGACTAGCTATTTGCGAAGGACATAACTATAGTGCACAAGTGTGTGTGCAAACACAGGTGTACTCTCTATTCCCTCACTCTCATAACGCGATGGGACGGTAGACTGACACGACCGGGGAGAGGTCAGGCGCAGAACCAACAGCTTAAGTGCTTTCCGAAACACGGGGAACACCGCCAACTCCTGACTCCGGGCTGCTACTGTGAATTTTTATTGCTAGAAAAATTTCATAGATAGATTAGATAGATAGATAGATAGATTAGGTATACAAAAATCTTGGCCCCACCTGGGACCTCATTATCAGCGGTTGAATTCGCGACCACTAGACCAACGAAGCAGTCTAAAGTGAAATAACCTACAATATAAACGTAAATGGACTATATTGGCACACACACAAACACACATACCACGCAGCACACAAACACTCACATGGCCAGACTTTTAAGAGACTGGTGCCTCGGAGGAACCAACATTCAAACGCGCATGCACAACATACATACAACATTAACACACACATGTATGTGTGTTAATGTTGTATGAATGTTGCTGGATATTAATCCAGCCTAGTAATGGTGTATTTAATTTTATGAAAATTGTATGTACCAATATCTACTCACTTAACAGTGAGTAGATATGTATAAAAAAAAACACAATCAGATCTAGAGAACTTAACAGTTCTCTAGATCTGATTGTGTTTTTTTTTAATATTTATCGTTATATAATCCTGCTATCACTTTAACCTCTCGGTGACCAGCTATCCGAGAGGAGTAAATTGAAAAACAGCGCTGCTTGCATATTAATGAATTACAGCAAAATGCTCCTTTTGCCTTAATTTTTTTTGTTTCATTTAGATAGTGTAAAATTATGTCTAATTTTTATCGTGTGTATTTTATTAAATTAAGGTACCTAATAAATGATTTTCTATTTTATTCTATTGTAAAATAAATAAGGTACAATGGGGCAAACTAGGGCCTTATCATACTAGCGGTTTGCGAGCGGATTCGGGGCGGAGCGGACGCGCAACGAATACGTCGCGAACACGCCGCGGCTGCGCAGCGAAGACGTCGCGGACGCGTGGCGGCGGATACGCAACATTTTCGTCGTGTGTTCGCAGCGAGTTTACGACGTACAGTACACTTAGTATGTAAATAAAATGGATTCTGGAAACGACGGACGTAGAAACACTGCTGTTGGTTTTGTTACTTCGAAGACGCAGGAGACGGAAACGAAAGCATCGACGATTTTGGGAGGATCCATCAGCAATAAATCGATTGGAAGAGAGCGACTACATTGTGTTGTTTTGTAAACAAAAACAAAGCATCACACGCGCGAGCGTGAGTTGGCATTTTATTAGTGAAATAACACTGATCAGTTTCGAAATTCGCAAGAATATATTTCCTCTCTATTGGGTACGTGCTCGATGGAGCTGTCATTTGTATAAGAGCGTACAAAATGGCGTCCACGCTGCTATTCGCACCGGGTCACAACGCACGTCCGCGACGTATTCGCTGCGGCTTCGTTGCGCGTCCGCGACGTATTCGTTGCGTGCCCGCTCCGCCCCGAATCTGCTCGCAAACCGCTAGTATGATAAGGTCCTAAGCTAGATTTAGCCACCGACAGCAAAATCGTATCGTAACATTTATCCAAAACTTCTCACCCTTACGACAATGGTCAGCTATAAATCAATCGAACAATCCCCATTAGGGATCATGTAATTCCGTTAGTTTCGAGCCAACCAACTTTATCTTCGGCTCCCGAACTTCCGAAATTGGAATTAGGTTACCGAGTCGGTAGGGTAAAGTCACGGTAGATGAGCTATGGACCAGCGAATTGAAATTTTATTAGTCACCTACCTTCTTGTCTGACAGTTCACATGTACGAAAACTAAGTCCCGAAGTAGGAATTAGGTTTCCGAGTCGGTAGGGTAGAGTCCCGGTAGATGGAATTTTTGAACCAGTAAATAAATATAATAATAATACTGAACAATTCACACAGCATCATCTAGTCTAGCCGCAAGCTAAGCAGAGCTTGTGTTAGAAACTAGAAAAGTGATATACATAATACAACACATTGCATAAACAGTTTTTTTTTTACTATACACTTTTATACTTATACACATTGTTGTGTTTCGACGTAAAATAATATACGCAGTAAACTTTTCTCGATTTTTTTTACATGATTGATTTTCAATAGGTCCACAAATACCGACCTCGTCTGTACTAACCATAAAATATATTTTATCGAATTTATGGTTCGCTTCGGGTAGTAATGTCGCGATTTGAGAAGGAAACTAGTCGTAACTCATAGGTTGTAAAAATTTACTGTCGAATTGTATCTTTGCACGTGAATTTATGGCATGAGCCACTTATTCGGATGAAAATGGTTATTTTATTGGATTGGCTCGTATCATTTCAATGTTGAGAGCTTTTTCTTGTGTCGTACTGGAGAAATCGTCAACCTCGTTTTATTTTCTTATAGAAAATACCTATGTGTAGGTATGCACAAATTTATAAATTTATAAAGTCATCACTACCGTGAGTTTTCGCAATCTAAGTTTTTACTTGAGTAGGTAAATATCAAATCAAAAATATCAAACTGCTATAAGTCCACTGACATCGAAAATTGAGTTTTTGATTTGGTTGTATTCTTCTTTTATAAGAATTTTATTATTAAAAAGTTGATAAAAAGACCTGTCGTTATCTAACTATTTAATACTATTTTAGCAAAGTATTACAAAGCGCAAAATGTGAAATACAAACATCCATTTCCCAAATTTTATATGCAGTGGACTTTTGACAACATGAAATTTACCTTCTCCAAAATACAAAATAAATTATTTCCCATTAGGATAACAAACACATGATGTAATGTTACCTATAAAGTTGTTACATTTGTATGATCTTGTGAGAGAGCGCTGGTTACCTAAGATCCCCGCACTGTGCTAGGCCTGTGTCGCGGGAGACCGAGTGAACAAAGATTGATTGCCTTGATACTGAGAGAGCGGTACAATAGCAAATTGGTTACGATATGGTACGTATTAATTACAAATGCATGTCTATTTAAAAAAACTGATGAAAATTATAATAAAAACAGTGTGAAAGGCATGCAATAAAACTACATTAATTATAGAAAAAAATTTGAAGCTAATCAATATGTGATAAAATTCTAAACAATAATAATTCTAGTTCTACTTTTGCTACAACGGTATGTCAGCGGCGTTAGGGACGTTGGTGTGTAGATTCCATTATAAAAACCCTTAAAAATGCTATCCATTCTATGTAGATCTAGGGGTGAATGAAACTAGGGATGAAACTTAATTTTTTTCATATTCATTACAGGACTAAACAAATGTTGAACATCAGGAAACTCAACGACTGATAAATAGACTACAAACAAAGTGCTTAAAGTAAAAGCTTGTTCAGCAAAACTTTGTTTCTGCGATAAAGAAGATGAAGATTATTGCTCTGAGGTGGTTTTATTGGCTTTCCTTATCTGAATGAAGCAGGTTCTGTAATTTGTACAGCTTTAAATGGTGTTAAATATATTTTTCTTTGTTTACGTAAATTGCCTTTGTAGTTTATAGCCTTTGAATAAAAGGTGTTATTCCTAAAGGGAAAAAAAATTAGATAAAGATCTGAGTTGGTAATTAAAATGATACTCATTTGGCTTAAATTAAGTTAATAAAGGTCATAAACTATTTTTTTTCGTTTCTTCGAAATTCATTAGAATCTACCTACCTAACTTTGAATCCTTCGCCTCCCTAGGCGTTTTCGGTTCAGCTAGTTGCACATCTATTGGATTTCTATTTTGGATTTTTTCCATTCAGTTTTTCTTTTATTTTTTTTATTTGTTTTTATCCCATAGCTCGAAACTAACTGGCTACAACAGTTTAAAACAAACAAACTCATAAATCTTCTCCCACTTCCTTTAGTGTCGGATACCCTTCCGCTTTACCTAACAGTGACTACATGGTCGGAAGTTCGTTCATGACTCTCTTTCTCTCTAGGCAAGCGCTGCTAAATGAATACAACAATAAAAAGTTAAGTTATCTTATCAAAGAAATAAAATAATACATATACCAAAAAAAAAAACTACTTTGACGGGACTTGAACCCGCATCCTTCCTTCAGTACGGGAATGCGCTAATCAATTACACCACGAGGTCAAGTGATATTATAATTAATTTATTATTGGTTATTTGATTTCTTAGAGTTGGAGGGCTTACGCACGATAATAACAAAAACCTTAGTTTAGTTATTTAATAAAAACATTATATTACACGGGGCTCTGAACATTTTTATGGTGGACTCGCACTTGACTGGTTTATTTTATTATCTTTTTACTTGGTTTTTAAATATTTGAAATTTCTAAATCGTGTGCGTTAGTGTTGATTTTATAAGTCGATTCAAACATGGAACATTTTGCATATAAATTAAATTCATAGTGTGAATATGGTAGGACCGACCGTCGTCACCGTTCATCCATACTTTTATATTTTCGTGAGAATAGATCAATTCGGATAAACTATGAAATGTTTGCTCTCTCACACATTCAATTGGGTTTTTGGAGAAAGGAAAGAGATGACAGCATGCTAATCGTGATTATGATAAAGTGTGCGTCTGTTGGTCAATACAGAGATACGAGAAAATATTGATGCGGCAATTTTGGACAAGGATTTTAAAATTTCACACATTTATTTATTTATATTAGGGAGATCTTTCAGCACACTATACATAATATACACATATTACATCAACAGCTTGATATTAGCAATAAATCGTTTTGCTCACTTGTTGAACAAATAACTATCAAAGCTCATATTCTATCATTTGAATTTTGTTACCCATCATCATCCGCAACCGGATTATGCCCACTGCTGGGTATAGGTCTTCAACACGGTTTACAAATATCCTTTTAAGTTTACATATATGTATGTACCATTTCCACAAGAATGGGCACTTGCCAGCACTTTCTCAATCATCAGCTACTTCATTGATCGTCCGATAAGATGATCATCTATTATTGATGTTGTCAGCAGTTTATTATATTATATTTAACGGTTAAATAGTTAACTGTAACTAATTGCTCGGCCACGCGCCTTTCAATTTCAATTCATTGTAAATTGATGTCCATAAAAAAATATTGGTCGTTGGGTGCCTAGTTAAGTTTATTTATTTAATTAATTCGAAAGTTTACTTAATTTATACGCCTTTGTGTCAAATTGTTATTAACACCTAAATTTCTGAATCGCCGTTGCTTTTGCAGAGGCAGTAGCCATGCACCTTGCATGACTAGGACTGCAAAAGCTAGATACCTAGTTCTAGAGCTAATTCACTTAGATGATTGCGACAAATTAAAAAAAAGAATCTGTCATGTAGTTAAACAATTATATTTCTGTTGCGTTATTAAAATAATAGCTTTATTTTATCAAGATCTGTAACATTCCATGTTTATTGAGTTTTCGAACGCTACGCAAAATGTTTGAGTAGTCATTATATAACATTTTGCGTAGAATTGGGAACCGTTCGATAGATTTGGCGACGCTCACACATTTTTAACCGACTTCAAGGAGGAGGTTCTCAGTTCATCTATGTTTTTTTTTTTTTTATATATGTATTTGTATGTGCGTATCTTTGCCTATGTTTAACCGATTTTACTGATTCTTTCACTATTGTATAGAGAATGATCCTGAGGTGGTGCCATAACAATTTTATTCCCTAGAGATTAGTATTTATTCCGTTAAACTTAAAAAGCAACATAATATTTTTGGAGAATCACAAATAGCTACAACAGTTTTGGTGATATCTGCGCCAATTGTTAATAGATTTTAATGATTCTTTCGTTGTTGTATCAAAATTGATTTTAAAGTATAAGTTTGATTCTCGGGGAATTGCTATGTGCGCTATAAAACGTAGATTTGCAAAAAATATCACAATATTATCATTTTACTATCAACTAATGTTTTCCATAGCAACGGGCGTCAACAGTTTTAACCTTAAGTAAGAATTGAATTATAAAATTGAAGTCAGTTTATCGTTTTTTAAAACACGCCAATTTATTACTTACACTTATCTTCACATTTTTAGGGTTTCGAAGATCGGAGATCGGTTTCGAAACCCTTATGGTCTCGCTTTTTCTGTCCTTATTTCCGTTTCAGCAAATAGAGCAGCAAATAACTTGAAATTTAAAATAATAATACATTTCATGCGCTTGTACAGATAAAAGAAAAAATAATTGAAAAATGAAAATAAAATATTCGTTACAAACTGTTTTTAAAATTTCTATAGGTTTCATACTTTTTGAAATATTTTGAAAAAAACTCGAAAATATACCCATTCCCCCACCATTGGTCTGCAAACTTCGGTGTTAGGGGGGGGCCCTAACACCGAAGTTTGCAGACCAATCCATCTAAATTGTATGTAGCGTTTGTAAATATGGATCTATATTTTAACGGAAAAATTGTATCTAGTGTTTGTAGATATGAATCTATATTTTACCGGAAAAATATAGAGAAGTCTGTAAGTAGAACAAATTTTGAAAAATTTACAAAAAGTGGGGTTTTTATGAAAAGGGGGGCTACGTCACTGACTGGGCTGTTAAATAAAAGGTATCGGTTTGCACATCTCATATTTTATAATTCCTGTAGAGTACATACTTTTGAAATAGTATTTTGAAAAACTGAAAATTTTACTATTACCCTCTATACTCCGAAGTTTGCAAACGGACCCATCTGAAATATATCTTAAACTAGCTGCAGCCCGCGGCTTCGCACGCTTTATTCCAGAATAAAAGGTAGCCTACGTCCGGCCCCGGGATACCTACTGTCTACCTCGCTGCCAAATGTCACCGAGATCCGTTCAGCCGTTCTTGAGTAATAGTGTAACTAACACGACTTTTTTCTTTTTATATAGATTTTTAGGTATTCATTAAACAGCAAAGTCTATAACTGGTACCTATAGTACCTACATATTAGTATACTTGAAACCCTCGGCTCGCAAGGCACACTCGCACTTGACGGCTTGTTTTAGTACATTGTGTATTAATAAGTAAATGTATTAGTGAGAAATGTACACCACCGACATGAAATTTTGCAATTTAATTCTACTAAGTAAAGGTACATCTGGTTTACCAAGAACTCTAATGTCTATTAAAACATCTCGTAATCTTATGCAAGTTCACGGAACTGGGAATCAGATTTTAGCACGAGCTAACAATATTCATGAGATAAAGGAACGCTAAAAACCTCGCTGCCACTTTTCGGGGAATCTTCAGTTTTTTGATAATTATTTTTGTTTCAATAGATATTCTACTAGGAAGCCGGGATAATGCTATCGGCACGAGACCAAACTACATTTTTTTTTATAAATTCCTAGTTTTTAAAAATAATCGGGGATTTGGTCTTTTTATACTAAGATACTGGGTGGGTACTTCCGTTGATGCTCGCGGTATGACTATTTAAAATAAACCGCCAAGTGCGAATCGACTTGCATACGAAGGGTTCCGTACCGTAAAAATCAGGCAACTTTTCAAAGAACATGAAATTTTCATTTGTTTGGAGACAGACTCCTTTAAATTTTTATTATATTTTTAGTATTTGTTGTAATTACAGTTGAAGTGTTACTTATTTATAGAAAGTTTCATGTCTTCCTATTGTAGTTCAAGAGCCTAGAAAAACGAAGAGCAAAAATAGCCAAAAAAATCAAAAATTAACTGTGTACCTTTTACGGTTCATGAGATAGAGCCCTGTAACAGACGGACGGACGGACGGACGGACAGCGAAGGCTTAGTAATAGGGTTCCGTTTTCCTGCGTGTCCGGAACCCCACAAAGCAAACCTGTAAGAACTCCTTAGGAACAATACTATAGTTTGTGCCTGTGCTTGGTAAACAGACGCTTAAGATATTTATAATTCAGACAAGTACAACGTTTTAGGTAGGTACACAGTCGGTAAACTGAAAGTATTGTAGCCAGGTGATAGGTCGATCTACGAAATACAGATGCGACAAACTGAAAATAACAAGTTCCTACGCTACGCTCAATAGGGTAATCTCATGTCCAGCTGTGGATAACAAAAAAATAATAAAATGTTTATTTCGGTAACTTATAAATTAAACATACGTGTATTGGAGTCCCCCTTACTAAACTTGCAAAACTTGCTTGTATTAGAGGAAACCTTTGCTTGTATGGATGAAAATGATGATGAAAATGAAAACATGGATGAAAATGATGATGAAAATGAAAATGACGATAATGAGAGAAGTTGTAAGGTAAAGTAGGGAACGACTGCCTCTATCGAATAATAAAATCAATTCAAAACTAACCCATAACTCAGCATTTACCAAACGTCTTTATAATTTTAACAAAGGGCATAAAACTAATCTGTCACATTACCATCTGCACAATTCAACTGGTAAATGGTTCGTGCTTAGATTAAAGGTTTTTTGTAGGGCTGGCAGTAACAAAAAGTAGTCCCGAAAAATTGAGGATCCTTGAAATAATTAAATAAGTAATAATAAATAAATAGTGCTGGACAATACACGCATCATCATCTAGCCGCAAGCTAAGCAGAGCTTGTGTTATATTATATGGGTACTAGACAACTGATACACTACTACATAAATAGATATTTTTTATTATAGGTACATAGAAAACGCCCGGAACAAATTTCTGCAGATTGTACAAACATTTGTCCCGAGGTGGGAATCGAACCCGCAACCTCCTTCGTCGCAGGCGGACCTTCATCCACCGCGCCATAGAGGTCAATTAGGTAAGTCTTTTAGAATGTGAGTTTAGCCATTACTTACTTAACTTTTCATCAGTATTATTTTTCATCTAAATTTTTTCTACTATTTGTCGTACTCAGGCATGAAGTGTAACACTACACTTTTAGAACAATTTACATCAGTAAGCCAAGCACGGGGATTGTTCTCTAGGGTAGAATAGACAATAATGACATCGCATCGTCATACACTGCGTACATTATTGAAGTTGAAGGAATTAATTTCAAATAATTTTCGCATTCGATGACAAAGTGACGTAATTTTTCTCTATTCTACCCTAGACAACAACCCCCGTGCTAGGCCTACTGTAAGCCAACGGAAATGAACCTATATTTTCTAAGATATAAGATACAAAATCTCGTTTGTTGGCTATGGTCCTATCGCGAAGTGGTCGAGATAAAGGCATTTTTGTTTGCCTGAAGTCTAGTTTTTTCTTTCGTCTCGGTCAAACTACTACCATGAGAGAAAGTGCCCAAGGTACATTATAATACCTACCCATCAGCTTTCTTCTCACTAAAGTAATTAAAAACATCAAGCTGCTGCAAAAAAAACAAAACTTTGGCAACCCTAGTAGTAGTTTACATTCAAAAGGGTCTCGCAGACCCATAACAGTGCCTTTAAATTTAAAACTTAGATTAAAGACTATCTGTCACTAGCAAACATTACGCTTTCGCACTCACAGACGCTTTAATCCCGCACTTGAAATATGTCCAGGGGCGGGAATCGAACCCGCGGCTCGAGGGACAGTCCAATTCACGACTCACTCGAAGATTAACGGAAACATCTACGTGTTTTTTATGGAGAATAAATAGTGAGGATCGATGGAAGTTTACATAGAGTTGCTACAATTCATAAAATAGAAAAATAACATAATTCCCAATTGTATTTTTGGAGGAGGCCCACCCTCTGGTGAACACGGACATATGTGTCACGTGCAATAAAAGTGCTAACAGTAACAGTCGATACAAACAGTTGTCAATGTCGAAATTATAAGTAAAGTGGGAAACACATTATTGAAACGCCACGCGACCGAACAAAACGCGATGCGTGTTGTGATATATCAAATCATATGAATTTTCTATGACCAGGAACACTTATAAATCATGCGTCGCGTCACCTTTCAATAATGTATTTGCGCGCTTACACTGGTATATACTACGAATCACTGTTACCATCACCCATTCTAGTTCGGGATGACCTACTCAGGTAGCGGTCACCTCCTGTCTTGTGATCCTCGTATAATGTGTATATGTAAGATACAATAACGAATTAGAGAGTAATAAATAACTAAACTGATAAATAAATGGTTGCGGTATTATCATCTCTACATGTATTAATAGAAGATACTCACTTTAGGAGGGGTTACGAAAATGAGACCCCGGGGAGTTAACTGCATCCGACCTGCATATGTGCATTGTACCAAGGATGGCTTTATGTAAGAGGCAGACTAGAAATAATAGAGACGCTTTTTGAGAAATACCTCTTTAAAATAGGCACATTTAAAGAAATTTAACGGAAGATCTAAGAATTAGCAAGCTGAAGTGGCAGAGGGCCGGCCATATCTCGGGAAGAACCAACAGCCACCTGGGGTAAACGTGTTATTGAGTGGAAACACGACTCGGCAAACGTAGTGCAGGACGCCCTCCGGCCAGGTGGGATGACGACTTGCGAAAGACTTCAGGCAGACGCTGGAAGCGTCAAGCTGGAGACAGGGTGCCATGGCGGTCATTAGGGGAGGCCTATGTCCAGCAGCGGACTAACATAGACCGATGCTGATGATGATGAGTAAAATTCCTTTTTTGATGAAAAAGGAAAAAAAAAATACAGACTCCCTGTTAAGTTTGGTGTCAATTCCAAAGTATTTTACCTACTAGAGCCTTTTTTGTTGAAATTATGACAACAAACCGCTATTTGACGACCGATGTGGCGCGGCGGGCGAAGGTCCGCCTCCGACGCAGAAGGTTGCGGGTTCGATTCCCGCCTTGGGACAAATGTTTGTACGATCTGCAAATATTTGTTCCGGGTGTTCTGGGTATTGTCTATATATAATAAAAAATATCTATCTATGTTATGTATTGTATTAAGTTTATCAGTCATCTAGTACCCATAACACAAGCTCAGCTTAGCTTGGGGCTAGATGATGCTGTGTGGATTGTCCAGCATTATTTATTATTTATTATATTATTTATTTATACAAAACTAGCTCCGCGGATTCGCACGCGCTTTTCAAGCAACCTATATCCGTCCCCGGGATACCATTTACCTTTCTGCCAAATTTCATTAAGATCTGTTCAGCCGTTTAGGCATGAAAAGGTAACAGACAGACAGAGTTACTTTCGCATTTATAATAATATATTAATATGGATTGTAGATGTACGTTATGACCAGGAAGAAAGAAGACATTGCATGAAGCAATTCAGGTTTTAAAATACCTACAGCAGGAAGTCAAAAAACCATAAAAATAATACCTTTCACGCTCCTTTCTGTAGCACACCGTCCCAGCATCGCGTTCGCAATGAAGTTATCAAGAAGTTCAGGGGAGCCAGCGGGGTTCCGTACCTCTAAGCTGGACAAAAAACGGTAACAACTAACAGAATTGCACGATTGTCAAGGGGAGCAAATAAACACAGAATAGTTAAAGATTTTCAGAACAGAAGACACAATTAGTGCGGTGTACCTTAAAAGTCATTTGTAATAGGTTCTCTTCGTACAAACATTTGTCCCGCGGCGGGAATCGAACTCGCGAACACCTTCT
This sequence comes from Eupithecia inturbata, assembly GCA_963662085.1. NCBI lineage: Eukaryota > Metazoa > Arthropoda > Insecta > Lepidoptera > Geometridae > Eupithecia > Eupithecia inturbata. Next base: position 4,288,140 of record OY759177.1, read on the forward strand.
TCCCTGGCGGAAATTCTCTTGCTGCGCCAGTGAGGTCGTCAGATGACTGAGATGATGAGTCATAGGCCCGTATTATGAAAGCTTGCTCAGTCATCGATCTATGCTTGAGTAACGCTTTTCTATGGAATAAACGTCACTCAAGCATAGATCGATGACTGGCAAGCTTTTATAATAAGGGCCCTAGTGACTGGTGAAGAAATGAGATGGGATAGCCAAAGAAACCGGTGATGGTTCAAACAGGGAACATAGGAAAGTTGCTTGTATACTTAGGTACCTCAGAAAAAACAGTCAAGAAGCTGCCGGTGTTACACCCGGGTGGTTTGGAAAGCACGTTAAGCGGTTGGTACTGCGCCTGACCTCTACACGGTCGTCATGTCCCATTGGATTAGGAGAGTGAAGCAATAGAGAGAGAATGCACCTGTGTTTGCGAACACACCAATGTACTATAGTTATATTCTGCTAATATAACTAGTCTCTGTTAAGACTGCCGCCGTGGCCGAAATTCGGTTAGGACTAGCGAATTTTTCGAAAAACTCTTCAACAACTGCTTACTTCTAAAACGTCAATATAAAGTGTAAAAATTTTTACTAAGAGACAAATAACCAACACTACTGACTTCTGTTTCAAATACTGTGCCAATAGTAAATAACGCATAATACAGTTAAAAGTTTAAACCCCTCTATTGACTGAACAATCGGTTTGGATGATAAATGGAGTCTCTGTGCAGGATGATGTATGGCGAGATTGCAGAGGACGCAGTTTGAAGCTGTAGGTAATTGAGTGGGCACCCTAGTATATTGAAGGACTTTCTTGTTAAAGTAGCCTACAAATTGCAAAATGTGCTGAAATATTATTAGAATTATACCATTCTTGCATTTTAGGGTCTCTCCTCACTCGCACGCGCATCACGCGCGAAGTCATGAACGATGAGTGTGGATCTCATTCGCGTATTCGTCGCGGCTTCGCGTCGCGTTCGCGTAAATAGTGAATAATGCCTCACATTTCACTAATTAATTAATAGGTACCTCTCTAATCGTTTTGCTTTGCTGCAAAGATTCGCGTAAAAAGCAAAAATGAAGGCCAGCGGGCCCAAAACTAACTGTAAATCTAGATTCTCCGAAAAGATAAAATCTTAGCAAGTTACTAGAGTAAATAAATTTAAGAATCCACCAAATTTAAAAAAAGCCAGTACTCGTTCATGTGCGAGGCAAGCTTCAACGATTACTTTATGAAGACTGCTGTTGTTTTACATATTCAAAGGAAGTTTGTTTTCAACTTAGGTGCAGGTATTCCCTAGACACTTAGGAAACTTTGTAACTTAGCCAAAGTAGGAAGTACTTAAGATTCAAAGCATTCTCCTGAGTTTACTGTAGAACTTGTACAGCGAGCATTCCTTTCAGTCATCGCACGAGGGCTAGTCATCTAACTAAAGGTAAAACCCATACGAGTGATGGAGTGGAAAGTGAAAAAAAACTATCAGATTTCGTAGGCTAACGAAACATAAATAGATATATAGATCTATATCGTTTATTGTCAAAGAGATTAGGTACCTACATGTTTTTGGTTAGTAGTGTCTTAAATCCTATGTTAGGTTTATCTAGACACTAGGGTTCTCTAAAAATAGCAATATATGTTATAGATAAATTAGTAAACACGGTAGGCGGTTACGCACACAACAAACACAGCGGTGTCACCGTCCGTCCTGTCCGAGTGTAGCTGTAAGGCGCGGTGTGAAGTTGTACACACGTGATCGACCAATCACGCGCATCATGCCAGCGGCCGTGAGTGACAAGTGTGACAACGCTGCGCTTGAGCTTAGCTATAGGATGCTCCTTTCCATGGCAAAGGTACAACAATTAAAATATATATTTTAATTGTTGTACCTTTTAGTGATGCTCGACAGTTAAATAAAATTAAGTTACGATAAATAATGTTTTGTTATTATGGCTTTAATATTATTTTGAGTTATTTTATTTTTAAGTTCAAATGGCAAATTATTTACACACCCGAATATTTTTTTTAACCGGCCAGAATTATTGTACCCCCCTTTCACCACTACCATACTATACTAGGAGGCGACTATACAGTGTAACTGACTCTGCGTGAACTGCAGGTTCTGGCCATCACCACGAACACGTTTCAATTTTATGTAAATCACCTCCCATACAAAACATAAAAACACGTTTGTCCAGAACCCAATGCATTACTAAAGACACTTAGTTCACGCAGTGTCAGTGATTTAAGAACAACCCTGTATAGCTTTCACGTAAAAGTAACAGTAAATTATATACTGTACAACTATAGAAACGCAACGCCATCGCTTTAAAGCTTTAAGTTACAACTTTTGAAATCAGAACAAAACCCAACTCTCGAACGGATTACAGAACTATGAGAATATTGTAAATTCGTTCGATAAGTGAAAAAAGTTCTTATACGGAACAAAGGATTGAAGAGGCGATTGAACGGATTGAAGACTGGAGGCGATAGAAAGAGGTTTACACTCGGTTTTAATCAATGAAGTTCTGAGGAATCAGCCACAAAGGGAATTGTTGAGTCGAGAAATGGCTCAGACAGGCTTCGGGCTAAGTAAAAAGTGATCAGGAACTTTTCGTCTGATTGGTAGGAAGTTCCTTTGTCCAGTTTTGTTCTGTTTCTGAGAATGAATGTGCCGTATAATACGATGGTAAATGTTCTTATCTATAGCAAGAAAGTATATTCGAAAGCAATATCGAAAGCATAGCTAGGTTGTGCAGCAAAATAGCTTAATATTGCTTGGTGTGATTTTGCCACTACAAGAAAGAAGATGATGAATATGACAATTTAATTCCCCTAGACTTATAAAGTATTACAAGTCACACTTACAGCACTCTTCTAATGAATACCACCATAAAGTCAGGCACTCAATCATCCATTATCAAATTCAATATCAATGACATGTGTAAACAGTCAAAGAAATCAATCGAATCAATCAAATCGGTCATGACTTGGGCAGCTGTTATTAAATTGTGGGCATCGATGAGTCGGCACTTCGTGCAGCGAATGTTGGAAGAATTGCCATTGCAACAATGCAATCTGCGAATGCAGGGCAATATCGGGCAATAGCAAAATGAAATCGCTGATTTTCAAAAACAGGTACAAATATTGGTTCGTATTGTGCTAACAAAAAAGAAACCTGCATATGCGTTCGCGTCTATCTATATTATAAAATGGTCGTACCGAGATCCCTCCTAATATGAAAAGCACGAACAGAATTTTAAAACCGACCAAGTTATCTACTCTAAACTTAATAAACAAAATTGGATGTCATCTCCAAGTTTTATAAAACACGACAAAAGTAATAAAAAGTTGTGAAACTCTATGAAATAAGAATTACGCTGAGGGAAATGATCTCCAAGAGTTGATCCAAGTTGAATTGCATCTTCACACTCCACAAACATTACTGCGAGGGCATGTTTAACCGACGTAAAGGAGTAATTAATTTAATTTAATAGTCCTTGCACATGTTGGCTTAGTATTCGCAATCGTCCTTCGAGAATCTTCTTATTTTCGTCAACGAGTCGAGTCTCTATTTACTTATTAGAATTGTCTCCAAAAGAAATTCATAACTTGTCCAAAGTTCTGAAAGAAACGATACAGGTCATATATTACTAGAATTATAGAAGAAAATAAAGCTTTGTGTTTTGAACAAAAAGGAAAACTAAATATTGTGCAGGTCGTAAACGGGGATTAAAATGGCAACATTTCAGCCACCTCGCTTTTGACGTGACTACTGGGGCGGATTACGCCCCCACCCTGATTGACCCGGTGACTCACAATGACTCACAACTACACAAATTCTTCACATTTACGAGTAATATTTTGATCTTGATCGGTACTAATAAATTACGCTTTCAAATATTGCTCTGAAATGTTATTATACAAACAACATCACTCCATAAACGTATATATACCGTCTCCGTTCCGTCTTGGGTAAAAATATATATATTCACTTCTAGTTTAGAAATATGAGGGCATTATGATTTTGAGCAGATAAAAATCTTACCTACCTACATTATAACAATACTAATAATAATAATAATACACAATTAAAATTCATATGTGTTTATGAATTTTAAAATTGTATAAGAATAGTTAATACATAAAAATACAAAGTAAGAATTAATCTTACTTTGTATTTTTATGTGAAAATGTTCATGTGTATATATGATCAGATCACCAATTGTTTGTTGTTATCCTACAACGACGTTATTTATCTTTTTGATAAGATAAAGAACCGTGTTTTAATTGTAATATCATTATTACAATTAAAACACGGTTCTATGTAATCATAACGCTAAAGTATTTCAATGAAAAAAATTGTGTCTCTCGTATTAAAGTAGCAAGTGTTGTAGTGTATTATATATTTAAAGTATTTCAGGTACAAATAATGTGATGAAATAAATGAATTTAATTTAATTTTTATTTATGTATTTTTATTATGTTGTAAATCTTGTCTATATTGAGCTTGATATGGATTATTTTGTATTTTCTGAGTGGGTAATGGTTTTTGGAAAGTCATAGAAATGCAATTCCTGTGATCAGAAGCATTATTTGTCACCCCATGGTAGACCATTCCGGATTATTGTATTCTGTGACCATGCAGTTAGTATTGATAGTCGATAATGAGGGTGGCATATCGAAGGGGGTGTAATATGAGGACGTGGAGGGTGACATCTCAATTTGTAACGGTCATGTCGCTTGCACAGTATTTGGAAATAACGAATTCTTTTGGATTTAGCTATTCTAGAGCTAGACTTAGAGCTAGATGTATTGTGCTATTTTATTATATTTTCACTAGAATCACTAAATGGGAGGAATGACTTCTTGTCTATTGAATTAACCGATGATGGTGTGGGTTAGCTTTTAATAAGCTGACAATGTGCATAAAAGTTTATAATAAGATATCAAAGGAATTTAAAATAAGAAGTAACTATTTATATAAAATCATATTGTTTATATGGCTGAATGATAGGAGGATTTTTATGACTCAAATTAATTTTTAATCTTAAATTATAATTGAATTTGAATTGTATTGAATTTTAAAATCTTAAATTATAAATTGAAAAAAAATACAATTTATAATCTAAGATTTTAAAATTACCAATTATGTGCTCACATAATTTGTAATTATACCACCTGTATACCATGTTTGACGCAAATAAATATTTGAACCTTGAATGCTTTCGAAACCACGCATTAGGCAAAAAATAAATATCTTTCATACATGTGAGTGTATTTTTATTTTTAGCAAACTTTTTGTAATACAGTCAATGTTTTAGATGAAGAATTTGTTTTTTTTTGTTCCGGATATCCTGAGCAATATTTACTTGGGCCGAGATATCCCAAATAAAGTAAACAAACATTAGCATTTAAATGACTAACCCTGATTAAGGCCGACATTGCCCGAAGCTATTCAATCGAATTATTTCCGCCGAATTTGGGCCATCCTCGGTATCCTACCCAAACAGTGGCTCAATCGATACCCGAAATGATCCTTAGTGATGTGCCTGTTTATACGAGGTAAACAGGTATATAGGCCAATATAGACTAGTTTAAATTCCTGGGAGTAGGCTACTTATTTAATTTTTAGGATTTCGAGATCGATTGCGTAACCCATGGTCTCGCTCCGTCTCTCCTTTTTTCCCCTTTAATATCTCAGCAACTAACGCAGCTATTAATTTAAAATTTAAAATAATAACACATTTCGTACGCCTGTACAGATTTAGAGAAAAACAAAATGAAAATGAAAATGATCAGTAAGTATAAATAATTGTCTAAGTTTGTACATTTCCAAATGGTATTCGAAATTTTAAATATTTTGAAAAAGTCGAAAAATGTATCTCTCTCTATCTCCGAAGGTTGCAGAACGATCCATCCAAAATGTTTGTAGATATTAGATATATTTTTTACAGGAAAAATATAAAGAAATCTGTATGTAGATTTTTTTTTAAAATGGTTCATATAAAAAGGGGGAACAATTTTCAAAAAGGGAGACTGAGTAAGTATAAAATAAAAATTATAGTTTTGTACATCTCAAAACAGTTTTTGCAATTTCTGTAGGTTATATTACTTTTAGAAATATTTAGAAAAATATCGAAAATTTACCATTATTCCCTAATTTCCGAAGTTTGCAGAGCGATCCATCTGAAATATAGGTTGGCACCTACTATGTTTAGGTATTCATAAAGCGAAGGCTATAGCCGGTACCTATAGTACATATTTGTATAATGATAGACGTTCGAAACTCTCGGTGCACTTGACCGATCTTGTTTATGTCAAAAACCAACCATTTTTTTAAAGATCTCATAGAGATAAGTTTATAATTGATAGACAGAGAGAGAAAGCTTCTCATGCCTTTTGAGCATCAAATGTTGCCCAAAAATTTTCATAAGAAAAGTGTGTAATAGCAAATCGATAGATGGATTCGTACTGGATTAGGATCCTATGACTTAACAGCATAAAAAAATTATTTACTTAAAAAAATATTCAAAATCTAGAATATAGAGGTTTTGAAGTAAATACCCCATCACTAGCCTACCCTACTAACACCTACCGATCGCCTGGCCTACAATAATGTTCTGCAATAATCAGGGGCCGATCGACATTAGTGACACGTGATGCTGCATTCGAGATTGGGTTCCGAATTTGCCAATAAAATGTAAATTGCAATAGGGTGTCCACTGTTCGTGTTGATTTTATGCTTGGTGCAAGTTCAATATTTGCTATATCTTGATATGTGACAGCATAATGCTACAGAAGTAAGTAATATCACCGTCGTAATCATCAATAGATCATCATCTAGTTTTAGTAGGTATTTTTATATGATTAAGGATTATGTATCGCTTAATTTTTGTTATTATTTCCCCTGCGACTGCAGTACGACTGGATGTACTCGGAGTTACAGCCTTGAATTGACGGCAGTGTCCACGACTACCCTCAATTCGTCTTCAGAAACAGGAATGTCCAAGTTTTTTTTTTGTAAGACATCTACGACACACTACACTGACCGTGTGCGACTGCAGTAGGCACCTGGTGAGGTCACGGATAACCACTGGATGCGGGCCGAGTGACCTCCCCAAAGATCGTCAGAATAAAAGGTCCTATACACCTTTATAGGACCTTCTATTCTGACGATCATTGGGGAGGCCTACGTCCAATAGTAGACGTTTTTCGGCCAAGATGGCGATGAATTAAGTTTGTAGAATATTTTACATTATATGTTTGGTAGTTCAGAATTTTGTGTAAGCCTAGAACAGCAAGTTTGATTCTATATTCATGTGAGTGATTTTTTCCTGCAGTATCCCATTACCTTATAGTAGTTAGGTAGTTCGAAAGCTTGTAAGTAATGGGTTACAGCTGGTACTGCAGGTGTTTTTTTTGTATTGCTTTTTTCCAGTATCGACGTGTACTCGTATATGTGACTGAAGCCACAGACAAAAACTTGTAATCACGTACTGCTTCTTCAACACAACCACACGACAAAACTCTTCATCTCAATTACCATCCATCCTAAAATAGTCACAAACGTGTCGTTTAAAAGCTTTCTTTTGTCGCCACATTCCTACAGCAGGCTAAAAATACTATAAACTCCACACAACTTAGTGCTCATTTAACTAATCCAGAGGCAATTAATCAGCAGGTTCCAAGTTCAGAAATAAGTTCAACTATTTTGTTTACAAACCACTTAATTATGGTGTCGACGAAGTTGTATGAGATTAGCTCGCACGCGACGCCGCCGATAAACTAAAGGGAATACTTGGCATCCTACTAATAAGTACTTTTTATGTGTGCAAAGGTGTGTAAAGATACGTCGGATCCACCAGATTTTTTTTTAAATACCTAATGCTGGACAGTTCACACAGCAATTCATATAAAATACTAAGATGTAGTTTTAGTCCTATCTTAAATGGGTCCGACCACACGTTCGTTGACCAAATAATCAAAACGGCGTATATTTTGTTTAATTCGGCTGCAAACAGCCGGTTGTTCGTACGCAAATAAACTAATCAATTATCAAATCTCTTGTTAAATAGTTTTTTCTCTTTCCTAATTTACGTTGACAAGTGTCAATATAAAATAAGATAATTATAGATATGATCAGTAACCAAACAACCAACAGTCAAAGCGCGTCAAGATTTGGCTTGTGATGACTCGCCGTTTACGGCGTGTAAACTGTCGCCCATTGAACAATTGATTAACGGCCAAAATAAGCCCATCCATGATCTGCAATTACTCGTTTCATTACCATCCTTCGTGAACGTCCTACAGACGCATACGTCTCCCAGACTCATACGTCTGCCAGATGCACGAGACAACATTATTTACACATTCTGTACAACGTGCAATGTCGATGTAAACTTACGGGAGTGAGCGAATAAATCAACTATTTGCGTGTGCGTTTCGTATAAAATGTGGAATTGTTTGATACAGGCTGATACAAAGATCCCCTCATATCTACTGTACTGATAAGGCTCGTTTTATGAAAGCTTGCTCAGTCATCGATAAATGCTTGAGTAACGCTTTTCTATGGCATAAGCGTGGCTCAAGCACAGATCAGAGACTGGTGTTCGGAAAGCTTTTAATGGAGAACGATCGCCGGCCTTCAAAATTTCCTCTGATAGCTTCAATAGTCCGCTCCAGCTCTCTATCGAAAATATAGCCTTTGCTATATTTTCGATAGAATAGCTCATAAAATATTTTTTTGGGATGTTTGTTTACGTATCGTTAATTGGCTTTCAATCAAACAGCAGGTAACTTACATATACTCTTGTTTTAGACCATAAAAACCTGAGTTATTTTAGTAATAATTAGGCTAGTTAGTAACCTTTTTAGGTACACATGCAGAATTGTATGTTACATAGCTACTACAGTAGGTATAATAAATTTTGAGTTAAATAGATAGAGAACCCAGTGCTAAGACAAACCGCCACCACCATAGCACTGACAACTAAGATATGTAACGATTTTTTTAAATGAATAAATATTATCTATCTATTCCCGGGCACCCTGTAGACCAGCATGCTTATTCGCGCCGCCACCGCCGGCCGCGATATCGTTAGCGACGGCGCCGGCGCAGCCTTGTCACGTCGTAACTCACACCTACGACATACGACGACTGAGACAATATTAGCTGCGTGGCGCTGGCGGAACGGTTATGGCTAAATCAGGGTTAAGTAGGAAATAGTGGTTAGGGCCTGATTTGGTAGAATAAAGTTATCGTAAACTACATTTTAAATTCAGAGAAGGTTGTTGATTCAGCTAGGAGAAAAACAGGATAGTTTATCAAGATCTCTGGAGGAGGAAGCTTAATTCTAATTTCAGTGACTGACAAAATAGTATAGGTTTGTGTGTATACATGTTTTATTTAGGTACTTGATAGCGAGGTTCATCTAAACCAGAAAATTCATATATTTTTTATTTTATTGATACAAAACCACCCAAACCCGGATTTTTTGCTGTAAATAACTTTTTACGAGTTCAAAAAGGTCTATCATCAATTCAGCGCCTAAGCTTCTCTCGAGCTTTAAGGAAAGTTCTAGAAAGAGCCTGAGTAAAGTCTGCATTTATCCACTTAGCTTTGGTTGTTTCAGGACTTAACACCGCTGTAAATAACGATGATTTAATTGTCCGGGCACCGATGGAACATGAACATTATTTTAGTACCCAGTTACAAATGGTAAAAGAGCTTAATTTTATTTTAAACAGGTCAAAATTTTACGGAATTTAAAAAAGAGGTAGATTCGAGTAGGTCTACTTCTGACTGTATTTTTATGTGGTTTTCTTAGAGCTCCGTAATTTTTTTTGTGTCTTTGATATTTTTTTTTTTGGTTTTGTCTCTCAGTACGTAGGTACTGAATATGGTTCTATAAAAATTTCGTACGAGTTTGGTTTTAATTAAATTTACGTTCGAAGTTAAGTTCGATTATGGGGTTTGATTTGAAATTTTGAGTACGAAACTCTATCTTCAAGATATACCTACATTTATGTGGTTGTCGGTTTTCTGGTAGAGATCGCTCTTGGGCGATAAGATTGAAAAATTACACATTTTTTGTAATTTATTTTATTTGTTTATTATAGATATAATAAACTCTTCCCGTGGCTGTCGTAAGAGGCGACTGAGGGATCTCCACCTGGGGTGGGCAGCAGCGCCCCCTGCAGAACAATTCTACCACCGAACTGCAATCACCAATCCGCATGCCCAGACTGGGAATTATGGGCATTACTACCCGTGAGATTAAAGCCAACAAGCGCTTATCAGGGAGAAGCCTGGGTCCAGCAGTGGACCAATATAGGCTGTGGAGGATACATATATAACTAATGAATTTTCTTACAGTTTAGCTTACAGTGATTTTGGGGAGGCATTTGCCCAGCATCATTTATGGTTCATCCTTATTTTTGGGTGCATAGGCACGAAATCCAATACAAAATGTTTATCTTGTACCATAGATGAAATTCGTCCATTGTTGTACAAGCTTTTGTAATATTAACTACCTACATATAGGTAAGTAGGTAACATGTAGACAGAGCTTCCCCATTCGAACTATTGTAAAAATTACCATAACGTAGTTAATCAAATTAAATGGCGTTTCTTCAACTGGTAAACACACTTGTACATATAACAAGAACGATACAGGAATATTTATATTCTTTTGATGGAAAATTAAAGGTTTATAATTAGCATACTTACAAATTGAGAAAGCTCATGTGTATGCTTATATTTTGGTGTTGCTAAATATAAGATAGGTAGGCATTAACATACATAATACATGTACATATGTAATTTATTACATACATGTATTATGTTACATTACGATTAGCTGTTTAACTAAACAGCAACAAACGAAAACGCATGTTGTGGCTACCTAAAATTTAGACCCGTATGATGAAGGCTTGCTCATTCATAGATCTATGCTTGAGTAACGTTTCTGCCATAGAAAAGCGTCGCAAGCACAGATCAATGACTGAGTAAGCTTTCATAATACGAGCCTTGGAGTGCACTAGTTTTTAAATTTTATCGGTTTAATTTTGTGATGTCTTAAAGTAAAGTAAAGTAAAATTTATTAAATACATTTAAATAAGGTACATAGGTGGAGTATGTCTAAAGAAGACACAATGTATTTCTACCGTTTCGGCGTGCAAAATCTGGGTACAATGTCACTTAATTAAATGTAATGCTAATAAATCAAATTGAAAACGAATACTTAGTTGATAAGAAAACTTAATATTAAATTAAAATTTAAATTCCAAAAAATTAAAAACTAACAATTTGTCATTTACATAAATCTAAAAAATCTGTCCGTCATGAAATCCTTTACTGTATAGTAACATCTTGTGTTGCTTCTAGTTGGTTGCCGTTATTAAATAAATAAATTAATCAATCAGTCGAATATCAGTCATCCTATGAGATATTTTAACATATAGGCAATATTACGAAGTTTATATAACATAACATAAATAATTTTGTATTCGACTCCATGCATAAATCACCCAAAATAAGGATCCGTCATAAATTTTGTAACTCTTATCGCCGCGGTATCTCGTAACCTGAGGAGTTGATCGATGGGTCGTCGGTAAAAACTGATGAAGTTACCAGAAGGGTGTCTAACGAGCACAATATGTCAATGTTAGCTCCATGTTTATACTTTTAAATATCTAAATAAAACAAAGAAATATAAAATCGAATAATAAAAACAAATTAGAACTAGTAGGTATTTACAATTGAAACAAATAAGCTAAGTGCAGACTGTTGCAAACAATCTACAAACAATAAAATAAATAAATCTGTGTTAACCAAATTTACCCAGAGTTTTTGCCATGCGACATACAATTATCCAAAATGTAGAGATTTTCATTAATTTTCTAATTTAGTATCACTTAAGTTTTTTTCTTTAGACTTACAAAATACGCACTTAGTTTTCAAAATTCTCAAAGCGTCAGATTTTTGTCCTATCTTATTTAACTTCCATTTCGAATATTTATAAATAATTCTCACATTTCCCCAAAATATTAGTCTGTATGAATGCTTGTAGAGCTGTGGAAATGGAAACCATTCAAATTAAAGTAATTTGAAGATAACGCACAAGTACTAAATATTTCACTGAAACCATACCGTAATTCTACTTTAATGATGTATGCCACTAAAGCCAGTTCACATTAGCAGTAAATCAAACACATCGTATCGTAAAGCTTATCGTGCATCTGTGCCCTTACAAATGGAATTACCATTAGGCTGGATTTCCGTCATATCATAAACCCTTATCTATTCAATACCATTACTATGCACATTTCCGTAAATATACCGTAGTTTGGTACATCATCATCATCATTTGCAAGCGGTTTTACCCACTGCTAGGTATTTTATAGAACTCGATGAATAAAACACTATCATGAGATGCGCAATAGAGTGTCGCCCAAGTTCTGAATGTATTTTATTTGCAACAAGACTTTCTTACGCACTAACAGAAAATGAGACTTCAACTAATAGTACATTACGTCCAAGGTCTGTAATGGGTGGGTTGCTGGTCATGGCTGAAGATGGCTAAAAAAAAAATAAAGAAATCGAAGCGTAGCGCAGGTCAGGCCATCTCAGCGCGGTCAGCATTGCATCCCTTGTGGCTAAGCTGAAATGAAGGCCGAGACCGAAGGTCGAGGCCTTTATAGCGCAGACAGCAAGGGTTGCAATGATGACCAAGCTTGAAGGCCGAGACCATAGCAAGCTTAGCCTGAGGGGAGCTTTATAGCCAGCAGGGCAGTCATTGCGGACCGAGGCTTGTATAGCGCTTTACTCAAACAATACGAGTTATTTAAAAGTTATTGAATTGGAGGGTTCGTCGGTTAAAGAGTTTATTTTTACAATTTATTCACGACAATTGATTAGAACGTATCATGCAAAAATTTTCACCACGATCATCGCGGTGAACATTTTTTAGAGCATCGCGGCTCGATGCACTTTTGTCAGTTTCCCGCGTTTTCTTTTTTTATTCTAACCAGCCAGTGAAGCTTGTACAGCTCAGTATGCATAAAACACAACACAGCGACAGCAACACAGCGGACAGTAACAATATTACTGTCCGCCTGTTCGGGTAGGCCCGAAAGGTCGACTTTGCCCAAAGCAGGTTGTTGAAATAATCAGCAGATTACATGCTATGTTTGAGTACACGTAAGAAATAACTACATTAAGGCTCAGTTACAAAATTGGCTCTGCCTCAGCATGAGTTGGTTGACTAGTAAGCTAGTGACGAACGCTGGTCTTCCGTCAGAGCCGATGGAAGACCAGCGTTCTTCTTGTTGACGTTTTGCTGAAGTGTGTGAGATCCATCAAGATTCTGTACTAGAAGCATTTTTTAACGTCTGGTCGTCAAAAGGTAGGACCTGACCTTGACATAATCAGAGATAGTAAATGTCATACTTAATTACCACGTGGCTAGCAATTGATATCAGTTGCAAATCAAACACATGTTCTATAAATTGCAGTGTTCTCTGGTGCTTTAACGTTGCTCTACAATTTATTTTCGATTATGTACCAATTTGTACAATTGCTTCGAGTGGAGGATGTAGATTTTTTTTGTTGGTGTCCATATAGTGCGTGGGGTTGAGAAACGAGGTTTTGTGAAATGAGGTCAATCTACCAAACTAAGCTGATTTGAAATAAGTCAACATGTATGCAAGGTGATTCCTGCATCACATTACGTCAAACAGTGTGCTGAGCTTTTAAGCTCTACGCAAGTAGGACCAAGCTGCAAAGCTTGGATCAGTATTTTGTGATTTTTGGACTACCTAATCCTCGTAGAGTTTAGGCCTTGGTTTTTCATGAGATGTGATAACGTTTTCATAGAGAATGTGTTCTCTTGGCAACCTTCTTTACATGAAATTATTTGATCTATGAAAGATCTTACCCAATAACTACTGCGAGAGAGGTACGTAACAATAGGGCCAATAACAACAGCAACATCAGCCTATTATAACCACTTTAACAGTCCGCTGCTGGACCTTAGCCTTCCCGTTTAAGCGCCTTAATGGCTTAAGAGCCATTAAGGTGCTTAAACGGGAATAATAATAAATTAGGGGAAGAGATGCCATAATCCCCACGCTGGGCATGCAGGTTGGAGATCGCAAGCATTTTTCGAGATTTAGCTGTTCCTTTAGTCTTCTAAATATAGGTACTAATATAACACAAACAGCCGGTTGGGAGAGAAGAACTGAAGGGGGAAAATGGGGCTGGAAAGCTGGGAGGCGCTTGATGATACGGGCCACGGGGATAATAGGGATGTGGCATTAGCAGTTAGAGAAGTATGGGATCGCCCAGCTATCGGACAGATACCTCGCAGATCCATCATCAGAACATTAGCACCAATTAAACATGCCTTTGTGCCTTACTCCCCTGTAGCTGAGATTTTGAAAAAGGTCGGATATTGAGTTTTTAGCTGATTCGTGCTTTTAACTAAGGTTCATCACACGTGGGCAGACGTCAAACGTGCGTCAATCGAACGGAAACGTCTCATGCATAATGTAGCCTCAGGATGATCAGCCTTTATAGATGTTGTTTGTTAGTCAAATAAGCCAGTACGCATTTACATTTCATATTGGAAGGGTTTCTTCGTGGCTCATGATTATGTCTTTCGAGGATAAAATACGCTGTTTATATGCAAACTTAGAAAGTTGTCTGTAGGTAAGATAGCCTTTAGAATGGTTGATTCATGCAAAGCTTTTTGGGAGGTCTATTGCTATTCCAACGTGAAGCTTCGGTAACTTACATGTGTCTAAATCGAAGGATAGGTATGTATGTATATTATGATATTCAGAAACGGTTGACGATCTCAATGTTTAAATTAAACTATGATAAAAAATTCAAAACTAAAAGTGCTTTATTTCCTTTAGACTTAGAGGACTCTTGGATACGTGAGAAAATTCAAAGTAATAACCAACAATATCACGAAACAGTGGAAATGTTTGGAATGGTCTCAGATTCTTTATAACAATATCAGCAAGAATGAATTTTCGGTGTATGTATAATTTTTATTTTTTTTTATTTTTAATTTCGTATTAAAATCCAATCTGATTGCTTTCATGCTGTTGCCTACACTACACGACACGTGTACCACAGGAATGTTTTGGTATGAGATCTTTTCACTTACAGCAAAAATATCAGTTGTTCAGTCAAATACAAATTATTTTATTGTTATTCTGCACACGTTTACATTCAATCAAAGTACTCTCTTGTTTACATCAAGTCTGGTTAGAATACTTAAGCAGGCAATGTTTGTTTGATAAAACTTACAAATGAAGGAAGTTTCGGTTCTCCTCAGTTTACGACACAGTATTATTTTTATCAAATTAAAATAAGAGTCACTTTATAGCCCAATGACAATGAAAATCAATTTAAACTTTACATATGTACCTACTTGAAGCGGCTGTGTACTTAAGGAACTCCTACAGTGTAAACTATTCAAATTAGGGTTCCACCGGGGAAGTTATAAAACCTTTCACAATTCCTCGTAAAGTGGACACTAACTACTAACTGCCCTCATCCGTACTCGAAGTAAAAGTAGTAATTTATACCAACGCATTACCCCAATTGCCCACTGTACCTTCAACTTGCAAAAGCTTATCCAATTCGATTCTATGATGAAAGTGCTAAGGTTCAAAGTAAGTGTGGTGTTTGTTATTTAATTTGCGGGTAGTTCTAGTGTCCACATGCTTGGCCGAGCATCGGGTGCTTAATTACGTGATAGGAGTCCGTTAGGAGACCCTACTAAATGTTTCGGACATGTGTATACCTTCCTTGAGTAGAACATAGCCAGAGCACAATTAAATATGTACAAAAAAAATGCAATGAGTATATATATATATATATACCTATATATTATATACTGCACCGCACAGCGCAGAAAGCCACCGAATATTCGAAAATGTTGAGTTGTAGGTAGAATTTTTATTTATTTAACTGCCAAGTTAGTTATATAATGGAAACTTTGTCCGACAAAACTAGTATTGAACATATTTATTGGATAATGTTTCTAAAATAAGGCATACTTTCTCTACTAAACAACAGTAAAAGTAGTTAGGTTTTGCTTGGTTAGAAAGCGCCCAATTTCACCGAAACAAAGGTAAGTTTCTAAAGTTATTTAACACTGTCCAACCAATCGTAAGGACCAGGGACTACTTAGTTACAATAGTAATTCTACTAACGACTATGTGTTGGTTTGACAATACAATCCGAGGGTGTCTTGGATTTGGGGTATTCCCTTTGATTAATTCGGCCTTAATGGGCAGCCGGTGGAATTTGCGAGTTCCAGAAATTCTCCATGTTGGATTAACTGAAGCTATCCGAATTTAACAGAATTAGGGACTATTTGTCTTTGTTATTGTAGGCTTCAATGATAAATGACATAGACGTTTCAAAGGAATGTGTCCCTGATCCTCAAATTTTGATAAGAGAAATCTCTCAACGTTTTTGATTTTTCCAATTTCTCTTTCTGCGTTAAACCGACTTCATTAGTCTTTGCTCTTTCTTACACCTGCACACAAGTCAGAGTATAGGTAGGCACTAAAAATAAACCATTTTCAAAATAGAACTCCATCTCAATGTTTCCATTTCAAATCCATTTTCCACTTGTAAAATATGACACGGATGTTCTGGCAATAAATAATAATATTTAACTCGTTTCATAATGAGTTATGGGCGTGGAATAGGATTTGCAGTTAAATGTTAGATGCCGGTCAGCTGCTGAATGTTTAAGTGGAAATAAATGTAATGGGCTATCCTTGTCGTTTAGTCATTCATTTCACAACAAGATTGAAATAAGGAGATTTGCTACTTCCATAAGTTTGTAGCTATTGCTGGTATAAAACCTTTTTCAGTTTCAATCTTTCTACATTGCTAAAAATTTTTACAAGCTCAAACTTTTTCTATTTGTGTTGATGCTCGAACTAACGATAAAAAAAAATCACAAAGGATTCGAAAATGGAACGCTATGCAATCACACCCAAATTCATTTTCGCTCGCCGTATCACTTGTTCAACGGACACGGACACAAAGACCCGTGGTTTTCTATTTCAGTGCCCCTTTTTACCTTCAACCCTTATAGGGTAGAGGGGTGGTGAAGGTCAGTGTAAAGTGGTCAGGAGAGGCGATAGAGGGTCGCGTGAATGACATTTGCGTAAGCGCCTACACTCCCCCGAGATTAGCTACGATGATCCCTTTGGATGAAAGTTCGGAACAGATTGTTGTGGAGTAGGTAAGTTTTCGTAGATATTATTTTGGCGTATAATGCGTTGACGTATATTTTCTTTGTGGAAACAATGTTGCTTAATAAATGACTGTGATAATGTGCCAAAATAAAGATGCGTTTTATGGTGCGGGATTGGTAGTAGGGTTTGGCTATTACCTAGCAGCTGATGAAATAAGTAATTCAAAATGCCGCGTCTGCTGTCAAAAGACAATGCAGCTTAAGGGAAGATCGATCTCTCAATGAATATAATCATCGTCATAATAAGCCGATACATACTTATTAGTCCACTGTTGGACATAAGGCATAATGAGCGCCATAGAATATGAATATTATGTAGATGATGATGATGACTTAGCCGAAATTCAGCCACAGCAGCCGGTGTCAATGGAGATAAGCCTTGTGCGCAGGACATATTATAGCGCAATTGTGTGCACAAGCACAAGCAGAGAGAATGCACCTGGCATTCTCTCTTCCCTCACTCTTCTAATCCGATGGGACGGCAGAGATGTAGAGCAATTTTGTAAAAATATTATTAGCGAGAGGCCACGCATTCCCTGTTCTTCTCAGCTATAGGAGATCGTCAATTGTATCGGCGGTAATGGTTACCGTCAAACTTGAAGGCTAGGATAATCGCCGATGGACGATAAGGCACGCGGGCCTAAAGATCCTTCTTCGGAATTGGCTTTTGTGGCTTGTCTTAGTTTCCGTTTTGGATTAGAGATTAGTATGTATAGGCACCATTATGTTTTAGCCTGCAGGATTATTTAGCAGGTTTATGCCATAGTCATTGTCAGTGATTTTAATTTTTTTTTTGGGACTTAGAGATAGACTACCTACTTGTTAGTGGAAGTGGGCTATTTATTTTTATTTATTGTCTAGCATATAACATATTTAAATACACTACACATATTTAAATACACTAGATCAACAGTATAATCATAGCAATAGATTTGGCGAACACTTAATTAAAAAGAAAAGTAGTCTCTTTGGAGACACCGACAACCCAAAGCCAGGCAGAACAGTTGCTAAAAAAGGACTCTAGATCTACTCTAGACACTCTGCATGTGTCGGGTGCAGTAAAAACTATGGATCTCGTTAAAGCTCAGCCTTTAACTCACATAACATAACATAAATTTTGTCTAGTAAGGTAGTCCAAAATTATTTAACTGTTCCGAAATTCCCAACATCACCGAGACCAACTTCACAAAACTACCCTCCTATTAACCAATCGAAAACGAAACATTTCGGTTTATTCCCAGTTCTGTTTACAAAGGGCCGGTTAAGATGTAAACTTGCCTCGTTAACGGTTATTTCAGTCGTTGAGATTTGTTGTTGATTTGAAAATAAAGCTTGTTTCGTTGAGTCTGTATTTTTGTTACCCTCTTTGCGGAGTTATCTTAATAAATTATTAAGTATGGCGTATACTTCTACTGGATTCTAATTATTATTTATAACAATCCTGACCTAAGTAGGTACTTATTTTTAAAGAGAACATCCAGACGCCTCTTTCAAGGAAGCCTCAAAAGAGATTCAATATTTATACCTTACCTAGCCTCTGCCCGCGGCTTCACGCTCGTTATTTCGAAACAAAAAGTTGCATAAATGTTATTCCAGGTCCAAAACTTTAAGCGTACAAAAAATAAACAGTTTGATCCATGTAGTAGTTTTGACATTATCTTCGCACAAACATTTTCACAACGACATAAGCTTTCACTTTTATTATTAGTCGGATGATTATCAGACAGAGTTTGTAGGATTGTTGTGTTATGGCTAATCTCCAGATAAGGGTCTGATTTTGAGAATTGTTTCACCAATCGGTAGCAACATAATTCCTGAGAGATTCTACTTTCCTCCAGGTTTCATAAGCGAAAACGCATCAGCTATACTCCGTCCACGCATTTATTTACTTTGACCAAAAAAAATTTTTTTTTTTTTTTTTTTTCATACACTACACACGCAATCTGTCAGCACGATAAAATATATCGAAGTTTTCGTTACTCCCGATAATTTTCGAGAAGATAGATTCCCATCACTCTTAAAACAAACCGACAAGTGCGAGACGATTCGCACACGTAGGGATCCGTACCGTGAAAATCAGGCAACTTTTTCAAAGAACATCAAATTTTCACTTGTTCGGAGTCCCCTTTAAATATTCAACTTTAATTTTATTTTAAGTGTTTGTTGTTATTACAGTTTTTTTTATTTTTTTTATTTTAAACAAATATTAAGGGACTTTGTCGCTAAGCGACCACATCGCCCTATTAGGATATCAAACTTACATATTAATTATACCTACTTATACAACAATTTACTTAATAACAAGATGGACAAAAACTTGGTGAATAACAGATAAAGTAACAAAAAAAAATTATAAATTAACTTCTTAATTTAAAACAACATTCTGCCAGATCATACAGCTGTGCTGCTTTGTCCGACAGAGGCGACGCCAATATAGCGTTGCAATGTCCGACATTGAGCACCTTGGAGGAACCAAACAATTTAGTTCTTTCACTTGCGTTCCGGCAACATTCCATCAACACGTGCTGTACATCTTCTATAGAACCACATACATCACAATTGGGCGAATCAACTTTTTTCATAAGAAATGCAAACTTATTGGTTGGAATGTGTCCGGAACGGAGCCTGAGAGCAATCACAAGTACATTCCTATCATAAGTACAGTCATCAATCCAAGGATACGACATAATTTGAGGCTGTATTGTCCGGTACCAAATGCCTTTCTCTACAGATCTTTTATCGAAATATTCCTGCCAAAGGTCAATGCATTGAGTCTTAACTAATCTGACATAATCAGAGTACAACGGGATTTTTAATAACGGGATTCCATCATAACTAGCTTGTTTGGCAAATAGGTCAACAATGTCATTTTCTTCTACCTCTAGATTAATGTGTGACGGAATCCATTGCAAGACTATTGTTTTATTTTTAGATTGTAGCATTAATATAGATTCTAGAATAGTATAAGCTATCGGGCTGCCTCGCACATGAGAGGTGCACCGAGCTATATGTTGCAACGCACTCTTTGAATCGCAGAAGATAACAAATTTGTTGCATTCAATAGAATCTAAATATGAGATAGCTTCAGATAAAGCTATTAACTCGAGATGCATGATCGAAATATGTGAGTCAATTTGTAATTTTATGTTAGTATCTGTAAAGGGATCATAAAATGCAGCTCCACCTTTATCTCCATCCTTGGATCCGTCTGTAAATATTTTATAATGATCTGAATAATTAGTATCGATGTAAGTTATACACTTATTTTTTAAATCTCGACAAGTATATGAGCGCTTCGAATGTACAATCGCAGGAATTTTATCTATAATGATGTTAGTTAAATTTATATTGCTAACCCAAGTATGTAAGGAAAACATTTCAAGTTTATCACAGGAGTGAATTGATAAAGAGTTCAAAATTGGATGTACCGTAGCTAAAATCGGTAACTTTCGTTGAACCCAGTACTGGGATCTTTGTGAAGCAAGCTCATCGATATATTTAATAACTCTATTGTCTTTAAATGACTTAGACTTAAGCCAAAATTTCTCGGCTAAATATCTTCTACGTACAAATAGAGGAGGTAGGTTCAAGTCACTCTCCATGACATGTACGTACTACGTATGTAGCCTCCAACAACACGCATGGCTTGGTTTTGTATCCTATCTAATTTAATTACATTACTATGGCAACTATTATCATATATAAAACAAGCGTAATCAATCCTACTGCGGATTATCGAAATGTACAATTTTCTCAAATGTTTTTGGTGAACCCCCCAACCGGAACCAGCTAAAACTTTAATTACATTGATATATTTTTGAATCTTAACACGTGTCTCATTAATATGTTTACCCCATCTTAGTGAACTGTCGCCATAATCCTAAATACTTAACGCTGTCACAGAGCTGTAATGAATAATTGTTAAGCGTAACATCTATTATGCCTCGATAACGGCCTTTTTTGAAGACGCATATTTTACTTTTAACAGGTGATACTTTTAAGCCAATACTATCTAATATACTACTTATTTTACCTAAAGCTAGCTGTAGTTCTCTTGTCGCATCGGTCACGTGTTTTTTAGTACTGTAAATCACAAAATCGTCAGCATACTGGGATATCTCCACATTGTTTATACTTAGACATATTTTTATAGTTGCTATATTAAAAAGAAGAGGGGATAACGGGTCTCCTTGGGCTAATCCTTGATACGTCCACCTCGTTAATACACTCTCCTCAGTGGTGATTTCTAACATTCTCATACTTAGGTAGCACCACAAGTACCTGCATATTTTGTAACCAACTTGAAATTCATCAAGAATTTTTAACAGAGATCACGTTGTTATAGGCATTCTGGATATCTATAAAACACCCTACAGTTAATAGATCATTTGAAAATCCTTTCTGGATGTGAGAAGTAAGGCAAGTAAGATTGTCCAGGCAAGAACGCGCTTTACGAAAACCAACCATGGTATCCGGAAATAGGGATCGTTTTTCAAAGTACCATTCAAGTCGTTTATTTAGAATGGAATGTAAAATCTTGCATAAACACGATATTAGTGAAATAGGACGCAGAGCTGATGGTGTACCATGTTTAGGTATAGGGATGACTTTAATCTTACGCCATTGTGAGGGGACAAATCCGGAAGTGTAGCATCGATTAAATAACAGTAGTTAACAGTTAGTTAGTAACTAGCGGCAGGTGCTTTATCATTGAGTAGGAAACCTCGTCGCTACCCGGCGCAGTGTCATTCTTTTTTATGCAATTCAGCAATTCAGACAATGTTATGTCCATTCCTAGGGTACAATTAGTTGAATAAAAAGTTGGATTATTTGGGCTAACAAAATCAGGTGTTAAATCTACTAGCAATTGTTCTGCCTTTTCTTTGTTCACGCTTTGTTTAGGTAATGAGCGGCCCTTTATCCATCTCATTTTATTCCACATTTCTGACGCAGACGATGTTTCATCCACAGATAAGCAAAACTTTTGCCATGACTTACATTTAGCAACTCGGATCAACCTCTGAGGTTCAGCTACTTTCTTTTTTAGTTCAATCAAATTATGAGGCGATGGACAGCGTCGAAACGTCGCCAAAGCCAGTCTGCGAACTGCCACTGCCTTCGACAACTCAGGATTCCAATAAGGTTTTGGCACGAACTTATGTTTTACATCTGTAGGTATTTTTATGTATGGGATATGAGTGTTTGCGGCTTTTTGTAAGATATCTATAAACTGATCATAAAACAATTGGTGATCGTCTTGTGGTTGAAAGTCAGATAACGAATTCTCGATGAATGAGGCATATTCAGCCCAGTTACTCTTTTTAAAATTTCTTTTTTTAATACAGTTTCTTAGAATATTTTCGATAAATGATATATTAATGATAAGATGATCACTGCCAAGTGATTCATTTGTAGTTTTCCAATTAAAGTTAATTGCCGAATCTGAAGAAATAAATGAAATATCTGGCGAAGATTGTTGCAAAACACCATTTGACAATTTTATAGTAGTATGGCTAGTATGGCTGCCATCATTGAGATAAGTGAAATTGGAATCCAACATCGCCTCCATAATTTGATTGCCCCTACTATCTGTTTTATAAGACCAACTATCATGATGACCATTAAAGTCACCTAATATAAGTGTTTTATTATTACAAATCGAAAAAACATGATCCCAGTCGCTTTGAGAGGTATGAATGGAGGAAGGAAAATATATGGAAATAATATTCTCAATATGCTGACAGTTTAGGATTTTTACATGCAATAATTCGATACCAGTGTTTATACTGCGCGATGAACAAACGCGAGACATAACAGTTTTATGAGTTAAGACTGCCACGCCCCCGTATGAGTCAGCCCTATCTAGTCTATAACAATTATAGTTGCTAATATTAAAGTTACTCTCAGGCTCAAACCAAGTTTCGCTTAAAATTGCAATGTGAACTTTTTCTTGGGTAAGAAGTGCTTCAAAGGGCACGGATTTAGGTCTTAAACTTTGGCAGTTCCATTGGATCAGATTAACCGTTAAATCATTATGTGGACTTTTATCCATAATGAGGGTCAGAACTAAAGAAGGCCGTCATATAACTTACAGCTTTAGATATTACCCATTCAATACCCATCCTAAACGACATTTCTATCTTCTTACTTATGGAGCGCCTACTAAATATAATGTCTTTTAACTTACTAAGTAAACTCGTGAATGTAGAATCATTGTCTCTGTCATACGTCTCGTCCGTTACCATATGTGCTCGAGGAGGCTGTTCCTCCTCAGAGCAGACTGAGTGTTCCTCATCCCAACTGAACGCACTAGCCATGGGTTGTTGCTGTTTTCGTTTTTTCTTCTTCCGTCCTCGACTTACTTCTAAACCTTGATCTTGTTCCTGTCCCTGCCCTTCATTCTCTTCCATATTCTCTTTCTGCTTGTGTGTTTTTGTGTTAGCCTGACTAGGCTTTTCCTTGTGGTGGACAAGGAAAAGCCTAGTCAGGCTCTTCGCTTTCACTATAGAAGCATAAGAACAGCCAGCTACTGAATTAGAGACTATAAAAGGCTCCTCGATTGTTGGAAGTGGTATCGGAGTCATGTTAACTTCAACACATTCATCGTCGCTTGCAAAGGGGGGTCTTTCTAGGCGTTCTGCCACTGGGGTTGGTGGCACATACATCTCTTTTCCCTTCCTGTAAGTCACATTATACTCAGACATAAGCTCACGAATCTTCCTCTCTTTCTTAAAGATCGGGCATGATTTATACATAGCCATATGCGGCCCATGGCAATTAACGCATTTAAATGACTCCGTTTCACAGCTCTCATGTTTTTTGGCACATTTAGGGCAAATTATCTTCTTACTAGGGCAGAACCTTGTCATGTGGCCGAATTTCCAACATCTTCCGTATTGAGTCACTGGGAATATGTACTGTTCAACTTTTATGCGTATTTTGTGAATGAACACATAAGGTGGAACCGATGTGCCCCTGAATCCCAATCGGATGGATTCACTTTGAACCCATGCGGCACCACCACCATCAGTCTCTTCAATGTTTCTTCTATTCAATCGTTTAGCCGACATTATTTCAATTGTAGAAGACACTTGTTTCAAAATGTCTTCCTCAGAAAGATCCATCTCCACATTTTTAATTACGCCGTACGATACTCCAACTTCTGCCGTTTTATGGCAATTCCACTCCATATCGGAAAATGCTTTTGTAAGCAGAAATTTATTTGCACTCGACATCTTATCACAGGTGATTAATATTTTACTAGCGCTTACATATTTAATTTTGGATATATCCTCAATATCATGGTCTTGCAATAATTTAGCAAGCGCAAATTGCTTTGGTAAATCATTTTTACAAGTCACACAGATCTGAACATTCTCTCCTATCTCTTCCATAACTTTTTCTTTTCTCCCGGCTTTTTTACCTCGCGAAACTCTCTCCCATGAGTCTGGGTCTTCAGAAGAATTATCCTCTCCATTTATCTCTCTCAGTCTCTTCCTGAGACTATTAATTTCCGCGTCCGCTTCCATAACTACTGTTATTACAGTTGAAGTGTTACTTATTTATAGAAAGTTTAATTTCCCTACCTATTGTAGTTCAAAAGATACAGTCGTGACAAATTTAGAGCAAAGAAGGCAAAAAAATCACGTTTTTTGTGTAGTCTGTAAAAATGAAAATGAAAATTAAAGGGGGCTCTTTAATTTTAATTTTATTTGTTGTTCTACCGGCAAGAGAAATACACAATCCCTGAAAATTTCAAGTGTCTACCTCTTACGGTTCATGAGATAGAGCCCTGTGACAGACGGACGGACGGACGGACGGACAGCGGAGGCTTAGTAATAGGGTTCCGTTTTGACCCTTCCAGTACGGAACCCTAAAAAAGCAGAGTCTATGAAATATAGCATTCTTTCATTCAGTCAAAGAAAATAAATGCGTGGAAGAGCATAGAAGTTACATACATAATCCATCCATCCTATAGTCCACGTCCACGATGGACTGAGACAATGCTCTCCACTATTGTTCTCTTTAATAAACCCACGGATAGAATGCACTCCATTACCCTTATTGTGTACCCATACCCACTCACATTCTACCCATTTACCCAATACGTACCCAATACATGATTAATGTATTCATTCGACATTTTTGTTCCCATCGACAATGCTTCGATATTTCCCGCGAAAATGTTTACCTTCGCTCGATTAACAGTGAAAAATATCCGAACACTTTTATGATCGACGCGTGGCGTAAACTTCAAACTATTTGGACACTTATGTAGTTGAAATACGGAGTATATTCCTCTGCGTTGAATTATCTCGGTCTTGGAACGTTGCAAGGATGTTATTTTATTGGGAACGGGTAATTTATTCCGTGTATTTATTTGCTTTGGGATTTTGTGGGAGCGTATTAGAGGATGCATCATTATTGCTATTTGGGAGTTTTGTGTTTTGTGTTGTGTTTATTTGGAACGTTAACTGTTTTTATTTTTTATTGGGCTGAGCAGTATGTAAACTTTTGCTTAGCAAAATAAATGAAATACCTATCAAATGCCTTTTAAGGCATTTTTAAAAAGATACTTTTTTTAATCACACCCACACACACTCACTACCCTGGCGCATCAACCCCGAAGTGTATCTTGACCTCTGACACAATAGATCGCCACCGGCTTTTGTCCTGCACCTACCTTTATCTGCTGTAGGTATTATAATAATAAAAGTATTTATTACATAATTATTTAATTAAACGATACCTACACAACACACATACATTTATTTCTTATGTTAACTTAGTTGTCATAACTCAGTCAATGCTTGGCTGGGCATTAGGACTTTAGCAACTTAACCCCTACAGTGCCATCTACTATGACGTCATCTAGGTACATCCGGCCCGGATATTAACAAACCCGCGTCAACTGATACTGTCGCCGACTGTACCGAGGATGTCTTGTGATATCCTTTGGAAATAACTCTATTTACATACAATAGTATACTTCGTATAAATGAGCTCGTAATGGCACGTAGAAAATAAATATGGCACCCCCATACATTTTATTTTAAAATTGAAAAGATATCGCAAAAATATTTTATAACTAAATAAGTTTTAGGTACCTATAGAAAAATTTGAATAAAGTAAAATGCTATTGTCACATTGTCTTTCGGAATACATACTATTGACATTGACGAATCCAGTTGTAATCGGATACGAACAAAAAGTTAACAAACAAGAGTAAATAGAAATGCTTTTATTTTTTCAAAATGAATGCCTGCTCCCAATATTTATGCGTATATATTGATGTATCTTTACGAAAATGATACATTATTTGACAACGGAACTTGTATTAAAAATTAAACATAGCTTGTTAGTTATTCCAGCCGTGAAATAAACTTAAATAACCCTTTCAAAATCTGGTAAATTGTACCTTAAGTAGTTTAAGATAGAGATGAAAATTGTGTAAAGGTTTGAAGCTGTTAAGGCTGTTGATTATGTTTCGGAAGCATGATTAAAATGGTCTGCAGCTATCAATCAAGAGACAAGTCGTCTGCGATGCTTCTTATTTGAATAACACCCGAGTATCAAAAACTATCGAGAAGACACAGTTTAATATTTGAACCTAAGTTCGTTAATCTATTGCATTCAAAGTATACTTACTGTTACATGCATTATTGCATACTTACTCTTTTTAATATTGCTTTTTATTTTTTGGTAAAAAAGTGTATTAAACCAATTCTTTGCAATTTTTTGTCTCAAAAGGTCGTTCACTATTTACGCTGATAGATATATCATTTTTATAAAAATAGGTAGGTACTCATGTTGTGAAAAACATTTCTTAAAATTGTTGCCCTAAAAAGTCACTTCTATAGATTTTAGGCTGCGTAGGGTGATTTCAATCCAGGAGATTGATCGTTCCGGTATCGGCTCACACAAATTGTCGCCATTTCAATATTAGATCCGGATAGACCCGGATCATGCTACATGCGGCTATCAATGTGTTATGGTGGTTATGCCATCCGTTTATTTACAAGCTTTACCAAATTCTGTTTGACTAGATATCTATAAAATGTTCAAGCTTTACTAAAATCAGTTTGTCTAAATTATTCAAATTTCTTCAAATGTGTTACGATTTTGTAAAACGAAATAAAACTGTGCGGTAGCCGATGTTGGGACAAAATCTTTAAACCCCGTTGATGAACGATTAATATCCAGATTATTTTGATTAACTAGTATCGAATGGACGTAATCCGGTGTTTGCCTTATCGCGCGGCCAGCAGTTGATCACCCTTCAATAGTGATATTATTATTAGTAACTACTTCAGCTAATGCGTGTGATTTTCAGATAAAAACTTAGAGTGCTTAGTTTATTTAATAAACTCCTGCTTGAATATTTTTATATATCTACTGCGTTAGTAAGAAAAGACTTCCTGCCATTAAAAAAGGCTCAGCATTGTTTTTCGGAATAATACCTGGTATAACGTTTGTTTTTTAAGAAATTAGCAGTTACATGGTCAGAATTGTTCACTGGAGTTTTATAGATTCCAGTTGAAGATAAAAATAAAATCGATTTATTTTGCCCATCGAATTGTAACCGAATACCTCGGATCGAATGTGAATCGATTTGTCAAGACGGACAGCGTAGCCTAAACATGTCTGCCCACATGCTTGTTTGTTTTGTTGGTTTGTTGGTACAGTTGCTGCCAACGTCGATCTCAGCAATTAAAATAAAACGTCTTATTTCGTTGCAAGGAAGTTGACGACTCGGGTTAACTGTCGAGAATACTTTCGTACATTTTCAAATGAGGCAATAGGGACATATTACATTTTCTAATCTATTAGGTCCTTACATATGAAATTGGCGTTTTTCGTACTGGCCACTTTAATCACAAATTTCTCCTCTTTGGTAAGGAATTCCAAATTCAAATTTGTACAGCTATAGACTCATGTATTTGTGCTTCGATGATCGTCATTCATTTGTTTTTTTTCTTCTGTTTTTTTCTGTTTGCGTCACTCATTTTACAAAATGGAAAACTTAAAATATCGCATTATTTACGAGTACGAGTTCCGCCGTGGCACTAGTGCTGCGGAAACAACTCGAAGGGTGAATGATGTGTATGGCGGTCGTGTTGCAAAAGAAAACACAGTTCGGTTTTGGTTCCAACGTTTTCGTTCTGGAAATTTTGACCTGCAGAACAAGCCCCGTGGACGGCCTGAGACTCAAGTTGATAATGAAGAGTTGAAGGCTATTGTGGAAGCGGATCCATCGCAAACCACGTCCGAGTTAGCTGCAGGCTGCGATGTTAGTGATAAAACTGTTTTAATTCACTTGAAGCAAATTGGGAAGATTAAAAAGCTTGAAAGGTGGGTACCTCACGAATTGACTGAAGCAAACCGGCAAACGCGCGTCGACTGCTGCGTTACATTACTAAACCGGCACAATAATGAAGGTATTTTAAACCGAATCATTACCTGTGATGAAAAATGGGTTCTTTACGATAATCGGAAGCGCTCAGCGCAATGGTTGGATCCTGGCCAGCCAGCCAAATCCTGCCCCAAGCGAAAATTAACCCCAAAAAAGTTACTTGTAAGCGTTTGGTGGACTAGTGCCGGTATTGTTCATTACAGTTTTCTCAAATCTGGCCAGACTATTACGGCTGATGTCTATTGTCAGCAATTGCAAACCATGATGGAAAAGCTAGCGGCTAAACAACCTAGGCTGGTCAATCGCTCCACGCCACTGCTGCTTCACGACAACGCTAGACCACACACTGCGCAACAGACGGCTACTAAATTAGAAGAGCTTCAATTGGAAAGTCTAAGACATCCTCCGTACTCCCCGGACCTTGCTCCAACAGATTACCATTTTTTTCGAAATTTGGATAACTTCTTGCAAGGGAAAAAATTCAACTCCGATGGGGCAGTCCAAATCGCCTTCAAAGATTTTATTGATTCCCGTCCGACTGGTTTTTTTAGTAAAGGGATCAATGAACTACCTATAATGGCAAAAGTGCATAGAAAATAATGGTTCATACTTTGATTAATTAAATATATTATATTAAAAAATATTCGACTTTTTGTTCCTCCCATACAAAACGCCAATTTCATATGTAAGGACCTAATATATTAAGTTTAGGATTGATGTAAGCTACTGTGAATGTCATCGTACTAATATTATACAGCCGAAAGTTTGTGAATTTTATTTTGTTAGCAAAGATCTTCAAAACTACTGAACAGATCTAGATGAAATTTGAAGTACATTAAGAATATAACCTAACTTAGATAATAAGCTACTTATTACACCGAAAATACGCGTGCGAAGCCGCGGGCAGAAGTTACTTCAAAATAATTTCTTCAAAAAACTTTCCTTGCAATTATTTTCGTCACCAATTTTTTTTTATAAATTAGGTCAGTACTTAGCTGTCCCAGAATAACAACTAGATCGTTCCGTTAAAATGTTTTTTTCTCTGAAATTATTTCAATAACACCTTTACTGGGCGTTGTTGGATAAATTGTCCTTTTTTGCCATTGAAAGTGTATTGTCATGAAAAGGGTGTCTCAGTGGGAGTTGGACATGTCCTTTTTATCTGATTTTGAATATAGAACGCCTTGTCATTGTCAGGTCTCAAAATATGACACGCGTTACGTTGTGTCACTTTGTCTTGTTCTGTCATTTTATGCAATATGTTTTATGATTTGGCAGTTTTTACTAAAAGGGAGGGTTTTATTCTCAGCACAGGGAAATTAACTCCATGAGGTCACAAAATTATTTTGTGTAATTTTCAGGTGACAATGTAGAGCTAATTAGTATCTAGGCTCATTTTAAATCCATTAAAAATAAAATAATTATTTAAAATATTACCTACTTACTAGGCACAGTCAAAATAAATATAAAAAATTAACAATTTTATCAAAATGCATAAAAAGACCATGCAGTCCTTCCCACGACACAACAAAGGATCTTCCCGACCGCGTTATTTATTTACGACAGTATTTATTTTACTTTATTATTTTAGGGTCGGTGTGGCACTCGCCTTAGTTTCGCGCACCCGGTGGCACGCGACCAGAAATGACTCATTATTTTGGAAGGTAGGTACTATGATGCCTAAGTAGATAAGTCCAGGGAGGGAGTTTACTGCACAATTTCTATGATGTAGAGAAGGTAAGTTAGGTAGAGACTTTGTCGTAATAAAAATGGGATAGCTTTTTATAGCAAACCTGCCTTGCACATATTTATCAGTACAGGAACTCGGGCGAGATTGGCAGGTATAAAAACTATTTCTGCATTTATAAAAAAAAACGTTTCTCTATCACTGATCTCTAAATGTAATTAAAATCAGTTCAACCGTATATCCACCGTGCATCAATCGTACCGTGTGTCCCGGCCGAACCGGCGTCGGCGGCGGCGTGGCGACGACGCGACGACGACGCCTCGACGACTTCTGCCACTATTGGGCAAAAAATTTAAGTGAAGATAAAACAATAACACCTTATTTATTATTTGGGATAATTTATAATATACAATTTGATTTGTCTAAGTGCTTATTTTGCAAGCCTACAGAAATAATGTTATCGAAATCTGAAACATAAAGACGAATTTGTGATGTGATTGGGATTGAAAGAATAACGCCCCGCTGTCCTTCACATTCCCTCAATCCAACCCTGGACTAATAAATGCAATTTATAAATTCTATTATCGGGCGAAGTGCTACTTTAAAATAAAATTATCGTTGAAAGGAGCTGATTCGGGAATGTAGGTAGATATTAGCTCCTTCGTTGTCCAGGATATAACGAGATAAGACTTCTTGTCGATTTCGATAAAATGTTCGAAACGAGTAATAAATTCGACATGATCTGACAACAAAGAGACTGTAAAACGAAAGCGAACTTTTTTATAGAGCGTAGGTAAAAGTTTTTTTATAATGAGAACAGAAACTTAAAAAAAATGGTTTAGTTCCAGCCGCGATTAAAATCTAAGTAAATAAAGATTTAGATTTTTAATCTTTGCGCCAGAGCTTGTAGTATGCGAACATTTATTGAAGAAAAATACGTACTCGAAGACCTACCTGCTTTACATAAGCTGATAATATTTTGAATTAAAGCCTCTGTCAGGCTAAGCAGGGAAATATCTTGATAAAAATATTGAACGAAGAAAATCTGATTCGCATTAAAATATTGATTAAAATTTATGCTTTCTTCCACGCAATAATATAATTATCAACTTCTCAAACAAGCAACAGGCAATTTACAATCAACAAGGAAAATAAAATAAAAATTAAATTGGTTTGTTGAAAGTTGTAAGTATAAAATTATCGTAATTGTAGACAGGCTGACAGAACCGATAATAATCAATAAGTGGATGCCGGGGAATAAGCGAAATGTAGAAGAGTCTTTTGAAAGCTTTCGGACGAGATAACTATTTATATTGATTTTAACAAATAGTTTTATGCTGTTATTGTAATTTTATTTGTTAATAAATTATTACCATCACTTTTTTGAGATACAGTTTATAATATACTATATTGCAATAAAACATACATTTTTAAAATCTGGCGCGATAGTCTATTGTTTTTTCATACAATTACCCACGCTGACGTAACAAATCCAGGCTTCCAGTACAGACAATTGCGCCAGCTTTAAAAACAATATCTATACCTACCTACATAAAATATTCGTTGATTGAAATAACTAAGATATCTTTAACGTTGGTTTCATTATGAAGGTTAATTTTTTACTTACTTAAAGTACTTATTTGTGAAAACCATTTACACAGCATTTAAAAAAAATCTACATTTTTTAGAGGACTACTAACTACGTTTTAGCTGGTTAGTCCACCGACCTGCACCACCTACCACCAGTGTTTATCCAGCAAAATGCTGAGGGGCGGCCATGTTTATCCCAAGCCCTGCTACGTACGAAAAATAAGCACCCTCAATGTAAGTATATAGGATTAATTAGTGTGAAAAGCCTTTAGCTAAAATATTGCCATAATTATTAATTTACGTTCCAAATAGTGAAAAATATTTCCATCTTTAAGTTTACCAGACTTTTTATGTAGGTTGAATTTCAGTATTGTTGATTGACCCTATTGGTTATTGTCCTGGCAGTTCGGGCTTCTATAAAATCTGCGACCCGATGGTAAATTTCTTAAAGTTGCTTGCATCGATGATGATGGTAAAACAAACATTGAGGCTGCTATACGCCATCAGATGAAGGTAATAACTACTTGGTAAAACAAATTACAAGTAACGGTGGTACATAATTCTGTAATAGGTAGAAGTACCTATTATTATTTATTTTTACAAAGTTCTGCAGTAATATTGAATTGGCTACGCGGGTGTTCTTCGTCTCTTAGTAGGTAAATGTATGCCTCTTTGACATTATTATATTGAATTTGTAGGCAGACAGAGAAAAAAAAATATTTTCAAATGAAGGAACATCAACTCCACGGCCTTTTTGAGGTCAAGACTTCTTTTATTTAGAAGGTAAGAACAAAAAGTATTGAGTTAAAGTTCAAAGAGGCCGCCTTTTGAACCTGTATTATAAAAGCTTGCTCAGTCATCGATCGATGCTTGAGTAAAAATGTTCTATGGTAAAAGCGTTACTCAAGCCTAGTCTAGTATTATAAAATCTGTGCTCAAGCATAAATAGATTATTCAGCGTGGTTTCATAATACAGGCACATATTTTTTATTACTATACTAGTTATACGGGCCTTAATTTCATTGTAGAAAACAGAAAATTCTATTTTCAATTTACTACACCAACTCCTTCGACTGTTCGAGGTCAAGACTTCTCTCAGAAATAAAAAAGATATGAGTTTGGCCCCTCCACCAAAGAGGTTTTATTTTTTCACCTCATCTCTGACACAAAGTGATTACGGGCCTTGTTTGTTTTGTTATTGTTTTTTTATCTAAACACGATCGTGATTATCGATGGAAGTGCTTCGGACGGCCGTCTACTTTTATTTATTTTGCTGAAGACCACTTGAGAAACCCGAGATCTCAAGTAGGCACCTGATGGTTACCTGTCGGATTTTAATTGAAACAACTTTACGATCAAACATTTTGATTGAATTTGGTTGAGGAGACGTTTCGTTTGTAAATTAATTTTAATTGCCTACTATGCATCTATTGTGGGACTATACTAGTAATATTAACTCAGTGAACGGGACAGTAATTGTTAGTTTGTTATTCGATTACAGCGTCTTTAAATCTTACGTTTCCTAATTACTTCATTTGATATAATTTGTCTATGTAGTGTACCTAGGAGCCTAGAAATAATAGAATTCGGTATATTCTTTTATTTTTCCTGACAAAAATAGATTTTGCTATTACGACTTTATTCCCCGGGGCAAGCGGTATGTTTTGGATTCTTGTTTACAATTTTTCCAAGCATTAGGTATTTATGGTTATATTTTTAGTTCACGTTTTAGCAATCATTTATAATTATGGATCACAAGAGTTCTATTTTAGATGTAGGGAGAGCAGGTAGTATTCATACACCAGGAGCATTCATACAGCGGTCATATCTTCGATACTAAACACGTCGAAGCGTTTGTATTTGGGTGCGTGACCCCTACCCATACGCAGAGGTTATTTCTTTCTTTCTATCCTACAACATTTTTCAATTCTTCGGTTTTATATCAAATAGACAACCCAATGACAAATGATACGGTAGTATCGAAAAGGAAATATCATATTCGATTCATCCATGACATTTCGTGTTGGGAAATTGGATTTTGCCAACCGAATACCTACATACGAAAATTTAACATTTCATCGGCACTTCAATAAATTTCGAAGAATGTGGGTCATAGGCCTGCAGAATTTATGGCGGTCTATGTCGTGTTTATTACTGACATGTTACGTTCGTACCTGGTAAAGCTAATTGATTTATGGAGGGAAAACAAACCATAGGGGCTTTCGTGATAGAGAGGCAGTGTATAGAAAACGAAAATGTTGTAAGCTGAAGAAAGGCTTTCAGATTGTTGAGAATCATGTAAGTCTGTATGTGGTCGTAAAGTTAAATAAATAATGCTAGAAAATTTATACCACATTCACCTAGCCCCTAAGCTACGAAGAGCTTGTGTTATGGGTACAAGATAACTGATATAGGTACTAAATACATTACGTTACATAGATATTTTTTTAATTTAAGTACATAGAAAACAATTACCCGGAACAAGTAGTATCTGCAGATCGTACAAACATTTGTCCCGAACGGGGATCTAGCCCGCAACCACCTGCGTCGCAGACAGACCTTGCGCCACAGATGTCGTCGAGCGGCCGCTTTAGTGGATACCTGTTCCTAATATGTCGGCAAAATTACAATCACATTAATCACACAGAGTAAATTACCAAACCAAACCTACTCAGGATTGTTTGTATTTCAAATATAATTTGCGTTGTATACCGTGTTATTTTTTGTTGCCATATATTTTTTGAATCGTGACCACCTTCTGATTAAATCTGGTAGAACTAACAAGTAATCTACATATTTTCATATTTATTTTCGTGTGCAATTATTTTCTGACACTTTGGCATGCTTTGTTCTTAACCGCGTTTTTTGTAACACCTTTTTATCCTATGAGTAATGATTTTGATTATGAGAACACTGTGGTTGTTATGATGAAAACCATTATGAGTGTATTGACACCACTCTTCGAATCTGGTAAATAGTTCTTTGATTGTGTACAAGATTCCGTCAGTCTAGGTTTTTTAGTTGTATACCTAGCCGAGTTTCCTCTTTCAAACTAGGCAATGCTCTATTAGGCTCTTGTAAACTAAAATATGAAACATTGAAATATGTTTATATGTAGGTAAGGTTTAATTGTGAAGGAAAGTCAAATTAATTTATTAACAAAGAAAATAACAATTAAAGAATAAAAACAAATTAGAACTAGTATTTGTAATTGAAACAGTTGAGCTAACTGCAGATTGATATCGATCAGTTGAGCAGCCTCTGGATTGCCAGAGGCTGCTCAACTGATCGATATCAATACCAAGATGCAGGTTGCATTGCCCCGCAGTGTGGCTCTGCGTTGCCTGAATTTAAGTCCATTCCAATAACCAAAACAACTAGAATACTCTTTAAAATTTACAAAAGGGGGGGGGGGGGGATAATTTTCAAAAGGGAGGGCTACCTCACCGAGTGGGGTATCAAATATAAGGTAAGTATCGGTTTTTAAATCTCAAAACAGTTTTTGAAATTTCTGTACGTTTTGTACTTCTTCAAATATTTTGAAAAAAGTCGAAAGTTTTACTATTACTGTCCTGTGTGTATACCTATTCCGAAGTTTGCAAACCTTTAATTTTTTGGTATTCATCAAATAGCAGTCTCTAACCAGTACCTAAATAGTAGATATTGGTTTTGACAACCGTTCGAATCCCTCCGCGCGAGTCACACTCGCACTTGACGGATCTTGTTTATTATAGTTTGGCAGCATTTGTGACTGGATGATTATAAAACATTTCGATACAGAACCCTTGAAAAGTAACGACGATCTTCTCGCGGACGAGTTGTCCGCGAGTGCTCCTACTCAAAAATGAAGTGGACAACTCGCCTGCAGACGAGTATTTTCGCTGACGAAATGCACCCTAACCTATTTAAACAGTTTGCACAAATGAACTGATCCATATCAATACCAAGCGGAAGCGTCCCTAAGATGCAGGTTGCATTGCCCCGCTGTATGGCGCTGCGCTGCCTGAAGGCAAGTCCATAGTTCATTCCAATAACCAAAGCTACTAGAAAATAAACTTTTTAAACTTAGATTTTTAGTATCTATAATTACCTTTCTCTTAAACTCTACCTACTTCCTTCTCGGCGTAGGTATATCAGGAGGGTAGGTAGTTAGGAACGTTCGTATTCATCCACCATTGGCACGCGCTCACTCTCTAGATTGCAAGCTGTGCCATTTGCCATGTTTTAGATACACTCGCCAGTATTAGTTATCTAAACTGCAACGAATAGTATGGATGATTATAAATCTAGCAAAATGTCGTCAATTTATTTTAAAAGTTGACTGAAGAGTGTGTTTAAAGATTGCGTGAGATATTTTAGGTGAAGTAACTGAATAATGTACTAGATGACTGATATACATAATACACTACATTACATTATTCAGTTGGTGGTCGCAGTTGAGGTATTAAAAATACACCCTTCTCTAGGTGCTTGGGGCTAGGTGGTGCTGTGTGGATTGTCTATCATTATTTATTTTATTAATTAAATAGTGTTCACAGTTTGACTGACGTTTGATTTGTTTTGATGGCTGGTAGAGGAGAGGAGAACGAAAGAAGAAGACACTGATTAGAAGCTGATCAGAAATCACCTACCGGAGGAACGACATTCCTTCTGTGTATTTTTAATACCTCAACTGCGATCACCAATCCAACTGCCAAGCTTGATGATTATGTCACAATCCCCCTTGTTTGGGGAAGGCCCGTTCAGCAGTGGATACAGGTGGCAACAATCAGCATTAGGTGCTTTAATGTAAAAATAATTCTTTATTGACAAAGAAAATTACAATTTAATAATAAAAACAAATTAGAACTAGTATTTACAATTGAAACAATTAAGCTAACTGCAGACTGTTGCAAACAATCTACAGGTAGCTCAACTAATCCATATCAATACCAGTAGGAAGCGTCCCCAAGACGCTGGCTGCATTGCCCCGCTGTGTGGCAATGCTGATGCGCTGCGCCAGATACCCACCAGCTCACGGGTCACGCGTCGCGTCGACCAGACGCTCAGATAACTTTTTAAAAAACCCGGAGAGCCTCGGTACCCCACGGACCTAGGGTCTCGACCCCAAAGGGAGCAAATGTGTAGGCTCTGTCGAGACATGCATATTTGCGTCTCTTGAGATCCTCGGCCAAATCTGTCGCCGCACCAGCCCTCACGGATGTCCTCGGAAGATGGGAAGGCGCATGTGTGTTGACGCATGTAGCGTCCCACACAATGGGCCTCCCCAACTCCCATGGAACTGGTGTCATGCCGTCGGGCCTCTTACCATCGTCACGCAACAGACCATTCGGTTCGAGAATAGCTGGTACGTTAGCGGTGACAAAGGCCCGCCGGATGATGTCGTTATGGCTGGCGTGACGAGATATCCGACCGGCGGCCCTAGTACACGATAATTCGTGATGACCAAGCTGTTCGACAGCAGTACCGCACAGGCATTGATGAGGCGCGCAACACATTGCACCCAACCGAAGACATGTTGCGATACGGAAAGTTACGGGATCCGATAAAGTGCCAGTGTTAAACGAAGGAAATTCTTGCAACTAATGTCCTGACTCCCATTTAGAAACGGCCAGGAGACGGGCACGATCCGCAGAGTTGCAGCACGTTTGTAACAAATAATTCCATGTTA
The DNA here is from genome assembly GCA_963662085.1 of Eupithecia inturbata. Classification (NCBI taxonomy): domain Eukaryota; kingdom Metazoa; phylum Arthropoda; class Insecta; order Lepidoptera; family Geometridae; genus Eupithecia; species Eupithecia inturbata. The sequence continues at coordinate 4,325,789 of OY759177.1, forward strand.
ACTCACACAGAGGCCCGTCCCATTGCCGTTGGGACAAAAGAGATTTTGGGGGTTTTCCAAACAAGATGTCTTAAAAAATTTTTAACTAAAGAACTAGTGCTGTAGACGGAAGATCGGAACGCTGGAAGGGCTAGACTTGTAATTTTACTTATACTTAAGCCTCCTAATTTGACAGGCAGGCCTGCGACCATGCCTTGTCATCTAAATCAACATAAAAATAATTACTTCAAATCACAGTTAAGAACCTACAAGAACTTTACTAGCGCGACTGTACATCACAAGAGTCTGCCGATCTCAGAACGGGCACACCATCTTGGTAATTTGAAAAGCGACTGCGCCCTGTCTTGCTGGTTCTCACTTACACTTTTCATTGTCTTTTATTGTTGGGACTTCGAATGTTCTATATACATAGGTATTTTTACGTTCACCCTTTTTACTATGAGTTTGAAAACAACAAGCAAGGGCATTACAAATAAAAAGGAATCAGTTCGCCGGATAATAATTCGTATGGCATTTTTCTAACAAGCAACAAGAACCTTTCTTTCCATTCTTTGTTGAGTTTGAGACAAGGATGTTTTCTCAGTGCCAGTGCTAGAAATAATTAGGTATATTATCGAAAATAAGTTTAGTAGCTATAATATAATACTTGCATATCACTATTTAGTAGTTTTCGCTCCACATTGATCCACGCTTGTACTCAAGCAAGGTCGTCTGTGTGTAGCGCATCATTTATTTTCAAATCAAATTCATATATTTTGCGAAACATGGTTTACAAGAATGTTAGATTAAATAGGATGAGCACAACCATGATCAGCTTCACAGCATGCAAAGTCACGATAAATGTATATAAATAAATATAATGTCAAGTTAATCAATGAAATGTCTTATTCTAGAATTTTTCCATTAGATATTCATTAACATTGTAATAGGCCTTATCAATTAACAATTGTTTTTACTACTGTTTCTATCACCATTGCTACGGATTGGAGGGAGTGTACCGATCTCTGTCGGTTGACGTTTCAAACAAGTTCAAACCAGATTTTTTACGGGAAAATGTACACCGTACATATTTTTTTGAGTTAGTTCCACTTCGAACTTCAAGGTTTTGAATCGCGTGGGCTGAACTGTGGAATTCATAACTCAATTCTAAACCCAAACTCAAATCGATTATTTTACTACATCATCATCATCATCAGCCCGTATACGTCCACTGCTAAACATAGGCCTCCCCAAACGACGCCACGAACAGCGGTCCTGAGCTGACTCCCTGCGACCACTACAATGTCGTCGGTCCATCAAGTGGGAGGTCTTCCAACACTTCGTTTCGCATTGCATCGCGGTCGCCACTCGAGAACCTGCAAAATGTTATTTATTAGTCTTGATGTACATTCTGTATGCAAAGATCCGTGCAGTAGTTAGATAGATAATACTTTATTCATCACTTTATACAGTGGTGGTCACATAATTAAAGACACTAGAAGCGTGTTGAAAAAACTAAGCTATTCCTTCTGTATATATTTTATCAGACTGCCATTAACTTGCTGCACAATTAATTTTTATTTGTGTTGTTATTGTGTATTGTTAAAACGAAACATTTACAACAAAACTTGCCTTTTATTCGGTAAAACTTAAATGTAAGCAGTGTAAATAAAAGATAAAATTAGTAAGATCTGGCCATATAATTAAAGACACTTCATTTCGTAACAAGAAATTAAAAAAAATGAGTCATCATTGAAATTATCTTAGTACGTAAGATTTCTAACACATTTTTATAGAGCATTCCGATGCGTATCAATACTTGGTCGCATGTCCTTTTGCAGCAATAACAGCACGACATCTCTTAGCCATGGAAGCGATCAATTTTGTACAAACTTGTACCGGAATTTGTTCCCACGCTTCTGTAAAAGCTGTGTAAAGTTGATCGACGTTTGATGTACGCTTTGCCGCCACTGTCTTCTTCACCTGGTGCCACAAGTTTTCGATTGGATTTAAATCCGGACTGTACGGGGGCCAATCCAAAACTGTCACAAACTGGTTCCTTAAGAAATCTTTAACTACTTTTGCGGTGTGTTTCGGATCATTATCCTGTTGAAAAGTCCAAATGACCGGTAAATTTTGCTCAGCATAGGGCAGCATGGTTTCTTCTAAAATATTTTTGTACTGGTATTTATCCATATTGCCTTCTACCTTCCTGACAGGTCCGACACCAAGTCCTGAAAAACAGCCCCACACTTTGATATTACCCCCTCCATGTTTCACTACTTTCTTGGTGTACTTCGGATCCATTTCTTTGTTCGGGGGGCGTCTAACATATTGTTTTCCGTCAGAATTAATCATATTAATTTTTGTTTCATCCGAAAAAAGCACATTTTTCCACTCTCGTTCAGTCCAGTGTTCATATTTTTTAGCAAACGCTAACCTTGCCTTAACATTTTGCTTTTTCAAAAGTGGCACCTTCCGAGACACTCTTCCGTACAAGTTTGCCTCACATAGTCTTCGTCTAATTGTCCTTGCAGACACACCCGTCGACCCTCCTGCCCCATATATTTCCGAGCGTATCAGTACTGATCCTTTGAACGGTTCCTTTTTTGCCAACAACACCATACTAGAGTCTTCCCGCGGAGTAGTTTTTCTAGGTCTCGGTTTTCTGGGTACGTTTTCTGTCGTATTGAACATCTTGAAATGCTTTATAGCATTCATAACCATATCCTTAGAACAGCTCAAATGGTTTGCGATTTTTCTATATGACCAACCTTTGCTATGAAAGTTCAAGATTATCTTTCTAGTGGACGAATCGCAACTCTTGTTTTTTCCCATATCGATTAGTATAAAACTTATTAATTTGAATACAAAAAGTAAAATGTTATAGTTAATGTCGACGTTTCATGCAAATACGCGGCAAAACAATGAAAAACCGAATGTAGTTCTTTTTCTTTTTTTAAATTCAGAACACAGCGTTCACTGTCTTTAATTAGCTGGCCAACTACAGGTACGTTAAAAAAGTTTGTATTAGATTCGGTTAGTGAGCAGTGTCTAAAAAACCAAGCAATACAACTTTTTTGTCCCCCATTCTTATGAATACAACGTCATGTATGATTTAGTAACAATTACATTAAATTTAATACCTACTTTGGCTAATGGTAGTGCCAAAATCATGTTTATTGTGATCAATCAGGGGGTGTCTCTAATTATGTGTCCACCACTGTATATCAGCAATGGAACTGGTGGCCTTATCGCTTAAATCAATTTATTCCAGGCAACCAAAACGATTGTAAGAAATAAATGATGGTGGTGCTTTACAACATAAATTTAAACTATTTATACTGATCCACATAATACCTAGTTACTAAAATATTACACTAATACATACAACAAAGTAATTATACTTAGTAACTCTAAGGGACATGCTAAATAATCTAGTGTGACGTGACATTTAAATAGTAATTAAGGCTTTCCTTTTGAAAGTCCGATGTGATGTGGCCTTCTTAATATCCAATGACAAATAGTTCCAAAGTCTGACAGCTTGAGCAGTGAAAGAGTCGCTGTAAAAAGATGAGCTCTGTACTGGAGATACAAGGAGCAGGTTATCCGATGATCTTAGAGAAAGATCTTGAGAAGAATCCAGAAACAGAAATCTCTCCTTATGATAGGACGGGAAAAGAGGATTGAAAAGTATAGAGTAAAGCAGAGACAAAATATGCAGGTTACGGCGCTGGCGAATAGGAAGCCAGTTGAGCAGTAGTTTGACGTTAAGAAATAAAAAAAAACATCGGATCAAGTTCCAGAAAAAGCCTTGTTGTATTTTGGGCTCCTTATAAACTTCGCTTCGATAAAAAAATTACAAATACATACTTACCCAGTTCAGGACTGTACCACAAAATATTGAAACTCTTCAATATTCTACACCGTCTATGAAACCCCGAGCCCTTCTCAAATAATCCTTAGGACGTTTGCTCTGTCCCCGGAGGATTTCTTTGAGTCTTCACTCGGGTTTCGAAGCAATATGCATGTGCAAACACACGCTATCTCTGAGTTAGTTCTTTGCGCGTTTGAGCGAGACCATTCAAAGGTGACTTTGTGTACAATAGGTTTATGTTTGACTATCATCATCCCCATAGATTATGGTAGGTACCAACGTACCTACGTCGAAGTCATTACCTGAGGTAGGTAACTATCGGGCAGATATTTTTATTTCTTCACTGACGGATAAAATCGTAGTTTTACTAATTGAGCTGGCGCGTTCCGTTTTGTTTTTCGTATACTGGTTCTGTGCTGGAGGCATCGAGCACATACCCAATAGAAAGGAAATATGGTTTTTCGAACTCCGAAACTGATCAGTGTTTTTTCACTAATAAATGTCAACTCTCACTCGCTATAGTGTTGTGCTGACACAATAAAATAATGTATCGATACTCCCGACATAACAAGTAGTAATTAAAATTTATCAATTTAATTAAGTTATTTGATCATTGTAACTTTTATAAAAACTTCATATTATTTCATCGATATAGTAATAAAAATAAGTATATTTTTTTTCCAATACTCATTTATTTTCAATTATCGAAAGAGATTGCTTTTCTGATATTTGAGATTCGACCTTCACTAAGGAAGAATTTTGGCCGAAGAATGTGCTGTTCCGACGTTTTCGCGGACGATTACCGGTCGCAGCACATATTGCGTGTCACACGTCGCCGACACTACGTGCTAGTAAATAAGTTTATCTTATGTATGTTAGACTAAGGTATATATTTTATATGGGCCGTAGTTTTTAAGTACTTTACACCCTCTACTAGACTAATGTTGCATGAAATAAATCATTTATTATTATTATTATTATTAATGCACGTAAGTATTTGAATTGTTTGCTTTTTAAAAATCATAAATTCACTATTATTGACGTTAATAATTTTCACGACGCTCATTGTTTATAAACATTGACTATCGATATCGATAAAAATATTTGCTTGGCCAACTCGAGTGTGATGCTAGACTTTGAGCCGGCCAATCGGAGTGCAGAGTGCAGTGGTCGCCGCAGTGATTTGGCGGAGTCTTAGCAAAATAAATGACATTTCCTCTCTATTGGGTATGTGTTCGATGGCTGGAGGTCTAGGATGGATTTGCGGCGTCAGCGTGAATTCAAGAATTTCAGTCAAGAATTTCATATAATTATCTTATATGTAATTCTTGAACGTGTTTACAAAACGAAAAACCGACTTCAAATTCCGGTAGATAATATTCAACTATGTCTCGGACGAATGAAATGACCCGTCCCTTAATTTCCCTGACCGAAGGTCTATGTTCACGTGCAAAAAAATGAGTTTACACTGGCGACATCTAGTTATAATTCAAGTCTATTTTAGTTTGATGACACATGGATGAAACTGTTGACGCCCGTTGCTATGGAAACCAATAGGTGATAGTAAAATGATCGTATTGTGATGAATTTTTACAAACCTACTTTTTATAGCGCACATGGCATGTCGGCGACGAAACCTTAATGTAAGGCTGATTAGTTTATTGTTATCTTAAGACATCGTTTTATTTAAGTACTTTGTTGTTTATTGATAAATCATAACAAAAATAGTGTTATTTGAAGGGTTTTGGCTTGGAACAAGGTTTTCCGTTTGAATTGTGTAAATCTGTTAATAAGTTTTAGAGATATTGTAAAATTAGTATAAGGAAAATGTTCCGAATCAAGTTTTTTATAAGTTTTTGTTCTAGGAACTTTTTTATTTGTTGAAAATGTTTAGATTTTGTAATTTTATGTTGATAAGGCTTGTTTTTGTTATGTAAAGGCATAAATTTGTAAGTATTCTTTGAGTAGATTATAAGAAATAAAGGTTTAAAGGTTTTGGCTCAAGGAAAAAATTAGGTGAATTTGGGTCAAAAGCACGCAGGCGTCTCGCCGGTAAAACACGGCCATATAAATATGAGTGCATGTTGTACGGCCGTCGTCGCAGTCCAGCCACCGAAGAGGCAAGTCGCAGTCCAGCCACCGAAGAGGCAAGTCGCAGCTAAGCCACCGAAGAGGCAAGAAGCAAGGAAGACAGCAAGTAGTAGTAGGGAAACCTAGGAACAGCCGAAACCTGAAAAATTCAAGATCCTGTCTTTCATTTCAACGTCGAGGTCCCCCATAGGAAGGAAGAGCAGGTCGTCATAGCTTCATACGCATTCAGGGGTGCGTGGCGGCGTGCGTCTACCACCTTCGGAAGGAGAAAGGAACGCACGTCGAACTTAAGTTGGGATACTTTCCCAGGGCGAACTAGGTCATCCTGGTTACCGTCCGCAACATAGCAATTCCTGGAGAATCTAACTTATAGTTATTAATTTTAAGTTATATATATTAATTTTAAGGTGGCCACCTTAAAATTAATTTTGATACAACAACGGAAGAATCATTAAAATCTATTAACACTTGGCGCAGATATCACCAAAACTGTTGTAGCTAGTCGTGATTCTTCAAAAATATTATGTTGCTTTTTAAGTTTGAAGGGATAAATACTAATCCCTCAGGAATAAAATTTTTATGGGACCACCTCGGGATCATTACTCTATACAATAGTGAAAGAATCAGTTTAATCGGTTAACCGTAGGATATCAAGTAACATATATACATCAAAAAAAATATACAGACGAACTGATAACCTCATTTAATCCAAAGTTAATCCAGGGTATAAGCTATCTGCGTATAATTGTGACTAGCTGACCCGCCCCGGCTCCTCCTGGGTAAATAATATAATTATAGCCTATGTCCATCACCTAGATGTGCATTCTTAATTTTGGTGAAATAATTCAAGACGACCGATGTGGCGCGGCGGGCGAAGGTCCGCCTGCGACGCAGAAGGTTGCGGGTTCGATTCCCGCCTTGGGACAAATGTTTGTACGATCTGCAAATATTTGTTCCGGGTGTTCTGGGTATTTTCTATATATAATAAAAAATATCTATCTATGTTATGTATTGTATTAAGTTTATCAGTCATCTAGTACCCATAACACAAGCTCTGCTTACTTTGGGGCTAGATGATGCTGTGTGGATTGTCCAGCATTATTATTATTATTATTATATTAAAATTATAAACTCACAAACTCACGTTTACACAAATACAAATACAAATAGCGTCTCCACTCGCCTGTTCCCTGTTCGTACGCATGGCCTTCGGTCATCTTCGATATATCTTCGGTGCATTATTATGAGATTGCGTACAAGCGATATTGAACATTATACTACCAAGATAACGACTTATTTCGCATAAATATCATTGTGAACTATATAATAACAAATGTATAGGTATGTAGAACGGCGCTCGGACATTTTTTGAGTGCTGTCAGATAGAGATTGGGACTCTATAGGATTCTACCTCGATGGTTAGAACCCGTATTCCCGAATATTTGACGGTATGGTATGTAAAGTACATACCTACATATATAAAAAAATATAAACGGACCAATTTAAAACAACATTAAATACAGTTTACACAAACTAAAAACATACATTAAAATAAAGTATTATTTACTTGGTCTAACTAAGCCAACATCATGGCAACAAAAGGTAATATTATACAATATATTGATTTTATTAGAAAACATACTTATTATTGATTTTATTAGGAAACTTTCGGCTATAGTGCTAGGTATTTTAATGAAAAAATTTATTTTGTCACATTTTTATTTCTATATTTATTGTATTTTATCTGTTAAGCAAAAATATACCAATTGTGTGTGTGTATAAAGTGTGTGTGGTGTACGAGACCGATGTCCTCAAGAGTACCTGAGGACATCGGTCTCGCAAGAGTCCGGGCAACAGGAGTTAACCGCTTTTGTAGAGAGTATATGGAGTATGTAGAGTATATGAGTGTATGTATGTGCGGTTTGATGCGTCAGGTGTTCCTAAAGTCACAGTTCTGTTACGGGACCGGACAAAAAGGAGCTGACATGAAGTATTTACGCTTAGACAGGTTTTTGCTTTTCCAGCAAGATAGTTTTAAGTTTTGATTTAAAATTGTTGACGTTTTTGAGGTCTCTAATCGGAGGGGGTTGGTTATTCCAGCATTTGGTAGCACTATAGCAGAAGCTTCCACGAAATGCTGCGGTATAATGCTGAGGGGTCTGGAGTATACATTTAGGGGCTCTGATTGGGTACGGGGGACTTTTGGGTCCAATTCAGTTTCTCAAAAAGATATTTGGGGCTTTGTTGAAAAAGGGCGTAGCATGACTGCGAGGCGGGACATCAGAACAGAAACGAGCGCAAGTATTTTGCACTCGTTGTATTAGATTTGAAGTTTTTTGAAACAATCGCGGTCCATAAACGCAGTCTAAATGGTTAAATTTTGACAAAACCAAAGTGTCTACTATAAGTGTCTACTAAATTGAATTCTTAAATCTGTGTCTAGATATTTACGAAATTTGTAGAGAATTTTAAGCCTGTAAAAACAACTATTTATTTTTCATAACTCTGAGCTACATCCATAATTTAATCCCGAATTCCGAACTTCAGATACTCGCTCGATAACATCTCTATCAATTCTTACCACCGGTGCTTCGTTTATTACCCTGAAAATCTGTGTTTTAGAGCCAAAAATCATAAACTTTGTTTTGCCGGGATTCAGAAGTAGAGAGTTACATTTTGCCCATTTGTATATTCTATCTAGATGCTCATTTAGCTTCTGCACTCTTATTAGTTTTAGCTTCTCAATAATAGAATCAAGCATATTATAGGTAATTTCGACTAGTTTCATACAAGCCCGGCTAGCTCAGTCGGTAGAGCATGAGACTCTTAATCTCAGGGTCGTGGGTTCGAGCCCCACGTTGGGCGAACTTTTTTGCAGTTCTAAAGTTTTTAGATTTCTTTTTTCACATTCTTTCAGAATGTATTTCGAATTCGAATTAAATTAAATAAATCTGATTTATTATATTGCGATGTATTGCCAAGATGTACCTAAAACGACAAACTAATTCATAACAGCTTTCTTATTAATTCTTTAATTATTATTTTAAAAACCGTAAAAAACAATGAATGCTGCTATGCATTATGCCCAGCCAGCGCCCATACTTCCGATAGTAAAACAGCTGATTAAGCTTTTAAAGCTTCTTTTTACCTACTAGCGCCATCTATCGCATCCATTACGTACTGCCAGGTACGCCTGCTTCTCACATTAACTATAGCGTAGTTCACGTAACGCAACGAAAAAGGAGTTTGGTCAGTTCGCAACCTGCTTTTCCTAATTTTTACCAGATGGTACTACGTAGTTACAATCGCCTTGGCATTGTGTTGGTATCTATGAGGTAGAATTCGTATTGGATTCATGGATTGACTAGGCCGTCTGAGACATTCCCTAGACTTCTTATGATGAGAATACATTCAATGTTTGTTGCACCTAAGCTATTACGTATCCACGAATTATATATTTATTAGGAATATAAATAATTATTTATAAAGAACTGTATGAGCTGCATCTACTGATAAGAAAGTATGTATTTGTTAACGTATTTTTGGTCTTTTGCATAATATACATAAATACCTACTTAGTAGTAATAGGCCTCTTGAACCTATAAGCGCCGTTCAAAATAACCTGTAGAGACTGAAAAACCCTATTGCGATGTTCATGTGACACTTTTAGAAAACCGAAAAACAATGCTAATGTTTTTTAACACATCTTCGTTCCCCTACCTGTGGTCGAAGTCGGTCCTTTTTAGTACTTTTCAAGTGATTTTGCTTTCAATCAAATGTGTTGTATCACAACACTGCCATTATAAGCAAGTAACTATCTGACTAAGTTCAATGTATGTTGCTTCCCATTAAGATGTAATCTAAACAACCGATTTATACAAAGGTGTCTCAAGTTTTTCATAAGATCATGAAGGTAATTGTAGAACTTCCTCTGTGACATCGTTTAGAGACGGTTAAAGCAATTTGTGTAGTTTATATAAAGCCTTGTGGTCACGCAAGAGTCGTCTATTGTTTGACAACTTTGTGATGAGAGAGCTGTCGTTTTGTGTCACTATTTGGGGTAAGAAATCTGAAAAAGCTGAAATAACGAGTAGATATACTTATTACAGAAGATTTTGGGGCCTATGAGAAGGCCAACTTCTTCTTCAATACACCTTCTTTCTTCTTTCACCATCTCCTAATCGTGCCGTGTGTAACGTGCCTGTCTATCTAGGTAGGTAGATGTTATCATATAAAAGACTACATCTTTGGTGGTCAGCGAGAAGAGTTTTTAACCAGCAAGTTTTATAAAATACGAGCTTCTTCCCGCGGCTTCACACACTATTTTCCAGAGCCTATCTCCATCCCCGGGATACCATCTACCTCCCTGCTAAATTTCATGATCCGTTCAGCCGTTTAGGCGTGAAAAGTTAACAGATAGATAGACACATAGACAGAGACAGAGTTACATTCGAATTTTTAATATTGGCATAAGTATGGATAAATACTTATCGAAAATGCGGTCTGGCTCTTTTAAGGAGTGGTGTTGTGTTGTGACTGGCAGTTTTCAGTGAGATAAAAGTGAAAATATGATTTGAAATTGAACTCTGGTAAGAGTTATTTATGAGATAAGAGAACATTCAAATAACCAGGCCAATGTTATACGATTAAGTTGCAGGACCTAAAGGTCCTTTAGCAATGCTGATAACATAACTAGGAATTAGTTAAGTTCCCACATAGTGTAAGTAAATTATCGTTTCGTGTATGTGTTACTGTAAGAGCCCGAACTGCGTTAAATCTTAGGATTTACCAGAATTCGGACGTTTACAGTTACATGCACTCAGGCAATAAAGACTGCCTGCGTCTATGGAAAGACTAAAATCACACTAATTTTATAATGTGAAAGTTTGAATGTTTAGGCTGGTGTAGCCCCAACGGTCCACACAATATAATTATTAATAATTTGTAGCCGTCACAGAAATCTAAATATAGATTTCTATGAATCTAAATATAGATTTCTATGGTGGCCGTTTATATAATTGGTTTTATTCGTGAAATGTTCAATTTGTGTAAAATACTTAGACAAATATTTAAGTGAAAGAAAAATACTCAAACACAATAGCGTTTAGAGGAAATACCCAAACTTAGAATTCAAACAAAATATTCGAAATTCTAAATATTTCTTCTAAACGCTGTTTATAGATTTTATGTATTTTTCTTTTACTCAAATATTTGTCAAAGAATTTTACACAAATTTAACATTTCAAGAATACAACAAATTATTTATACGGCTACAGATAGTTATTTTGTGTTTTCAAGGCCATTGAGGCATACACCAGCCTTAAGATGATTGGTTGTCTGTTACCTCTTCACGACAAAACCACTGAACTGATCGGGCTGAAACTTTGCACACAGATAGTTCAAGGCCTGGAAATCTAATATAAAACATAGGCTACTTTTTATCTCTTAAATCAGTTTCCATGAGTTATAAACCATTAAACGCTTTCATAAAAAACAACGCGTGCGAAGCTGCAGGCAGAAACTAGTAAAATATATTTTATTATTACCTATAGCTCTTCTTAACATAAGCCATGCCATCTCCACGAAGCTGGACTTCGAAGGAGACACTGCGTCTACCAACACCAGCAACACAGATGAAGATGTCGAGGTGAAACATACCATCATTGTCTCCACCAAGCTGAAGAATAACAACAGGAGGGGCTTGCATAGTGATGGTAAAATTTTTATATACCCTTAAAACATTTTTGTGAGGAACTATAGTTTGTATTCAATTTGTTATTCCCTAAATAATAAATTTGTAACGATGATTGAGTTTTATTTAGCTCTAGGCAACATTATTGAATGACCATATCAATTAAAAATCTCTTAACCAAACCAATCACTGCTACAATCAAATTACCGATAAATTTTATTTTATAGACAACAGCGGCGCATTGACCTACAGTATTGGACGCAAAGAAAAACCGAAAGAAGATAGTGGTGAGGTACCTATCTACAAAGGCTACAAGGCTGTGGAAACCACGAAGATCTGGACTCCAGACACAAGAAACAAGCCAAAACCACCAGAAACATTTGTCCAAACCTTCCCTGATGTATTCATCAACCGGAATATCCGTGATCATGATGATGTCTTCCCCAGTATAGAAATAAATCCTTCACATTGGCAACCTTCCAATTTCTACAATAACATCAATAATTGGGGACAAGAGCCTCCAAGAGAATCAAATTTCGTAAGGCTAGATCGACCAAATCAGCCAAAACTTCACAGGAAGATCACTGAAGATGGAATGAAGGAGTTCTACTGTCGGAAATGTAGGGAACTGAGTTGCCACGCTTCTAATGATCTTTATATCCCAGTGCCTCAACCACGATCATGGGTAAGCAGGACCACCACACCAAAGATTAAAATAGACGGAAAATTGGCGAAATTAAACTAATGGATAAGTCTCATTGTTTTTGTTCATCCTGCATCCGTGAGGTGGAAAAAACGGTGATGCTGTAACCTTGAGGGACTTTACTTATATATTACCACCAGTAGGTACCTACCAAAGGTCGTGCACGATTTTATATCTACTAATTAGTAACTTACCAACACGATTAATAATTGGCATGGTTGAACACTCGTCGTTGGAGTGTCAGGTACTGAATCCATAAGGAAAACCTAAACGTCTTCGGAGAACAATGTCATGTTATGCGTAGTCAAACATTTCGAAGCTGTAGATTTTCCATTAAAATACAATTTTGTAGTAGGTACACCAAATTTCCTTGTTTTATTCACACAATATAATTATGTCTGTAGACATTTTATTCAGAAAGCATTAGGGCAAATCACTCAAAGATCAAAAGAACAGAGGATTACTATGGTAAAAAAAACTAAGGATTGTGCACAGTGTAAGCGGTGACCTTTCCGTTATCATTGATATAAGTTTGGGCTTCTTGTTTGGTCTCTTGCTTGCCGTTGACATTGGTTGATGAGGAGAACGAAGAGACACTGACTTCCTTGAAGCCACCTGGCTTGCCAGAACCAGCATTCATCTCATCCACGTTTGGGGAAAGCTGAAAGATAAAAAAATATAAGGATATTTTAGTTTTTGATGACTATACCTACACCATCGCTGTGTGCTGACGAGAATATACCGAAAGCGCCAAGGGAGCCAAAGAAATTGAATCGACACCAATGAATTGTGACGATTCTTACATGCAAGTTTAATAAGTTTCCTTCTACCTATTTGATCAATCGACTCGGTACCTTGGGCTCAAAAATATGTGACTCCAAATTAAAAACAGCAAGACTGGTGGCTGATTTGCGGCTGGCGACAGCATCATAGATGGATGTGGTTTCACGGACTCAGTCAAAAGTATCATATTATGTGCTCAAAGTAAAATCTCAAATCTATATATTTTCCAATCTTAATCAAGTGTCGATACACACTTTAAAACACACGTTTATTTGGATGGTTGGATTTATGTTTGTTATTTCCTCACGTCAAAAGTACTCAACGGATTGGGCTGAAATTCTGCAAAGATCCAGGCCTAGATATGCTATAACACGTAGGTTTTTATCCCAAAAATCAGTTCCATGGGAAATAACCTTTAAACGTTTTTATAAAAAGAACGCGTGCGAAGCTGCGGGCAAAAACTAGTCATTTAGATTATCCTCTGCTTGATGATAATGTTAATGTTAGAAGTAAGTTAATTTAGAATCAAGTGTGCAACTGCAAGGTTACCAAAGGATCTCACAGTTTAGTCACGAATCACGATGCACACGGGCCAGCTGAGTCTACGTCATTGCACACTAAGGTCGGGTATAATAATGCTTGAAAGATGTATGATTGTCCATGATTAACCCATTTTAACCGATGACATCGCTATACTTATTCTGGTACATGTATTTTAAGTCCAATTGAAGGATTATTTCTATCATTCTTATGTGCTAGATTGTATTTTTAATTCTATAACTGATTGACAAGTTCAGTTTTATGTGAATATCTTCATCGTGAAAATATCAACAGGAAAACTTTACCAGAATCGAAGCATTTAATTTGTTTACTTACATAGCATGAAATATCGTGCCAATTATAATATTCTATAGTCTACAAATTTTCTGTATAGTGTCTATAATCTACATATTAATTTCTTCTCCCCTGATGAAGTAACTTTGAAAGTCAACGGACAAAATAAAATCACACTTATCTTAGATATACAAAACTTTGACAACCATTTTATATTTTACTCACTGGGTTCCCAGGGCTGATAACAGCCACATGACGATTAACTCCAGGACCTGCAGCGGCCGCCGCGAAAGAACTGCTGCTGGCAGACTTATCGAATCCAGGCATCGGCCCGCTGAAGGGAAAGCCTTTCGGGAACTGAGGTGGGATCGGCATAGCGGGGAATTCGATATCTCTGAACGGGGTTAACCTGGAGGGATTCAAATTCGGTACAATACCAGCCCGGTTCGACGTCAAGTCGAAGGCTTTAAAAGCGGCGTTCATTGCTCGCCTTTGGTTTTCCAAATTGGCTTGGAAGGCTCTGAAATAACATCACATTCATATATTGAAGGTAAATACAGTGCAGTGTAGCATCAGATTGTAAAGCTGTATGAAAATTAGTGTGTGAGTAATGCTGATGTCACTATTGTGTTAGCAAAATTGTAGGTAATTACCAGAATTATTGTTACCTGTTCATGTTTAGTTGAAACTGATGAAAGTCAAAAGGTTTGAATATTCCACCAAATGGAAACGGGGTGAAAATTGATTGTGGCCTGTTGAATGATTGTAGGGGTATGGGTCGTAAGTATGGTTGCGGCGGGTAGTGTTCGAACCATGGACTGAAAGGTAGTATTGTTAGATATTCTCTGCTGAAAGTTTAATCAATTTATAAACATTTTAACATGTTTGTCACAGCTACGCGCGAATTACAATATGCTGTTGCCTAGTAATCATTCCCTGTACCCTGTACAGTGTTTATTTATTTACATTTTTGTAAAGTACATATTTCAGTTGTGTGTTATTTATTTTGTACACATTTGTGCTGTCTCTTACAAACACAGTTAGCCACCACCGTGAGCATGCTTTATCATGCGAAACAATTCTTTTACATTCGCGTCACAAGCAACACCTATTTTAATAGGGACCTAGGTACAGGTGCGTAGCATGATTTATAATAAAAGCGTAATTATTTACGTCAATTCTTACTAGCTCCATCTAGTGGGCAGCTGAATTTTATCAATGATTGAAGAACCTGTTACCAAAGACCACCACCAAAGCGAAGTATCGCTATTTGCATCATGATCTTACTCGTGTAGCAAGTTCTCCAAATTTCTAAAATATTCGGGGAAGAATCCGGAGTCAGGGAAGAATCCATCGGTTTCTTCAAAACCAGGGGCTGAAAAGTCATCGCCGGGTGCGAAGTCCGGAGGAGCGAAATCAGGGGGGAATTCACCTTTGGCGTCTACCACCTCACCGTCTTTGAGACCGTAAGTCCCACCATACCTATTGCCTGAGGAGTCCAAATACGAGAACGCTCCTACTCCGTTGGAATCTGAAAGGAAAAATGAAGGTTGTAGACATCTACAGTGTAAAAAGCTCGGCACCCTTCCTTTTCTTGGCGATCACAATAGGCCTATCATGGCCGTAGTGACACGAAAGCCACCTTAAGCAAATAAAAAATTACCCTTCCTTAGTACCTACTCCTCAGTGCACATACGTCCACAGCTGAACGTGCCTTCTCCAATCATGGGGGCGTTTGCCATAATCACAAAACTTTGCAGTCATGACCCTTATTTTGACCAATGTAAGGCTTGTTGTTAGCTATATAGCTCTACTAGCTGCTGCCCGCGGCTTCGCACGCTTTTTTCCGGGATTAAAAGTAGCCTACGTCCGTCCCCAGAATACCATCTACATCCCTGCCAAATTTCGCTGAGATCCGTTTTGCCGTTCAGGCGTGGAAAGGAAAAGGAAAAACAGACAGACAGAGTTACTACTGAAATTATAATATTAGTATGGATTTATGTTGAAAAAGAACATAAGCTGCAATCACACCTAGGTACCAACGTGCCTCACAAAGGTGCTAAAATAATAACATAGCATAGATCATTAATTGATCAAAATGTATGAATAAACTAATTGCAAACTGGTAAACAATTATTATGGACGATAACCATCTGGGATTTCCAGATGATATCAGATGTGCAGGTTTTTTGTATCGAGCACGTGTTAATAGAATTCTAGTACCTGGACATGATGAAGGTGATAAATTAGAAGGTATGATTTGCTCCCTATATTTAGTTTGGTTTCTTTCCAGCTAATTCGTCACGCTTTCTATGTGAACGGCCCTCAAAAGGCCTTCAACTTGATTAAAAAACATGGCTGGCTTTAACTACTAGACATACCTACTTATACCTACCGGACCTATGTCCAGCAGTGAACTAATATATTTATAGGCTATAGGCCTATGCCATAGGGCATAGGGTTTAGGGCCCTAGACATAGGCCTATGCCATAGGGCATAGGGTTTAGGGCCTAGACATAGGCCTATGGCTATATACTCTACTTAACTAAATTAAGTAAATCAAAAGCTGATTCCAGAAATATATATACTTTTAAGATAATTGTAAATACAGTTCGATGTAGAATTTATAGAGATTGGTGTCGGTAAAATTTTGATATAATTATTCTACATTCAATATAAACTGGACTATTTTCTAGAAACCTTGGATTTTTTATTCTAAAACTTACGGCTGATTCAAATAACACTTAAAATTTGTCCTAGTAGTTTCTTTTGTTACAGAATTTCGGCGTTAAATAATGCAAATAGTTTTTCCTGAACTAATGCAAATTCGTATGATAAGCTTTAGTGCCTAACCTAACTCAGTTGGTAAGTACCTAATGGGTTTTTACTTCCTAACAGAAACAAGATCCGTCAAGTGCGAGTGTAACTCGGGTTTCGAAATTTTGTCAAGTATACATATTATGGACTATACCGGTTAGAGACTTCGCTATTTAATGAATGCATAAAAATAGTAATACCTACATTTCAGATGGATCGCTCTGCAAACATCGGAGATTTAAAAATTTGATATGAGCAAACCCATTTTACCCAACCCAACCCAACATTTAAACCCACTCGGTGAGGTAGTCCCCCTTTAGAAAATATTTCCCCCAATTTAACCAATTTTTAAAAAGTATTTTATTCCTGTAAAATATAGATAGTACTTCAGATGGATCGCTCTGCAACCCTTAAGATAAATAAGGACGGAGATAATTGTAAATTTTTCATCTTATTTCAAAATGTTTCAAATTGTATGAAACCTACAAAAACTATTTTGGAATGTACAAACTATAAATATTTAACTATCATTTGATACCCCACTTGACCACTTGTAGGTATCTATTAAAATTTCGGCATCACAATTTTGTCGAAATGTATTATTATTTTAAATTTCAAGATAGCTGCAGTAGTTGCTGAGATATTCAAGTAGGAAAAATGGATAGACATAGCGAGACCATAAGGGCATCGAAACCCGTCTCGAAACCCTAAAAATGTAGGTATTCGATGTTAATCGAACTGAACTGATGAACTTATGGAAATGATGTAGGCTGTACGTTAGTACAGCCTACATCATTTCCATAAGTTCATCGCATTCATTGCCTCGGCCTGGGGTGCGAGTTTATTTTTAAATAACAAATAATAGAAACAAATTGAACCGAATAGTTTTATGAGTTTTAAGAAGGGAATAAATGACAAAAATTTACAATTTCAATCTTTTTATCTATTAGCTTTATGAAGGGAACAAAAAACCGTTTTCACTGCGGAGATATATGCAGGCTTTGGAAGTAGTTTGAAGAAGGGAACAAAACCTGGACTTATGACTTCCTTCAAACTGACTTGCAATAATATGCATACTAAAACATAGCCATAACATGCTTTGCAACACGGCTGGTTTTCTTTAAATATATTACACCGTGTAATTAGACTGAAGTTAGCTGTATCTATACTCCGAAAGAGTATAACCAAATGATCTTCACTGCCAAAACTAGGGGATTTAGAGTAACCAGCATCACTTCAGCATAAGTACAGCATAGTGACATTTGACTTACAGTTTTGATTCAAAGAGTTACTTGACAGCCGCCGAGTACATCGACGGGTTAGTAACACACAGTTTCTTACTCCAGAAAAGTCTGGTGAGACCTGCGCTACCTACAGCTAAAGCTTACAGTGGTAAAATACCAAAAAATCACAAAAAGATGGAATACGTCCGCAAAATCATTCAATACATGGAGGAAGATAAGAAGTTTTACCTGAACATACCATCGTGGCCAACCACTACTGCTGAGACGACCGAAGATGATTGAGACTGCTGAAGACTATGGACGATATTTACGTTATTTCATTTTCCCTTTAATTTTCATTGTAATTTTCAATAAATAATACTTGATTAGTAACATTTTAGTTTCATTTTGATATTTAAATTCATTAGTTTGAAGAACGGAATAAATTCGAAACATTTGAACCATTATATCTTACTACTGAAAACCTACAGAAATAATTTTCTATCGCTATAGCACTAGGAATACAGTCTACTTTATTCCATCCATAGCTCAAGCATCAGAAAACAGTAACTTTAAGAAGCTATACAGTTTTATCACTCTACTGAAAAGTTACGTCGGATCATTTTATTCCGAAGGGAATAATGTCACGTTTAATATTCATTTAAACTTAAAAAAGACAAAATTATACAATATTACTTACATGAGAACAGGGTTCTTAGGTTAAGTATAGATAGATACATAGGTCGTGGTCGTTCACTATCTGACTCATTTAAGGTGTTTTTTTTTTTTACGGGACTAGCTACTTTTTATTCGACACACTAATACAGCTTCTTTTAGCACAGAACTACAGATGGTGCTGTTTTATCAGATAGATAGATCATTTATTCAATAAAAAAATTGTTACATATATTGATTAGCAATGCCTTAAAGCCTAGGTTTAAAGCTTAAAGCTTAGGTTAAGCACTGGGTTCTCTTTATTTTTAGAATTTATTATTACCTACTGTAGTTTAACGCATCGCTTAGATATATAAGTAATCCTAAATCTTATCTTTGTGTTTGAACGCATTATATGAGCTTACACTTTTAATTTGGGAGGGTAACTTATTGTAAAGCTGTGCGCCTTTACATAGTATAGTTTTTTTCGTTTTTAGTTTTTTTTTGAGTTTTCGGTAGAACGATAAAGCTGGCACGACGTGAACTACGTTTTCTTATTTCTTCTACTTTAGTGTAAGTTAAATTTGTATGAATTTTATTATTTAATATTTTACGGACTATGATGCATGGCAGGCATGTTGTATAACTGTTTAATGTTAATTATTTGAACCGGTAGTTTCAAGAAGTTGAAACTACAGGTTAAATTAGAACTACTATTTACAATTGAAACGATTCAACTGCAGACTGTTGCAAACAATCTACAGGTAGGTAGTACTCGTATGTAGTAGAAGTCGCGCAGGTAACGGCGCTGGATGCCGAAGGACGTCCCAAAGTTTTTCGACTCTTACTCGTACATCACTTGACCTCGTAGTGCAAAATTGTTAGCGCATTTCCGTACAGAGGGAAGGTTGCGGGTTCAAGTCCCGTCGAAGTCCAGAATAATTGGGATATTGTTTAATTTCTTAGGGGAAAAAGAGTTCTGAAAAAGGCCTGTCATACTTAGTGATAGGTGCACAGCTGACCGAATTTAGTTTAGGCCATGACTTCACCTACTCTACTGACTAATTAAAACATCTAAAGAGAAAGGGGAACAAAAAACGTACAACTACAGCTCAGTCAAGACCTATGTATACTAGCTTTTAGAATCATTGATATTTGTTTGTAAAATTTTTTTAAAAAACAAAACATAAAAAATTGGTAGATTTTTTTACGAGACTGGTATCTTTAGAATTCGCAGAAGTCCGTAACAATTATTGGTTTTGACAGCTTTTATTCGTAATTTTATTTGTTTGACGTTCGTTTTCTGACTAGCTATGTGTGCAGGACATAATGTCGTGCACAAGTGAGTGCGCAAATACACAGAAACACTATTGGTGGTCTAAAAATCTATGCCTCACCGCGTATCACGTAAGCCAATTAATGCGCAAGACTATTAAATAAAATAAAATAGGATACCACTGCTACTGTTTACTTGGCATGACATAATTATGTATGTGGAAATAAATAATTTTTGTACCTATTGTATTTGTTGTAATCTTTATGTTTAAATTAAATTATATTCCAATGTAAGAAACTCGAGGCATAACAAATCAAATTAAATATGAATTAAATTCTTTAGTCCTTAAATCACATCAGCAGGGTTTGCCGAAGCTATTAACTTGATACATTCATTATTTAATTAATTAAAAATTAGTCTTAACTCTTTAACAGACATTATTTAGCTATGCTGAACTCGATTAATAATCAATACAATAATCATAATGCAGAGTCGATGAACTATTACAGGAATTTGACGATTATTCATAAACAAAGAACGTAGACATACCTATCTGATTTGATTATAGAGCCTTCGTTAATAATTCATATTAATTTATTTGCCACCATAGGAACAATGGATTAGTCAAGTCAGAAATGAGGCAGGTACAATGGGTGACTAACTAGCAACCTATAGAACAAGTGACCAACAAGTTACTGAGTTAGTTTGTAGGTTTCGTTAATGTTAAATCTAGTTATTTATCGCCAAGCCTGATTAATAAACGGGTTTTTACGGCTTTTACTATTTCCTAGGTTCTCTAAGTATTTTAGATAGCAGATAAAAACGTTTTGCAAACAAACTTTGAATCAACTGTCGTTTTGGCGTATAGAGACGTCACACACACAATCACACCCTCGTGTCAATAGACATCAAAACGACCACTGATTCGACAATTGTTTTAGCATGGGTTCTGCCTTGAATGAATTGAACAGTCAACTCACTTGGGTAGCCGCTGGCTGCTAACTGCTTGATGACAAACGAAGCGGAATTATGTAGATAGCTCTACGTTCTTAGTGTTAATTAAGATACATATTTATTTATTTAGATTGGGTTAGTCATACGTCCACTAGTGATAGGTATATGTGTATGTAGAAATATTCGTACATACTTGCATTTCTAATAAATGTTTCAGCTTTAAACATTGCCCTTTTGCCACTCTAAGGAGCCACTGCTTAGCGGTTGGTTTATAATTAGAATTAAAAGAGAATAGAGAGGCATTTGCCAAAACAAGTTACATCATAACAATGTTTTTATCTTTAAGTTTTTCATTAATTAAATCAATTTTGTTAACGCTGTCAGCGTCTTGGGGACGCTTCCGACAGGTATTGTTATGGATCACTTGAGCTACCTGTAGATTGTTTGCAACAGTCTGCAGTTAGCTTAATTGTTTCAATTGTAAACGCTAGTTCTAATTTGTTTTTATTATTTGATTGTAATTTTCTTTGTTAATAAAGGCCATTGCCGATTTAAATTTTGTTTAAACAGGTCTAAATACTTATTGTTGGCTCACGCACGTTAATTGTTTGAAAATGTGACTAATTCAATAAAATTGAGAAAGAGGAAAACATAAAACTCCAAATGAAGTGATCTGAAAAGTAGCGACAACGTTTCTGAGATTATCTTGTTTTTTTTTTTACAAATCCTGCGTTTTCATAGAATCAGCCCTAACAAGTCTTCTCCACAAGGTTAAGTAACTCACCACCTCTAGCGTAGCTCCAGCCAATCTGCAGGCAAACCGCACAAAACAATACAAAACTCTTCATTATCACTACGACAATACAAATTATACTTTATTCGATACAAATAAAGCCTTAAACCGGTTGAAGAGTTCACAATGCGTTAGAAAATTATCGTTACACGAGTGTGCTCTCTGCCAGTGAAACTTATAGTGGTAATGTAGGGTCCCAGTCAAGTATTAATGTAGCTAACTGATTGACTTATCAATTGTCTTCACGCTTATTTCTTTGTGATAAGACGCATTTTGCGGTAAGTTTTTCTGGTTTGTGTGAGATTCTTTCGGGAGGTAAACATCCGGATGCAATCAAAGATATTTTTGGTAACCAAAGACAGTATGAATGAAAAAGTATGAAAATTTACAAAAAGCTGGAAATGATGACAGACAATAGCTAGGGAACAACTAAAAAAATTCAATAACATGTAACTGCTCACACCCAACGAAAAAGACGCACATTCGAATTCGAACCCGGACGAGAGACGAATGAAATGATGAATAAAATTTGTAAAGGCCAAAAATTGTTACGAATTTTAGCCATTTACTCCCGATACCAATGTCAGACAATATTTTCCAGCAATATTTCTTTTAACCAATATAGGAATATTGGTTAAAAGAAATATTTACAAAATAATACGTCAAGTTGAGTCAGATTTGCACACCGAGGGTTCCTTATATATTATAAGAACTTGCATCTTGCCAAATATCATGATTTTAGGTCAATGGGAAGAACCCCATAGGTTTTGTGTGCATTTGGCCCGCTTGGAAATTTCAACATATAAGCTGGCATAAACGACTGTAACTTTTGATTGCGTTGACTTAGAAATTTGACTTATTATATCACGGCTCCAAGAGTTTACGGATTTGAGTATTTGATGTTAATATCAACTCGATACAACGCGTTCTTGAGAAAAGGGGGTTGACAGACCGACGGACAGACGGACAACAATGGGTTCCTTTTTTCCTTTTGAGGTACACAACCCTAAAAATATCTTGGTAACTGATTACAAACAGGAAACAGTTTTTTTGAAACATACAGCGCAGTAAAGTTATGTATTAATTTCCCAGGTTAAGAAAATCGTTTTTTACCTGGCACTAATTAAATATCTCTACAATAAAGACATTTTATACTTAGATCGTCTGAGATAAACAGGTCAAATATGGTCATGGGAATTTGCAGAACAATAAAGGCGAAAAGAGACCGAAAATAAATTGTGCTAAGAATACATCTTTGATCAAAAAGTCGAGGCTCATTCAGTTAAAAAAAAATAGAGACAACGACCGACGACCTTGATGGTGTAGCGGCTGGCTTACTGGATCTGATTTCCCCCTACAAGGTTCAGCTCTGAACGTATGTTCTTGGTCTTTGATACGAGTTCACGCGATAAAGTTGTCATATCTTAATCTATTTATTTATGATATAAACAATCCTATTTAACATGTTATCCGAGTGCATGATTATAGTAATGAATGAGACTTGGTTAAGATCACACGGGCGACAAAACGTCGCTAAAGATATAATTTTCTTCTGAAATCTTGACAGCTTTCATTTTATATCAGCTCAGCGTAAAATTTGTCATTCGTCTCACCACATAGCTTATTTTGCAGACTGCACACATGTATGAAAAACCGTCAGATAAGCGAGCTAAGCTAAATATGCGTCAGCTATGCCAAACCATAAAAAAAAATTGGTTAGCAAACCATGCAAACCAAGTTAGCTTCGGTCTGCAACTCGCATACTGATTCGGTTAGCTTAGCTTATTAGGAGGGCACCATGCGCGCCATTTTGTGAAATATGTCTATCCTTTCTTCCGGATTTCACGTTCATAGGAGCGAGACAGAGCATACGTTTTTTAGAAAGGCGTAAGCGTAAAAGCCAAGTGGTTCATTTTCATTATTTACAAGAAAACTACGCAACTAATTAAGAAGCTGGCTTTGTGGAACCAAATAATTAGTAAAAACTACGAATTAAACATAAGTCATTTTAATAGACCGCAGGGTTCATGAGATCATGACCAAATTATGTGTAAAACAGTGCATTTTCGTTTGATTGATTGATGATTTTTTTATTATATTCTTTTTTTCAGTCGTCTTTTCACATTGTAGGAACCAAAGAAGTAATGTTTGTATTTCGACCTTTATATATATACATTTCTACCTCTGAACTACCTCTGGTCGACCACGACCATATTATCCGACGTTTCCAGTAGATTTGACGATCTGCCCGTGTGGGCGCCGCCGCCTTATCTGTGATCTCACATGCACAAATGTCAAGGTTAAATGTGAACATCTTGTAGGTGCTACCTACTTACATATCAACAAATGAACAAATATAATAAGAAATATACTCTGTTTGTTAGTATTGTTCAAAACTTTCTTACTTAGTTTACCTTATTTGCATCGTCGACCCTTATTCTTAGGCGGTGCCTCAAACTAGCGCCACCACCTATTCTTTCTTTTAATTACGATAAGCACAGGAATTTTAAAAAGTCCATTGTTTATGATACCTATCATAAGATTTATTTAATGCCCATAAAATTGTTTCATTTTGTAAAATGTTTATTTTGGAAATTTAGTATGTACTTTGCTGTTCAAATTACTACAGTTATTTCAAATGTACAAAAATATAATGAACATTATCTAAAAAAATAAAATGCGTATGAAATCGCGAGCTGATGCTACTGTTGGGACAATAATATAATGTTAATATATTCTATTTTTTATAAGAATACAAAATAATGTAAATAAAATATTTTTAAATTTTCTGAATTCTGCCTGTGTTAGGGAAGCATTTCAAATTTATTTCATCAAGATTTCATGGTCAAGCCGTGAAGTATTTACTGAAAGGTACATATTTTAAAACTGTATGTAGGTAATAAGAACAACGTACCTACCTTGCACACTGTCAGGGTGTCAACGAGTAAAAGCTATGGATTGATTGGCCAAAAAAATTGCATTTAATAATGTTACGCTCAACGCCAAAAAATATTGTAAAGCAAAGTCGCCGGCTGGCCTGCCGACACAGCCCACCGACATAGCCTGGCGGCTTAGTGAGCAGCTTACAAGTGAGCTAAGCTTTGTCGCCCTGCAATATTCATACACTGAAATGTCACCGGGTAATCAAAAAACAATGTAATATGGCCGAGCAGTATTAAAAAAAAAACTTATTTCGGACAACAATTCATAATTTGTTAGTAAATATACATATGTATATATGCACTTCTAATTAGGGTTAGTTATTTTACATAATGCTAGGTACTTAATACTAAACTATGCTAAGAATTTAGTAGACCACTCTCCTCACGAAACAATGCCACGTAGGAGAGGTGATTCTACCAGCTATAGCTTGAAGGATGTAGGGAGTAATGTCATCGATTGGTGTTCTAAAATATGCCGGTGTATCGGTGGCGTTAGTGGAAACTGATCCATTAAAGGATTATTCAAGTGGATCAAAGTGGAATAGGCCTATTTTTTCCCACTCTATACCCGATCAGCTGTCCTCTCCGTTGTTCTCAAATCTGCCTTATGCATAAAATCTGTGCGCATGAGTACTTTAGAAATTTGTATGTACAATAAACGTCAAAGTTAACGGACGAAGCTGCTAATTGCCCAATTATCTTTCAAAGAGGAACACCCTATGTCAGTGGAATCTAGAAATTATTAATTTAAAATAAATATTTTTTGACGTAGGTATACTTTTTGTCATCATCCTGCATAAGCTTAGTGTGTTGTATTTTGTATTGTATACCATGACCCTAATTGTATAAAGTTATTTTTCATATTTGGTTGCCGAGTCACTTCGGTCAGGAGCTTTTGATTAAGCTTAGCTCAAGCTAAATATAAAGGTAGGTACAAACTATTTTGCTCGCCAACCAAAAAAAACCTGGACAACGACACCCAACGCAATCACAATGGTATTGATATCAAAATGGAGCATGGTAGATACACAGTCTATTCCATCTACCGGTATTATTCATGAATTCGTAGGTCACTTTCAAAATGAAATTTTCATAAAGATATGCGATAGATGGTTCGTGCTGACAGACGGACAGATGGAAAACGCGAGCACTACAGACTACCTGAAAAAATTAGGAACTCTAAATAAGTCCTGTGCCTACTAGTCTTTACAATAAAACAGCGCTCCCCTCATAACTCATTTATTTACATTAAATAAATCTTACGTGTACATAATTTTTCACAGAAAATTGCATCTCACTCACACATGAATGTTTTTTGTCAAAGATAAATTAATAGTTGACAAGACGAACTTTGGATATTAGATAGAAGAATGTCCTATTATAATTATATAAATAAATTTGATGCCAAATAAATTTTTTTTTCTGCTTTTACTATAATATATCTACTACTATTATTTTTGATGTTTATGACACTCCTTACTGACACTGGCAGAGTCGTAGCGAAAAGCAAGCGACGCCAAAAATAAAGAAGTTGAAGTTGAAGATAGACGATCCTACTCATTATTAGGAGCTATCTCCATGGACGACAGTATGGCGGCGGTAGTCAAGTCGATACAAAATAACCATCGTGTTATTACGCATCAGTAGGTCTAATATTTAATTAAAACATGCAAATAAAGATTTATAAAATTTTTGGCACATAAAAACGTCATTGCCGCCTAGACTCGCCCATCATGATCTTTGTACTTTCAAAAGATAACTTTCTAGACGGCGAAAATTAATTTACCTACTACCCAAACTTTACTTGTATACTAACTGTGCATTCATAACCAAAGTGTAGCCATGCTTTGTGCCTTTTACAAGTAACGGCCATTATGTACCTAATAATTACCCCTTACCTACTTTTAAATCTGCCAACTTTAAACAGCTTCTTAGCAGTGTTTTTCTCACTCTGACTTGGGTATGTCAAGAGAAGAAAAGAAACGACACATAGCTTATATGCTTAAAGATAAGAGAGAGGTCTATAGAGTAAGAGGGTAGATTTCAAACAACATAAACTCTTAAGTTCTTTGACTTCTTGTGGACGCGTCTCCCGACATCTTTAACAAAAGTTCAATCAAGTTTTTCGCCAAGCCCGTCTCGTCAGGTTTGATGTCAAATTCTGTGACTTGTCCGTCATCGTTGACGATCCTATGGGCAGAGGCACTTTGTTCAACCGTCTTCCCGTTGACTGCTGTTGCAGATCGCACTGTTAAATCAGCTTTCCCGTATACATGGCCACCCACTATTGGTTTCAGGTCTCGAATACTGCTGAAGTTGGCCTGAAATCATAGATAGATATTGTGTTAAAATCTGCATGTTGCATGCGAATTGTGTTATATATTGTGTTAAAATGATATTGTTTTAAAATCTGCATGCTGCATGTCTGCATGCGAATTGCATTTCGTTGGATCTTATCAGAGAAGAATTAACTCGGAATTGTTACTAAATATTTTTATTCTAATACTTGCGGTACCCGCGACTTCGTTCGCGGTTGCTATACATGCAGACGAATTATTCCCATTTGACCAAAGTTTATTTCATAATTATATTCTAATACTTTCATGGCCCACGACGCAGATGTCCATGTGCTAGCAGCGCGCCCCTGACGAGACCCTGCACGAGGCATTATCATCTACTTCATATATATTCATGGGCTAGATGATGTTGTGTGGATTGTCCAGCATTATTATTATTATTATTATTCATCTACTTTAGAAAACAGTAGTTTCTTCACGCGTCGCACGGTGACATGACGTAAGCACAATCAACACGACATGTATAACTGAAGATACGTTAGCATTGTATATAGCGAACCGTTAGATGAAGCCATCATTTAAAATAAAATTAACTATGTACTTAAATCAAAATCGCGGGAACTATTGGGACAGAAAAATGTACAAGCGTCAAGGGCTAAAGATAACTGTTTTTTTAATTTACTGATTTTTTTCAACCTACTGATTTTCTACTCAACTTTTAACTGATTTAGTCTAATTCGATCTTGTAACACTGTTTCTCGAAGGGCATTCGTGTTCGCGATGATGATTCGCGATAGAAGAATTGCTTGGTCAGACTTGTCGCGGTCGCGACAGCGCAGATCTTCGCGTTATCACGAATAACAAAAAAACAAGATCCGTCAAGTGCGAGTGTGAATGGGTAATTTTTCGACTTTTTTCATAATATTTCCAGAAGTATGAAACCTACGGAATTTTCAATAACTGTTTTGATATGTACAAACCGATAACTTTCGTTTGTTACCCATTTGACATTGTAGGACTCTTGCTGAGATATTAAAGACGGAAAAAGGATAGAAAAAGCGAGACCATAAGGATTTCGAAAACCGATCTCCGATCTTCGAAACCCTTTAGGGATTCATGCTTTTTAAAGAATGAAATCGGACAACGCGTTAATGAATTACAACTAAGTACACAGGAAACTGTACTAAATTATGAGATAAAAAGTATTCTACGGCCTGCCTCGTAATATAAACTTTAATCATGCCAAGTTTCATTTGAATTTATTCAGTAGTTTCGGCGTGATGCGCGTCAAAGTTACAGTTTTATTATAAGTATAGATAATATAGATTTTGCAATAGATTTCCGCAATGTAACGCCTGAATCTAATATTTAACATTACGTACCTTAATATTTTTTACTCCTGACTAATAGAGGGGTTATCAGTTTGACCTGTGTATTTGAGTGTCTGTAAAGGTGACTTTCATCGAAAGTGTTCTTAGCTATGTTTCATAAAAATCAATTAAGTTACTTTAAAGTTATGCAAGTTCAAAGAATTTCTACGAAATTAGCTTGTTGTTATATATTCTTTATTCCATTTTTGCAAATTTAAATTCCATAAATTCTTACCTTAAACATTTCTTGGAATTTGTTAGCCAATCTGTAAAATTAAAACCATTGATCAAAAACAATTTGAATTATGCAATAATCGTTGATCCATCTCCACTCCATCTCCACAGCCTATATTGGTCCACTGCTGGACCCAGGCCTGCCCCTGATAAACGCCTTATTGGCTTTTATCTCACGGGTGGTAATGCCCATAATCCCCACACTGGGCATGCGGATTGGGGATCGCAGTTTGGTGGTAGAATTGTTCTGCAGGGGGCGCTGCTGTCCACCCCCAGTGGGTATCCCTTAGTCGCCTCTTACGACACACGCGGGAAGAGTTGGGGTGGTGCAAATTCTAAGCCGGCACCACACAGCAATAATCGTTGATGATGTGTTTGAATAGGTTTACATGCACCTTATTGTATTCGTTTCACCTTAATATGGCCCTAATATTCGTATTTTTAATATAAAGCGATACCAGGGGGATGCCTTTGCCCAGCAGTGGGACACAGCAGGCTAATTGTAATTTATACAGCCAACAGACAATAAGATTCATTACGGATGTAAGCGGGTTAATTTACATTGCGTGTTGCACTCACCCTGATGAAGTCCCCTCGTTAAAGAATGAAACGTGGGTGTTCTTCCAACACAAATAAGGTTCGTAGTTAACCCGCTTACATCGTCAATGAATTCGTCAAACTATAATCGTTTTTATAGACAATACGTTGTTAATAACTGTCGTTTTATTTACTACTACTAACCACATATCTTATAGAGCTATCCAACTAACACGCAGTTGTTTGTACGCTAATATGTCTATATCTTACTAATCAATGACGCAGAATAACTATACAGGGTGCTACGTAACATGTGTACTAAACCGAAAGGGGGTTATTCTGGACACCACGGGATCAACATGTGAATTTTTTGAATTTAGAATACTTTTTTTTAAATATTATGTTTTTTTTCTTCCTATTCGGGTTATTTTACACGCACTCTTGCATCATTTAACATTTTATAAAATATTTCACACATGTTTTTTGCTTGTTATTTCAACAAACCCACCATCATGAAATTATTACAAAAAAATGTATGTAAATTCTTTGAAATTTCAAAACATTAGTGATAATTTATGAAGACACGTAAAAACACACGAAAATGAGAAAAAGGTACATAAGTATTTTAAATAAAGTAATAAAAACGAAATTCAAAAGATCGTAGAACAAAAGTTGATGCCCGCGGGGTGATTCTGGATCCCTTTCGGCTTAGTACACATGTTTCGTGGCACCTTGTATAGTATTAATGATCTTTCTTGACAACGTCAATACGGCAAGAAAAGATATATTTGACAAGGGATTTCATCATTAATTATTAGTTATTCAACGTACGAACAACCAACTGTAAAGTAGGGCGTCCACTGCTTCTAATCGGATCGTGTACGCAGCGTAAGAATTTTGTTGCTTTGTATTGATTTACCTATATGATACAGCGTGCACTGGATCGGCATATCTGCCGATATCGATGCCAGGCAGTTAAATACCGACACCGCGCACGCTTCGACTCCGAAACGGTGCACGCACAGCCTAAATTTTTCACTGCTTTAAGTCACACCAAAGCCGCGGGCCGGCTTTGTTATGTCTGTTAACTTTTAAGCCTATCTATCATAATCTCTATTATGCAGAGTGAATTTGAATTCGATTGCATCCTTCTAAATCAAGACACCACTAATGAAGCAATAAGTTAACGCATTAGAGCTAATATTACGCAAACAAAAAATATAATTTATGTACTTACATAAAAACGCAAAAAAAACGCAAGTATTAGGTAGTTGTTATTGCGCTACACCCAACCAATGCCGGCCGTCCCGTAGATAGTCACTTGTATGTGCGCGTAACCTTCATGAACCCGTCCAAATTCAAAATTAAATGTTTAGTTGATATACCTACCATCCTACTGCGCTGGTTCGTATTATGAGATCCCGCGGAGGTATAGGGTCGATTGGGTAGCGGCTATGATGGAACAATTCCCGAGTTTGCACAAAATTGGTGGTGCGACCGTACAGTACAACCATCTATAGGTATTGGGCATTTGTGTACCTAGCTTGCACTATACGTGGTCGAGGCACTGAGCCATCAAAATTTTCACACACATTGAAATTTCCACAGGCACTGAAATCCATAGGATAGCAAGAAAGGGGTCATGCGCGACAATTACGGAGTAATTAGCATGGTCATTACTCTCACGCAATTGTTACGACACTAATAAGGTCAATGAGAGATATAATTTTAAGAGAAGAGGCTCGCGGTACCCCCGCGGCGGGCTACGTTAAGTAGTTTAAAAAATATCGGTGTTTTTTCATAATTTTTTGTGTTTATGTGAAATAATAGTATTTAGCTATAATATGACTTCCTATTTCTAGCGTTTTCCATACTTACATAATGATATTTTTCATTAGCGTAATATTAGTTATGCATTAGGTGTCATTTGTGGTGTCTTGGTTTAGAAGGATGCCATCAAATTTAAATTCACGCTGTATATCTATTATAATCTATTAGAATTATTTTATTAATTCATTTCGTCAGTTCAATTAGAATTATTATTTCATTTGAATCAGAATCAGGAATGTATTTCCTAGAAATCGAATATTATCCCAAAAAAATCGACCTCGACGGGTGAACTGGGTTGAATAAATTTCAATGTTTCCCCTGTAAGTGGAGCTAACGGTGCTAGAGTCTGAAGGAAATCCCAAAGCCTTCTACGTCACTTGACCTCGTGGCGCAATTCGTTAGCGCATTCCCGTACTGACGGAAGGTTTGCGGGTTCAAGTCCCGTCGAAATCGAAAAAATTGGGAAAATATTCGATTTATTAGAAATTACCCAGAGTGTGAGCGTGTGTGAGTGTGAGGCTTACGCACTGTATTAACAATGCTACAAAATTACATTTAACCTGTGCCTTTTCTTAACTTATAGTATTTAACCTACTAACATAGGTACAACACTAATGACACCTTGGTCACTCGTTACTAATGATTTGTCGCACTACAGATATCATATGAATCACAGCAAAAATAAAATATTTAGGTACTTACGGTCCATTAATTGTTCTTACGATGTCTTCGAAGGGTAAGGGGGCACCTGAAAAGATTGATTTTATTTTTTAATTTGAATGTTATACGATGCGTTTCAACAAGGTTTGGAATTATCTTCCATGTCTAGGTACTAATTTCTGACCGCGGCTTCGCACGCGTTGTTTCTGTGGAAACGTTTGGAGGCTTTTTATATCCCATGGGAACTGATCCTAATCTAGCTCCAAGATCTTGTGTCAAATGGTACTAGATAGCTGATATACACAGAATATAATATTTTTTACAGCA
Organism: Eupithecia inturbata; assembly: GCA_963662085.1. Taxonomy (NCBI): domain Eukaryota; kingdom Metazoa; phylum Arthropoda; class Insecta; order Lepidoptera; family Geometridae; genus Eupithecia; species Eupithecia inturbata. Next base: position 4,357,662 of record OY759177.1, read on the forward strand.
TTTTTGTTACTATGCATAGAAAACACCCAGACACAACACAAATATCTGCATCGTACAAAAATTTGTCCCGCGGCTGGAATCGAACCCGCAACCTCCTGCGTCACGGATCTGGTGCACTTGCGCGAGTGACACTTGCGTGAAGGGCATTTCAATAACATATTATTTAGTGTGTAGCAAAAAGTACGTGCGCGTTGAAGTCTTTTGTATGCTACTGCGGTCTCTTGTAGCAATGTAGCACGTACTATGAAGGTCTGCGTTAAAGTATGTTACTCGTTACGGAGAAGGAAGTGGGAAGGGTAGGGGAAGGGAAGGGGACGTCTCTAAATAGACGTCTATTTAGAGAGATATTAGGAATTTTGTTATTTTTTCGCGCTAATGTCGTTCACGAAAGTCTCCTGATAGCCTGCGTCTCACACGGACGTTCTACCTCATCGCCACTGATGTCGTTGGTCATGGACGGACCATAAAACCTACCAATTGCTTTGGCTTCTCGAGGTTTTGCTTTAAACATGGGAGTTATTTGATGCTCAAACAGGCGCTTGAAGTCATGCTTGTGCCCATCGTCGTCGTCGACCCAATCCTTAAGATAGGGAGGCTGCTTGGTCCCTGTCGCTATCACATCTAAGAAGACCTTCATTGCATCACTTTTATTCGGATCGGGAGTGAAGTTCATCTCTGTAAATAAAACATTGTGGTTTATCGAAATAATAGTACATTGTTCACCGAGGTAAAAAAGTGACTGATTCTAATCGAGTGTGTCACGAGGTAGGAATTGCACTTTCTCCTGAGTGATACGAGTACATAGTGTTTTATTCTACACCTACGAGGAAAATAAAACATTTTCCGAAAAATAAGTTGCACTCTTCTCGTTTTTCCAATACACGAAATCTTCATAAGTCTTTTTGTAATTATTTCTGGATTTCTCGGATAATAGGTTCACAATCACTGCTTGGGCAGTTTCTTTTATTGCTGGCCGTATCATAAAATCTTCACTATCAGTCGACGATATTCTGTAGAATTAATAAAATTACTTAACTCAAACGTAAATTTCGAAGAAATTCCCGCGAATGCCTCAGGCACTTGGTTCTTTTTTTGAATTACTGTTCCGAGAACGGAAGACCGAAGACGGCTTGTCCGTCTGTCAACTCCCTTTTCTCAGGAACGCGTGTATCGAGTTGAAATTAACATCAAACGCTCAAAGCCGTAACCTCTTGGAGCCGTGATATAAATTAAACTTCTAAGTTCCTTCTGAGAAAATTTCTAGTTTATTCACAAAAAAAATCACTTCTGATTTTCGCCATGGACCTTTAGGGTACTTCCTGTTGACGTAGAATCATGAAATTTAGCAAGAAGCAAGGTCTTCTTAGAGTACAAATAAAGGGAAAAATCCAAAAAACATAAATTAGTAGTTTATTCACAAAATAAATATTTTTGATTCTCGCCATGGACCATAACTTATAGGCAGACCTAAACCTAAAAACTAAAACTACCTACTTCCCATTGACCTAGAATGCTTGGCAAGAAACAAGGCCTTACCCCTTTCCTTACCCCTTGGCCTTACCCTTGGCGCGCGAGTCGGCTCTCACTCGACGTTTTATTGTATAGCGGTTCCCTCCTTCATGTTGGAAGGTTAGGTACACCAGAGCCTTTCAGACTCCAGTGAAAAACAAGATTTAGCATTTAATTGCTGGCAATCAACGTAGAACCGTGGCAGTGGCATAAGAACTAAACCCTCTAACTCAGCCCTGAATATCGTGAGAGCCGGCGAAATAAATCTACCGGAGGGAGGCCAGCTGTTGCTTTCTGTATTTCTAAATACTGGAGGTATCTTATTGCGATCACCTATATACTTCCAAGCGAAGAGGCTCGGTCAGCGGTGGATATAATGTGTACTGATGAGGGAGTAGAACCACTTACCTTTGACATGTCCGTCATTGTTGATAACCCTGTGTCCTGCGCTCTGCTCGAACTTTTTCCCTGCCCCCTGGTCCACTGAAGAGTGGAAGGTGAGTTCTGACTCTCCGTACACGTGACCTCCTGGGACTGGCTTCAGGAGGCGGACTCTGCCGAGGTCTGGCTGAAAACGAACACTTTGAGATTAGATTCACTCTAGTAACTCTAAAGTAAAGTAAAGTAAACGTTTATTTCAAAATAAAATGGCACTATTTAAAGTTAAGGGTTACAATTAATTAATTATAAGTTATATACGTTTTTGTATGTGTTGTTACCCGTGCCGTGGTTGAGTGACTGTCCTCCGTACTAGTTAAAACTGTATTACGGTAGGAAGTCTTGCTCTCCCCCAAATGATAGGCGTTAATATAATGTATACCGTAAACTTAAAAATATAGTGCGATTTAATTATTTAGGTACATAAGTATATATATATATAAAGAAAAAGTTAAGGAAAATACATTAGACAAAATGGATAGATGAGTCTGAATAAATGAATTTTCAATTTCAATTAATTATTGATTTATATTTATTTATTAATTATCTACACAAGCGTGAATAGACATTTGGACAAGGATACTTATTCAAAATCTAGAAGGTAAATGACTGTTAAAAATTAAATATTTACCCTTACCTGAAATTTTAATTGCTCATACTTGTTGGATAACCTGAAAAAGAAAATAACATTGTTGTTTAATATTATATTGGCCGTAGAGTCAAAACTATAGATATAAAATAATGTAATGAATTAAGTATCTAGTTTTCATTATTACACATAACATAATCCTAGCTTAGTTTAGGGCTAGGATGATGCGGAGTGAATTACGCAAAACTATAATAAAAAAAAGTATTTAACTTACACATTTTGCAAAATATTCCATTTGCCGTTACGTGCTGCTTCTTCAGCCGCCTCTACTATTGCATCGAAGGTTATTTGAGGAGCACCTGAAAACTTACAGCTTTTATTAATTTGGTCAAGGTCATACCAAATAAACAAAAAAAAAATTGTACCTACGTCCAGCAAATTTTTACTTTGTATTTCGTCGACTCTTAGCATCTATATCTATTATTTTCTGTCTTTGAGTGGTACAATAAAGTATTATCTATCTATCTATTTTTATTTTTTTGTAAAAAATACTTGATGTACCTCGGGTTTATGATTTTAACAGGTACAATATTTTTTGGGCGTAGTATAAAAAATACAATGAATCCAAATTATGTACCTTTAAAGTGTCTCACTAATGTTATAAGTTTGAGAAGATATTTTGTGTTTGTCACAAAACCACGCAAAAAGTAGGTACGAACAGCTAAGTTTTGCACGCATGACGTTCTGAACCAGGAATTATAAACTACGTTTTGTTCTGGAGAATATTGCACGCGAAGCCACTGGCAGCTATATTATAAATAAAATAACATTATTCTACTGTACACCGTACTGATTATTTCATTCTATTTTCGTTTTGTATTGCTTTAATTTAGGCCAGATAAAGGAATAATAACAATACAGAGCCTACGCAAATTACCATACGTTAATACGTAAATAGCCTACGTAACAAACCCGTTGAAAGTGTGGGGTTTATAATCTACCCACATTATATTATTTATATTATGATGTAAGTTGATTGTCTACGTTATACTTAAACTAAAATGTGTTATTGTATGTAGAGTACCTATCATTATTATGATAGGTACTCTACATACAATAACACAGTTCCAAACAAGGTGTTTAACAATTAAATAGTTTTTATTTCCTACTAGGTGACCCGACAGACGTTGTCCTGTCTTAACTATGAATATTGAATTCAAATTGGTATTATGGTCGTTAAGTTTTTTAAATTTTCTTATTTTCCGCGCTTAACTTTATTAATTTTTTCATTTATAACTCGATCCAGCCGTTCATGCGTGATGCCGTGACGCCCTTGGGCTGACCAAGGCATTCATTTTTTATATGTAACTATATAGAAAATTTGCAAATTGTATGAACTTGCTCTTGATGGCCACCAAACTCTGTTTTCGCATCTCTGATTATACTATACAAAATAAAACTATTACAGAGGCATTAAAGTAAAGCTTATGATAGATATCACAAACTGCCCAAAGCATTTTGAAAATTCCTTTGTTTAACGTAATAATAATATAAAATAGGTGGCGGCGCTAGTGTTGGTCGGGGTAGCTCCTTAATATTATATATACATATATAGAATGGTGTGCTTCTCTACGGTTTGCTTTGTTTTTATTGGGACGAATATTATGTATTGCATACGAAAGCTTGAATAATAGCTTGAATAATAACTTAAAAAGCTATACAAAGTTCTACCTCTGGATTGGTTGCAATGCAACAGTCTGCAGTTAGCTCAACTGATTTGTTTGTCAACCTCTTCTAATTTGTTTCTATAATTTAATTGTTACTTTCTTTGCTAATAAAGTGCGTACTAAAATTGTGTTTTGAAACAGCTCTGCAAATTTTTCGCACGTAACTCGTAAATTCCAATAGAGGTCAACATAATCCTACGACGAAGTTGTAAATTATGATAAGTAGGTACGCTATTTATAGTTTTACGTCAAAAAATATTTTGCATTTGAGTTATAAACCTGTACTTTGTTTGCATATCGATATGCGCAGGTGATCGCGGAAGTAATTTCGATCTATCATTGAAAATGTCGGTTTTTCAAATTATCATACCTACTGGTAGCAATGGTTTTCATTTTGTTGCTTTGACTGGATGGATGGATGTTTATTGAATCTGTCTGCCAAAACTACTGAACAGATTGGGCTCAAAATGTTGTATACAATGTAGACAACCTTAACCTTGAATAACATATAAATAAATAACAATAAATAGTCTAGGTCTATGTGGTGTTTTATCACGGACAATGTTCGTATCTGGTAAAGCTAATTGATTTATGGAGGCAAAGCAAGGCATTAGGGGCTTTCGTGATAGAGAGGCAGAGTGTAGAAAACGAAAATATTGTAAACAACAACAAGCTGAAGCCTTTCTTCAGCTTGTTGTTCTGTTGAGAATCATGTAAGTCTGTATGTGGTCGAAAAGTTAAATAAATAATGCTGGACAATTTAAACCACATTCATCCGTAGCCGCAAGCTAAGCAGAGCTTGAGTTATGGGTACTAGATGACTGATATACTATAATGTAATATAATAGGTAATATGATATAATAGATACATACTATATGTATATTCATTATTAACAAAGAAAATTACAATCAAATAATAATAAAAAATTAGACCTAGTAAGTATTTACAATTGAAACAATTAAGCTTACTGCAGACTGTTGTAAACAATCTAAGGGTAGCTCAACTGATCTATCTCTGATATCAATACCAGTCGCAAGCGTCCCCAAGACGTTGGCTGCATTGCCCCGCTGTATGGCAATAATGATGCGCTGCGCCAGATACCCACCAGCTCTCGGGTTACTCGTCGCTTCGACCTCAGACTCAGATATCTTTTTAATAGATATATATTATTTATTATAGAAAATATCCAGAACAACCAGCACAAATATTTGCAGATCGTACAAACATTTGTCCTAAGGTGGGAATCGAACCCGCAACCTCCTGCGTCGCAGGCAGCCCTCTTAGGGTTAAGTCTGGGTCTCCTCATTGATTTTCGTAATATGAGTTTATTGGCGGTGGGGCACTTATTTCTTTTGGGGCATCAACCCGATTTTACCCTATGAATTTACCGATATGGTAGCATTGTTCGCGTTACATTATTTTTCTTTGCAAAATAAAAACAAAGCCGGTTTATCTATTAGAAAAGGACGAGAAAAACGGGATTCTGTTGCCATCTAATATTATTTTTCAGTTCTCCTGCTCAAAAAATGTGTCACTATAGCGTAGCTTAGCGGGACTAAAGCGCGAATTTAATCCCTAGAGCTGAAAAGTTTTTTTTCTTTTGAATTTTTGTTTGAAATCATCAGCCAGCACAGAGAGAAGTCAAAAAGTCGAGCGCGTAAGAGGACAATGCCTTCATTATCCTCTTACGTGCTCGACTTTTTGGTATATTCATTTATAAAGAACATACGTTTTTATTTTTATTTATTTTTAAAAATAGAACTGACGGGCGAGTTTATTATACATTAGTAACGAGACGTGATCGTGACGTCTCCTTTTTCCATACAATTTGGTACAGCCACTCTATCATGCGGACAGGAACAACGCAAATCCCATACACAAAAGAGACGTCACGTCACGAGACGTCTCGTTACTAACGTCAAATAGTCACATCCCTCTGAAAGAGCCTTCGCATAAAAAAGTTGACATTAGTGCGAAATCTCTGGATTTTTTGTTAACAACAAATTAAACTGAAGGGTATCTATCTAATTGAGAATGTCAACAAGCGAAAATAAGGATAATAATATGCAAATTGAACAGAAGGGCAAATAAAAAATTAATATGATTCTGTTGTGGTCGAAATCACGTATAATACATATTTAAAGAACTACGACAAACAAGTGAAGTGAAAAAAGTGTGCAATATTTTACTGAAGGTAAATTTTAACTGTTATTTTTATTTCACACCACACAACAAAAGGTTTTGTCGCTGAGCGACCACTGAACTGTCCGTTGATTGTAAAATAATTATTATCTTTTGATTTTACTGTTATATTTTCTCGAAATTGGAATGAAAAGAATTATTATTTTTTATTTGTATTTCACTTGGGCCAAAACCAACCATTAGAACTCGGTCGTGTCATCCTCCCTCGCTACCCTCGGGAGTATAACAACCTCGTATTTAATGGGATGGTTTAGTCCCTCGTAAAAAATCAACCATTGCGATCGAATATCAATAAAAGCTATGTTGATAACAGAACCAGTTAAATTATATTATGAATAATAGGTATGCAAAACGATGATGAGCAGGTTTTTCAAGTGCTACGTGTTGGTACCATTTTCACAAATCATTGACAAATTGAATTTTGTAGACACCTCAAACATATCACTTCTTAAATGATTATTTGAAAGATTTATCACTTGGTACCTAAAATGTGTAGTAATTACTTAGTATTTGTACTCTATGAAGGGTGTAGTAATTTATGTGCTTCTACTTCTATCTATTTCACTTCTTCCACTAGTAAACAAAAAATTGTAGTGAAGAGAATCAATAAGCACTTTATTTCTTATTTCATATATTTTTTAATTGCTTAAAGCGGTAAGGCCGCCAATTCCGATTCCCAAAAGGATAAGTTTAGATTAGGACCAACTTTTTTTTAAGGCTATAAAATAAATAATTTATCTATCTGTCTATCTTAATATTTTTTTTTAAATAGGTACCTAACTGACTATTTAATTGATGGTATTTTAGTTTAAAATTTTACTTGTATGAGCTTATTTTGTAAGCTTAAGTAATAAACGTTATTGATTTTGATTTCAACAACTCATCCCGCGGGTTTCGTAAGAAGCGATTAAGGAATATCCACTGGGGATGGGCAGCAGCGCCCCCTGCAGAACTATTCTACCACCGAATTGCGATCCCCAACCCGCATGCCCAGCGTAGGGGTAATGGGGACTACCCCCCCGTGAGATAAATGATAATAGGGCGCCTATCAGGGCGAGGCCTGGGTCCAGCAGTGGACCAATATAAGCTGTGGAGGAGGTGGAGCATTTTGATTTTGTTTTACCTGACTCAGAAATTAGAAAGCAAAACTAAATAGGTAGAAAAAGAGCTTAATTCAGGGAACCAATCCTTATTTAATATAGCTAGGTTAATACTAAACCCATGGTTTTGATTGATCATTTTATTATTCTTGTAATTAAATCTACAATATCAACTTCAGCTTACCTTGAATAGTTAAGACTGTGATCATCATAAAAACAACTACTCGTTCTGCCATTTTCACAAAAACTAATAAAACTAGGGTATTCCAAGGATCCGTCCGATAAGATGGAGTAGTCGCGTCACAATGCCGCGGAGTTGATACATCAAAGCTTATAAGGACCATTTGTTTACCTGTACACAATGGGTATTGGATATTTTTATATCTGCTTGATGAAATAACAGACGCTTTGTCAGGTCGGCTGTTTGTTTATTCTGCTTATTTTGAGTAATTTGTCAAGCATTTTTAAAATGAAGTTGAATTAAGATGCAGATTTCGATATAGGGTGACCGCTGACCTGAATAATATATTGTACCTACTGATTGTGGGTAAGAAGGTGCCCTAATATTACGATTTTGTTTTATTTTATAAATTGTTTACATTCTTACCAAACAAGGCATTCAAATCAGTTGGGAAGCGATGCTTTTTCGCAACGTCCTTAGGTTTGATTTAAACAAAATAGTTTATGTATGAGTACCTAATTCAAAATCAGCCAAGAATTATCATATTAAAAAGAAAAAATATATCTAAGTAAATTAAAGTCGAGGCAACATGGTTTTTAGAGGAAAAGAAGAAATTATGAAACTGCCCGGAAAATTCGAGAGAAACTGAAAATATTGAACAAAATTATGATGACAAAAATCTACCTACAATTTAGGCATCTTACGAGATAGAAAAAGAGCTACACATACCTACCTAATAGATCTACACATTCGATTTTATGACCTTGCTTAGATGAATACGGACATTGGCTTAATAAAAATTATACTTTATTTCTTATTTGTTTGATAAACTTTGCTCTTTTGTTGCCACAAATATTTTTTTACTTCTCTTGCTCAAAAAGTGTGTAATTATAGCATAGCTTAGCGGGACTAAAATACGAATTTAGGCCTTGGGGCCAAAATATTTATTTGTTCAACAAGTGGGGAAACGATTTTTTGACGTGCCGATATTAAATCCCTAGCTACCTCGGCAGCATAGAATAGAAGCAACTCAAGAGCGTAGCGAGTGGCTCTAGACTACTGAGGTGGCTAGGGATAAAGGCACGAAAACAAAAATATTTGCTCTCGAGCTCAACATACAAGTTTTTACCATGCACTAGTGAGAAATATTTTGTAATTTATACTCGTAGAAGAGGTCTAATGTCAGAAACTAGTTTTGGTCAACCATGGACCATGGAGGGTAAAAATGCTATAAACCTCTTTCAAAACATAAACGGACGATTTTATTTTCCATTAAGGTTTGACTAACCTCCTTTCCTTCGATAAGCTAAAATGAGTACAGCTCACAGAGGTGCAACTTCCATACAAATTCCACACGACCATAGCTTATACATAATTTATTACACCATCAATATTTAGTACAGCATTCTGAAATAATTTTTTTATTACATTGTTTTATTATTGTATAGCAAACACATTTAAATACACTAGAATAACATTACAATCTAGGCATAGATTTTTTAATGGGGAATTTTGCTTTGACTTAATTTTTACAAACATATCACTAAGAACGTGTCCATCGGCACTTTTCTTATTGTCTCTACTTAAGGGGAAGACACTTGGTTCATGTGTTCTATAAAATTAGCACTTACGCACTTACACTAACTTATGCACTTACACTATAACTATCACTGTGTAGTGATAGTTATAGTGTAAGTGCTAACTCAAAAGGTTTCGTTCTTTTGAGCCTTCTCATTAAGTCAATGTTGTCGAGGAGTCCCGATGAAGATCTTCATTACTTACATAACAAGGAGCATTAACGATTGCCTTGGGTACTTTATTCTGGAATCTTTGTATGATTGCTACGTTTGTCTTTTTGGTACAGCCCCAGAGGAGTATGCCATAGGTCTAAATTGGCATGAGGACTTATGTATAATTATAATAAAACTTTATTGTGTATTCTACTCTAGCAAGTGTAGAATTTCTCCCAGTTAGCCAGTACATCTTTTTGTAGAGAATCTCTAGCTTTTCTTTTTAGGGTTTCGAAGATCTGAATGTAGAAATCACGTGAAATATATTCAAAGACTTAAGAGAAATTCGTAAAGTAGAGATGTGACATACGTGTGCATTATTTTACCGAAGGCAAGTTTTGATTGTTTTATTTTCTCGATACACCCCCGTGCCTTGGAAAGCGCGTCAAGCCGTTGGCCTTCCGCTTTTCCAAACTCCGGTCGTGTCAGTCTGCTGTACCATTGGATTTTGAAAGTGAAAGAATAGAGAGTGCACCTGTGTTTGCACTATAATAATGTCCTGCGCACAAGGCTAGTCTCCATTGAGACTGGCCGCCGTGGCCAAAATTCTGCCACGAGGACATCACCATGAAATTTTTTGTCAAAAGATTGGCAAAAATCACTCTAACCGAACCTTTCTTTTTTTAGCCAGGCCCGGTAAGAGTTAACAGAGTGGGATGAAAATGAGAATGGGCAACACGGAAAAAAGAACTACCAAGTTATCTTGTAAAAAACTCTAAACTTTTCTGTTTGGATATAAAAAAAATCCGATGTACATACTGATTAAAAAAAAAATATCTATTTGTGTTGGTTTAAAGTAAAATGTATGATGCTTCAATATTTATTATTTATAACATTATCTTCCATTTCAATTGTTGTGTTTTCAGGGAATCAGGTAAGTAATCAAATATGAAGGTATTCTATGACAAACGACTCAGACCTGATTTTTTACTTGGGTCAGATGGGCGGTTGGGAAAATATATCAGATATTTATGCAAATGCATAAATGATAAATTTTATCAATTGAAGTAATATCTTTGTGATTAGGTATACATAGGTAGATGCCTAACTAAAAAAAACACATGCTTGAATCGTGTTTTACATAGAATAAGACATAATGCCATTCAGTGAGTGGACACCTTCAGAGTATTTTCGCCGCTCTACTATCTGCATTCTGAATACGTCAATCGCCAAAAAAAGTCTGAACGAGTCCACAGAATACCATAAATTAAACCAGCAGTGCTCTTCTAAGGATTGGTATACTTTTTCTGGGTGAGTTGTCCATCTTGTTTGGTGAGAAAGGTTACTTCGGACGTAGGTTTGCCGTTTGCTGAAGCTGAATTCTTCGTTATCACCATGACTCCATCCTGAGTATGTTGCTTCCAGTACTCTGGGTTCATCATGTTACGCATCTGATGAATACAAATTTACAGACTATGATACCTTTTCACAATAACAGATTAACAAATAAATAATGGTCGATAATTCACACAGCATCATCTAGCCCCAAGCTTAGCAGAGCTTGTGTTATGGGTACTAGATGACTGATATAATACAATAAATATACATAGAAACTTATTTTTTTTATTATATATAGAAAACACCCAGAACAAATATTTGCAGATAGTACAAACATTTGTCGTGCAAAGGGGCACGGCGCACATAAAGCAGTGTTTCACGTCACGGGATCTAGGTATGAAATCTCTTAACGATGATGGATTCTACAGTTATCTTACGGCCGAGGGAGTTTCTTGAAAGAAACCTGAGTGCAGAGGAAGATATAAGCACGAGCACTTTATCTACAAGGAGAACATTCTAATATTGTAAATATTTTTTTCTTTCAGCTATACAAACAAACTTACAAACTTTTTATCCTTATTTTTAACTTTCCCAGTGTGTGAAATTAGTATGAAATAGTCTCTAAAGCGGGGTTGTTTCGTCGCGTCGTACCTACCTGCTGCATCACAGGCGACATAAATCCGAAGCGACCCACAGCCTGGTCTAGATCCCTGTAACAAAACAATCGTTGATTTATCTTGTACACAAGCACGTACCATTATATCTTCATTCATTTTTATTGTAAATAAACATGACATATAATATGTTATTAATAACATTCAATCTACGATTAAGATTTCTACGTATGTTTTGTCAGGTATTTTATCTCATGAACTGCGTTTTAGTTTACTGGATATGCATTCATATTTTTGCTATACCGCTTTGCTACATTTGACTATGGGTTTTATATATATAATAGCATCACCTTCTCCAGTATACAGGGTGCTACGTACGAGTAACATGGGCACTAAGCCGAAAGTGGGTGATTCTGGACCCCAAGGAAATCAACTTGTGATTTTTTAAATTCCTTATATATTTTTATTCATTTTTGAAAATAGTTATTTGTTTAAAAAGTTATTCAACGAGTTTTTGTTGAACGTGCCGATATTAAATCCCGAGCTATAGAATAAAGTCACGAGCGTAGTGAGTCGTAGCGAGGCTCAAAAGTAGATTGCTGAGGCAGCGAGGGATTTGAAAGGCATGAAACGAAAATATTTTCTCCCGAGTTACACAATGTTTCACCATGACTAGCGAGAAAATATTTGTAATAAAAAGTGGTCGAATGTCTAAATTCGTTTTGGAGAATAACCATGCAGGATAAAAATGATATAATTGCTATAAACCTCTTTCAAACCATGAACGGATGAAATTATTATATTCTATGAAGGTTGAACGCCTAACCTCGTAGAAAACGGTGGCTCTGCTGCTTTTTTGCTTGTAATTTGAAAAAATATTTTTTCATCACTCTCGAGAGTAGCAGTTTCTTGCTTGTATTTTTTTTATTATGTTAAATAATAATTTTTGACCGTTTTTTTAGCAAAACCAATGTATTGTCATGAAATTATTACCCACTGAAAATGATGCAAATCCTTTTAAATTTCTAAACAATAATAATACAATAATAAACAGTAAGAATACACGTAAAAGAACACGAATCTGAAGAAAAACGTATCTACATAGTACCTACATCAAGTAAGTACGCATGACGTGGTTTTGGAATTGAAATAAGGTCAGTTATGTTATAACAAATAATCACACTATGCGGAACTTTGTATGATGCATAGTGGGTGGATGTTTGTTACTTCTTCACGCCAAAACTACTGTACGGATCGAGATGAATTTTAGCATAGATGTATGTATAGGTCTAGACCTGAAATAATACAAAGGCTACTTTTTATCCTTATTTTTATCAATTCCCATGGTACAGAAATAACCTTTAAACGTTTCAATAACCTCAAAACTTGCAAAGCCGAGGGCAGAAACTAGTCCCAGACTTCGACATCCTGCATGTTGTCGGATGTCGTCGAACCATCTTTTTGGCGGTCTGGTGTGCTGTCATGGTCTCCACTCCAGCTGCAGCCATCGAGTCCATCGTTCCCTATCCATTTGTGCAATATGACCCGCACATTATCCACTCCAGTATTATGGGCCACTGGATGATGATGCTGAAACCGGTATCATCGCTGGTGGCTCAATAATCTGTCTAGGCGGGCCACATTGCTAGATTAAGGCTTTATTTTTTGTTATTTTTTTATTCTTAATTGTGTACTTGATTTGGCTTATGGATCTCTGGTCTGAAATAAATTATTTATTATTTTTATTATTCGAACATCTTCTTCATTTACATTAACAGCTATCTGCCGTGTTTTTTTTTCCAAATATATACGAGGTAATAATAGAACACAAAAAAAATCTTAAGTGTTTCTTTATGTAGAACCTTTTACACATAATTATTAGTAAAATGAACTTACGGATACTGCCCAGCTGTAACAAAACAAAATTGGTTAGGTTACTTAGATGTGTTGGTAGAGACCCTTAGTCACTACTAAGGGTCTCTACCAACACATCTACGTAACCTACTGGATAACGAAAAGAACAATAATACTAAAATAATAATACTATATTACAAAAAATATATATAAAACTGCTTTTATTTAAAAAAATGTAAGTGCTTGTGATAACCACTTAGGCCTCCTACTGTCTCCATCATCAGACCAGCTCAATGGTACCATAACATTGTGTTGTCACTGAACTTACATAAGTATGCCAAGTTTTAGCTCAATCGGTTGATAATAAACTGATCTATAATTCTGTTGCAAGTTAATGTCCCTAACATATATACTCGTACCTACTAACTAAATAACAGGGAAAGTAAAAAAAGTATTGTACCAACTCATAAAATATAAACACAAAAATATTCGATCGAAATTCAAAATTGATTGTGTAGCGCGGGTCACATTTTGTTTGTATTGTGTGGATAACACACACTATACCTCGAAATGTTCGAACGAATTTGTTCGAAATACACAATTGAATTTGATATCAGTGTTGGGGATATTTATTAATTTATAAATCGTTACCTACCTATGTTCTACTTTCACTTTTTGGAACCATACTAAATTATGAACTCTATCTTTGTGTCTGTCCTAGGTATATTAACTTTGCACGACTGCACGTCAAAGGATCTTATAGAAATTCCGCCTGGAGGAGTTTTATTATTTTATAGTCAATAGATTTTTTCTTTTGACCACAACCTGACTTGATGGTAAGTGACGGTGTGGCCGAAGATGAATCATAAAGGTCTAGAAGACGCCTATTCACTCATAGATATTTATTGCATGTACATTAGAGACATAAAATATGCATGTTTGTAAAATCTTACCCACAACACTTTACCATAGGGTTTTTAACATAGGGATATTGTCACTCGACAGAAAAGAGAAAATTCGCTAATCATCTGTACAAGCCACAATGCCACAAGCGAATCTATGAGAAAAATGTTTTCAATATGTGCATCTTTAGACTATAGTTATTATCTGATTGTTAATTATTTATTCTCTATTGTATTATCCTTGATTATTTTATTATTGATTATTTTATCTACTTATATGAATCGCCAATATTTAAAATTTGCACACCTGCTTGCGGGTTGAATACATTTGACATCACTCTAGTTATAAGATCTGACATGTAGCTGTAATAATGTATTCAGCAAATAAATGATTTGATTTGATTTGATAATTGTTTTCTAGGACATAGGCTTCGTTTAAAATATCTGCGGTCCAAACATAGTTAATTATTTGGGTAAGTAAATCCATCCACACTAATATTATAAATTCGAAAGTAACTCTGTCTGTCTGTCTGTCTATCTGTCTGTCTGTTACCTTTTCACGCCTAAACGGCTGAACGGATCTCAGTAAAGTTTGGCAGCGAGGTAGATGGTATCCCGGGGACGGACAGGTTACTTTTTATCCCGGAATAAGCGTGCGAAGCCGTGAACCAGGTAGTTAATAATAAATGTAAATCTAATGTACCTTCAGCATTTTGTTCTTCAGTGCAATACACGACAGCTACTAATACGAAAATAAAAAATATTTTGGACATTTTCACAGATTTTACAGAACACTACTTCTGAAATTGGATTACTGAATAACATTGAGCCAGTTTTTCAGGCAGCTTATATATAAAAGAGGAAAATTGTTGAATTGGTCCTTGAAAGTGACTCTGTCAATCTAAATTGTCTGTTTTGCATATCTATTCATTCACGAAGAGGAAGTGTGACCAAAAAAATATCATGTTGTTTTCATATCTGTGGTTCCTTACACAACTGGGAAAAGGAGATTTTATTTATGAAAGGACGAAACCAAGTACGACCAACACCCTATCCTTGCGTAGGAAGGTATTGACTTCATATTTTCACCTGTTTCTAACGCTACAATCGACTTCGAAAAAGGGAGGAGGTTCTGTGTTCGGCTGTATGTATGTTTTTACCTTTTTTATGAAGGTTTGTCGATTTATCCGTCAATCAAATCAAAAACTCTTTATTTCCTTAAATACATACTTATAAAAGGTAAAATTCTTAAAATTAAATACTGACATGAAAATCAAGTGATATTTTTGATTTCTATCGCTTGGTATGTTGTTAAGAATCGATTTCGAAAAAAAAATAAAATTCATATAGCGGATAAATGCCTGAGGAAAATTGTGAATATTAGATAATAGTTTTATTCAGATTAAGGTCTTATGAACAATATTCACAATTTTCCTCTGTCTCCTAGTTTCACGACTCCACTGTCGGTCAGCTACAGTTTTTATGTATGATCCCGTAGTGGGCGCATATTTTTTTTATTCCTGTTGTCTGTCCCGCAAATCTTAAAAAGAGTTTAAAATTAAGAGATTCGAAGCCAGTTTTTAGTTTCTCCAAACCCATCAAATTATGTTAATTTTATTCATCAGACAGAACCCATTTTAGCCATTTTCCTTTCATAAATTAGACATATACTCTAAAGCTGTTTAGATGAGTAGGTTCCAACGTAAATGGATTGTAGGAAAAATAAGGTAGGTACCTAAGTCAAAAGGCATTCAAAAACGTATTGTTTAATGAAAATTAGTTAAAAACAGTATTACTTTGTATCATTGGACCTCTTAAAATTTAGTCAAGCGAACGTATACCTTTGTACTTATTATTGGTATTGTTCTTAATAATGAGCATTATGGCGAAAAAGATGTACGTTGTTGACGGCGCATCGACAAGCTGATCGCGCCATCTATGCAGAAAAAGGGGGAACTTTGGTTGCCTGACAAATGGACGTGGCCAATTCAATCCCACTCACGTAACGTCGGGGGGCATGGTAGCAGAGGCAGCAGTGATGTCAGACATACCAACTTCTTGGTATAGGTACATACTAGTTTTTAGTGTCACGTACCATGTACCTTACTCGTCCTTGTATGTAAAAATAACAAGATTGGCCGTTGACCGACAAAAATACACTGACAACATAGAATAACCGACAAATTTCAGCGATGCATATAAAAAAACATTACAATCAGATTTTCCATAATTTATAAAACTTTATTAAGCCAAGCAGTCTCAATGAGCAGTTACCATTTTCCACCGTTCTACTAATTACTGGTAACGTGCTGCGCTCACGTTCAGGGGGAAAAAAACTTTCTAAAAACTATCGAACCCTCCCGGGTTCGATTCCCTCAAGGGAAAGTTTTTTTTAACGCAATAATCTTCAACATATTGTACGTGCTTGTGAATGATTAATATTCTTAAATTGATGAAAGAATCGAGTATTTTTAACTAAACATGATCAATTATGATTTTTTTTTCTGAACATGATTATAAATAGTTATAACACGGACAGAAAATCGCACAATCGCAGTCGACGCAGTCAGTTGTCAGTTTTTTACCACTGTGTCGCCACTGAACTATTAAGATTATTATCACCAAACCATTTTACTGACGATACATAAAGTGAAAGACATCGAAAATAGAGTGAATTTTTTTTTCGACATCCATATTTGTTTACGTCGGAGTTCTTTTCCATTGTTTGCTCAAGCGAACCGTCGTTTTCGATAAAAACCTTTGTTATAATTTTTTTTTCAATAGATTTTACATATTATATCCGAAATGCTAATATCGAAAAGAAATGTTAAAAGTGATATTTCCTCCGTGCGTTCGATAATTATTACTGCCCTCTATTAACGGTATACGAAATTGAAATATATTTTTTTTTCTGGGATGCGATTTCCGACACAGTTTGTCTCTCTGTATTGGCAGCGCCAGAGCGGAGCACAGGCGTACCAGTTTCCCGTCTCCAATACCAGCTACCAGCCGTCTAACATCCCGGGGCGGCGGCGGCCATGTTGAGATAGAAAAATAATAGACCCGGGCCGAACCAGCCAAACGCGACGAAACGTGTTTTTCTAATTACGAATTTATTTCAATGTTGTAGCTTTGTGTTTGCGTTCTATAATAATTAATGATTAACGTTTATTTGTGTCAAATGATTGTGACACTGTGTCGACACTAATTTTGGACGATATTTATCTTTGCTACAGAAACTTGGTCTTACACCTTTTCTTATTTCTTCATTGTGCTATTTCCCTACATGACTTTACTTGTGGTTGTGTTAAAATGATAAACTAGGTGGACTTAGTAATCCCCCCGATGAGTATCTGCCTTGCCGGGGTGAGGGGGCTTAGTAATCGCGGCCTGGTCACCCGCGATGAAGGTAACAAAGGTAACTCAAGGAAACCCATGAGGCCGTGCCAACACAAACGGCGTCACGGCCGGCCCCGGGAGGGGCTGCTCCTCTTGGTTTTACCCTCTAAGCCCAGTTGGAGCGGTAGTAGCTTGCGATGTCGTATGGGAGGCATAGCAGCTCAGCCGCCAGTGGAGGCCGCGGTGGGAGAGGAGTGCCGGTATTGAGGTACGCCGCTCTCCCTGCCTTCCGCGGTTTTGGTGGTATAGCCAAAGTTTGATGGCGGACGCAGTGGGGTCGCATGGGAGGAGGAGTGTCGGTATGGCGAGGGCCACACTCCCTATCCTCTGCGACCGTGTGGCAGGCGGCGAGGTCACTAGACTGACCCGTCGCAGGGGTACCTAGGGCGTTCGGACACGGGGACGTTCGGCGCCCAATTGGCGGGTAAGGTTTCCGGGGTGGTCGCGGCGTGTCTTGTGTTTCTGGCGCGTCGTGAAGGGGGTGCTCCACACCCCCAGTGAGGAGCCCGATACCGGGCAGCCGCGGTGTGTTCGTGGAAGAATGCGAAAGCGTCCCCACGTTCCTACCACAAGTGGCAGAGGCGGGAACACCCTGAGGGTTTTAGTGGTGTTGGAGATACATAATCGTACTGTCTCCCCGTGGCAGTACGACATGCGTGCGCATTTCCACGCAAAAATATATAAAAAAAAGGATGACTAGTAATAATAAACATGAAGCGTGATGATTATCGCATTCGTTTTATATTATTGGAAAATATCTAATTCGATATTTCAAAATGTCGAATTCGTGAAAGTAAGAGATTATCCGCCCGTAAAATGACGAGCTCGGATAAGAATTCCTAGAAGTATTAATTTTATTTTATTTGGTTTCTTACTTACAAAACTCACTCGAACTCTCCGCAAGAAGAATTTATAAATATTTTCTATCTAAAATCTTTCAAAAAGAAATAGGTAATATGCCTACAAAAAAAACACAAAATTATTCATAGTTTTATTTTAATTCATTATACAACACTAAAATATTAGGTATGTTATGTTAGTATTATATAAAAAATAATAATATTTTAGGATATACAATTTTTTTAGAAATGCAAGAATCTGAACCTGAAAAATATAAATACACTAAAACGGTAGGTACCTACTAAGTAAAATTGTCAGGCGATGTTTTAAATCGCCTTTCAACAGCCACATAGCAAAATTGCCTGGCGATTGCTACTCAGTTTTGCTTAAGGCTTTTTGGCATAAGTACGGACGTTTTCTTCTACTTTTCCATTATCATTCTCAAGGCCAGCCTCCCCCGCTTCGAAAGACTCCTTCCCGTTTATATTCTTGTAGGATTTGTAAGAAGTGTAAGTCTTAGCTTTGTATTTCTGATTTTCTTTTGGCACGTAGGTTCTCATTTTGTTCAAGTCCATAGGTTCCATATGAATCTGAAAGTAAAAATATTAAGTACTTTAATTTAAAAAAGTTAGCTAATATTTTGATCAGACTGACCAGAGGGCACTTGGGAGTTTCGTAACCTACGGTCAATCCTATTAGTGGCAAGAAGTTTTTTTCGTTTCTGATAGATAAAAACCTACTTATTAATCCAGATCTATTGCGTAGAGCGGGTCGATTCGGTCTGTTTAAAAATAGTAGTGGTTCTCATAATGTTATTTGTTTCTTAAATGTGGTGTTGGAATTTGAACGCAACATTAGTAGTACACAATATGCTTATTGCAATCGGGACCGAAAGTCGGTAGAAGTGACCTGGCAGCGTATTTATTGTGATTGGTTATGTAGTAGGTATGGTTGGATAGATTAATATACTTTATATATCTCTATTTATTCTTACCTTTAGTTCCGGAAGCTTGAAATCGTGAAAACCATGGGACTTCATTTTAGGGAGTTTTGGAAATATTGGCAGACCGAAAGTTGGTAATACGTCCTGAAAATAGTAAAGATATGTTGTTTAAGTACTACTGAAATAAACAATTTAGAAGTTTTATACATAGCTTATAAAAATATTACTATTATTATCTTGAGGCTAGATAATGCTGTGTAAATTGTCCAGCATTATTTATTTATTTATTTTAGCTACCTACTAGTTCGTCTTTGTGTGTTTTTTTATCATATTTACCTGATTATAAAACTGTCCTTGTACTACAACTATTATCAAATTACATATACGTATAAAAATACATTTATTTCCTATCTTAAACTATTTTCCTTATTTTTGTTGTGTTGCTAAGCAGGTTCCTGAAAAATATATTAACTCATGAAATATTACAAAATAAAACATAAATTATTAAACGTAATAAGTTTAGCAAATACAAAAATAAAGCAATATTAATTCATGGCCATACGTACTGTTTATTCATGTTTTTTGGCAGAGTAATTGACTAAAACAAATAAAGTAAAATAAGTACCAGGCAAATAATGATGTAAAATCCACGATAGAGTATCAAAAACTTTTATACAAATCCATAATCTTACTTTTTTCATGAACAACCTCTCCATTCGTATTTGACCCGAATTCAGCTGTGCCTTCCCCTTCAGCGTTGATAGAGGTTTTCACAATGACCCCAGTATACTTCCCTCCGGGCTTTGGCTTTACTTTCAATATATCTTCAATATCCGGTAACGAAAATGGTTCAATAGGTACTTCAGGTGTAAACGGCATGAACGGCATACGAGGAATATGAGGCGGTCGAGGTTTGTTTCTGCCAAACGTGATGTAGGGAAGAAGGGGAGGTTGGAGTAGATGAAGTTGGGGGAATCCTGGTAGAGCTGGTGGCTGTGGGAGCTGCAGGGCCGGCCTATACTTAACCTGTAAATACATGATGTGATGACTAATAACAGTGTGTGTGTGTGCCTAACAAAGACGAACTAGTGTGTGTGTAGATTTGTTACCTCCATCCAACTGAAACAAAAGAAAACCTCATGTACAACTTTGATAACTAGAAATCATTATATGTATGAATAACGTCTATTTTCTTAGGCTTATAAAATAAGCTGATACACATGTCAGATTTTTAAATTATTGTCAAATTTTAAACTTAATTATTATGAAATATGAAATCAAGTGTTAATTGATTCTCTTCACTTAATTTTTTTTGTTCAGTAGCGGAGGAAGTGAAAAGATACCACTACGATAAACCGAAATTTGAGTTAGTTAACTCAAATTTTACTTAAGTGTATAAGGTTGGAATTCGATAGTAGCTTAAAATTTTATTTAATAAATGATTCTTACTCTTCTTCAGAATTATCGTATCCACTGTGCCCCATTGAACCTGGAACAGATGAAATGTAAATAATTTACCAACTTACGTGAAGCAGTTTTCGTAATGTTTTCCAAATAATATGTTTGTTATATTCAGTAGCTAATCTAGGTAAAAGAAAATGACTGCCTTGGAAGAGCGAGAGTCCCTAATACAGGTATTTCTTTTTTTTTTTTAACATAAGAACAAGAAAAATACTCAAAATCAACAGCGTTTAGAAGATATATCCGAATTTAAAAAATTTTTAAAAATTCTGGGCTTCGATATATCTTCTAAACGCTATTGAGTTTTAATATTTTTATTTCAGTAAATATTTTTCAAACACAAAATAATTATCTGTAGTCGTATAAATAATACGTTTTAAATGGTGAAACGAACCATTTGTACAAAATAATTATAAATAATACGTTTTATTCGTGAAACGAACCATTTGTACAAATGGTTCGTTTCACGAATAAAACGTATTATTTATACGACTACAGATAATTCGACCCACACTAGCGCCGCCACCTATTTTATCTTATTATAACAACAACAAACGAATTTTCAAAAGTCCATTGAGCAAATTTTTGATACCTATCATAAGTTTTTTATTAATGCCTCTGTAATAGTTTTATTTTGTATACTTTTCAGAGATGCAGAAACAGATTTTGGTGGCAACCATGAGCTACTTCGCATCTCTGCATAAACTATACAAAATAAAACTATAACAGAGGCATTAAAAAAAGCTTATGATACGAGTAGGTACCACAAACTGCCCAATGGGGTTTTGAAAATTCATTTGTTTAACGTAATAATAAGATAAAATAGGTGGCGGTGCTACTGTGGGTCGGAGTAGCGCCTTAAAAGGGAATCTTAAACTAACATTGTTTGAGATTATATATATACGAGTAAATAATCGAAATCTGAATCTAAGATTTCTTGCATAGTTAAAAACAATAGGATTGAGCATTGCCAGCAGATCTTGCTCATTTATTTAACAAATCACAACGGGATAGATAGAACGAGTACCTGTTTAGGTACTCGTTCTATTTAGGATATTTATCCTAATGAAATTTGGCTCTTTTGCATGCTATTGTTAACCACTGCTATTAATTCTAGAATCGACTACTGTGAAGGAGTCAATAATTAAATGGTGCCTTTTGTAGCAAACTTACATGACGCACAATGTTTGAACAAATGTTCTGAAAACGCGCACAAAGGAAGAGTTTTTCGAAATTATTGTGAAATCATCAGCATCATCATAATTCGTACATTTACACCGATTTTCAGAACTTGTGCCTCTGTATTATGAAAAACACCACTAGATAATAAATAACCTATGGTTTTCTTATTTAAAAGGATTGAAGAAGAATTATTTTCTTATATCAAGGTCTAGTGCATTGTTGTGGTTGAAAAAGCATAATATTTTGAAACTATTTTCTTAAACAATAAGGTATTAGACGGCATCTTGAATAAATAACCTAGGTGTCTTTGCTAAGCAAAGCCTTTGCTTCCACAGAACTTTATTTAAATACTAGTTTCAGTGCGCGGCTTCACACGCGTTTTCCGGAATAGAATAGAATAGAATAGAAAATCTTTATTTGTGTAACATTACATAACATGACATTATGACTAAAATTAGAATTAATATTAGACTTAATGCTACACAAAAAGGCCACCAGCTCAGCTTAATGCTGCTATGGCACAAGGGCCATAGCAGCGCTGGTTTACAGCGGTGCCAGGGAGAAGTGCAGTGCTACCCGCTACACCAATCTTACACACGTAAATATAAACAAAGTTATAATCTAATAAAATTTAAGTTAAAGTTAAACATAAATGTTGTTCTGTAAATGTGTCAAAATTACACATTTACAGAACAACACGCAAAATATCTACAGAAGAAATAATTAAAAAGAGCTATAGATAGAGCCATAATAGTGATGGTAGTTAGTAAATAGGCCCATTTCTTAAATAGATAAAAAATAGGCTCATTTCTTAAATAGATAAAAAATTCAATGCAATGTGTTTTTTATTGCAATTTGTGTAGGTATTGGTGGAGCCCCTGAGGACACCGGTCTCTTAAGAGTCCGGGCAACAGGAGCCACCAGTGTGTATGCATGTGAGGGTGTGTGCGTTTCTCTTATATGTTATGTGTGCGATTACCTATTTATGATTGGTGCTCCTGAGGACACCGATCTCATGAGAGTCCGGGCAACAGAAGCAACCAACAAAGTAAGTGTGTGTGTGAAATAAATAATATAAATATAATAAAAAGTAGCCTGTGTGTTATTCCAGGTCCAGAACTACAACTTTGCAAAATTTCAGTTCAAACAGTTCAATAGTTTGGTGTGAAGAGGTAACAAACATCCAAACATCTCAACGTCAAAATTATCTCATTTTTAGTGTTCCGTACCCGAAGGGTACAAAACCCTATTATTAAGCCTCCGCTGTCCGTCCGTCCGTCTGTCACGTGGCTATATCTCATGAACCGTAACAAGTAGACAGTTGAAATTTTCAGATAATGTGTATTTTTTTTGTTGCTATAACAACAAATAATAAAAATAAAATATATATCAAAATTAAAGGGGAGCCAACTACAACAGATAGACACATGAAACTTTCTATAGTTAAGTAACACTACAACTTTAACAATAAAAAATACCAAAAATAAAATAAAGTTGAAAGCTTAAAGAGGTCTCCGAACACGTGAAAATTTGATGTTATTTGAAAAAGTTCCCTGATTTTTACGGTATGGGACCCTTCGTGTGCGAATCGACTCGCACTTGGCGGTTTATTAATATTACTGTTGTGATAAGTGCAACTTTTAAGAGGCATTTGCAGACCCTTTGGGCTAAAATCCATACTTATATTATAAATTCGAAAGTAACTCTGTCTGTCTATCTATCTGTCTGTCTGTTACCTTTTCACACCTCAACGACTTAACAGATCTTAATGAAATTTGGCAGGAAAGTAAATAATATCCCGGGGACGGACATAGGCTACTTGAAAAGCACGTGCAAAGCCGCGGGCAGCAGCTAATAATATATAAAAGTGCACCTAGTAAATTTAATTTGGGCCGGAACAACTGAACTCACCAACTGTCAGAGCCCCAAATAAGACCACAACAACAAGGATGCTCGTGATTGCCATTATCGGCAATTTAACAGCACTGATAAGAACCCTTTCACGTGCAATAACCAAAGGTAAAACACAGACTGCAGACAAATACAGGCTATATCCATATAAGTAACAATGTTGTTGTTACTGAAAACAGTTGAACAAATAAGTGTGACGAACAAAATTTCTCAGAAATACCATTGAAAATTTAATGAAAAAAAGCCCGCACGTGTATTTTAGATGCTTTGTGCAGATCTTTGTGAAATAGTTATTAGAATACATAATATTAAGTGAGAATAATATATCTGAATATGATGGAACGCATGAGTAGGTAACTAAAAATAAAAAATAGAACATGTCTTAAGCAATTAATCGTATTTGTACCTGCCTTATCTACTTTCAACAACCAGAAGGTAGATAGGTTACCCACTGTCATATAGAAGGTGTACCTATGTATTTTGCTGTAATAAATACTTTTTTATTACTTTACTTACTTACTGAATACAATATACCTAACCAATGTTTACCAACTCAAACCAAATTGTAAGTGTATTGATATTTTATAAACGTGCTTGTAAATAAGGAGGTAGTAGCTAGGTACCCTGAGAGAAAATTATCGATCATGATATTGTTTTCCTCGTCGATTTCAACCATGCAGACTGAAATAAACTAAAGGTAGAGAAGAGATACATGAGATGAAGGCTAGAGATAAACCCAGCGCAACTAGTCGATACAGATGTATTTGTGACTCATACTATTTTTGCCCCTCATTGTACTTTTTCTAAACGAGCGGCGTAGATAGTATGAGTAAATGAAAACTCACGACTACATTTGAATTGACCTGAGCGGCGTAAATAGTATGAATAATAAACACACGACTACATCTGAATTGACATGAGCGGCGTAAATAGTATGAGTAATAAACTCACGACTACTTCTGAATTGACCTGAGCGGCGTAAATAGTATGAGTAATAAACTCACGACTACTTCTGAATTGACCTGAGCGGCGTAAATAGTATGAGTAATAAACTCACGACTACTTCTGAATTGACCTGAGCGGCGTATATAGTATGAGTAATAAACTCAAGACTACATCTGAATTGACCTGAGTGGCGTAAATAGTATGAGTAATAAACACACGACTACATCTGAATTGACATGAGCGGCGTAAATAGTATGAGTAATAAACTCACGACTACTTCTGAATTGACCTGAGCGGCGTAAATAGTATGAGTAATAAACACACGACTACATCTGAATTGACCTGAGCGGCGTAAATAGTATGAGTAATAAACTCACGACTACTTCTGAATTGACCTGAGCGGCGTAAATAGTATGAGTAATAAACACACGACTACATCTGAATTGACCTGAGCGGCGTAAATAGTATGAGTAATAAACTCACGACTACTTCTGAATTGACCTGAGCGGCGTAAATAGTATGAGTAATAAACTCACGACTACTTCTGAATTGACCTGAGCGGCGTATATAGTATGAGTAATAAACTCAAGACTACATCTGAATTGACCTGAGTGGCGTAAATAGTATGAGTAATAAACTCACGACTACTTCTGAATTGACCTGAGCGGCGTATATAGTATGAGTAATAAACTCAAGACTACATCTGAATTGACCTGAGTGGCGTAAATAGTATGAGTAATAAACTCACGACTACTTCTGAATTGACCTTCAGTAGTGGGTAGGGTAGCGTAGAGGCCGTGTTAGAATTCGCACCACCGCAACTCTTCCCGTGGGTGTCGTAAAAGGCGACTAAGGGATATTCACCGGGCAGCAGCGCTTCCTGCAGAACAATTCTACCACCGAACTGAGATCCCCAAACCGCATGCCCAGCGTGGGGACTATGGTCATTACCCCCATATGATAAAAGCCAATATGGCACTCATAAGAGGAGGCCTGCGTCTAGCAGTGGACCAGTATAGGCTGCAAATTTAGTCTAGCTGTTCTTTGTATAGAACGATGAAGTATTCTTTAATTAGCCATCAGAACTTTATTCTCTTACACATTTGTATTCATTTTCTCATTGAATTAGTTGTAAATTTTCTGAACATTTATAAAAACAAAAAAATAAATTGTTATACAACCATTTTTGGCTGCGAGAGAAATTGGGACCTACAAAAGTTCTGTCATAATCCAACCTTAATATCCATAATGAAATCATAACCAACATGACTAGTGCCAAGGAGAATGTTTCTTTTATTGCGTCGCGAGCATGGCAACCGGACGTAGGTAACATTTTGGGCAAAACCCAGGTTGCGTAAAATAACTTGCTCCTTTATAACACGGAATTTGGGAATTGTGTGTAATATTTAAGCCGTTAAGGCGTGGGTCTACCTAGAGTTGCATGCAAATCTGCAAGTTTTTGTCACTAAATAATACGCATTAAAATATTACACACAAGAAAATGTTGTGAACACATAGCGGCTGTGTTATCAAAGCAACCCTTTGACGCTATACTTCATCACAGCTTGGTGCTTGGTTGGCATTGACATAATCTATTATTATGGTTTGTTGGCTGTAGGTATAAATACAAGCACTGTGTATGATTAAAAAACATGATCCGTCAAGTAAGTAAGTAAGGTATCTCTTAAAATTTCGAGTACTGAAAACTTTCATTTTCATTTCTCATTTTTTTTATATTTTTCTTATAATCTGTACAGGCGCACGAAATGTATTGTTATTTAAAATTGTACTTGTATAAAGTTGTACTTGCTGAGATATTAAAGACGGAAAAAAGGACAGAAAAAGCGAGACCATAAGCTTTAGGAGTTTCGAAACCGATCTCCTATCTTTAAAATTCTAAAAAGGCGAGAGAGATCCATAGAGATCCATCCTAGAGATCCATCCAAGCTATGCGTTTTAATCCTGCATTTCAAATATCGTCAGGCACGTAATACAGGATCTAAGGATGTGCTAAAATTGCATAATTTACATATTAACCATGTGTCAAAATAAACTCAATCAAGCACAGTTACCGCAGCGTTACATCAGAATCAGACTGGTGGGAGTTCTACGTCATGCATTGACATTATCGTTGCATCCTTTATCGATTGGAAAGCTAGCTGTGATGACTTCATTTGAAGTGCCTTCTTCTTTTTAACCTAATAAAATTTATATTTATAATTTAATTAATAAGGCTTCTAAAACTAAAACTTAATTCTAAAACAGCTGAACATTATAACCATGCTCTCTACCATCTGTCACCAACGTATACCCAGCTACTTTACTAACATAGCTAGAAGAAATCCAGATAACCTGGAGCAACTGGCTGTTGTGGGCAAGGTGGACGGGAAAAGGCCACGAGGCCGATAACCAAGCCGCTGGTCTGCCATTGTGAAAGAGATTTGAAGTGACATTTTTAGTGACCACTGCTCTCAGACAAGCCGAAGATGGCGTGAAAGCAGGTAGTCAACTGATCAACTAAGGCTTATCAAAGCGGGCACGATCTTTAGTAATGAATAACACTATGAACAAGAAAAATAAGGCTTCATCATGTAGGGGGTGTTTTGCCATAATTACCACGCTTGGCGAGCGTATTGGTGATCGCACAATATTAAGAAGGAAGCTGCTGCCCTTCCTCTTTTAGGATCCCTTAGTCAGCTTTTACGACGTTCATGGGCTGTCCGCTATTAGTGGCGTCGTATAGGAGAGGCTTTTGTAAGGACGTGTGTGGGCTGACATTCCGGGATGAAAGCTACTAGTTACTAAGTTCGTTTACGATTAGACTGGTCTGGGGGGGACCAGAATTATGTGGGACTCGACGTCCTGATAAGGACGTAATACCCACTAAAACCTCTCCGGTGACCCCTCTCTCGCCATTTTCGCCGAACCACGGGAACATTTAAACCTACCGCGGCCCGACTGACGTCCCCTCTTCCTCCCATACATAGCCGGCGAGCCCACCATTCCACACACTCGCCGACCCCATTCATCCGTCACGTTTCCTAGCTACTGCCCCTGGCTTTGCACGCTCATTTCCTAGATAGAAAGTATCTCAGTCTATGTCCGTCCTTGGGATACGAACTATCTCCATGCCAAATTTCATTAAGATCCTTTCAAGCATTTTGGCGTGAAAAGGTAACAGACAGACAGAGTTACTTTCGCATTTATAATATTAGTATGGAAGTATGGATGGGTTCCAAATTTATATTGAACTAAAGCTCAAGGGCATTACTTGTTTTTATTTAAATATAAATAGGTTGTCTGTACCTTGGGGTCCGAACAACGCCCCTTGTAGAACAGATCCACCACCGAACTGCGCTTTACAACTTGCATGCTCATATTGGGGAAAACAGCGTTACCCCTAACGATTAAAGCCAATAAGCCGCTCATTCAGGAGAGGTCTATGTCCAGCAGTGGACTAGCATATGATGGGCTGATAGGCTGGCTAAATGTAGGTTAATTGTCAGGGGACGTTATGTGATTTGAATACCTACATCTTAAACTAATTATGGAAATCAGAATATCCTACAAGAACAAAAACTGCCCATCCATTTGAATAATCATCTACCTAATATCAGATAAATTAAATTTATATAAAACTAATACAACACTCTTAAGACAGGTTTCCTAATCTGCAATTAAAATATATTCCTATTATTCGATAACAGGTGGATTAAAACCTACTAAATTTCAACCAAAATTAATATAGGTTTATCAAATTTAGTATCCATCTTTGTTGTATCTATATATTCCTTTATGTTGTGTTATCTTATTTTTATGCAAGTGCCATATATCAAAGAAAGAAGAAGTTTTCTGTTTTTAAGGGAGGGCGCACACCAGTCATACACTTGTATTACGACAATTGTAGCGCCACATTTGAAAGGCGACACAGACCAAGGGCACATTTTTTAGTAGTGAATTAATGTGTCCTTGATAGATAGATTGATAGATCATTTATTCAATAAAAAATTCTTTATATAAATTGGTAGCAATGCCTTAAAGCCTATGTTAGGTTTGTCTAAGCACTGGGTTCTCTTTATTTTTAGAATTTATTATTACCTACTGTGGTTTAACGCGTCGCTTAGTTATATGTATAAATAAACCTAAATCTTAGACAAAACAATCAAAGATAACAGTCATAATAAACACACACATTGGTAACAATTATCTATGCATTTACTTATCTACGACCAGAATGTTGCAAAGTTTATTCATTCAGCGCTTATCGCCGCTTATTACCATCATCTACAGGGTACTCCAATTTAGCATAGAGTTTTTGATAGGAAATATATTGGTTTTCGTGCTTGCGTGCAGATAATACGCGGGCGGTAAATACATATGTAGCCATGTCTGGTATGCGGCTTCACTATGAATTAAGATACACATTTTAAACGGCTGCAGTGCCGGTTCTCAAATTTCGTCATTAATTACGTATTCTTTCCGTGTGTCACCGCTTGGGACATGATCTTCAATGTCATTGATAGATCTTTACTTGCCCATAACTAGTTTTCCTCCAACCAACATGAAAAAATCGTGAGTTTCTGATCGGTTTAGCTAGATAATTATCTAGAATATATGGGGAAAAACACTAGAAGCTGCGTCCCACCATCAGATGATAGTAGCAAATTGTGAGAAAAAAATCCAAAGCTAGAGGTTGATTGAGCCAGAAAGATTTCGATTGAATGTTGGAAATTGCCACTACCGTTGTAATGGCAGTTTCCAACATTTAATCTATTAGGCATCTATCGACTAGGCTTCTAGGCAGTAGGCTGCCTCGGTGCGGCGAAAAGCCGACATGTAGGTATGGTAGAGCTAGTTATGGTGGTAGGTCTAAAACAATAGACGCAGACGCTGAAAGCCATTCACTGAAAGAGACCAGACATCGGAAAGGCCACGTCAGAACTCGGGCATACAAAGAAATAATTACAAAGCCTTTTACTTGTTGCTAATGATTCATCTTCTGCTAAGTACTTAACCAATAAGTACTTAATACAGCTAGCTACGGCTTTGCACGTTTCGTGCAGATGTAAAATTTGTCGTGGAGGTGATCACTGTCTTCGTCGTCGTGCCACTTTGATTATATTTATCGTTTACTAGCTGCAGCCCGCGGCTTCGAACGCTTTTTTCCGGAATAAAGCTAGCCTATGTCCGGCCCCGGGATACCATCTACCTCGCTGCCAAATTTCACCGAGATCCGTTCAGCCGTTCTTGAGTTATAAATAGTGTAACTAACACGACTTTCTTTTATATATATAGATTTAGAGGTGAAGGTTATGACTAATTTTCAAATGATTTAGTCCGATTCTAAAATTTATTTTATTATTTAGTACCTATCTACTTACCGTGTCCGTGGGGTACCGAGGCACTCCGAGTTTTTAAAAAGTTATCTGAGCGTCTGGTCGACGCGACGCGTGACCCGAGAGCTGGCGGGTATCTGGCGCAGCGCATCAGCATTGCCATACAGCGGGGCAATGCAGCCAGCGTCTTGGGGACGCTTCCGACTGGTATTGGTATGGATCAGTTGAGCTACCAGTAGATTGTTTGCAATAATCTGCAGTAAGATTAGTTGTTTCAACTGTAAATACTAGTTCTAATTTGTTTTTATTATTGAATTGTAACTTTCTTTGTCAATAAAGTCTTTTAAAAAATAATAAAATATCTACTTACCAATCAAATTGATTCCTGATACGGAGTGAGCGAAGCCGCATCTACAAAATAGCAGGTATTTTGTAAAACAGATGTCGCCGTTTAAAAAAATATTTGGTATATTGATTTCATATAAATTAACCCAGTGTGAGGCATAAGCACTATAATAATAAAAACCTTAGAAATGAGCAACGCATTTCTGAGAGAAAGAAAGGCCTGTCGAAGTTTAAAAGATTTTGGGATATTATTTCTTATAAATAAATGAGGCTTACTATAATAATAAAAACCTTATAAACTGCGAATAGCTGTACGCTCGTAGCTGACCAACACTTGAAAGGGTGATTAAGACCCCAGAAACCGTTTTACCTCGACGACTACGCATTTGAATTTGTATACACTATTTTATTTTTTGATAAAATTTACCCAATAAGTAAGTTAGGAAAGTATCCTGTCTCGGGTGATAAATGACTAGCTACGTGCGCGGGCGCATGACGCACGGCCGTGACACGGGGACGTGCGGCCCTGCGACCGTAGGCGCCTTATGTGACAATCAGGGCTGCCAGTCAAAAATATTTTTCGATAAGGGATAATTTGATTTTGTAGATAATATATATTTTGCTGTTCTACCTTCACTACTAAGACAGTGGGGTAGTTGAACTGGATGACCCTGTAAACCCTAGCCAAAGCCGGCTTTCGTGCTTGTTAAAGGGCTCTGGGATTTTGGCGTGATTGGTTTACGATTTAAGAATTTTACCAAAGTCTCTAAGTACCTGAAGACCCATAATACATGTCGTAGTTGCAAATAATTCACAGCCTATCTAATAAGTTCGATTTTTTAAAATATATACTTGTGTCTAATTGAAAATTTAGCATGCCTACATAAACATGGCAGAAAATAATTAACTCATATCTACATAAGAGATTGTATGCACATATGTTTATATTTCTTGCAAATAAATATATGACATATGACCAGTGAACGGGAAAAAAATTGGAAGAAAGAAAGAAAAAACTTCAAAAAACTTGGAACGGAAAAAACTACTGCATATGACTATCTCGTACTATATTTAGCAAATGTTCACATCATGTACTGATACCCCTAGAGTTAATAAAACAATCTATATCATAATCACCTGCGGTTCTACTCGCAGATACTCTTAACTTGAAGGGCGTGAAAGAGCAGGGTGAGTGACTTTAGTACCGGTACTTTCAGGAATTGATTCTTCGATGCAAAAAAACGAGTACTGTTTTAACCTTTTACTAATTAATAGCCTGTATGTTCAGGATATGAGTGATTGTTTATTTTGAAGTAGAAGTAAGATTTATTTTTTGTACGAGCCTACGCAGTTTTTAGGCCTATTGAAATGGATTAGGTACGCGGTTTTGTATCATCTGCCAATTGTGCAAGTCAGTTAGATCAACCAAAGATTTAATTCAAACAAAAACATTCCCTCAACACACTAAACAAAGTACAGATTACAAAAGCAAACCTCGCCCTTTTCTTCCGTGCACTAACTCACGTGCTTAGACTCCGCAACCTTAGCGAACGATTGGTTTTCCCAACCATTCGACCATCTTATTTTCCTGAGACAATACCGCCGTTAAGACGTAAATGGGAAGAGTACAGTAAGGTACCAAGTCAATGTGGTTCTGGTGGGGGGATCTGTACCGCAGGATGTCGTCTGAGCAGCGCAGTGGGTTTTCTGAAGGCTGCGTTGCGAGCCGCATGCCAACACCTCGGCTGACCTCGCACGACCCTATTAAAACAAGATACCTCACTCACCCGGCATAGTCACCGATGATCCGAAACATGAGGTTCATGTACGCGTGTTTGTGTATTGCGGGGGTCGTGAAAATGGCGGTGCCCGCGCCGGCTAACGGATTCGTGTTCCCGGATGAGAGGCGGGAGAGGAAGATAGAGCCTGTGATCACTCCTCCCGTGCTGCCGATTTTGGAGCATTTGGAGCGGGATCCTAGTACGTTGCTACCGAGTGAGAGACGCGCGCCGCAGAGTGGCGTGAAGCCCCGGTTTGGATTTGGAGGAGGGTTCAACGTGGCTCCTTCGAACGGGGGTTTGACGGCCAGCATCAGCAGCAGTGGTAGCGGGCCAGGGGGCAGCCAGTCAGCTAGCCAGTCCTTTGCTTTTGGTTTCAACGAAGGGTTCAGCGCCTCGCACTCCGCGAGCCAGGCGGCTTCTTTCAACGGCTTCGGCAGGTCAGTGACATGCGTGTTATTGGTCCGGTTAGTGGCATAGGATGTTACGTCAACTTTATGGTCGAGATAGTGACAATTGATAAACTTGAATTATCTGTTAATTTGAAGGACATCGGAACATTGAGAATGTGGATCCACATTTTTGGATATAAATTATTTTTTGTAAATTTTTCATAGAAAAGACATCAACGCGCTTTTATCAAATATGACATCCATTTCTAAGCTCGAGAATTAAAATATTCTACCGATTTCATAATAACGTTGAATGAACCTTTAAAATACAAAAGATATCAACGCGTTTCTATCCAGGTTCAGCTATAGCTAGAATAGGTACAAGCTTATGACTTGGGTTACATTTGTTGTTGCATTGCAATAGTAGACTATTGAGAAATTGTGGATATGCAGGAAGTAGGTAGATACTACTAAATATTGCGTAGAAGGTGTGTATTTTCAGTAAACACGGAGTAGAAGGATTTCCTTGCAATAGGTTGGATTCTTATTTTAAGTAAATGATATGCTTCTCATTAACCCCAGATCAAGTATATTTTAATTGTTAAATACTACGCCGACCTGTTTTACTCGAATATATCTAGTTTTAGCGTACAAATGACTAATTTTACATTATTTCTCAACGCAAGCCAACAGATCAAACGAGGTAATTTAAACATACCTAATCCTATCATCTTCTTTGGCCTTTATTCCTCTTATAAATAATAAATAATGCTGTACAATTCACATAGCATCATCCAGCCCCAAGCTAAGCAGAGCTTGTGTTATGGGTTTTACTAGATAACTGACTTACTACTACATAAAGAATGGTCTGAGTAGTGTTCGTATGGCACTTCGTAGATAGGTTACAAGTGATATAGGGGCATCTTCTTTCATAGACGTATCACCACCTTCCGGATCGCAATTTGTCAATAAAGTCAGTTTCATAATAAAAAACCAAATTGTTAAAAATTAGGCAAAATGTATAGAAACATAAATTTTAGGGACTGTTGAAAACGCCGCAAAAGCCATCAAGTCATATCATTGCGCAAATTACTATACCCAATATTTGAAATAGTTTAAGCAAATACAATGTAGCTAAACGTCTTCTATTACAAAACACATGAGCGTGGACAAATAGCAAGCACTTGAGGTTACCGTTACCGAGTGACCATGTGATTTATGTCTTTCGCATGTAGTTAACTACACCAACAGACCTACTCGTATGTCCAAGATATATTATCGAGGACCTGGCAAAATATAACCTTTAAAATATTCTTCACAGGGCCCAACTTACTGTTGAAGTAGAAACTATTGACCAACAACAACAACAATGTTTAGTGGTAGTATCAACAAACGTAATAATCAACCACGAATATCAATAACCCAACTTATAATTGGTAGAATAATCATTCTAGCTCTGGATCACTTACTATTGCTGGGTGGCTTCTTTCGCCTAATTGATATAGTAAAAGAGTAATAAGAAACTTTTAGTGTTTTATTTATATTGCGTCATGTAATGTTTTATTTGAAAGCCTGTACTTGGGCAACTTGAGGCTGCGACACTTTTTTTGCCATACCTAAGCCTCGTTACAAACAATAGTCTTATTATGTTTTACAGTAACTTCAGTGGCAGCCAGGCTAGCAGCCAAGCAGCATCATTCAACGGTGGCGGTACCTCTGCCTCCGGCGCGGCCTCTCAAGCATCGTCCTTCGGAGGTTCCGCCAGCCAGAGTGCTTCTTCAGCCTTCGGGTTTAATAGTAATGGATTTGACTTCCAGCCGTCTGAGGTAAGCGATATGATGTATTGAATAGTTGAAGCTTCGACCGGAAAATAGAAGAAGATAAAAAAAACGGAAGAAGATAGAAAAGGAAAAAGGTAATGTTGCTCGGACTGCAAGTCTGGCTCGGTCGGGATAAATAAAGAAAACCATTCTCAAAATAAATGGGCTATGCTTAACAAAAGCTTATAATCTTAAATTAAGTGGAGTCTCGTAGAGTACATTTCCAATTTTTATACGATTGAAAAAAGCACCTTCATTAGTCGCATTCAAAATAATCATAAAACTTTCGCAAAAATAATGGATTGCCAATTATTTCGTTTTGTGCAAAAAACTCAACAATTAAGTCTTAATGAGTTGTTTTTATTTTACATACCTAACATGATTCCTTTTGTTATTCCAGGCCACCTTCGGCGAAGGTCTTCTAGACGTGAGACACCGAGGAGTCTCCAATTTCCCCTTCCCTCAGTTCCCCAAGGGTTTTAATGCGGCTGCCTTCAGGAACTCTCGGTCTCGACCTTCGAGCAGAAGTAGAGAGGGATTTATTACTACTTATATAGTTTCAGATTAAGGAAACAAATTGAATAAAACATCAAAAATACAAGCAAGTTCTAGTCGTGATTGCAGAGATAAAATCGTAAGGCTCGTTTAGGGAAGGTTTTTTTTTGATATTCATACCATAAATTCTCGATTTTTTTAGGGTGAGACTTTACTTCTTTTACAGAACAGTCAATGAAAAAAAATTGCGCCCGAGAGTTCGCATTCCATGACTTTTTTTTAATGTCTGGATATTTATTTTATTTATTCTTTTATCTTCTCACCTTTTTCTAAAACAGAAACTCAATCTAAATTTTACCCACATTAAGTGAATGATTAAATGGAAATTGTATAATTTATTTTTAGGTATTAAGGTTTTTTTTTATTTAACGATCGAAACTTTTTACAAAGTAAAAACGATAAAAAATATATTATTTAGCTTGTCAGTTTTATTTCCTATTTTTGTACCTTACATTTATCAATAAGGATAATGTAATTATAATATACATATATATTATTCTGGGCACTCTGCCTTCTGGTGACGGCTTAGATTTTTAAGAAATAGATATAAGGGTATATACTAGTTGTAATTGTATTACAATATATATATATATATATAAAGAAAGACATGAAATGTTGTACGATTTACGGGAAACTAATTTTCCGCTATTTAAATTCCTTGTAGAACGCAGAAAATATTAAAACACGCTAAAATATTTAAACTTCGGTCAAACCTGTGTCAGGGCCCGACCTCGTAAAAATTAAATCGAAATTTCTGATTCGCGCTCGTGCAAACGCTAATTCAAATTCAAATTCATTGTGCTTTATTTCCTCTAGACCTTATAGGACTCTTGGACGCGTCACAAAATTCAAATTACTTATGATGTAAAACTAGGAAATAAAGTGATCACTTTGATTTTTGTTCACTTCAATCTTTTTATGATAAAGTAAAAAAGCGAACAAGAAACCTGTACTTTGTTAGGTTGTTAGTTTTCGAGTTGGAGCAAAACTTGTCCCAAGCCTTCTTATCCTCGCTAGATAATCTGATATTTTGAAAGGATATTTTTTCAACTCATTTGGAATTTGTTGTAGAAGCGTATACATTGTCCTTTAAAAAATACATTAGTCTTGTGTAGCCTAGTTGTGGGCACAGCGAGTTTATTCTCATTTCTAGTATTTAAATTATGTATGTCGCTATATTTAGGGAACCGATTGATATTCCTATGAGTGTACAACAAGTTTTCATAAATATGTTGACATAATATGGTACTATAATCTTATGCAAGTGACATAAGAGTTGATTTTGCATGAAAACGAATCAGAAACTTAGATTTTGTTTTTCTGAGTAGGCCTCCAGATTCCTTGTCGAAGACTCGGAAATGGAGTTTTTAAATAGTCCTGCTGTTGGGGCATGGTATCTTTACGCATTCTTTTAATTTGAATCATAACTAAATCTCATCTTTTATCGTCACATTTGCATAGAAATCGAAATATTTCAATAATGTTTTCTATGGACATTTGTGACTTATATTGTAAACTATCTGCGCTCCGCGGCTTCCCCCACGTGGAAAGTGATTGCACGCCCCCTAAAGTTTTGTAAAACTAAAAAATACGTGTATCATTATTTACTTCATAGTTTATTACGAATTACAAACTTTACAAACCCGATTTACCCCATTTTCAGGAAAATTTTGAAAAATCCTGAGTTACGGGTTCAATATTTTTGTATTCTCTGTAATTTTAAGCTAATTGGGCAACTGGTTAAAGAGTTACAAAAAACACCAAAAAAAAAACCTTTCCACCCCCTTAGGGGTGGAATTTCCAAAAATCCCTTCTTAGCGGGAGGTTGTATAGTAACAGGTGCCTGCTTTTCAAATTTCAGCTTTATAGCTTCAGCTGTTTGGGCTGGGCGTTGTACCCAGAAAATTGCTTGCTCGTTTATATATTATGATTGACGTATCCAAGTGTTCCTTGTGCTCCTACGGCCAATAAATAAGTATAAGCCATTCAGAAATTCGGCCACGGAGGCCAGTCTCAAGCCAGGTGCGCAGGACATATTTAGTACACAACAGTGTGCGCAAACACACGTGCGTGCTCTACTTCTTCACTCTCATAATAAGATGGAACGGCATACCAACACGACCAGGGAGAGGTCAGGCGCAGGACCGATAAGTGTACATATAGATAAGATAAGTATGAGTACACTTACTCCAAATAGGTGAACGCAAATAATAAAATTAATACTTACTACTAGTTTATAGGTTTTGTACGACCACAGTTTTAGATCGATGAAGAGACTAGCAAAAGTTTTCACAGCTGCCATGATAAAATTGTAAGGCTCTGAAATAGACTTCTGCTGGTTTTGTATAGCAATGTTTTAAATATTTTGATACCATTTTTTGGTTGTTGATCACAGAAAATTAAAAGAAGGAGATTAAAAGGACATAATATGTAAAAAAAATTAACAAACATTATATTATAATGTTTGATTTGACCAAGTTATTGCAAGGTGCTTTTCAATTTTAGCAATGTTTTAAATATTTTATTAACATTTTTTGATCGTTGATCACAGAAAATTAAAAGGAGTTGTACATAATATTTAAAAAAAAATTATTAATTTAATTAATCAAACATTATATTATAATGTTTGATTTGACCAAGTTATTGCCAGGTGCTTTTCTTACCAAAACCTGCATATACTTAGGTATCCAGAAAGTAAATGAGGTAGGCAGGCAGGTATACTCTAGTTTTGAAGATTTCATAATGTACACAGAAATTTCATAACTTTTTATTAAAAACACCAACATACGGCAATATATTGAATTTTGCTCCTTTTACTTGATATTTTTATGGTTAATTTAAATAGTTTATGTCTAATTTTATCGTCTGTATTTTTTTAATGTTTTTTCTATTCGATTCTATTCTAAAAATAAGCTGCAGTGAGAATCGACCCTGACCTCCTGACTCTTAGCCGGGTATCTGCGATACGAAAAAAATCTCAAGCAATCTGATGATCATCTTATCAATCTTTTGGACCCCACTGCTAAACCAACGCCTCCCTTCTCTACTAGTTATTAATTCCGGTCTAGACAGTTAATGTGTAGATTAGTCTAAGTTAGTATTATAAAATCTGTAGTGTAATGTGGTACAATATACCTAAATAGATAGGTATATTTCGTTGAATGGCGTTCACGTGAACGCCCCTGACCAGAATTTTAGTCATAGCCAAACAAAAAGCCTTCTACTGAGAAATTATGGTCTGCACAAACCGGTCCTGAGACGGGTCTAATGGTTAAAAATAAGTTCTAAAGAACTTACATTCAATCCATCCTTAATTTTACAAGATAATTTGCGAATATTATAGAGGTAGAGCAAATATCAAGAGAGTCTCTGTTTTATTTACTCTACCTTTTGTATATTAAGTAACAAATTTGTATAAGCTCTCGAAAAGCATT
Source organism: Eupithecia inturbata (assembly GCA_963662085.1). NCBI lineage: Eukaryota > Metazoa > Arthropoda > Insecta > Lepidoptera > Geometridae > Eupithecia > Eupithecia inturbata. The sequence goes on from OY759177.1 coordinate 4,396,188, forward strand.
TCTAGCTAATATTTACCATGATTTGTGTCGAGTCATCGGCACAGATTCGCGCAAAATTCAAATACTTTTGTGGTTTTCAATTTTTTCTGAATTCTAACATGTGGTACCGAGGCTCTACGGGTTTTTAAAAAGTAATCTGAGCGTCTGGTCGAAACGCCGCGTGACCCGAGAGCTGTTGGGTATATGGCGCAGCGCATCAGCATTGCCATACAGCGGGGCAATGCAGCCAGCAGCGTCTTGGGGACGCTTCCGAATGGTATTGATATGGATCAGTTGAGCTACCTGTAGATTGTTTGCAACAGTCTGCAGTTAGCTTAATTGTTTCAATTGTAAATACTAGTTCTAATATGTTTTTATTATTTGATTGTGATTTTCGTTGTATTAAGCTAGCATGCCATAGGCCATGTCAATTGCAAGTGTATCCGGTGACAAAAGCTAGATAAACAAAAACAATTAATCTTGACTTGGCAATAAATTTCCGAAGCTGTTGAAGCCTCCAAAAGTAGTTACGGATCCTTCTCATCTCAGGGTGAACTAGTCAATATGATATGCTAATGGCAATATCAACCTAATTCGAATGAGGTAACTTACCATCATTCCGTTCCAATCGTTCGTTTTGTAATCTCGTTGACAAAGTGCTAGATCAAATCATGAGAGAGTTGCTAATAACAGTGTTGTGTGTGTGCTCTGTCAGCGGGTTTAGAATTTTCCCTGTTAGATCTGTAGAAATCATTACCGAAGGTGCTGTGGCAGAAACTCTAGTAATTCCAAATCAACCAACAACTGTTGCTGCACAATTAGTTTCAACTTCAGTGTTGTCAACTGATTCAACAAGTCCCTCACTCTCTTATACGGCATCGAAAATATCCAGCTCGCCTGATACGACAGTTGACTCCGGAATTTTTTCAGATTCATCGCCTTGGTCTATTTCCAACTTTGTGAACGCTGATGATTCAAGACCAGATAAAATAGCACCTTCCTCAAAAGGATCATTAGGAATTGCACATGTTCCAGTAACTACTATTGCTACAATACAACATTCAGAGTCTCCAAGTTTATCAAATGCTACCGCAACAAGCTCATTCGTTACAATGTCAACAAACACAGAGCAGTCAAACACCCCAATAGAACCACCAGAAACGAGCTTATCTAAATCTGATGCAGCCTCATCAGCTTTTAAGGTTTCCGAAACAACTACACCAACTGAATCTGATGCAGTTTCAACTTCAGAAATAACAGAGGAGTTAAGCTCATCTACGGAGCCGCCGTCCTTGAATTTATCCAAATCTGACACCACTATAACATTCAAAAAGAATTCTGAAGTAATTTCACCAATGCACCATGCAACGTCAACCACTCTAAAGGATTCTAAAGCAACAGTACTAATCACCTCTACTGAGCGAGCAACAACACATTCAAAATCAGTATCAACGTTAACAACAACAGAACTGTCAAGCTCTTCATCTGAACCACCAGCAACGAGTTCTTCCAAACCTGATACAACTTCACCAAACTTCAAGAATTCTGAAGCTACTACACCAATCACTACTGATTATTCAGTGGCAGAAACATCAGAACCAGTATCAACCGATTCCTTAAAATCCAAACCGTCTGCATCAAATTCGTTGAGTACTATCAATGAGGAATCAAGTTCAACCGCAAAGCCTGAGTCAGTTTTGAGTTCAGCCGCTTCAGAATTGGCATCAACAGGCTCAGAGGAACCCACTACGGAATCAATTATTATTGTTGAAACAACGACACAAGATCTAAGCTTCTTGTCTCTGAATCTATTGCCACCTAAGGTAAATATGAATTTCCTATCTTCAACTTGCGGCTTCGCACGCATTAACATCTGAAATTTTCCTATCTAAGATAGTAGTGCAATTTCTAATAAAAGCAGTAAGATAATTGAACTTCTTTTTCAAAGTCTGAACAGACCCGAATATTCGACCATATTCGGGACAGGCCTTGTCCGAACTGTGTTCAAACGTAAACAACAATACCAATAATATACGTAATAATGATATCATATTTTTTCCAGACTGAATACCGGAAGAATGAACCTGACCCCAGGTATGATTACTGAGACATTGCAGTAATTATACAGAATAATTTAGTTAAATGTTAGTCACGATCTAGTTTAAACTACGTTGTAAATAAACCGGTAAATACCAAATCAGTTTTTTCTTTGTTTACATTGTAATATGATAATAATAATTCTTACTGGAAAAGATGAGTAGAAAATTAACGAACACAGAGCGGATAAGCGAAAAATAGTGAACCTAGTATGCATGTATTTCTGATCAATAATCTTTGCTATATGTAGGTACTATTATCTAAGCGGAAACCACTTTAAGCGGCGCATATCACGCCAGCCAGTGTAGGTTTTTTATGTAGTCATGTGTTCGCAACACGTTTACGCTTTGGCAGAGGTTTTGTCCGCTAGTACATCATACATATTATTGTATCAACTTTTGCGCAAAAATCCCCATTTTTTACATCCTATAACTCAACGTAGCATCAGTTTTGTATCACCATTGTACTTTGTGATACCACGTATTTTGAATAACGACATATCTACCTAAGCTATACTTATTCAAATTGTATGTGGATGTTTTATTAAACCGGTACCTCCAATGCTTCAATGCTTATTGCTATGGAGTAAGGTATATTTTGCAAGTTAACAATGACGCTATCATTTCACATCTTGATTGTGGAGATTCCCACTGACGAGCTGGTCGCAACGATACTTGTGCCAAGATCATGAATCTGCCTACTTATTGGATTACTTTGTATGTGACTTGTATGAATATTGCTTAGTTGGGTCACGGAGCAGGAAATGACTGCAAATATTATGGCATATCAAAATAATGCTGGGTCAAAATCAAAATGTTTTCTTGGCTTTGTTTTAAACGCGCTGAACTAGCAATGAAAATCGTAACATTTTACAATTTTATGTATTCTTGTTGTTTGGTGAGCTGGACCACTATGTATTCCTGTATTTCCTTCCGTTTTAAAGTACCTGATGCATTAAATACAAATCCAAATAGCATTATATCTTCATCTATCATCTTTACTACGTAGTAGGCACGTGTTACTAGAGTAAAAACCTTTGTTATTCTATGGATGTGATTGAATCTATTGAAACCATTTTACAAATTGATTTGAATTCATTTAGACTTTTACAATATATTTTACTATGAAGATAATGATAAAGGAACAATTTTTATGACTATTTTTATGAGGTAGTTGGTCTCGGAACTAAGCATTGATATCAACAGTGTTATACTTCCGAACGACAGTCAAATAAAAGTCGCATAACTCCTGCAAACATCCGCGTTAACAAAAACATTTATCATAATTTTTTAATATATATAATAATTTTTATATTACAAACTTTGAAACTAATTCTGCAATTCTAAGCGTGAGTTCATCGAACATGGATGGCTTATAAATAAATATCCCTAAATATTTCCGTCTGCATTCATTACCAAACAAGATGAGAAGTATCTGCGAGATAAGCTTTACATTGTTATTATTTTTGAATAGTTTTACATTTGTGATAACCCCGCGTGGAGATACATATAAAGGAGAAGAGAGTTAATAATAATAATACAGTTGACATATCTAACTAACTATACTAACCCTGTGTTCCGAATTACGCTAAAATCGATAATATCGCGCTCACACGCGTTCCGTATTACCGTGATCGCGACAACGACGTCCCCTGTGACGTCATAGATGACGTCATTACATACGCCATTTTGCGATAACACCGACCATCCTACAAACCGAAATCACTGTGAGCGCTCTGTCTGTCAAAAGTGACAATTGGATAGAGAAAATTGGTGTCGGAGTCGGTACGGATTTATTTTGTTGTTTATTTTCAAAGAACCTATTTATTGCAATTAACAAAATCGAAATGGAAATAAACATAGAAGACGAAGTAAACGGTCGGAGACTAACTTTGATGCTTACTCAAGAGCAATATGAGAGAGCACAAATCGGTAAGTGAACCGCAGTCACATCACAACCTCGTTAAAGTAATAATGTTCTGTGATCACAACAGTTTTTGCAGCAGTTAGTAGCCCAATCATGTACAAATTGTCTAATGAAAAAGTCTTCAAGTGATTAAATACCTAATAGCCCAGCCCCTATAATCATCCGACTAGCCTCTTATCTATTAACTAGGTACTTACTAGTTTCTGCTATTACCTACTAGTTTTTGAGATGTTTGCTTTTTTAAATATTAACTTATGTAGGTAACTTTTTTAGGTAATTATACTATTATCCGCTTCATATTTCTATCCCATGGGAAATTATGTATGGGATAAAAAGTAGTTAATGTTATATTCCAGGGCTAAAACTACCTAGGTAATACCTTTTCAAAATTTCAGGCAGATACATTTAGTAATTTTGGCGTGAAGAGGTAACCAACATCCAAACTATCGCATTTATATTAAAGTTTGAAGTAGTAGGTAAGAAAAGCATATAATTTTATATGTATAGTTCTACCGGAACTAAGCTGGGCTTTCATTATGGCTAGGTACTTTAGAAGTCTTACACAACACCACTAAGGCTCACTTCAACATTGTTATGGGGGACTTTAACGGCAAGGTAGGAATCCAGATGGGTAATGAATCCCGAACAGGCCCGCATGGTTATGGAGTTAGGAATCACAGGGGGCAAATGCTAGTCAACTTCCTTGAGAAAGAAGGGCTGTTCATAATGAACTCCTTGGGCAGTGGGCTGGCCATATCTCAGATGATGATGATGACTTTTGATCCTGAAATAACTTGTGCAACAGAAGCTAGTGTTACCTAAATTTTATGTGATATAATTTGCATTTTACAGATTCCGAATATGTGAGACAATTAGTTGGAAGAATATGATGCTGATACAGCAAATAGTGCAAACCCAGGTACAGAATCAATAAATGAACCTGTTATAGCAACAGAACAAGATAGATCACTGTTCATTTGGAATGAGCCATGTATTTTCCTATTGCTGTCTCTTTATGAAGAAATGAAAGATGATATGAATACAAAACGCCATAAAATGGTTTTTGCAGAAATTGCAAAAAAAATGCAACTGCTAAATAGGGCATATAAAGTTAATGGCGGTCAATGCCAATCCAAAATAAACAGTCTAAAGAAAACCTACAAAAAAATTGTTGATCATAATGCCACATCAGGCAATGACCGGGCAAACTGGCCTTACTTTGACCGGATGAATGAAATATTTGGATCAGCAGGATGGGCCAATCCTGAAGCCATTGCATCAGAGGCTGGATCATTGCCAGTTTCATCTGGCAATGATCCTATCTCTGATTCATCACATAGTCAAAAAAAGAGAAAGATAGATTAAATTTTAACAGAATACACCAATGATTTGAAGAAGTTCTCTGTACTTCTTCAAATCATTGGTGTATTCTGATTTGAAGAAGTACAGAGAAGAAAGGGCTAAAGTAAAACAGGAAAATTTTAATAAACTTTTAAAAATGAAAGAGCAGCAGCATAAAGAGAAAATGGAAATATTGCAGGCTATGTGTAACAATAATAATATGTAACATATTTTTTACAATGAACCAAATATTTCGTACATTTACTTAACTAAGTACCTTTACAAAACTGATTGTCATTGTTAAGTACCCACTGCCATCCTAATATAAATTATCTAATAGTGTAAGGATCTAAAACAGATAGTAGGAAACAAAAAGATAGTATTTTTATAAAACTGTGATTCTAATTGTTAAGTACTTACTACCTGCCTAATAAAAATATAACTAATAGTATTATATAAAAGGATCTATAACAGAAAGATAAGCAGGTATATTTATATAGTATTATTAACTTAGTGCCTTTATAAAACTGTGATTGTAATTGTTAAGTACTTACTACCTACCTAATAAAAATATAACTAATAGTATTATATAAAAGGATCTATAACAGAAAGATAAGCAGGTATATTTATATAGTATTATTAACTTAGTGCCTTTATAAAACTGTGATTGTAATTGTTAAGTACTTACTACCTACCTAATAAAAATATAACTAATAGTGTTATATAAAAGGATCTGTAACAGAAAGATAAGCAGGTATATTTATATAGTATTATTAACTTAGTGCCTTTATAAAACTGTGATTGTAATTGTTAAGTACTTACTACCTACCTAATAAAAATATAACTAATAGTATTATATAAAAGGATCTATAACAGAAAGATAAGCAGGTATATTTATATAGTATTATTAACTTAGTGCCTTTATAAAACTGTGATTGTAATTGTTAAGTACTTACTACCTACCTAATAAAAATATAACTAATAGTGTTATATAAAAGGATCTGTAACAGAAAGATAAGCAGGTATATTTATATAGTATTATTAACTTAGTGCCTTTATAAAACTGTGATTGTAATTGTTAAGTACTTACTACCTACCTAATAAAAATATAACTAATAGTGTTATTTATAAGGATCTGTAACAGAAAGATAAGCAGGTATATTTATATAATATTATTAACTTAGTGCCTTTATAAAACAGTGATTGTAATTGTTACCCACTGCCACCCAAATAAAACTAATCGTGTAATATTTAAGGATCTAAAACAAATCATAGGAAACACAAATATAAGCAATAATATTTTATTTAATATTATTAACTAAGTATTTTTATAAAACTGTGATTGTAATTGTTAAGTACTTACTACCTACCTAATATATATAATAGATTCAGGCATTACTTTGCGGAAATCCATTATAAATATAAGGGTGAAAGATATTTTTTTTATTTTGGAATTGTTACTAAATATCTTTCGTCCTTATATTTCTAAAAATATAACGAAAAGTGTAAAAACGTCCAGCATTGTGATTAAAATAAAACATTGATTTTAATTGTTTTTATCATTTATTTCTTTATACCTAAATAACAAACTCTCCCTAATATCCATGAAAGATTCCCTTACAATTTAAACCTAATTAGATGTAGGAAATAGGATGTCAAACAGATAAAAAACAAATGATTTAATACACGAAAAATCCAAATTACAAGGAAACAATTGCAGTTAAATCTTAAATGTATCATAAGTTTATAAACCGGCTGACGACCACGATTCATCCAGTGATGAAGCCATTTCAGAATGTTACCAGACTAGGCTAGCAGGGATGGACTACGAAAAATACCTCGCATACCAAATTATGTGGAAAAAACTGTAGTCCAATATACTCCACATCAATTCAAACGCCATTTCAGAATGTTACCAGACACATTCGAATTTATTTTGAAGCTATAGCTTATAGGTCCAAAAATAATGGATACTGGAATAGTCTTTGAAAGGAAACCAATACCAGCAAAAAAACAACTACTGATCGCACTTTGGATGATGGCTACACCAGATTCTTACAGGTATGTGTGCACTAGAAAAGTTTTCTTAAACTGATTGTATAACCAAATTATTAACTAAAGTTTGACGCTTTAGCATTCCTGCTTCTCTTCCAACATTTATGAGGCGTCCTCTTTGCATCACCCGTAAACAGTTTTCAATTGGCATCATGTCCCGTTTGATAATACATATATTATGTAGTACAGCAAGAGCTAGTATATATTCAGGTATTTTTCTTAGTGATATCATTGGTAAGCAATCAAGTATGCTGCGCCACTGAGTCTTCAACATTCCAAATGCGCGCTCAATGGACATCCGTGCTGATGAAAGACAAAAATTATAATTTTTCTGTCTGAGGGTCAGATGTCCATTGTTTTTGAAGGGGACCATGAGGTTCGGGTGAATCCCATACGCAGCATCACCAATAATGTGGGTGTCTCCTTCAAAATAGGTCTCTGGGTTTTGTATGTATTCCTGTACTGGTGAGAGTCTAAATACACGGGAATCATGTACACTCCCTGCATAACCCGCAAACACACCCATTGAATACCAAGTCTCGTGTACAAACAGCTTGCACTTGGATAGAGTGTGTACCTTTTCTGTTAATGTACGATTGTGCATCCTTTGATGGTCCATTTATTTTGATGTGTGTGCCATCAATGGCACCAACCACACCAGGGAATGCACTGTGCCTCTCAAACTCTCTGGCCACTTCCCTTGCTTGCTCCCCTGAAGGCCATTTTATAAACTGGGGAGCCAGAGAATGGAGAGCCCGTGATACTCGCCGCACGCTTCTCAGGGCAGTGGCCAGGCCAACATCGAATTTTTCACAGACAGACCTGTAACAATGCAAACACACTGGTGAATACAATATCTTGAGTACAAGCAGCTTGTATTTATTGCACCTTTTCTATTGCTAATTTGCTAATCTAAATAGAAGTGTGCATCCTCTAATGGGCCTTTTATTATGGTGGTTCTACCATTAATGGCATCAACCACACCAGAGAATACATGGTGCCTCTTTAAGGAAGGCCAAGTGGCCACAAAAAATAGAAACTGGGGATCCTGAGTATGGAGAGCCCGTGAACAGGCCAACCTCAAACTCGTTGCACACATACCTGTAAGAATCTGGTGTAGCCATCATCCAAAGTGCGATCAGTAGTTTTTTTGCTGGTATTGGTTTCCTTCCAAAGACTATTCCAGTATCCATTATTTTTGGACCTTTAAGCTCCAAAATAAATTCGAATGTGTCTGGTAACATTCTGAAATGGCGTTTGAATTGTTGTGGAGTATATTGGACTACAGTTTTTTCCACATAATTTGGTATGCGAGGTATTTTTCGTAGTCCATCCCTGCTATAGCCGCTTTTGATATAGCACTAACAAGCAATTCGGCATCTTCTTCGTCACTGGATGAATCGTAGTCGTCCCAGTCCTCAGCTGAGTCATCGGAGCTATCTATTACTAGAAAAGCCCTATTGTCTGCCATTTTCACTTGATTTTCACGATAAAAGTTAAAATTTGTTCTGTCGTGCGCGGCTAAAATACTGACTGACGTTTAGAATGTTTGTAAACATCGTGACACGTGACCGTGAGCGCGCTCATGAGTGTTCCGAATTGTTGATAGCACTCAACTGTCAGTATCGTGATATGTAATTCGGAACGCTAAATATTTTGTGATCGCTATCAGCGCTGTAATCGTATTTCGGAACACACCCTAAGTTTCTAGGCATACACATTGACGCAAAACTTCAATTGGGTAAACACATTGAGATCTTAACGCGAAAATTAAGTTCTGCGGCATATGCTTTATGCAAGATAAAAAAGAAAAAGACCTAACTGATATCAAAACAGCTCGATTGGTTTATTACAGTTACTTTCATTCCCTCATGTCGTATGGTCTTCTCTTGCGAGGCAATTCCGCAGACTCGAATAAAATATTTGTTTAAAAAAGCAAACATTCGGACAGCCACCATTACGATACGAGATCAAAAAATGACTTTTCCAGGCTATTACACGGTATACGAAGGTTAACAAATCGTTTGTTGTCAATTGTGTAAAATTTTATATTACTTTACCTGAGAAAGTAACTAAAGAGAACGAAAAAATTTTTAAAAACACCATTAAAATGACGCTATAAAAGAAAAGCATACTATTCTGTAAAATACTTCCTTTCAGATAAAGATGTTTGGAAACATATTATATAATTTAAGAAGTGTTTATTTTATTTATTATTCTTATTTGACTATTCTAAGTGCATTATAAATGTATGCCTATTGAATAAATATATTGAATTGAATTGAGAAAGATAGTTAGCCAAAGAGTTTTCAGCGCTTAAGCTGTTTTATTATCCTAACGAAATATATCCAGCAAGAACTACAGGGCTTCCTTCTGACGCCGTTCCTGTATATGTGCAAGTAAGTTTTATTCCATTTTCTATATTACTAGCTTTTGCACGTGGCTTTGCACACTCTTTTCAAGTAGCCTATGTCCGTCCCTAGGATACCATCTACCTCCCTGTCAAATTTTATTAAGTTCGTTCCGCCGTTTAGGCGTGAAAAGGTAACAGACAGACAGATGGACGTACTTTCGAATTTATAATATTGGTATAGATTAGGTTTATACATACGTACAGTGACGATCATCGATAAGTTTAAAGTTAATTTCTATTGTTTTAAATGTATATTTAAAAACATAAACAAAGGCTCCAAAGTTACATGATGAAAAAGGATAATTATTAAAATTATAGAACTTTTCGATAAATAGATGATAGCAAGCTTTTATAAAGAAAAACAATATACAACTGAATATCATTAATATCACAAATATTAAACTTTATTGACAAAGAAAATTACAATTCAATAATAAAACAAATTTGAACTAGTATTTACAATTGAAACAAATAATCTAACTGCAGACTGTTGCAAACAATCTACAGGTAGCTCAACTAATTTAGTCGGAAGCGTCCCCTAGACGCTGGCTGCATTGCCCCGCTGTATGGCAATGCTGATGCGCTGCGCCAGAAACCCACCAACTCTCGGGTCACGCGTTGCGTCGTCCACACGCACAGATAACTTTTTAAAAACCCGGAGAGCATCGATACCCCACGGACCTAGGGTCTCAGGGAGCAAATGTGTAGGCTCTGTCGAGACCTGCATATTTGCGTCTCTTGAGATCCTCCGCCAAATCTGCCGCCGCACCAGCCCTCACGGATGCCCTCGAAAGATGGGAAGGCGCAAGTGTGTTGACGCATGTAGCGTCCCATACAATGGGCCTCCCCAACTCGCATGGGACTAGTGTCATGCCGTCGGGCCTCTTACCATCGTCACGCAACAGACCATTCGGTTTGAGAATAGCTGGCACGTTAGCGGTGACAAAGGCCCGCCGGATGATGTCCATCGCTGGTACGACGAGATATCCGACCGCCGGCCCTAGTACACGATAATCCGTGATGACCAAGCTGTTCGACAGCAGTACCGCACTGGCATTGATGAGGCGCGAAACACCTTGCACCCAACCGATGACATGTTGCGATACGGAAAGTTACGGGATCCAATAAAGTGCCAGTGTTAAATGAAGGAAATGCTTGCAATCAATGTCCTGACTCTAATTTAGAAACGGCCAGGAGACGGGCACGATCCGCGGAGCTGGAGCACGTTTGTAACAAACAATTTCGTGTCAACTAACACAGAGGCCCGTCCTATTTTGCCGATGGGACAAAAGAGATTTTGGGGGAGCAGCATTGGAGCAAGCACTATGCCAAGCCGTTCTAGCTTCGTCTAAATATGACATTTTGAATGAAATTCCAGGTGGGACCAAACAAGATGATTTTAAAATTATTTCAACTAAAGAACAAGAGCTGTAGACGGAAGACAGGAACGCTGGAAGGGCTACACTTGAAATTTTGCGTATACCTAACCCTCCCAATCTGACAGGCAGGGCGAGCATACCTTGTCATCTAAATTGACATTCAAAACCGATGATAGAGTATTCTTTATTACAATACAATACTAAAATACTTTATTGTACACCAACAAAAATACAATACAAAAGACATTACATAAGACACACGTACAATGGGCAATGGGTATTATGTTGTGTAAGCCTTCCAAGAGCTCGCTGTGTTTCCACAGTTTACTAACATCTCAAAGAATACGTAAATTTAGGTACAAAAGACAAAACAGAATTATTGTAGAAGCCATATGCTATTAATTTTGAGCAGTATGTCTGAAGTTTTGTTGAAATTTTGAATTTTCTCATCTACAAAGGACTGAAAAGACTCATCAAGAATTGGTGAACCAAGGAGGCGAAGTGAACATTTATCTACAACTTACAGTTGTAGATGTTGGGGGCCAAACTATTGAATTTTCCAATGATATTGTTTTTGTTTACACAAGAGTCCGAAATAAAAAGCTCGCACTTTGAAAAATTTAATTCCAAACCTATTTTTCAAAATTCATCTGTGATGATTTATAGATCATTAAAAACTGTGTTAACTTTCCACCTAATGTTCCGTCATCCAAATACTAAACATTGAGCTTGGATCGGAGACGTTGGATGGCAAGGCTAAATATGGCCGGACCAAGGGGGTGGCCCAGCTGACATCCAACAGCGGACAAAATGATTTTGTTTCTGTCAATAACGGTGAACCGTAGCATTGCCAGAGAAAAGGGTAAATTTCTGGAATTTTGTCTTTAATTTATTTTAGCAAGGCGTGTCTATGGAATTGAAGGCGTTTTTGACGTCTACCTTCAGAATTGCTTCCCCATAATTTTGGTCTAAAAATGTACGAACGGAATGTATTGCGGCCTCACATCCGCCTCGCTACCAAAGCCTAGCTGAATTGGTCGAAAATAGTGGCCTAAATAGTCGGCTTTAATCCGACAGCAGACTGTAGCCGCAATATTGTTTTTTTTTAGGGCGCTAAGGTTCACACCACCGTATAGGAGTTCTGTGATCTCGCTCTGTTAACTCAGCCTGACAACATCAGGTTGACTAGAACTGTCAAGTCCTCCAGAAGGACTTCACCTGCATGGCCAGACCCGCCAGACAGAAGACCTTTTAGATGCTGTGGAGTCACAGCATCCAGGCTGCCGGCAGAGGCACTCTGGAAAGACATGACAGCTTTAAGCACGTCCTGGCTGGTTGTGTTCACAGCGACATCACTCTCTTCCGGTGGATCAGGGAGTTGCATATACACATATCATAAATCCAACACTAATGTAATAACGTGACTTGAAACCAGATAGGGGATTACCTATTTATAAACGTCACTGTACCTCTCTTTCTTATTACGCAACGTAAATAGCACATTGTTATAACACAAACGTGTTATTACAAAGTAAATTAAGCGCCTACCGAAATATATATAAATTTAAAAATAAACACCTATCAACGTACATATGAAAATTATTTGTTATATTTTGTCTTTTTATAAGCTTTATTTTGAAAGGGTGGGCTATAATATAAATTAAACCACTGTAAAAATGCCATAATTTGTGGAAAATCTGGAAATCTCAAGGCTCTACTTTATTTACGTCAAGCTTATAATATCACACAATAACCTCAATTATAAATAATTATTAGAAAATAGGCCGAGATACCATCAACAACTGAACATATAAAAGGCAACTGGATGTCAAGAACACTAGTGTAAGCCTGAAAGAAGACTAAAAGTGTATTCGAAAAGGAAATACTAAATTATACTTAACAAATATACCTTCTTACAAATATACCTAGTTAAAATAGATAAAACAATGGCGAATTTCTTCATGCATGTTCTTACATTGGCCATTATCTTAAACTGTTGCTGTGCCTACCTCCGTACCCATGAGCTGCCTGCAGCTAGATTTGTCTCACATGTGAGTAATTATTTTTTATTTTATTTATATAATAGTAGGTACACATTCATACTTGGTAACCTACCTACGAATAAAAATATGTTATTGGTGATTTTGGTATATAATTATTATTACCTGAGAACATTTGCTCTCGTACATAGTTATAATTTGAACCGTATTTATTTTTATGATTACCCAATCATAAAAGTAATTTATGTGAACTTTCTGCTTTGACTTCTTCAATGGTTCTTAGTCATACTGAAAGCAAAATATAATCAATGAAAACCGGCGTTTAAGTAACGCGTAAGTAACGCGGCGTAAGTTTTATTTTCCATAACAAACCGGTTATGGTTTGTTATGGAAAACTACATCAAAAAATATAATTTGTTTGCATGAGATTTTGAACATAGAAGTACCATCGAACTTTTTATCGTAACGAAGTAAATTTTAAACGATTCATGTTTGTATCATGTTTTTACAGAGTTCAAATGGAGTCGAAGAGTTGAGAAAAAACCATGTGAGGGTCACCCGTCAGTTAATAGGTATGTTGTATTGTATAATTATTGTACGTATCTTCCAATACCAGATTTAAGAATTAAGACCTGTCGTCTCCATAAACGTGATCGAGGAAATGGGCAGAACCTGCAGGTCACGCAGTGTCAGTGAATTACTAATAACCCTGTTTATGGACTCATAATAAGATCTCGCATAATGAAATGAAAACAAATAACTGTAAAACATGTGATAGTTTTTACAGTTTTTACAGTTCTCAAATATTTGTTTATTCACTATAAACTAAATAAACAATTACTAAAATCTATAAACATCTAGAATATTAATATCTTATCTTAAAAGCTTATCCAATTTTTAAATCCACAAACATATATCTTACTCACAAGGAATTATAAACATTTGCTTCGATGATACATCATCTCATGTCGTAGTTATAAGATAAAATAACATAAAATCCAATCACAATCAATTTAAATCTATATTTTTGCAGGCTACCCATCGCAACGAGAGCAAACTGTGGTAGTAGTCCCTAATTCAGGTAGGTACTCGTACCACATTATCATTATAACACATTACCACTTCGTCGTTTTATAACACAGCGTGAAATTATATGAAGTGTGGCAGAGCAAATATATTTGAACACGGATTTTCCTGCCAACTTTTCTGATTGACTAGCGTAACCTTCATTGATGATTGATTGATTTTGTGGAAACAATCAAATAAAATAAACGTTTTACTTAAAACTCGTCGTTTTCCAACAATAAGGTTCGTAGTTATATTACCTCTTTAACAAAGTAAAAAAAGTAGAAATCATTTATTTGACGCAAGTACCTATCTAAATGAATCCATAGAACCCTGAACTAGTATAAATTGTATTTCAGGAGTCGAAGCCACTGGCTCCAAGAAAGATTTCAATATTTGAACTCAATAGTCAAATAAAGTATCTTTTATGTCATAGATAATAAATACATAATGATGGACAATCCACACAGCATTATCTAGCCCCATGAGAGCAGAGCTTGTGATGAGTACTAGATGACTGATATAATACAATACGTTACATTGATATATATTTTTTATTATATAATTATAGAAAATACCCAAAACACACGGAACAAATATTTACAGATCGTACAAACATTTGTCCCAAGGCTGGAATCGAAACCGCAACCCCTTCGCCCGCCACGGCACTTCGGTCGTCGATGAGTTAATAATGAGTTTTAAAGAACAAGTATAATTTTTCAGGAAACCAGGGATATCGTGGGGTGCCAAACTACGGTACAAATAGAGGCCAAACTGTTGTAGTCACAGGTTCTGGTTAGTCCCCGTGAGTACTTTAATATTGTGAGGTGATCCAGAACATGTCATGTAATACTTTTTGCCAATAAATTGATTATTCTAATTATTACATGCATCTTCATGCCTACAATTCATTTTCTTCTAGTAATCAAGAAGTTTCTAAATTCAAAAGATTTTTATTGATTTTCAACTGTTTTATTAAAATTCAAAGCTACAAAGTGGTTGGTAAAGTTCTTATGCTTTATTTTTGAAGAATTTTATTTTAGTCCATTAAATATGTACCTTCATGTTCCAGACAAGTGTGCCCTCGGCTTCGCCCGCGTAAAATTCCTAATTTCATAACCTTTTTTTTCGTGGACCTCTAATTCTTTATAAAAAATAGAAGTAGAAAGCCTTAGTTACCCGCTATAACATCAGCTATCTGCCAGTGAAAGTCCTGTCAAAATCGGTCCAGCATATTCGGAGAATAGCTAAAACAAACAGACAGATAGACAAACATTTTAAATTTGTTATTTTGTCATAAGTACCTTGAATACTATCATGATCCATTTAGTAAAATGTTGTTATTTTACATTAAAACACTTTGATGTTATTTACTTGTATAGATAGGTAACTAATATAGATTACTAATAGATACCTTTTCTTATGTTACAGAAAACGGCTACAGCAACTCATATCCACTCCTGAATGGCGAATTAGGAATTAATCATTTTGGCCTTCCATACTAAATTGTTATTCAAGTCATCACCACGTCATGTACCATGTCAAAATGTAAAAATATTTTGTTTGGTCACCAATGGTGGCAAGAAACCTCAAATGTGGAAGTCATAACAGAAACTATTGTGGAATACCAATTACCTACTTAGTTTCTCTTAGCTTGGTCCTTCTAGGTTGCCTAGCAAAGTTTGATTCAGTGATAACACCGCCATTGGTGTCGATTCTGTTGTTTTAGAGTTAGCTAAAATTAGGTAAAATTAGTATTTTGGAGTGTCAAATAGACGAAAGCTATTCTATGTTTCAAAAATTAGACTGTCAGGTTTAAAATTAGGATGACAGATCTAAAATAACTCAACTTAGGTAAAAATAGTTATAACCCTATTTTTTGCATTACATTTTAGCTATGATTAGAAACTATGCTATGATTGTTTACAATAAATATAGTTCGTAATTTCTAGCAATGTGTTATTTTTATAGACTAAAAACAGTTTCGTAAATATTAAGTTAATCGTATTTTTTTTTTCAGAACGAAATCAAAGAAACATTCCCCACTTTTTGCGCAGTTTCCATGTAAAATACCTTTTAGATGTTAGCATACTAAATGTATAATTTAATTACACGCATCACGGCATAAGAGAAATAACATAGTAGGAAATAAACGGCTGATGTTGATAGCATTATTCTACCCATTGTATGAAAAAGTGTGACTATGTATGATTCACTGAATAGATAGACTTCAGGCAGATGCTGGATGCGGCAAGCTGAAGACATGGCGCTATGGCGCTCATTAGGAGAGGCATGCCCTGCTGTGGACTAATATAGGCTGACGATGATGGTGTATGATTCAGTCACAGGCTGAGAGAGATTGCAGCTCACTCAACATCATCATCCCAAAATCCACTGCTGCAAGCTCATTGCATGCATAGTAAAAATAACAATGCTGTACCACGATAATTATTCACAAATTCACGCTGCAGTTACACTAATAAAACTAACTTTATTAACAAAGAAAAATACAGCTACAAAAGAGTAGTATTTACAAATTAGAACTAGTATTTACTATTGAAACAGTCGACAAACTGCAAACTGGTTGCAAACAATCTAGGTGCAGCTCAAGCGATTCATATCAATACTAAACGGAAGCATCCCAAGACGCTGCCTGGCTGCATTGCCATGCAGCCCGGGTTAGGGCCATTATTATTTATGACATATTTGCTTAGTTTAGTTATAGCTAGCTCTAGCTCAAGCTCTAGCTTAGCCAGTGAACGGAAAAAAACATAGAAGCATTCCTTGCGCTAGAAAATGACCCAGAAGCAAAGTATGCTGTGGTTGGCGGCCCTTGTAAACTATGCTGCGAACGAGTTTAATTCACAAGGCGAATTAAGTTCACAGTGGTGGTAGTAACTGGAGGGCGTTGTACAAAATTACTTACGCGACTTACACGTTAAACGACAATTTAATCTCAAATGTGGAGGTAATAAAGTCGACTTTGAACTGAGCGTCCCAAGTGTTAACAAATTGTTGGCTAATAGGCGAAGGATTTTTGACATGTAAGTTTGTTTACAATTTTGTGTCAAGTTGCGCGTGATAGAATCATGGGCTTTACCTACCTAGTAAATTATCTTAATTCAATAGAATCATGGAATTGCCTACCTTACAATGCAACCCAACCCATGAAGTCAGAAGTCAAAAACTTTATTTCTTTAGGCAAACATATTAAGCACGTAGATATACAAGTGAAATACCAAACCATTAATTACTATCAAAAAATAAATAAAGTGTTATTGATTTTCTCTTCACTTCATCTTTTAAGAAGTAAAAAAGAAACCATCAGCACATTTATATAATCATTTATGTGTCTAATACATGTTTGTATATAAATAGAAGCATTAAACCATAGAAATAGTATAATTCAAACTTTACCTTCAACAATTTCAATGCTAAAACAAGCTAGGACACATCTAGAAAAAGGTGCTATAATGTAAAACAGCTTACCATAATGAAAGATGTTTTCAGCTAACAGGGTCATAAAATAGTGGTCGAGCTAACCTATTACTACTATATATATGTATTTTTATGTACATATATATATATATAAAATATTATTATTAATTAATTATTTATTATTTTATAATTAGTACAACGGATCGTTGGCTGTCGTAAAACTTCGAGCCATTCCGCCAAACATCGGCGAGAGTATTTGTCATAACATTCACTACTAATACATTGAAATATCTTCTAATATGGTAAAATTTCCGTGACAATTAACAATATGATATTGTACATCCAATTTAATGCAATATGATATTCATTAAATAAAACTGATTCGTCTTAGTACTTATTTAAATTTGAGAGGCAAACAAATAGGAAATCAAGCCCGTTTCATTTTATTATAGAATATCTTTTGAAACTTTACTGTTTACCACAATATCCACTTATTATATTATAATATTTATTATTCAACAAATTATAACCATTAAATACACCATATTACAGTTTATTCATTTAATGAAACTGATTTGTCCTAGTATTTGAATTTGCGGGGAAACAAGTAGGAAATCAGGCCTGTTACATTTATATTTTATTATTGAATATCGCTTGAAACCTTTTTGTTTACCGCTACTTAAACTTGTTACTAACACGGGTATATTTTCCTTGAAGGAAGGCTTCCATGTTTTTTCAGTTCCTTGAGCTTAGCCGCACCACAAGTCATAACAAAACTTTGAACTGTGTAAAAGTGGAAGTCACCTTTTTCAGTTTGTGCATACGAAAGACATCAACGCGCTTGGTTACAAGGTTGCACTAAATAGAAGTCTAAAAATACTTCTTACGCGTCCAACGCGTAAGAAATATTGTTCTTTATAGCTTTCTTTATGGTCAAACACGTAATTTTTTTTTAATCAAATTATTATTGCGTTTATACCTAAAAGAAAATGTATCAGTGCGTCACAGCTATTTCTCTAGCACTGTGTCAATGTTTTCATGGCACGATAATAATTAAAGATTACCACTCGAAGCCATAATTGTCTTCTAAATCTACAAAAACAGTTCAAGAAACTTGCGTGAAATATGTATACGAATTCCGGGCACTGAAGCCAAAGAAGTAAGTAAGTTTAAAATAATGAAGCTTGAGGTTATAATGCTTTACTACACAATATAATTATATGGCCAAACTGAATGAAACAGCTCACCAAGGACCAGTTTAAGAATCGGCAAAAATAAAAGGACCCAAGCTATTCTGCAAGAAGGCACGCAACCCCCACTTTTGATTTGGACCCGACCGAAATCCAGGTACCTGTATCATTCGTCACATAACTTAAACTCTGACAGATCCGGTTTAAGGGGATAGCCAGGCTTTATCGGCGGTTTCCATAAACAATCATAAAAACATCATATTAATTGTTTAGTTTACCAGCAAGATCGATTGATGTCGTCATTTACTGTGAAGTCCTGGCTTAAGATAGTGACGTCAGGAAAACTGAGTCGTATAAATAGGTTTGCGGGCAAATCCTGCGGTAGTTGGCATGATGGGAGTCAGACGGATCGTCAGTGCTCTGGCACTCTTCGCACTTGCCTCAGCGTCTATAGGAGATAACTCCATAGATGGGGATAGAGTTGTGCTAGTTTCTCCAGTACTCGCGCCTCCGAGAGACTCGAGGGTTCATGATAATACGAGGTCGAGGCAGTTCCCTATTCTAGTTCTGCTGGCGCCTCGGGATCAACCTACGAGGGAGCATGAGGCCAAGTCTTTGGAGGGAAGTCGGGTGCCAATTTATGTTCAGGTAATTTCATTTAATACTTAGTAGGTTCATATTAATAATGTTACTACATTTCCGTTTCAGCTGTCTTAAAACCGAATTGTTATTAATTATTGTTCGTTCGTTGCTCGGTCTTTTTATAGTCATATTGGATACATACTTACAATTTTTAAAATTAAATTCGTTTTCAAGTATTGTCGCATGATCGAACCATAACACAATATTTTTAAGTCATGTCAAGACCATCTGTATTGACATGATGAATTATTTGCGTGCATTAATGATTTTCTTCTTGTGGCTTCTATTATGTCTACATTAAGAAAGATAGCAAAAAATAAAAAATTTAAAACATTTAATGAGACACGTTAATTCAATAAAGCTTTTTATGTAGGTACTTCGGTTTTTAACAAATAGAGTTTTTGTGTATATTAAAGATAAAGATTTTTTATTTGCCTATACATGACGTGTAAGTAAGGTAACAGGGAAATACATTTTGTGAATCAACATTCTTATAGGTAAAATATTAGAGTGATATAACTTAGAATTTACTAAAGTTTATCATTGATAAAATCGTCAATAATAATAATAATAATAATAATCAATAATATTTTAAAATAAATGAGGTGAATAATAATAAAATAAATAATAAATAAATAATGCTGGACAATCCACACAGCACCATCTAGCCTCAAAGTAAGTGTTATGGGTTTACTTTGGGGCTATTAAATATATTATTGTATTAAATAACTGATAACTGATAATTTAATACATTATATTATATACATACATTTTTTTTAAATTATACTTAGAAAACACCCAGACCAACGGAAAAAAATTCTGCAGATCGTACACAAATTTGTTCCGAGGCGGGAATTGAACCCGCAACCTCTTGCGTCGCAGGCGGACTCTCGCCCTCTGCGCCACGGAGGTCGTCATTATTAATATTATTATAATACTAACAAATTATTAACAATTGAAATTTCTGCCTAATAAGTTACATAGTTCTTTTAACTCCTTAGGTATTTTTTGACAGGAGGCATATTAACAACACTTTTCCGCATTAGTGATAGTTAACTTATTCTTGAAGTTGGGTAACATGCACCCTAGTATATACCTATAGCAGACCAAATAAATAAAATTCTTATGCAACAAATTTTACTCACAGAAATTAGAAGACCAAGAAAACGCAAGTAATGGCAAAAGTCGACAGAAACGCCATCTGAAGAAGAAGTTGCACGGGCATGGTGGTTACGGCGGTGGCGGCGGTTACGGGGGTGGTTACGGGGGTGGTTACGGGGGTGGTTATCAACAACCATCAAAGGTTATCGTTATTAGTGTTCAGAAGGGAGGAGGTAAGAAACTTTAAGAAAGTGGTTGCTTATTATGTTAAGCTAGGAGTAGAATACTATGTTTAGCTAAGATTAGGAGGCATATGTAATTGAATCAGATATCTCGAATGGAATGTGTACCTGTAAAATGTATTATTATTTACTCGGTTCTAAATTCCTCAAAATTTTTTGTGAGCATAGGAGTATTACCAAAGGAATCGCTGAAGCTCGAAACATTTTTGTTTTGAAATATTTCATTTAATTATCTAATTTTATTCGTTTATTCATTCATCACTTAATTCTTCACTCGTCCGTCAAACATGAAAATTAAACATTTTTCGCTGTGTTTGCAATTATGCTTTGTTGAAGTTTGTATTTTAGTTTTTAGTGATTACCTTGCTGTAACAGCAGTTGTTGTTTTCTGATATCAGTTTTTGTCAAGTTTTCATTCGAAAATGTCATTGTTGGCATTAAATATCTTGGATTTTAGAACGGAGTATAGCATAATTTAATTAGACGTAGGTATATTTTAGTGCTGTCAGCAATATTTTTTTGCGTTTTATGAACTTCTTGAATAGGTTTGACGTCAGACGTCAGTCTTTGCTACGAGTATTCTGAAGATTCTGTAGAGCTCGTAGCTCGCGAATAGATTTTTGTCCCTTCGTTTTATAATAGAGAGCGCTATTTCAAAAAAAATAGGTATATAATTTTATCATTATTTTATTATTATTTACAGGCTATGGTCATCAGGGTGGAGGCGGTTACCAAGGCGGTAGCCACCAAGGCGGCGGTTACCAAAGCAGTGGTCAGCAAGGCTACGGCAGTAGTGGCGGAGGCGGTGGTGGCTGGGGATTTGGTAGTGGCAGCGGCGGCGGCGGCGGTGGCGGTGGCGGCGGCGGCGGCGGCGGTGGCGGTGGTGGCGGTGGAGGCGGCGGCGGAGGAAGCGGGTACTATGGTCACCAACAACAACCAGCTCACGGGGGTTACCAACAACAACCATCTTACGGTGGACACGGTGGTTGTGGTGGGGGTTGTGGGGGTGGCGGAAATAGTTACTCATCGGCGACGGCCACGGCCACGGCGACGGCGTATTCTAGTGCTGGAGGGTAAGTGATCTTCTTGCGAATATCCAAATGCTTTATTTCCTTTTGACCTTACAGGACTCTTGGACACGTCACAAAATTCAAATTACAACTAGAAAGTAAAGTGATAACTTTGATTTTTAGATCACTTCAATCTTTTTTAGGGTAAAGTAATAAGAACAAGAAACCTTTACCTTGTTAGGTTGTTAATTTTCGTTCGTTTTAGTTGGAGCAAAACTCGTCCCAAGCTTTTTTATCCTTTAGATAATATTATATTTTGTAGTAAGCCTTTTTACAAAGGCTTTGATTTTATTTATTGGTAATTTTTTCAACTCATTTGGTATTTTGTTGTAGAAAGGTTGCCCTATAAAAGATGCATTAATCTTGTGTAGCCTAGTTGTGGGCACAGCGAGTTTATTCTTATTTCTAGTATTTAAATTATGTATGTCGCTATCTTTAGGGAACTGATTGATATTCCTATGAGTGTTCAACAAGTTTTCATAAATATATTGACATGGTACTGTCATTATGTTTATTACTTTGAATATATCATGTAGGGTTTCTCAGTAAAATGTTGACAAAAGTTTTCATTTCCAAGGTTTGCTTCTACAGGGTCATGGGTAAGTAAGTCACTGACACTGCACTACACTGAATTGCAGGTTCTGCCCGTCATCACAAACACGTTCGTGAAGACGCCAGGTCTTAATTCTTAAACTCGGTATTGGTAACTCTATTCAATAATATAATCATTTATTAGGAACCTGCAGTTCATGCAGCGTCAGTGAATTATCAGTAATCCTGTATAATTCATGACGTGTTTTTATCCATTTCAGCCCACGGCTTTGCCCACGTGGCCCCTGAATAATGTGAAGAACTTTAAAATACTGTAGCCTGTAATATCTTTACCAAAGGTTTCACCTGGTAGAAGTCATACACTCCATACCTCCATACGTTACTGTTCAGAAATAATACCTTTTTATTCTATTCCAGGTACGGCAAGAAGTAACTCAACAGATGACATGGCTATGCATAATAACTACTGTGATTTACCTACTTTTAAATGGGACCGTCATCTTCTTAGTACCAAATACCTACAGTTGACATGCAGTTGACCATGTAGTCCATCTGTTCTATACTGTTGCACCTCTGTTTTATAGAGACGAGTCAATCGATGGTTCAGACTCCACACTTTGCCCAAATTATATTTATTATGTTCAAAAATATTCGCCAATGATTTGCTTTGCTTCTATCAATGTCTTGGAAGTGAAGATTCAAAGATTATGTGCAAATAAATTTGACTTTTTTGGGAAAAATACACTGCGAACTTTTGGGCGAAGAGTGGGGACGAACTTCCTACTGTGAGACGGTTATATTAAAAAATTGGTACGTGTTCATGTTGCTTTAATAAATCAATAGTCCCAAAAATACGGGGCTGCCAACTCACTGGGTGGGCAATACAATGTCATGGGCCCAGCCCATGAAGTTGTATTACCCCACCCAGTATAAGGTCTTACTGCTAAATATAGCTTGTAATAAGGTCGAATAAGTACTTTTTAAGTTTCTACTTAAGTATATTTTATACAAATAAGGTTATTGTTTTATTTGTTTTCCCAAAGCTACATATAACATATATTCTATTTGCTGCAACCAGCTAGGCTGGGCCGAGTTTGGAAAACTACGTCGAGTTTTCTCGTCATACATACCGCAATGCTTGAAAACTAAAGTTTCTAACTGTTGTTTCCAATCAGTGCTCCTTCCTGTCTTGACCTACGGAGCTGAAACCTGGAGACCTACGGTTGGGTTGGTCCACCAGTAGCCAACTAGCCCACCGGCTAGTTGGGATAAAAATCTGCGAAAGACTGTAGGCAAATGCTGGATGCGGCAAGCGGAAGTCACGGTGCTATGGCGCTCATTAGGGGAGGCCTATGTCCAGCCGTGTACTAATATAGGATGATTCTTGTAATTCTTGTAATTCTTTATTGTACACAATAATACATAAGCATGATTTAATTTAATAGGATATGTACATAGGCGAGCTTAACCCTGATGGTGATGATGATTTATTTATTTATTTATTAGACAAAATCCACAGCCCTTAAGAACAAAATTGACAAACTTATTCACGGTTCACATTGCATAAGGTCATACAGGAGTTACTTTTTGTAAAAAATTATGATTACTATTAAATTTCTAAGAGCGTCTTATTCTGGTTTTCCAAGATCTTCTCAACAGTTTTTTTGCTTGTATAATTTGTATGCCAGTAACAAATGATTCTATAGGTTAGGTACCTAGTTAGTTATAACTTGATTATGACCTCATCTTTAATTACTGGGTTATCCAGTCTAACCTAACCACCAATGTAAATTGAAATATCAATGAGCAAGTTTATTTGTACCTATCTAGTTTTTTTGAATCTAGTTGCTGCACCAACTAAGTGTGTACCTTATTATTATTTATTCCTCACTGATAAAACCATAATAGTACATTACCGTCGAAGTCTTGTATGCTCGCCAACGAAAAAAACTGCTTGAGCTGAAATAAATTTAGCCGAAGGAGGCTACTTGTACTAAAAACGTTCAACCTTCTCAAAAAGTCTAATTTCGTTCGTTTCTAATGACTAGAAAGAGGTTATATACCCCAAACTCGCATTCGTTACCTCCTAAGTGTAGGACTAAAACGAGTTTCTTATCCTTCATTTTTCAAAAATAATGGTGGTGGCTAAAACTCACCTTTTCGAGTAAGCCGGAAAGGTCGAATTTGTTCAAAGAAGGTTGGTTCCAACAATAAAACGTACCATGTTCTAGTTTTTTTACAGAAAATTTTATTTTGAGGTGCTAGTTTTTAGACACTGCTTAGGTACAACCAAACAGTTGTTATTGGGATTTTTCTAGCAAGAAAAAACCACAGTGGCAGCCTGGAGTCAGGAAGTTGCCAGTTTTACACCAGTGCAGTGCCTCGTAAAGCTCGTTGAGGCTCGTTCGTTGGGTTGGTTCTGCGCCTGATTTCCGGTCGTGTCGGTCTATCGTACCAAAGGATTATGAGAGTGAGGGAATAGAAAGTGCACCTGTGTTTGCGCACACACTTGTGCACTATAATATGTCCTGCGCTCATGGCTAGTCTCCTTCGAGACTAGCCGCCGCCGCCGTAGCTGAGCGGCTAGAAAGATCATCATAAATCAAATCTTAATTTTATAAAAATCTACCTAATATGTATGTATAGAAGGTACAATTTTTTTTTAAATTCAATAATGTTATCGTTTAATCAAAATATGCATTCATACAAAGAACTAATATTATGAAAATAACATCGATATAAGTAAAAAAGGGTAGATGAGGTACTAGCCTCTCGAAAGTGGAAGGCTCAAATTAGGTGCAATTAGGTCCCTCCACCTCAGTCATAGTCGGACCGGCAGCGTTCGTCTTACGCGTGCTTGCTACGAGGTACTTTAGTGTGATTTATTGACTGAAAGACTACATCAATGCCCTCGTGTTTGTTCATTATAATTATTGCACAAGATTGGAAATGTAACTGTGAGCGAGTGTTTGCGTGTAGTTGTAACACAGGCCAGTTGTTGAGTAAGCGCTGGGAGAACGTTGGTACCATATGTACAGATTTTACTTATATCTATGATTATTAAATATATAAGTAGGTACCTAGGGATACTGGGCAAAACCACAATACGTTGTAAGTAACACTTTATCTCATAAGTTTCCTAGAAATGTGGAATAATCTGCATTGTGTAGGTCACATACGTACCCTTTGATTGTGGTCGATAGTTAGGTATAAAAGAATCTCCAGGTGTGACTGACAATAACCTGGTATTATTTTTCTTATCTATAATTTAAAAGAAAGTCGTGTTAGTGACACTATTTATAACTCAAGAACGGCTGAACGGATCTTGGTGAAATTTTGCAGCGAGGTAGACGGTATCCCGGGGCCGGACATAGGCTACCTTTTATTCCGGAAAAAAGCGTGCGAAGCTCCGGGCTGCGGCTAGTTTAAAATAAAAGACTAACCCATATTATACCCCTAACGCTTATTCCCAGTAGTTCTGTGCTGTAGTTCTGTACAGAACTACTCGGACATACATTGTCCCAGCAGAACGCCCTGTCGTGCGGACAAGGAACACGCAAATCCCATACAAAAATGAGAACTCACGTCTCCATACTAACGTCAAACCGAACTTAGGGTTTTGGTTATGATATGCTGGGGACGGTTGACAGTTGTCCAAGTAATTGGAACCGCATGAAGTACGTGAGTGATAATGATGAACGCCTGTTGATGGAGGTTGAAGTAACGTTCGTGTTTGCTTACAGATAATGCTCAGGCGCATGCCAGTAAATGCTTACATTCAACTCTTTTCTGTTACATCCAAATGTTTCTGCAATTAGGAAAATGCATAAAATAGCGGCTGACAGGAGTTAGCTAGCACCAAACCGGACATAAAACCATAGTGAGTAATGTCTTTGCCCATGAATGGGAAATTCTAGGCAAGGATTAGTAATTTAACTTTATTGACACAAATACGTTCGGTACACTGCTGCACATGCTTCCCCAAATGCCCCCTCATTTGAGGTGGCGGCGGCGGCGTGGCGATTAGCAATGGATCGTATTAAACAAGCTAATTTCACAACATATCGAGAACCCAAAATTATAAACACAAAAAAGAAAACAAAATCCGCTTACGAGCTACAGAGCTACATCATACATAAGTACTAATATTATAAATGCGAAAGTTCTTGTGAATGTTAGTTACCACGTATCTCCGTAACTACTTACCCTATTTAGATAAAATTTAGTATGTAGATAGTTTAAATTCTATAATAACACATAGTCTAATAAATTTTTCGAAAATTAACCTTTGAAGGGATTAAAAAGGGTGGTAAAGTTTCTATGGAAAATTATTATTCCATGGTATAAATAAACAATAAAGTAGGTAAATGATGATATTACAAGTATTTTTTATTTTTGCAAAACTACCCCTGAGATGTGTACAATCAATATCCACGCGGGCGAAGCCGCGGGGCGCAGCTACTAGTAACTATCTATGAGATGCAAATAAATAAAAACACGGACACGCACTCTTATACCTCTCATAACACCTCTTCTTTGTCAGGGTTAAAAAAGAAAAACATACAAATTTTCAAATCAAAATCGAAATCTACATTTTTTAAAATTTTTATACTATTTTCAAGTATAAAAATTTTAAATAAAATTTTAAATATGCCTACCGCATTTACGCATTTCGCTTTATAGTTAGTCAGGAACTGTGACCTATCCAGTGTATATCTATGAGGTCGTCATCAGCCGGTCCGAAGTCACAATAATGTCAATTGCGTTTAATTCTGATTACTGATTACAAGAGAATTAAGTCAACGAACCGTGATATGCGCATTTAGTTGGCAACCGTGTTAAAATCAAGCACGGTACATACATAGGTACCTATTTTGGTTTTAGAATACAAGATATTTTTGTAATCAAAGGGGTTACAAAATCCGTTGATTTTGTGATGAAGTGTTGGTGAACAATATTTCACGACATTTATGTACAATACAATATTTTTATTCATTGTATTTTCATGTATTGTTCAACATTTTATTTACTTTATGCCAATTTATTTATTTATTTTATTTATTTATTATCAGGTACACAGAATACATAACAAGCAATAACAATAATAGAAGAAAAAAATGTAAGAAAATATGAACTGGCTTGAGACGTAACATTATGTGCACTCAACAAATAATTAAGTATATTGAGTAGACATGTAAACAAAAGCTTAGATTGATTTAAAAAAACGTGTGGTGATACAAAAAAAAAAACAAAAAAAACAAAAATACAAGAAATATAAAATAAAACAAAACAGCAATACCTAGGTATTTAATGGTGACATTATGATACAGTGGCTATGTTGCTCTCACAAGCATCATTTCCCCTGGTTCGAATGGAATATGTCTTTGGCAGTTTTAACACAACTATGCAAACTAGGACAAAATATGTCCATCACTATATGCGACTTTGCGACTTTTTGACTTTTGCGAATTATGTTATTCTTATGTACCTGACTCCTGGACGATTTAGTTTTAACTGTGAGTCCACTTGTAAATAAATAAATGAATTATGAAATTATTACGAAACTGGTATTTTTGGAGCAAATCGCAGAAGTTCGAAACACATTATTTTGTTTTTGACATTCATTCATTTTTAAATTTTTACGTGTTGTACGTGCATATAAGCATTATTGAAATTTTTGTTATCCGACTGCGTTTTGAGTAGTCACCTTGCTCAACTGTTAATGATCTCAGTTTTTGTTAAATTTTCTAACGCAAATATATCTCTTTAACTAAGTAAATAATAGGTGGGGACGGACACAAATGCGAAATAAACTTTAAATATAATTACGATCATAATATCTGAAATAAATTGTGCTACTAGGCTATTCGTTGGCAAATTAGCAATATCTGTCCAACAGTGGTCTATAAATGCTGAAGAATTTTTATTTATTCTGGGCTCGTTGTAAAAGTAGGTCTAGGTCTGAAAGAGCAGAGGTCAACGCTCGCCCAGAGCTCGTCGCACTAGAGCCGGCCCTGTGGCCTTGCATTTGACCTTCTCTCACCAACACATATCTTGTGTTGCATCAACATGCAACACTGTACTCTACATCATTCATCGCATGATTTTCTAATTGATAACAATATTTATTAATTTCTAAGATTCGATTCGTTCTTCAACCACCTATGTCGTTTCAATATATTGTTTTACCAATTTTGTGTATCAACTTATTCTCACTCAGAAAAGTCTAGAAAGTTAGTCAATCTATAAGCTCAATTTAAATATTTGTTGATAAAGACTATTGCGTGTCAAATCTTTTAACAAAAATAATACAGATTATTTGCAGTTTGCAAACTGTTTATCTAAAAGTAAAGAGCTGGCGGGTATCTGGCGCAGCGCATCAGCATTGCCATACAGCGGGGCAATGCAGCCAGCGTCTTGGGGACGCTTCCGACTGGTATTGATATGGGTCAGTTGAGCTACCTGTAGATTGTTTGCAACAGACTGCAGTTAGCTTAATTGTTTCAATTGTAAATACTAGTTCTAATTTGTTTTTATTATTGAATTGTAATTTTCTTTGTCAATAAAGACTGTAAAAAAGTAAAGATGAAATTGAATTCAAATGTTAATATCTTTAGAATGACTAATTCACTTTACAGATCTAGAGCAGACAAAGTGAGGGACAACCGAAGAATTTTTCAAATGGCGTCTCTGGAGTTTCATACTTACCACAAAATTTACACAAACTTTTAATAAAAGCAACTGTTGTCAATTTTATGTTTTACACTAAAGCTTGTTGTTGTCTTTCATTCTCGTCGCAATAATTGTTCGTTACACCGCTATGTCTTGAAGTAACGGAAAGCTCAAAAGGTAGGTTATTTGTTAGGAAAGCAGAAAGCTGGCACTCTCGCACTTTCAGTCTGCCTTGTAAATATTTATGGGAATTACATTTGCTCGTAAAAGTTAGAATTTAGTTACAGCAGCGTATAACGTGAATGCAGGAAATAGATATTGTCTAACAGCATTTTATACCTGATATCAGCTTATTTATTTGTTGGTTTTTATCTGGAAAACAGACAGTTTGACAAACTTAAGAAATAAACTTTTCTGATAACACGATCACTAGTGTCTTCGCTTTCAGAAGCTTGCTGACAGACTAAAATGAAGACAAAAAAATATATAGGCGCAAGTTAAAAAAGCAAAAAAAAAGACTGATGCATTTTTTTTTTGACTGTAATTTGTAAGTTTTTAATGTGATTTGATTTTGTGTGTGATATGGATTTAATTATCTGAAATAAATGAATACAATACAATTAATTAATTATGTTGCAAGCATTTCCTTCATTTAACACTGGCAATTTATTGGATCCCGTAACTTTCCGTATCGCAACATGTCTTCGGTTGGGTGCAATGTGTTGCGCGCCTCATCAATGCCAGTGCGGTACTGCTGTCGAACAGCTTGGTCATCACGGATTATCGTGTAATAGGGCCGCCGGTCGGATATCTCGTCATGCCAGCCTTAACGACGTCATCCGGCGGGCCTTTGTCACCGCTAACGTACCAGCTATTCTCGAACCGAATGGTCTGTTGCGTGACGATGGTAAGAGGCCTGACGGCATGACACTAGTCCCATGGGAGTTGGGGAGGCCCATTGTGTGGGACGCTACATGCGTCGACACACTTGCGCCTTCCCATCTTCCGAGGACATCCGTAAGGGCTGGTGCGGCGGCAGATTTGGCCGAGGATCTCAAGAGACGCAAATATGCAGGTCTCGACAGAGCCTACATATTTGCTCCCTTTGGGGTCGAGACCCTAGGTCCGTGGGGTACCGAGGCTCTCCGGGTTTATAAAAAGTTATCTGAGCGTCTGGTCGACGCGACGCGTGACCCGAGAGCTGGCGGATATCTGGCGCAGCGCATCAGCATTGCCATACAGCGGGGCAATGCAGCCAGCATCTTGGGGACGCTTCCGACTGGTATTGATATGGATCAGTTGAGCTACCTGTAGATTGTTTGCAACAGTCTGCAGTTAGCTTAATTGTTTCAATTGTAAATACTAGTTATAATTTGATTGTAATTTTCTTTGTTAATAAAGGCCATTGCCGTTTAAAAAAAAAAAATTAATTATTATTTATTATATTTTTTTATATTAATCGCCGATTTGATGTTAAATGGTAATAATAATCATTGTTAACAAAGAACATTATAATCAAATAATAAAAACAAATTAGAAGTAGTGTTTATAATTGGAACAATTAAGCTAACTGCAGACTGTTGCAAACAACTGTTGCCGACTGGGAGCGTGCGTTCCGCATGCAAAAAAGGGCCATACGAGCGATGGTTACTTACTTACTTGTTACTTGTTTCTGGACTGGTTTCCGCAACTAGGCCACAGGTGGGCCCTTTTTGCGTGTCGGGTGGGGGGCTGCTAATCTAACCACCCGATGTCCTCTAGGAAAGCCAGCAGCTCGCTGACGCCGGTGCATGCCTCCCTAGGCGTCCTCGGTGTCCCAAGGTAGTGTAGTCGTTGAGATGCTACGCTATCGCACTCCACAAGCACATGCGCGGCCGTCTCCTCTGCGTTCATGCACCCTCTGCATAGGGGGCTGTCCGTGATACCCAGATTAAACAGATGTTTGTTAAGCATGCAATGTCCTGTGACAATTCCGACAATTTGCCGAAGTTTGTCACGTTTCAGATTGAGGAGCTTTCGGGAGAATCCCGGGTTTAAAGCCGGGAAGGCCTCCTTCGACTGCCTACAATCCGGCATACTTGCCCAGTAATCTTGGTGTTGTTTAACTGTACGTTGACGGATCCATGAGCGGACTTGACTGAATGGTAGAGGAATTATTGGTTCAGGTCCTGCTGGTTGCCACTCTGAACCTCTCCTCGCCAGTGCATCAGCCTCGTCATTTCCCCTAGATCCGCTGTGTCCTTTTATCCATTGAAGTGTGACTCTATTTGACTTACTAACTTGTTCTAGCAGGTAGTGGCACTGTATGGTAAGTCCCGAGTTGTGTTCTCTCTTGCTCAGGGCCTGTAGTACCGCGGCACTGTCCGAGAGGATCCTGATGTTCTGGTCAGTTACCTTCCTTCGCAGCACTGCAGTCGCAGCCTCAATTATACCCACACATTCCGCCTGAAAGATGGAGTTGTAGGTACCCAGTGCTGTAGTTTTGTGAATGTTAAGATCTTCCGAGAACGTTCCCGCCCCGGTACCTATTTTCATTTTAGAGCCATCTGTGTATATTCTTACTTCGTGTATGTTTGAGCTATCACTTGGCTCCTCGTGCATTTGTATAGTGAAGCTTCTTGAAGGTATGTGTTTCTTGGGTACCCTATCATAAATCGAGAGTAACATGGGGTTGCTTCTGGCGTACTCGTCTATAATAGTGGTGTGTTGTGCTCTAGTGTCATTATCCCATAAACGTAAAGCCCAGAGTCTGTACGCAGCTGCGGCTGCCTCTTGTTGCACGTGTAGGTGCAGTGGGATTAGGCCTAACAGGGCTTCGAGTGCTGCCGTAGGGGCAGTTCTCATACACCCTGTCGTCGCTACGCAGGCTAGTCTCTGGAACTTTTGCAGCTTGCTTATAGTTGTGCTTTGCTTTGTTCTCGGCCACCAAACTAGCGCACCGTATGTCAGCGAGGGCCTGATTACAGTGTTGTAGAGCCATTGGGTAATCCTTGGGCTGAGACCCCATGTTCTACCTAGCATACGTCGGCATTGCCAGAATGAAATGGTGGCTTTCTTTGTCTTGTTTTCTAAATGTGTTGCCCAGTTAAGTTTGTTGTCTAGGGTTATACCTAAGTATTTAACTGAATCAGTTAGTGTTAGCTGCGTATCAAACAGGAACGGAAGTTGGTAGGTTCCTAGTTTACGCTTGTTGGTGAACATAACTAGTTCTGTTTTAGTTGGATTCACGGTTAGTCCATAGTCTATGCACCATGATTCGATGACCTTTAGTGCGTTGTTCATAATGTTACACGCCACGCTGGCAAAGTGTCCCGATATGAGTATCGCAAGATCATCCGCGTAGCCTACCGTGTAGAAGCGTTGTTCGTTAAGCTTGGTAATTAGATCATTAGCAACTAGATTCCATAGGAGAGGTGACAAGACGCCGCCTTGTGGGCATTCCCTTGACACCACTCCCCTGGTCTCCCCGTGTACGTCGATACGTACTGCCCTCAGCTTGAGCATACTAATGATCCAATCTACCAACGTTGGCTCCACTTCGTGCTTCTGTAAGGCTGCGTTGATGCTGTTGAAATTCGTCTTGTCAAAAGCCCCTTCGATATCTATAAAGGCTGCGAGACAGAGCGTTTTGTTTGAAATGTCTCGTTCTAATCTGCTAACTACTGTGTGCAGCGCAGATTCTGTTGATTTGCCTGAGCTGTAGGCGTGTTGCTGTGGATGTAGTGGTTTTATTGTTAGTATATTATCTCTTATGTGTCGATCGCATAATCTCTCTAGAGTCTTGAGTAAGAAGGAGGTAAGACTGATCGGCCTATAGGACTTTGCTTCTGTGTAGTCACTTTTACCTGGTTTGGGTATGAATAGGACTCTGACCTCTCTCCACATAAGCGGTACATAGCGGAAGGCTAGACAGGCTGTGAAAATAGCCGTCAGGGCCTCGCTAATGTGTGCTAGCCCCCAGCGTAGGAGGCCGGGAAAAATTCCATCCATACCCGGTGACTTGTAGGGTTTGAATGTGTTGATGGCCCACTTAACCTTATCCCCGGTTACCACTGAGCATGCTACTGCCCAGTCTTTCACCGATGGCGTGACCAGACTGTTGTCTTGCCACTCTGTTTCGCCGTCTATGAGGCACCCCGGGAAGTGTGTTTGTAGTAGTAGTTCATGTGTTTCTGTAGTAGTTTTGGTATAGGTGTTGTCAAGTCTCTTAAGCGAACCAATCTCGCGGTTCGGTTCAGCCGCTAAAATTTTCCTGATTCTGTTCGCTTCAGAGTTTGATTCTATCTTAGTGCAAAAGGTTTTCCATTTGAGACGACTCCTACGGCGTAGATGTTTTTTATAGTCGGCCTGGGCCTTCTTATATACGTCCCAATCGGAGTCGTCGTAGGTGTTCATGGCTCTGTTAAAATATTTGCGTACCTTACCTTTGAGTTCCTCCAGTCGTCGCGACCAGCCTTGCCTACGTGCATCAGTTGCACTGATGACGGTGAGAGGACAAGCTACCTCAAAGCTCTTGGTAAGGCTCTGCGTGATGTGTTGTACCGCTGTCTCTATTTCTGCAGTGTTGCTTATGTTTGATTTCGAGCTACCCTCACCTAGGTGCTTCGACAGCGAGTTTATGAACAGTACCTTATTTGTGTTGCGCGGGTTGCGCGTGGGTACTGGAAGCATTTTGTTGAGCGTCAGTTCATATCTAATCCATCTGTGGTCGGAGGAGGACACCTCATCCGATACCCTCCAGTTACGCACCAGGTCAGAGCAGTTTCCCGTTACCAGGGTCAGATCAATTATGGTACGACAACGTTTCGTTACGAAGGTTGGTTCTGCGCCCTTGTTTGCTATTGTAAGGTTAGTGGTGAAGAGAAAATTTACCAGATCATCTCCTCTGCTGTTTGCAACGGGCATGCCCCATATGGGGTGGTGCGCGTTCGTGTCTGCTGAAATTATTAGTTTCGAATTATTTAGTTCACATTGTCTTACCAAATCCGTAGTGTCTTTCGTTGGCACGACCTCGTCGCCGGGCATGTAGGCTGACGCGAGCACTACTTCTTCGGTCTCCCCTCCAAACACCCCCTGAAGCCTGACGGCCGCCAGGTCTCTGGAACAGAGCTCGGTTATGGGGACCACTGTTATGTTGCGTGGTACAAAAATGCACGCACGCGGATTATTGCAAGTGCTGTCGTAAATGAGCTTACCGTTTAGGTTGTTGAGACCACACACACGCCCCGCCCTAATCCACGGCTCCTGAATTAGGGCTATGGTCTCGTTGCTTGGGTCCCCCAGCACTCTGCGCAGGTTAGCCGTAGCAGTGAGGCTGTGCTGGAGGTTTGCTTGGACGACTTTATAAGGGGAGGGGTTGTGGGTCACCAACATCTTGGTTTCCCGTCTTCTCCTTCTCCTCCTCTGTGTCGTCCCCGTCCGAGGCCAGCATTATGTCTTCGCTCAGCCCCTCACACATCACCTCCATCGTTCCAGAACACGATGGTTTGGGCGACGAGTGTGGAGGGGGAGGAGGCAGCACCGGTGAATCGGGGCCTTCGGACGTAACTGTCTCAATGGGACCAGGCTTATTCTCTGGCCCCTCTGGTGGTGTACTGGGCAGCTTCCGGGGGGGGTCATCTTGGAGCTTCCCTTCCGCACCGTAGAAGCGTACGTAGACGCTACCCAGACCGTACGCCAGGCGGCGTTCGTTCTCCATGATGGTAGGGATAATAGTTTCCGGTATCCCTATCGTCACGAAAAGCATGTCGTCCGCCTGTCTTTGGTGGGAGTAGACGATCCACTGGTTTACGCGCGCCCATTTGTTTTGTTTCCCCAGTATGAGACTCGTGTCTTCCAGGGAGAACGTGCACTCAGGGAAGAAGATGGCTGCACGCACCCTCCTCGTCAGTTCACTCTGCTTGACGACCGCGAGGTTCGGGCAAGCTGTAGTCGGTAACTGCTCAATAGCGTCGGTTAGCCACTCATGAGAAGGCACATCCATACACCACAGCTTCAGGGCTCCATCGGTGAAGATGGGCTTACCCATGAAGCGGGGGGTGAAACTTATGTCAGGATTCCTGGCCTCATCTAGAAGCCGACTGTTCAAGTACCTCTTCAATACCGTGGCTTGTTCCTCCGTCAATTGTGGATTGTCGGTCTTCACCACCGCTACGCCGAGGGTGCTTTGCGCAATCTCAGCATAGCTGGCAGCAGGGACACGACGTGAGCGGTCGAGCTTTAGCTTCTTATGTTCCCCTCTCGGGGACACAGTGTCGTCCAGACGCGTCCTCTTGCCTGGCTCCACTTGGATCGAGGCCGGAACCGGGATCGGAGCCGCGGCAGGGGCCTGAGCTGATCGAGCGATCGCTGTGGCTGCGCGTTTCTGGCGATTGAAGCGTTTGCTATCTTGTGTCTTCTTCTCCTTACCTCTGCCAACTGCAGACCCAGCAGCCTCTACGAGCAAGCTCGGAGGTTTCGCCGGCGGGGCTTGCGGTTTGGAGTCAGACATATTCTTGGCATTCTGCCTTTGTTTGTAGAAGAAGCTGGGACCTTCGGCGTCAGCGTTCGGAACAGTGGCCCCGGTGTTCGAAGCCGCCCGTTGTTCACGCTTCTGCCGTATCCTCCGTAGCTTCCTTCGGGCGTTCTTGCCTACTGGGGCGTTAGCCTCAGAGGTTCGAAACTCGGTAGTCGAGGGTCCAGCCACTGGCTTTGCCTCTTTCCCTGCCGTATTGCTTGGCTTTTTGGCTTTAGGTCTGACGACCGACCAGCCAGCAGTAGGATCCTCAGCGACCTTGATGGCCGCATAGGCTTCTACCGCCTCCCCTGCTGAGGGCGCAAAGTGGTCAATAGGTTGGTTGGTGTTCATGGTACTGCTTAGTTTTGACTTCATCTTTCCGGGCCCCACCCACCACGGAGTCCAACCAGGGGGATGTACGAGCGATGGTACGGATACGCAGAGATGTCTCGGCCAGGCCGCACTTTAAGAGCCTAGGCATCCTTACACTGCCCTGCATAGCCATCTCGCAGGTAGCGCTGTATGTGAGGAGCAACCTCGGCTCCTACGCAACGCACGGCGACTTCGCATACCGCACTCGTAACCAGCACAGATTGGTGTCACTAGCGCGGTCCCTGACTAAGTCGTCGAAGCTAACTCATGTTATGGGCCCGCAAGTGTACAGCAGGTTACCAGACTCGATTAAGGGGGTTACATGCGATGCTATTTTTAAACGTCGCCTAAAAAGTTGGCTTATCGAACAAACATTTTATAGTTATGAAGAGTTCATAAGCTTAAAATGATAGTTTTTATTATATTTTTTTAATGAATGTTATTTATTTATCGTTTTCTGTTTCTTTGGGAAATTATGTACTTTGTATGTTAAGTAGATACAATTGTAGAATTTTATATCATGCTAAGATTTAAGTATCTGACATGTAACATTTTGTTATGAATAAAAAACTATGAACTATGAACAATCTACAGGTAGCTCAACTGATACATATCAGTACCAGTCGGAAACATCCCCAAGACGCTGGCTGCATTGCCCCGCTGTATGGCAATGCTGATGCGCTGCGCCAGATACCCACCAGCTCTCGGGTCACGCGTCGTTTTGACCAGACGCTTAGATAACTTTTTAAAAACCCGGAAAGCCTCGGTACCCCACGGACCTAGGGTCTCGATCCCAATGGGAGCAAATGTGTAGGCTCTGTCGAGACCAGCATATTTGCGTCTCTTGAGATCCTCGGACAAATCTGCCGCCGCACCAGTCCTTACGGATGTCCTCGGAAGATGGGATGGCGCAAGTGTGTCGTCGCATGGAGCGACTCTCACAATGGGCCTCCCCAACTCCCATGGGACTACTGTCATGCCGTCGGGCCTCTTAAAGTTAATAATTAATTATGCTGGACAACTCACACAGCACCATTCAAACCCAAACAAAGTAGAGCTTCACATGTTCTTATGGGGACCAGATAAGTGATATACCTTTTTAATACATTTGTATTAAAAATACACAGGCGGGAATCGAAACCGCAATCACAGCATCGCAGGCCGACCTTCGCTCGCTGCACCATAGAGGTCGTCGAAAACCGCCAAGTGCGCGTCACGAACTCCAATCTTGTGTAAGAAATCGATTAATAAATGAAAAGTTACATTGTTTACGATTGAAATATATCTTCTCTTATTTTCCTCGTTTACGTTAAGCACGCAAATTGTTTTCAACTTGAAAAACCCGGATTCATAGTAACTATTTTCGGTTATAGGTCAAAGTGAGACATGAGATTGCTTCTTGTTGTTTACTAACAAAACTAGCATCAGGTATACAATGCAATCATGCCTGCGGAAATCCCGCATAAAGTTATTACTAATAAGTTTTTAACCGACTACCAAGGGAGGGTTTAGAGATTGGTATATTTAAAGTTAACGCTAACATAACGCGGAGAAGATGAGGGTGAGGCGTTTGAAATGTGGTGAGGATGGAAAGGAATCGCTGGACGGAGGTTACTTTACTAATGAGGTGGTAGTGAAAAGAGTTGAGGAGAAAAGGTTTTTGATTTACACTATTCGAAACAGAAGAGTGAGAACGATTGGACATCTTATACGACATGAGAACTTCATAAGTAACATCGTAGAAGGAAAAGTAGAAGGAAGGCGAGCAAGAGGAAGACCAAGAATTAGCTATATGAGTCAGATCAAGGAGAAAGTCGCTGTCATGTTGTATAAAGAAGTAAAACACATTGCATTGGCAAGTGGAGAAAATTGCATCATTACACCGACAAGCGCTCTATAATTTATAATAATGAAGGGAGGGTTTTAAGGTTGGCATATTTTAAGCTAACGCTAACATAACGCGGGGTAGAAGAGCGTGGCACAGGCAAGCTGAACAGAATCGCGTAATAAAGAAGAGGCTTAGGTACCTATACCCAGCAGTGGGTGATCGCTCACGGTCTGAGTAGATATATTGATAGTACAAACGCACAAAAGTCATATTTATAAGTATGTAAATCTTTGAATTTTGCGAAGTGTTAGCAGCATTAGAATCTAGTAGCATAGCTACACGAGGCTGGGGGCTGACTAAATAACTGAAAAATGCCTATGAATTCTCCGCAGCCTTCGATTTAATACTTTAGGAATCTAACAGATTTATCCGTAGTTCGAAACGACACCTAACAAATATAGGAACTTTTAGAAGCTTGAAATTCAGATAACAATATCCGTGCTCAATACCTAACTTTATTAACAAAGAAAACTTCTATTATAGAATAGAAATAAATTACAACTTACTAGTTGGAATTTACATTTTAAACAGTTGAGCTAACTGCAGACTGTTACAAACAATCTAGAGGTATCTATGACTAGCTATTAATGTTAGGGTCTAGAAACTGCAATTGAGAGGGTTAACTGTGCACTGGTAATAGCGCGTTTTTAATCCGGTTAGCGTGCGCGTGCGCATCACTTGCCACTACGCAGCCGAGGCCGCAACGTGTCTTTCGCGAAACATTTTAAAGACAAAACAAATATTTGAATTAAGAAAACAAATTGAAAAAGAAAATGTTCAAGTCATCTGTTATATTGTGTCTCGCCTGTTTTGTTGTGATTGGTGAGTGCTTTTTTTGTAATTTAATTCAGGAATTCTAGCTTATCTACTTTATACCCAGTCTATGAAGTATTTTAGTTATAAAAATATTTTATAGACTGACTGTAATCAAGTAACAACACTGGGCACTTCAGTAGAAAGTTCATAAAAAAAACTGGTCAAAGAAGTAACCCAATAAGTAAATGTTAAGTTGCCTTAGTTTTTCACAATAACAAAAATTTCCCGGCAAAAAATTAACTTCTAAACCTTTTTTTTATCCGGTGATTATTATCGATCAATTATTTTCTAATAACCAATCGAAAAACCGTCAGATTCAACAATAATGCTCTACCATGCCATTACCGGCAAATTACAGTATCTTAATTTTCGTGATGTGAAACCAAAACGTAAAACATTTTTTACCAATCAATCGTGACCGTAAACAAAACAAAAAGGTTCCGATTTAAAACAAAAACAAGCTGACATGCTAATTAATATTACTGAGCATTGTTTTATAGTGTTTGTGGTCACGGAGAGCTATATCGTGATGATGATCCTTTCCGCGATCGTGAGCGACGAGCTTTTGCGTGAAATGATCATTTACATAATTAGATAGTTTTGTACGAATGATGACGAATTATGCTGGTTTCGATTTAAAACAATAATCGGATCTGTTAAATATTAAATTGTGCCCGCTTTTCGCATACGTTTTTCCAAATATAGATATATAAATAGATCTATTCGCCTAATTTGTTTTATCTCAAGTTTCGAGTGGTTTTACCACCTATAAGACTACTCTACCAACCAACCCGACATTGTCACTTTCGAGTTGGTAGGTATATAATAAAGGGTGTGTTTATAGATGCCTATTTATAAATCATTAAGACAAGTTTAGTATAAACGACATTAAAGTTCCTAAGACACCTTAAAAATACCCATATGAACATAACTTTGGCAAGGGGTTAAATAATAAATTTATAAGACCTTGCCCTTGGGTTAGTAGATATGTATTATTTAGAGGTCCTTTTGTACAATAAATACGTTATTCCAGCACAAAGATTTATGTTCTACCTATTCAATTAAAATGTTAGGTTCCTACTAAGTGTAAAAGGTCTGATTGGAAGCATTCATCGATCAATCAAAATGTTGAAAAGCTCGCTTGATTGCGAAAATCATTTATAATATAATCATGATCAGATAAGTATTGTTATACCTTGCAATAAAAAATTTACAAAGTAGGCACTAACTTAAATAAGTAACCATATTTTCTGCTTGCACAAAAAACTTAGATCACTGAAAAAAGGTTTATGCGTAAAAACGGATTTGATTAAGAAGAAAGCCCCTATTCGTTACACGTTCTTCGGGGCGAGAACCTACATAGGTAAAATACTTCTTATAAAATAGCTTCTAAATTAGGTACTTAAACGTTAACATATGTAGTTTGCAAGATATTTCAAACAGGAAATTAATTTAGTAATCTGATACATCTCTAGGATAGCTTATAAAAAACTTGGCTTAGTCATAGAAGCGTTATAACTTCCAAGCTTAGTCATGACAGGCCACTGCTGCGGCCGTGCTTTTTATATAAAATCTTAACAAAATTATGACTTCATCAATACCAAGAAAGACTGAAAACATAAAAAACTTAATTGGTTTCCACCACAAAACGGAAATCGCTAAAACTTTTTCCTTCAACAACCATTGCTCGCTGAACTTTGCAAAAGTTTCAGCTGTTTCACTCAGAGCCGCATTGGTAAGCGTCTGTTACAATACTTTCGTGACAGGTGGGTAGGTGAAAGAAAATAAACGAGTCTTGAAGCAAGTTGGTAACAGTCCAGTGGGCAGGACAACGACATCGATGCATCCCTGTTATTGCAGAATATAACCGCGTCGGTTGAAACCGATAGACCGAGAAGAAATTGATTTTGAGACTCGTGTCTTGGGCTGGTGTTCACCAAAAGATAATCAGACAATTAGAAGCTTCGTCAAATACAAACACATGTATAAAAGCACACGTATAAAATCGTCACACATGTTTAAAAACTTCTGTCAAAAACCGCAAGTTGCCCGATTACTTTATAAGGAACGTGTAGGATGGCTTAGGAAAGATCTGGCTATGGTAAAATAAAATTTAAAGGACTGGTTTTTGTATTGTATCCGTTTTTAAGTACCAGTTTGGGCTTAGAGTGTAAGAAGGTGGCTGGAGCATCGTTCCTAAAATTGCACAAAAACTTTTATGAAAACTTTCGCAAAATTTGAAATCACATAAATTAGTTTAGTTGGCACACTCAAGGCTAAGGTACATACTAACTATAAGTCGTTATGACTTATACAGATAAGAAACCTAGTCTGTCTTTATGCTGCTTGACCCGCTTTTCTTGTTTTATCTAACTTACCTACACTATTGGCTATGAGCATTTCTCTGGCGACATGTAGGACAAAGAGCTCTTACTGGAGGTAGAGCTATCAAACCGATTGATAACTTTGTTCATAATGTTAATTAATGGTAAAAGGGACTCATTGTAAAAAGCTCTATCTACGCACTCATATTTCTTATATCTTAATACCAATATGATAGCGCCGCCTGCGACGGGTTCGATACCCGCCAGATATTTGTTCTGGGTGTATTGTACCTATAAAAAAATTATATCTATGTATATAATTGTAATGAATGTGCACCATAAAATGTATGAGGGTAGGTTGCCACCTCAGTTGATTCTAGGCCATTACAGAGTTTACACAAAAAAAAGAGAAATACACAATTATAATGTATTAAGTATATCAGTTATCTAGTACCTACACATAACACAAGCTCTGTTTACATTGGGAGATGATGATTTGTGGATTGTCCAGCATTATTTATTTATTATTTTATTTATTATGTTCTACGCAGATGTTCTCAGCTCTACTTTTATCTTATTTTAAAATTAATCGAAAACTCTCTGCTCAGAGAGTAAAATGATCACAAACAATGTAGTAACGATAGTTTGAACAGTTTTTTAGAACTCGCATTGCATCGAACTAAGTTGAAGGCTATTCCGCAACAAATTGAGATGAAAATGTTCTTTCTATCCACTTGTTTTAATTTAGGTGAAGTGTACTCTTGGAACAGGTATACAGTTATTATTTTGACAACAAAAAATCAACCTTGCGGTTGGCCCGTTAGGTGCTGAGTTGCCGACATACATTCACATCGCAACTGGCGAGTTTGATGAGAAGTGGATGACACCAGATAATGTTGCGTGCATAGAAATTCATAAATTGGAAGCACAATTGATAGTTGATGAGATGAGATGAAGGAAGCCAGGGAGAATACAGAATACCTACTCTTGAATACAGTTCCAAAGTATCAATTTCATATTTGTTCCGGGTGTTCTGGGCATTTTCTATGTATAATATAAAATATATATCTATGTAATGTATTCTATTAAGTATATCAGTCATCTAGTACCAATAACATAAGCTCTGCTTAGCTTGCGACTAGATGATGTTGTGTGGATTGTCCAGCATTATTTATTATTTATTTATTATTATTCTTTATAACTCGATACCGATGTTCAAGCGTATGATATTGAACTTATAATCGGGAGCGATTTTTAAAATAACCTACGCAACCAAACTAATTTCTATAATAAAAAAAATGTGGAAACGCAGCGCGTTAATATAAATAATATTTAACCCGTGTGACTAATGTAACTAATAAGAATTAATTTCTGTACTTGTTTAATAAATAAATTATTAGTCTTTATAAACATCGCCTCGTCTCGAAAAAATCGACTAGAGCCGGTCTCTACCAATGCGTAGCGGTGCTGAGATGATACGACGCGATTTGGCATTCATTTTATTATATATTGTTGAATATCAATTGTTGATGTAAAGAACATCAACAATTATGATTCTTCAATAAAAGAGAGCGTTACAACATTTTATTGTTAGCGGCTGCATCGAATCAAATAAACATCTAGCTGCTAACGGAACAACGGGAACGAAATTGTTTTGTGCGAGGTAAAGGAGCGTTGTTGTGGATTGTGTAATAGGCTCAAAGAAACCAGATATTGTACAAGACAAGTTGCCTATGATTTATCTCCTAAAGATACGTCTTATAGACTAATATTATTATCTTTGGCATCATGTGGTACTATACTTTCTCTGCTTGCTTTGATTACCTATATGTAATTTGATTAATTTTAATATTATGTAATTCGCCTTAGAATTAAAATTCTAGGTAATTTAATTTAATGGATTTGATTTAATTTACCTTGTATATTTAATTTAAATAACTTTTATTAGAAGAGATTTCTTCTACTAACAAATTATGGATCATGTTACCTGAAATAAAAGAAAATTATTTATTTTTTGAATGTAGATGGCGCAGTAAGATATGTCTAGTTTTTTATACTTCTGATGACTCAATATTGCTTAATTAACTTATCTGCTAGAGAAGATATAAAAAGAAAACTAAGTGTCTAACTAACGGATGGATAACAGGATCTTATGTCAGTATTTATGGTGCATATTAAATACCTACAGTTATTAAGTCCATAATTAACTTACCACAAGATACCTATCTAATGAACGTACCAACCTACCTGTACCTACTTGTAGGTAGGTATGCGCGCACGATTTTAGCAACCCGATCTTTACCAGCCAACTCATCCTCAACGTTTATAAATGAGGTAAGCTAATATTAATAGTTACCTACCTATTAGAGGGCGAACCTAACGGGTTTGGTTGTCAAACTAGTCCTAGATCTCAGTACTCACGGGATCCCCGTGGTACAAAACTAGAATTTACAAACGATTAAAAATAAGTCTTTGGTTACTTGTACGTTAAAAACAGACTGAGAAAGAAAAATACGCTTAAGAAATAACATGAAAGTGCACTGTTTCGCACATAATTTGGTCGACATCTCAGGAACATTGCGGTCTATTGAAATTACTTATTTTTTGTTTCGTAGTAATACTAATAATTTGGTTCCTAAAACCAGTTTCTTCATACGTTGTGTAGTTTTCTTGTAAATAAGCAAAAACCTGATTTTTGCGCTTACGCCGTTCCAAAAACGTATGCTCTATCCCGATCTTAAGAACGCGAAATCCTATGCCTATACTTTTCACAAAATGGCGCGCACTGCCCCTCTTTATGCACTCAATTAGCATTCTCATGGAGGGGTTTTAAAATAAGAGATTAATAGCAGCGTTTTTTCTTAGCAGTGGATAGTTTAGTTCATCATTATCATTATCAGCCCGTATACAGCCCACAGCTGAACATAGGCCTCCCCCAAACGACGCCACGAATAGTTTAGTTGCCTAAACAAAAGGCCTGGTTGCGAGATCACACGCGTTATTTATTTATCTCACAAACGGGACTCTTTAAAGGCAAGGAACTGTGACTTACCGTTTACGTAAATACTGTTCTAGAATGGAATATGTTTTTTTGAAATCAAAAATACTAATGGCTCAATTTACACCGGTTGGTGCCGGCCGGCGGCGGCGGCAGCGTGAATGCATGAAACTTAACAAAAACTAACAAAACTAAGAACAAAAGCTTCAAGAACGCATAATTGCACACGAGCAGTGAAACAGGTGGAAATTCGAGTTGGAAAACGGACGAGAGAGAAATGAATTATGAATGAATGCTGTCAAAACCAAAAATTGTTTCAGACTTGTGTCAGATTGTGTTGTAAAATTTTTTGCACCAATA
Source organism: Eupithecia inturbata (assembly GCA_963662085.1). NCBI lineage: Eukaryota > Metazoa > Arthropoda > Insecta > Lepidoptera > Geometridae > Eupithecia > Eupithecia inturbata. The sequence continues at coordinate 4,440,604 of OY759177.1, forward strand.
TTTCTCTAGATTTGTAACCACTTTGTTTACAAAAAATATCTAGGATTTCAGAACCGATTTTAAGTAAATTACATATGTAGGTGCCTACGTAATTATACAACTTACCTAACTTGAATGATCTCTACTAAGTAGAAGGTTCTAGATTATTTGCTCCTCCGTAGTAAGGATGTAACGTTTGAGTGAAAAAAATTGATTAATTAATTTATCACTTTTTCTTTGCTACTTATAAATCGATTTTTTGGAAAAAATATTCTATATTTCGGCGTATTTCGATTGTAAAAAATCGATTTTTATATTAAAATTTATATAATAATCGGTTAACATTAAAACACTCCCTGCTCCGTAGTAAAAGAGAGCTTAAAGCTGAATCACATAGATGCAATCGGTTGAACAACCTTTGTAGAGGAAGGTGAATTACACTCACCATGGTCTGATCGTAGCCATTATCTAGGCATTAGGGTTGCGAATGGGCTGATTCAGATTATTTATTGATAACGATTGTTACATATTGTCATAAAAGTACAAATAATTAAAAAAAATAAAGTAGGTATCAATCCAGCATAATAAATAAATTAAATGAATTAATTTATGAAAAATAAAAATTATCATCATCACAAATAATAAATCCATACTTACTAATATTAGTGTATGTCTGTCTGTCTGTTTGTCTGTTACCTTTTCACGCCTAAACGGCTACCGCGGGCAGCAGCTAGTTCTAAATTAAAATAAAATTAATAAATAAATTAACATAAATATTATAATAAAGTATAAATGTTACACCATTAAATCATTTTCATCAAATAATTCGTCAACTATAAAGAAAACTTGCTCGATAAGCCAGTTAACACTGGGCCCGTACTCGTAAAAACTAAATCGAAGTTTCGGATTCGTTTTGGTTCGAACGCTAATCTTATGCAAGCGACATAAGAGTTTGTTTTGCACGAAAACGAATCAAGAACTTCGATTTTCCTTTTCCGAGTAACCCCCGTTTGCGTTGTTCGGGTCTGAAGAGCATTTACTTATTTTCCTAAATGACCTGCATTTACTATTCTAGTTCATTTAGAAGGAATAGAAACAAATTAGAACTAGTATTTACAATTTAAACAATCTAGAGGTCGCTCAACGGATCCATATCGATATCAATCGGAAGCGTCCCCAGGACGCTGGCTGCTGATTGAGTTCAGAAATCAATAATTTTATTTCTTAAGGCTTTCAAAATAAACACTTAGGCCCGTATTATGAAAGCTTGCTCAGTCATCGATCTATGCTTGAGTAACGATATTCTATGGCATAAACGTCACTCAAGCACAGATCGATGACTGAGCAAGCTTTCATAATACGGGCTAGAGAAGAGCTAAATAAATTGTACCTATATTAAACTTAGAGAAGTCAAATTTTAAGCTATAAATTATTATAAATAATTTTTAGTTGTACGGTGGAATACAGTTATGGGCATAGCTAAGATTATTTTTTTGCTGGCGGGGTGTTATTGATGACGATGCACAGTTGTACACTTATAATTATAATTTTATATTAATACTAGCTGCAGCCCGCGGCTTCGCACGCTTTTTACCGGAATAAAAGGTAGCCTACTATGTCCGGCCCCGGGATACCATCTACCTCGCTGCCAAATTTCACCGAGATCCGTTCACCCGTTCTTGAGTTATAAATAGTGTAACTAACACGACTTTCTTTTATACATATATATAGATATAAATAGATAACAAAATTCATAATATTTTTGTTTCAAATTTTACTTGTCTCTGCTTATTTTGTAAGCAGAAACAAACGTATTGATTTCTTTCTGACGATTCCGATATTGTTTATTTCCAATAGATTCATTTTCATGACTTCGATCAGATTCCATATAGTTTGCAAACACTGGTTGCTGCGTCAAAAACCTATCTGCGTAGAATAGATATCCTGTGTTATTTACTTACGTAAATAAGTATAGATATAGGTGGGTAATATTGTTGAGTTTAGTCAGGCACCCCTAGACATCAACGCATTTAACCATTTAACGAGTTAGCCCTGCACTGGTGCACTGCGCAGATTCCTACCTATTATGTACAGTCGCCTTCAAAAACATGTATCTATTTTTCTCGTTAATAAAAATAAGATTAAAAAAAGAAAAGAACCTTTAGATTATTTTTATTTACTAGAAAAATAGATACATGTTTTTGAAGGCGGAGTATGGAATCCATACTAATATTATAAATTTAAAAGTAACTCTGTCTGTCTGATACCTTTTCACGCCTAAACGACTGAACGGATCTCAGTGAAATTTGGCAGGGATGTAGATATTCCAGGGACGGACATAGGCTACTTTTGATCCCGAAAAAAAAGCGTGCGGAGCCGCGGCCAGCAGCTAGTGAATTTATAATTTATTTCGTCTATCTAACAAGGGAGTAGCGCTACCATTAAATGTTTTGTTTTAAAATTAATATTTTTACAACCTTTTACAACACCTTAAAAAAATGTGACGTGAGGGTATGAAAACACAGTGTCCAAAAGTACCTACCTAACCTAACTCCACCTACGTAGGTACTGTACTAAAAGTTGCTTTATCTTTTGCTAAATTCTTGAAGAGTAGGATAAGCGCTTGAACACTAGGAATTTCTACGTTAGTTTATGCTATTTTAAAACAATGTTTTATTTTCTTAAAAAAAATGTGACACAACCGTCGTCGCAAGCTCTGAGAAGCTCCTAGAGGAAACCTAGTAGAACAAAACTACATATATGAATTTGACGCTGAGTGTACGTTAGCGCGCATCCGCGAATCTTCCCGAGACCACTTATGTGATCAAACGATCCTTCGTAAGAACCTCTTAATGGATAACGTGTACCATTTCCGACAATAAAGGGCAATACTGTTACCTACTAATAATGGTTCTAGTGTTTGGAATCCTCGTTATCTAGTTTATATTAACAGCCTTGAGCATTCAATTTCAAATTCATTCAAAGTTCATTAAACATCTTAAATTCAAAATCAATCACACAAATCAATCAGTAATAGTTAACATTGATTCACTTCAAAGACGACGCACGATTAGAGATTAAATGTTGTTGTTTAAAATGTTACCTACGGAACCTCACCGTATTTATTAAATCAATTAAGTTTGAAATGGTATAATGGTCGTAAAACAAATAACCTTTTCTTTTTTAAGTAAACAATCATAAAACTAATTATCCAGGCAATTTTTTTATTCCTAGAGAACAAAGGTTGCACAATGAACAATTTTCTGAATGTGACATATTTTTGCTATATAGGAATAACTTGTATTTGTATTTTTTTTGATTTATTTGTTTATCGCTATTCTCCATATTAGCGTCTGTAACGTTGTGTTTTGTACATAATGTTTATATTAGTGGCATCTTGATTGGTGTACCTCATCCGTGGCTGTGCGTCCAATTATTGTGACAGCGCGGACTCCGCGAGTCCACGCCACACACGTAGCTAGGTATATACATACAGGGTCTTCGGTAATTAATGAATAACCCCGTAGGTACTTGTGGGGCACCGCCACCACTCAGGAAAATATTAAAATTTATCTGCAGCAGTCTAGATTTTTTTTTAGTTACGATATTTACCTTTTTCTCATTATTGGGCACTACGGCTACAAATTCAATGATAACGATTTGATTTTCTATGGGAATAACAGTATATAATTGACCTTGCTATCGCGCATTACAAAATATTTGTAGATGCAACTGTTTGTTTTTATTTCAAATATTTAAAAATAATTCGTATTTTCGATTTTTACATGATAAAGTTTGCGCACCAGTGGTGTAAAACGTTTAAAGACCGGGGCAGCCCAGAGCTTAAAAACACGCCTACTTCAGTACTAAGTTAAGGAACGACTTTTATGGAAAATCTTCTACTAATTCACACATTTTTGTGCATTTGTGTACCCATAACACAAGCTTTGCTTACTTTGGGACTGAAAGATGCAATAGTTTATTTTAAAATTGAACAAAAAATCCTCAACGAAACACTTTCAGAAAAACTCTGCCGGCTAACCTACATTTTCCGCAACCGTAGTGTATGACGCCCTCCGACCAGGTGGGATGACGACCTGCGATGCTGGATGCGGCAAGCTGAAGACAGGGCGCTATGGCGATCATTAGGGGACGCCTATGTCCAGCAGTGGTCTAATATAGAATGATGATGATGAACCTTTTTTTTTTTTTTTTTAATTTTAAACAAATATTAAGGGACTTTGTCGCTAAGCGACCATATTTTGATGATGAACCTATATTTAGAAACCTTATTTGCTTGCTTAATTAAAATTTCTGTTTTATCCCACAGAGGCGCGTCCAAAATGGCAGTTCCTACCTTCCGTACCAGGATACGTACCCGTCTACATCCAATCAGGCGACACTCCTCTTGATCAGATCCACCCTGAACTAGCAGAGGCCTTCCACGTCCTGCCTGCGGGCAGATCCGCCAGCAAGCAGATTGAAGCGTCATCAGACGAACAGCCTGAACCTGTGCTAGTAGAACAGGCAGAACCAATGGTACAAGCGGGAGAACCAGAGGCGGAGGCGGAAGAACCAGCCGTAAAGGTGGAAGAACCGGTAGTAAAGGCGGAAGAACCAGCGGTAAAGGCGGCAGAACCAGCGGTAAAAGCGGAAGAACCAGAGGAAGATTCGGCTTTGGTAAAAACGACAGAATTTAAGGAAGCTTTAGATGAATTTATTGACCGTCGCCCGTACGCAAAGAAAGTTCTAGAGAAGAAAAAAGTCAGCTCCGAAGTGGCTAAGCCAGAGCGTAGATAAGCTATGTTGTAATTCCTACAAGTCAGCGTAGTGTTGTGTGTAAACTTTAAGTTTATTAGATTAGAAAACAAGAATTTAATGTTTTTAAGTTGCTTTGGCGTATGTTTCGAAGTTTCATAATGACAAATAATTGATCGAGTCATAAAAGAAATACAAAATATAATAATTTGGTTAATATACTCTTATGACTTTGTTGGATAAATCTTGTTACAGACAAAAATATTCATTGAATTCACAGAATTATAAACATATATTGTATCATATACGCCGAGTGGAGTAGATTAAACTCGTAAATGTAGGTTTAGTTATTTACTGGACAATTTACTTGCCATTCTGCTATTTATTACGAACAAGTATACGAAATTGTATTTTTATATTTCTTTTTAATAAATATTATTTATTTTTATTATTAGTCTTTTTACCTACCCTACCATAAATAATTATGAAAATCTGTACACAGATCGAAATGCTTATATCACACGAATTATCTAACCACGTTCTACTAAATTGTGTTTTTGGTTCTAATTTAAGAATGACGAAGTTCTACGAAATGAAATGCAGATAAATTGTACTTACGCGACAATATTTAATAATTTTCTAGATTTACACTTATTATAACAACATGGACTTACGGCCCGTATTATGAAAGCCTGCTCAGTCATCGATCTTAACTTAAGTAACGCTTTTCTATGAGCTAAACGTCACTCAAGCATAGATTGATGACTGAGCAAGCTTTCATAATACGGGCGTTACATATTTACAATTATTCTAACTAGTTACACTAGGACACTGGTTAGGATCGTCTCATAGTTAGCATCACATTGATTTCCCATATGATTGTCCTCAAGTTAGTGATCACTTCCTTCAGCTGTTTGTTCTTGAGCACTACCTAAAGAGGAAAGAAGTGAAGTTTAATTAGCGGAAAGACAAGGCACCTTTAGGGGAGCTAGTTCGTTTCGCAGATTTCAGAGAATCTCAGCAGTATCAAAATCTGAATACTTCATTAATTAGTAAGTGGTTCTTTCTACTTTATAAATAGAACGAAATTATTTTTGTTTGAAAATAACTGCGTTATTACAAACGTCTGTAAGTCCCCACCTTGTATTGTTGGTAAAACGCGATCGATTTCATGAATTATTAGTCAGGACGGCTTCCGAAAAATCTTAACGAACTACGCTTCTGATTCTTTCACAAATCGGTACAACAGTACATTATTCCTGAGTTCTATAGGCTACGTAATGCAAGTATCACGTGAGCTAAAATGCGGACAGAAACTCAACATCATCATCAGTTGTTTAGTACTCAGCTGGACAGAAGCATTCACCTCAGACTTGGCTACCTGAGCAAAGTGCAACACACCGTCGTCGTACAGACGTCGTCGAATCATCTCTCCGGTAGTTGTTCTCTGTTTCGAACCGCTCTGTCTTGGTCAACACTGACGGGCAGCGTTTAGGCTTGTACTATCCTAAAGCTGGTCGCACACCTGTAAAACACGGCTGCCGCGTAGCACAAAAATGTGTATTCTAATATGGACGTTAACTCGTAACATTTCGATGCATTTTATATTGACGGTATCAGATGACAGACCGCTCGCGGGTCACTCGTTTGTTAAGTTAACGAGTTTAAGCCCATAATTGAATGCACATTTTTGTGCTGTGCGGTGTTGAGTATTGTGCGCAGAGCTTAACTCTACGGTTTTATTCCTCCTGTCGTCACTTTGTCTGGCCAGATATCCAGCAGTACGCCAATCAAAGCGATTGCTCTCTAGGGTAGAATAGACCAAAATGACATCGCATCGTCATACATAGCGTAAATTATTGAAGTCAAGGAATTTCAAATATTTTACACATTCGATAACAACGCTTGCTTGCGATCACTGCGCTTGGCTTGGCAACAAATCGTGTGTGTATCACTGATACTAGTTTGGCGAAAATAGTTCGCTAGCATTTTTATTACGAATAAAAACAAAAGAAACTGAGCGGCGAAAATAGTACGAGCGGTACATTCACGAAGACATCCGAATTGACCAACTACAGTGCATTCACAGTTATTTTACCTCTGACAGATGTTTTCTGAGTGTTGGTATAACTGTCGAGTCGTCTTGAAAAGCTTACAGGTATGTAAAAAAAGGGTTACCCGTCTTAAACATTTTACCCAATTAAACTGGAAACTAGAATGTTGATCTGTTGTTTATTATTGATTGATATAATATTATTGGTTACATATTATGTTAATCGAATATTGGTACAACTGTACTGATTTTGTATGGAGATAAATATTTTATTAAAAACATTACTTCCAAAATACCTGATTAAATATTTAAGAAATATCGTATTATACATGTACCATTACCACACAAAGTGTAATACTAAATCGGCATAGTTAGGTAATATTAGCAATACTGTTTTTTTACATTTCGTTTAAGGGAGTCATAGAAGTTATATATGGCAATATAACGCTCAGATTGCCAACCTAACAGCTAGAGGTAAAATAACTGTGAATGCACTGTACCTACCTGATTCCACTAGTTTTTAATACATTCTTGATAGTAATTACCTGTTCTGTAAGGTCTCTGTTCTCATCAAGTGCGACTCTGTAAGCCTCCGTGTTCCGTCTCTCGTCCAACGCCTTGTTTTCAGCTTCGTCCTTCAGGGGAATGAGGCTCTCCATGTGTGTGTATTCGTAGGTACCCTGAAATGAACATACATAGCTTTTTAACTGAACAGTACTATGTACCAAAACACACATAGGCATATAAACATAGGATTACGAGGATACGAGCTGCGGTGAGAAGTCAAATTGAACGATAGATATGGTCACATGACTTATCTGTACTTTTGAAATTGTAAAATGTCTTTGTGAACCGAACGGCGGCGGGTCTCAAGGCCCGTATTATAAAAGCTTGCTCAGTCATAGATCTATGCTTGAGTGTCGTTTAAGCCGTAGAAAAGCGTTATTCAAGCATAGATCGATGACTGAGCAAGCTTTCATAAAACGGGCCTACAAGTCTAGGTAGGCAACAGCGTAAGAAATATTATTTTAAAAGCTGTCGCGATTGCCTTTTGTTTTGTCATGCAGTTATCCACGCTGACGTCACAAATCCAGGCCTGCATTATACGAAAAACAAAAGAGGATCGCGATCGATCCGCTAACATAGCACGATGGTGATGTGGCTGAGCGTGCTTAAGGCTGGACGTAATTAATTTTTCGGTTTAAGTATGTTTATTCTCATAAAACAACAAAATGTTCACTTATAATGAGATACAAAAAGTTCTTAAAAATAATGTATAAGCTAAGTACGCTATACCTCGGGGGCCGGTAGGCGGTAAGTTTAATAGTATCTATGTAGGTATAACCTACCCGCTATAGTAAAAATACATTACAACGATAAGCATTAGTCATAATTAATTTTTAAATGTCACAGTCTTTTTTGTAGGTCTTATAAGCTGGCAAAGGCGTACTACGTAGGTACCGAATGATGGTTATTTATTTACCTGACAAGTTTCATTGCACTTCTCGTAAATGAGCCGGAGCCTCTTGAACAGCAGTCGTATCGTGCGGAGTTGTTCCTGCATCTTGGCCTTTTTGTCGTTACTCGCACTTTCGCCGTGCTGAGTGCCATTTGGAGGCTGAGGGATACAGAGAATAGTGTAATTTAATTGAATAATATTAAGGTTCATTTTAGAAAAACTAAAGTCAAGAATAAGTATGATTCTGAACTTGACTCAGGTCTGGATTACGTCCAGTTATTATCAAAGTAAAGTGAAAACAACCAATAGGATCCCACATACTGCTGTGACGGTAGTCATTGATACCATGCTTTTGGATACTATTAGACACGCAGAATCGCCATTTTGTTTTGTGAGACCTTCACCTTCATACAAGGAAAGAGACGGCGACCAGATAATAATATGTCCTTGTTCCACTTTGTTTTAGTGGAAACATGATGTTCCATTTTAAAACTATATCTAGGATACCATAATGATAAGTGCCAGGATAATATTAAGTTCCTGCTAACTCTACTACTTTTTATGAAAAATCCTTCAATGTACAAGCTATCCGTCTATGGAATGCTGTTCCTCTGGACATCAGACGTGCGAAATCACTCCCAATCTTCAAGAAACTGCTTCATCAGTATTATTTATCAGTGTAAAAATTTAATAAGTTTGTTTTTAGTTTTTAAGTTTATTATATAAAGTAGGTAGTTTAAGACATGATAGGTATTATAGTACGTAGTGTAGGTTTATGTAAATGTTTTAATTTCCTTAAGTTATTCAAACGCCACCGTCTATATTGTTCTCATAAGTCCAGTCCATCCCAAGGTTGCCTGGAAGAGATCGCTCAAAGCGATAAGGCCGCCCTTTGTACTTTCTTGTTTCTCAGCATTTTCTTCTGTATTATATTTTGTGTTTGTGTGGTACAATAAAAAGTTATCTATCTATTATTATAAATAAATAAATAAATCATGCTGTACAATCCACACAGCACCATCTAGCCTCAAGCTAATAATTGTCAACATACTTGTATTGCTTTGAGTGTCTGGAAAACATCCTGTGTTCTGCTCACAATGTCTTGTACTGTCTCTTGACCAAATCTGAAAGTTATTTTACTTACATAAATTTTAGAATTTGACATTAACTTTATACCTGCCACCATAGTTATAAAAGTGGTTGAGAAGTTATCAGAAGCTTCTATTCTAATTAAAGCTGATTGATAACCTAAGCCCCGAGTCCGGTTGAGAGTAGTGTCGAGAAGTGATCGTGACGTCTCATTTTTCCATAGGATTTGGTACAGCGCCTTTGTCGTGCGGACAGGGAACTACGCAAATCCTATTCATAAATGAAACATCACGATCTATCACCAGCCGGACTCAAGGCTAAGATCCATGTCACATCGCCCCAGGTATAGTTGGCGCCAAACAACTTGTCCGGTGACGGGCAGCGAGAGTGGTATGTTTGCGCAGGTACAGTCACGCATATAATTCATATGCCACCGACAACGCACCAGGCGAAAGAGATAGGTACTGCTTCTTATAGCTCGTTCTCGCTCTTTCATTGATTGAAACAAAAACTCTTTGTAAAATAATAGACGCGACTGTCCAGAAGGCCTACCAATTTGGCCTAAGAATTGCGTGTCATGTGGTTCGCCAGAGGACAAGAACATTGACTATTATTATTCGTAGTATGGTGAGAAGCACCAATGAAGCTAGGCCGAAGCTAGGCTGATAACTTTCCATATATCAGCCTAGATAGTTCATTTAACGATAAAACCAATAAATGTAGAATGGCTAGGCTGCTTGCAAAACGGCGCAATTCAATAAATTGCCTATGCACATATTAAACAATCAACATTCAATAATGTGGCTAAATATCAAGTAGCCATCTTGTCTAATGAGATTATTTATTAGGTATTCCCAACCAATCAGCATTCGTTTTACTATCGGCCTAGTCATTCTACAAACCAGCTGATTCTACGATCCAGCGGCGACATGAGTGTACATTACACAATATACTAATAATTTCAAAAAAGGAAACATACTTGCAAAGCGAAGCCGTATTGAACTCTTTCTGCTGCTGTGCTTGCGATGGCTGCGGGGGCACTGGCGGCGGCGCATTTGAAGGCACAACTGCGCCGGTGGCTTGCATGCTGCCTGGAACGGAATATTAACTTAATTATGGTAAGGTATATACATATAATTATGTCCTGCGCACCTGTCTAGTCTTCGCTGAGTCTGGCCGCCATGGCCAAGATTCAGCTAGGATGGCATCGTCATTACTGTATACCTTACCGGTATAAAGTTGTGGTCATAATTAAGAACGGTTTGAAGTTCCGGATTTTTTTAATCTAAATCGCGTCATGTGTAATAACTTGTTCCTTCTCAGAAGTAACTAGTTATGTTATGAAATAGCCACATGACTAGAGCAAACGGGATTAGGAATATATGTAGAATAAAATAGCATTTTTTTTACAAATTTTATTTATTCTTTATCTATAGTTTCAAATAGTAAGGAAGCTGGACAAATAATTATGAACGATTTATTAAACTGCTCGAGAGCTGTTTTATATGAAACTTAGATTGCTGCAGAAGAGGGCTGTTCGTGCAATCAATAATATGGATCCCAGAGAAACCCTACGTGAAAAATTCAAAGAAATAAACATAATGACAGTATAATATATAATATAATACATAATTATGAAAACTTGTGAAAATTAGGTTCCCTAAAAATAGCGACATACATAATTTAAATACTAGAAATAAGAATAAACTCGCTGTGCCCACAACTAGGCTACACAAGATTAATGTATCTTTTAGAGGGCAATGTATACGCTTCTACAACAAAATACCAAATAAGTTGAAAAAATTAACAATAAATAAATTCAAACAAATTGTCAAACATATCCTTTGTAAAAAGGCTTACTACAAAATATCAGATTACCTAGCTAGAGGATAAAAATGCTTGGGACAAGTTTTGCTCCAACTCGAAAACTAACAACCTAACAAGGTAAAGGTTTCTGGTTCGCTTCTTTACTTTACCTTACAAAGATTAAAGTGAACAAAAATCAAAGTGATCACTTTATTTCCTAGTTTTTACGTATGTAATTTTAATTTTGTGACGTGTCCAAGAGTCCTGCAAGGTCTATGGTATTAAAGCACTTTGAATTTGAATTATAAATCACATTAATATGAAATGCGTAAAGAAAAACATTTTAAACTTAAATAATAGTTACTAGAATGTCCACGACTTTTAATTACTGCTTTACACCAGCGAGGCATTCAGATACATTTATTAATTGCAAATTAGTACACTATATAAATTTAATATAAAATTATTGGCATTTCGCAAGAGAGATAGTTTAATTCTAAGAAAATGTCGTACAGCTCTTATAAATTACCACACTGTCGATTCGTAACCTTTTTCTTGACTTCGCACCAAAGATGTTCTATTGGGTTCAGGTATCGGCTGTTAGCTGGCCAATCTAAGAGGTAACATTGTTTCTTCCTGTATATTTTTGTATTGAAATTAATTTATGTTTTCTTCTATCAGCTTGACAGGTCCAACACCATGTCCAGAAAAGCACCCCCAAATTTTCACATTTCCCTTACCATGCTCTAATGTCACTTTTGTGTGCTTCAATCGTTATACTTTTTTGAGTAATAAAGTTCCATAAAGGTTTTCGACCCGCATTCTATAGTACGCATGCAATGACGTACTTTCTAGCTCATGTTTGGAAAAGGAAGCCACTTTCCGAGCAGGTGCAGTATAAAAGAACATTTTTCCATTGTCTAAATGTCCAGTTTTCATACCTTCTTGCAAATGCAAGCCGGGCTTGCCTATGGCACCGTTTCAACATGCGCAAATCCTTGGTATCCTTCCGTGCAACTTTTCTTATATATATATTATACCAAACGCCTTCGAATAGCGCGTGCCGAGATTGCTGAAGGGTTGGTTTCACCTAAATATTCTTTCCTCAGCTCATTAGACCCTTTAATAATATATTGTTTTGCCAAACGAACGATATTTCGATATCTCAACGAGGCGACTTTTCGTGTATCTAACACGCGGAACATTTGAATTAGTTTGATACGTGGCAAAATGTTTCAAAGCGTGGAAAACCCTCGTATCTGAGCGTGATCTGATAGTCGGCTACCTGTTTATAAGACCAATTCTTCCCGCGAAATTTTATTATTACTACTTCCCTTGTAGATTTATCACAACTTTTATTTTTCCCCATTATTTTCTCAGCAATCACCTTTTTACAAAACTAAATGTCGCCAAAAATATACGAATCCACACCTTCAACCACAGAGCCACAATGTTCACTATTCGTAAGTCACAATCACGTCTCGTTACTAACGTCAAAAAACATTCAACTAACACAAAGACTCAACCCCCAGGTAGCCATAACCTATTGTATGTATCAGTAACTCCTTAAACCAACTGTTATCGTTTAGTGTGTATCAGCTTAATTACCAGGTTGTTGCACTGCCTGAGGACCCATCCCAGGGTTAGGTGGTCCTACTCCTACTCCCATTCCGCCAACTCCCTGCAAATGAATAAGTTACATCTTATGATTGATACTCAAAATCATTTATAATTAAACTAACTTCTGTGGCAGACTTCGCACGTATTAATTTGCGACAAATATTAGCCTTTGGCCATGTAGCTTGTAGTAGTAGGCTTAGAATCTGCACCACCCCAACTCTTCCCGTGGGTGTCGTAAGAGGCGACAAGGTACATACACCTGGGGGCGGGCATCAGCGCCTGTGCAGAACCATTCCATCAACGGACGCACTCTAAGGCTTGACCACTATCTAGCGCAGTTGGAAGTGGAGTTAGAGAACATTCAATGGCATGTTCTAGGGTTATGCGAAGTCCGTAGAGAGTGGGAGGTCACCGTGACCTTAGACTCGGGCCATCTTTTCTACTTTCGTGAGGGCGATTAAACAGTGGTCCCAGGGAGGAGCCCCTGTAATACAGGAGCTACAGAACCTCTTTAACACTGTCCTTCACAGTGGGAGTCTTCCTAAGGCGTGGAGCAGGAGTTTGGTGGTGCTCTTTTTTAAGAAAGGGGAGATAAAACCCTCCTTTTAAAACTACAGACCCATCACACTCCTGAGCCACATCTATAAACTGTTCTCACGAGTGGACACGAATAGTCTTGCCAGGAGACTTGACGAGTTCCAGCCGCCGGAACAGGCCGGGTTCCGAGGAGGATATGGCACCATAGACCACATTCACACAATAAGGCAGATTATACAGAAGTCCGAAGAGTATAACCAGCCCCAGTGTCTCGCTTTTGTGGACTATGAGAAGGCCTTCGACACCGTCGAAACCTGGGCTGTTCTGGAATCCTTACAGCGTTGCCAAGTAGACTATCGTTATATCGAGGTGCTGAGATGTCTCTACAAGACCGCCAGCATGAGTGTCCAAGTACACTTTCAGATTCTGCAGTTAGGTAAAACAATTTCGAGAAGGAGGCCAAGAGGAGGATTTAGCTTGGCTGGGCAGCGTTCGGGAAGCTACGTCGAGTCTTCTCGTCATTCATACCGCAATGTTTGAAAACGAAAGTTTTCAACCAGTTATGACCACGGAGCTGAGACGTGGACACTCACGCTAGGGCAGGTCCACCAGTTCAAAGTCGCTCAGCGAGCTATGAAAAGATCTATGCTTGGAGTTTTTCTGAAGGATAGGATTCGTAACGAATACATCCGACACAGAACCAATGCTATCGACATAGCTCAGAGAATTAGCAAGCTGAAGTGGCAGTGGGCCGACCATATCTCGCGAAGAACCGACAACCGCTGGGGTAACCGTGTTCTCGAGCGGATACCGCGACTCGGCAAACGTAGTGTAGGACACTCTCCGGCCAGGTGGGATGACGATCTGCGAAAGACTGCAGGCAGATGCTGGATGCGGCAAGCTGAAGACAAGGCGCTATGGCGCTCATTAGGAGAGGCCTATGTCCGGCAGTGGACTAAGATAGGTTGATAATGATGATGATGAAGATTAGCCTTTTTGGTCTTCCTAGTCTCTAACGTCATCTATGCAAAATTTGAGTCCATTCTTTTCAGTAGTTTTAGGGTGAAGAGGTAGCTCCTAAACATCCATTCAAACGCATTTTTAAAATGAGTGTGGTCACTGGATAATCTTATTGGTTAGTCTTTGACTCAAGGAGGTTTCAAGGGTGCAGAATCCTACAAGATGACATATATACGAACTAGCTGCTGCCTGCGGCTTCACACACTCTTTTCCGAGGTAGAATGTACCCTATGTCCATACCCGGGATACCATCTATCTCCATGCCAAATTTCATTGAGATCCGTTCAGCTGTTTAAGCGTAAAAAGGTAACACACAGACAGACAGAGTTACTTTCGAAGTTATAATATTAGTATGGTTAACTAACCATTTATGAATTAATTTATGTTTTTATGATATCAAAGAATTATTTTAATCTTCTATTAATGTCCTAGTTATTTAAGTTAAATGGTGTATGTCTTTATTTAATGGACAAATTTTTGTTTCCACTTTATTTTTTATTATCTTTTTATACACAGTTTCAACAATAAAATTATATACTTAATTTTTTTTAATCTTTAGGCATAGAATAGGTGAACAGTTTTACCTGTACTTGCCCCATTGGTCCAGTAGGGCCCATGCCCATGTTGCCCATTTGGTTTTGCATAGCTGCTGCATACGGAGGCACCATGGGATTACCCATGCCCACCATTCCACCAGGGTTTGTCATAGGATTGCCCATAACACCTGAAACGATAACACAATGGACTTGATAATAACAATATCACAAAGCCACTAAATAAATAAACACAAATAAATAAGTAAATGATTTATTCCAAGATATGTAGATCATAGTTGAAAACACCATTAAGTATCTTAAATCTAAAGTGAATACAAAACATTCAATTGGATTTTATATCACCACACAGAGTTCCTTAGCACATTATCTCTACAATAATTTAAATAAAAATCTATCTCTACAAAGTAAGTCTTAAGTACCTGGAATGTAAACTTAATTTAAGACCATTTTTACAGAATTGGACTACAACCAAACTGAGTGGTTGCTATCGGTTCAATCATAAACTAATAAATGGGCTAAATCCAATCATTTTTTGGTAGGTATTACAATATAAATTAATAAATAAATATTCAGTGTATAATCATAGGTTTTTCTACACATAATATATAAGGTTTATTTTTATTGTCTCAGCAATTATTCACAGAATAATTAATTATTTACAGAATAATCGGCTTCGGTCAGGATTTTATGAGTAGTCATAAAATCCTGACGGAAGCCGAGAGAGAGCCCTTGCGTCTACATACAAGTGAAAACTTAGTTAGAGCAAGGAGTCAATCTTAACAATCCATAAAGCTTTTTGCTACTAAGTACCTACTATTGTTGGAATAATACTTTTTCTTCTATAATGTAAAATAAGTTTAATGTAAGTAAGTACTCTGTTAACCTTTCCTAAAGTAAAAACTTTTATTATTATTATTATTATCTAATAAACTACTGAAAAGTATACATAAAGTACCTTTGGCTATAAAAGTTTGAAAGATACACACCTGCCAATTGATTTGGCATGGACGACAGCTGCCCTGGCATGGGGCCTCCGCCGAAGCCCGACCGCATACCAGCGGCATTTGCCTGAAAATTGTTAGGAAACTGGTGCCCTTGGCCCGCCATCTCTGAATGAATACTCAAACACAGAGATTGTAAATTGTTTACAAAATTGTGGAACTTTGTAGTACACAAATTTTCAGCCACAAGAATAAACTCGTATAATATGAAATCTAAAAATCAAACATCAACATTGATTGGATGTTGATTTGATGGATGGATTGGTTTCGCCTATTTCTCAGACTTTCATGTTCTACTCATGTTGGTCTATTTCATAGAAATATTTTGTTATATCTATTTGGCAGTTGTCTACAAGTCCCCGAATATTCAGTATTTTTTTATAGCTTCGGGTACACACCTGCCGCCAAACGAACGCCAACGAACGAGTCTCGCAGGCCTTCGATGGTCCTGTCTGCTGCTTACTGCAGCATAAAAGCAATGTAAAGCATTAACAGGCTTTTTTTATGAACGTTGAGCTGGCACCACTGAATATTATGTGACAAATAATTTCACTGTCAAAGTCAAAACACAATTTATCATGGCGCGCTTTTTAATTTGTTTTGAAATTGCTTTTTCCTGAATTTTTATGAAGCTGAAGTTGAACAATGGTCCTTTTCCCCAACTTTTCCCTGTTACAATCGCTACACAAAAACCTAGTAATTTACTAAACATTCAGACATACATCATAAATGTAAATTATGTTTTGAATAGGTACTTACCGTGGTTACGATCGAAGATCTTTGCAGAAAATACACAGGGGATCAAATTCGATAAGCATTTGTAACTGGTGAGTAAGCAGAACTCTGTATTCTGTTCTGTATCTGTAGGCTAGGCGAAAAAAGGGTTGCAGTGGAGTTCACGAGACGCAGGACTTAGAAAATTTTCGACAATTTTTTTATGCTTAATCAACATAATATTTTTTTCTTACGGTATCGTGGAGGGGGCAACTTTTGTTCAGGTTATTGACCCCAAAGTTCAATGACCTTGGCGCTGGAGGTCAATGACGTCAAGGTCAAAGGTGAAAAAACCTTGCGTTCCGTAAACTCCACAGCGACCAAAAAGAACAAATTCTACAAGTACATGGGCTGTCTGTCTTGCCGGGCTTTGACAGCTAGGGTAACCAAGCGCCGCTAAAAGGCGGCGCTTTTATATGTCTGAACAAGACTATACAGGGTTATTCGGCAATGCATGGGGTCATGTCAAGCTTTGCAACAGCTTGGCGGATTTTAAAATCTCAACGCGGCCTCTAATATACAATACAGTACCTAGGTCAAGTTCAGTGTTCCAGTAAGGAGTAACAAGAACTACAGTACGCATCCTCTAATAATAGCCAACTTGTCTTTAGTCGTCTAATAAAAACAACTGAATCGACTACAGAAGAATGTTCAAAATCAAATATTTTTGGATATAAAGGCAAATGCTCATCACATCAGTCATCATTAAGGAGTGTTTTTAGATTTTTTATCAATATCTATCATAATCTTTCTTGACAAAGAAAATTACAATTCAATAATAAAAACAAATTAGAACTAGTATTTACAATTGAAACAATTAAGCTAACTGCAGACTGTTGCAAACAATCTACAGGTAGCTCAACTGATCCATATCAATACCAGTCGGAAGCGTCCCCAAGACGCTGGCTGCATTGCCCCGCTGTATTGCCATGCTGATGCGCTGCGCCAGATACCCACCAGCTCTCTGGTCACGCGTCGCGTCGACCAGACGCTCAGATAACTTTTTAAGTAGGTATAGTTTTTAGTACGTATTTATTTTCAACTTAAAACTATCATTTCAGGAATACCCTAATTCAATTAAAATGTATTTTATGTAACATCACAATTTTTATTTACTAGTAGCAAACGAATCTTGGATTGTTATAAGTATTACAGAAGAATGCTAGCAGCGAAGGAGATAAATGCACTCGATAAATATCAAAAGAACTGTCAAATTTGACAGTTTTTTTGATATAATATCGAGTGTTAAATTGGCGAGAATTGCCTTCGTGGTACGGTATGAAATATCATACTTTAAGTACAATAGGTAGATAAGTGGTACTTTCTTTCAGTATCTCTTAGGCCTTATAAGTTCCATATCATGAAATTTGGCAGGGAGGTAGATGGTATCCCTTAAAAAAGCCGCGGACAGCACCTATTAAGTTATATAAATAATGATGATAAAAATCTCGTTTCTTTTTTATATCTTTGCCGTGGTGGTGCACCAATGGCATCAACTGCAGTAAGCCCGTGCGGGCTCATGCGCATGTTAAGCTAAGAGGACTATTACAAAAAAAAAACGAGAAATTTCACGGTTTCATCGTCAAATTGTATGATTTTCGTTTGTTGCTTGAAATAATAATCACTTGTTAATAAAAGTTCGTTTCCTCTAATGCACAATCATAAATAAAATTTTAGAAACTTCTTTTTTATGTAGTTAAAATCATTCTCCCGATGCATGTTTAGGCAAAAACTCTCAGAGACCTGTTTTAGGTGCTCTAATTTGTAAGTTCTATTGAATAAAGACCACCAATAAAAAAAATCTTGTTACGTATATCCTATTCTTTAATTAATAGAATACATTTTCGTTACATGCCTATATGTAAAGAAAAAAAACAGAACCAACAAACCCCAATATCTCCGAAGTTCTACATCATTTTGACATAATATATATACCAAAATAATTATCAACATTTGTTTGAACCACAATATGAAGTCTATTTTATAAATCACTGCTTAATTTTTTTTTATAAATTAATTAAAAGACTATATAATTCATTGCGTCCTCAGTACTGCGTGAGCACGAATTATACGTAAATAAACGGTATTTTAATAATTAGTAAAAAAAAATTTAGAATTGATTTAAAAACTAAACTTCATATTGTAGTTAAAGCGAATGTTGATAATTATTTTGGTATAAATATTATGTCAAAATGATGTAGAACTTCAGCCTTTTCGGTTGATAATCAAGTTCGGTTCAGTTTTTTGTTTCTTTACATAAAGGCATGTAACGAAAACGTATTCTATTATTATTCAAGTATAGAATATTGTAAACAAGGAAAAAACTGTTTTGGTGGTCTATATTCAATAGAATCTACAAATTAGAGCTTCCAAAACAGGTCTCCGAGAGTTTTTGCCTAAACATGTATCGGGAGAATGATCATAACTACATAACAAAAGAAGTTTTCTAAAATTTGTTTTATTATTATTGTAGTAGCGAAAACGAACTAATATTACCAAGTAATTATTATTTCATGAAACAAACAAAAATCATACAATTTGACTTTGACTACGAAACCGTGCAAGTTCTCGTTTTTTTTGTAATAGCCCTCTTAACAACACTTTCGGTATTCACCCATAATAAATAAAGAAAAGACCTCAATTGTACAATAACAGATACAATAGGTGTGAAAGGAGGAGGGGGCGGCTTTTGCCCAGCAGTGGGATAAAACTATAAATAATAATAATAATAACATATTAAAGGAAGATAAAATAACGCAAAGTTGTAGCTTATAAATTTATTTTCTTTTACATTTTAACTTACACTAAAATTACAATAAAATATGTTTTAAATTTAATTAAAACAATTTATTATGGATTTGTGATATACCTACTTTCAACTTATTTAGGTACACATCAATAAGTTGTGCTTAATATAACTGATGATGAAATGCACTATTTTATGGACTGTCCCGGTGCGGAATGATGCATCAAGGTCATCTAAACAATATAAATGAATAATAATATGTATGCTGTACGTATTATTAAAAAAAAAAAAAATAATTTACTAGGTACCTCTTGTACCTAGTAAATTATTTTTTTTTTTTAATAAAATATAGGTATAGGTATTTCTTTATAAAATTTCAAGCCTAATTAGTAGATAGGTATGTTTATCTTTATATATATGTATATAAGTAGCTACAAATTACATTTTAAGGCAAGATGGCCACATGTATGGCTACATTTATGTAAGTAGTTATTTTGGTATTTTTCTTATAAGTAAAGTTTCCTATCTAAGCTTTTATTCTATTTTCTTTTAATGTACCTATTATTAGACCTACTGTTGATTCGTAGATTCGGTCCAAAATAAATATTTAGATAACATTTTTATGATATTTTTCCACATCTAATAAATATTTTTCAACATGAAGATTTACAAATATCAACAAAATAAATTACAGATAACAGCATATTCTTAATACAATTAATGTTAATCCTAAGTAGAATAAAATAAGACTTACTGACATACATAGGTATACCTACTATTAGGTAAGGTACATTTTAAATACCTTCTAGATCTAAATTTATAATGTCCCTAACTTGTACTACACTTATATCGCCAGTGTTTATATGTATGTATATCAGAACTATTTAAAGTATCAACAACAAAAAAAACAACAGGTCTCATTATTTTACAAAAATTGAGGACGTTAAGTATTGCAAACAAGAGGTTTTGACATTCTATAATTTAAAATGTATACGAAAATTTTGCAAAGAAAAAAACAAAATGGACAAAAGGGCGATGCCTAAAATCATACATATATTTAATATTACTGGACTAGAATTAATCTAACTAGTAAGTACCCTATACCGCTGGATAACAAGTAACTAACACTAGGGCATTACCAAAGGTTTAATTGAGATAAACTCAAGTTTTTTTTTTACTTAAATCAATTGTTAGAGTTACCTAACTATTAGCCCTATATTGCTCTATCTTATAGGTATAATCCTGTTTAGGACTTATTGAGCAACATGGACACACCAAGAACTAGGAAATATTTATGGAAAACTCGGAATTCTTACTGAGTTTGTACCATGCGTTTTCATAGATACTGTTTTATGTTATTGAAAACGCGTCAATTCATCATAATAATTTTCTAGAATAAGAAGTCAAGTGTGTGGCTCCTGCCATAAAACTGGTTGATCAAGCATGATTATAACTGGCCAATTGGTGCTAATTCCCACACATGGTGTTTAGGTGTGTGTGTATGTGTGTTTAATAAATACCTAATGTTAAGTAATTTACCTAAATTTAAGCTTAATTAAATTTAATTCTACTAGAATAGAACTATTGAAAGGAAGAAATGAATTGCCTATTAGCAAGTAAATCAATGACAGCTGCAAATCATTGTACTGACTCAGTGGATATGATGTCCAAGAATCATCTACCTACATAACTAAGGCCCGTATCATGAAAGCTCGCTCAGTCATCGATCTATGCTTGAGTAACGCTTCTGCCATAGAAAATCGTTACACAAGCATACGGGCCTAAGAGTAGATGCCTTTTAGAATTATAGACTTTGCTACTATACCGAGTTGGGCGATTTGGGTAGGTACGTTAGAGAAGTACCTTGGATACGTAAAAAGCTTGCCTAGCTTAAATACATTACAAGTAAGTAGGTACTTAATAAGTACCACATTTTTTCTTTCATAGGTAGATAGATTATTGTCACAGAACAGCTGTAAGAATTAAGTTAGGTATGAGGGATATTTACGACGTAAAATATATTTTTATTCCTCTAAAATATTTATAAAAATAGGTAGGTAGGCAAGTAAAATCAGATATGATGTACCTACTTAAATATTTTAAGTACTAACGTTTAAGTACAGTGAGTTAAATCAAGGCCTGTTAGGGAATTCCTTATAAAGCTCATAGCCCGTTATTTGGTTTAAGTTTTTGGCTTCCTTTCTGTGGTTTTAGGAATAGGTTTTTGCAGACTCGTCGAAGTGACTCCGTAATATAATCGGTAGGTATATACCGGGCTCAACAGCAATCACCTTTCTATGAATTTTGCGCACGAAATCCATTCGTCAATGGCAAGATTATAATTACGATGATGTCGGATTTCCTCAAAAGATGTCGGCCCGGAAAATTTACCTAAAATTACATAGAGCCCGTTCTGATCTTTTGTTTCTGGAGTACGACTATTGCATCCTCGCCTCCTGAAGTTGTGGGGGGTACGACAGAGGGGGCAGGAGGGGGGCCTGGACGCCGCCTCCTTGCAGCGTGTAGTATGGAGACATATAGCCGGCACCGCTGGCTGCTGCGGCTGCTGCTGGAATTAAAACAATTCAACATAAAAAATGTGGCAATAAAAATTAACGACGTGATTTGGAAAGGGCTTTACTGGGTTTAAAACTGTCTGAGGGACGGGAAACTAAAACACGAAAGCTATGC
This sequence comes from Eupithecia inturbata, assembly GCA_963662085.1. Lineage (NCBI taxonomy): Eukaryota > Metazoa > Arthropoda > Insecta > Lepidoptera > Geometridae > Eupithecia > Eupithecia inturbata. Next base: position 4,462,694 of record OY759177.1, read on the forward strand.
GATTAGGAAAAGAACGAGAGAGGAGAGTTTTAACAGTTCGAGATGGGAAAATAATAATACAAAAGGTTGGAAAAACATGGAAAATAAAAGTCTTCTAACTACTAGATATCGTTTGAAATAGCTAATCCCAATTAGAGTAAACTACCATGCAAGAGTTAAAGAAGAATACCCACCGGCAGCAGTTGCGTAGGGATCGAATCCAGCTGCGTACTGTTGTTGGTACGCGGCCGCTCCTTGAGCAGCCGCCGCCTGGTACTCATACAGATGGTTGGCTGCAGCCATCGCTGCGGCGTGCTGCAACTGCGGCAGTTGCACCAACCCCCCGCCCCCCGAACCGACACCCGCGCTCACTCCGCTCATCGCGTTCATGTAACTCGTCGGTGTACCGTACACGTAACCGGGAGACAACCTGCAGAAAACAAACATCTTAGCAAATACACGGAAGGCAACTCGCAACCCGGATGACATCTCACTATAAAATACAGCTGCTACAGTGAAACATCATGATTAATGCTGAACATGATCCACACTCTAGTACCTAGCCCCACAGGCGAAACGAGCAAGATTAGTAGACATCGAACTGTTAAAAGAAGAGTATACCTAGGCTGTCACCGTGATTGGCCGCCGCCGTGCGTCATTGCGACGAAACATTATAAAAGTAAAAATGTACGAACGGCACTCCGCGCCGACAGAAATATCATTTATGTATATATTTATCGCAGCATAGCATCGCTCCGAGGAACATCGTTGAAACTACGGGTTAGATTCCGGCTTCTATTACGAAATCGGATTTGGTGGCGCGGTGTATTTCGGGTGGCAGTCTCAAAGTATACGAGGACGAAGCGCTATTTATCTAAAAGCTTGTGTATTAAATTAAAAAGTTATTTCCATCGACGATCATCTAATTTATTTGGAGTTGTTCAAGCGCGCCGCTGCCTATCGATGATCGGTGATCTATTTTGAAACTACAAGCCATTATACTAGAGTTTAAAATGGTATCAAAGCGGTAAATGTGTCGACTTCGCTTAATTCCTGGAGGAAGGCGGTCAAGTTGTTTCGAGAGGTTTGCTCTATCCGTCTCGAGGCTCCGCGTCATCACTTCTCTAGTGCTCTCCCGCAGCCGTGCTAACTACCGCATTCTGAGGCTGTCTTTTTCTAACATTATGTAGATACGGTGACAAAGACGGATCGATTGGTGTTTTGTAATTGAATGTCCCTAACATGTCCCGATATTAACTTGGTACAGACTACAGAAGATGGAGATGAGAGCGCATGCGTAATGCACGCCCGCTTCATAACTCCGCCCGCTTTAGACCGCCCACCTGTGGTTTACTGATGATGTTTGCAACTTGGAAGTACCTACTGTTCTAACATTGTATCTTTATGAGAGCATGCTCGTTATTATATTACTGGCCAATTGTTAACTAACAAAGTAACAGTCATAAAATGTCGACGCAAATGTGTAACCAGCATTAGGTATTTTGTGTATGTTAGTTTACATAAGCAGTTTTCAGAAAGTGCCTAAGGCTTGTTTACCATACCTACCTGAAATGGTTGACAATCTTAATTACAAGCTATCCCTCCCCCCCCCCCCCCTTTTTTATTAATTTGATCAGGATCTTTAATTCATTGATTGCGCTCATGTGCTCTACATTAACTCGATTAATTTTATTAATGCAAACTCTACCACCATCGACTTCCAATTACTTATATCGGTCACCTAATGACATTGCACTTACTAAGTCAATTCATCAGTTCAAAAGCAAAGAATGATTAATAGAATTAAGCCTGGACTTGATTACGAGCCCATTAAAACAAGAGTGTTGGTGAATAATATATGAATGTGTTTCGGCGGGCGGGTGATGGCGTGATGGCCCTAACAGCCCTGGCTGAGCATTGATCGACGGCCGCTTTAAACTGTAATTAGCAGGGCACGCAGAGAGACAACTATCGATGGTTCACGTGGATATAGTTTGTGGTAGACAGCACGGCAGCGGTGGCGGCGGTGGCGGCGGCGCGGCCTGCTCGAGCGCGCGCACACACCTACGCACACACTGCGCACCCTCGAGCAAACCCACCCGCGGCGCCCCAGACAAATTGTATTAAAATTAAACGAAATCCACCACCAACAAAACTCAAATCAACAAATCTTACACGAACACGGCATATAAAACATAAAATTAAGTAAAACATTGTGTTGAGACAATGCGGATAGTGCCGGGTGGGCGGCGCCCGCGCCCGACGGTGTCGTCGCCGCCGGCGCCGCCCATGCCGATATAGCTTTAAAACGTAAACATTAAAAACCCAATCGACTAATTCACACCCAAAACGAAAAAAATCCACTCTCACGCCACGCTTGCCATAGATACCTATGTGTATATTTTTTGTAATTTAGTCTAGGTGTGGTCCGCCGGCTGCCGCGCCGCTAGCCGTCCGGAGACGCCGCTCGCCTCATCTACCGAGACAAAAATCAGCTCAGCAACTCCCTTATAACTACGATAGATAAACCATATCTATATTTTCCCCGATTGGGTATATTCCTCAAACTTACGATTCAGTAAATGCTGCAGAGGTGGATACTTATCATCTGTTAATATGATCATCGACTCATCGTTGAAAGTCTTCTTGGTAGGGTTCTCTATTGTTAAATCCTACGATTCCATGTAAATGTAACCTAATAGATCTAACCTAACTATAGGACTTCTGACTATATGATGTTATAGAACATGAAAGTCCGATATTTAGTCTGAATTTTGTCTCGTGAGATGTAACAAAGAGCGGCATGCGGCGCCACTTGTGCTGGCAAACATCGAACCATTGAACATTGAATACATCGTACAGAGGCTCTCAAAGTACTGCCAGGCGTTCACTCACCCGTACGGTGATTGCAAGACGGTGGGGTATCCGGCCCGCACTCCAGCCGCCGCCGCAGCAGCCAGCCCGAACCCTGCAACAAGAACACCATCTATTAACAAAGCGAAACAAAATGAGGTGACAACGAAAAGAGGACAGTAAATTCCGCTGAAAAAATATCACTCTTTATTTTCGTGCTCACTTAACGGAAGTTGCTAGGAGAGCTCAAATATATCACCGTTGGATCACATCCAAATGACACACGAGTCAACTTAGCGCAAGCAGAGCGTCTTCGATGTTAATTTCTTTTTATTGCATTGTTAAGCGCGAGTCGCAGCGGTGGCTATTTGCGTCGCTCGGCGGCGGCCGGGCGCAGGCATCCAGGGACATGTCTCGTCACAAGAAGACGACAAACACTCTATAAATGGCTTTCAGAGTTTGGCACCTGAATCCAATTACTAAAATGCCTGTCAAGGCATCGCATTGTCCATTTATTGGCAGCTCTACCAAATACCGATCGGTCTTGAAACTCTGAGGCATCGTTTTAAGAGATCTCCGCGCGAAAAACTTTTTAGTTAATCCTGTAAGATCTGATTGAATGGAATGGATTACCACAAAACTTGCAAGTCTTTATGGGTTTCCGCACAGTTGTGTAATTGTTTTTGTCGTAATATAAGTTAACTATTTTTCAAAATGTATTTTTATACTTATCTGTTTTGTACTTATTGTATGAGGTGTTTGAGCAGCAAATAAATGATTGTCTATGTCTATGTCTAATCGAAAAAGCGTTCAAATTCCTCTTTCTACCAGTATGGTCAATATTCCCAAACACCGTGATATTATGTCTGTTAGTATAGTCATAGATTATGTAAAGCTATTTGTGCATGTAGCATATTTTTGTACCGACTTCGAAGGGAGGAGGAGGATGTTCGGCTGCTTGTATGTTTTACGTATGTCCGTCGATTTCTGCGTCATTTCTGAACCGATTTGGATGATTATTTTACAGTTGTGTAGAGGATGACCCCATGGCGGTCGCATAAAATTTTAAATGTTTATTCCCGAGTTTGAAATTAGGAATTTACTAAGCCAAATTACACCGTGTTATAGGAAGTCTGCAATCACGACACAATGCCAAATCCCTGATTACTGATTACTGATCAGAAGAGCGTATCAAAACTATATTTCGCCATTGTATGGGGAAATTCACCGGTGGGTGATTACCGTTGATCACATCCGCAGGACCCCGGAAAGAGTCGCGGTTGGGTTGGTGCCATTGATATCAACATCAGCCTTCAAACAGCCAGTCTAATAACCAGCAGTTAAAATTGGTTGCATTGTTTGCTATGGACTAGGTAAAGTATATTCGCAAAATTTGATGTTCTGAAAAGCATTAAAAGGAATAGGTGTTTCTAACGCAGCTGCCTAGCTAGTGCTATTGTTCTTAAATCGTGACCATCATTGTGTGTGACTTCTCATTGTTTGTATCTGTAGACGTACTCTACTCATCCTGTCCATTATACCCAATGCATCAAAGCCTTGAAATGCAGACAGCAGGGTAATTTTCTAGGACACTGCACGAAAATCCATCGTGGAATTTTAAATCAAGGCTGTCTGTTGTGCTTTGTGTCCATAGTTCGTGTATCAACATCAATCGATCGATGCTATGCTATTTGACAGCCGAGGTCGAACCACTCTGTTCACCTCAAAGCTTATCTTGATTTATTAAAAATTTCCTCTTTTATGCCTATTGTGTGACCTGATAGCAGGCGACGGGCACTCTTGTATCACCCGTGCGTATGTGACCCAAATACATTGAATATATATTATTGTTGATTATTAGTGAACCACATTGATTACCTGCGTACCATAGTTCTGTACACTCATATTTTTTATATTTACATTTAATATATTTACTTTAATATTGCTCACAATTTAAAAGGTGTAGGTATGTGTACAATGTGTATTTAAAAAGATGTAAATGAATCAGTCGTAAAGTCAAAATTAGTCACGAGTCACCGCATTTGCAGTATCAGGCATTTGTGTAGGTGTTTTATGTCCGTCCGTGTCGTCGATCTAAAAACTTTGTTTTGAATAAGTAGGTAAAAAATATTTTTTAGGACGTCTCTTCTGGAGTAAGGGTCGACGAACTGCAAAGCCGACAGTAAGTGCTTAACGACGCTTGTAAGGATTCTACGGAAATACGATTTTAGACGCGTGCGGACTGAGAGGGCGGAATCCGACTCGTGTTAGGTATATTTGTAGCACAATGTATAAGTTATTCCAATGTCAATGTCTCTGCTTATCATATAAGTCACACCAAGTGTGAAGCGTCAACGTCTAAACAATAAAATCATCTTGCAGTGTGAACCTTTCATGTAAAATAGGTTATCTTGACAATGCAGACAGCCAGCAGCGTCGGGCGGCTACACCGAGCTTATGAAATCTCCCATTTTACATAAAATATTGTTCTGCTAATGCCAATAGGTACGTATGCTGCTACAATACAATTACAATGTAGGATAAGTAATAATGTCATGCTAGTTTAGTAGCTCAGAATAGACGTGACCGAGATTTGCCTTCTGTAAGTCTCATGGCCGCGGATTTTCGTGTGTCCGGTGGCCTCCTCTTTGATCTGACGGTGTCGTCTGCTATCAATCTGATGCCTTCGACGGCTTTACCTATTACCAGTGCCTGTTCACTAGACGATTAATTACGATCAGTAAATACCGCATAAATTCTCGGGACACTAAGGAACTATTTCCAGAGGAAGCACATGCGCTGGCGTATACCATTTGACGCTTTGTACTTTAAACGCAATCCTTTCTGTGAACTATGTTTTCGGAGATGGAAGAAAACAGTATTCTGACGAACATCGCTTGAGCAAATAGCCTCAAAAGAGCTTGGAGCATCATCATACGCAATGTAGGTCTCGACAAAAGATAAGCTAGCGAGAAAAGATGAGACATTGGCTCACTGCCAGCACTGGTGTCGCGGCAGAGGCGGCCGGCGACGTTCCCAAAACTGCGTATATTTAGACAAAATAAAGAGCGCGCCGAAGACAAAACGAGACGCAACTCTGTTTTATAAATAACCGTGTCGTTCGCCGGACGGAGTCAGCTTCGCTCGGCCAACCTCTGCACGCCAGCTGTTATACATAAATAATAATTAAAAGAAAGCTAGAACAGTCGCCTATAATATGGTTCATGATTTAAAGATACAGAACCCCTAAAAAGTTGGATTGATGTGATCAGCTGATTATTAAATGGTTTACCTATAGCAGCACGTCGTGTAATCTACTGTCTGAGGATTAGGCGACTGACGAAGGATCGAAGGGCTTCGCGCGGAAGTAGCGGCTACGGATTGGGTTACGTACGAAGCGACAAAGGGAGCGGAACTACTACACTCGAGTGTTCCTGTGTTACTCCGGTCGTTGTCCGACATTGTTCTAGGTTGCTATACATTGACGCCACCGCATCGTCGTAAATTAATAAATGAGCGTAATTAAATGTGATTTTGTACGATAAATCGCACCGGCACAGTTCAAGATTTCGGCTGGATGCCATGTCATGCTCATCCGCATGATACGGAAGACTGTACTATTTACTTGGAAGATGTTCAACAACTCCGAGGTTATTTACTGCGGAGACATGTCGTATGTTAATTTATCACTTTAGATACTTCTAGTGCTTGCGCCACTTTACTTTCTAGTTATTTTCCGCTAAGATTTCCTGGCCTAAATCCGAGTTTAGATATCCAGGTATTTGGGTTTTAGTTGTTTGCGATGCATCCGTTTTAGTTCCAATGTTCCGAATCACGTTAAACTACTGACGGCTGGCGTGGTAGGTAATTACACGTTTCCGTTGCGGACAATAAAATAGAGATACCTGCAGCTGATAGTATTGAACAACTAAGTCCACGCGCCGCACTGCGACCCGCACCATTAAGTATGGCTTCACTATACATTTAGCTCAATGCTATCAACAAAGAGTTTTTCAATCTAGACTATCTAGAGGTAGATTTTAATAAAATAAACCTATCACAAGACTGTAACAATGGACAGTGGAAATCACTAGTTTACGTGAAAATTGTCGAAGTGGACAAAACGAGGGTCCCCATCGATTATTGTAAGCGGTAAGGAGCTGACATTTGGGGCTGGCCTGTGTGCATCGCGTGTGGGCGCCCTTGCCAATGCATTACTTATGCATGTGGACTACCCCGTGGCGTCGAGGCAGCCCCGGTGGACGTGCGCGTCTTTTAAATTTGGGTCATACTATTTGAAAGACTGGAAATTCTCACAATTTTGAGGAAGAGATTGGCCAGACAGAACCGGCAACCAGATAAGCATTGTTGTAATTGTAAGAATCATCAACTCCAAAGATTGAGTCGGTAATTTTGTAGTAGTGAAACGGCCCCACGCACCCGGGGATCGATACCCCAAATTTTCGAATAGCGCTTGGGTCCCTACCCCACTAACCGGCCACCCCTGCAATATTTCTGTTTGGGATTTAGGCAAAGGATGATTGCATGGGTGCACCCAGTGCACACGAGCCAAAGCGATCGATATGGTAATAAGTTTTATTACTTCTGGCCTAATGATTCGGAAAAGAATAATTGCGTTCTTTTAACAAAAAAAAAACGTAAAGTTCTGTATTATCATACCAATGATCAGATCATTAACATTTCCATGATTTATTTATTTCTTTCATCATTTAATAGACCTAAGACAGTTATAAATTGGTCTTGTTTTTGGTTTTTGTTTTCAAATTATCGGATGCTTCCTTATGTTCATACATAAGACAATACAACTATTCAATCCTATAAAATTATGTAGCGCGCTAGCGCTAAGGAAAGGAGGTTAGAAGAGCGAATAGGTAGGTTGCAAATAAATGTTCTATCTATCTTTCTATCTAGGTACATTTCATTTATGGGGTTCAGTAGAATTTAAATTTTTTAGTATAACTGCCGAGTAGGCCCATAATACCTATTCCAAACTTTTACCTACATCGCGTAATCACAAACCCATCGCGGTTTACCTTAAAAACCACGCAACGTAGCTTTACCCCAAAATAGATAAGACGTACCTACTATTTGATTACATGATTACACAAGATGTTAAAAGTTTAACTACCTTACCGACACATCCCGACGATTTTTATTGGGACTGAATCTATCATATTACTCAGGTAATCAGCCAAATCGGGAAAAATAGAGTGTTGAGAATTTCAGTACCTAGGGGCTAGGTGGTTACTGGTTAGTATAAGAGGCCATGGGTCAGGTGTGTGTAAATCGATTAGTGCGCGCTCATTCCACTCAATAATTCAACGTGTCACCGCGGTGTTTGGACAACTGCCGCCCCGGCCTTCATCAACACCCATATAATGAAACTTTACCTAACAATGTTTTCATAATCGAACGCCAGAACCACTGGCGGTGAGTGGAAATAGTAGTAGAGCTCCATAATGTGTTGAAGTTCAGGAGAATCTGCTAAAGATAGTTACCGAGACAGCATTGTAAAGCCGGGTTTCCACCCGAGCCAAGCGGACCCATTTTAACTCGTAGAGTAAACTGCGTACTTGTATTTCCACTAACAAATAGTCGCGCGGATAGGACTGAGCGAGCAGACAGCGTTAAAATTACTCCGGCCACTCATCCCTCATTTCCCGCACTTTGCTACATACAAGTGACAAAAAGAACCAACATAGAGAAAGAACATTGTAGGTTCTCTTATAAGAGCAGAGTAGATAGCATTCTGGAGACAGAAATTCCAGGCGTGTAGTCTGCAAAGTACCTAAATTTATCAAAATTGCGAACAGCCATTTCCCACAATCCAATAATGAACTAGTTTAAAGGACTGATGTAATTTAGAAATTGTAGATAAATGGGGAAAATGAAACGAGTTCAAAATAAAACAGCTATGTAAACAGCAGCTAGAACAATAGCGCGCAATTGCAGTCGATGGAAAAGTCAATAAATGAACCAGCCGCACGATCGATGTAGTCTCAACTTTCTTCGGCGCTATTAATGGAGCAAACTGATATTAATAGAATACAAATAATGGAATAAACTGAATATACTTCGAACACGTGAAGTAGAATCCGGTTCCCGATGTTTGGCTAGGTAATTATGTATTTAAAAGGAGTCTTATATAAAAATGAGAAGCGTTCGTTAGCTATTTGAAGAAAGCCTTACCAACAACGCCTAGTTGAGACCGTTGTTGAATTTTAAAATATTTTTTTGTACTCAAAAACTTTAACTGATTGAAATATTAAATCTGGAGGATTGAAATTATGCCTTTTAGCGCGGTACGAGGACGCTTGCTTATTTATTTTGGCGCCTGCGTCGATGCGCGCGCGCCGATGGCAGACGAGCATTAACTTTTCCATCAAATCCAGTGAATAGTTTTCGTATAAAAAAGTTTAATCAATTGATCTCAATCTGTCTAAACTTTAATCAATGGGAAGCAAATTTCATAAAAGAGTGGAAAGAAAGCTTGTTTCATTAGTTTTGAGGTGTTTCCACACTGATGTTGCTTTTTGGTCATCCATAAGTATTTTGCAACATGATTATCAATCACTATGCCTAATGCTTCATGTTGCGAGATGTCGAAGGCACCAAAAAGCTGTTTATTTTACCATATAAATAACAGTCTGCATATCAGAAACATGCAGACTGTCTTCTGCATGTTTCTGACATGCAGACTGTTCGATCTTGATTAAAATATGAATGGGCCTCGCAGGTAGTAACTAAACTACAGGGATGTTCGTTGCCGTTGCCGGGTGCGATGCGTCGCTTTCAAATCGCGACCCTTTACGAACTAACGGTAACGGATTGTTTGTTGCATAAAGAACACAGTAATCTGCGAACCGGTCTAGTTTAACGGTCAAAATAATGGGCTGGTCATTCCTTGGTATTGTTATTTAATGTTTTGATGAAGAAGTCTAGAACAGAGTTAGTTATCTTAAAAGTTAGGTAGTAAATAGCAATAGAAAAGTTTATTTGTAAATCAGACACATACAATTTAAAATAAAAGAATATAGAAAGAATGCTAGAGTTACAAAACGGTCCCTGTCTCTGCATGAGTTGGATGTATGTATTTGCGTACATCCAACGCTGGTCTTTCCACTGAGCCGTTTTGTGACGTCACGGAGTATAGAAGATAGGTACAAACAAAAACAAAACTAGTAGGTAGTGATACTCAGGTTATGATTTTTATTGTGGTTTTGGTTACATAGTAGGAAAATAGGGATTGAGATTGGGATAAGTCTGGAAATAAAACTTGATCCGGAGAACATCCAGAGGCGTTAGTGTTAAATGCATCTAACACTAACGCTTGTGTTTGCACAAGTGACGCTTACCATTATAACACCACAAGCCTTGCCTTTTCTGCCATCCAATGTTATGATGCGTCTGACTAGAAAACTTACACAACTAGCCATTCATAAATGTTTGTGCTATGCGTTGTATGCCAAGCACGCTACGCTGAAATTTGTCCTTACGGCCGTAATAAAGCGTTTCGTTGCATCTTATGAAACCACGGCTAAGGAGGGCGAGGTAAACAAACAATGGCGCAGAAGAGCGAACCAGAGATACTGTAGACTAAACAGGGGCAGATCTTAATGCGTTTTAATAATAACGGCGGGTGTTTCCAACTCAACATTACGTATACTGAGAATCATCATGAGATTCCTAAAGTGCTTTTGCATGCAGCATTTCCTTTGAAGCGAGCAACCTAGGATACCACAAAAAAACCTTGAGCATGTGAAAGAAAGTAGTCTGGAAAGAAAACCTGTAATGAACTAAAGCATTTCTGCAAACAGAACATAAAGGAAACTTGTTGCACGATATAGTGATTCAAGGATAGGTATTATTGAAATTCTAAGAAAACCCGTAACATTAAAACATCAAAACGAAAACAAACCAGTACCGAAATCGTGTCATGTGTCGTTCGAAAATCATACAACAAAGTTAAACGAACTCTATTAATAGGATCAAACAAAACGAACATTAATTTGAGCCAGCCAACCCAAAAACAATAACAAATTTATTGACCAGTAGAAGTATAATTAGGTACCTTACCAACATTTTACCTAATAAGTACTAAATCAAAATCGTTACATTTATGAATAAGGAAAATGCGTCTAATTTCGACTTCAACTGTCAAAAACGATATACCTACCTACGATGGATACTTATTGGAGAATATGAGGCTAAAACAGAACCAACTGAAAAGGGAGAGCTTTTTTATGTCGGGCCGCCAAATTGAAATACCATTTAAAAAAAATATACCTAGACCATGCTTATTTGGACATGACATCCCTTTGACAACCTAGCTCTGCGTTAAAAATCCACGCCATCTATTCGGTCTAAGGTAGGTAGGTAGGTAAACAGGGGTTCCTTTCTTTTTACCTCCATTGACCAAGGAATGTTTGCTTCATTGATCCTTCGCTTTCAAAACAAGAAACGATCATAATATCCCATTCAAATTCAGAACCATGAAATTAATAACTGTCAAAAATAGTCTCAACAAAAAACTCTCGGAATCGGACTTGGGCGCACGAGTGTGGCATATGGCAGGGCCGGTACACCTCGGCCAGGTGCTCGTCATGCGCGCCCGCACCCATTGTATCCCCCTCCGCTTTCCCCCAGATTCAGTACCCGACACATCGAACAATGCCTTTACAATAACGAACGGCCAAAATGACTGAGTGCAATCTCGTGATCACGATATTGATTTTAATCCGGTAATAAAAAGTGGTATCAGTGCAGATTAAAAGGGGTGCATGAGTGGGAATTGCATTTCTTCTAGATAAAATTTCGATATTCTAATTGCTTACAGATTTGCCAGCTAAACATCCGTTAATTTCATGTTTTGTCCTGTTCTAGCGTTGAATCCTCTCAATCTGTTTGTCAAATATCTTGCATTTACCAGATTATTCCTATTGAAGTTCAGTTGGTTTTGAATCCGTGCATGTAATGTATGCCTCTTGCTTCTTTTTTATTACCTTTGGTTTGCTGACAAAGATTGCTGACCAACAACACATAAAATACAGTTCCTTACAATTACAGGTTAGTGCGGCTGTTATCAGCGATCTGCCTATTGTTGATTGCACGGAAGTCACATTGCTTTGTCATTTAGTTGTCCATTTGATGACCGTCAGTGGTGTTCTATAGCTACATATATGCCAATGATGTATGATTGATGATGCTTTCAGTAATATTGGAAGTGTGAGTTATGCATAGGCATCTGCATAAGTACCTACACAATCGTAGCTCTAAATAAACTTATTCACTGAAAATGTTTATCACGACGTTAAGCACAAGATGTTTCAGCGGTTTAGCAACATTTATTACATACTAACTTCTGCACGTGGCTTCGCTCGCGCTTTTCCGGGATAAAAAGTAGCCCTTGTCCGTCCCCAAGATACCATCTACCTCCATGCCAAATTTCATTAAGATCCGTTCAGCCGTTTAAGCGTGAAAGCGTAACAGACAGACAGAGTTACTTTTGAAATTATAATATTAGTATGGATGGTAGTATTCTGGTCCTCCGTGAATAAAACTGTTAAGATCCCTTTTAAAATAATATTTAAGTGAATAATATTTGTAGTAACTTGTGGGTAACGGGGCTGGTCACACTTTTAGAATTTAGTTTATTTAAGATTTTCTATAGTTAATATATAAGTGTGATTGTTCAGTAGTTATCCCTAAAGATAAAAATTGAATTTAATTAAATTAAAGTAACTACAACGTAAGTTCACGGTATATTTGACGCAATCCAAAGTAATTATGTTTTATGTTGAATCATTTGAAACCCTGCCAATTTGAATATACGTATGTCTTGCACCACCACTGCGCCATAAATTGGTCTCAACTGTGTACTTGATTAACCAAAATACCTACTTTATGAATGAAACAGGAAAAATTTGTAGAAAAATGTATTTATGTAAAATTTTCACTTTTTTCAAAATATTTCGAAAAGTATGTAACCTACATGAATTTCAAAAAAATGTTTTAAGATGTATAAACCGATACCTTTTATTTGATACGGTGTGGTAGCCTTTTGAAAATTATTCCCCCCTTTTTTTACAATTTTTAAAAAAGTGTTCTACGTACAGACTTCTCTATATTTGCTACATATATTTCAGATAGATCGCTCTACAAGCTTCGGAGATAGAGGGGGGATTGTGTAATTTATCGACTTTTTTTTAAATATTCCAAAAAGTATGAAACAAACACAGAAATATCAAAAACTGTTTATAAATGTACAAACTGATACCTATCATTTAATACCCCACTTGACATTGTAGGCTCTTTTAAAATTTCGACTTCACAATTACTAGGTAGGTATAACTTACTGAAAATATTCAATTTATTTTTTTTGCTTTTATGTCTGTACACGAAGTTCGCAAAACGTGTGCACGAAATGTATTGTTATTTTAAATTTCAAGTTAATTGCTGTTGTACTTGCTGAGTTATTAAAGATGGGAAAAGGACAGAAAAAGCGGTAAGGGTAAGGGTTTAAAACCCTAAAAAAGGTTTGATAAACGGAGGTTAAACGTAGAACTTACCATAGGCATTACACAAGAAAGTAGAGCTGCCCTCTACCATTATGCAAAAAACTAACATCAAACATGCAATTTCAATCCGTCGATAACAATTTTACAGTCCAATGTCACCTTGCAGGGTTGAACTACGCCTTTACCTAAATGATTAGTTGATTTTTGTCGGACTCCATAAAATACGTGTATCTCCCTGATTCATAGAACTAAAACTCCTGAATACCTAATGAAATGAGTTTTACATTGTTTACGAAAACCACATAAGTTTCCGTTTCATTCCACCTCATTCCACCATACATTTATCTCCTTGCAGCAGCCCTATCGGATACAGAAAGGAAATTCTCGTAGTATGACGGCGGCGACTCAATAGTTTCATACGAACTCGATTATAGTGAAAAGGGAAGTAGAAGAAGGAAGGTACAAAAAAGATGGAGGCGCGTTTGTCGTCTAAGGTTCTATGTTCGGCTGTATGTGTTTTTTTTAATATGAACCTATGTTCGCTGATTAATCCGTCAATTGTGGATAAATTTTGATGATTATTTTGCTATCCTATATATATTATTTTGCTATATGTATATTTTTCAGAGGGATTAGTATTTGTACCGTAAAACTTAAAAAAACAGTGGTAATTTGAAAAAAGTGTAAATTTGAAGTAGGTTTTTAGTTGTTTCAAAACAATCATATTAAGTTTGATCGGTTTCATTTTGGTAGTACTAGTTCCAACTTTGACAACAGGTAAGTGGTGGACCTAAACCGCTACCTTCTCGAAAAATGCCGTTTTAAATTGCAACCAAATAGGAACTTGACGTACCTACAGAAGCGTCCTAACCTAAGTTGGTGGATTGCATGCATAAAATATTATGAAAGTAGGTACATTCAGCAAAAAGTAGTTCCACCTCTATATATTTTAACCTTTTCACCGCTACTACCTAGAGGGGGTTGCATTGCAATCAATTAGTAGCCGTAACTTCCGTTTCCGAGCGTTTAGGCACTTCCGGCGGGGCTGACAAATACAAAATCACAGCTTTACAATAATGCACTCTATTTATCTACAGGATGAGCTGCAATTTGAATGAGTTTGATAATAAGAGGTTGTAAGTAAATTTTAGGTATTGCAGGTGTTGCAAGTGTCATGTTGTTTTTTTATGATTATTTAGCTATATATACAAATGAAATAAATGAGTCAGAAATAAAAAATCGTACTGCACTGATTAGCTTTATTTGATTAGTGCCTAGGTCTACCTACATACCTTTATTTGGTTTTAGGTATTGCTATCAACCCTTATCACACTAATCAGTTTTATGACCCACTTTGCTAGGTCATTAAAGCACCCATTTAGAGATTATTTAATTTTATTCTACACACGTTTCGAAGTTTAATGTTCTCTCCTGACATTATATTTCCAACTTTAGTTCGACGTAATACTTACCTTTATCATTAATCAGATTTATTTCACTAATATGCAGTGCTTTACCTTTTTAATTTTCTAATCTTCTTAATTTAATGGCAAATAAAGTTTCATCATGAAATTCATTGAGGTGCCACAATGTTACTCATCCCCTTCATAATTCCAAGCCAGCTACAACATCCCACGTGCTCCAAAAATCTTAGAAATCTCACAACAGCCGATTCTCGAGAAGTACGAAACACATGAACCCCATTGTCCCCCACCGAGTGACGATCGCATCACACACGGAGAGACGATCTTACATTTTTTGTCCGTTGACAACAGGCCTCGACAAAAAAGTTTCGTGTGTACGCAAAAAATGCTCCTTTTACAAACAGCTGAGCGATAAGACGACGTTCTGAACAACTTAGTTACCCAGTAGATTGTGTTCGAGTTGTCGTGGCAGGATTTAAGAATCGAGTTCTACCTAACTCTGGTAATTTCACAATTTTTACAGGCATGTTCCAGGACAGGGCGTTAATTACCTATTTCTTGTTCTTACCTTATGCAATATGCGTGCATGATGGTATGTCGCAATTATCCATTTCTTAATTCTACGTATTGTCTTTCCTTCAGCTTTAAGAATAGCTTGGCCGTCTCGTCGTCCGTTCGTATGTATAAGGATCAGACGGATTTTAAACAATCATGACTTTAATGAATTCAAAGATCTTAGGTCACCACGGAAGGTCACCACTGCGGCCACCTATTGGCAATTTAATTTACTAGCTAGTGCTGTTCACCGACTGCAGTGGGGCAGACTTAATAAATAAATAAGTAATGAATGATGGACAATTCACACAGCATCATCAAGCTAGCCCCTCAATAATTTAGTACGAAGAGAGCCTTCGCAAAAGTGGAGCGTACAATCCTTTCATAGATTTTATGCTACCAGGAATACCCTGCGAATTTCTTGATTTTATAGTTTTCGTAATTGACATTCTTTTTGCTACAATAATATGCAAATGAGTTTTATATATCAAGCTTAGCCACTAACCTGGTGCTAAGTTCCCTCTGGGTTTTGCTCCGAGGATCGCGAGGTTCACGTTTGCTTTCCTTCCGTCTATGATGGGATTGGGGTCTTTACACGCTCGTTCTGCCGCTTGCCTGTCGCCCATTATTACCTGAAAGAGAAGAGGACTTTAGGTTTCAGGGTCTAGGATATGTTTTATTTATATATGAGTAACCCTCCTCATCGATATCGATGGCGCCGACCCTAGACATCACGAATCGTTATCTATATCATGAACCCTAATATGCGCCAGACCGAACTTGGTCATAAACACCCTACGACACTAGGATAATAGATAAATCCGTTAGTTGCCCGTGGTCTTACCGCGAAGTCCTACTGGAAGAACGAAGGACATTTTTTTTGCCCGTAGTTCTGCCAGTAGGACTATCGCTAAAAATTATATGCATAATTTCTTACTTGACTTCTTTGTTGATGGCAACAAGAATTACCTGAGGTTAGTGTTACTGAGCAGCTGGTTCGTACTGTTCCTAAAATATTTTGTTTGTTTGTGATCACCAGTACAATTTTTATTGTCTTGGTATCTACGTGTTTTGATTCTTTACTTGTTGTTCAATTGTATTTGGTATTGTAATCGAAATGAAACTTACATTTCATAGCTTCGCATCGGTGGTAAATAATGAACTGAAGGATGACGTAAAAGCAGCATTACCTATTGTAATGCATGCGTAAACTGACTGCCACCTTTATGCCTCTATCGAACCGACCAGGCCTAGTTGACCTCCCATATACTTGGAAACATTATCTGCTAGGGGTTTATTTAAATCGGATATTTTAAACTGGCAGCCATTGGGACTAAAGCAAAATGCTTGATGACCTCCAGATATCGACGGTCTGGCTGGAGTAATTGAAAATTTAAATTAAACGCCTCTTTAACGAGACTATTGTGTTCGATATCGAAAAATTCTACTTATCTAAGTTCATGAATATGTATCAATCGGATGTTTAGGCAGTTTTAGAGAATAAACATTATATTTTATTAACATAAATACATGCACGTTATTCTGAATGTCAGGAATATGACCATGAATACGACTCTTAAAAAGTTTTTCCTATCTATATATGTATATCATTAGATTAACACACATTGCAATTATTGATAATGCTATGTAAAAGCTGTTAGTACCTGTACACACACAATATAAATTCTGCCAATTCTGTTACTGTTTTACATATAAGTTCTCTGAATAAAGTATTATCTATCTTTCTATCTATCTAATATTTACCTACGTCAAAATATCAACCAACGAAAACAAAATAAATCTAACGTAGTCTGGAAACCAGTAGATTCTAAATACGTTTTCTTCTAAAATTGCTTACTGCTTACCTACTACTAATTTTATTATGTTTTTAATTTAACTTTAAATAACTTTAATATTAATCTTATAATTTATTTTGTTTATGTTGTGTCAAAGAGGCACGCAGGCAGCTCCACAGTTTTTAACATGTGCTGCCTTATCGTTAATTTGTAACTTATTTACTAGGAACATTATTCTAAATAAATTATTTTGTGTGTTGTATGATATTTTGTAATTTGCTAGAATAAACGAATCATTTAATTTACTTCACAGTATTGTATGCAAGTGGCAAAATCGGTATTTTAACGGTGATATTAACCACGCCGAATGGTTCAATAAACCGATTTGCTTTTATAGCACCCAAGCAACGTATGTTTATTAAAGCGTTTAAATTAAAGTTAGGCGAGCCGATAAAGAAAACTATCGAATGGGAACAAACGCAATCAAATATTGTAGAGTGTTTTATACTGTTTCTAAAATTTAACCATTTGCTAATATTTTTTTTCTTCTGACCACATACGTGAGAAGAAGACGAGACCTTGCTTATAATTATTGAGAGTCCACGCATTTATTTTCTTTTTGACGGCTCGAGTGATAATCAATTAGTCATGTCCTACTAAAGCTTTACCAATTCGATTTTTTATGACAATCGATTTTGTATAAGAAGAAGTTGTAATCGATTTGGAACATTTTGTATTATTTTCTACTCAGGCCTATAAATAACTTTATTTTTAGAATCATTCGGATTATAATAATAAATAATTCAATACATTAAAATAGTATTCTTTTTGTTTTTTTGTTTGCATTACACGCGTTTTTCCTGAATTAGTACTGTGATTATGATGATGATAAAAAAAAATATTTTCTATCTCTTTGTGGAAAAATCAACTAGAATAATCTTAGTTACCTACATAATTTGTCGGTTCGATAAAAATCTAAACTTTCGTAAGTCCCGATATTTTCCGAATAGACAGATTCACATCTCTATTTTTAAAAAGTAACTGTCTAACATATTGCATTCTGTCATTGAGTCTTCATTTTATTTATTTTTATTTAACATTTCATTCACTCACCTGTCAACAATTTGAAAACCACACAGGCGAGCATATGTCAAAAAGAAAATAAATGCGTGGACGAAGTACAATAAGAAATAGACCAGAATTAGTATACTGTTTCTTTCAACAAAATTGTATAATACAAGTCTTGCGCAGTTGGGATAATCGCCTCAATGATGGTACGTGCCCCACTGGCAAAAACCTAACTTCTAAAAATCACATTCATAAGCTAAATACTTAGCTTATTTTCATGGCTACATATTCAGCTTTCAAAAGTTGACTGCAATTTTCAGATGTTGGGGTTTTTGACATTGGGTGGGACATACCTGTACGTAGCCCTCCTGGTGCGTCAATCCGGAATTTACTCTTTGAACTTATTTCGCTCTGATTGTATAAAGTCTATTTAATTTTAGAATGAGGCGTTTTCCAAAATAGATAAACCCCTATTTAACTTAGAGCTGATAGATGGCGTGCTTGCGTGGCTTTGCTGTGTGGTGCCGGCTTAGAATTTGCACCACCCCAACTCTTCCCGCGGGTGTCGTAAGAAGCGACTAAGGGATATCCACCGGGGGTGGGCAGCAGCGCCCCCTGCAGAACAACTCTACCACCGAACTGCGAGCCCCAACCCGCATGCCCAGCTTAGGGATACTGGCATTATCTCCCGTGAGATAAAAGTCAACAAGACGCTTATCAGGGGGAGGCCTGGGTCTTAGTATATTTTTATATGCAACTTCAATTTGGCGGCCCCACGTACAAAAGCGCCCTCTTTTCACTTCGTTCGAACTATTTTTTGTAATTTTTTCTTAAGAAAAAGCCTTGTCAAATACTTCCAAGAATTTTTTATTATATTTTTAGCTTTTAAAAGAAGTCAAGCTAAGTCGCAGAAGCACTACTAGCATATCCGTAGACGTCTACGGCGTAGCTCGGAGAGGAGGCGGTCCGGACCCGCCCATTGTTTCTCCGATACCCATTCACGCCTTCTTGCCTCTAGAAACAATAATATTAATGTTATTGTTTCTAGAATTTATTTTTGAACAAATTATTCATTAAATTTCAATTTAATATCGATAGTACCTATACCTTTTACAAACATGTTCGTAATTACAGTAATTGTAAAACTTCATGTTTTCTAATCGCTTGAGTACTAAGGCACTTCAAAAGCACCTACTCATTATTTTTCATTGTCATCTTCAATATGCAAACATTAAATTAATTGTTTAATTGGATACCATATGTACTACTTTCTGTCCACAGCTTGACTAATTTGATTGTTTTGTAAAACTGAAAAGTAGACTTACAATACCTTAATATTTGCACTGTCTTTTTAAGATTTGCGGGTCAAATACTAATTCTCGAGAATCAAATTGTTATGAGTTCATTCCGGAATCATTATATAATAAATAGCAAAAAAAAACATTAAAATTGGTCCACAAATAACGGAGAAAAACATTCAAAAAAATTACATATCTACAGCCGAACATAGAAACTCCTAATATTTTGAAGTCGGCTAAAAATGAAGTGTACCTACTTACGTACTTTTTGAAATATCTTTGTATTATTTTCTGTTATTAATTGAGTTGTGTAGCTGCATCGTATATAATAGCGTCTCTATCTAACGTGTATTCAATATGCTATTTCTTAAATAGGTTTAAGTACTGATAATTTTATAAATATACGTTCCTATGTAGATAAGTCCACGGTGTTGAGATAACACAGGAAAGGTAAAATTATTTCACCAACTTCAGGGCTATGAATCGCTGTTTAGTTTAGCTGAAGATAAGATAAGCTTGATTAATTCGGTACAAATTATCGTTCGTTATTAAATTATGGAATCGGGTTTTTTATCTTTTATGACTTGGAAATCGGATTATGTACGTGTAGGTATTGATAACATGTGATTTGTCCCATATTGTACTATGTACCTTTATCTGCGAAGAGGCGGAGGAAACGCCTCTCCACCAGCTAGGAGAGTGCGGAGCACTGATGCAAAAATGTAGCATCCACCTGGGCAAGCACCAGCACAGTCCAGACGAGCTACGAGCCATCACCGCGAAGAAAACCCTACAGCTCTACTGTGGCGAACTATGAACGCCGCAGTATCAGGGCTGAACATTCGAGTGGCGATCACCATAGGCCTATCATGGCCGTAGTGACACAAAAGCCACATAAAGCAAATAAAAAATATAATAAAAATAAATAGTACCTTTAAGTAATACAAAAAATATATCTCAAACATTTATTACAACCATCTTTTATATAGAGAGAAAATTTATCTTAGACTTAGATATAAGAATAAGCTCATTGTCAAAATCATTGTCATACATGAATAAGCTCATTGACTACAATGAGCTTATTTACTTCAGTTAAATATATTATTGTTTATTAAATGTTAACGTTAATTATCTACCTGAAAAAATGTATTAGGTATAAGTGCTTTTTGGGTAAAATTTATTATCTCTCTATTTAAAAGGTAATAAATGATAGAGAGCTTTTTTATTGTAAAAGTTAATGGTTCGTGATTGTCTAGACAAGTTTAAAGGAAAAGATTTTCCCTGACAGTTAGTTTTTATCGAAATTAAAATGTTTTTCAATTGGATTTTTGGACACGGACCGCTTGTCAGGTCAGCAAGTAAAAAATTATAAGAGGAATTATAAGATTATAAGAGGTCTATGATCAAACTAATATTAAAAACGCTAAAGTTTCGATGTAGGTATGTATGTTAATTACTTCTTCACGCCAAAACTACTGAACGGATTGGGCCGAAATTTTGCATAGATGTAGGTCTACTACCTACCTGGAATAGCACATACGCTACCCTTTTCTTCTGATGAGTTTCCATGGGATAGAAATTACCTTAAACCGTAATTAACTTCTTTCGGAAACTACGCGTCCAAAGCCGCGGGCAGAAACTAGTTAACAATAACAGTTCTAGAGATTACCGCACATAATCATCTAGCATCAAAGTAAGTAAAACTTGTACATTTTGCTTGTATATTTATAATTATAGGTAACTTAAAAAAATCTAGCCCCTTGTAGTCGAGATCCTAAGTCCGTGGGGTACCACGAGGGTTTTTAAAAAATTATCTGGGCCTGGTGAAGTCCGGTCGAAGCGACGCGTGACCCGAGAGTTGGCGGGTATCTGGCGCAGCGCTCTACATTGCCATACAGCGGGGCAATGCAGCCAGCGACTTGGGGACGCTTCCGACTGATATTGATATGGATCAGTTGAGCTACCTGTAGATTGTTTGCAACAGTCTGCAGTTAGCGCAATTGTTTCAACTGTAAATACTAGTTCTAATTTGTTTTTGTTATTTGATTGTAATTTTCTGTAGTAAATGTAAATGCTGATGATGTCTTTCTAGCCGAATCTTCGGCCACGGAGGACAGTCTCAAAGGAGACAAGCCAGGTGCGTAGGGCACATACTTAGTGCCTGTGCAAACACAGGTGCACTCTCTATTAACTCACTCTCACAATCCGATGGGACGGCAAACTGACACGATCGGGGAGAGGTCAGGCGCAGGACCAACGGCTTAGTATAACGGCTGTAATTATAACAGCCAGTAACTTTGTAACTCGAGTTTGAGTCTAAACTGGAATGAGTGAACAGCGACTTGAATAGACTTGAGTGTGCCTATCAGATGTCACTCTTTTGTTCAGAACTGGTACTTCATCACGAACCTTCGCTTGTGCTCCCGGCTATTTAGTACAAGCTTAAATTATATTGTATTGATCTTTATGTCTAAGGGTACAAGGTTCAGTTTTAAGATTTTTTAGCGAAATTCTGCATGTTGAAGATTTACTTGTATAATTTAGAATGAATGAGATCGATCGATGCAGTACCTATTCTATGTGAAAGCTTACTTGTGAGGTAGGTACACCAGCATCAACTACCATTTATAAGTACCATTTATAAATGCGAAAGGATCTTTAGATGGATTTTTATTACTTCTTCACGACAAAACAACTGAACGGATCGGGCTGAAATTTTGCTTAGATGTAGTTCTAGGCCTGGAATAAAACAACATAGGCTACGATTTATCCCATAAATGAGTTCCCATGGGATAGATCGATAAGATAAGCTTTAAACGTTTCCATATAAACAAAGCGTGGGAAGCCGCGGGCAGAAAATAGTTTTTTAATAAAAAATTGCCAATGCAGGCATCCAATGCAATTTCTGTGCTTAATTGCATAAAAACAAACATTTTAAAATATTATGCTTTTTTGAAACTTTACTTTGAAACCCTCCGCATTTTAAAGAGCCTATCGATAAATGTAAAAAACATTGCATTTACTTATAGAAGTCATGAAAGACTTTTCCTTAGATGATTTGAAAAATCATATTTGCACAAAGCGTCGCGTCGCGTCGGTCGCAAGTGTTACCAACTACGAGTTGCGATTATTCAGCTATATGGATATCGCAGAGGGTGCAACGGGTCCCTCCCCCAGTGTGTCTGGCACCCTACGAATTGAAAATGGGGTTGTGATTCATTTCCCACGGGCTTGCACCCTGCACCGACGAAACTAAATGCCTTATTTTGTCAATGCAATATACATTTAAGTATTTTTCCGTTTTCGTGTCTTGTACCTACGTAACCCTGCTGAAAATGGTACGTAGGTGTATTATAATTGCTAGGTTTCATCAGTTCTATTAGTGTTAAATGGCTGTTGCTATTATTCAATCTTTGGTTTACTTAAATAGGTCAGTAACTAACTTTTTTGTGATTTTTGTACATAAAATGTGTCAAAATTGCAGTGTCAAAATCCAAAACATAAGATAAATCGTATATAACGGGTGGCCGTAAAGTTCTTAAGTTCGAGTAGGTATCACAAGCTCTTGTTTACGTAGCAAAGGGTTACCTGTTACTTTCTTCGTGCAAACGTAAACAACAATAAGTAACTTCCATTTGGAATGTTGGCTTAGAAAAACACTTAATATTGCTAGGTACCCCTGTGAGCACTAGGTTCAGTCATTTCATTATAGAAAATATCTACATTTACAGTGCACGTAATGAACAAAACGCTGTGCATCCAATTCATTTTTCACGCAGCGATTGTTGCTGTAATGGATTCGCCTAGGTATAAACTCTTCTCTAGTCTGTTCAGAACCTAAGCCCAAGGCAATCGTTTATACAATTTCAAGGCTCACCTCATCTGTATAAACGTTCATCTAATCTAAAGCCCTAACAATACCCTACTCCAATTAGTTTGGCTAGACGCACAATACACCTGTGTGAACTAGCTCAACTTCCGTGCTAGATGTAATTTTGCGATATAACCATACAGCAGGCATTGTAGGTAGCAAAGTGCGATAACGCGCCGCTAACCGTGCGATACTGCTGTTTCATAGCCAGCAATCAACTGCGCAGGGGCATAAAAAGGTTTTACGTGTCAGTACATCTCTGCACAATGCTTTCAGTCGTGAAATACGTCAGAATAACTTACAAAGCCATATCCTCTGCTCTTGCTGGTCTGTCGGTCCGTGATGACTACTGCCTCTTCGATGTCTCCGTATACCGCAAAGTGTTCCCGTAAGCTTTTGTCCGTGGTGTGGTATGGGAGTCCTCCGACGAATAGTTTGGTCCATGTGGTGTCCTTCTGGCCGGGCAGTGCGCCTAGGGCCAGGAGTCCCTCGGACTCGGCCGGCAGAGCGCCCGCCATCAGCATGCCTTGCACAGCCTCCGTCGCGGCGGCGTTCTTTGCACTCCGGGATCACTGTCACTGGCGCGGTTGCGGGCTCACGTTCAGCTCGCGGTCGCAAGAATCGTCGGTAAAGTGTGGAGTGATGGCGCGGCGGGTGCGACCGGTCGTCGTGGTGCTTGAACGCGAACTGATGCTCGGTCGCGGCGCACGTGGCGCTCCGGTACTAATTTTAGCCCCCGCCGCGCTCCCCTCGTCACCAGATGCGTCGGCACCCGTCTGCCTGGCCACATGCGTTGCGTGCCCTGCCGTGCCCTGCTGCCTGCTACCCTCTACGAGCTTAACGATATGCCTCGTTATCACAGTTGTTCCTCCTGTACAATCAGAGGGACAACGCATCGGTACCTTTGCGAAATAATGAACAACGCAAACTCCATACGTAGCACGGTGTGACTGTTATCATTTGAAATTCTTTTACGGTAGGTAACTGCTATGGTACGTTTGAGCCTTTTTATCGCTCGGTAACCCATTAGGTACCTACTGCATTTTGTTTGTGAATGTAGTCAGGCATGTATAGATAAGATTAATAATGTGAATACGTAAAGGTAAGTAATTGTCACACCTTTCGATTAGCTTGGCAATAAGTAGCACTGAGTACTAATACGTTTATACTTGGAACTATGTTTTTGTTTTCGAATCGAAGCTTAGTTATTAATTTAGATTTATTGTTCTAAGAAGTGAGCTTTTTGCTAGCACTTACCCGTTTGCTTTGTAACCGACTTAAAAAAATGGCGGAGGTTCTATATTCGGTGTTTTTAGTGTCGGAGATCGGTTTCGAAACCCTTAAGGCATCGCTTTTTCTGTATTTTTTTCCGTCTTTAATATCTTAGCAACTACAGCAGCAAATAACGCGAAATTTAATATAATAATATATTTCGTGCGAAGTGGGGTATCAAATGAAAGGTATCAATTTGTACATTTCAAATGAAACATTTTGGAAAAGAAGTCGAAAAGATTCCAATTCGAACAAAATGTATTTTCATATACCTAGGCATAAACTTGCCTAAAATGGTTGTAGGTTGTTTGAGGTCGACTTCCCCATCTGAATAAATGTTTGCGCTTATTGCAATTCAGTTTATAACCTAGTAGAGCGACATTTGCAATAACAATTTGTTCTATAACTTTAAGTTTTATGAATACTTTAGCTGTAGGTAATGTAGGCATGACCTCCACGGAAGCATTCAGGCGTGGAGGAGATTAGAATTCAGAGCTAATTTTTACTACAAAGGTATATGACTCAATCGAAAGTGGGCCCAGCCTCAATGTTCTACCAAGTAATATATTACCAACACCGTTATTTTATTTACTGTGCCAATCCTTTTTTTTTTTCAATCGAAATAATAGGTGTTAAAGTATGAAATTGCCGTTTTATTGTAATAGGTACTTCAAATTGACATAGAACCTTCATGGTTTGAGATTTAAAGCGAAACTTTTTTCACATGGTAGCTATGAGGTTCTTCTTTTGAAAAATGTGCAACATTAGATTTTCGACTTTCAGTTGTTTTTTTATTCAGCTTAGACAAAAGATGCCCCTAATACATAAACGCTACTCTGGTAAAATAGAGCAGCAGCCCGACTCAGATGTCTCACTATTATTTTATGTTTTTTTTTTGTTTTTGGGAGTAACCTCCTAGCGCCACAAATAGCTAGAGGTCCTAGCTGTCTGTGACTAAACTCACTACACTAGCCAAACTCAATGTAGAATGTTTGTAAGCAAACCACGACACAAATAACTTATTTTACTGATATAGGTAATTATTAGGTAGGTACCCATTTATTGTGTTCCTTTAATTTTATTGGTTAGTTGAGTTATAAATGTTGTGCATGCTGCGGCGTCCCCTAAATGTGGAAACACATAGTTCTTAAGATCCTGCAATGTACATATATTACTAGTCACTAAGTGATTCCCACGTAGGATGCCCTTTTTATTAAATAAATAAATAACTAAAACTCAATTGGTTGGCGAGTTTCAGATATTATTGTAACAAGCAATATATGCATATCGAATGAAGGTCCTTAAATCGAC
Source organism: Eupithecia inturbata (assembly GCA_963662085.1). Classification (NCBI taxonomy): domain Eukaryota; kingdom Metazoa; phylum Arthropoda; class Insecta; order Lepidoptera; family Geometridae; genus Eupithecia; species Eupithecia inturbata. The sequence continues at coordinate 4,488,659 of OY759177.1, forward strand.
TAGAATGTAAATTGCGTATAAAGAGACGCGGCAACAGAGTGAATTTTAGGTTAAGCCGGGGCAGTTGTTGACAAACATTCTACATAAAGTTAGGCTAGTGTATACAGAAATTAATTTTACAGTGTCATTTACGAGGATTGCTTGCAAGTCATTGAGATTAAGGCCTACAAACCAAATGAGAGAGAAAATTTTAATTTGTAAGCTGACGAAACAACTTTTTCATTTGAAATCAAACCACTTTTTTTTTAACCGACTTCAAAAAAAGAGGAGGTTCTCAATCCTCGTAATCTCAAAAAAGAGAGACTTTGAGAAAATCAAAATATCCCCATAGAGGAATATCGCCATAGAGGCAATCAAATCTTATCATATTCAGGATATTTGGGACCTACTGCGATTAAAAACAATTAAGCAAACTTCTAAATACCATAGCAATAACATACATTCAAATTTCTAGTGTTATCTCACGTATTGCACGGCAGGAAACCCGATCGACATGCGTACTCCGGCGCAGATTACGTAAATACACCCAGTGACGCTTTGGGAACCATTGTTCTTGCACGGTATGTGGAACGAACGCTTCCTCTGCCATACTGTAAAGTGTAAACAGTTGACAGAGAGTTTCCTTTTATAGCTATTTCCTGATTTTGAGATGGTTTTGATTTCAATTGGACATTCGTGTGAGACTAACCGTGTGATACCGGCTTAGAATATGCACCACCCCAACTCTTCCCGCGGGTGACTTACGAGCGACTGTGGCGATGCAGGCAGGCTCTCGAAAGTGGTAGACTCAAATTAGGTGCATATAGGTCCACCTATCTCAGTCATAGTCGGACGGGTGCCGCCGGCATTCGTGTTTCGCGTATTGTTTTCTCTGTCACTTCGATCTATGTACGTCTTTCCATCTTTGTTGTTCATTCTAATTGTTGCACAAGATTGGAAATGTAACTGTGAGCGAGTGCTTGGGTATAGTTGTAACACCGGCTAGATGTTGAGTAAGCGCTGGGAGAACGTAACCTACCATATCTACAGATTTAACTTGCAATGTACTTAATATACCGGCATCTTTTATGTGTTTTTTGTTATGGTGCCCGATGCTATTAACGCAACAACCGGTAGGTTACGATTGTGTAGGTAAAAAGAGTTTAATTTACTTCTTTTTATCTTCTCCACACCTTACTTCAATTATAAAAGAAATAGCAAAATCAACGACATCCTGTTACTAGTAGGCAGTTAGGTAAATAACCCTCCTTTTGTGCAGTCGGGTTAATACTACCGAAGGTACTACCGTAAGCCCCACTTGCACAAGGATTTTTAAATTGCTTTATAATCATATAATTTAAGTTTAACGTACTATTTATATGGTTTGAAAACTCACTGATCATTAGCGACTCAAATATCCTTACGCAAGCCTCAGGGTATTACACCCATTTCTGAAAAAGTATCTCAAGTAGGTACTAATAAACCACAAAGAAAAACAACATTTTTATTTAATCAATATGTGCTACCAAAATCCATTTAAATTTTACATTTTCAAATTTCGCGCGTAATTTGACGTAAATGCTGGACGCAGTGGACGCCATATTGCTTGGTGGTCATGACGTCAGTTGGCTGTGTAAACAAATGCGGTTGCGTTGGATATGGAAATAATAAAAGTACAAAGCCTATTCCTAAAATTCTTATTATTAATCCTAACTGTCTTAAAGTTGATAAAACAATAATTTTATTTAAGTCAAATTCATAATTAGGTGAAATACCGGCCATAAAAATATAGTTAATCTAGAAAATAATAATAATATATAAAAAAAGGTGTTATACGCTGATCGTGATCAGTTGACAATTACACAGCCGTATGACGTAGTAACATGGCAGCTACATCATCGTGGTGGTTAAAACAGATACCTAAAACTGAAAACTTTGAATTGAATTTTAAAATTATTTTGGTATTTTATGAACTAAAACAAACATTTACCGACAGATTTTTGCCTAAGCTATCTCATTAAAATATTTTTAGATTTTTCTCATATAGAGTAAAATACCCTAATGTTATTGCGACTTACCAAAACCCTATATTTTCGTCCTCACTTCCAAGTAAATCTGTTCAACACTGTATTCTTAACCTTGTCTATGCGCAGGCGCACACACCTGGCCGGTCCTGGCCCTACACACGATCAGCTGTTTGCATCAGCTGTTCCTACGTCATTTATTGTCAAGATCTAATGCTTCAAAGTAAAGGTCTTTGTCACTTTGAGAGACATCAACAAACTGAAATGAGCTCTAAGGTGCGTTTACATTGACGCACGCGCCAGCGCACTTTCTTTAGATAAAGTGATAGCTTGAAGTTAAGATGCCACAATGCTGCGATTGAAAACGATTTGGCATCTCTTTTGTCTCTTTTACGCGTCGCACCGCTGAGACTGCGCAGTGACTGCGACACTACTCTATCTTAGCTCATAAAATGATGTGCGTTGGCGCAAGCTTGTGCTTGGGCACAAGCTTTCCAAATTCGATACCTAAAAGAGCATCGTAGTTTGTTAAGTCTATTATTACATTTTTGCTAGTTTCAAACTATTTATCTACGATCCATATCATCAGTAAAGGTGAAACGGTAGAGCTCCGTGAGGTATGGTATGAAGGGTCGTGGGTTCATTGATCGCTTCCATTGTGAGCGCGTGCGCTGACAGCTGGCCCTTTCAGCCCCTGTGAAGGGTGGTTGGCAGATGGCACTAGAGAATGTTTTTGGGGTTCCTCGTTGGGTGCCAGTTAGACCTTAGTGTGTCTAGGATATATTGTTTTTATTTTTGTCTGTAGTAGAAGTTTTAGGAATGTATTTGACTTAGTTCGCATTTTCTTAGGTGGCTGAAAAGACCTATGCTACCTTTTGGCGAACGCACCACTTGTAGGTTACGTACTTAATTTGTGGCATTTACTCATCAAGAAATTATTGTTGTGTGGTGACGGCTTAGAATTTGGACCACCCCAACACTTCCCGCGGGTGTCTTAATGGGCGACTAAGGGATATCTGCAGAGGGCGGGCAGTAGCGCTTTCTGTAGAACTACCACCGAACTGCGATCCCCACGCTGGTCATGCGGGTTGGGGAACCCGCATGACCAGCGTGGGGATTATAGGTATCACCCGCGAAGCGTCGACTGTGGGACCCTACCAGAAGGCAGCAGCGATATTTTTATTCCACACCTCCATTGCAATCACCAATCCGCCTGCCAGGCGTAACTTACTTTCCATTTACAATTTCGGACATTATGTACGGAACCATGCATGAAAATTATGACTGGTGCTTGCCAGCTTTATTATTGAATATTGAACAAATGTTTTTCTTGCGGTAAATCTATTAATCTATTACGGCAGTGTTGGCAACGGTATTTTTTACTTCTACTTACGAGTAAGCTTATTGTAACAAATTCAGCATAGTCTTTGTTACGATTCAAAACCGCTGAAATATGACTATACACCTTGAAAGTTCGCTATCTTGTTGGTGTTAATAAAGCGCGGGATATTTTCATCAGAATACGACGAATGCTATGGTATTAGAACATGTGAAGAACTTACCCAAACCCGTAACTGAATTCAAACCATTTAGTTTGCATGAGTGACTTTAGCAAATAAATAATTTTCTGTTGTGTTCATTGAATGAAAGCATATAATGAAAATGCAAATTACATGTTATACTTTCTTTGATATACTTACCTAAAATCCTTTTTCATTCAAAAGCTCGTTTTGCAAAATCTTTATTTTGCTTATCAGTGCACGGATAATCTATTGAATGTACAGTAAGTGTAGCAAAATAGCGCGCGTTTGTTTTTTATATAAGTTAAATAAACCACCAAGTGTGAGTCGGCTCACACACAAAGGGTACCGTACCGTAAAATACAGGCAACTTTTCCAAAGAACATCAAATGTTCACCTATAGATAAACAGTATGAGAACGCAAATTACCATTGCAAATGTAGGTAGCTTAAAAGAGCTTTTTATTTGTTCAAAGAGTCAAACCATGGTCATCGCAGGGTCCATTGTGAATTCAAATTCGCAAACTCACTAGTCTGGTACTTCGTTATTTTAATTACATCTCACCCCTCTACTCAGAATGAAAGTTCTAAAAGGAGATAAAAAATAATATGCTATGTGAGTTTGGAAAAAATTAAACTGGCACAATGGGGACCGCTTGTGCACCCCGTGATGCTTTCATCCCCTTTAAATGCACAAGCCGTACGTAACTGGTTGAAACAAGTTATTGATTTTTTCGTTTACCGAGGGCTTTTGGAGGGAGTTGTTGATAAAATACATGAGGGACCAAATGAAATCAAACCGGCCAGAAACTAAAAATTCTCGTATGCTTTAATTATATTTTAAGTAATGTATTGATATGTATCAACATCATAGAAACTTCCTATGCTAAGAATTTTAAATTATGTACATGAAATTATGACCTTTAGCTAAATAGTGATATTGTATACATTCTATTGTACATTATTTTACACGACCTACCTGCAGTTATATGTTTTTGGGAGATAATTTCGACATTGCTCACTAAAATAAGAAAATTCAGCTGAGATACACGAATTAATTTCCAAGAAACTTTAATAATCATTGCGGGACAATTTGCAAAACAAAGCGCGTTGAAGTCTTTCCGATGGAAATATTGCAACGTAGATGTCGCGTCGTCGTCGCGTAGCACCTCGCCTATGCGTAGAGGGTCTACAAGAAAAAGACTAAGCATTTTTTGTATGTGGCTTGTTTTAATTGGAGTATTTACATAATCGTTCCTTTGAAACTCAAGTATAAGTACATTTTCATTTTGTAGAACGTACTTTCAGACCTTCTTCTATTAATTTTGCTTAGGTATTTTAATTCCTCTAACTTAATAAAATGTAGACGAATATCTCTAAAAATGTATTATGAGTAGGTACATTCATATTAATAATACGTTATATGATAAGGTTTGTTCTAATCATTTCTAACTAAGGTTTATTATTTTTGAATCGGAGCATTTTTTAAGCTCACTGCGCGTGGCACTTTGCCGGTTTATTGTTTTTGTCCACCTAAACACACGTGAACTTAGTAGGTGCTTACTTTGCATAAGATACGATTTTCCTAATTTCCAATATAGATTTCTTATTTTGAATCGTTGTTTTTAAGCACGCTGATACAGAGCCATCTCTTATCTTTCATTAGAAGCTCTTCCCACGAAGTGACTTAACTGTTACTAGGAAATGTTATAGGTGGCGTGGCGCTATGTAAAAAAGCATAGGTGTTGATGCTTGAAAACGAAAACAGATGGCACTACGTGTTCTAAAATTCTTTGGTAGGCCAATAAGTCGGTGTATTTTGTTTTAGTTTTTTTTACTAAATTTCAGTGCTGGCTGCGTGTCAACTATTTCTAGAGTTTTATTTAAAGCTAGGAAGTGTATCATTCATCTCATTTACACGTACGCTTCGATCAGATATCACAAATCCCGTTCCTGTCTGATCCAACCCTATATCGTCTATTTATTAGCTTAATAACGTTATTTTCTGCTAGCTAGTTTCTGCCCGCGGCTTCGCTCGCGTACGTTAATCTAAATCAACAGAGAACTAATTGTTGTCCCATGGAAACTTTTTAATATTTTTTCTATCCCATGGGAACTGATTTATGGGATAAAAAGTAGTATATGTGTTGTTCCAGTTCAGACCAAGACCTTCATCCATGATAACTCCTCACCTCACCTCAACAGCCTAAAATGGTCCACAGCTGCCTGCCTGCGACTGCAGCCCCTGATAAGCGCCTTATTGGCTTTTATCTCATAGGGGTTAATACCCATAGTCTCCACGCTGGGCATGCGGGTTGGAGATCGCAGTTCGGTGGTAGAATTGTTCTGCAGGGGGCGTTGCTGTCCACCCCCCAGTAGATATCCCTTAGGCTCCTCTTACGACACCCGCGGGAAGAGTCGGGGTGGTGGGGGTGGTGCAAATTCTAAGCCACACAGCACGGCACACAGCACAGCACGTGATGAAGTAACATCCAAACATTCGCATTTATATTATTAGTGTAAGTGACGTCATAGGCTTGTTATAGACCTTCCACCACACCCATCCATAGGTACCCAAGGAATGTGGGGCACAGGTCAGCTTGACGTCATTACATGGGTCACAATCACGTCAGATTCAAATTCGATACAGGTTTTGTTCTGACTCTTCGAAATTATGACGACTTCGATTTGGTGAGATGACGTAATTCAACACTGAAGGTTTATAATAATTTGTTGAGACTCTAAAACCAAATTGTTTTAAAGCTAGCAAAAAGGAATTATTAGCTTAGCGTAGGCATATATTATGTGAAATAATAATTTTAATTGATTTTCATGCGTTCCTAGGTATTTCATGGCCTTTCTACAATGTTTAGGTTATCTACTCCCTTATTGATTACTAGCTGCTGCACGCGGCTTCGCACGCCTTTTCAAGTAGCCTGTGTCTGTCCCCGGGATACTCTTAATTTCCCTGCTAAATTCTTCGCTTTGATGTAACGAACCTTGGCCGAACGCCTAGAAAAGATTATTTAGGTATGTTCACTTTCCTACCCTTTGTTTCTGCGACATTCAATGTTATCATAGCAAATGAGTAAACTTGTACATAAAAACATTGTTGCAATTACCCCACACATTTGCCCACACAGCATAATATCGTTACATACCTATTAGGTAGGTATAGTCATTAATGCATTCACTGCTCAGCCTCAGCGCGGTGCGCCGCCGCCCCGCTGGCGCGCCGAAGCGAACCTGTTTTAGACGTTTTAGATATCTTTTTTAATTAATGAATTTAAAACCACTTAGATTATTTTATTGTTTATTGAATAATGTTTATTAATTGTTTCCACTATTCCTCTAGGACGTAGCCGCTTTAAAGCTGATCTTTTTATCAATTGTCTACTTTCTTGTGTGATCTAATTTAAGTTTAATATTATTTAGACATAGCATAAGGCAATCATATAATTTTGACATAACTAAGTGCTCCTTAGCGTTCCTATAGTTGAAAAAAAAAGAAATGAAATGAAATGAAGACGCCCGCCGTCGTATCAAGGACCTGCAGATGGAGCATTTACGTGGATTTTGCTGCTTGGCCGCTTGGGCCATGAAAGTGCTAATAAATTACATAGGTAGATAACTACTAGGTACAAATGACTCTTTAAGATAGTGTGTCAAAAGTCAGTTTACCCTAGATTATTCCTACATTCAGACCCAAAACAACATCGTCATTATCATTCGTTATTAAGATACGTGACTTCATAAAGTAGACATAAGGTCAACATGACCTCTGGATTCGTCATTGATGAGTCAATCAAGATGTCCATTAAAATGTAACGATTGACAGATTGTCCTACATACCAATTATGTTTGTTTTATCAATATCAGTACAGTACAGTGATGTACCCCAGAAACATTATATAAGTCAGTGTTGTAATAAGTCTAAACTCCAAAGCAAAAACTAGTTAGGATTCAACCAGAAAAACATTCAACCTAGATACTAGGTATTATCCTAATTGGCAAATCTCTGAGTCATCTTTTGTAAATAAATTGGCTTTGACCAGAAGCAAGGACATTCTATTGTTGTTGATACCATTGTTGATCATGATGGTTCGAACTATCAAACTACAGCAGACTTGTCTTTGACGACCTAGTATCTGTCCTGAGGTGAGGACCTAACAGTGGTTTTCATAAAGCAACGATCCCTCCGATTTTAGGGATCATCAATTTACCTATATTTATAGATATAGACAATGATAAAAAGTCATCTAAATTTAACAAACCCAGGTATAAACAGTACGAAAGGCGGCCTTATCGCTGAAAGCGTTTTCTCCCAGGCAACCTTGGGATGGAGAAAAAGATTTACCTAAGTCAAAATAAGAGTTAGTAGTGCACAAACAGATCAAGCCATAGTGATTTAACATTCGGCAACTTGTTATTGCAGACTTGTGCCGCCTGTATACAGAATAACTACCATTGACTATGATATTTGGAGCTCGACTTTCCTTCAGAAGGTCCTAACTGCCGGTGCCTGTACTGAAGGAAAACGGATCCAAAGTCTTGAGCTGCAGGCTGCAGACCGTTTTTTTCTGGGTGGCAGCCGGTATGACATCATCGGCGTCGCCCCGAGGTCGGACTAGCGCCTGTTTCACAGTATAGAGACTGCCAGTAAAACAACTCGATCAATCTTTCTAAGGTGAGTAAAGTATAGAATAGACATTTATTCCGGTAAAGGTACAAAAAAAAAGAATAAAACAAACAAACGAAGAACAGAAACAGTAACATGGAGGCACGGTAATGTTATCTATATGTGTAACATTACCGTGATGGAGGCTTACCTCCATCCAACTGGTACTTACTCAGGTACCTTAGTACCTGATTAAGTACCGGTTAGGGTGAGTGATTAGTTGATTACCTTAAAAGTTCAAGGTAAAGGTGGAAGTACAGGAGTACTTCCACCTTCCACCAACTCGGACACTCCTGTGTCCGCATTTGAACTCGATTTGGTCCATTATGCTTTGGGTGATTGATTACCCTATAAATTCGAAAGTGTGGATGGATGTTTAGATGTTCGTGTGTTTGTTAACTGTCTCTTCACGCCGAAATTACTGAACGGATCTAGCTGAAATTGCATAGATGTAGGTAGTTCTAGACATGAACTACTTTGCATCCCGGATAAACACGTGCGAATCCGCAAGCAGAAGGCAGTTTAAAATAACAGCAAAATAATTTCTTGGCAAGGCCTTGTCTGAGCTTATGGTTCAAGTTATTTACTAGCTAGTTTTAGTTATTTTTTTTGCTCATCTTAACGGTGATTATTTCATCATAATTTGAACGTGTTGCACGGACTCCCAGACCAGTCACAATGCAACGTAGGAAGATAATTATGACTGTAAACTCGTCATCATCTCGTACAACAATCTGCGTTTGTGTGGGTGAGTCACAGTGAGTTTACGGAGATGACATACTGACTGGCAGACTCATTGTGCCGATGTGATCGTGGGCTATACGTCGGCGAGGCAGCCAGCTCCAGTATTAAAATAGTACTCGGCGAGCTCTAACGTCTCTCAATCGGTGAAAAAGTTTTATATCAAACTAACCATGGCCAATATCATGGGTAAGTCAACTTTCTCTTTATTAATTTAACAAATCAAGTGCATTTTTCGTGCTTTTTGGTTTGTTTGTTAGCGATTAAGGAAAGTTTTGAACCGGCAGGTAATTGTTTGTTGCTACGTCCATATTATGCAGAATTTTTGATGTTTGGAGACCTTGAATCGGAATAATTTGAAAAAGCCGGTTAGTTTTGTTAGCGTTTTGTTGGCAGCGTTCCAAAAGCGGGTGTGGTTGCGGTTAATATTTGAGATCAATACCAACTGGAGTCCACTTACCTTCTGAATTACTAATAAATAAGTTAGCCACGAAAGTGTTGGCGAGAAGACCTGTTATGACCTTGGTCGCGTGTGGAAGGATTTGGCCGAAGGGTGCTCAGCATTGGGGGCTAAAGGTCAAAATTTTATAAATTATTAAATTAAGCTAAAAACATGTTAGGTGTTCAACAGTTATAGAATACCTAATAAGCGCGAAACCGACCTCAAAAAAATATAATTAGGGGTGACATCATCTGGGACTATAATAATAACAAAATTAATGGAGGCGGCATACGGTATATTATGACTATTTATGACTATTCGCTGAACAATTCCAGTTCTCAATGTTAACTGGTATACCTAGATAGGTATAGGTACTTGACTACCATCTTAACAGGCTGTTTTAAACACTCAATTTGAGATAAGAAAGGAAATTAAGCTACAAAACAGAAAACCACGACATATAAACACGACTTATCATCTATTTTTTATTAGCTTTGACATTGTTATGAAGACGCTTAGGATGATATCATCCATTACGTGGCTCTGTCACACGAAGGTTATCCTAGCCCTACGATCCGGTCACGCTATATGAACTTGGTTAATATGTAAAGTGACCAGGTTGTTTAATATAAACAACATAACTATGCACTAGGTTCTGTCGGTCTGCCCGCGGCTTCGCACGCGTTGACTTGATGTCGAAACTAATGCATCGGTGGATTAGAGTGGAACTTGAAGTCGAAACTAATCCATTGCTGGATCAGAGTGGAACTTGAAGTCGATACTAATCCATCGGTGGATCAGAGTGGAAATTGAAGTCGAAACTAATCCATCGATGGATCAGAGTGAAAAAAGTGAAAACTGCTAATGGATTAGCAAAGTGGATCAGAGTGGAATGGAGGGTAGTTTCCGTGATGCACATTAGTTTATTTTATTACATTAATCGAAGTCAACAAAGATCTGGGTAATTATTGTTCTATGGTAACATTATAAGGCTATTCCTATCCTAAACAAACATACAAATTTTACATGATATAATTAATATATAATTAATATAAGTGTTGATGCAGCAAAACCCTGCACTCTCCATAGTCCACTACTGGGCTAGTATGACTCCCGTCTTTGACTTCACTTGCCACATCCACTGCATGTTCTCTAAATGATGACGCCTGAAAATTGATTTCAGTTCCGCTCAATATGGAGTGAGAAATTGATAAACCTTGACAATCTGTTATTACTCTGGTTAACTGTTTGATAATAAAACGACGCAATGGTCATGGTGGAGGCTGTAAGTAATTAAAAATAATTTGGTTGTTTTGAAAAAACTAAAAAACAACAACTTCGAATCCCTTAATTTCACACTGTTTGAAAGTTTTGCGGGATAAATAACTAATCCCTCGGAAATAACTTTTTTATGGGACCACGTCGGGATCATGCTCTATACAATAGCGAAATAATTTTCAAATCGGTACATAATTGACGAACATACATAAAAAATTGAGATTAAATCAAATAATATTTAAAAAAAAACTTACCTACATACAGCTGAACATAGAACCACCTCCTTTTTTCAAAGTCGGTCAATAAAACTATGCATTCGATGTAGGTCCAATTCGGCAGTCATTAAAACAATGTTGTTAGAAGGTTGTTAACAAAACCAAAACAAAAGCCAAAATTTAAACCTGCCTAGGTACTATTATTCTGCTAATTATCACATTACTACTAGGAAGGCAATTCTCGCCAATATATCACTCGCTAAATATCAAAAGAACTGTCAAATTTGACAGTTCTTTTGATAATTACCAAAAGAACTGTCAAATTGACACTGAGAAGACAGAACCATCTAACACTGATAAATTAAAGCGTACCTATACAGAACAGAAATTTGAAATTGACATGCCTATTTAATTTAGGTTTCTTCGTCGCTTCTTTACTTTAGTCAACATACCGAAGCGACTGAAATCAAAAATATCACTTTATTTCCGTGTCAGTGTTTAATTATTAAGAATTTGACCTTTTCTAAGTGTACATTTATTGTATTTATGGAAATAAAGAGTTTTTGACTTGACTTGAATTAACATAGAACTGTAACAAAACAAACATTCTAGATAGGTGATAACAAGAATGCGAGAACATAATGAAAAACAAGTAATATAACATAATGTCAGACAGACAGAGCTTCTTTCGAATTTATTATTATGGATTAAAATCAATGATGAGGTCCTCCAAGCCTAATTTCGTACCACTTATTTCGATAAGCCTATTAGGCACCTACAAGCATATAAAAGTCACCATTATTTTAATTTAATTTTTTGTTACCAGGTAAAGTCTTAATTCACTATACCTACTCGGTTTTGAACTAGAATCCTAGATATTTCTTGTATACAAAAGAGTTACAAAACTAAAGAAATAATGGTCGAAAATATTTTACAACGATAGTTTCATCGGAGCTTATTGCAGAAGTTCCACACAATTTTTGGTTTTATCAGCTTCATTCATAGTTTTATTCGTCTTTCGTCCGTTTTCGAACTCGAATTTCCACCTGTTTCGCTGCGCCTATGCAATAATACGTTTTTGAAGATTTTGTTCTTTTTTTAGTGGCTACCTTGGTGTGCCTTGTTCTTTTCTTTTATTCTTATCAGCTGTTTTTGTTTTCATACATAAATGTTTTGATTTACAAGAAATTTGTTCTAGAACCCAGTGATAGAGTCCACTGAGACCCAAAATGAGCACTATTCCATGCTCGCAAGTGTAAACCCACCACGCCCCTGGCATGATGAGGTTGGGTGGAAGTTGCCGAGCATTGATTTGATTCTATTAGATGACATCATTCATACTATTAGACGTTGAATTGGAGTGAGCTATATTTCGCCAGACTAAACGACTGATCTAGCTCGATTCTAGAAGTTTCCCAACGCTCTACTAAGTATGTGAGAATTTCTGTGTAAATTCTTGATTCAATCTAACAAAGTAAGTTAATAGTTTGCGTACAAGTGTGGTACAAGTATACAGGGTGTTAGTCAAACTTGTGCACAATACTGAAGGAGGTCATTCACCTGCTTAATAGAATTTAACTAAATCGTTTTGTGTTTGGTTTGTTTACTGAATACTTATCAGTGGTAGCAGGTGAATTACCTCCTTCAGTATTGTGCACAAGTTTGACTAACACCCTGTATGTCACCGCGCCGCCGGATCGTAGAATCAGCATATTTGTAGAATGGCTAGGCCGATTGCAAAACCGGCGCAATTCAATTAATTGCCTATACTGATTTTTGAACGATCAATGTTTAACAACATGGCTAAACCTCACTTAGCCATGTCGTCGAATGAAATTAAATAGGTATTCACAAAAAATCTGCGTTCGTTTTTCGATCGGCCTAGCCATTCTACAAACAGATTAATTCTACGATCCGGCGGCGACATATACACTGGGGGCCTACTCGGAAAAAGACAATCGAAGTTACTGATTCGTTTTCGTGCAAAACGAACTCTTATTAGCGTTTGCACGAAAACGAATCAGAAACTTCGATTTAATTTTTACGATAACGGGCCATGGTTATAGTTAGTTAGGTATGTAGGAACTCACGGCTCAACAGTAGTGATTTGAACTGTCTCACAAAAGGTAGGAATCAATCACGTGTTTGATTTAGGTTCCTACCTAGTTGGTTTAATCAAAATTGTAGGTGATCGAACTTAAAAAACCCTGCCTTGAGTAAGGTAGGTATGTAATTGGAATACAAATATTACCTAAGTGTCATAATATGTTAATTACCTACAAGTAGGTACGTAATTTATCAACGTTGGCTGTACTGACGGGTCGAGGACACGGTATTCTATTTTATTCAACGATAACATGCATAAAAATCAGATAACACCTGTCCATAGACATTTGCTTGCAAAATGTAATAAAATCGAAACTAAATAATTCCGTTGAATTCTCTCATTATGTATGAAAAATATCTAAGTTTTCAGTCTATTTTAAAAAGTGATGAAGCACTTAGACTGCTCATGGAAATAGGTGCTTGTTCGCATACCAATGTAACGAGTAAGAGCTATATTTGGATCTAGACTAACTAGTTAGGTGAGCAGAACCACTTTAGCTGATTTAACATAATAAGTACTTGACTTGTTACTTAAGGACTCTACCATAGCACAGTCCAAAGTCTCATCCATAGACTTAGGTGATAAAATCCTAAGTCTATGGTCTCATCTTAACAGCTCAAACAGAAGAGTCTAAATCTAAGATTTTTGTTATTATAGTGCGTAAGCCCTCACATTCAGGGTAATTTCTAAGAAATCAAATAATTTCCCAAAAATGTATCGACTTTGGGACTTGAACCCGCATCTTATTATGATACATATTATGTTATATATATAAAATAATGGATTGACATGTATGTACAAAAATTTTATTTTATTAGATTTAATTATTATAAGGTTTAATGAATTTTGAATGTTAGTAATAAATAATAATATATAGTAATAAGGTACACTATTGCATTAGGTTTCCTGTAAAAATAGTTGTAACATTGTAGAAATAAATAAATAAATAAATATTTCCCTCAGTACGGGCATGGGTTCAAGTCCCGTCGAAGTCGATACATTTTTGGGATATTATTTGAGTCTAAATCTGTAGTTCTCAGTTTTCGTCAAGACTGATAAATGGTTGTTTTATAAATTTTGCAAAATTAACTGTAGTATCTGTACCTAATACTATTTTCTGACGTCTTATTACTATGCGAAAGAAAATAGCTTTATTGCTCATGGCGGTCAATAACATCGCTATTTCGAAGTGTCTATTTTGTTAGAGATACCTACCATCAGGGACGAGTTTTTTTTTTGTCTATGCCTACCATCTTTTTATTACCTAGGTTATGTGTCACCAGCCTGAATTACCTCTTAGCTAATTCCGCGTCGAGAGGCACGCCCTGATTAGCAAGCAAAGCACCCACCTTCAACGTACTAAATAGGAATTACGGGAAATCGTATTGCGGATAGAATTCTAACCGCACATGCCAGGTCACTGACTTCCTTACTATGCGGCTATTTTGATTCAGACACTAACATTATACCCACTACTTTTTTTTCTAGATGTGTCGACTACAGACAACCTACAGTACCAGTTCTATCCAGTATCATCCGGATCGGTGCAGTTCAGAGTAAGGGCTCCCAACGATGCCCACATCGCGCTCACCCCGAGCCCTCAGGAATCTGAGCCGATTGTTGAGGTTAGAAAATTTAAAAAAATATATATATTATTTACTTATACAGGGCAGTTCACGCAATGCCAGTGAATAAGCAATAAGCTTATTCACTGGCATTGCGTGAACTGCAGGTTCGACCTATTGCTACGAACACGTGAAGACGCCAGGTACTCTTAAACATGGTACCTATTGGTATAAAAACTATCGTAGTTTGACGAATTCATTACGGATGTAAGCGGGTTAACTACAAACCTAATAATAAGGTTCGTTGTTAACCCGCTTACATCCGTTTTTCTCTGTTTTTATAGTAAAATGGTATTGGTAGTACCCCCTCCATTCAATAATCTTTCTTTAGAGAGGCTTTATTTGAAACTAAAGATAAAAACGGCACTGCCCTGAATTAACAGTCGGTGTGGAAGTAGTAGATCGTACCGGACAAACGGGTTTTTTTCATTTTGTATCATAGGTGATTCACAAATAAAATAAGAATTAAGTTCTGGCGTCTTCACGAACGTGTTCGTGATGATGGGGAGCCTCACCTAATCGCTGACCTGCAGTTCACGCAGCGTCAGTAATTTACCAATAACACTGTATTAATATTTCGAGAACAAAAAACTCATAGAAAGGTACTTACATACAAAGAACTGAAAAACTAATTGGATTGCTGGGCAGGTGTCGCTTACAGCAGTGCCTTGTAAAACGGTCAGTCCAACACCTTGTTAACGACTCTATCATATTTTACTTGTTGTTGCACTCATATCTGACTTTTTACTACCCTTATTTCAGATTTTCATTGGAGGCTGGGGCAACACAAAGAGCGTCATCAGGAAAAACAAGAGCAAGCCTGAAGTAGCGGAAACCGAGACCAACGGTATCCTGAACGGTAGCGAATACCGCGGTTTCTGGGTGCGATGGGACGGTGGCATCATCTCGGCCGGTCGCGAGGGAGAGGCCATTCCCTTCCTTTCTTGGGCTGACCCCCAGCCCTTCCCCATCGGCTTTGTCGGTGTCTGCACCGGCTGGGGAGCATCTGGCTCCTGGAAAATCGAAGGTATGTCAAAGAACAAGCAAAAACGCGCAAAATGTACCCAACTCAAAATTGACCCGCGTTTCCCCTTATCCAATCCAGATGGGGCGGAGTTCAATACTCCGGACAAGTTAGAGTACGTATTCGGGCCCGCTGCTTCCGGTTCGCTGCAGTTCGAGTTCCGTGGTCCGCACAACTGCCACGTCAGTCTGACGAGCGCGCCCGCCGAAGTTGACCCCATGTATGAGATAATGATTGGCGGCTGGGAAAACACCAAATCAGTTATTAGGCACTGCAGGCAGCAGCCGGACAAGGTAAAACTTGCTCGTACTTAGATGTCGTTGTAGTCTTTTGTCGCCGTGATGAAACTTAATAAACCAGTACAATAAATTGGCGTAGGTGTCCGTCTCAACCCCTGGCATTCTGAGGCCCAATGAGTTCAAGAAGTTTTTGGTGGAGTGGCGCTGCGGCAGGGTGACGGTCCGCGACGTGACCTCAGGGGATGAGCTATTCCTGGACTGGGTGGATCCTACGCCTTTCCCTATAACCCACTTTGGAGTGAGGACCGGCTGGGGCGCGACCGGAACTTGGCGCATCAAGCATTTCCGCACCGGAAGCGAGCAAACCCGTTGAGTTTCCAATACTATCTTGCAAGGATTGTAACCGATTTGGCATAAAAAATCTAACATTACTATTCCTAGTCAGTATCGAGTAGGTTTGATGTGAATAACCAATAAAACCACCGTTTAAATGGACTTCGTTGTTTAATATTGGAATGTTTAAATCGGCACATGGATAATGACAACTATTTGGTATGTTCGTTGGGTACATTTTGTTTTTATTTTATTCTCAATTAGATTATTCTTGTCTTGATTAATTTTTCTAGTGCTGCATATTAAAACAAGTTTCTTGTAATGCCTGAGCTAGTTTGTCAGCTTTGTTAACTCGTGTATCTCATATATTATCTGTTTTTAAGCACTTATTAATTTTATACTCTGCAAGTTATCAGGTATGTGGTAGTGCCGAAATTTTCTCTATCGATAGGTATTATTGCATTTCTTGTATAGCGTTAATAAGTACTGAACATATGACACAATCAGCACTGAATAACGAATATCCACAATTCCAATACCAACCAGCAGCTATTAACAGCATGTTAGCATGAAACTTGTTAATATTAGCTTCCATTTCGCCAGCAACCTCTTTTAGTGCAATTTAAAGCTTCGGCCAAACTTGCGCGTCAAAAATGCGGGACGCGAAGCGGGAGCGTCAACAACGCAATTTTTCCCTTAAAAAGTTCCCGCGTCTCGGTCGTGTGCAAGGCTCAATTAAGGCGCCATTGCAGTGTCAGCCGTGCGGCTGACGCTCATGCTGCGCGTCCCGCATCCCGCGTGTTTGACGCGCAGGTTTGGCCGAAGTTTTAACCTGTCCCAGACAAACGCAGCCTGTGTGGGCAGCCAGTAAAATTTTGTGTTTTGTATCTGGCTGCCACCACGGCCGCCTGGCAGAAGCCCGCTTGTGATTCCATATCTCTACCACATCTTTTCTAATATTCTTAGGTACATTTCCAGTACCAATAAATCGATTCTCTTAAGCCCTCCTTTGCATACAAGCACTGCCTACAATCCTCTACAATGTGCTTCATCTAACTGCATCACTACATCTACCTTCCCCTCCTCAAGAATATTTCCCAATTCCAGTACCAGCGTCCGCACCTACCGCGGCCGCTCTCTACGCGTCTCCTCCCGGCTACCCTGGAGCTGGCAATCCCGGCGCCCTCGGAGCAGGCGTCTGGGTCGACGCCACCGGAGGCCAGATCCCACCCGGCGCGGTTGTCGGAGGCCAAGACTGCTCAGGGGAGCCTCTGTATGTGGCCAGGGCTCAGCATGAAGGTGCATTGATCCCGGGGAAACTGGCTGCGTCGCACGGATGCGCTTACGTACCGTGGGGCGGCCAGGAGAACGGAAAGCCACAGTACCAGGTCAGTGGAGTGTGGTAACAACGATTACGATTTTCCGATTACTTTGACGATGGTGGATCTAAGACGATGGATAAATCACACTATCTAATATCATAAATTCGAAAGTAACTTTGTATATCTGTTACCTTTTCACAACTAAACGGCTGAACGGACCAGTGAAATTTGGCAGGGAGGTAGATGGTATCCCGGGGACGGATATAGGGTACTTTTAATTCCGGAAAAAATCGTTCAAAGCCGAGGGCAGCAGTTAGTTGTTAGATATAACTACCACTCGAAGACAGGGTCTAGGACAAGAACTTACGAAGATGATGTTTAGTTTAGAGGTTCTGAAGGAAAATGTTTGAAAACAGCTGAGACTCAGGACCGCTATTTGTGGCCTCATAGCTCTTCAGTGGACGTTTGTGGGGCAAAAACAAAAATGAAATGAAATGAAAATTATTTATTCTCATAGGCCACAATACAAATCAAGCCAAAGATAGAAAATTAAAACTTGTTTTTTTTTATTCTTTGTTCTAAAACTATTGAGATCAAAGAATAAAACGAAGAGGTAATGATTTAACAATTGTTTTGGTTTGCTTTAGCATGGGTTCAAAGCAAATGGCTTACAATGGTCGCAACGCAAACTTACTTATCTGCTTGCTAAATTACTAGGTAGGTACTTGTAGAAACTAGAAAATTTTGGACCTCGAGCCGCGCATCGTCCGTCACGTTCCACCTTCTCTCAGAATAACTTTAGTTAACATTCATTATTTAGTACGAGCAATAACGTTGCAATTTCTTCAAAACCTTTTTCTTTCCAGGTTCTAGTCGGAGGACCCAACAACTGGATCCCCACAAGCGGCTCCAACATCCCCCCTGGAGCCTTCCCCGGAGGCGAGTCTGAAGATGGAGAGCCTCTGTTCATCGGCAGGGTCCGCCACGAAGGCAGCGTCACCACCGGAAAAGTCCAGCAATCTCACGGCGTCTGCTACATCCCTTTCGGAGGTCAAGAACTCGGTTTCCCTGACTACGAAGTCCTTATGCCTTGAAAAGTAAAGAAAAGTAAAAAGAAGAAGTGGAAGTTTGTGGGTTACACGCGCTAGCTTAAGTACGTTACAGCGTTCGCTGTGCCTGATTTTATGTTACAGCACTGCATAATATATAGAACTGCATATTTTTGTTAAATTATTATTAAAATGTCTATGTACGTATAGTGGTGGTTTTGATTTTGTATATATTTGTATATAATATTTTACGGTCTTTGGCAAATCCGTACAGGCGGGGTCACATGTAAATTAATCTAGATAACTTATAAACAATTTTTATCTTTTTCTAAATTTTATTCGGCCCCATGTATCCCAGTAAATCTAACTGCAGTTTTGTAAGGCTTAGGAATCATATTCAATTATGAAACGTTTTTGCATAAATTACTTGAAATCGCAACAGTGGGACCGTAATTGCTTAAAATTATAAATAAGTAAATAATGGTGATGAACATTTCATGTTCAATTATGTTATGGGTACTAAATTACTGATAACTTAAGCTAAGCTACATAAATAATAGGTAAGTATGGCATAAGCTTGTTTAAATCGGCTATTTCACGTTTTTTATTAATTTTATTTTCACCTACCTAAATTGGTAATATAATATGGTAAGGTGTAGGTAATTGAGATACCTAAACGTACCTACAACATTGTTTACCACCTACCATAGTAGGTACCTACCTATACGATTCAGTGACCAATGCAAAATGATTTACGGACCCAATACCTAATACCTCTGTAATGCATACGACTATACAGGCTGTTGCATGCATCGACGGTCAAACCAAATGGGTAGACGAGAGGGAGGGTCAAACCTATGAAGGTTTGACCGTATTAGTTTCAATTAGTTTGGATGACCAAACTAATATTATAAATTCGAAAGTAACTGTCTGTCTGTCTGTTACCTTTTCACGCCTAAACAGCTGAACGAAACTGAATGAAATTTGGCAGGGAGGTAAATGGTATCCCGGGGACGGACATAGGTTACTTAAATAGTGCGTGCGAAGCCGCGAGCAGCAGCTAGTAGATAGTGAATCCAAGTATGTTCTACGTTTTTATTATTCAGAATTTAGAGATGATTTTTGACTATATATAAAGAATAAAATTATGTCGTCGTACAAACCAGAATTTTAGAAATATAAAAAGGTAGACTCACTCACCTACCTACCTACTTATTGGGTAAAATTTTCAGGTTCCGCACTTTAACACCAATAGCAATATAGAAATTTCGATCATAGATGTAGGTCTGGACTTGAAATAACATATCAAGTAGGAACTTCCTATTTCACACGTCAGTTCCTAGAACTTTCCCATATGGCAAACAATGTATCTTTGTTGACTTGGAATAACGTATCTTTTATAACCTCATCTCTCTCTCTCCCAATAAGGTTTGCTGGAAGATAAATCTTTATAGGGTTAAGCTCGCCTTTCCCATTCCCTCTCTAGTTTTGTTTTGTTTATATTCAATTTGGTTGTGTGAAAACAAACTTTCTTTCAAAATTCTCAAAAAAAGCAAAACCACTTCAAAAATGGAGCAAAATAAAAAAATCTGTGCATACATTTGTGTCCTCCCAAGTTTTTATAATATACCTACGAAATTTAAAAATATTATTTTTGAATTACATATTGATGCAGGTTGATAGCTCGCACCTCAACACTCAACACAACACTTCGTTTATCGTATGACTGGAACACGAACACCCTGTAGGTATATGGAATATAAGTAAATAAAAACTCATAATAACTGGGTCGTACGTAGGTACGTGTCCAGGAAAACAGACCGTTGATATTGGCTTGTGACTAGTTGTGACTTGCGAAACAAAACAGAAACAAAAAAAGCCAAGAAATGTCTGAAATACTACGTTTTCAAATATCAGAAGTTATAGAGACAAATTACCGTTCCATGAAGCAGTACCGTAAGAACGTTATTATTATTGTTATTTTATTATATTATCTGCCGTAAATAACAATTTATTGTCATCCATCACCGATTTAATCACCACTAGATAATGCACGTATACTTCCAAGTTGAATCGTTCAAGATTCCACTTATACCTACCTACACCACTCCAAAAATCTACATATTGGTAGGCAGTGATTCTGTTGGCAAAATACCTAAACAACGTAAAATAATTTTACGAGGACCTACTTCTGCATTATGAAACCAATCCATACGATGATGATAGTTATGTTATGAGATAATGCAGATTTTGTGTTTGAGTCGTGTAGAAAATTTTGCGAGTAAAATTTTCAGTATGTACCTAACCAATGAAATTAAATAAAATGAAATTTATTGTAGAAACTGTGTACCTACAACTAAGATCTTAAAAACTAGGTGGAACAACAGTTTATCCATTAATTATGGACGAACAGTATTTAACTTATACACCAATCAAATACTCTAAATTACCTAATCATAACCGCAAGACATTTTATTCCTGGAAAATTGGGGATACAAACAGCGTCTGAGCCTTGGAAGAAGCAGGCATTTTTGTAAGAGCCACCTACGGAGTATTTACTAGTAGTATGCACACGAATGTGAACAATATTGTTCAAAATATAATGTTCTCCAAATTCTATTTTATTTCAAAGGAAACAATAATATTTTTTGGTTTTTGTGTAAAACTGACTGGTTCCATAATACTTTAAAACACTCTTTAATTTATGTAATTTTTATGGAGTTGATATAAAAAATTTATCTGTTCTAAGTATAGAGGTATAGCTGCTAGTCATTTAATTATTAAAAAAAAAAGCGACGTGTCTATGTTTTATAAATTAGTATTAATTTGAAAGCTATTTCGTAGAAGGCGCTACAGGACTACGAAAAAAAATCGTACGTTCTAGAAAACAACCAAACACGGGTTTAAAAGATTTAAACGCGCACGCAGTAGTTGTCCTTTGTGCTTATTCATTAGGTAGGTATTTAGTTAGTTAAGAATATTTCCTGTAACTAGCTTCGACAGATGGTCTAATCTAAGGAAACTAGAAGACTCGCTAAAATTCTTAATGATGAAACCCTAAAAAGACCATGGTTTTGGTCCTTTTTAGGGTTTCTAAGATCGGAAATCGGTTTCGAAACCCATAGGCGGTTAACACACTGCCGCGCACCATACGCTGCATGTTGCGTGTTTTCTATACAAACGGAGATACTGATGCGTGAATGCGTGTTCTAACGTTGCTTGTAAGTATTGTATATGTGTTAACCACCTTATGCTCTCGATTTTTCTGTCCTGTTTTCCGTATTTAATATTTCAGCAAATAACTTGAAATTTAAAATAATACCTAATACATTTCGTGCGTTTGTACAGATTAAAAGAAAAAAAAAAAAAAACTTCAGTACATGGAGAGTGAGGTCGAAGTTTTAAGACTACAAAGTCAAGTGGGGTATCAAATAAAAGGTATCAGTTTGTACATTTCAAAACAGTTATGTCGGCCAAATTGATTTAGCAAGGTTAGCAATAAAGGCAATGAGGGAAAAATAACGGCGAGCGGAGCTAGCCGAAATATTTGAGATTGTTCCAGCAGGGGGCAACAAAACCAAAAGAAAAAGAAAATGGCGGCGAGCGGAGAGAGCTGTGGAAATTATTGCAGTATATGCAATAATTTCCACAATTATTGCGGTGGTTGGTAAAAAAATACGACAAGCGAAGTAACGCCGAAAAACCCAGATAAAAAAGTTAAGGAAATAACCGCGAATCGTAAAGATTTTTTTCGATTGTCATTAAAAATATACCCGAAAATTTATAGAAACTATGGAAGCTAAAACAAAAGAAATAACGGCAACGGAGTGAGCGAGCGAAAAGTTTTAAAACTTTTCAGCAGTTCGTCAGAAAATATTATGAAGGCGAAATTTTTTAAGACCTTTAAGTGATCCGCGTGGTAAGCAACTGGCGTAAGCGACGGTGCCTACAAACATATAGTCATAGAATTAGATAAAGTCATAAAATAGGTACATCCATGCTCCCCACCCTCAGTTACCATAACCTAACCAAAACCATGAATAATTGGGATAAAAGAACAGTGCTATAGGTAAATTTTTAAAAGCTAGCGCGATTGCCTTTTTTTCATGCAATTAACTACGCTGACGTCACTGGAGGCCTACTCTAGTTCTTTTCATCCGCAGTTGCGAAGTACGGCCGCAAATCTTAACGTGTAACTACTCTCGGTTATGTTCAAAAGGGCTGTTTTTGGACGAATTTTATAACTCTGACTTTTTAATGCATCGCGATCCTCGTCTTTCGTATACCTACCGGAGGTATACGAAAGACGAGGATCGCGCCAGGTTTCAGTAATTTCCTATAATAAGTAGGTACATAAATTCATTAGTTTACGACTTGCTAACGAAACAATACCGAGGAAAATAAAATAAGTTGATTTGCGCAATCATTTAAAAATAAAATACACAAAGTTTCGTCAAAACATGTCGTCACATGACCTAATATTAACAAAATATTTACATATCTGTAAAGCAGCAAGGTACATTATTTTATTATGAACTTTTAATAGAAATATCCTACCACAGATTACAGAATTATCGAAATCTGAGTATCCTACTTACGATGCTTTCCCTGCCCAACCTCAGTAACAAAGGCGCCCATTAATTGGTGCAAGAGGGCTCCTGCATCAATAAATGGGCGCCGTATGTAATTATATAATTTCGTAGTCTTGTAAAACTTAATTTCAGATGTGTGCACCGAAGATAACCTGCAGTATAAATTCTACCCGGTGACAAGCCAAGTCTTCAGGTTTGATGTGAAAGCTAGTAACGACGCCCATATCGCGCTGACGCCCAACCCAGTGGCGTCCGAGCCTATAATAGAGGTCAGTACCTACAACATTTTCAAGTTATATGACGACGATACAAGCAAATTAGTTTTTATTAACATCACTGATACCTAACTTATTGTTGACAACCTCAGTGACGCAGTGGGCGAAGGTCCGCCTGCGACCCAGGAGGTTGTGGGTTACTTTGCCGCATTGTGACAAATGTTTGTACGAGCTGCAGATATTTGTTCTAGTATTTCTGGGTGATAACTATGTAACATAATTCATATCTATCGATGTTATTTATGCACTTGGTTCCACCTACACCCAGTTTCCATATGACAAACGTCCGCCGAACACCCTGTATCATTTTTTATAATTTTCTTGTTCATTCAGATTATTATTGGCGGTTATAACAACACCAGAAGCATGATCATGAAGAACAACACCAAGCCTGAAAATTGTTCAAATGAAACAAAAGACATTCTTAACGGCGATGAGTACCGTGGTTTTTGTGTGCGATAGACAAACGACACTGTTCACGTAAAATGTGAGGGAGATGAAAACGATTTCCTCGCGTGGAAAGATCCAGAGTTTTTTAAAGTATACTACGTGGGGCTGAGGACCTGCTCGGGAGCCAGAGGCGCTTGGGCTATCAAAGGTTAGTCTCTTTTATCTTCATTTCAGTCCAGTGTTCCCACTAGGTACAGCGCAAAGACCTCCCTTCTTTCATATTTCTAGAATTTGGGCTGAAATCAGCCAGATACGATACCGATCTAAGCATAGGGGAGAGCAAGTAGCATTCATACAGTTTTTATTTCAAGCCCCATAAAATAAAAACTGATAGCTATTTAAATACCATTTCAATGCCACTATATTGCCTATACAATGTGTCTGGTCACCGGTGTCGGAGACTCCGGGGTGGGTGAAATACGGTAAATTTTATCGACAAATCACTATCCCTATTTTTTTTCTCTTTCTATGATAAAATGGCAGCCATTTTGTTTTCTTTTGCCTCGGAGCACGGGTGCTTGTACTGATTAAGCTATAGCTACCCATTTAGAGGTTCTAGGAAGACGCTAGAGGACTATTTGATAGCTAATGATGTAGACTTGTAGACAATAAAGCAATGATAACATTGTTGCAATTTATATTCTATAAAAGAGGAAAATAGAATTTATAAAACAAAAAATTAATAAACTTTTTTTGTAATTATTAGCTTTTTTATAAAATCGAAACTGTCAAGATATAGGTATGTTTTTTGGTTTTTAAGAATAGTGCAGAATGTGTGCTTTTAAATAAGTCTTGCACCTTAGCCCTAAATAACGTAGTTTAGAAGTATGACGATTTGAATATGCCCCTTGAAAGCCTTAATATCCTGCTAACTTGGAATTCCTCGAAACCGTGAGTCTAGTTTTTTATTGGCGGGATATTTAAGCTTTGACAATGGCGGTGACAATTAAAGGTCAAGAACCTTACTGATGAACAGCTGATTAGGGTAGGGCGGTAGGGTTTTCACTAGTATTACAAAAATGGGCTAGTTCGGATGAAAGTTGCGAGGTCTTTTTTTCCGTAAAAAACCTTGAAAGGAACTGGAGCTTAGACTGAACAATGTGGTACGAAGGCTCGAACAATGGTTCAAATCAAACGGTTTGGCCCTCAATAGGGAAAAAAACCTGCTTCATGACTTTTCGCCTTAATGTCACAACACTGTCACCCTGTACAGTCATCGCTGGTAACACTGCGCTACAGATGGTTAACACAACAAAAGCTCCTGGGCTTCTATATCGACAGTGGACTCACTTGGGAGCCACGTGAGGAACTCTGCTCCAAATTAGGCCGTACCTGTTTCACAATGCGGCGGCTCGCTGGCACCGCGTCTCGAAGCGTAGTGCTCTCGTGCTACTATGCGACCGTCCACTGCATCCTCACCTACGGTGTGGAGCTGTGGGCGCGAGCCGCGGATTTCGAGCGGGCCTTCGTCATACAGAAACGAGCAGTGCGCGCGATGGTCGGCGTGGACGACGATGTGTCGTGCAGAGCTGAACATCATGCCGTGAACTGATATATCAAGTAGCTCTGTTTACTCACAAAAACTTTGATAAGTTCCAGAGGAGAGGTGTGAATACCGCCAGCGCTCTGTGCAGTAACAAACTCGCTCACGTCCTTGTCACGCCCGCGCACAAGCTGAGCAAGTCGGAGAGGTCCGTATATACATGGGTCCCTCTGTCTACAACAGGCTGCCGGACACAATTAAAAAGAATGCAACTTCCACCATGATATTTATAAATAGATTAAGGAGAGTTCTTTTTACTCCGTAGACGAGTTCTACGTTTTACCTATTATTTAATTTGGATCATAAATGAATTCACTAGGTATATAATTAATTACTTTTATATTAAATGCTATTATTATTTAAGGTCAATATTAAGTTCTATATTGCTTACCTTATTAATTTTGACTTGTAACTTGGCGTTATTAATAAAGAATTGTATTGTATTTTACAGCATTTCTTTGCTAACGGACTGGCATCTTAATCTGTTCTCATGTCGTTTAAGTATTTTTGGCTTTTTACGGTAGGTATATTTTGTAATGTACGACTTATACTTTCACCAAATTCTTTTAAAATAAAAAAATACTCGTTGAATTTAACCCAAAACGGATGTTAACTTGATAAACTAGGACATTGTTCAAACACAAAATAAATCATTAGTAAAATTTTGAGAAAATATTACTACTACAAAATCCATAAAAGTGGGAAACCAAAACTTACTCACAAGGAGTGTAAACATTATAACGACTAGTCCTAACGAAGCCGGCGGCCCGCAGTACCCCGCCCCTTACTCGGCGACTAGCCTGAATGCCTGGAATGGGTTATCTTCTTAGTCTTCTCCTGGATCGGCCATGGCGTCACTCTATTTGCGGAATTAAAGTACTTTACGTATGTTAATGAAATTGCAGTCCCTAGGTCCTACGGGACGTGGCAAGAGGCGGAGCACGGCGAAGTGCCGGAAGACGCAGTGGTCGGCGGGCAGGACAGCACGGGTGAGCAGGTCTACGTCGCCAAGGCCAACTGTGGCGGTGTCACAACTCCTGGCAAGCTGGTGACTTCGCACGGCTGCGCGAGGATTCCTTGGAGGGGGAAGGAGCATCAGAAACCTACGTACGAGGTAATAACCGGGCTCTATCTATCATTGCGGAATCCGCACGGATGTAAACAGCGCGGATTCCGCCGTGTCTCAACTGCCTAGCCTCAGCGATGCGACCTGCAAGTTCATGCGTGTGCGTGATAGGTATGTACTTTCCGAGTGTCATTATTATTTTTTAACAGACATCAAAAAATTCGATAAACTTCTCCGTCAATTGTGGACCGATTTGGATGATTATTGCTATTGTATAGAGAATGATCCCGAGATGGTTCCATGAACAAATTATTTCCGAGGGATTAATACGTACCTAGTATATGTCCCGCAAAAATTAAAAATGTGTAAGTTTTAAGGCATTTAAAGTCGGTTTTAGTATTTTCAAAACAATCACAGTCAGTATTACCTACTCTCTCTTACAGGTTCTCGTTGGAGGCCCACACAACTGGGTAGCCACAAGTGGGAAAAATGTGCCTCCTAGCGCTTTTCCCGCTGGTAAGTGTGAAGACTGAGAGCCTCTGTTCATTGGCAGGGTCCGCCACGCGGGTAGCGTAACTACTGGCAGAGTGCAGAAATCGCATGGCGTTTGCTACATCTCATTCGGAGGAGAGGAGCATAAGTTTAACGAATACGAGGTCCTCACGGAATAAGTCTATTTAATATTAATAACCAATAAAAAAAGTATTTAATATATCAACAAAATCTATCAAAATCTAACAACCTTCTGGCCGTTCTGGCGCAGGATCTACGCTCCAGTATTATGGGCCACTGGGTGATGGATGACGCTGAAACCGGCATCATCGCTGGTGGCTCAATGATCTGTCTAGGCGGGCCACATTGGTAGATTAAGGCTTTATTTCGTTAATTAATTTGTATTTCATTTTATTTTAATTATTAATTGTGTACGTATTTGATTTGAATGTGTTATGGATCTCTGGTCTGAAATAAATGATTTATTATTATTATAATTATGATTATATGATTTAAGTATGCGTTTTAACATAGGTATACAAATACTCATACCTACTCTTACTAAATAGCTTTTTATTTAGGTAGGTAGGTAACAGGCTAACTCGTGGCGAAAAAGTATCAACCTATGTATCTAACTAAGTACTGACTGGGTACCGGATTTAAACTAAAAGGCTTGTATTGTAGTTGATGAACCCACCCAGGCTAGGCCTCATCAACCCTCGGAAGTTATGTGGAAAAGTTTTGTTATGGGGTTCCCATGTTTGATGGAATCCCTAGTAGGTAGGTACCTACATCTGTAAGGCTCCCCATCCATAACTTGTAATATCCATGAAGGTATAATTACTTCATGGTAGTATCCTAATACCCCGGCCAGTCCAGTTGCAATTATGACTGTGCATTGACGGAACACAGGTACAGTGGCCACACTTGCAAGTAAGCTCGTGCAAACTAGACTGCGCAAACCAATGAGTATAATAGGTATCATTGGCGCAAACCTCTTGTCATGTCTCATACGTCTCTATTTTTGACTAACACGGACTAAACACTTAATTTGTTAGGTTATGTATGTGGTTTTGACAAAAAGGCAACACGGTAGTGTTGGAGTTATTATAGTCTAGTTGGAATGGCCATGAACCATCGAGAAAAAAACGTAAATTGACAAATTTACAAGATTGACATTGTTTTTGCGTAAGTGCGTAACCAATATTTGACGTAAATTTGCTAGTGATGCAGTCATTGTAGGTAGGTATTTGAATTTTATCGATAGCATCAAAATACTTTTTAATTTAAATTTAACTAAATTTTTCCGACAGATGACTTGTGTTATTTTAACAACCCCACCCATCAAAGGGACTATCAGGTACGTAATTGTAGATAAATATACCAAAAACATATGTTTTTTTAAGTAAACACATAAGTTGTAAGTAGGGGGAAGTCCCCTAGTGGCGGACACCTAAGGTTTTCGAAGAATAATTAAAAAAGAGTTATGTTAATAATATATTTATTTATTTATTAAGTACGTCAATGAAGTTTAACATCAAAATAAATTAACAAAAATGCAACCTCTACATAAACATTAACTGAAAATTAAATCAAACTTTGGTAAGAAAAAATGTATCATTGCAAGTGGCACCTAGTACCGGACGGAATCAACATCAAACTCCCAGCACCCGAAATCTTCAAATAATCATACATCGATCGCCTAAGTAGGCCTCTGAACATTCAGGGATATCTGCACAAGGTTTGTGAGCCCACTCACGTCAGCTGGAGCATTTAATCAGGTTTTTGTCATGATCTTCTAAGCAAACTACGCAAGTAGTTCTTATGTCAGTTACTGGCTCATTTTCTGTGCTTTCCATGGTTCATTAAGGATTTTTTATTACGCAGAGTACTTCTCCGTATGTCATGGCACTTATATCGCAGCGAAGCTTCTCTGAGTAATTTCTTTAGCTTAGACCAAACCTTATCTATTGCTGCAGGTAACCATTTTTGGTCCCAGTTTACTTTCTTTTTTCTTCTCTTCCATTTTGTTTCTCTCCGTTATTCTTGTCTCTAAAACAACGTAAAACCTATAGCATAAAACATATAAACATTAACGAGATAATACAAGTTATTTTTTGTCCGGCGTTAAGGGACGACTTTATGTCCGGTAACAGGGGACAGAAAATCTCTAAAATTACTTGTCTCAGGCTAAAACTTCATTGCCAATCAACAAAAACTATTATAAATATCAAATATATATGGATCACTTAGTATAATAACAATTACTATAAACGCATAAATACTAAAACATAGCAATAACACTCACTTAGATCTTATGTGACGCAGCGTGTTCCCGTCAAAAGCGCCAAAACAACCTCTCCCACCGCGGCCTCGGGTGTCAGTGGCACACCGCGTCCCGGGGCCGGGTACCGATACGCTCTCCCGCGCCCTTTTCTATCGTTTTTGAATAGAACATGTTGCTACTTTCCGAGATAGCATGAGTGTCCGAAGCTAGGTGCCGTCCGGCGTTACGGGACTTCCCCCTACCTTCAATTGTCTTGTAACACTTCAGATAATAATCATTAAAATTTTATTTAAATTTAATGCTCAATTTTTCGTAAGAATTTATTATTAAATCGACCACGTAAGTAAAGCTGCGTAAATTCAGCTAGCTTATTAAGTATTTTAAAGAGGTAGGTATTATCGCTATTTTATTAAATAAATTTTATATTTATTGGCTTACAAAATGACCTCGACATCGATGAAAAATGTTGTTCAAGCTCAACTTATAAACGTGTATGAGGTTATTCAAAAAAGGTCTTAAAGCGTATCCAATATAGTCGGTTGCAGGTTCAATTGGGGCATCGAGCACGTACCCATAAGAGGGGAAATATGGTCTAACGAATTCCGAAACTGATCAGTGATTTGTCACTAATAAAAGTCAACGTTTGCTCGCGCTGACAGTACAGTGCCAACAGCGGACCTGCGTACTTCTCCGTCTACTAGCGAAATATATTCAGCTAACATACAAATACTTGAAAAATTACTTGTTCTATTCGGTGGTGTGGAAAAAACAGCAAGAAATCGAACTACAAGACAGATGGAATCACATTTCATCGGTAACTTGTACATAATACAATTTTTGAAATTTAGAATCATTTTAAAATAACCGATCGTGAAGCGTTATTCAAATAACGGTTTACGATCGGTCATTGCTAGTTTTCTCGATCTATATGCCTACTGATTCAGTTGAGAATTTAACAGAGTTTACACAGTGCCTTGCCTTACTGAAATTAGCGCTATAGTGGAAATTCAAAATGTGGACTGTAAAGTGTAAATATACCAGAATGTTGCTTTTGATGAAGCTTGAATAAAAATGTTCTAAGGCTTTGATACACCACATAAAACCTAAAAACTCCGTTTTTCTTCTACCATGTATTCAAAAAGTATCATTCTCCATTCTCAAATTGCTAATATAGTCTGATGCTTCACCTAAGAACTCAAAAATTTAATTCGCGTTCTTCTCATTTAAAGCTTTTTTAAAACCATGTGTAGGTGTTAATTCCTTAAATTAAATATATCAAAATGACCTAATCAAATTATTTTCCAAGGGCTTGCTTTAATGCTTCCTCAATATTATTTATTCTCTTTTTAAGCCTTCGATTTTCCGATTGCAAGCGTTTTATTTTTAGACCTTGTTTTACAATTTTGTCTTTGCAAAATCTTAGCTGGCCTTTTAGTTTCTTTTTCCTCGGCGTTGAACAATCTAAATCACCCGTAGCATCTTTAGCTTGAACCGTTTCATCGTCGTGTGCGGAATTAAACTTCACAGGAATCACGTCATCTCCTTTCTGTATAAAATTTTGTTCAACTTTGATATCTTCATGAAGTCGTATCTTTTTTTTTGGGTGTGAGCTTTCCGAATCACTTTGTCTTTTTGAAGAACCTGCTGTGACTTCATTAACATTTTGTAGCTGAAACCAAAATAAAAGTATTGAAAAAAAAGTACAAATAAAACAATAAACAAGAGAAAAAATAATTAGTGTGTTTATGAATTAGATTTGATATTTAAAAGCTGTTTTTTTTTAAAGTATCCTCATACAAGTAATACATATACAACACACCT
Organism: Eupithecia inturbata; assembly: GCA_963662085.1. Lineage (NCBI taxonomy): Eukaryota > Metazoa > Arthropoda > Insecta > Lepidoptera > Geometridae > Eupithecia > Eupithecia inturbata. Next base: position 4,519,760 of record OY759177.1, read on the forward strand.
ACAAAACAAATGTAGGTGTGTGACACTTTATCCAAAAAAAGATAATTAGCTTACCTACCCTGCATCTATATACTACAAGCGGCAATATTTGTTAGAATAAATGAACATTACTTCAAAACAAAGCAAGAAGTAGACAATAACTATAACAGACGAAATAAAAATAAGATAACTCTCCCAGATACAACCCTAACAACTGTTAGTAAAAGCCCCAAATTTAGATTAAGAGCGTTTACGCCTTTCATGCGCAGTTTAGCTTAAAACAGTACTTTTTAAACCCGTTAAAAACATGAGCCACTAATCTTACACTATATGTTTATTAATAATAATATTAGGAAATTTTGTTGTCCAAAAAGTTAGTTAACAAAATATTTCGATTAATATAGTATGTACGCGTTCTATCAAGAAAACTAATCAGAGGTTTTCTTAATTTCCCTTTCAGCCTCAGTTTCGAAGCTCAAAATATTATAAAAATACTGATATAACTAATGAAAAATAAAAATAATAAATCAATAAGATCCTTGGAAAAATAGTTAGTTAAAAAGATGTTTGATTTTGGTATCTTACGATAAGAAATTAAAATTAAAAAAAAAGTGAATTATTACGAATTTTAAATGATTTTTTCACCGATATAGCTTATTTAATTTAATATAACAATAGCTTACCAATAAAGTAGAGCATCTTTTTTAAAATCATACATTTAAAATTTTAATTAATTTGTTGTTATTATTTTACTGTAAATATTTTAAAACTACTTTAAAACGCTGCGCGCAAATCATTTCAAGTCAGTCCCATACACATCGCGCGCTAGGCGTAAACGCTCTTAAGGTCATGTGGGGTAAGAGGAACATACTTTATTTAAAAAAAAATTAAGGAGCTTTAATGTGTGAAAATATCGTCTGAAACTATTTGAACTATTTTGTAGTACTCTATAAATGTTAATCTTAACCAGATTTTAATTTTACTTTCTACGTGAAACGAAATTCTTGTTATTAATGAAAACGCTCGTCAACCTGAGCGTTTTCATTAATAACAAGAGTTTTGTTGACTGTCCCTGTTACACTGGAAATGGGGTAAGAGAAACGGACTCCATAATTTGCTTTTACTAATCTCCTACAAATCAGAACAAAGTCTACAGGTAAGGTTAAATCTTTGTAATTCGAATCGTATCTGATTGTGATACGGTCTAATTTAAGAAAATGAGGAAGCTTTACTCTTTTTGGGGGAAGTGGAACATACATTCGAGCAGGGGTCGAAAACATTGGACCACTAAAACAGACAAATTATAATATTATATTTTTATATAGTTATTTTTATTTTTTTGTTTTGTTTTGTTGGTGTTGTTAAACTGCCAAATCCAACTATTGGTCACAGAGGGCAAATCATTTTTACTGAATGTTATTGTAAGGTCCGTACACCACGTATAGTAACTAAGCTGGATATATCAGTAAACCCAAGAGAATTCTAAATTCTAGCTGATATATTTATGGATAAACTGTAGTTACTAATGAAATGATAGTGAGACGCGGATGTCAATAGACAGGTGATCGCAAACTGAATATAATAAAAAGTATTGCTAAACATGATGACTGGCGTAAATGCGCGGTTGGCATTAATTAGGGCAATGCACAAAATGCGTGCTCGTACAGCAGTTATAGTACTTATGAAATGAAAATTTTAAAATTATTTACCAAATAGTTGGATTTCACAGTTTAACAACGATTTGCGTCACGTGGATGATCCACGTGACGCAAATCAGATAATGTCATCAACGGGAGGAAAAGTAAATACACTACCGGCGGAACCAATCTCTATCAAATATTCTTAAATTACATTTAAAACAAAAAACAGCTTTCTCAAATCGGTGTAGAGCTATGAGGCCACAGACAGACAAACATGACAAACTTATAATAAAAAATAATAAATAAATGCTCTCTTTCATTTATAAATCCTCAACCCACTTTCGCTTTTCCTGACAAAGTGCAGGACAAAACGGTTTTCGACTCCTGGAATCGGGAAAGAGGAACGTATGTTTCACTTGACCCGGCTTGGGTGGTTTCACTTACCCCAGTTGTCATTTTTGAGGTAGTTTTTTGTTTGCATTAATAAAACTCTTTCATAGCATTATTAATACAAAATATTAAGAAAAATATCAAGATGAGACTAATAACAATTTATTACGTTTTTATTGCTAAAACACTCGCACACAAAATTGGATGTCAACACCTGGCTTCGAACTTTGGCAATTACATTTTTCGTTGTCTCTTTTACTCTAAATTTTTTGTCATAGCGCCATTTGATCTATGTAAAAGCATTGAAACTATATCCTACCTAATTTACTGCTAAGAAAACTTAGTTTCGTAAACGCAATTTCTGATTTATGGCAATCAGACCCACTTGACCCGTAGTTCCTCTAACCTCACATGACGTTAATTAAAATACTTAATACTACCAGAAATCCTAAAATGCTAACCAAAAGATAATATTTTTATGAACCACTTGAAAACAATATTATTACAAAAATGCTAGTACTAATCCACGAATTCTTCTCCAATGATAGTTTAAAGCAAATAAAAAAAAGTAGGTGATAATATGTCAGCTAGTACATAGCTGACATACTATCACCTACATATTAAGTTAGTTGTATATACCTAATCACGACATAATGGACCTGTTTATTTTATTTGAGTTTATCTGACATTTTATCAATTTGTACACACTAAGCATACTACCTATCTACTTTTTTATGACAACTTTAGTTACTTATTTATACATTAAATTAATATAATTTGACATTAATTTGCGATCCTTTTATTAGATTGAAAACTTAATCTTATTCAATTCAATTACTATTTCATTTTATTCTTACCTTAAATAACCAATACTTATTTTAATCATGACATTCGTACACAATTAATTCTATAAATCTAACAAAGTGATCTAACAAAGTCATCAATCTATCAAGTCAAGGGCGAACCCAAAGTAATTGTAGCGCCCTGACAGGGTTTTTATGCATTGTGTACCCACTACCTACACCCAGGTACAATATGTACCTACCTCTGTATGCATGATACCTATCACAATAAATAAAAACATACCTAATGAATAAAAAAACATAGGCTGATGATGATGATTGAAAGTGATCAAAATCAAACGTGGCAACTTACTCGATTACAAAACTTAACGATTTTCATTGATGGAAGCGCTGTAGGTTTCGTATATCTATATCCTTTATTTGATATTATAAAATCGACTTCCAAAAAATGTTCTGAGCATATCGTGCTTGATTTGGTTGGCATCCATTTAACTCTACCCGTTGCATCTATCCATTTCTCTCTGAAGTTTGGATCTTTAGGAAACCTACAAATATTTAAAATGAAGGTTAGAGGATCGAATGATGTCTATTTAGTGACTTGTATTGTAATGCGAAAACTAAATAAATAATTAATTTAACATTAAATAAATTATTTCTTGTACCTATCGATATCAATCGATAAAATCAACATCCGTTTTGACTACATCACTAATGGAGTAGCAAAGAACTTTCGAGAACGTAATAATGAATAGAATCAACCCAAAATCAACTTTATCCTTATTGCATAGATTTAGACTACCCGTTCCATTAAATTATTAATGAATTGAAATAAATTAAGATTTTAATAGAAAACAATAAAAATAGTACTTACCGATGGTAAGAAACACCTCCATTTTTAAGATTTTTTCTACTACTATCATTTTTACACTCTAAAATGGAACAATACGGCATAGCTTCGGAAAAATGAATTTGTCGCGAGACTAGCAACTCGACGCGATGTTAAAACACGACTGGGACCAGTTATGCATAACGAGGCTTAATTGTGGCACGCGTGTGTGCCACGCCTAGGTACTTACAATTTCCTATATTAGACTAGAAAAAATTTACTTCGATTAGTTCATAGTCTATTCATTCGTTCTTAATCGTCCCTTCTTCGAGCTAATTGCATACTATAACGCGATAACGCACGCACGCTATCTAAGCGTAAAGCAGCTTTATACAGCCCCGGAAACTTCAACCATTTGTAAAAAATTACCAAGCTGCGTAATACACCCGGCAAAATCCGTGGTCGTAAATTCCCAGGCTATTCATTGCTAGGCTGTAAGCTGTAAGATAACCGGACCCGATAAATTTGACGGTTCTTTTGATATTTATCGAGTGATTTATTGGCGATAATTGCCTTCATGGAAGGCAATGCTCCCCCTCGCAAATATGTCACTTTGTCAAATTTGACAGTTCTTGCCATATTTATGGAGTGAAATGATACGATACCGATACCGATCATCTAGCAGCTTTGGGAGAGGAGAAAGATTCGTCTATTCATTTTCATCCAAACATATAACTAACTACATTAAAATGTTTACTACATATTCCTAGAGAGTTTTTGGGTGCTTATTCTTTTTAGTCCATGGCTTCCATCCAAAGCAGAAGCAAATCATTAGTTACAGGAAATCTGTAATAAATAAAAACGTATTTTAATAAGCTAAGTAGGTATTGAAATATTTGAATGCGTACATTGGGGAATTTCATTGTCTAATGCTGCCTGCATGCCCCAAAGTTTCTATGGTCCAGCATATTTGTTTAGCACTTATAGGTTCTAAACAATGATAAATCCGGCACGCTGGATGAGATAGGAAGCTATTCGTTCTATCTCTTTTCTTTTCACGCTTTTAGCATAAGTTGTTCTCTTTCTTCGGTGAGTAAGATGGCATTTGCACTTGTTCTTTTTTTTCTCTCTATACGGTCAATCTAGAACATTTTGTATGGCATCACGTCTCCATCCGTAAAGACTAGATTTTTTTTCTCGATGATTCGTTCGTTCGTAATGTTCGTGACGTACGGATCGTGACTTACCTAGTCTGTGACACAAAGTACCTACTTTTGTTTATCGGGAAATAGAGGCTTAACTTCACAGCCAAAATGGGTATAATAGATTTTACGCCTGTAGTTCCAAAAGGCGATAACAGAGGGTGCTGACTGATGTACTATTTGCGGAGGGATTTCTTCCGTCCACGACTAATTGACATGATAACCACAAAGTAGTTGGCAACTACGGAAACCTAGATAGGTACTATATTTGCACCTATAGGTACGTATGTATTATAATACCTGGGGTACCTAGCTAACCTAGGAGTTTAGTAGGCAATGAATTAAGCACATAAATTATTGTTCGAAATAGTTGTTGTCCTCGCACATACACTAAAATTATTTGGTAGAACTAGGACACAAGCTACCGTTAACAATAATGAGTACCTAATTCCTGTGAGAAATAACAATCAAATGCTTATTATGTAAATATTATTTATTTCACGGTCTTTAACTGCATTTATCAAATTTTTTGGAGCCTTTGTTTTTAAAATGCTTATTGCTGTTGTCCGATTTTCCTTAAAGTATTTTGTTTATTTCTTTACAATAATTATGTATGAAAAATCTACAAGACACATTTATTAAATATCCTGCAACATTTTCTTTATGTTTTCACAGTTTAAAAAATGTATACATTCTTCTATTCATTTATACGAAATATCTTGGACTGCAGACATGCATTCAATGTACTTTTCGGTGGGACTTCAAAGCCATTGGCGACTTGCAAACTCTCTGTATTGGATGTACTCAAACTGAGTCAAGGCTTCGGTTGCAATTACATAATGGACGCATTGTTTACAGTTTTAAATTTTTTTTTTGGCATTTCTAGCGAAATAGCCAGTTACATAGTATAGCCCTCCCATGATGCGGGGGTCAGTTTTTTCATGATCATTTTCAATTCTAATACTTTTTTTTTTATTCTATGTCGCAGTTGTGCCTTTACAGTCATTTGTGGAGATGAGGGCATGCAAACTCTCGCTAAAATCTCTTTCGCAGTTCGCAAAAGCAGGGGCGTCCATGCCCCTGCTGGTGCGAACTGCGTATCTAAATCAGTCACTTTTTGAATTGGGTGATCACTTTTTTTTTATTCGTTAGTGAAGACGTAAAACAAGGTTTTCCCAAAAAAATACTAAAATGCAAATATCCGAAAAATGGTTAACTTTTGATAATACAGTATGGGGTCAAAATAGTTGCAAATGACCTCCCCCATCACCTCCTAAAAGGATCCGGTCTAATTTCCAATAACCCTGTATAATATTTAATTATTACATATTTAGTCATCTTTATTAAATAAAGATGATTAGTAGCAAGATATCCCATATTTGTTGCTACAGCAAAATATCTGGCTTGCAAACTTGACTTTCATTTTATTTCTCGATACTATGGCTGGTAGCATTAGCATTGCATTTCAGTTGTTTGCACCTTGATCACAGACTGTGGCCACAACAATGAGTCCTGCTTCTTGCAGCTCACTGATAATTTCTTTACTTGTTGGGCAAGTTGTGTGCCACTTGTGTGCTGAAAACGTATAATTATGATATTGCTTGTTTAAAGTTTTTCATAAGGTCTCATATCATATCATCTAAACTTGCGCATGATCAGCATATTCTTGCTTCGTTTCTCATTCATCTGTGACAAAACCAACAGCAGTTTATTTCCTTTCGTTGAAAGATATGTATGCTTTTTAACGTATTTCATCGAAAAACAAGACGCAAAGTTTTTCTGCTGTTTTCATTTTTTCTGTGACTTTCTTTATCTGATAAACATGTTTTTTTTTATACCCGGTTTCACATTAGCTTGGTTTATCAATTTCGTCAAAGTTTGTGGTGCTGGGAGCACGAACGTTTTTCTTAAAAATGCATAGCCCTTCGGTCTCTGTTTGAACATGGACAGGGCTAAAAATTTTCCTTGTAAAGTAAAACGTCGTCCTTTGTTTTTCTTTTCCAGTTCTCTGAACTGCATCAATGTTAGCTAACAGAGCTGGGTTAGATGTAATATTTTTAGCTGCTTTTATATTGGCAGACTGTTTCTTTACTTTGTTTCTATATTTGCTCAGTTTTATCTGCATTTTAATAATTTTTAGGCGTAGGTTCTGTTCTGCCTTGGTTATCTTTATACGCTTCTTTACTGTTTTGGTAACAGCATTCACTTTGTGACATGCTAAAAAAAAGATAGTAAATAAGTACTTCAATAATAATAATAATAGTACTCATATTACTTTTTACAATCTTCATCGTTGGGTACTAATTTGTGAATGTTTGTGTCTGTCTGTGTCGATATCAGCTGTGAGTTATCACAGCAAATATTAAGATAAAAACTTGAGATAGACAAAAAGCAACTTGCTTGCTGGAGACGGATATACTTGATTGCTAATGTTAAATATGGGGCAAAGGAGGCAGCCGCTATGTTGATTTAGTTTTAATACCTGTGAAGTTCGGTAAGGACGATGGTGCAGACGGGCTCTCTGTAGTCAATGTTTCAGCTGGGATTACCATGGAGTGATGTAATGCTGCAATGTGTGGTCTTTTGTCATCAAATCTCAAATTTGAAAGTGACGTTGGTCCTGAAATTGCATCCTTATTAGATTTTAAAATAAACACACACACATAAATAAATATTGCTGGACATTTTACACAACGCTATCTAGCCCCGAACTAAGCTGAGCTTATATTATGGGAACCAGATAACTGATAAATAAATAATGATGGACAAATCACACAGCATTGCACCCCAAGCTAAGCAGAGCTTGTGTTAAAGTAAACTAGATAACGAATGTACTAAAATGTACAAGATAGGTAACTGATATATAACCAAACATTACATGGTTTGGCGTTATTTTTTATTATATTTAGAAAACATCTAGAACAAACATCTGCAGATCGTACAAATATTTGTAATGGGGAATTGAACCAGCAACCTTCTGCAACGCAGACGCTCCTTCGCCCGCCGCACCACAGAGGTCGTCAAACTCAGTAGGTAGGTGTTGTTTTATTTCAAGAATACCTGAGTGCTTTATAATTATCGTAACCTGTTGAGTTTATCAAAGTGGATTGTGCAGCTGGGCACTCCGAGAAGAATGTTTCAGCTGAGTATATTAAAGTTGACTTTGATGCTGCGCAAGCAGAGGTTGATGGCACTACCACAGATGAATTTATGTTTTGTATTTGTCTCATTGGTTTTCTGCTATCAAATTTCAATTGTGCAAGACTTGGAGACAGTAGTCAAAACAACAAACGCAGCGTGGAAAACACTGAAATAGCACATAAAATACACTGAAAACGGTGAAAACAAAACAGAAAAACACCAGGTAGAAATATGACGGTTATTTTTCTGCAAAATTTAAATGTCATGGTTGTCATGGCAATTATTCGTGGACGGAAGAAATCCCTTCGCAATTTGTACTTTTTGTAAATTAGTCAGCACCCTCTGTTATCGCTTTTAGGAACTACAGGTGAAAAATCTGATGATTGGCGGCTCTGGTCTGTGACGTCACTCAATACTACTCCCTCCCACAGTACCTACCTACCTACTTTACTTACGGTGACGGTGTTCCTGTATTTACAAAAAAAAAAAACACCAACAAAAAGAATAAAACCACCGGTCTATCGAAATAGTTCTCACTGATTTGTTGTGTGCTTTGTAATGTGAACCAATTAATCTATCTCCTCAAGAATTTATACAAAGGACGATGATATCCAATAATAAATGGAAAATGCTCGTTCACGTTTACTTCTTTTAATATTCAGCGCTTGGCGCAATAGGTTTCGTAAGGCGGCTGTCTATTAAGTAATAGAAATCTTTTTGCTTTAGACGTTCAATCTATAGAACCAATCCTCAGACCTAGGTACTGAAGATAACAATAATAATTCGAGTGGACCGAAAGGCATCAAGGAAATTTTGTTATGCTGCAACCATGGGAGACATTATAGGTAAGTCTGGTGGCTAATTATAATTTATGTCTATATGCCTATAATTAAGCCGATAACAACTTACATAACTAAATAAACTCATCCTGAAAATTACCTACTCGTACATAAACACTGCTACCATTTAACAAACCGTTTACTATAAATCTTTACTTACAGAAAAATCATTGATGAGCTATGATCCAGTAGAATTCTATAAAGTTGGTGGTAAAAGCATATGGATTGACATAAAAGCCCGTGGTGTCGCGTCAATAGGGCTCACCTCTTCACTTGAATCACAGATTTGTAAATGGGTATGTTTAATGTTTGGTGCCGTGCCTAATAATTTGGCTTTGGATTTTGTCCAAAATTTTACCAGAATTCAAATAACTTTTAAAACTACTGAATATCGCAGAACATACAGGGGGGTAAAAACGGTAGGTACTGAGGTCCCTCACCCCCAGCTACCGTTGATATCTCTTTACACCATGTATAATAAATAGTACCAACTGTTTAGAATTTAGTGTGTTCAAAATTACAACCAGATACATTCAGTAGTTACGGTGTTATCTTGTGCAACTGCAAAAACAAACACAAATAGGTACCTATTTGTTTTTTTCTTATTAGGTTTAGGACCTTTGTTTTCTATCAAAAATTTTAAAGTTTGTTTATGTTTCAGATAGAGATTAGCAACCCAGGAACTATCAGATTAAATGATTCAAGTGGAACAGGTATTCAGACTAATTTGCCATTCACTTTGTCCAATGATTACTATACTAGGATTTGGCTTGCTTGGGATTCAAAATGTTTATGGGCTGGTGTTGGCGATAGTTTGAAAGTGTTAGCATCGTGTGAATGGAAAAAAGCAATTAACTATTTTACTATTAGTACGAGGGACAGAGTACATCCATGCACATTTAGATTTGAAGGTGAGTTTAATTATTAGTATGAACTTCCTAGTGAAGCTCGCCCTACTGTAGCGTACTTGGCCAAGGCCTGCACGCCTGTGTGCTTTACTCATTACTGTTTTTTTGCCCAAAAGCCGAGAAGATAAAAATCTTAACAAAATAATAATAAAGGATTAAAAAAACAAAACTTTTTAATAAAGACTCTAACCTATCTCAGGCACTTCTCTTACTCATCAAGTTAACATAGACTTATATTACTTAAAGCTCCTTGTAAAAACAGTATTAATTAATGAACCTTTTATGACAAAAATTAACTATGACACAATGAGACAGATTAATAATTTTTTTGTGTTGCATTCTAGTTCCACCTCTATGTTTAACAATGCCAGTTGCAATCACTCCAAAAATCACTGCAGGAAAGCTAGAGTGGAAGTCCTGTGATAACCAACTACCTGATGACGCTGTTATTGGAGGTTACATTAATGGCGAAGTGGTATACATCATAAGAGCGCACCACAGAGGGTGTCTCACACCAGGAGCATTTATTCCGTCTCAGGGATTGGCGTTCATAGCTTGGGGAGGTTCTGACAACCCAACACCTAATTTTGAAGTGAGTATAAGAAAGCTTAGAAGCTTTATTTTGCGCTGAGTAATTGTAACATGCAGTTCAATGTACTTTACAAATTAGTTTTCTTGGTGTAATATAATAGTAGAAAGGGGCTGGAATTTAAAAAGGAAATCAACAAGTTGGGCACTATACTTCTGGACAATATATTAACACTTTCACTGCTAGTTTTGGTGGTGCACGAGCAGGGGCAGGGCAGGCCTCAGCTAGAAGGTCTGCTGGAAGCACATGGGATTGTGAACAATGAAAGTGTTAAAGCATCACTGTAACATTTTAATTAAATAAATAATGCTGGACAATCCACTCAGCATCATCTAGTAGCCCCCAAGCTAAGCAGAGCTTGTGTTATGGGTGACTGACATACTTAATAAAATACATTACATAGATAGATATTTTTTATTATACTAGAAAATACCCAGAACACCCGAAACAAATATTTGCAGATCGTACTAACATTTGTCCCAAGGCAGGAATCGCACCCGCTACCTCCTGCGTCGCAGGCGGACCTTCGCCCGCCGCGCCACATCGGTTGTCAATTAAGAGGGCACGTTGCGTGGAATTTTGTGAATAGGATACGATTAAGATTCGTTTAAATTCCGTGCAGAGCCGACAGAGCATTAGTAACTTTTTGGAAAGGCGTAAGCGCAAAAAATCTTTTTTTGCAACTACATAACTAATTAAGAAACTGGCATAGAGGAACCAAATATTATGTATTAACCTACGAATCCGATCATAAGTAATTTCAATAGAACACAGGGTAAATGAGATATTTGTCAAATGATGTGTGAAACAGTGCACTTTCATGATTTAATCCTTATTCAACCAAAGAAATAATCTTTAATTTTATGTACCTAATTCGAGTTTTTTATTACGGGATCCCGTGAATACGGAGATCTCAAAGTTATTTATATTATATATATATATATATTATTAGATGAACGAATTACATCGTTGTAGTAACTATTGGAATTTGATGATGCCCGCAGTGGTTTTTAGGGTTCCGTACACGAAGGGTGAAAACAGAACCCTTTTGCTAAGCCTCCGCTGTCTGTCCGTCCGTCCGTCCGTCCCCCCATCTGTCACAGGGCTCTTATCTCATGAACCGTAAGAGGTCGACAGTTGAAATTTTCCGAGAATCTGTATCTCTCTTGCCGCTAGAACAACAACATAAAAATAAAATAAATATCAAAATATTGGGGGCAAAAAACGTGACTTTAATTTATTAATTGGCTATTTTTGCTCTTCGTTTGTCATGGCTCAACTTTCTATAAATAAGTAACACTTAACTGTAATAACAAAAAATACTAAAAATAAAATAAAGTTGATAATTTAAAGAGGTCTCGGAACAAGTGAAAATTAGATGTCCTTTGAAAAAGTTGCCTGAATTTTACGATATGGAACCCTTCGTTGTGCGAGTCGACTCGCACTTGGCGGTTAATAATAAAACTGTGTCGCAGACATCATCACTCCCCCCCCCCCCCCCCCCCCCCCCCTCACAGACAGGGTGTTCCGTTACATAATATTTAAGATAACAATAAAAGATTAGATAATAATAATAATAATGCTGGACAATCCACACAGCATCATCTAGCCCCAAGCTAAGCTGAGCGTGTGTTATGGGTACTAGATGACTGATAAACATAATACAATACATAACATAGATAGATATTTTTTTTTTTTATTATATAGTATAGAAAATACCCAGAACACCCGAAACAAATATTTGCAGATCGCACTAACATTATACCTATACTATATTAATGAATAGATATAATAGTCTATGTTTAATGGTAATAATGACGAATTCGAGAAAAATCTAGGCCTAGTTGACTACCAAACCTGTCAGGTTCGCCTCTTAAGATTTCTGACTTACAAGTTGCTACAGAATATCAGTTTATATTCCAGGCCTTGTGTGGATTCAACTTTGAGTGGAAGCCAGCTTGTGGTACTAAAATACCAGCTGCTGCATTCACGGCAGGCTACTCCGAAGACCAGCATGAACCTCTGTTTATAGGCCGGGCGAAACACCAAGGGCATGTAATCCCTGGCAAAGTGCAAATGACACATAAAGTTTGTTATATTCCTTATGAAGGAAGGGAAATAGCTGTGACCCAATTTGATGTACTTACTGTGCCTGGTGCAAATCCATACAGTGCCAATGAATTTGTTCGCCTTCCTTTACCACCAGAACATGGTCATCCACCAGATGATGGTGATTTTTATGATGAAGATGGTCATTATCCGATAGAAAATTTTGCCTTTTGAGAGCCCCAAAAATGTTTTTGTCCTCAGACCATGCTCTTCTCAATTTGTATTGGTAGGACATGTTTGCCTATAAAGGCCTAGCACTAGCCTAGATAAAGGGTGGCTTTTGAGATGGAAATGGATGGCTAAATCTGGAACCATCAAAGTTAGAGAAAAGTCGTGCAAGGAGTCATGACCTCGACTTATGAGAAAACAAAAACTGCATATTATATAATTATTTACTGCTATTAAATTGGCTTAAAAATTATGATTACGATGCCATTTAAAAAATGCTTACTGAACTATACTTTATCTAATTTTGTAGGTATCTACCTACCTAAAAATATGTAATATTATGTAACGGTACAATTCGTTGTAATATAAACCAATAAATTTACGTATTTATTTAATAACTGTTAATTTATCTATGTATTCTTTTAGAACTTTCTGAGGTTAGATTTAATTAGTTTCCTTGCTTTTACATATTACATAGTTATTTTTTATTTTTAAAAAGCCTTTAAATTCTTATTCACACAGTATAATAATAGTTTCTTTAGTTTAGCACCTTTGAATATTATTTATTACTGCATTATGTTTTTTTCAATTTTCGTTTTTAGACATACCTACCTACCTAATTTAGATTTAGATTTTTTAAATAGTCTAATTAAACACAATATTGTTAATTATTAGGAGAAGCCTTGGGTTCTGTAACATAGCCTAGGCTAGTTCGGGATCCTGCGGACTCAATAGGTAATTGTATTGTAAACATTTTACTGTCAGAAATAAATGATTTGATTTGATATTAAGTTTTTTTCAAAGTCATTGTTTTTGCAGGAAATCAAACAGATTGATTTAAAAAAAAAAATATAACTTCCTGTTGTTTTGCATTGACGGATTCGGTTACTGATATGATAAGGATAAATTCTTTCAAAGCAATAGATTACTGAAAATGAAAGGAAATGGCTATTTTTTTATAATTTTATTTTAATGTGATTTTTTTTAATAATATTGTTGTGCTAGGATACTTAGCCTGTATTTTAATGTGGTTTGTCCCCGGTATAACATTTATTCGTAGCAAATTTCTTTCACTCAATATTAAACATAATGTTTTTATTTAAACTTCTGAACACTGCAGTCGGGATCCGTTTTTAAAACAATTTTATTTCGCCACTGATACCGGGATCAGCGGGTAAAAATATTTATTTGTTTTTTGTTGGAAACCGATCCCGGTATCAGTGGATACAACTTGGCGGGATCAGTAACTAATTCAATCTGATCCCGGTATCCGTGGACACAAACCCCCGTCCCCGGTATACGATTTACCTCACTGCCTTTCATTGAGATCCGTTCTGCCGTTTAGGCGTGAAAAGGTAACAGATAGGCAAACAGAGTTACGTTCGAATTTATAATATCCGCACAGCCTAAGTTGACAAAGAAAATTACAATTCAATAATAAAAACAAATTAGAAGTAGTATTTATTATTTACAGCCTAAGTATTTTTTTTATACTGTGATATAAGTATGGATAATGATGCAATGATATTAATTATATAATTATAAACAACCTTATTGGGATAATGTAGTTATCTAGTACCTACACATAACCAGAGAAGTATAGAATGGACTCTCCTGAAAACTCTTCGCCGCCTACCTGACCGAGCTTTCTCACCCTGCCGCGCCGGGGCGGCGGCGGCGGCGGCGCGGGCGGCCCCACGTCGAGTTCGGTTTGCGATCTAAATGGACGGGGATGTACGGCGCACTCACGGGACGCAGATGGCAGTAATGATTTCAACAGACGACGCCGATGGTGTTCGATGTTTTTGTTTGTTTGATCATGGACATACGAAATTTCTTCTGTTTTGAGGTTTAATTTCACTTTTTGTGAGAGGAAAATAAAAATATGTCTGAGTTTTTGCAACTGTCTCACTCGCATGATATAAAGTATTAATGACCCTAGACGTCACTCTTGCACGTTATTATTAGTATTATAATGGTCTGTGGTATTATTTAACGGGTAATTATCGCATTTATTTACTTACCTATTTTTCCTCATAATAGGTACTAATACTATTGTGTTCAGGTCGCGTCAGTTAAAAATACCTATTTATATTGCACGTGTAACGCAACATAACAAGCCTGATATGAGCACATTCCGGACAAAGGTAAAAAACTTCGAATATCAAACTCAAAAATAATAAATAAAAATAAACTTTTTAAAAATACGTAATAAAATTTTCACACGATACCTACATAACTAGACGTTTTAAATTTGTTTACAATTACATACCCACGTAATCAGTTTGTATGTTTTTCTAGTTTTTAGGGTTCCGTACCTCAAAAAGAAAAACGGAACCCTTAAAGGATCACTTTGTTGTCCGTCTGTTAAACCCCTTTTCTCAGGAACGCGAGGAGGTATGAGTTGAAATTAACATCAAATATCCGTAACCTGCGCATGAATGCA
This sequence comes from Eupithecia inturbata, assembly GCA_963662085.1. Classification (NCBI taxonomy): domain Eukaryota; kingdom Metazoa; phylum Arthropoda; class Insecta; order Lepidoptera; family Geometridae; genus Eupithecia; species Eupithecia inturbata. The sequence goes on from OY759177.1 coordinate 4,534,800, forward strand.
GGGTTGTAGGGGCAATGCGGTATGGATGACGAGAAGACTCAACGTATGTAGTTTCCCGAACGCTGCCCAACCTAGATGAATCCTCCTCTTGGCCTCCTTCTCGAAATTGTTTTTACCTAACTGCAGAATCTGCCCGAGGTAAGTGTACTCGGAAGTAATTTCAAGAAGGTGGCCATGTACGACCGGTCCTGGATCAATGTGACCATTGATCATGACTTTGGTTTTATCCAAATTCATGCCAAGACCGATGCATCAGGAGGATGTGCCACACCGTTTGTTCACCGCTCCTCTAGCGACTCCGCCTTAATGGCGGAGCGCTAACTAGGTATGTCATCAGCGAATCGCAGGTGCGAGATGTAATCGCCATTTATGTTAATGCTCTTACTTTTCCAGTCCAGCGTCTTAATAATATCTTCCAACGCGCTCGTGAACAGTTTCGGTGATACGACGTCCCCCTGTCTCACTCCTCTGCGCAATTGGAGGGGTTTAGACTGCTGGCCCTGTACTTGGACACTCATAGCGGTGGCCTCGTAGAGACATCTCAGCACCTCGATATAACGGTAGTCCCTGTTCCGGTAGCGTAAACGCAATGCTTGAAAACGTAAGTTTTCAATAATTGCGTCCCTGTTATGACCTACGGAGCTGAGACGTGGACACTCACGGTAGGGCTGGTCCACCAATTCAAAGTCGCTCAGCGTGCTATGGAAAGAGCTATGCTCGGAGTTTCTCTGAAGGATAGGATTCGTAACGAATACCTGACAGAGAACCAAAGCTATCGACATAGCTCAAAGAATTAGCAAGCTGAAGTGGCAGTGGGCCGGCCATATCATGCGAAGAATCGACAACCGCTGGGTAAACCTGTTCTCGAATGGAGACCGCGACTCTGCAAACGTAATGTAGGGCGCCCTCCGGCCAGGTGGGATGACGATCTGCGAAAGATCGCAGGCAGATGCTGGATGTAGCAAGCTGAAGATAGGGCGCTATGGCGCTCATTAGGGGAGGCCTATGTCCAGCAGTGGGCTAAGATAGGTTGATGATGATGATGATAATACGTAACCTCTTGGAGCTGTGATTTAAAAACTTTTAAGTAAACCTAAACGCAATCAAAAGTTACAGCCGTTTATATCCGAATATTTTGAAATTTCCAAGGGAATCACATACACACAAAACCTATAGGGTACTTCCCGTAGACCTAGAATCATGAAATTTGTCAAGAAGCACGGTCTTAAAGCACAAGTAAAGGAAAAAATCAGAAAACCGTAAAGTAGTTAATTCACTAAATAAATTACTTTTGATTCTCGCCATGGACCAAAACCTATAGGGTGGGTACCTACTTCCCGTTGACCTAATCATGATATTGGGCAAGAAACAAGGTCTTACAATTATACGGAACCCTTGGTGCGCGAGTTGACTCACACTGGACGTTTGATTTTTAGTATTTTAGGTTCACTAGGTTTTCGAAGCTGCGATAATTTCCTACAAAATGTATGGGAAAAGTTTTTTGCGATATCTGACTTCTTTAGTAAGTACCTACATAATTAAGTAAGTTTTTGACCATTTATAAGAAAGAGTTACTGTAATTTTTTTTAAATCTGTAACATTCCCATTTACAATTTATCTAAAAGTTATGGATAGTCTCCTAAGGCCATTTTCCTGTTGCTACACCGGTTAACGTAGGTAACCTACCTCTCCTTACTGCCCCGTAAAAAAATCCAGCCTTTATAGAACTTAGAGCATGAACGATGAATTTAATCTGCCTAAGGGTTGGAGGTATAGAACTCTTTCGCGGTTTTCTTTAAATATTTAGATACTTCTTACTTGTTCACAGAAGAATCGTGTAGAAATTGTGACAATACTTCAATCAATCTGTTTTGTCATTCTTTAAAATGCAACCACATCAGGACCATCGCTTTATAATGTTTTTCCAATAAAACATCCCGCAGAGAAATAGGACTGTTTCAAGCGTGTTATATCCACAAAAAACTGCAAGATGGCGGATCCAGGACCATCTGCCACGGCATCAGAGTTCGCTGCTAGCGAGATGCCTGTTTCGGAAACAGGCGAAGGTACCTAAGGGTTTCTTTGTTTAATAATCCTATCATGAAGGCCAGCATCTTTGTGTAGCTCGTGCCTGTTCGACACCAACGAACTAAATGTAAATCTTGGACCTATGAGCTGATTAGCCGGTTAAGCCTTGGTCTCTTGTTCGCAACGCACCACGCTGTGGTATGCGCACAACGTCACAGACAGTTACCGGTGCGCGTCACGACACGCAGCATTAACTGTCTGTGCGGAGAAGCGTTCCATTTGATTTTTCCGCAGCGGTTTGCTTCACAAACAAATCCATTATCGATGCCGCCGTACGCCGCAGCGTGATATGCCGGGTAGTTCCCATCTGATCACCCTGGAACCGATCACGTTGCATCCGATCACGGCAAACAAATAATGCCTTACTTTATAATTTCGGTAAAATCATTATTATTGGCCGCGCGAACTCGTTTTTGTATGCAACTAACCCTCGAATACCAAAACGCAACTTATGTAGATTTAAGCACGTCTCAAATGACGAATTTTTGACAGATTTCCATGAAAAACTCAATAAATTGCGTCTTCTGAGTTGCTTTGGGGTAGGGCTACACCTAATGATGATGATTTACCAAAGAGTATTGTGTTGCCAGCAACGCCAAACCCAACGACGGCTGCCGGTTTTCCCCCATACCCACCGTACTCGGTGGAGGTCGTATGTCCGAGTCTGGCCGATGCCATCCTTGCCGGCCGCGACATTCGCATCAAGCACAAGTCTATGCCGCCGAAGCCTTCGCGACCGCCGCCCAAGATGGCAAGACCTAGGTATGTGCCGTCCGGCTGTTTTTATAGATCCAACTAGTTTCTGCCGCGGCTTCGCACGCGTTGTTTCTGTGGAAATGTTTAAAGGTTATTTCTATCCCATGGAGACTGATTAATGGGATAAAAAGTAGCGTATGTTTTATTCTAGGTCTCGACCTACGTGTATGCAAACTTTCAGCCCGATTCGTTCAGTAGTTTTGCCGTGAAGAGGTAACAAACATTCATTGAATATCCATCATTATCCATCCGCAAAGTCCAGTATTTGTATGATACCTACATATTGTGTGCGTGTGATACTTGTAGTGGAGCTGGTAGGTAGGTACGTGTGCCATATGTCGGAATGAATGTGGACTAGAGATAGCCACCGAGTGGGTCCCACCCCCACTCGCACAAGATGGTCGATTTAAAAGCTGGCATAATTTTAAGTCTACTTAAAATTATGCCATCCTTTTTAAATCGAAAGATAATCCTGTCAAATTAGTTTAGTTTACCTACAGATAAACATTAAACAATAATAGCTTAGAAGAAAAATGTACGGAACCACCGTAAACTTTTATTAAAATATCGATATAATAATAAAAATTGTGGGTATGGCTAAAGACAAGATGGCCGAAAAGAAATAATGGCGCGTGGTCGTCTCATTGGCTCACGTAGCGCTAGACTCCACACATCTATTGTGTATACGTATGGTCCGTGACAATTTGAGGTCAAGAACCTTACTGATGAACAGCTGGTGCTAGGGTCAGTCACGTACATATTGTGTTCAAGTTTCAAGGTCTTTTTTTAAGTAAAAAACTTCAAGGTTTTTTTACTTAAAAAAAAACCTTGACCTTGAAACCCAGGAAGTGCTAGAACAAAAAAATTTAGTATATGTAAATGTTTAATATACCTCTATATCAATAAAATGATTGTATGTAGTATATTTCTATAATATTATTGGTATTTTATTTTTAATATTAAAGAACCTACATAAATTACACAGATCCCTTTTTAATGTCCAATGATTCTATCCATCCATGGTTGTCTGGTAGAGATCGCTCTTGAGCGATAAGACTGCCAATTGTCGCTTAGTTTTTAAGTTTAGTTGTCTTGTTGTAAATAGTTCATATTAGATTTAAGTATGCAAAAAAGTATTTTCCATCTATCTATCTATGTTCTACATAGTTCCTTGATCACCAGGGGTCCAAAGGCGACCGACGTGAAGATGTCCAGGCAAGCCAACCGGGCGTACGCCCGCTGCCTCCGCCGTCACAACGCGATCCTCACGGACCGACTGGAACGGATATCCAAACCAGTCAGGCGGAATGTCATCAACTTCTGGAGGGAAAAGGCTGACATCTTGCCTGCCTCCACTGTAAGTTGTGTCCTAGCAATTTGTCACATTTTTCAACCCGTTCCAGAATTGTTTAATCGTAGATATAATCAGATTTTTAGTAACCATAAAAAACATCAACATATTGTTTCAAATTAAAAAATTACCAAGATACCAACTAGGTTAGTATTTAACCGATATTAGGTACCAACCATGTACCAACACCAAAATTAATAAAATTTTATCTAAGAGTAACTGAGTTTTCCTTCTTCCTTAGAAGGAACCTTGACGGACGACGGAAGCAGGGGCAGCATTTTTTGCAACTACCTTCACTTGTTCTTTAGAAATAGGAATGTCCATCTGCACACTCAGATGACACACAACACTTACCGTGTCCGCAACGCATTGAGAAACCGGTTCAAAACGAGTACACTTACACCTATAGTACATTTATAACTGGATTACACGAGGCAGAGAGGCTGTCCGTCTAAACCGTCTTAACGATTGAAATTATTAATTTCAAACGCTTCCCAAATCTTGTACGCAGTAATGCCTTTCATTACAGATAACTTGCGGTTTATGTTACTGAATCCAGTGATTGTGTTCTGATTCTAATTTGTGCTCGGCTATTGCAGACTTGTTTACACATGACAATGTAATGTTTTCAGATCAACCGGCTTCGTGCGTTGCTGGACGCTGACGAGCCGTTCAAGCCGGACCAAGCTTACGAGTATTTCATAAATCTGAGGAAGTCCAAGAAGAAGAAGAAGACGTACGCATTTTTATTTAGTTATACTTCCGTTAATTCCAGCCAGTCATAGTTACTATGTTCGGCTACCTAAATGTTTCGGAATAATATTCTCAAGTGTCGACTGCTTTGATGCTCAGATTCATAAGCTCTTCCTACGTCTTGTGTTAGGTATTTGATTACGTTTTTCTTTTTTCTTAAGCCGGGTTTCCACCGCGAAAGGTTAATAGCGGAAAATGAGAGATGTCTAGAGAAGAGGATGAGAGAGAAGTTAGTTTCAAAGCTTTCTGCTCGACTATATTGTTAGGCTAGTGGAAATACAAATACTTGTGCAGTTTACTATTGCGAGTTAATCGGATTCCTGAATGGGTCCGCACCGCTCGCGGTGGAAACCCGGTTTTAGCGATGTTCTGCGATGATCTGTGGTAGTTCGATTCACGTTGCCGCCAGATTTTTTTTGTATTATAAATATATTTTTGTGATCTACAATGAATAAAACTAGCAGGATAATCGTGAACCATGAATCCACGAATGATAAAACTAACTTTGAATCATTAGGTTAGGTACCTACTTTTCCATCATTTATGCCTTATATAATAATGTTAATTTATAGTAATAAAAAACGAATAATACCAACTTTTCCAAAAGTGCGCGGCAATGTAAATCGAACCACCGATGGGTACCGTCCGTCAGGGGTTTATACTCCAATGTTGTATTCGTCGTAGAAGATAAATGTTGTATTTGGCCGAAGTCTTTGCCCAGAAGCTGTGAGACGAGATACATACCTAATAATTACAAAAATCAACCTAACTTTTGTCGTAAAACAGGAAAAACGGAGTACGTCAGGTAAAGAAGGGTCTCCTGGCGATGTGTGCCGACAAGCGGTTCGCGTGGGCCCGCAACGCCACCGTGGCCTTCGCTAGAGGTATTCAGCAGCGCCTGTCGAGGCCGGGCCGGTACGCGCTGGCTGATGGGTGAGGACCTTTACCTTAATATCATCATCATCCTATCAGCCCATATAGGTACAGTGAGACAAATAAATAGAAACACCGACTTTTACTTTCTATGTTCATAACAATTCTTTTAGGTGTAAAAAAATTTGATCGCTACAGTGACGAATCGGACAATTCCAACACTCCGTTTCTCATTCAACAGCAGTCGACAACCGAGATCATTTACCTACTTCCCAGCAGTTACGTCCACCTCCACAGCCTATATTGGTCCACAGCTGGGCTTAGGCCTCCCCTGATAAGCGCCTTGTTGACTTTTATCTCACGGGGGTAATGCCCATAATTCCCACGCTGGGCATGCGGGTTGGAGATCGCAGTTCGGTGGTAGAATTGTTCTGCAGGGGGCGCGGCTGCCCACCCGGTAGATGTCCCTTAGTCGCCTCTTACGACACCCGCGGGAAGAGTTGGGTTGGTGCAAATTCTAAGCCGGCACACCAAAGCATTTAACAGTTCCTCAAACTACATGGCCTGCTCACTGACTGCCACTGCAGCTTGCCAATTCTGAGGGCTATATCGATCACTTTTATTATTCTACGGATCTCTACTATCAGGATTTTGTTATGCAGAGAAACACAGCTCTTTAGTAATCACTTTAGTTTCAACCCCTCGGAACCTCTTTTCTTTTGTAAATATCAAAAATATGATGAATGTTACAGGATGCTACGTCTATCAAACATCATTATGGGAGATCTGTGTTCTTACATGGATATGAGGACTCCGTCCAGGCGCTGCCAGCATCCTAAAGCCAAGTTCATGATGGAAATGTCGGACAAGGTACATAATGTCCACTTGTTCTATTTTGTACCTGGTAAAAAGATAACCCTATTGTATACCGACAAATAGGTAGCAATATAGATAAAGATACTTATGTAAGAATTTTACTGAGTACCTACTTTTAGGTACTCTATATGGATAAAAAAGTCTCCAGCGTGTTTATACCAAGGGCTGAATTCTGCTAACCAATCGCTTTACTATTAGGCCAGTAACAGTAGACACAAATATTGCGTTAGGTCGCAAAAAATTGCAATGTTCTGATTTTTTGGGATGTTGTTAGGATATATACCAATAGTGTAAAACCAAGTTTGCAACACCGAAAGACCTTCGTGGTGCTTAAAAAACCTCAAAATTTTCAGACTATTTTCAGTTCATTCTACGGCAAAGTTATCCATAACACTTTTAAAGAATGAAATTTGAAAGAAATACGGATTTTACTATATCGTCAACCATGATAGTAAAGAGTAATGGGCCTAGAGAGGATCCTTGATTATCATAAATAAACTTGAATGTCATAAATAGGTAGGTATGTTTGTAATTTTCAAATCTACGGAACGACTGGTCCTATTATCCGATTCAGAAAATTATTTCACTAATATGTATCCAGGTTCCAAGAAGGAGGCTATGTAGTTTAATACCAAATCTCTAATGCAGGTGTTATTCTGTTAACAGATTGCAGTCTGGATAGACGAGATCCTCTGCGAATCCGACGACAGGATGCTGATGATGGACTTTGACGAAGACGAAGGTAAGACCCTAGAACCTTTTGGTTAGGAACAATTGTCACCGGTTTCAACCTCGGCTGCTCGGTATCGGTAAGCGAACTTAGTTTGAAATCGTGACAATTGTTCGATAAAAGCCTTCTCCGAATGAATTGGGATAAGTACTCTTGTATCTATACGTTAATATCGAATAAGCGTTATTGTTCGCGATCGCATCGAACAATTGTTGCTATTTCAGGGTCCGGTCCTCTCTTATACATATAAGTCGTGTAGATAAAGAATGGGGTTGAGAAGGAAAGCGGGACATCATGCTGACCCGCTAGCATTCACAATCTCTATTTACACAACTTATACTAATAATTTGTCCTCATATTTATCGATCGGGATCGTCGAATGGCCAGAAACGGTCTGTAAGAAAAGTGTCCTGGACACAACAAGCCTTTATAGTTAAGGGTTTTAGGATAAATTCATTGATAAGATTCGATCTAACACTGTAGAAAATGTGAAATATAGGTAGGTAATATTAGTAACATTTATCGAAATATCTTTGTAAATACAAGACCTAGGAGTCGAGTTTAGGTTTCGTTAGATAGCGTATAATATTACCTTTAATTTAAGACTAAATAGTTTCATATAAAGTAAGTAAATTAAGAGTTTAAGGTAAAAAAAAACCGTAGGACAAAGTGAAAATTAGGCTAAAATGTTGTACAAAAAGGGCCGTCGTCAGCACGGTGTAGCCTAGGGGTAGAATAGTACTCACGAACGTGTGCTGCGACACACAGTGGTTCCAGTAGCAGTAATTAGTATAAGAAGAAAGAAATAAAGCTGAAATACAGAAAAAGGAGTCTTATTGAAGAAAGTGCGTACAGTCCACCACAAAAAGTTTATTCATTACATAGGGATGCGAAGCCGGAACTGAATGTAGTTAACTAACACGTCGTGTTACTATCCATATAAATATTAAGAGGGCGCAATGCACGCCATTTTCTAAAAAAGGATAGGATTTCGCGTGCATAGGAGAGCATGCCTTTTGGTGAACGGCATAAGCGCAAAAATCAAGATTTTGCTTATTCACAAGAAACTACACTACTTATGAAGAAACTGGTGCAAGAAACCAAATAATTAGTAATAAAATAACCTACGAATCAAAGCAGGCTTCCTCAGATCTCGACCAAATTATGTGCGAAACAGTGTTTCGTGATGTTGTGTTATCGTATTTTTTTTCTCTCTTATGTTTGCACATACAAGAAAACAAAGAAATTTTTTTTAATTTTATGTCATTCGAGTTTTTTTACCACGGGGGGATCCCGTGAGTACTGAGATCTAGGCCTAGTTGGCAACTAGACCAGTTAAGTTCACACGAACAATTTAAGAATTATTTTTGAACATTTCAAGAATCGTAGACAAAAAAGCTTTCCCTGACCGGCCAGTATTCCGCTTCGATAAATGTGATCAGGTTTGATTCAATCATGTCGATTAGCTGATTTATAGATTGGACCAGTCGTTTATATAAGTTCCCAATTCAATCGGAGCTGGCATCAACGTCGTCGAACGGTATGTAAAAGTAAAATTTTCCGCGAGTAGAGGTGAACCAGAGCTTCGAAGACGACGTCCGTCCAGAGGGGAGTCCGCCTGCGGCCTCTGGCGAGGCCTCTCCCGGTGAGGCCAAGCCCGCGGCATCCCCCACTAGCGGTCTTACGACGCCAGGCAGCCCGACCGCCCCACGCAGTCCGCCCGCCCCAGGCAGTCCGCCCGCCCCAGGCAGTCCGCCCGCCCCAGGCAGTCCGCCCGCCCCAGTCAGCCCGGCCTCGCCTGACACAGCCGCCACGAGCGAGAAGCCTGCTAAATAAACTATGTAAGGACTTTATAAAGACTATTTATATTTTGACCAATAGCTTGGTGCGAATGTCACCTTAGGTAATATCTCTGAAAGTGTGAGAGCCTTTTTTAAGCTATGGGATGTAATCTCAGTTGGATGAATCATTACATTATTATCATGAAAATAATTCCTAGAAGAGAAACCTGAAATTTAGAATTATATTACAATTCAATAGCTGTTGATTTTTGGGCACAATCTCTATGTAATCTGGCCTTGGATGAATTATTATAATTATCATCATGGAAATAATATCAAAAAGGAAAATCTGAAATTTATAACTATGTAATGAGGCCTAATAAATTATGGGAATTAATTCATAAAAGACTAAGTCACTATCACTTATCTATAATATTGCTATACTTTAAATAATAGGAGCATTAGCCTTGAAATAGCCGAACGAAAGTCTGTGGATATAAGCTTTTGAATACACTCCGAGTGTGGCAAATAGGGGCCTCTCAAAACTAAGCTAGAACTATATGGTTTGATAGGTTTAGGTTCCGAAGATAACTAGAGAACTGACTATTTAGTGTGAAAGTTGATGGAGTGATTGGTTTGAATTAATGCTTTTAAATTCCAACTACACACTCAGCGCCACAATTAACCGCCCACTCCTTTTAAGTGGCAAATTTTGATATTATCGCAGTTGTAGGTTATTGGACGTCACTATAAATTAGTCAAATGTGAAAGATATTTATAGACAAAAAATACTTTGTTTGCTAACTTGTCTTTTCATAGGCTTAAGTAGTGAATAGGGTAAATATCGAACTTCATCTCATACTAGACGTTATTGTTGTCATACTGCTTACGTTGCTTTATTAGCATTAAAAGGAAACAATTTGAGTTTGTTTTCCTTTCGTAAGTTAAAGCTAATGTTTGAACATCTTAGACATGCCATTTGATGCTAACTCAGTGCATAGAGCTGTCGCTCTTATCAACGAACGAAGGGTTTAGTCTGCGATACGTGGCGCGGAAGCTTGGTGTCCACCTTAAGGGATGCAGTGAAACGGTTTCGGAAGACTGGCTCTTATGAGCGAAGACCAGGACAAGGCCGAAAAAGATGCATTCCGCTCGCGCAACCGTTTTCTTGTGACCAATGTTCTCAGAAATCGATTCACCACAGCTGTTGAGTCACGGAATCAACATCGTGAGGTTCGCATTGTCTATGTGAGTAAAAGAACAGAGAGAAGAAGGTTAGGAGTGAAGGCTCTTAGAGCTTTTCGACCATCTCGATTGCCACACTTGCTCGTAGGCCATCGGAGAGAAAGACTCGTTTTTCCCAAGAGCACGCCGAATGGGATATGGAACAATGGAAGAATGTTTTCTTCTGACGAGACAAGAATACGCTTGCACGGTCCAGACGGTCGCCAGCGCGTATCCAGACACAATAATGGAAGGTTTGTACCATGTACTTTTGTGGAAACAGTAGGTTACCAAGGTGGCTCAATCATCATGTGGGGCAGCATAACTTAATAAGCACGCACCGACTTGGTTATCTTCGAAAGATGTGGAATAAATAAACGGTTACAGGTATGTAACAGACGTGTTAGAATCTCATGTAATGTCATTTGCTCTATTAATTAGCGAATTTTTTTTATTAATGCAGGACAACGCTCATCCCCACGTTGCTAAAGTTGTTACAGAGTAGGTACCTAGATATCGTCGGCATTCGAAAATTACCATGGCTATCACTAATTGACTTCATTAATTGATGTGTTTTTATTTTTACGGTATTTGATCACATTTGCTAATTAACTGTAATTACAGGTAAAAGTGTTGTTTAACTTTTTCAATTAAAAACGTAATAATTAAAAACAATTATCATCTTTTATTTTATTTGAAAATACCTACGTAATAAAAGAACATGCAACAGTAATGCCACAATTTTTTTTTTAGACTAATTTCATGACAAATCACGTTGGGCGGTTTATTGTGCCTGTAAGTCTAGACTTAGGGATTTTGATAAAAGATAAAGTCCTCTTGCCTCAGAGAGCCATGACCTGCCATGACTGATTGAAGCGGAAGGTGGGGCTTCTATCCTATGCCGTATTAAAATCAGTAAGACAGAATGAAGAATGATTAATTTAGTATCTACAAAACTACTAAGCTAGAATGAAGAATGATTAATTTAGTATCTACAAAACTACTAAGCTGTTACAGTCCTACAGAACAAACCCACCTATCTGAACTTACCAAAAAACTACCTAACTACTACTGTTTTTAGAATCAACTACTATTTTTTTTAAACTACTTATTTCATGCTTAGAATAGAATTTTAGGACATAAATACTTCAAAACGTTAAAAATTTAGATAGGATAATAAATTAATATGAGGAACGTAAGGGATAGGGGTTAACTTTAGAATTAGTGCGTTTGTCTTTAGTACCTAAAGAACTGAGTTACTATCGCAACACAACGTAAGGGTCCTAACACTAACTAGACGATCATTGGCCAGTCTAATCATTAATTCTACATTCGATAGTCTAGAACCAAGATATACGAAACAAGTACCTAGGGAGATTAAGTTTATAAATAAATTAATTAAAAGTATAAAGGTAGGTGACAAAAATAATAGGAAGGGTTATTATTACAGTGCCCTAGCACCCACTATTTGATGCCTTATGACGATGCAGAATCTGTATGAAATTGACCCAAATAAGTGTGTTTATTTGTTGTCAGATATTTTGAACCCGGGCGGCCACGGCGGCGGTGGCGGCGGCGGCGCAGGCTTTGAAGATGACTTCCTCAATATGATGGCAGGCGTAAGTTATACACTGAATTTATATGTAGGTACTTATTACAGAAAAAAATTGGATGCGCGACTGTCTTGCTTAGGCCTTAGTTCGAGTCCGATTTGTGCTGACGTCATTCTAATGACGTCATCCTCAATTCCATGTTATAATCACGTAAGTTATATTGTATATCATAAGTTGAGTTCAAGAAGCATGCCCACCTAGCAACTCTACATCACTTGCATACCGACTTCGTAATATTCGATTAATTATTATCAATTTATTTTAGCCCCCGATGTAAAAAGAAGCTGCTATAACTTGAACGTGTTTCCCTGTCCCATCGTTGCTCCCACAGATGAACCGATTTTGATGTAGTTTACATTTACTTAAAATTAACTGACTCTATATAAAGATTTATCAGCTGTCTTTGACGAAAATCGGTTTAGCTTTCTAATGTTATGATTGGCAAATTAAAATAGGCGGGGGTATATTTGAATACTTACATTCCGTCCACGCATTTGTTTTCTTTGACTGAATGAAAGAATGCAATATTTCATGGACGCGTAATCTGTCAGCTCGATAAATATCAAAGTTCTTGTTAGTCCCGATATTTTACGAGTCGACAGATTCGCATTAGGTAGGTACTATTGTTAGAAAAAAAAACACGAGTCTATGTAATATATTTTTAAATATTCCATTCTTTCATTCAGTCAAGGAAAATAAATGAGTAAAATATTAATTTAATTAATTAATTTATTTATTATTTATTAGTAGACGGAGTATAGCGTACTTTCTAATCATATGTGAAGTACATTGATTTAATTTTCATTCGATAGATTATCTGCGTAAAAATTGTGATTGAGAAGATGGAAATTAATTTAGATTGCCCAGAAACAGTCCCTATTTACTGTCCAAAACCCGAATCTACTGCAATTACTTGATATAAAAAACGTAAAAAAGGAAGCAAATCGAATGGAATACAAAAAACGTTATGAAGGAAACAAATATATAAAAATGTTATGAAGGAAATAAATGTATAGAATAGCAAACAAAGAAGTTAATAGAATGGATAAACAAAAGTAGTTTTAGGTTAAAAAAAATAAAGTAAAATGCAAACTAACCCTTATTTTATTTACACGAGCTCACCTTTTCCCTTGTTACAAGTGAACACGTACAGGTAAATATTTGTTCAAAGATATTTTTGAAATCATTCTTCATTTTCCAAAAAAACATACATACCAAAAGAAAACTGCTAACTTCACTCTTTCTTATCTATAGTTCGTGTTCAGTTGTACCAAGATGGACTATGAAGGATGATTTCGTGCATACATTTTATCTATTGGTTATTCGGTATATTTATGAGTATTTTTTTTGTTTCAGGGTGTACTCTTACAAGGACGTGAGTTACATGTTTTGTTTTATTTATTATGTTTCGACCACACTTATGTTTATTTATATATCTTGTTTTCGTCCTTGACTCCTACACAAATAAAATACATGATAAAATATTTGTTTCAGCCTCACCAGCCTACTTGAAGTTCACAGGTTTGTCCATCAAATTATAAGTATTTACTCAGGTACCTACATTAATATCAGCGCGGCGATTATTTCTGTTGACAAACCCCGAAACATTTTCCCGTGAAGGTGGCCCCTAATATGAAATACTAACAAAGATGTGCCTGGTATACTTATATTTTTATAAGTATATATTTTTATATGTATACTTATATTTTTGTATCATGATACAAAAATATAAGTATACACCATAGATATAGGTAAGTGAAAAGGAAAGATTAGGTAACTAGCTTTTTCAAAGTGGAATGCTCAAAGTAGATGCAATTAGGTTTACTCACCTCAGAGAGAGACATTATGTACATAGGAAATAAGTACATAATATGTGCAGCCATATCGCTTAGACCTATATTTCCTAGTTTTACTTATGTTATTTTAAATTTCGGACGTGTCCAAAAGTCTTGTGAGATCTAAGCGAGGAAGATAAAGCACGAGTTTGAGATGAGATCTCTTCCGTTATTTGTTCCGGGTCTGGGTGTGTTCTGTATGTAACCTATAATTTGTACGTATTCTGTAGTAATTCAGTAATCTGGTGTGCGATTACGCTAAAATCTCCCATTCCCATTGAATGGGCCAGCGGGGAGACTCCGTATAAACAATTTCGGTTTCTATTACGGTACAAAAAAATAATCCTTCTGGCGGGATGGACCCGATCGACAACGGAAATCTTAACGTCAACGTCAAGATATAACCTAAGTCAATGGTAATTTTATACTAAATTAATTGATTATTTTGCTCGATTACAGCAATTCTGATTCAAAACATTGCAGTAATTGAAACATAGCCGAACAAAACAAAGTCAAGTGTGAGTAACATAAGTATAAGTTTTATCGTTATGTAACATATGTTAAATGTTAGGAAATAAATAAATATTTAACATTACTATTGACTTTGACATTTGTGTTATTTTGACGTTGACAGCTTCGTCGCCGGTCGGCTCAATCCAGCCAGAAACTGTATGCATTTGTTTTTGTACCATGTGATGGAAATCGAAATCGTTTATCGTCCCTGGATGGCGATCTATTGAATGGGAGATTTAACGTAATCGTACAGCAAGTACTCATAACACAAACTCGAGTTACTTTGAGAGTAGATGATTTGGTGTAATATATCAATCATTATTATATAATTCACAGGTCCAATGATGCAAGCGTTCAATATACTGACGGATTCTATGAAGAAGAAAGGAAGTGTGCCACTTTTAGAGCACGGGAAGTTCAAACAGAGCTACTCTGAAGCAGCGGATGAGTAAGAGAATCAATATCAACTATATATATATTACTACTACCCATAACACAAGCTCTGCTTAGCTTGGGGCTAGATGATGCTGTGTGGATTGCCCAGCAATATTTATTTATAACTATATAAATATAAATAAATATAATTATATGTAAATTATAAATATATCATGGTGGAAGTTCGGTGTCCGGCAGCCTGTTGTAGAACGAGTGACTCATTATAGGTTTATACGGACCTCTCCGAGTTGCGCAGCTTGCAATACAAGGCCCAACGTCAGTTGTATATCTCTAAGCATCATCTGTTTTTATGTTTGTGACATGACTTATTATTACAATAGATTTATATAGTTTGATTTTTATTTTATAGATAATAGGATTTCTTTATTACTGATTCGATTGTTATTATAATTCGTTATTGCATGCTTTAAGTCAACTCAAACCCAATGTAATATTTTTGTTCGCTCGAAAGAGTAGATTGTGCTGACCTAAAACTAATTTTAAGATCAAATGTATATTACTACAATCACAAATAAATAAATGGCATCAATGGTTTCCCCAGATTAAAATCAGCTACGGACTTCGAGGCCACACATTATAATACGCAGGTAGCCCAGAAAGTGAACTCCGACCTCACAGCCACCGTCGCACCCGTTACGCCGGAAGACCTCAAGTTGCAAATGAACGGTATCTGTGCGCTTATACTTTCATAGCACAATACTCACATGTTAGACTCACTGTGCAGCTGCTCGTGCGCCGGTAGCACCCCGCCGAGGTTGGGCAGTGAATGCGTTGAAAGAGATATTAATAGCTAGGTTCTGCCCGCGGCTTCGCACGCTTTCGACGGGATAATGTAGCCGATAATATAATACCCTATGGTCAGAGCTTTTGCGTGAATTTCAGTTTGATCTGTTCAGTAACCATTTCATGGCCTTCGCATGTTCCAGCCATGAAACAAATTAAGTGATTGCCATTCATTATTTGTCCTAAACCCACAAAAAAGAGCAGCTAAGCCTAGGATTAAATAAGTGTCATACATAAGGTATTGTGTTGTGTAGTATATTAAAGGTTAGGTAAAACATTTTCTATCTTTCTATTCCAAGTCAAATCTGAAGCTCATGAATGTAAAAAGCCCACGAAATCTGTGATTTTGATATTTAAAAAGAATGGAACTAGCCAATGGTCAGGGCCATTCGGGTTCCATTCGCATTTCCAATGTTCAAATTATGCCCACTATCCCATCCAAGATGGGTCAATGGATGGATTAAGGGTAATTGCGCAGCAGGATATATTTGATTTTAATCTCATACTGACTTACCTGTTTTAGAAATGGTGGATATTTGCTCCAACTATTTGGCGCAGCATGCTGAGTTCAGCAGTAAGTATGATATGGAATTATATTAAATGTCTGTATAAGCAAGGCAGACCCAACAGTGGGAGTCTAGTGGGCTGATGAAAAAAGTGTAAAATATAATATTATTAATCATTGTCATCACACATCACATCAACAGCCTTTACCAGTCCACAGCTGGACATGGCAATATGGCGCTAAACAGGCCCAATGAGCCCTATTGGCCCTGTTGAGCGCCATATTGCCTTAGTATCATGTCACATTCATATCAACACCAGAACTACAACGAACCTTAAAGCAAAGTCGTAAGGTCCAGAATAGAAGAGAATACACTAATTAAGACAAGATTTAAGCAGTAACTATGGATCTAAACTAGACCCTTTAGCTTTTCGTGAGTTTAAAAAAAAAAAAAAACTAATGCAATAAACTGTTTGAAAAATATTTCAGAGGACAAAGGAAAAGCGTTTCATGCCTTGGTGAAAGCGATGAAAGATAAAGGTGGTCAGCAACTTTACAAGAAGAATAAAGCTTCGAGAACCATGGGTGCAGCCGCTAAAGAGTAAGTACTCAATGTGCTCATAGTGCACGCACTGATGGTAAAATAATGTGTTCTGGAGGGGAGATCTTGACTCTGCAACGTGTTTGTGCAGATTGTTCTGCTCACTTGTTGAACAAATAATTATTCTACCTTCGCTGAACTTATTTTTACTTACTTTTTTTTTACTTTCGCTGTGTAGTATCAATGATCATGATCAGACAAAGCTTGCTCATTGCTGTACAATTACGCAAAAATTACCCATCCTATTAATTGACACTTGAAAGCCCTTTGAATGGCCTTGAAAGCCATTTCAATGTTCATATCCTTACAATAGCAAATTACGAAGGCCATTCAAAGGGCTTTCAAATGTCAATAAAGAATGGGTGGTTTTGCGTAATAGCACAGCTGGTTGACGATCTACTCATTAGGAGGTCTATGTCTAGAAGAAGACTAGCTAGGCTAATATGATGATAAATAGTCTGGGTGTACCTATAAATATTATGTATAAGTATTATTTGACGACCGATATGGCGCGGCGGGCGAAGGTCCGCCTGCGACGCAGGAGGTTGCGGGTCCGATTCCCGCCTTAGGACAAATGTTTGTACGATCTGTAAATATTTGTTCTGGGTAGGTATTCTAAGTGTAATAAAAAATATCTTTCTATGTATTGTATTAAGACGGCGCAGTGCGCGCCATTTTGTGAAAAGGATAGGGATAAGATTTCGCGTTTATAGGAGCGGGACAGAGCATACGTTTTTGGAACGGCGGCGAAAGCGCAAAAATCTAGTATTTGCTTATTTTACAAGAAAACTACACTACTTATGAAGAAACTGGTTCAAGGAACCAAATAATTAGTAATAACCTACGAATCAAAACATAAGTCATTTCAATAGACTGCAGGGTTCCTGAGATCTCGACCAAATTATGTGCGACAACAACGAAAAAAAAAATACGATATGATGGTTTATGTAATATGTATGAGATAAAGTGAAAGTAATCTTGGATCCATGAATTTATTATCGTATTTTTTTTTCATAATCGTTTTTTCACATTCAAGGAACCAAAGAAAAAATGTGAAGTTTATGTACAGCGAGTTTTTTTTACCACGGAATCCCGTGAATACTGAGATCTAGAAAATTAAAAATAAAAGAAAATTAAAAATCTAGGCATAGTTTTACAACCAAACCCGTTTGGGTCGGCATTTAATTAAAATGTTTATTTCAGACTGGAAACCGCGAAAGGTCTGCGGTCTAACCACGATGATCCTAATCTATCGCAAGAAATCCACGGAAAGCTTTCCAACCTCGTTACCCAGACACCAAACGAATTGAAGTCAGATATGGCAGGTATTCAGTTGTCTCCATAAAGCTTCGCCCACACCTGCGCGACCAAAGCGTCTGCGAAGCAGAGCGTCTGCCGCGCGGTGGACGTTTCCCATACCTTATCTTTATCATACTGCATAGATCGATGACTGTGCAAGCTTTCATAATACGGACCATAGACTGTCAGATTGCATGTCAATATTACCAAATGTAGTCGACAGAGGGCGCTTATTTTTACTCATTTTTTTTTTTTTTGTCTGCGGTCAGTGTTTTTGGGTTTTGAACTATGGGCAGATTTTTTTGCGGTTTTGTCGGGTAGAGTATACTCCTCTTCACACTGTAGGCTTAAAATAAAATAGTTTTTAAATAATGAAAGGAAACGTATTATGCTATATGTTTGGCATCGCAAAACAATTCAAATCAGAAGCAGATAAAATATAAAAAAACCAAGAAAATGGGTAACCGTGCTCATACAAATGTCTACAAATAAATAATTGATATTTTTATGTACAATATTTCTATTCATTTAAACATTACAGTAAAAGTACTGTTTAAAAAAACAATAACAACTATTAATTGTTCTTTCAGTTATTATCAGCCATAACACATTTCCATACGTTACCTAGGCACGGAACTACCGAACACTAGCTGTTACCCGCTACTTCGTTAGAACCACCAATAGCTAAGCTAAGCAACATAATGCTTAGCTACTAGAGCATTATGTTGAAGGCTACTGGCTTAAAAGTTCGACGCATTACTCAACTGATTAGATTGCCGATTAGAATGCACATGCGGGAATAACGTGGTTCGAATCTCAGCTTAGAATAATAGTTTTGTTGGAATAAAAATTGCGTAAATTTCAAACTTTAGAGGCATAGCTAACCGTGAACGCCACTGTACCTTTTACAACACAACCTCCCGTTAAGAAGGGATTTTTGGAAATTCCTCCCCTAAAGGGGGTAAAGTTGAAGGTTTTTTGGTGTTTTTTGTGAATCTTTAACTGTTGGTCTAATTTGCTGGAAACATACAGATAATACTAAAAATACAAAACTATTGAACACGTGTCTCAGGATTTTAATGAACATTGGGACAATAGGTTTGTGAAAAATAAATTGGCAAAAATTTTACATATGTAGTTTGGCTCCGAATTAAAATGGTTGTAACTTTTTAATGTATAAAGCTATCTAGGCTAGCTCGAGAAGCTTTATACCATAAAGTCCTAAGCCTATGAAATCGCGAGCAGGTCAGCTAGTAATCTATAAATCAATACTGAAGCCATTTTTTTTTTTGCTTGTCTATTTTTTTCTTTGCCGCACATCACGCCGAAACTACTATCTAAAAGAGTTTTGGGGGGAAGTTAATCTTTCGTTATTAGTGACTAAATATGTGATAATTTTAGAGACTTTGTGGGGTTTGAAGAAGCAACACTTACCAGTGTTGCTTCTTCAAACCCCACAACTCCGTAGTACAAGCGAAGCTAGCGCCACCTTTTATATTCTCTTATTAATACGATATACAGTATTCTCACCGCCAGTATCATTGGTTTCAGAAACTCTGGACCTTTCTTCGAAATACCTGTCGGAAAAAGCCGTCGATGAAAGTAAGTCGCTATGTCTACTCACCGAAGTCGGCGACACCGCCCGGCGGCGCGGCGGGTTGGTGCGACATTCAGTGTATGCATCAATATGCATACAGTGAAATGTCGCACCAACCCGCCGCCGGGCGGTGTCGCCCGGCGTACGTTAATAAGCATAATAATAATAAATTGTTTATTGACATAAAAGCTAGTGTAACAGACAATATGAGTCCATAGGCTCCTGAACTACTGTAGTTAAAAACTGTGGTTCAGGAGCCAGTGGCTTCTCCAACTAATATATAAGCAGATACTTATGTCAAAGCAACATAACTAATAACTAATCTTAATTGTAGGTAGGTACAAAAGAAATAAGTTATAAAGAAGAACATATACCTAGAGCTAGTGATTTCGAGCTTGTGCATTAAAAAGTATATTGTTATGTGTCGATACACAATGTACCTATATACGGCCTTTATTAACAAAGAAAATTACAATCAAATTATAACTAGTATTTACAATTGAAACAATTAAGCTAACTGCAGACTGTTGCAAACAATCTACAGGTAGCTCAACTGATCCATATCAATACCAGTCGGAAGCGTCCCCAAGACACTGGCTGCATTGCCCCGCTGTATGGCAATGCTGATGCGCTGCGCCAGATATCCGCCAGCTCTCGGGTCACGCGTCGCGTCGACCAGACGCTCAGATAACTTTTTAAAAACCCGGAGAGCCTCGGTACCCCACGGACCTAGGGTCTCGACCCCAAAGGGAGCAAATATGTAGGCTCTGTCGAGACCTGCATATTTGCGTCTCTTGAGATCCTCGGCCAAATCTGCCGCAGCACCAGCCCTCACGGATGTCCTCGGAAGATGGGAAGGCGCAAGTGTGTCGACGCATGTAGCGTCCCACACAATGGGCCTCCCCAACTCCCATGGGACTAGTGTCATGCCGTCAGGCCTCTTACCATCGTCACGCAACAGACCATTCGGTTCGAGAATAGCTGGTACGTTAGCGGTGACAAAGGCCCGCCCGATGACGTCGTTAAGGCTGGCATGACGAGATATCCGACCGGCGGCCCTAGTACACGATAATCCGTGATACCAAGCTGTTCGACAGCAGTACCGCACTGGCATTGATGAGGCGCGCAACACATTGCACCCAACCGAAGACATGTTGCGATACGGAAAGTTACGGGATCCAATAAAGTGCCAGTGTTAAATGAAGGAAATGCTATAACTAACTAACTATGCTAACCTATATACTGTTTAGGTACTTATATTATATTGTGTGTGCGTTTGGCTACGAATATCAATGCTTATGTTTAATATTAACTTATGTAAATTTAGGTGTTAAGTGTTTTAGGATGTATCATGCGAGCTAGTAAAAATGAAAAATGTGTAAGATATAAAAATATTTCATAGAATACATTTATATACAGGGTGTAACTTGAGGGGTGGATCATGGGTGGATGGGGGTGGGGGACCTCAGCACCTATCGATTTAACCCCCCTGTATGTTCTGCGATTTTCAGTCGTTCAAAAGTTATTCAGATTTTTATGAAATTTCGGTCAAAATCCAATTTTAATCTTCATGTCCCAAGTGTAGCCAAAATGTTAGGTCTACGACCGTAATTTTTTTTAGGATGTAGCTCAATAGTTGATCTTTTGTCCTACAATATCATTTTGAGTTGTTATTTGATTAAATTCCAATTAAAAAATAATCTTTACAAAAATAATCCACAAACTTAATTTTTCATCAAACTTTGAAGGCTCCCAGAGAAAAATAAATACTGAATTATTTTTTCTACAACCTACCTTAAACTACTACTATTCATGGAGAAGTAACCCTGAAATTTTCATTTGGCTAGTATCATGATATCATGTTAAAAAGTGTACTTGAAAATTGTACAAGTGCTAAAATCGATATTTTTTCTGTCCTTCAAAGGTAGGGATTGTCTCAATTAAAAAAAAACATGTAAGTAATTTTTTTTTATAGTAAATTCTCAAATGTTATGCTCAAATTGAGCATTAACTAAAAAAATTTGATAATTTACAATAAAAATAAATAAATTATAAAATAAATAAATTAATACTTACATGTATTTTTGATGTAGAGGTATGTAGTACTTTAACAACTGCCTATCTTCAGCTCCACTTCATCATAGTTAAGATCATTGTATGCAGTGTTTTGTCAATTGTCGGCGGGTCGCCGACTTAGATGTGTTAAATCCGGTAATCGTTGTGTCCGAACAATAACATAAATGTTAACACGTAACATAAATAACATAAATGTTGACTATGTCAAGGCTCGTGTCCTAATACTTCCGCCTTAATAAGAAGTCTCGAGATCACAAAAAGAAACCAGTCAGCCATGTTATTACCTTTGACTATGAAGTTAGCAAATTACCTAGGTGTAAGTAGTTAAGGATAACTTTGGAGTAGGAGTCAGTTAACTACGTCAGGTAGAGTACCTAAAATAATTTTCAGACCCTAGGTTTCATTTGTAACAAAGATTGATAGGTGAAAAGTGCCTCGAGATGGTTCGCAAAAAGGGTGCCCGATGGGGGCGGCCGGTTGACTCTATTTGGCAGGCCCACTTCGTGGCCTCCGACTTTAGCAACTATGCAACAGATTTCCACATAGATACTGTTGCATAAAACCCATCCAATTTTTTCTTGCAAAGGAGGTGACATAATGAAATTAATGTAAAAATTTTATTGTAAAGTTCTTGACCCTGGTAATGTTCTTGGTCTGTTTAATTCTCGACAGCCCGTACGGCTGGACGGATTTTGATTACTATATTTTCTCAATAATTAAGTTCTGATTTTATATTTGTTGTTCAGATGAACGTGGGCCAGCCTTCCAACACATGATAGAGACGTTGGAGAAATCCGGCGCGAATCCGTTCACACCTGAACACCCTCACCTCACGACTAACTACGATGCGGCTAGCGCGTGAGTTTGTCTGTCCATTTTGACATAAATCAAGTACTGGACCAGAGGAGCAATGAGGCGTTTATAAACCTCTTTATTTAGTTATCCACATGAGCCAACAGACCTCGCTAATTTAAAAAAGTTCCGTCAAGTGCGAGTGTGACTCGCGCGCCGAGGGTTTGGAATGTTTGTCAAGTTTACCAATATGTACTATAAGTACCGATTAGAGACTTTGCTGTTTAATGAATACTTAAAAATTAAAGGTAGGTTACATTTCTGATGTATCGGTTTGCAAGCTTCGGAGTAAGTATAGAGGGCAATAGTAAAATTTCGGAGTTTTTTCAAAATATTTCAAAAAGTATGAAACCTACAGAAATTTCAAAGCCCGTTCAAGATCTTCAAACAGATTCTTTTCATTTTTATATACCACTCAGTGAGGTAGGCCCCCCTTTTAAACCCCCCCCCCTGACCATTTTTCAAAAAGTGTTCTACTTACAGACTTCTCTATATTTTTCCTGTAAAATATAGATGTACTCTACAAACGCTACATACATTTCAGAGTTTGTATGTTTGTAACCTTTTCACGCCAAAACTACAAAACGGATCGGGTTGGAACTTTGCATAGAGGTAAGGTAGTTCTAGGTGGAATAACACAGGGCACATTTATCCCATAAATCAGTTTCATGGAATTTAATTAACCTTTGAACGTTTCCACAGAGACAACGCGTGCGAAGCCGCGGGCATAAAATAAAATAAATAAATAATGCTGGATAATTCACACAGCATCATCTAGCCCTAAGCTAGGCTAAGCTATTTGATTGAAATTTTAGTGTTTGTATGTACCAAAATATACCCTAACTTACTGCATCTTACATATGTATACCTACCTACTTTATTGTCTATGTTTGATTTTGTTTTGTTCTGTCTATGTTTGTGAACCAAATAAACCTCTATCAAGCTACGAGTATATCCTATATAGCAGAGCTTGTGTTATGGGTACTAGTAACTGAAATACTTAAATTATACTTTATAGATATTTTTTTTATGGATAGATAGCATCCAGAACACCCGGAAGAAATATCTGCAGATCGCACAAACATTTGTCCCGAGACTGGGATCGAACCCACAACCTCCTGCGTCTCGGGCGGTCCTTAGCCCGCCGCGCCACAGAGATCGTCAAAGAAATGAGTTTACCAAAAAATGTAAGCCACTGTAGTCAAGTACTGACCATTTCAAACGAAGGTCAACTGCCTTCGATCAGGAAGGGCACCGAAGATTTGACATGACATCGGTACGCTACATCGCCCTCTTTTAGTCTGATCAAACTATTTGCTAGATTTTTTTAAGAAATCGCCTCATTTGTCATCCCTTTATCTTAAGAGTTGTCCGTTTTCATAGGATATCGTACTCTTTATTCCAAAATAGACCTCAATACGGTTTATTTCAGGTTGAAATCAGCTCCAGGCTTGAGCAGCGCAGTGCCAAACCCAGCCACAGCACCTTTGTTCGATGCCGCGCTGCACAAGGCAGTAGACGCTTCCACGTTGCCGGCAATGGCTCCGGAAATGAAAGGTATGCATTGTACATTTGTACTTATGCTGTGCTTTCGCTATCAAATAATTTGTGGTCGCGGCGTGAGAATCCCCTCAACTCGGCCAGAGGATTGTTCCCTTAGTCGACACTAAGTGTGTGTTTTTATTTTAGCCGGGAGGCGTGGATTATGTTTTTCGAGTGTTTCTATGTGGTTATCTGTACCCTTAGTACGAGCGGATATAAAACAAGGTCCGGCAAGACTTAGCTTCAGGTTACCTTGCTAACGTCGTTATAAAAGAGAGTGAGTTATACGTTATTATGTTTTTCAGCTGGCTTTACTGTTTCTGTCAATGCAAAATAAATTATTATTTCCAATACAGAGCCAAAGACAGGCTTAGATTTTGCTCATAAATGATCGTTTTTATATACAGGGTGGTACAAACGAACGTTTCCTGCAGGAGAAGTACCCGAAATATTCAAGATAGCTTATTTTATTCGAAAAATGTCTTGTTTTGTCCGGTACTCGAACTCATCAACATAAAAATAAATCTCCCTGTATTTTTATGATACCGATCGGTAGAGTCAGTTGAATCGAATGATCGGTTTCGAAACCCTCGAAGGTCTCGCTCTGTCTGTCCTTTCTTCCCTCTTTAATAGCTCAGCAACTACAGCAGCTATTAACTTTAAATTTAAATAATATTAATTTCATATTTTGGTATATACATACATATATAAAACAAGATCCGTCAAGTGCAAGTGTGACTCGCGCGCCGAGGGTTTCAAACGTTTGTCAAGTATACCAATATGTACTACAGGTACCGGTTAGAGACTTTGCTATTTAAGGAATGCCTAAAAATTTAAGGTACCTTTCAGATGGATCGGTTTGCAAACTTCGGAGTACAGAGTGGTAAAATTTTCGACTTTTTTGAGTATATTTCGAAAAGTATTTAAAGTAAAGGAATTTCAAATTTTAAAATTTTCAAACTTTCATTTGATACCCCACTTGACCTTGTAGGTCTCTTAAAATTTCGGCATCACAATTTGTACTGAAAATTTTCAATTTCAATTTTAAATTTTAAGTTTAATCTGTACAGGCGCACGAAATGTATTATTATTTTAAATTTCATGTTATTTGCTGCTGTAGTTGCTGAGATATTAAAAACGAAAAAATGGACAGAAAAAGCGAGACCATAAGGGTTTCGAAACCCTCGATCTCCGATCTTCGAAACCCTATAAACATTCGAAAAAAATTTTCGAGAGCTCGATTCGACTCTTTCCATACATTTGACGGCTTGCAGCAGCGCCTCTACCGGAGAGCAACTATTTTTTCTAGTTTGACAGCGGTTGAATAGTTTCATACGAACTCGATTATAGCCTTGTCTTATTCTTTTTTTGTACGTGTAAGCGAGATAAAAGCTAAGTCTCGAAAACTTTCTTCGAATTCAACGTCCCCATATAACGCCACTCGCCGTAGGGGTACTGACTGACACTCATCCAAACGGCGGAATCGATTTTGATAAATGAGGTATCAAAATACTTGTCCAGACTCCTTTATAGTTCATAGCTACATTTTGTAGGACTATGCCCTCTCATTTGGCGAAAAAAGTTTAAAAGCAAGGACCGGGTCGGATTTTTTATAGTTTCCAACTATAACATTTTTTTTTACTTATTACATACATACATCTACTACAGAAAACTGCCTCCCCCAAACAAGGGGGTTTTGCCATAATCACCACGCTTGGATCGCAGCGGAATTGTAAAAACTACAATTCCTGCACCTGTTTTGGAATGGTTAAAAACCGTGCACCAGAAACCTCCTAAGTAACCCCCTAGGTAACTTAATAACTGTCTGTTTCAGAAACAATCGCAAAATCCGCCAACTTCCTATCAGCCTTCGCCCGAGATAGAGGTACGTTTTAATTCATATATACATATTTATTACACGCCTGTGTGTGTGTATGTGAGAGAGAGAGAGTGTGTGTGTGTGGTAAACGGACTCTTAAAAATATCTTAGACGAACAGCCAGTTGTATGTAGGTACGCAGACTACCTAATAATTAATCTATGACCAAATCTCTTGTTAATAGTACGTTACGTCAGTTACGTCCAAGGTCTGTAATAATATTAGTGTCCGCTTGTTCGGGTAGGCCCGAAAGGTCGACTTTGCTCAAAGAAGGTTGCCGAAATAATCAGCAAATTACATGCTATGTTTGAGTTTTTCGGGCCTACCCGAACAGACGTACATACATACATGTATATAGATACATAGACGTATAGATGTACAGTAATGCTATTACTGTCCGTTCTATGCGGTCCGTATTGTATTTCGAATATCGAATTCTATTTTGTTTTGATAATAGTTAGGTGCTAGGTTTTATGCATACTCAGCAGTACAAGCTTCACTGGCTGGTTAGAATAAAAAAGAAAACGCAGGAAACGTTCTAATAAATTTTCTGATCTCTGGCTCTCCAGCGCCTCTTTTCGGCACGCGAGGTTTTTATACTTTTTGCTTCTATCTAAATATATATTTCTGTGGCTACGTACTTCACTATTTTTAACGACTTCAAAAACGAGAAGTTTCTCAATTCCACTGATCTTTTTCTAGCAAAAGCCTTGATGGGGATAGTTGCAATGATGAAAAAGAATCCAACTAAAGAAGCTGCTAAAAGGAATGGTTACGCTATGAACTACGGCGAAGGAGCTAACGAGTAAGTAGAGGCCAGTTTAAATTTAGGATGTTATAAAGATATTATACTGTGTGTGATATTATACAGTGTGTCCCACGGCCATGGGACATGGAGGGCAAAGTAATCAGAACTCAATATCGTTTATTTCTTCAGGCTTTCTGGTCGATATGACAATATATTTTTCCAAATTCTGCGAATGCAGTTTGCCTTAATTTAAAAAGTAATAATAATAATGCTGGACAAGCCCCAAGATAAGCAGAGCTTGTGTTATGTATGGGTACTAGATGAATGATATAGTTTCCTTTCAATAAAACCGCTCATCTCTAACGGGAGTGGCATAGTCACTGTGGGACAAAACTCCGAATTAAAAAAAAAGCCGCGTGTCTTCAATATTTATAGTAGGTACTTGCCCTCCATGTTCCATGGCCGTGGGACACACTGTACTTGAGGGCCCGATTGCGAGCAACGAAGTTGATCAGAGATTTGTAAGAATTATCAAAATCATTGCCGCGGAATCGGGTCTGATATCAGTTGAGTAGACCAACCTAGGGGCTATAATGAGCAAAACTTATAAATACCTACGAGGTGGCGCTAGTTTCGCTCACAACAAACCCATAATTTAAAACTAATTATTGGTTCGGCAGAAAATTGCAAGAAGTCTCCGAACAAGTGAAAATGTTCTTTGAAAAAGTTGCCTGATTTTTTGATACGGAACCCTTTGTGTGCGAGTCGACTCGCACTTGGCGGTTCATTATAACTATGTAGGTACCTATATATCTTAGAAGTGAGTATGGTTTTCATCTCTGTTATAAATAATGTCTCTCTACTTCAGGATTGAAACTGCGCCGGCTATCACATCCTTCCTCCCCGTCAAGGACATTGCAGATGAGGTGAGGGACAAGCTCTCCGCAGACATGGAAAATAAAGTCCCGTCCGCTCTCGTACTGGCCACCAAGAGTAAGACAAACGCTGTTTTACTTACATACGAGTAACTAATCGGTACGTAACGTAATCACTTATCACTAATCAGTGATAAAAATAACAGATAAAACTTTTTAAACTTTATTTATCGCGTACCTTTTGTTTTATTTTCCCCTACGTTTCCATCGCGTTGCAGCGATCGTGGTCACGGGGCGACTGAATGTTCTTGGAGTTACAGCCAAGAATTGTATTATTATTATTATTCAAATCATCTCATAATATCACCTTTCATCGTTTCATCAGTATCATTGCCGACAGTATCCACGACTACTCTCAATTCGTCTTCAGAATCAGGGACGTCCACGATTAATACCCGATAAATAATCAATAATAATAGATAAACATTAATAAGGGGCCTCTGTGCTGTTGACTCCGGGCCCACGCATGACTTCCAAAGTACCTGTTTATGGGCTCGAGATCACGGAAATTAGAAACAATAATTAATTGATCGGAGTGAGCGAAGCCAACGAAGATCCCAGTGGCAGCTTGGGCGATTTGACTAGTGATAGTCACTTCGAACTTAACTTGAGAATCAGAATCAGAAATATGTTTATTGTTAACTGTTGTACAAAAAATATCTTATGTAGGTATAACATAGTGTACAATTTCAACAGCTATCTATAATAGACACTTTTAATTAATTTATACCTTTTTATCTAGGTAAGTATACGTTTGTCCATCATTTATCAAAGAATTCTTTGAGCGAATAGAAAGCATTTAATAATAACCATCTTTATAATTTATTTCTAAACTACCATTAATGTTTTAAGTTCTAATTATTGAAATTTTTTATGGCTGTGATGAAAGTGATTTTGTGTTACATAGTGTCCCGACTTGAGGGATCGTTGATCTGATGTGCATTACATTGTATAGGTGGATAAATTGGACTTGTGAAATGTGCTGGTAACTTACAAAGGCCCAATCGGTTGACTAGTTTTTGAAATATGAGGGTCTAAAAAAATGACCCAGTTTCGTCCAGAATGGTTGTAAAATGCTTTTATGTCAGTTTGTATTTGTACGTACTCCACAAATACAAACTGACATAAAAGCTATTGCCAGACTTGAAGCAGACAATCTTCGCTCGCTCGGTGAATTACTGCCCGGTCTTTAAAGGGACTGTCTAAATAGGTATACCTGCTTATGAAATATATTTAAGAGCCCATAATGCCTACATGTACAGGGTAGCATTTCCGAAAACGTTGACCGGTGGTCCATTTTCAAATGCTGTAGGCCAAGCACAGGGATTTTTGTCTAGGGTAGAATAGAGAAAAATTACGCCACATCGTCATTGAATGCGTGAAATATTTGAAAATAATTACTTCAGCTTCAATAATTTACGCAATATATGACAATACTATGTCATTTTTGTCTATTCTACCCTATACAACAATCCTTGTGCTAGGCCTACAGATTTCATAACACACAAGCGAAACTCAAAGATTTAAAGTCTTTGGCAAAACTGCAATGCAAAACGCATTGATACGCGTTCAAGAGGTAAGTACGAGTAAATCTCGATGGAAAGAGGGTACGTCGGCACTAGCACCGCCACCTATTTTATCTTATTATTACTTTTAACAAAGGAATTTTCAAAAATCCATTGAACAGTTTGTGATACCTATCATAAGCTTTGTTAAATGCCTCTGTACTAGTTTTATTTTGTATCGTTTATGCAGAGAGGTGAAGTCGCTCTTGGTGACCATCAAACTCTGTTTTCGCATCTCTGTCTACTCTAGATCAAATAGGTGGCGGCGCGGCGGGGCGCTAGTGTGGGTTGGGGTAGAGTTCCATTCAATAAACACACGAACATGGCGATATTGTTAGAGGCTAACTACTATTTTTAAATCAACCACTCTTTCATTTTACTATAGGTACCAAGTAGCCTAGGTGCTTAGTTTTTTTTTCATAAGTATCTATTAAACTAAATTTTTATTTTTCATCTAGCTGCGGTTGATGACTGTGCGAATTACTTATCGCAGCCCATCGCTTTACGAAGTAAGTATCATTGTGTAAAATAGAAAAAAAAATAGGAAAATAACAAATAACGTAAAATGAAAAACAGCACATTAGTACTCACACACTTCTCGAAATTTGTGTTATGGCTCATAAAAGAACGTCATAACGCGTTGAGGCAAACTCAAAGATAACGCTTATCCAAAGATATTTATTTTTAGTGCTTAGCTAACCTACACTTGGCCGTAGAAAGTCTCAATGATTTTCGATTGGTCAGGTCGACTTGGCAACGCATTCCCGTACAAAGTGGAAGGTAGCACGTTCATGCCCTCAGGCGGGGCATGAAGGCCTAGCCTTGCCACCATGCCTTAAAATTTTGGAATATACAAATACTTAGCCAAATTTGTATCGTGACTGGTTACCAACCACTTTTTACTAGGATAAAATAAATTACAGGTAATTTATTTTATCCTAGTAAAAAGTGGTTGGTATTAGTTCTAGGTATTAGTTTCTGCCCGCGGTTTCTTACGCGTTGTTTCTGTGGAAACGTTTAAAGGTTATTTATATCCAACCGATTTATGGGATAAAAAGTAGCATATGTTGTATTCTAGAACTAGAACAACCTGTTTGAAAAATTTCAGCCCTATCCATCCAGTTGTATTGGCGTGAAAAGGTAACAAATATCCAAATTTTCGCATTTATAATTTTCGGTTGATAGTGTGATGCGACATTTTTACTACGATAATATGGATGCATAAATCATGGACATTGACAGGTTCGTTTCAATTATAGGCGGGGCAGCGGGTAAAAGATACCCACAGAACTTTCTGGGTGCTATTATGCGGTCGCTTGGCAATCTGCCACTTTTCAAGAAAAACGGATTCGGAATGAGTTATGCTGACGCTGCTGATGCGTAAGTGTCAATACATTTTATCTCCATCCTTCCACCTCGTCATTAAATGTGTGGATACACACTGTGGTTGCTTTTCATAGGTGAAATACTCGAAAGGGTAACGCCGGCCGTACTTTTCTGCTTCAACAAACCATTAGATACCCCGCTTAGCTCTCGTGGAAAGTCATCCAAAAGGCGGTTCAACATTCAGATTCGAGCATAACATCAGTGAGGAGTACCGATCATTACAGTGCATTAGCACATATTAGGTAATGTTACAATTTGTAACATGACATCAGTGTTCTTCTAACACAAGTTAGGTTCGTAGTTAAACCGCTAACATTCTTAATGAAATGAATGACATCAGTGAGTGTGGAGAACCTAGTTTTACAGTGCGCACCTGAAAATACATATAAATCTAATAGAAATTATTTACAACAAGAAAACTAAGCGACAATTGACGCCTTTTTAACCACCGCACTCGGAAACAAAAGCTCTTATCCACAGCCTTTCTTTCGGCTAGTTCAATGCCCCAATTTCCGATCGAAGCAGTTGTTACTCATTCTTCGTGCACGTAAGTTTGTTTTTGAATATCGCAATTCTTTTCCAATGATGTTACATGCCCGTTGTTTTTGAGCCATGACGTCCTGAATCAATAATAAGTTATTAATAATTTTATGTAACAAAGACACTAACCATAGGTAAGTGTGTAATAAGTACCCACTTACCTATGGTTAGTACCTACCGATCGAGTTTAAAACCATTTTGATGCCATTCAAACGAACTATCATTATTAGTGTAAATAAACCTTTTAAATTGTAGTTCAAGTAGACTCCAACTTTGCGCGCCAGAATGGTTCGCGTGCACGCGTGGCGCTTGTGCTGCGGTCGCCTAACGCACTAAAAGTTCATTGTCGGTTCGTGAAACGGGTAACCGACGTTTTCGTTTTTACAAATGCCGTGGCATGAAATTAGCGTAAGTGAAAATTTTAGTTTTACCTTAATAGTTAACTACAACATTCGTTTGAATATCGGAAGGGGAAAAACGGGATAAGCGACAAATATGTATGGTAAGAATTACTAGGACAGTTTATGTTAAATTCCTCAGAGAATTTGAACAGTGACGGAAAATAAGGCTAAGCGACAAACAAAGTCTCGGAAATTTAGCCTAAACATACTAAACGACGATTATGTTTTTTAAGAAACTGGCTAAATATCCCGACCGGGATTTTATAAAAAAATATTTCTAGCTCAAACAGGATAACGTCCAATCAAGGATTTTTTATTAAATGCCTATAGCGTAAGTGTCAGTTCCGAGATTCGACTTTTACCACCAAAGTAAAAAAACATTTAAATATGTGTCGTTTACGACGAAGAAATCAGGCTAAGGACCTTTATTTACAATCTGCCTAAGCGCTAAAAAGTATTTCGTAGAGCCATGATACTTAGACCAAATGACGCAGAAAAAAAAGCTGATTCCAACCATATATATATATATATATATATATATATATATATATCTTACACCTTTATAACCATATATACATCTTGGACCACATCATCATCACATTACAGGCAAGGCAAATGCTCGTCAGTCAGGAAGGCAGTGTTGTATTGTAACTGTGACATCATGCTCGCAAAATATAATCTTGTAGTGTTATATAAGTTCAGGTGAGGAACTGCCTTAACGTTTAAATTCATGTGCATATATATTTGATAAGGACGAATTTATTCAAATCGTTTTTAAGCAATCCCAAAATGATTTATAGTTTAGCAGATCCTTTATTTTTTAGTATGAAGGTCGCTGGCCCGTTAGAGAGTGATCCGAAATCAGACGAATTAGCTGCTGAGATATCCGCTCAGCTGAACCGCAGAGTTCCTGAAAAACTGGCGCCGACTGTGGGAGCGTCTTTGAAAAGTACGTACTTTTCTTGCGTTAAGGCTGACCGCATAATTAACAATTATCGCTTGAGTTACAGTTGCTTAATTAAGCTACCGATTCGTAGCTAATAATAATAATCATTTATTTCAGACAATGAAAGAATAGTACCTACCTATATATGGAAAAAACTAATTCTAAGGCCCAAATAAATAAATACCTTATAATATAAATTAACATACCTACCCACATAGAACATGAACTAAATTAGGTACCTACACGTTCCTAGCTATAAATAAATAAATAAATAAAAATTGTTTATTTCGAGTACATAGACCCATAAGATTACATTTAAAATACACAATAATATAAAATTACAAGCAAAAATCAATAAAAATGTTACATAAAATCAAACAAAACCAAATTATAATCAATAAAATAAAATACATGGACACCGAGAGACAGACAAATAAGCAGACACGAGGGACCATCAGTGACCAGGGCACCGCCCCTTAAAAAGGGTTGCGTGTAAGTTAAACCAGTGCCCCATAAACGGAGAGTCCCACCTATCCGCCAATGTGCTTAGAATGGTATTGGGGCTGCCACGCAGGCGTTTCAAGAGCTATGCCAAGCCACTGTTCGCGTAAGCTACCGGGCACCGTCTGGCCGCTCAAACTTCCATTAAAATATTGAGCTACCGAGCGATAGCGTAAGCGGCATGTTGTGCGGAAATTACGGCCCGTATTATGAAAGCTTGCTCAGTCATCGATCTATGCTTGAGTAAGTCTTATGCCATAGAACAGAGTTACTCAAGCATAGGTTGATGACAAGCTTTTATAATACGGGCCTATACTCAAACGCAACTCATATTTAAGCAAGTTACGATTTTTTGACAGTTTTCACTGAAAATCTGTCAAAAATTGGTTACTTGAGACGAGCTTAAATCTGAGTTGCATTTGAATATTCGGGGACAACAGTTGTTCAAGCGATAGTTAGCCAATGTGCAGTCAGCCTAATGTCAAGTCAAAGTCAAAGTCAAAAACTAAAAAATATACAAAAAGACGTTTAGAAGCTCCTATATGACTGAGAGATTTTATCTTTTTCAGGTACTGGTGTAATAGATGACGCTGCTAAACATTTGGCAAAAATTGGAAATATCAAAGGTATCTCGAAATCTCGAAATTAAGTCCTTTTTCCTGATTTAGAAAAAAATACTAGAGTAGGGACAAGATAACGAAGTCACATTTGACAGTTGTCAGTCTTAGCTTGGTAGTGAGGTGACAAGTTTGTTTATAAAATTATCGATAAAAATAAGAATCAATATGATTGTCTAAGATTCGAATTCAAATAAGTGAAAAAAAAACCAGTAAAGTGCGAGATGACATTGACCTCCCTGAATGCCAACTGTTAATTTAAGACGGAGTTTTAAACAAATCCTCAGTTTTTCTCTATACGTTATTATTACGTGGGGCGCACTAAAAGTTTCCGGAATGAATAAGAAAAAAATACTATTAAAGGTCAAAAATTAATTTATTGTTTCTCAAAATATTCTCCTATTGCGTAAATGCACTTTTTCATGCGATTAAACCAATTTTGAAAACTTTTGTGCCCCTCCTCCGTGGTTACCTCAGAAACGTGTTTTTCATACTCTTCGACAGCCTATGAAAGACCCATACGCTCTATTGCTGCTTTGTTTTGGGATCGTAGCCATAAATCCATGTTTCGTCACCTGTTACTATGTCCTACACCAAATTTGACGCACCTTTGTTGAATCTGGTAAGCATGGCACTGCACCAAGAGACGCGGTTTGTTTTGGGACCTCGGTCAAATTGTGTGGGATCCACCGTGAGCACAGCTTTCTCACACCCAAATGTTTGTGTAGGATTTATTGTATTTGACTTATGCCTATGTCTAAGGATGCGCGAATCTAATGGTAGGTCACATGCCTGTCTGTTTCAATCATACAGCGCACAGCATCGATGTTTTTGTTGTTCACAGCGGTGGGCGACCATTGCGAGATTCGTCAATGAGATTGACACGACCGCGCTTGAATTCTGCAAACCAGCTATAAATAGTCGTCTTGCATGGTGCTTCATCGCCAAAAGCAGATTGAAGCCGAGCGATGCTCTGTTGAGCTGTCAAATTACACTTAAAATCGTAGAAAATCATACTACGAAAATTTTCCCGAGTTAAATCCATGTTAATGTAGACACGCAATTTTTAAAATGGCGCCACAATGTAAAAACAATTGACAGACAGATGAAACAAACTGCATTCTACAGCCAAAGAGTTCCATTTTCAAATGTTGTAATTAGTTTTTAAATATTGATTGTGTAAGTGGCCAGTTCCGGAATCTTTTAGTGTGACCTATGTAGTATTATTTAACGTATTTATCACGTTTATTTACCGAGACGTTTTCCTTACGATTATGTGTCCGGCACCGCATACTGCAGCGTTGTGCGTTTTGTGATCAAGAGAACAAGGCAATTTCATCCTATCTGGTCGTCCTACACTACGTTTGCCGAGTCGTTGTATCTACTCAAGTCATGTCGTGATTTCTAGGGTATCATTTGAAACCTAATAACCACTGTTGTAAACGAGTTCTTGAGTGGAGACCGCGAATCGGCAAACGTAGTTTAGGACGACCAGGTGGGA
This sequence comes from Eupithecia inturbata, assembly GCA_963662085.1. Lineage (NCBI taxonomy): Eukaryota > Metazoa > Arthropoda > Insecta > Lepidoptera > Geometridae > Eupithecia > Eupithecia inturbata. Next base: position 4,569,922 of record OY759177.1, read on the forward strand.
TGACGACCTACAAAAGACTGCAGTCAGATGCTGAATGCAACAAGCTGAAGACAGGGTGCTGTGGCGCTCATTAAGGGAGGTCTATAATTTGACAGCACTAAAGTTATTCCTTTTTTCGGTCGATATGAAAGGGAAGGCAATATTTTTTAAAATCACATCATGGCAAATTAGTTTTAGCGACATCTGAGTTAACGTCACTATCTTATTTTCAGGGCAGGCCCTGCAGCACTTGACGGGTCTAATGAGGACGAAAGGGGAGGAGCCGCTAGGTGTCCTGCAAGGCTACGAGCAGACTTACAATGACGGCGCCAGAAGGTTATTTTACAGACCTAGCTTTAGTACTAGCCAGTGGCATAGAAGTTATGCACTTATGTAATGTATATCTATATATATAAAAGAAAGTCGTGTTAGTTACACTATTTATAACTCAAGAATGGCTGAACGGATCTCGGTGAAATTTGGCAGCGAGGTAGATGGTATACCGGGGTCGGACATAGGCTACCTTTTATTTCGGAAAAAAGCGTGCGAAGCCGCGGGCTGCAGCTAGTATCAAATAAAATACAAAATTGTTGTTTTAGAACCTAAGTTGTATTTCGTATTTATTTATTTAGGAACTAGTACGATTTAAATTATCCAATTACACTGATGATGTGACATTATGTATTTTGAACGACCCACATTTATATATTGCTTCCTGAATTGGTAAAATATCAGGAAGAACCATATCAGCTGTAATTTTAACAGGTGACGTGTTTTATAATCGTTAAATTTTTTCCCCAAATATTTCCAGTCCTTAAACTTAATTAGTTTATTGATATGACTATAATGAACTAAATTATGTTTATAGATTGGACGATGCCTATAGTATAGCCTCTGATAAGGTCGACAAAGGAGCCTATGAGAACGTGAGAGCAAAACTGCACGCTCTGAACCAAGAAATACCGTCGGATACACATCATGAGCACATGCCTGGTACTTCAACGTTGCTTTGTATTTCAGTGTTCTATTGTTTATTTATTTATTTCATAATAGACGAGCAGCTGTGGCTAATGTGTCTCTATCTACATATATCACAAAGTGTTGAATTTAGTCATTGCGTGAGTTCGTTTTCTCGAGTGTGTCGTATATTCATTCATTCATCTTCTTCTTTATTATTATGTCGTATTGCTAAGTCATTATGATCTCGCTCTGCCTATCCTTTTTTCCTATCTACATATATCACACAGTATTGAATTCGTGACTTCATTATGTCGAGTGTGTCGTATATTCATTCATTCATCTTCTTTTTTATTATGTCGTATAGCTAGTCATTATGATCACGCACTATCTGTCCTTTTTTCCTCTTGAATATCTTTAATTTAAAATTACAATACCTCTAAATATCGTGCACCTGTATAGACTAAAGGAAAAACAAATACAAGACAAGACCCATCAAGAGCGAGTGTAACTCGCGCGCTGAAGGTTTTGAACGTTTGTCATTTATATAAATATGTACTGTAGATTACGGTTAGAGACTTCGCGTTTTAATTAATAGGTACCTAAAAATTGTGGGGGCGAATGGTAAATTTTTTTTTACTTTTATCAAAATATTTTGAAAAATATGAAACCTACAAAAATTGCAAACCTATTTTAAAATGTACAAACTGATGCCTTTCATTTGATATCCCACTGGACCTTGTAGGTTTCTTTTATAATTACGACACCACAATTTGTAGTGAAAATTTTCATTCTTGTATTCATTTTTTTTTTCTTTAAATCTGTACATGCGCACGAAATGTATTGTATGTATTAAAAGATTCCAATTAAAAACTCGTCGTATCAAAAACTTTGAATTATCAAAAAATAGCTCTTTTCATTTACTGTCGAATAACAAATATCTCGATTTTAAATAACTAGTTTTAATAGGCGAAAAATGTTTTAGGAGTTTTAGCTATGGAATGTTGAGTTATTTTACTATTAAATACTTTACAAAAATATCGCTAGAATACGTGAATTGTGACCCGTGTTTTTATGTGCTTTTCTTAAACTAAAAAGTCGCTAAGTGCATTTAATGTTATTATAGTTCAGTATTGATTTGAGACGTGAGCGCAGGTAGCGATGTTTTAGCTAAGTATTGTGGGCTAACGTTCTTTTAGCGTAGGATTCGCACAAAGTTGAAAGTTGTTTAAAATAAATTAGTATGACGCGTTGGGATATTTTTTCTCCCATTGAGTCACACTGTTACGCGTTGCAACATTTTTTATAGAAGAGTTCCCAACATGTTACACTTGTGTAACAGTGTTACTTGATGGGGAAAAGAAAATCCCAACGAGTCACACTGTGATCGGATCTGGTGTGACTCGTTGGGAACCCATTGCTGTGACGTCACAAAGATGGCTGCCGATTATACCAAGTTTTTGCTTATTTCTCGAGTTCTATTGCATCAATTTCGTTGTTCGATATGTCATTAAAGTAATTTAATGAAAATGATTTATTTATTTATTTATTTATTTTTTTGCCTATGGCTGCTTTATAAAACCTGCTAATTAAGTTTTATGGTGGTTAAAATATTAAGAAAATAGATTTTTAACATATCTTAAATGTTCCTTACTTACATGCATAAATGTTAAATGTCCATAGACCAGCGCGAACCACTGTTTTAATAGACGAGTCAAAGACGAATATACAGGTCTGCTCTTAATATGGTTTTAACACGTTTTAATAACCGAATTACTGAAATTTTATTTGAATCGGAAGTGAAAAATTATATAATCTGAGTGATTTTTCGTCGAAGTTGTCAAGTTTCAAACACCATTAATAAATGTTTATCAAAGTTCTATTAGCATACATCGAGTTTAAAGGAGAAAAGTTTGTTCTTATGATTTTGTTTCATTTTAGAAGCAGAACTCTTGAAATTTTCTTGAAAATCGTCTTTGAAAAGTAAGAAACTCTTGAGTTATGTGCGTCGCATTTGTATGTCTAGATTCAAAGACCTGTAAAGCAAACAAAAACGAAATTAGAAAAAACGTAGAACAAAAGTTGATCCCCTTGGGGTCCAGAATCACCCCCTTTTGGTTTAGTACACACGTTACGTGGCACTCTCTATAGAAGAGACGGCTACGAAAATCGAAGGAGAAGAACTTTTCGCTCCAAACTAAGTCCTTTATTGGTTGCAGGCATTATTGAAGAGTCTTCCAAATACCTGGCCAGGCCATTTCCTGACAACGAGTCCGAAAAGCGCAAACTACTGGCAGATTTGATGGCGCGGAAGGGAAGTGAAGAATTTGACAAAGAAAAATTGTACAAGGTTAACTATAAAGAAGCAGGAGCGGAGTAAGTTATCTTATCATTTATCATGATTATTATCTCGGGCGTAACACGTCCACTGCTTAGTTTAGTTTACATTTTAGTGACATGAACGATCGTTGAACGTTGGTTCACTGATGGTTAAACCACGACTAGAATAAACTGTTGAAGATATTAAGTAGGTAAACACGTGTTTTTTTTTAATAATAAATTCCTATAATAGATAATGTTAATAATACATTGTACATGCATTGCAATAGAGTTTATTTTAAAAAATCACTGTCCTCTCAACCGTTATAGAGTCGCGCGCATGGCGAAACTGAGATAGTAATTATTGGCGATACAAGCAAGTGTGAAGAGAACGGAATGCTTGATAGACGGGTGGCTAGCTGGCTAGAGAAACAGTTTCGGCAACGCTCGACGTTGGACTTCGCAATGCAAATGTCGTTCACATGTAAACCAGTTTATCAGTGGACTGTAAACCTGTCTAACAGTTGACGGCTAACAAACTGTTTAAAAAAAACTGTTAATTCATTCAACGACCACTACTAGTTTGCTGGTGTAACCAGCCTTACTCCGTTCAGAAGCGCAGACTCTTCCTGGAATCTTCGCAGGCGTCGCGGAGTTACCTCGAGTGTAGAGAACACTGAGACATAAACACCCCCAATTGCTGCAATAACCGGTACTGCGCTGCCCGTCTTGCGACTTTTACCAGGCCGCTGGACCTTTTATAGGGCCTGCTTGCCTAAACTACGTTGAACGACCACGTACTCAACAGCCCTTTGGCCCCAACGATCCTCGATTTGCGAGCTGTGTGCCCTACCTGCTGCCATCGCTAGTTTCATCAGTGCTTTCTATAAATTCAGAAGAGTATCGCTGCGGTTTTGGTTTAGGTATACTTACGCTCTTTAGAGATTTTAACATAATATGCTAACTTTTTGAGCTTGATCTTGGACACCACACCACTTGGTCATAGGTTTTGTGACAAAACTAATGTTTTTCTCTCAATAACTCTGTTTACTCCTGTGTTTCAAAATAGGATTCACATAACATTTTCAAAGTGCGAACAGAGAATTGAATGTAACAACATTGAATGTAAAAAATTCTGAATACAAAAAGTAGATTATTGGAACGGCAACATTTTGTTGAATACACGATAGGTACACTAATCAATAACGATTATCGTTAGATTTAATTGACATCCATTCTAAATCATCATCATCTAAAGTAGACCGGTTGACAACATAATAATCTTACAGAATAGAAAAGGCCCCCCTTGGACCGACCATCGCAAAGGATCGGCAGAGAGCAGCTGCAAGTGAGACAAAAATCAACAACGTTATACCCCACAAGAAGCTGCAAGAAGTATTGAAAAGTAGGTACCTACCCAACTTAAAATATTACCCCCCTATTCATAATGGTCTGCTTACTTAAGAGGGCACATAGCGCATCATTTTGTGAAAAAGATAGGTATAGGATTTCGCGTTCATAGGACAGGCATACGTTTTTGCAAAAGCGTAATCGCAAAAATTTAATTTTTGCGTATTTACAAGAAAACTACACAATTTATGAAGAAACTGGTTCAAGGAACCAAATAATTAGTACATAACCTACGAATCAAAGGCTTATTCCATTCATCCCCGTTGAAGATCCCCGTCAACGGGGAACAATGAACTTTTGGTTCACTATTCCCCGTTGACGCCGATTCGAGCTTGTAACGGGGAATAATGAACTAAAAAGTTCATTATTCCCCGTTGCGTCAAAAATAAAATAGTAATAATTTTTAGAATCATGTTTTTGTTTATTTATAAGGTAAAGATCACTTATTGATTATTTTTATAATCATATTAAATTGCCGTGGAAACTATTTATTAAACTTAATCAAATCAGATTTTTTTCCTATTTCTTTTTTATGTTTCTTCAATAAAATCACAGAACTATAAAAAAACATAAGCATTATAAAATAAAATACAGATATGTACTTATGTAATCACAGATTTTACGTTTAATAATACCTACAATCACAGTTTAACAGTTAAATCAGTCTTATATACCTAACCAAATTACAGTTTGTTACAATTATTAATTAAATAGGTAACATTAAAAACATAATATTCCTATATATGTATATACCTAATACAATCACAGATTGTTACAATTATTAATTTAAAAAGTAGCATTAAAAAAATAATATTCTTATATGTATGTAATAAAATAACAGATTGATAACCCCCGTTACAAGCTCGGATCGGCGTCAACGGGGAATAGTGAACAAAAAGTTCATTGTTCCCCGTTGACGGGGATCTTCAACGGGGAAGAATGGAATAAGCCGAATCAAAATATAAATCATTTTAATAGACCGCAGGGTTCCTGAGGTCTCGACCGAATAATGTGCGAAACAGTGCACTTTCATGTTATTTTTTATCGTATGTTTTTTTCGCATTCATGTTTTCACGTTCAAGGAACCAAAGTAATATGTTGAATTTTATGTAGTTAATTCGAGTATTTTACCACGGGGATCCCGTGAGTACTGATATCTAGTCCTAGTTTGTCTACCAAACCCGTTAGGTTCGCCCCTTATAACAGTTGCTAAGCGATTATTTCTCACTCTGACTTATGTCAATAGAAGAAGACAGTGAGAGATAGCAATGCTCTAAAATAGCAGACTACTATGAATAAAGGGGTTAGGGTTTCGTATAGTGTTACAGTCACCTCTGTAGTGTGTCATAGGTTTTATGTAGACTGTAATTTAGACAACTTAGAAGAATAAAGCTAATAATATTGATTTGATATTTACTAATAATATTCATTCATTCATTCATTCAATATTTATGGTGCAATAAAGTGATACTCTATTCTATTCTAAATCTTAATTCCATTTGGTGTTTTCAGCTGGAGTAAAGGAATCCGCCTCTCACTTAGCAAATACTGTTGCTGGTCGGGGTAAGGATTTTTTTTTCTAAATATTAATATATTTTTTCTAAATAGTGACTGTCGTCTCTAATTTTTCATAGTTTATAAAATGTAAATCCTGTTATTGGCTGTAAGTAATATTTTTAGGTTTAGTTAATTTTTTTTGAGAGAGCTGTGGATTTTGTGTAATTTATAAAATAAAAATATAATTGGTGGTGTTTTTCGCACGCTTGGATAGAATCTGCGCTTCTTTTTAGCCGAGTTTAAAAAAAGGTCGAGGTTCTACGTTCGGCTGTAGAGATGTATGTACATACATATGTTCGTCGATTTCTCCGTGATTATTATAAATCTATTTTGAAAATTATATCGTTGTTTTGGTGAGGTGGTCCCATAAAAAGTTATTCCCGAATGATTAGTATTTGTCCCACGAAACTTAAAAACATTGTAAATATTAGAATTAGAAGTCTGTTTTTATTTTATTCATAACAATCAAGTTATTAACCTAAGCGCAATCATGTTCCTTCTTACGCTTTATTCACGTTATAGACAAGCGTAAAAATACCGGAATAAAGTGGCAAGTACGCTGTGTGACATTTCCAGCATTATTCATAAGTATTATAAATAAAAGAATATTTGGTACTAGGTGAAGCATTGCAAGAGATTCACGACGCTTTGAAGAAAGAAGGGGATAAAGAATTCATGACGATTGGCAATTTTTCAAAGAACCATCAAGAAGCCGCTGATATGTTAGTTACCTACACTAGTGATAACTTCATGAATGAAATGGCGGCAGTCACACTCGACGAATCGCCTCGTCGAATGTCTCGGGCGCTCGCTCTCAACGAGAGGCTCCATGTACGTACACACCCGTTGACTCACTCAACTGTGTTCAACTGTGGCTGAGACGAGATCTTTCCAGAGACTCCGGGCGAAATGCACCGTACATTGCACACACTTTTTCTTGGCCTGTCTCGTGGCGTCTCGTGAGCGTGTACTGCTGCCATAATCTACTCTACTAATTTCTTCCTCTATTTTAATCATATCTCAATAATAACGCTAGTGTTCTTTGAGCACAAAACGCGACTTCAATGATATATCAGCATTTATGTAATGTGTTCATCATCGCCATCTTAGGCCTTTGTAATTTTAACATGGTGAGATGTCTACCAGATGCAATCGATATTGTTCATGGCAATATCGATCGCATCTACGACTGACAAAATTAGTGTTGATTGGTTTATAACACGCGTACTGAGGTCATAAGTACGTAGTATCTCCTACGAGGTAATAGATAAATATTAACCCTGTGTTTGTGTTACGGAACCCTGGCCCTTGCCGGATTTGGCATCTAATTATATAACTGACGGCATAAGATGTTTAATTATTCTTCTCATAGGATGAATGACCAATTGAATTAAAATTATAACTTCATAACAGAAATCGGAATAATCGAATTTCTACTTAGATTATCCCACAAATAATATTTCATTTATGTTTAGAATCGCTGATGCACACTTTGGAGATCCGATCCCACACCCGGTTGCAAAGGATATGGCCGCAGAAAAAATGGGCAGGCTCGATACCGCTGGCTCGCCTCTAGCTAAAAAATACATGGGCGGTATGGAATGGATTATTTTGTTAGCCATCCGCACATTGGCTACTATCGCTTAACCAACTGCTAGTTAGTAGTTTATTAGTCGACGAAGGATTGTGGATGGAAAGGTCGAAAGCAGAAAGTTCAGACTTCGTAACTTCGGACATGTTAGGAGAGAAACATACTTACTACAATAATAATAAAGTTCTTATCCCTGTGAGGTGAGCCCTGGGAGTTAGCGTAGGCCGATGGTTTTTTGCTTACATCTGATAAACGATGCGCCATTGAAATTTAGATATACTACCTATATAATGAAAGCTGGCAAAATTCTTTACAACTTTGGTTCTATACAACGGGGTTGTAGTTTCCATCATTACATTACTGACTGACTTGAATATGAAATATCATACCCTAAAATTAACCGTTTGCATTTTATGCAAATAAAGCGCACGCCATTGTAGCTAGTGTCCGGGCTCAGGCTTAGATGCCGATTACATAAAACATAACATAAACATTTATTTATTTCTTCGAAGATTACAACTACCTACCTATCTAGTTTGGTACAAATAATATTTTACAAACAATAAACATTACGGTAAACATTAGTAAGCAGGAGGTAGGTTTTGTAATAAAGTATGACTAAAGTAATAAGAAAATAACTATTGAGGTTTTCGCAGCATGCAGGAAACAAAAGGTAATTATTTGGTGTTCATCTTTTATTCAGCAGTTACATGACCTGTACGACATCTGTCGCACATTCTACCATAAACACTTATCTATTCTATAGGTACCATAAACATTGTATTGGATAGGTACTAATTTCAACAATAACACGAATTACTTTAAGCCTACGACTATATTGTTATTTGGTATGTTATCAGTACCAGAGCCTTAGTAGACAGACACTCGCCCGTACTAGTAGCAAACTGTAGCATTACGGCCGGACGTCATGAAACAGAACGGCAACAGGACCCCTTGTTTAGATTTTTGACGAATGTGTATTTGTTAAACCGAGTTATCTAAAAATCTACAAAATAGTCTCTTTATGGTAACTACAAAGTATTGATCTGGTTTTTAATGTTTTCAGAGACACAGAACTTAGCTTCAGGTTATCTTGCTGACGTGGCTATAAAAGAGAGTGAGTTATACGTAATTATGTTTTTCAGCTGGCTTTACTGTTTCTGTCAACGCAAAATTGATTATTATTTCCAATAGAGCCCAATAGAGAGATATTTGCAATAGAGCAATTAGAGCCAAAGACAGGATTAGATTTTGCTCACAGATGATCGAAGACGGTAACCGTCGTGAGCATGTGAAAACCGCCTACTGTGTATTTGGTACGACATGGTGACTGTGCGACTGTGCGTGTCGTTACCTTGTGCATGTGGAAGGTCCATTATTAATCTTCTTATTTTACTTAGGTGGCTTAGACGCTAAAGGGTTGGCGGCCTTGAGTGGAAAGGGAGCTGCAGGCGCCGCAGGTATAGTATCTATGGCTGTCTACACACCTGAGGGCGTCCCGGCGGCCCGCCGCGAGTACAAACCCGGCGGCACAACGCGCGCGCATGCCGTCGGTAAAATTGTTACAAAATAAGACAGCTGGCCTTGCCCGGCGGGTTGTGCCGCCGAGCCGAAGGCTCAGGGGTGTAGACAGCGCGAGTCGTTGCGTGTCGTTACCTTGTGCATGTGGAAGGGCCGTTATTAACCCACTTTATTTGCTTAGGTGGCTTAGACGCTGAAGAGTTGGCGGCCTTGAGCAGAAAGGGAGCTGCAGGCGCTGCAGGTATAGTATCTATAACAGCGCGAGTGGTCATCACGGTATGGAGGCTAATGATAGGAACAATAACTAATACCCGCTGGGGTACCTGAACGTGTTCTTGAGTGGAGAACGCGACTCAGCAAGCGTAGAAACGCCCCCCGGCTCGGTCGGATTACGACCTGCGAAAGACTGCAGGCTGATGCGGCAATATGAAGTCAGGGCACTATGACGTTCATTAGGGGAGGATTATGTATGTATGACTAACATGTGCTGACGATGATGATGATGGATAGGAACGAAAACGTAGTCGAACTCGTCCGAACGCGCGATAAGTCGCGCAGACGACTGATGCTCAGGACCGAGATATCGTTGGGTGATTTCTATGTTCTACGTTTGGACTGATATTGTTTATATATGATGAATATTATTTGTTTTACCTACAGGAGCAGACGGGGCCGGCGGTTCAACGGAAACAGAAGAACAGAGAAGGAAAAGACTCGGCTTGCCGCCAGAAACGAACGCAGAGCGGTCTGATAGAATAGAGGCGGAAAGGCGGCAAAGGCTAGGTTTGCCGCCCGAAACAGCGGCAGAGCGGGCCGCAAGACATAAACTAGAAAGCGAGCGAAGTAGTGGTGGTATGTATTCAAACTATGGTATCGATTGTGTTAAATTAACGAAACGAATTTGGTATGCGTCACAGACAAAACCAGATATCATTGACGTATTATTAGGGATAGACTATGTACTCACATTGATTTCAAGTAAAATAGCTTAGGCTTGATGTATCGTACCCATTGAGCACGTACCCAGTAGAGAGGAAAAATGGTCTTTCGAATTCCGAAACTGATCACTAATGCAATGTCAACTCTCGCTCGCTATGTAGTGTTGTGCTGACATAATAAAATAATGTATCGATACTCCCGATATAACAAGAAGTAATTAAAATTTATCAATTTGATTACTACCTAAGTTATTTGATCAGTGTAGCTTTTATAAAAACTCCGGGATTTTACATATTATTTCATCGATATAGTAAAAAATTTAACTATATTTTTTTTTTACAATACTCATTCATTTTCAAAAATAGAAAGAGATTGCTCCTGATAATTAAGATGACCTATGTGGCTATGTACTCCCGCGATTCTTATTAATGGTAACTTCCTTTATAATTAGTTCTTTCTATCCAATATAACAATGGCACACTTGTAGTTAAACACGTATTTGATTTGTTTGCATTTTAAAAATCATAAATTCACTAATACAATTTAATAATTTTCGCGACGGTCATAGTTTATAAACATGCATTTGCTTGCCCAACTCGAGTGTGATGCCAATCGAGTGCAGTTGTCGCCGCAGTGATTAGGCGGAATTGTTGTCTAAACAAAATTAATGACATTTCCTCTCTATTGGGTATGTGCTCGATGATCGTACCATACATTGAAATACACACATTGGTAAGTTACACCCTCCTTTTCACATTGCCCTCCTGTCTCTTATACCTACTGATCAAAAAGTTCTATTAGACCAACTGAGGTTGGAATACTAAAAACAAAAATCTTTACAACTTTGTTCTTTATAACGGGGTTGTAGTTTCCATCATTACATTACTGACTGATTTGACTATGAAAAAGCATATCCCAAACATAACCATTTGCAATTTATGCAAATAAAGCGCACGCCATTGTAGCTAGTGTCCGGGCTCAGGCTTAGATGCCGATTACATAATACATAACATAAACATTTATTTATTTCTTCAAAGATTACAGCTACCTATGTAGTTTGGTACAAATAATATTTTGGTAAACATTAGTAGGAGCGTTTTGTAAAATATGAATAAAATAAAAAGAAAATAACACGAATTACTTTAAGCCTACGATTATTTTGTTATTTGGTATGTTATCAGTACCAGAACCTTAGTAGACAGACAGTCCCCCGTACTAGTAGAAAACTGTGGCATTACGGCCGGACGTCATGAACAGGACGGCAACAGGACCCCTTGTTTAGACATTTGACGAATGTGTATTTGTTAAACCGAGAGTTATCTAAAAATCTACAAAATAATCTGTATAAGGTAACTACAAAGTATTGATCTGGTTTTTAATGTTTTCAGAGACACAGAACTTAGCTTCAGGTTATCTTGCTGACGTGGCTATAAAAGACACTCTCTTTGTGTTGATAAGTTATACGTTATTATGTTAATCTAATCTAGTTAGGTAACTATATATTTTGTAGCCGTTAGCTTTTCCTGAATAAATGAAATGAAATACGTTTTTCAGCTGGCTTTACTGTTTCTGTCAATGCAAAATTCATTATTATTTCCAATATAGGGCCAAAGACAGGCTGAGATTTTGCTCACAGATGATAGAAGACGGCAACCGTCGTGAGCATGTGAAAAACTCCTACTGTGTATTTGGTACGACATGGTGACTGTGCGACTGTGCGTGTCGTTACCTTGTGCATGTGGAAGTTCCGTTATTAATCTTCTTATTTTGCTTAGGTGGCTTAGACGCTGAAGGGTTGGCGGCCTTGAGCGGAAAGGGAGCTGCAGGCGCCGCAGGTATAGTATCTATGGCTGTCTACACACCCGAGGGCGTCCCGGCGGCCCGCCGCGATTACAAACCCGGCGGCACAACGCGCGCGCATGCCGTCGGTAAAATTGTTACAAAATAAGACAGCTGGCCTTGCCCGGCGGGTTGTGCCGCCGAGCCGAAGGCTCAGGGGTGTAGACAGCGCGAGTCGTTGCGTGTCGTTACCTTGTGCATGTGGAAGGGCCGTTATTAACCCACTTATTTTGCTTAGGTGGCTTAGACGCTGAAGGGTTGGCGGCCTTGAGCGGAAAGGGAGCTGCAGGCGCCGCAGGTATAGTATCTATGGCTGTCTACACACCGAGGGCGGCCCGGCGGCCCGCCGCGAGTACATACCCGGCGGCATAACGCACGCGCATGCCGTCGGCAAAATTGTTACAAAATAAGGCAGCTGGCCTTGCCCGGCGGGTTGGGCCGCCGGGCCGAAGGCTCAGGTGTGTAGACAGCGCGAGTCGTTGCGTGTCGTTACCTTGTGCATGTGGAAGGGCCGTTATTAACCCACTTTATTTGCTTAGGTGGCTTAGACGCTGAAGGGTTGGCGGCCTTGAGCAGAAAGGGACCTGCAGGCGCTGCAGGTATAGTATCAATAACAGCGCGAGTGGTCATCACGGTATGGAGGCTAATGATAGGAACAATAACTAATACCCGCTGGGGTACCTGAACGTGTTCTTGAGTGGAGAACGCGACTCAGCAAGCGTAGAAACGCCCCCCGGCTCGGTCGGATTACGACCTGCGAAAGACTGCAGGCTGATGCGGCAATATGAAGTCAGGGCACTATGACGTTCATTAGGGGAGGATTATGTATGTATGACTAACATGTGCTGATGATGGATAGGAACGAAAACGTAGTCGAACTCGTCCGAACGCGCGATAAGTCGCGCAGACGACTGATGCTCAGGACCGAGATATCGTTGGGTGATTTCTATGTTCTACGTTTGGACTGATATTGTTTATGTATGATGAATATTATTTGTTTTACCTACAGGAGCAGACGGGGCCGGCGGTTCAACGGAAACAGAAGAACAGAGAAGGAAAAGACTCGGCTTGCCGCCAGAAACGAACGCAGAGCGGTCTGATAGAATAGAGGCGGAAAGGCGGCAAAGGCTAGGTTTGCCGCCCGAAACAGCGGCAGAGCGGGCCGCAAGACATAAACTAGAAAGCGAGCGAAGTAGTGGTGGTATGTATTCAAACTATGGTATCGATTGTGTTAAATTAACGAAACGAATTTGGTATGCGTCACAGACAAAACCAGATATCATTGACGTATTATTAGGGATAGACTATGTACTCACATTGATTTCAAGTAAAATAGCTTAGGCTTGGTGTATCGTACCCATCGAGCACATACCCAGTAGAGAGGAAAAATGGTCTTTCGAATTCCGAAACTGATCACTAATGCAATGTCAACTCTCGCTCGCTATGTAGTGTTGTGCTGACATAATAAAATAATGTATCGATACTCCCGATATAACAAGAAGTAATTAAAATGTATCAATTTGATTACCTAAGTCATTTGATCAGTGTAGCTTTTATAAAAACTCTGGGATTTTACATATTATTTCATCGATATAGTAAAAAGTTTAACTATATTTTTTTTTACAATACTCATTCATTTTCAAATATAGAAAGAGATTGCTCATAGTGATAATTAAGATGACCTATGTAGTCCCGCGATTCTTATTAATGGTAACTTCCTTTATAATTAGTTATTTCTATCTAGTATAACAATGGCACACTTGTAGTTAAACACGTATTTGATTTGTTTGCATTTTAAAAATCATAAATTCACTAATACTATTGAATAATTTTCGCGACGGTCATAGTTTATAAACATGCATTTGCTTGCCCAACTCGAGTGTGATACCAATCGAGTGCAGTGGTCGCCGCAGTGATGTGGCAGAATTGTTGTCTAAACAAAATTAATGACATATCCTCTCTATTGGGTATGTGCTCGATGATCGTACCATACATTGAAATACACACATTGGTAAATTACACCCTCCTTTTCACATTGCCCATAGAATAGACAGGGGTAGAGAGAGCCACCAGAGTAGTCGTACGAGCGAGACAGTAATGGCGATCGGCTTACAAGGTTTTCGAAGCAGCGATGATTTCCTACAAAATGTATGGGAATAGTTTTTTGCGATTTTTGACTTTGAAAAAAAAAACGAAAAAAAAATAGTAATAATAAAATAGAAAACAGGATCGATTAGCATGTGTTTTTTTGTGTACTTAATATGCCCGTTTTCTTGCTAACTGTACATTTTTTTTAAATTTGTAAATGGGGATGAACATTTCTCAAAAAATACAGATAGTCTCCTAAGCCTATACTACGCCGGTTAAGGTACCTCTCCATACTGCCCCGTCGAAAAAACCCGCCTGTACACATAGATATTTTTTATTATGCATAGAGTACACCCAGAACCCCCGGAACCTGGAACAAATATCTGCAGATTGCATTTGTCCCCAAGGCGGGAATCGAACCCGCAACCTCCTGCGTCGCAGGCGGATCTTCGCCCGCTGGGACACTGAGGTCGTTAACCTCACTTCCTTAAATAATACAGGAGGAGCCGGGGCTGAGACTGACGCAGCGGCTGCAATAAGAACAGAAGAACAGAGAAGAAAAGCACTCGGCTTACCGCCGGAAACAGACGTAGAGCGCTCGAACAGATTAGAAGCGGAAAGGAGACAAAGACTAGGGCTACCACCAGAAACAGCCGAAGAGCAGTCGAACCGATTAGAGGCGGAAAGGAGGAAAAAACTTGGGTTACCACGCGAAACAGAAGAAGAACGCGCTACTAGATTAGAAATGGAAAGGAGGAAAAGACTAGGCCTACCACCAGAAACTGAGCAAGAGCGGCTCGCAAGGCAGAAACAAGAAAGGGAACGAAGGAAGGGCGGTATGTATTCAAACTTCGGTGTCGACTTTGCTGAACCAAACTTATATAATACGCGCTGTCCTTTTACCTTGTACCCATCCCTAAATTGATTAGCTGCCTAATTAATACAGCTTGAAAGGCTTAGATCAGAAAACGATGTGTTCTAGCAAGACCACGAAATATATTTTTTTTGGGGGCTAGTTATTGAAGTTAGTGACTTAGGTCGAATTTCAACGTTTCAATTGAACCCGTTCAATATAAGATAAACTCAGTTTAGCGCTTTAAACGAGTTCAGCGCATTTCAACGACATAAAGTTGATTCGGATCAAGCTGAACTTAGTTTAACTTCTGAACGCCCAATTTTCGGCGTTTTGCCAATAAACCGAGTTCAAGAGCTTTCATGTCACACAATGTCAAACACGACGAAAAACAACGGACAGGCTGACATTCATCCATTCAAAGTCGGATGTAAACTTCGTATTCATAAACGCGTACAAAATGTAGCTGGTGAAATCGGTGTGAAGTAAAGCGAGATCAAAATAAAATTTGACCTCGATTAAGCTGAACTTAGTTCTGTTGAACTAAGTTTTGACAACGCACGGTGAAATTAGACCTTAAGTAAACATATTTATTTTAAACCAGACAGACATACAAACACAGGACAAAACAAGTGTTTCTTGAGGGACTCGCAATCGCAATCCTTAATCCCATACACATGCTCTAATCAGCTAAATGATGTCGTGATATTTTTGATCATCTTTTAATTTTATCACGGTTGAAAGGAAATTAATCTCTACGCTCGACGTTATTTTTTTATTTATTGTAATACTTTGAACGTCTTCATACGCAAAATGTGAAATATACCTATACCTATTATAGGTATAGGAAATTTTATAGGGCATTCTATAATAGAATGCCCTATAAAATTGAATTTTGACGTTTCCAGGATTGGTTGGAGACGACCCTGAGCGCGATGCAGCTATGCGCTTGTTACACTCGCAGCTTCAGGCCAAAGGCAACGAAATATTCTACAAGCAACCGCAATCCGAACTCACTCATAAAGAGGCTTCTGATTGGTGAGTTACTTTTGCTATTTTTTCCTGACTGGCCTGAATTATTTACTTACCATCGTCGCCCAGTAACTCAAAGTGTCTCTTGGCCTTCGACTCCAGAGATCGCCAGTTGTCAATATTTTGGCTGATTAAGTTGTCCCTTGCCGTTTCAGTCCAGTTGGTGATGTTATAGGTACGAAGTTCCTGTAGATCTTTCTCGACTTCGTCTACTTTACTGATCCTTGATTTTCCATCTCCATAATTTAAAAATAATCTCGGATAAATAAATAAAAATTGCTGAACAATCCATACAGCACATCTCCTACACCTAACTTAAGTAATTTACTTATTGTGTATTTCGTCTCGATGTAACATGTGCATTAATTCAATTTCTACAAACATAATCAGATAAGCGCCCTAGTAATTTGGTTCGAAAAAGATAGTTTAGGTACCTAGAAAGTATGCCCGGAGTTTTGAAAATGGGTAATTTTATAAATTTCGATGTGCTCTTTTCAACTTTGCTACCTCGTATGATTGCCGCTTGCGCCGCCATGTTGGAAAAATTGCACCTAGTAGCAGTTTTATGGCAATATCTCCCTTCGGACTCATTTTACGATATATATACATAAATACAAAATTAAACTAGAGAAAATTTTCTACAATTTAAAGTTAAACCATTTTTTGTAATATCAATAGTTTTGGCGTACGAGCGCCGCAAATTATTATTCACCTACCAACACGTGCTTTTCGTATACCTATTTGTAAAGAAACTATTTCAGTTTATCTTTATGTTTGTATTTGCCGTGCTACCTATCGACACGGCTTGGTCTAATAATCCCCTTAATGATTTCCCCTTAAGGGGATTATTAGACAAAAAAGTCTAATTATCCCCTTAGCATCTCATTTCAGTGGTGTAAGGGGATAATTAGACAAAAAAAGTCTAATAATCCCCTTAACCATGTAATAAAATTTAACTTAGCCATAACTAGCCTATAATTTAACATGTCATCCGACCCACACGGTAGCGCTCACTTGTGAAATGCTTAATCACAGTCACACATCCAAGGCCTGGCCGGGCCGAACTTTGCTTAACATTGCTGATCGCTCAGAAACACCTAAGCCAGCTGTGCTATGAGTTCTACAAATCAAATAAAAACAACTAAATAATCGCAGAATCTTTATTTATTTTACATACCTAGCAAACCAAATCTTCGTACAATTTTCATAAAACCTCTCATCAATTCTCATAATAATTTTTATGGTATAGTAATTATTAAGTCTCACACGATTTTTTTTATTTTCTTAAATTAGTTTTTTAATCACAGATTATTAGTTCAGTAATATTGAATAACTATACCTACCTTTGTAATTTACGTTAGTGGTATAACAATAAAATATATTAAAAAAAAATTGTGTACCTACTCTGTCTCAAAATTAAACACCTCAAATTTAAAAACGAATGATGTAGGAAACAGAGAATTTCGTAAAAATGCCAAATAAAATTCAGTGGTTTTTATAGTTTTATAGTTAAGGGGATTATTAGACCAAGCCATCGACACGACTACTGGAATGTCAGGAGAGACATCTGTCTGTCACATTTATAAGTGTCAAACCAGACGTAGGGTCATGAATCAACAAGAAGCGTGAGCGGAAAAGACACGAGGTGGCAAAGTTGAAATTCGGAAAGAGCATACCTGTCGAAATCTATAAAATTACCCATTTTAAAAACTCCAAGAATATTTTGCAGGTAAAGCTACCAAATGCCTGGACTAATATGTATACCATTTTTTAGGCTCAAACAGAAACCGCCTTTCAAAGTGGATAAGACCGTAAGAGAGTCTGGAGACGCCTCGCGACTCAGCAAAAAGTTTGAGAGGAAACTGAGCAATCTCGTCGCTAAGGCAACGCAACCTGCTATGCAGGATACTATGCAAGGTACGTCGATTTTGTGATAATATTAAAAAGAACATTGTTTTACGACTTCATGTTATTTTTCTAGGGTAATGGCAAATTTAATTTTAAAAGATTTCTGATAAGTAGTTAAATTAGTAATTTCATATTTTTGGGGTTTTGAGGTCGGTGTGGAAAACTTAACCTTATGGTCTCGCTTTGTCTGTTTATTTTTCACAGCAACTACCGCAGCTTGAAATTTACAATAATAATACATTTCGTGCCCCTGTACAGATTTAACGAAATATAAAAGAAAAATGAAAATATTCGGTACAAATTGTCCTACAGGCTCATGTGGGGTATCGAATGAAAGGTATCAGTTTGTACATTTCAAAATAGTTTTGAAATTTCTGTAGGTTTCATACTCTTTGAAATATTTTGAAAAAGTCAACAAATTACCCATTTCCCCCTAAGAAGTCTGTGAGTAGAACATTTTTAGAAAAAATACGAAAAATGGGGGGAAAAATTTCAAAAAGGTTGGCTACCTCACCGAGTAAGATTCGAGTAAGGTTTTGTAGGTTTCAAATTTTTTGACTTTTATTTCGATGTTTACAAACATCGAAATAAAAGTCAAAAAATTTTAAAAATTTGAGCGATCCATCTGAAATGTATATAGCGTTTGTAGATATGGATTTTTATTTTACAGGAAAAATATAGAGAAGTCAGTAGAACACTTGTTGTTAAATGTTCAAAAGGGGCGGGAATAATTTACAAAAGGGGGGACCTACCTCACCAAGTGGGGTATCAAATTAAAGGTATCGGTTTGTAGTACATCTCAAAACAGTTTTTGAAATTTCTGTGGGTTAAGTACATAATTCTTGAAATATTTTGAAAAAATCGAAAAATTTACCAATAACCCCTAATCTCCGATGTTTCACAGCGATCTATCTGAAATGTAGGTTGGAACCTACCTACTATTGTAGGATTTCATTTTCTAACAACTCAAACGTTTGAAACCCTCGGCGCGCGAGTTACACTCGCACTTGACGGATCTTGTTTGTTGCAGATGTCGTTATTGAAAGTGCTAGGAATTTGGCAGAAGGATTCGTATCAAAGAGTAAGCAAATGTTTTTTATTAACTTCATGTGCATGAATGTATGAAGAAATGATTAATTATATGAGTCATGTAATTCTTTTAACTTGTTTTTTTGGTAAAAAAGCAAGATCTAACCTAGCCAGTAAAGCATTAATTTCTTTGTTCAGATAATATGGTTTTAATAGTTTGATTCTCCTTTAGATTACAAGACTCTGGTCAAAGAAGGCCTAATAGCCGAAATGCAAAAGAAAGGAAACGAAATTCTTATAGAAGAAAATGGTGCTACCGAGACTTGCTTTTTCGCTGCTCAAAGGCAAGTAGTATTCAGTTATATACAGGATGATCGGTTGCAAAATTTTTATGAATTTTAAATGAAACAATTATGATTATTATGTTCCATAAAGTAAATTAGTAGGTTGGTAGGCTATTACCGGTCACCTAAGCAAAATAGCACACTAATTGCTGAAAAATAAACTTTTTATTGAAAAACTATTAAGAAAACATAAGTTTAACTATTATTCTAATATAGTTAAAACAATACGATAAATTTTTATAATACATATGGCACAATAGAAATTAAAAAAAAGTAGCTTTGACTGGCATTGTCCGACATAGCGGGCAATACCGGTCAGCAGGTTGACAATACCGGTCAGTCAGTTTAACGGCACAAATCACATAATTATGTAATCTTTGGGGGACTCATATCCCATGCATTCAATATGAGCCCAATGCCCACACTGAATGGAATTGTCTTGGCTCCATTTCACTTTCAGTCCTAGCCATCCTGAATATAAAAAGAAAAATAAGTTTTAATATACATAAGAAGTGATTGTGCATAAAACTAAAAACCGACCTGAAATTCCCTAATATTTACAAAAAAATTAAGATTTGCTAAGTAAATAGTAATCCTTCTGAAATAAAATTTTTATAGGGCCATTTTACTTGTATCCGTGACTTGCGGCTAATACGGGTCAGCGGTGGCCGGCATTACCGCCTGTGCACTTTTGAGGTTATTAGTTATTTAAGAAAAAACGTGTCGCAAATTGCTTGAAATCTACAATCAAGCGAATAGTCAGATAACTGACTAGCAAAAATTATTACAGACAATAAATGTAATATGAATATTACGATACTCACCTCTTATTTTCTGCAGCCAGAAAGTTATAAGAAAGTAACGCGAAACACACATGCGTCTTGTTGTCAGTGACGTGAGGTCAAATCTAAGCGGGGGTCAATGCGTCGGGGCAGGGAACAATCACGCCACCCTCTTTGCATGTGTGAGGGCGCGTAAACGAAATATTTTGTAAGAAAGTTTGATGACCGGTATTGTCACCTGACCGGTAATACCCGACTTTACCCTACTTAGATTATGCCATTGCAGGGACAATTCTTATAGGTAGCTTAGGTAGCCTACTCTATTCTCGTGCCTACTTACCTGTGCTATTTCTTTATTATACCTACTCGCGAAATCTTGTCTTCAGGTTGAAGAAAGCAAAGTCCTACGAGGGTTCAGAGCCGTGTGATCAGACAGCGTATTATATTTCCAAAAAGTTGGATGAAATTGTCCGCGTTCGGCCTATGGCAAGGAAACTTACTGGTATCATGAAAGGTTTGTTTAATTATTGTCTTCAAATTATTAAATTTGTCGAGAATCGAAATGAAATGGAGTTTGCGCGGGTGCCGGTCTGCTTCCCTTGACTTCATTAAATCCAATCCTCTGCTATTTTTTGTTCTATTTTACAAAGCTTTACATTTCTTATTTCAGAACACATCAAGGATGCTGCAGCCTATTTATCAGGATTGGTGACAAAGCCAGGTTTGTGAAGTGATTGAATGAATGAATGTTTCTCCTACTTCGCGGCACTTGCACCGGCAAAAGCACTTGCGCAAAAAGACAGTCGTGGCAGTTACACTAGTATGACGGAATTGGTTTCTTATAAATAAATAACTACTATAAAGTAAGCCATCTGCCGTCTGTAGCGTCCTGCGGAATTTCATCACTCTCGCTACAGTAAATAATGTGCAGTCTGCCAAAGTAAATTAATATATTCTCACAATAAATGACACGAATGAAATTGCTTTAGACTCTGACATCGAGGCTTACGTGGCTTTGTTGGGAGAGATGGAAGTAACTGGAGATGCGCTTCTCATTGAAGGAGATATACCTAAATCATACAAAGATTCAGCGGCATAGTAAGTAATAACAAAATTGTATACTATACTCCTTCCACGCTCTTATTTTCTTTTTGGTAGTTTGAATCAAACAGTCATGTTAGATTGATCCGAAATATGCTATCCAAATATCAATCTCAAAATACGTTTTTAATTTCGCATAATTCTTTCAACTGGGGTCATGTACTAAGTGAACTGAACGCATACATCGGACCGGTCACGCTCGGTCTCTTCGTTCATTAGCTTTGTCGTTCCGCAGCCGACCATCTAGCTAACTTCACGCGCACACTGATTTCTTTGCTCTGTATTTTCTTTCGTAATATTAGTTTGCTTTCTGCTTGTACATAATTCCTACTTTAATTTAAATAAAAAAGCGGTTTAGACCTGTTTTTCTATTTATCCGTGTGTCTGTTGTCCCATTGGAGCTTCCGAATGGATTAACCGGTAATGCTTAAGTTTTTTTAAAAGAAAGTATTCTTACATATTTCTGCAAGTGATGTGAAATGATGATACCAAAACCCAACGGATGAAACCAAAACAAAATGTATAAGATTTATTCTACCTAATGTAAAACAAGTTAAGGCTGATGTAAACGTCAAAGGAGAAACGTTAAAAATTGTTAAAAGTACCGTATTCTTAGAAATAACCTTAGATAGTAAACTTCAATGGGGTCCACACATAGACAAGCTATCGAAGAGACCTAGTTCTGCAGCGTATGCAGTCAAAAAAATCCGTCATCTTACAGACGTTGATCTAGACTAATCTATTACAGCTACTTCCATAGTGTTATGTCTTATGGCATACTGCTGTGGGGGAACGCTGCAGATATTAACACCGTATTTGTGCTGCAGAAGAGGGCTGTCAATCTATAATATGGGTCCCAGAAAAACCCTAAGTGAAAAATTCAAAGTAATAAACATAATGACTGTACCATGTCAATATATTTATGAAAACTTGTTGTACACTCATAGGAATGTCAATCTAAAAATAGCGACATACATAATCTAAATACTAGAAATAAGAATAAACTCGATGTGTCCACAACTAGGCTACATAAGATTAATGTCTATCCTAAATTATGTTAAATAGCACTATTATATAAGAAATTAAAATACCTATGCCTACACATAAGTACTTAGGTCCTAGAGGTAATATGTAATTTAAACATTATTTACGAATTACTTATTCTCATTGTAAATGAACTTTTATAGTTTTTATGAGAAATAAAGATTCCTTAACCTCAATGTAATTTTATAAGAGCAATGTATAATACGCTTCTACAACAAAATACCAAATGATTTGAAAAAATTATCAATAAATAAATTTAATCAAATTGTCAAAAATATTCTTTGTAAAGGCTTACTACAAAATATCAGATTATCTAGAGGATAAAAAAGCTTGGGACAAGTTTTGCTCCAACTCAAAAACTAACAACCTAACAAGGTAAAGGTTTCTTGTTCGCTTCTTTACTTTACCTTAAAAAGATTGAAGTGGACAAAAATCAAAGTGATCACTTTATTTCCTGGTTTTACTTATGTAATTTGAATTTTGTGACGTGTCTAAGAGTCCTGTAAGGTCTAAAGGAAATAAAGCGCTTAGAATTTGAATTTGATTTGCAACAGCACTGTAAGTTTCCACAAAAAATACTTTTTTAAACATTTTATGTCAACAGCCTGCGCACGTTGACAATGTACGAAGACCAAATAAATCGGAAAGATTCATCTCTGCAGTCGTCGACTGAATCCAAACTGAAAAACATTATGGCCAACGTGCCTCCTCGCGGGTACCAAAAATCACACATGGATAGTAAGTTGCTGACAACGAAATTTGATACATTTGATAACAAACACAACAAAGAAAGCATTAGGGAAATCCGTCCAGTCATTCACGCGTGATGCCGTGCGTGACCAAGGGAAATAGGGATTTATTTTTATATATATATAGATTATTCCAGCTAGGCTGGAAGTCGAGTCTTCTCGGCATCAGTTTTCAATCGGTGCGTCCTAGTCGTCATGACCTTCGGAGCCGAGACGTGGACCACGGTAGGGTTGGTCCACCAGTTCAAGGTCGCTCAGCGAGCTATGGAAGAGCTATGCTCGGAGTTTCTCTGAAGGATAGGATTCGTAACAAATACATCCGACGAGAACCAAAGTCATCGACATTGCTCAAAGAATTAGCAAGCTGAAGTGGCAGTGGGCCGGCCATATCTCGCGACGAACCGACAACCGCTAGGATAAACGTGTTCTTCAGTGGAGACCGCGACTCGGCAAACGTAGTGTAGGACGCCCTCCAGCCAGGTGGGACGACAACCTGCGAAAGACTGCAGGCAGATGGCAATGGCTGGATGCGGCAAGCTGAAGACAGGGCGCTATGGCGCTCATTAGGGAAGGCCTATTTCCAGCAGTGGACTAATATAGTTTGATGATGATGATATAGATAGATTATTGGTGTGGCGATGCCTTTATTAACAAACAAAATTACAATGAAATAATAAAATAAATAATAATGTAGGTAATATTATTGTAAATACCAGTAATCATTAGTTTTTATGGGTGTGACTAATCTCATATTTTCGGTTTACAGGCGCCATCACATATGCAACGAAATTATTGGTTTCCTACATTAAGTTACAAGGTAAATTCCGTACTGTATCTATTTTTTTTTGTTATTCTTTACAAAACCAATACAGATTCAATAAAATATTGTACCATAAAAACCGAAAGAGGTTTGCCTTGGTACTCACAACTTGGATGTGAGTACCAACCGGTACTCAAACCGTTTTGTCTTGGTTGTAGTGGCATTATTTTAGGAATAATTCTTTTTACACATTTTCCGTTTAAATCCAAATGATAATATTGATCAGCGTGATATGATAGTTGATCTGATATTGGAGGGAGTGGGAATAGAATATATGTTTTTTGTTATATTATAAGTCTTACACAGAATACATAATAAACTGAGTTTGCTGTAAAACCCTTGAATAACGTACACTGATGATGCGAATGAGAGGTCGCAAAATTATTTATTGTTTTACAAAGCAACTTAATGTTAAATTTGAACCCGAACAATCTGTTTTGCAGGCGAGAAGACGGAAGCCCTCAAGTTCTTGATAGAAAGGTTGAAAGAGGGCGGCAGCGGTGTTCTATTGCGACACGGCGTTATTCGCAAGTCTTACGCTGATGGCGCTGACATGTAAGAAATAAGATAAATCCTAAGAAGTTTATAATTAGTGCACAATACTGAAAGAGGTTATTCACCTGCTGCCACAGGTAAACAAACCAAGCCGCAAACGATTCTTTATTTTTTTGCAGATTTTTTAATTTTGTTACAAACAATGCCTTATTATCGTACTAGCTGATAGCTAGCCATAATTTAAAATTTTACTCAGATTACTTGAATAAAAACAGTACGAAGTTAATAGCAGACCGTCTGCTTTTTATTGCCTTGAAGTCCCAGCTGTGCTGCCCGCGGCTTCGCACGCTCCTTTCCGAGATCGACTACTCTCGCTCTTGACGGATCTTGTTTCATTAAGTATACAAGGTGCCACGTTATTGGTGTACTAAGCGGATTGGGGGTGGTATACTCTCTCCCACGACCATTTTTTGTTCTAGCACTTTCTGAGTTTCAAGGTGTTTTACTGAAAAAAAGACCTCGTAACTTTCATCCACAATATGTAAGTGACCAACCCTAATATCAGCTGTTCATCAGTAAAGTTCTTGACCTCAAATTGTCACCGCCCATACTTAGGTTTACACATTAAATGTGTAGAGTCTAGTGCCAGGCCTTGCGCCCATTGGCGCGTTCCTGTTGCGTAGGCATAGTAGGTACGTTACGTGAGCCAATGAGACGACCGCGGCGAGTAGCCATTGTTTGTTTAGCCATGCCCTTAATTTTATTTTATTACGGTATTTTACGGTGGTTCCGAACATTTTTCTTCTCTAAGCTATTATTGTTTAATGTTTATCTGTAGGTAGGTATGTTTGTTTCGTGGTAGGTACGTGTACCTAATAAATATTACCTATCGATATTTTAATAAAAGTTACGCGATAAATACCCGATAAATAATATTCAGTAATGTTAGAAAAACGTGAAATTTTAAAAAGTGCCACGTACGTGTCTAGTTTTATCATTAGCATGATGAATGTATTCCTTATTTTCACATGAAAAATAATAAAAAAAATCTTATAAACTAAGGTAAATCTAGTACAAAAAGGCGGCCTAGTTAAAGGAACCCTAAAATTTTGTCGGCAAAGTGGTGTGTTTGCGTTAGTGATAGGGTTGTCACTTTAGTTAGCGTTTGAGAAGACTTTGTTTTTTGTATGAAAATTTAAAACAACGTAGTTCTGAAAATCAACCATGCGGATCAGATGGGATATGGTGCACAACAACCCAGTTTCGGCTTGGTACATGAATAACGTGGCACCTTGTATTTAATCAATTGCCATTGTCTATATTGTTCTTTCATGTCCAGTCCATCCTAGGTTGCCTGGAAGAGATTGCTCTCAGCGATAAGGCCTCCCTTTATACTTCCTCTATTCTAAGCATTTCTGTCTGTAATGTTTCCTGTCTTTGTGTGGTATATTAAAGTGTTTTCTGTCCATCTAGGCAGGTATGTTACTTTGCCGGTATTTTTCTCTTTCCTTTGTATTACCAATGTTTTCTTGTTTAGATTGAGCGGAAAGAACGCGGATCAACTAAACGTGACCAGCGCCGAACCGGTGGTGGCGAGGAAGATTCAGATCAAGCTGGTCAAACTCGTGAAAGATGGTACTGTTCCCGAGAAATACCAAGGCCTTATTGATGGTAAGCTGTTAAGTTTTAATTATGCGTTATTTTGATTTTGGTTTTCCATAGTTCTAAAAACTCAAGTAATAAATAAATATGCAGGACAATTCACACAGCATCATCTAGCCCAAAACTAAGCAGAGCTTTTGAAAAGGTACCTTCTTACTAGACAACTGATTATACTTAATACAATACATTACATAGATAAATAGATAACTGTAGGACATAAGGTAATTTCAATTATATTGACAGCAATCTATTATTTTCAGATCTGATAGAAGATACTACATTGTACCTAGCAGTCAACCTCTTGCAACCGCGTAAGTTTCATTGAAAAAAAAAACCTTCATTGCCTAAATTACTAAATAACGAACTAGAACTTAGCACGTTAAGTGCCGTGCTGGTGACTCGCCCATTGCACTTGGAGAGTATGTAGAAGCTTGGGAGAGAAAACGTTAAAAACTGCTGTGTGGTGCCGGCATAGAATTTGCACCACCCCAACTCTCCCCGCAAGTGTCTTAGAGGCGACTAAGAAATCCACCCCGGGTGCAGGCGCAGCGCCCCCTGCAGAATAATTCTACCACCGAATTGCGCTCATCAATCCGCATGCCCAGCGTGGGATAAAATGGGGGAATGGGGGGATGGGGGGGCCCCACGAGATAAAAGCCATATGAGGCGCTTATCAGGGGGAGGCCTGCGTTCAGCAGAGGACCAATATGGTGTTGAGGTGAGGTGAGGTGAGGAAATAAAAATCTGTGATGGGTCAAACTGGGCGAACGATGTTATTAAAATTATTATACCGCGGCAGCGTAAAAACGCGGCTTTAGGATGCATTTCAATTACCGGTGCTTACGGTGCTTAAAAATTATTTAAAAATTGTTAAGAAGTTACTAAAAATCGACATATTAGGAACCAGCAGGCAAGATGTGTTGATGTGCCAACCAAAGCGATTGGTAGATTCCTACAAGTCTCCGCACCGCACCGCGTCATTGGCATCGCACCCTCGGCCCTTAGGCTCTTCAACTGAGCTGCGTGTTCTTTCACAGGCGTGATCCAAGTATGCAAGTGCATGAAGAACGTGTTCGTGCAATGCGAGCTGTGGTGCGACGAGATCTTGCGCCGCGTGGCACGGCCGTGCTGCACGTGCTCACGGCACGTGTCGGCCGCCGCGCTGTCCGACCTCGACCCGACGGGGAAAAGAATACGGCTCTTACCTGACAATACCGGCGCTACAGCTCCTGGACTTGAAATATCTTTTAAGAGCTGCCCCTCGCATCGCAGCAGGAGTCGATCCCGCTACTCTAACCGCAACCGTTCCCCCTGCCCTGCAAACGTACCCACCCCCGACTGTAAAGGCAACCCCAACAGAAACTACGATGTTCAATACTCCACCTTAGAAGATTGCCGATTCGCTAGTCCGCCGCGTCACGACCAAGGTGCCACCAACTTTGCCGACTACCAACCCACAACCTCGGCAAACTACGAGATGACTGCCGCAAACCATCCCGAGATACCGACTTCTTCCAAAACCACGCACTTAACAAGAATTAAGTCCCTCCTCTTCGATGTTCAGGCGGAGAATCTCCAGTTCCTGGGTGATGAGGAGAAAATGGCCACTTTCTCTTCCTTATCCAGCGGATCCTCGCCGTCATACCGCACGCCTCTCTCAAACCCCGGCCAGTCGGATAACAAGCAGATGCCGTTTTTTCAGACACCCACGACACTATTTGCGACGATGGAGACCAATGAGAGAAATCATCCACAGGCAAACGCGCAAGCACGTAAGTTTAATATTTAGTTATTCCCACTCTTCGAAAAGTCGGACGGTGGGACAAAAGTTGGAGGCCTGCCCTGCAGTGGGTAAAGTCAGGTTGCGGATGATGGTGATGAATCCCTAGTTTAAACAATCGCCCCACTCTCGATTTTATACAAAAAAAAATTAAATTTTACCGAAAATTACGACTGGGCGCAATCTTTTTTTTTACTACCGGTACTTATGTATAATATTATTATTGATATTTTTATTTTGTATAAATTTGAAGTCGCGCATATTTGCTAGGCATACTTTGATGAGAGACGCGTAGAACAGAGGAGGCTGGCAGAATCGAAAGCGGTCCTAAGGGCGCTTTCCCACTGTGTCGTGCGTGACGACAGAAAGTCATGCAGTTTAAAGCATCGTGGCTTGTACATTTGAATGGAGCTGTTCACTTATAGGACGACACGATTAACTATCGTCCACGACTTGTTTTTGATTTGATGATAGATTGTCGTTATAATGGGAACAGCTACCTTTAAACGAAAAATATAATAGTCACTGCAAATATTGTGTGTTGTTGTCGTTGTTGCGACTATCTATCGTAGCCACGACTAAAATATCGTCTCGTCGTTTACACATGTCTTCCTCTTGCCCTTGCGCCCCTAGCGCCCATACTCTGATCGCTTTGCGCGTGTCAATCATAGATGTAGGTAAATAAACAAGATCCGTCAAGTGTGATTAAATCGCGCGGCGAGGATTCGAACTTTTGCCAATTATACAAATATGTACTAAGTATAGGAACAGAGACTTCGCTATTTAATGAATATCTAAAGATAGTAGATGCTTCATTTCAGATATAACGCTCTGCAAACTTCGCAGACTAGGGACTAGACTACAAACCAATACCTTTTATACCACACACGATGAGGTACTTTTGAAAATTAGAAACGCATTTTGAAAATTTTTCAAAAAGTAAGATACTTTCTTAAAGACTCTATATATTTTTCCTGTAAAATATTAAAGAAAACAGATCATAATCTACAAAATGCTACATACATTTAAGATGTATTGCTCTGCAAACATTAGATATGGATTGGGGGGAGGAACGGTAAATTTTTCGACTTTTTTCCAAATCTTACAAAAAGTATGAAACCTACGAAAAATTTTAAAACTCTTTTGAAATTTACTAACTATAATTTGAGAACTTGAGAGTAAACCGGTGATATTATAATTAATTTATGAATAATATTATGGTTAAGAGTATCAAAGTTATGACTGAAAAAATGTATAAATTGAGTGTAACATAAGAATTTAATTCAAAATAACATAGGTCTATAATTTTTTGCGTAATAATAATGTTTCTAAACAATTTTATAACCCTAAAAATGTAAAATTTTAATTTGTGCCCCTTTTTTCGACGACCGATGTGGCGCGGCGGGCGAAGGTCCGCCTGCGACGCAGAAGGTTACGGGTTCGATTTTGTACGATCTGCAAATATGTATTTGTTCCGGGTGTTCTGGGTATTTTCTATATATAATAAAAAGTATCTATCTATGTACCCTAGATGACTGATAAACTTAATACAATACATATATTGTATTAAGTTTATCAGTCATCTAGTACCCATAACACAAGCTCTGCTTTCTTTGGGGCTAGATGATGCTGTGTGGATTGTCCAGCATTATTTATTTATTTTTGATTTCGTGAAGGTTACGGGTTCGATTTTGTACGATCTGCAAATATTTGTTCCGGGTGTTCTGGGTATTTTCTATATATAATAAAAAGTATCTATCTATGTACCCTAGATGACTGATAAACTTAATACAATACATATATTGTATTAAGTTTATCAGTCATCTACCTCTAGTACCCATAACACAAGCTCTGCTTTCTTTGGGGCTAGATGATGCTGTGTGGATTGTCCAGCATTATTTATTTATTTTTGATTTCGTGAAGGAGATAATTCAGCGACCTGTATTGCCATATGCTATCTGGCACCTAGTATACATACGTTATTCGTTCCACGATAAAAAATTGCGACGACACAATGACGACAAGCAGGCGTCATGGGTAATAAATACGTAATGGGAACAGCTAGAGACGATAGTCTTCCAACGTTAATTTACGGTCCCGACACAGTGAGAACGCGCTCTGAGTGATCTCAGGCTTGAATGATGATGATGATCTATCTAATAGGAATATCTATGAGGGTTCCATAATGTTCCCAGGGACACCGATCGTGTCAACAGACCAGATGGCGGACTGGCACGCCATGATGGTGAGCCTCATGTGGAACGTGCAGGCGTGGCGCAAGTGGATCCAAGAGAACATCGACCGGACGCTCAGCTATCAAAAGAGAACTGGGGCCGGTGCAGGTAAGGATCCATCAATTCGTATGCGAGTGGTGTGTCATTACTGACACTGGTCGCACTGGTCACAGACTTTTGTCTTGAAACACTGTGTTAATGAGACGAAAAGACACTACCTACGTTCCATTCCGAACGCGCGCTGCCCATCCGAGCTAAATTCGACGATTGATCTACAACGTACAAAAACAGGAAGATACATTAATTAACAAACAATAAACTAGAAAAAGCAATTAATGACAAAATAATGCAAATAATATTA
The DNA here is from genome assembly GCA_963662085.1 of Eupithecia inturbata. Classification (NCBI taxonomy): domain Eukaryota; kingdom Metazoa; phylum Arthropoda; class Insecta; order Lepidoptera; family Geometridae; genus Eupithecia; species Eupithecia inturbata. Next base: position 4,600,316 of record OY759177.1, read on the forward strand.
ATAAGTACAACATTTATAATGTCATCTTGAAAAATAAAGATGTAAGTAAATTTTTTAAATTAGAGTTTGTCAAATTAATATTTTATTTCTTCAAAGGCTTGGGAGCACTTCGCAATAAGAAATTTTTATTTTCCTTATTTTTTAGATCTCTGCTGTAACAGCGCCCTAACGGTGTTGTGATATTATCGCTATTAAGAACTCTATACACATAAACGCACAAATGAATCAATGATTATGATTTACAGAGCTTCCCTGTATACTACGTTATGTGTAACGCTATCGGAATAATATATGAACATATTATCAGCCTCACTCACCCTCGACAGAGCCACATAGAGCTGAAAAAACCTACTTATCCATATACTCCACTTTGTACCTTGCAACACTGTTTCGAAAAGTTTTTAATCAGTGCGTCCTACCCGTCATGCATGACCCACGGAGCTGAGAAGTGGACACTCACGGTAGGGCCGGTCCATCAGTTCAAAATCGCACAGCGAGCTATGGAAAGAGCTATGCATGGACTAATAAAGGCGATGATGATGATAATGTTGACTGTTTTTTTAACGACCTTGCAACACTATTTCTAACACAAAAAGAATGACTGAAATCTGACAACGCGTTGATGAATTATAACTTATTTAGATTTTCATCCCCTCTCCCAAGGGTGGACTAATATAGGCTGAGATGATGATGATGTTGACTGTTTTTTACAATCTTGCAACATTGTTTCTAACAAAAAAATAATCAATGAAATCGGTTGACGCGTTGATGAATTACAACGAAGTACGCATTTTGACTTTCATCCCCTCTCCCAAGGTAACCGTTATGAATTCCGGGATAAAAAGTACACTATATCCTTCCTCGTAGTATGAACTTATATCATGTCATGTTTCGTTTGAATTTATTCAGTAGTTTCGGAGTTATGCGCGGCCAAGATACAGACAGACAGACAGACATGAATGAAAAAAATACAGTTTTGGCTTCAGTATCGAATAGATTGCCCTACAAAAAAAATCACAGCAGCGGCAGCCGGTACAATTTCCGTAGGCACGTCCCACTCCCTCGTACCGCTCCGTTCTTCAACATTGGCGAATAACCGCTCAAATACCCTCTTCTGTTCGGTAATAATGGCAGAAAAGTTATTGATCGCGAGTTCTTGATCTTGCAGTTTCTGCGATTGAGCCTCAATCGTTGCCGATTGCGCAGTAATTTTAGCCGACAACGAAGCTACTAGCTTCGATAGATCGCTAAAAGCACTTCCCAAGTTAAATTTGGACATTTTCACCGGTAAACGGAAATAAAAACACAGAGACCGTGTTAGTAGTGCGCGTGTTAGTAGTACTACCACGAAAAAAACTATAAGGGTTTTGTTAAATTTAATAATGATTTAAGTTATGTTTTTTTGGTGTTTCTAATTAACTAGTTGTCCGGCTTGTTTGTCGTATTTTATGTTGATGTTTATATAAGTTTCAGTTTTGGAAAAACAACCGTTGTTTTTTATTATTATAATGGTACAACAATGCAATATAATATCCGATACATGGATTTTAATACGTAGGAACACTCAATGATACGTTAAAAATTAGTTACAAAGGGAATTTGCCAAAAAATATAAACCCAGGTGGGTGTTTCTAATTAGATGACCACCACTGTATGTGGATTGTCCAGCATCATTTATTAGATGACAACCACTGTACTATGTGGGTTGTCCAGCATCATTTATTTTTTGTATTACAGCGGAGGCGGAAGAGAACTGGGCGGTATTCCAAAGAAGAGTAGCCACAGAGGCACTGCAGTGGCGACAGTACAACATCTTCAGTCGACAGCTAACATTGCGTTTGGCGTTGCGCTATAAAGACAAACGAGTATGTGCACATATCAAAATATCCCGTTATAAATTACTTTAGTGCTAATCCATGATAGCTTTAAAAGTTACAGGGTATAATCTTGTCGGATTATTAAATTGGGCGTTGAATATTTACAAATCTACACTATTCTTATATACTAGCCTCTTCCCGTGACTCCGCTCAAGTGGTAAGTGTAAAACGTCACTAAGGGATAATGCAGCTATTTATTAGTAAGTAATTTTAGAAATCAGACCGCTAGTACCGGTGATTATATCCTACATAAAAACTGACATACATTGCCTATCTTTGCAATTTGTTTGTTTATCTAAGTTTCGGTTTTATTCTTTATTAACAAAGAAAATTACAATCAAAGAATAGAAACAAATTAGAACTCGTACAATAAAGCTATCTGCAGTTTCGATTATTTAAAATTATGTTAACACCCGGAACAAATATTTGCAGATCGTACACACATTTGTTCCGAGTCGGGAATCGAACCCTCAACCTCCTGCGTCGCGGGCGGACCTTCGCCCGCCACGCCACATCGGTCGTCAAATGTAATGTAATGTTACCAAATAGTTTAACAACAATAAATTCATCATCTTTATATTATCAGATAGTATCTCCGATTCGTGCTACCAACCAAACTGATAACTACATGAGATGCCAAGAAGAGATGCTGGAGATCATCGAGATGTTTAACAGATGGACGCAGTGGCTGACAGCAGTGGTCTGTATAGATATAGAATGTAACATTCTGAATGTTCGAACATCAGTCTTATTATTGTCGATACCTACTCAATTTTGACAAGACTTCAAAAAAGTAGACAGCTTAATACAAGGAACTAGCTTCTGCCCACGACTTCGCACGCACTTTATCGGGATAAAAAGTAGCCTATGCCCGTTCAGCCGTTTAGGTGTGAAAAGGTAACAGACATACAGAATTACTATACAATTAATAATCTTAGTATGGATATCGGCTTTGCTGATTCTTTCGCTTGTATTTATACATCGAGTACATATCCAGGGTATGTTCTCGATGTGTTTACAGAATAATCCGGATGTGGTCCCATTTTATTTCTGAAGGATCACTATTTGTTTCGTAAAATCGTATTACGGAATTTCGAAGTTGGTTTTTATTTTTTTTCGTATTTTATTATATTGTTCCAATCACCAAGCTGTATTTCCCACCATTCTATGTCCTATACAGCAGCCAGGAGGTATAATCCATACTTAATATTATTGACTAGAAATTAACTCTGTCTGTAACCTTTTCATGCCAAACGGCTGAACGGATTTTAATGAAATTTGGCAGGGAGATAAATAGTATCCCGGGGACACAGGCTACTTGAGAAGCGCGTGCGAAGCCGCGGGCAGCAGCTAGTAATCCCATTAATATTGTTAGCTGTTTGATGTGTGGTTGTCAATAAAGATTTATATTAATTTATTTATAGGTACAAGAAACGAACTCACTTTCGCAAACTCCTGAATACGCCGGGCCGATGGAAGAAGTGTAAGATTACTGGCCTGTATTTTTTTTTGAATTTATACATGAATTGCTTTTTCTACATGAGCTGTGACGATGATGAGATGACAATTAATTTTTGACAGTTATAAAAAAAAACTCTAAAAACTCGTAGTTTGACAAATTCATTACTTATGTAAGCGGGTTAACTAGTTGGATGAACCACCAACGTTTCATCCCTTAACGAGGGACTTGTTCAGGGTAAGTGCCAACACAAATAAGGTTCACAGTTAACCCGCTCCATAAGGTATACAATTGACAAGCAAAAAGGGCCCACCTGTGGCCTAGTTGTGGAAACCAGTCCATAAACAAGTAACAAGTAAGGTATACAATTATTACCAATTTATTGTAATATTTATGCCTATATATATGAGATTTCTAATTGAAATCAACATAATGTCCATATTATTTGTGGCGTCGCGTCGTATGGGGGAGGCCTGTGTCTGATATGATGATGATGAATCTCCAAAGACTCTAAAACGACACGTGATACGAAGTATGTTTGAGCGTGGCCAATGGTTTGCAAAGGTCGCAAAACAACTGCTAGCTAAATTACTTGTAGACCCAGAAATTACAAAAAACTGGCAAAATTTTGTATCACCGCCGTCACGTTCCACGTTAACGTACAAAAATATTTTGTGCAGGCGATGGACATATTTCAAGAATAAAGTCCTCGAATATTCAGAGGACTGGAGGAAGTACAACAACCACTTGAAGGTCTGCTGGGAAAATAAATACAAGACTCATATTGCTGGTAAAACATTCGTTGCGACTGCTACGACATACAAAACAAATCTTAACACGTTGTATCATGATGTTATTATAGCTCGAAATTACTTACTAAGCGCTGTAGCAAGTGATTGGTTGCTACGCCGTAGCTCGACAATAATGGCTACGCCGTAGCTCGAAGTTACTTGCTACTCCGTAGCTCAAGATTACTTGCTACGCCGTAGCTCGAGATTACTTGCTACGCTGTAGCAAGTGATTGCTGTAGCATGTGATTGCTTGCTACGCCGTAGCTCGAAAGTACTGTAGATTGCAGACAAGGCTAATTGTAATTGTAGACTGGATGCCTGCGTGGCGACAGCAGGGGCCGGTGTGGGTGGTGAGCGCGTGCGGCGCTGTGCCGAGCGGCGCCGTCTCAGGGGGCTTGTATGACAATGAGATGATCTGGGTGGCGCGCACTACTCACAGGTACCTAGACATAGCTAGCATACATCTCTTGTATCTCGATTTATTTTTTTACACTTGTTTTTGTAAGTTAGAGGTGTACTACTAGTCCGGTTTTCAATATACTTCACTTTAGCTCAAATACTTCAATTGTAAATTTATTTATTTATTAAACCCAATCCACAGCACTTACGAACTAAAATTGACAATGTCACTAAACATACGGCCAATACAGGATTTACTCTTAGTAAAATTTAAAACAAATTGACTATCACTATAAATCGAATTCAGAAACGCTAAAACAATTTTGATTAAAATTAACTTAGATAGAAATACTATTTCAAATTTGTTTCTATTATTTGATTGTAATTTTCTTTGTTAATATATTACTTCATTATACCCTGCTGTCTACGAAATAATTTTGTTTGGTACCTATATGCACGACTATGAAGTTCCTTAATTGTTGATAGGTGAGTGAATGAAGACTGAATGACAGAATTAAGTATTTCATAGACAGTGACTTTTGACAGGTAGAGATGCGAATCTGTCGACTCGAAAAATATGGGGTCTTACGAAAGTTTCGATTTTTATCGAGCCGACATATTAAGTAACGAAGATTATTCGAACTCTGTTATTCTAATAGATGATTTTTCCATGAAAAGGTAAATAGTATAAAAATTATAGTTTACCACAGCACCTTAATCTGTCTTACTTTTTCGAACAATGACTTAGATTATTGTAAAGTGTTCGAACAGTAATATCGTAATAAACGAGCTATTGAGTTGTGTGCGTGTAACGTCATGGATTACATGGACGAAGAGAGTCTTCACCAGCTGTGTGTAACGTCCTTTTCAACATCAACTTTTTTTAATAGGAACAGGTGCGCTATAAGATTTTATTATTTAAGCTATCTTATGGCGTGGCGTATCCTTAGTCATAGGATTTGAATTTAGATTATCATAGGATGTCTTCAAAGTGCCTATGTCTGATTGCAGATGCAACGTGCTCCCGGCGGCACTGCACCCCTCGAAGCACTGCTGCGTCGTGTATGCGGATGGTGGTGTTCACTACTACACGAAGTACCAGGTAACACAACAGACATACTTGACTTAATCCTGTAGATCCATTTTAAAAGCTGGCTCCAGTATATGAAAAACAAAAGGTTATTTAGATTTAGATTTATTCTTTTAGCTATATGCATAAAATCACTATTAATGATTGGTAACGAATGCCACGTAGGTCTGAAGAGGCCTTCAGTTGATGTTGTTGTCACCAGGTGATGTGCAACGCGGAAGCGCAGTGGCGGGCGTGGCGCGCGGGCGCGCTGGGCGCGCGCGCAGTTCGCGTGGCACCGGGCACGTACGTGGGCCGCGTGCTCTACCGCGGCTCGCATCTCATTGGGGCCGTCTATACGCCCAACTATAGGTAACACTCACTAGAAACATCAGATAAGGTAACGCAGAGTTACACCGGCAGGCGCGGCGCGCGGGCGGGCTGGGCGCGCGCGCATTGCGCCTGGCACCGGGCACGCACGTGGGCCGCGTGCCCGGTGCCAAGCGCAATGCGCGCACCTGATGACTCTAGTGAGCTAACGCAGTCTTCTATAAACACCCAAAACTATAGGTAATAGCTATTGCTAATACGTAGGTATACAAGCTAAGCGACATCTTGCCGTTTTTAGCAGCTACCAGGGTTTAGTGAACGTGGTAAGCTGATAAGTGAACGCCGCAGCCGCTTAGGGGTGAACATCACAATAAATGGCGATCACAATCGCGGACATCGCCTCGCCTGTGTATTTACTTTATGCCTATAGACGAAGCGATAGTCTCCGAATTGCAGTGTTCGGATTTAGGTGGGTTTTTTCTATAATTTATATTTTTTCGCAGATGTCACGTGGTCATATTCGGAAGACCATTTGCCTTTAACTGCTACGAGCTACTGGTACTTAAGAAAGATAGATCGGCGACGTAGGAGACGACTTATGAAGCCGGGACAAATTCATTGTTTCACACGAAAAGTTGTACAAATCCTTTGCGAAGAATATATGTCCGCGACACGCTTTTGAAGTGTCAAGGGAAGACAAAATGTAGTTCATCTATTTTTTTGACTTTAGATAGGATTTTTTTTTTTTGTGATTGCATGACTTTATTCTGAGAAGAAAATCATGCGTTTTAAGTTGTCTCAGTTATGTCTACGAAGACTTGTTGGAGCTAATCCTGCTTAGAGAGAAATTATCATGGGAGGTCGCGAAATATAAATAGGAATAAGAGGCCTATTTAATCCTCCAATACGCAATTGAGTAGTGTTTCGTTTCGGCCATTGTTGATACACCGAATGAGTTTACCAATTTGCCCAAAAAAAGCGAAACGTAACACGTATTTTAATGTTATTGCGTATTTTAAAGAATTTAAATAAGCCTCCAGATGTGAGTTATTTCTCTTTTAGACTGTGATGTGATAAAATGATGTTTTTTGTGATATTTTACGATTTTATTGCCCCGTTGATTTGATAATACATTTTGTTTTTCTTGTTAAGCTTGTATATTCTTTCCTACCTACCATGCGTTTTTTTATGCTTTATTATGATTTTTTTGGGTTCAAAAGAATGGCTTCATAGACAAGTTTTTGTTACTGTCATATATTTATTTTCTTCGTAATACTTTTCTTTTGTTCAACATAATTTTAATATAATAATAAATACTTCAAATATCACGATTATTCATCAGTATTTTGGTTTTCAATACCATTTTGATTTTCTAAGACAACACGTTCTAAAGTTCCCTTAGTGCCAGAAAGTCGGACCATGTCCCCTGTTCTGAAGATGTCGGTGGCGTCCGAGGCGCCCACTATGCAAGGGAGGCCGTATTCACGGGCTATGACGGCTCCTGGAAACACGAAATACAATTTGAATTCTAAATTAACAAAGCCATAAGCAACTAAAATTAAAATTCTCTCTTTATTGTAGGTAGGTACTTATTACCCCAGTAGCTTCCGCAGTCAGTTCGCTTACGAATGCGTTTTTCAGAAAGCAATTGTTGTATTATCATAATAATTTTATTGTCGTGAATCTATACAAATAAATAAAAATTAAAGTGTCTGTTTAATGTCAAAATAACAACTACTACATGCATAGGGGTGCGTCCAGATTTCCAGATCATGTAACATGTTATACAGGGTGTTCGGCAAACCGTGTGCCATATGGTAACTCGGGGTAGGTGCAATAGCTCGGGGTAAGTGCAATAGCTTGGCGGCTTTTTTTAACCCTGAAAAACATCTCAATCAATAAATTTTAATATATTTTTTTAAATTTTTGGTTTCTTTTATTTAGTGGTGTAACTTTTTTTTAAGTACCTAATAAATAACATGGCTTGCAATTTTTTTTATTTACGTCTGTGTTAACCAATATTTATGTGAGATCTAGATAATTAGAGCCGCTATGGGCATGCAAACTGTTGAAAAGTAAAAATTTAAAAAGGTATATTTTCAATTTTTTTTATTTAAGTTATTTTTCAAATAAGCAGCAAGGCAGCAGCGCCCCCTGCAGTACAATTTTACCACCGAACTGCGATCCCAACATGCATGCCCAATGGGGATTATGGCCCCCCGTCATATAAAAACCAATAAGGCGTTTATGAGGGCGAGGCCTGCGTCCAGCAGTGGACCAATATAGCCTGTAGAGAGGAAAGTACGTACCATGCGATATAAGCCCGCCCAGTTCCGTGACGATGCCGGAGATGAGATGGAAGTAAGGGGACCAGCCGATGTCAGTGGCGTGCGTTATCAATATGTCGCCTTGCTGCAGTTGCTCGATCTGTACAATACGAAAATTACACAAATTAGGTAATTACGAAAAACCCGGAAAAGAGCGAGCGAAGCCGCGAGACCTAGAAGCGCAGACCTAGAAGCATATTTATTATGAGCACACTAGTTTCTAGAACGTCTGAAATACTCATGCTCATTATTTAGCATTCAAAATTACGTCCATTTTGAACTTTGCGGAATGAATTTAATTCTGTTTTATAATATAATAGTCTCGAGTCTAGAGACAAAAAAAAGATAAATTTAGCAAGTAGCATGCTCGCAGAGAACGCGTTCAGACTTGCTTTCGAGCTACTCCCAATAAGCACGAAAATATAGACCGGCTTGCAATTAGGTAGCATGCTTTTTCATAAGCATGCTCTTTTCATATACACGTGCTAATTGTATGCTGCTAAGAAGTATCTGCTTGAAATTAGCATGGTTTTGTGCTACTACGCATGTGTATTCGAGCCTCATTCGACCAGATATTTGCTACGCAGGTACCACAGCTAAGCGAGGGGATGTGTTTACAATATTTCACAATAATTATTCGATCTAGCGCCAATATCATTCTGATCCTACTAATATTATAAAGCCGATGTTTGTGAAATGTGAATATTATTTTGTTACCTAGGATCTACAAAACTACTGAACAGATCAAGATGAAATTTGGCGTACATTTAGAAAATAACCTAACTTAAGCTTCATACACGCGCGCGCGCACGCGTATTTTCTGTATATAAATACAATACGCGTGCGAAGTCGCGGGCAGAAGCTGGTTGTTATTATGGGCCATATTAACAACTAGCTTCTGCCCGCGACTTCGCACTCACCTCTGAGAGATCTTTGATAACACAAGCCCTAGCGACGACCTCCCCGCCGCAGACGGTGGCGGCCTCAATCATGACGTCACCGGAGCTCACCGCGACCGCTTTGGCTGCTAAAGGTGCCAGCCAACCGCGGTTGATCTCTTTGAACTTCTGCTTGCACCATCCCGCGTGATATTGCTGCCGTTGACTGGCTCTGAAAGTAACCAATATTCAAAATTAAACAAACCCAAAACAAGCAAATTTTATAATTAAACTGTACCACAGTTTTTAAAACTACCACAGAAGATAGAGCTGTACAGAACAATGTTTAATTATATTTATTGTTCCAAAATAAATATTTTTTTTTTAATTGATCATGAGCACTCTTGATGAGTAAAATATAATAAGCAAAATCGGTTCATCCGTTTGGCAGCTCCGATAGCTCTGCAGACACACAGAATTACACTTCACGTGTTGGAGGGCACCAGACACAGAAAAAAAAAATTGTTGGCACATGGAAGAAAGGTAAGGCTGTTTGAAAATCCGCGCGTTTTAAAATTGACTTCGGAGTCATAATCCGGCTCCTGCTTGCTCGCTCGCTCGTGCATTGTCGGCAGCATTCGGAAATTCTCAGCTAAATCACCAACCCTGCCGGCGGCCCCGCCAGCCAACGCTGTCAAATGTTTTGTGTTTTGAGCAATGTGCCGCCGGCCTCTATGTATTTATGTCCGTTATTCAATTCATTTGATAATTAATAATTAAATTGATATTTACTACTTGTAAACTATAAATCTACGGTGCGGTGTGTCTACAATTATTTCAAAATCTGTTTGATGAAGTACGTATATTTGATATTGTTTTGTTTTTTTATTTTATCTATGCAACTTTTATTTAACTTGCAGTGCAGTATGTCGGTATGTTATTTAGGACTGTCTGTGTGGAAATAACTTCCCGTTGTCTGACTGAGCTAAAATTAAAGTAATTACTCAAATAAACAAAGCACAAAATCAAGAAAATTAGCCAGGGCTATGGCGTGATTTTTCAAATGTTGACGTAGGATACTTGCTTTCTTGCGGACCGCATGACTGTCAAAAATTTTTCAACTAAAAATCTAGTGCTGTAGACGGAAGACAGGAACGTTGGAAGGGCTACACTTGAAATTTTGCGTACACCTAAGCCTCCCAATTTGACAGGCAGGGAGGCCTGCGACCATGCCTTGTCATCTAAATCGACATTCAAAACCGATGATAGAGTATTGTTTATTATGTTGTCTAAGCCTTCCAAGAGCTCGCTGTGTTTCCACAGTTGACTACATCTCAAAGAATACGTAAATTTAGGTACAAAAAGACAAAACCGAATTATTGTAAAAGCCACATGGCTATTAATTTTGAGCAGTCTGTCTGAAAAGACTCATCAAGAATTGGTGAACCAAGGAGGCGAAGTGAACATTTATCTACAACTGTAATGTTGGGGGCTAAACTATTGAATTTTCCAATGATAGTTTTTGTCTACACAAGAGCCGAAATAAAAAGCTCGCACTTTGAAAAATTCAATTCCAAACCTATTCTTCGAAATTCATCTGTGATGATTTTTAGATCATCAAAAACTGTGTTTACCTCTCCACCTAAAGTTCCGTCATCCAAATACCAAACATTGAGCTTGGATTGGAGACGTTGAATTATCGATTGGATGGCAAGGCTAAATATGGCCGGACCAAGAGGGTCGCCCTGCTGACATCCAACAGCGGACAAAATGACTTTGTTCTTGTTAATTATATTTGACGGTGAACCGTAACATTGCCAGAGAAAAGGTTAAATTTCTGGAATTTTGTCTTTAATTTCTTTTAGCAAGGCGCCCCTGTCTACGGAATTGAAGGCGTTTTTGACGTGTACCTTCAGAATTACCTCCCCATAATTTTGGTCTAAAAAATGTAAAAAGGGAATGTACTGCGGCCTCACATCCGCCTCGCGAACCAAAGCCTAGCTGAATTGGTCGGAAATAGTCGCCTAAATAGTCGGCTTCTTACCGACAGCAGACTTTAGCTGCAAGGCGGCGGTATGTGGTGCCCACGGCTATGGGTCTTACACCGCCATCCTTCTTTTTTAGGGCGCAAAGGTTCGCACCGTATAGGAGTTCTGTGATCAAATAAAAAATGTGACTAAATATGATAAGTAGGTATTTTCATTATTCCACGATCTCTGTCCGAGTAAAGGCCTCCTCCAGACTGAGCCATTTCTTTCCGTCCGTCGCTAAAGTTTGCCACTCTTTTCCAACTGTTTCAAAAATGTAGTTCACCTTTAGAGCAGTAATCCTCTTTTTCTTTTAACGGATGGTATTGCTAAGTTGTTACTATTATAGTCCAAGTTATTCTATTATATTTTTTTTACTAATAATGGTGACAATTCAGATTTCGCCAAAACCAAACTAAACTAGTTTTATCCATATTACTCGCCATAATTATTTTTTGCATGCTGTCTTCACCTATAATTATACTGACACTTGTCTTGATTTTTATTCAGGTAACTCAAAGCTAGTTTTAGTTTACACTATGTTGGTGATCAATAAATAAATAAATTTGACAGGACAAAAAATTATGCCATCTTGTTTATTTCGATCGTTATGAAAGGGACGGCCACATTTTTAGAGCTGGCAAATTAGATATGATTAGTTTTGGCGGCACCTGAATCGACACCAATAATATATTAAATTTACTTTTTTGATATTAAAATAAATAAACTCACTTTCGGAGAAGCGCCGGATCTCTGGTCCTGATATAGTCTGTCAGCTCTTTTAATCGGAAGAAGAACACGAGGTCCACATTTGGGATGTACCATTGCTTCACCAACTCCTGCCCCAGCCGGAGGAAAGCCAACCTTAACTTGTGGATGGCAAGGATCAAATGAGCCTTGGTACCTTCTCGGTGTCTGATGGTACGCCGGCATAATGGCAAGAGCCATTTCAAAATCTTCCTAAAAGCAAAAAAATAAGATTGTTGGTCATTAAAATTCAACGAATCTGGAAATATGGCCTTATCTACTACCACAAATTTAATTAGACTATACACAGATTTTATAACAGGTACTACTTCTAATTTGAAGTATTATGTACTGTATATTTCCCTATATAATAATAAAACAAACTACACAAAAAATAAAAAGTGTAAAAGTTTTGTGACTAGGGGGTAATCTCAGGAACTACTAGTCCAATTTTGAAAATTATTTCACTAATAGAAAGCTACTTTATCCCTGAGTGACATAGGCTTTGTTTATCCAGGTACCGTGTGAGTGAATTCAGTAGAATTATAAAACACTAGCTTCGGCCCGCGGCTTTGCCCGCGTTTTTCCGGGATAACAAGTAGGCGTTATGTTAATCCAGGTCTAGAATGACATGCAAAATTTCACTTCGATCAGTACAGTAATTTTAGCGTAATAAATAAGGTAACAAAAGATCCAAACATTTACATATTAATATTAATGTGAAGAAGTTATGCAAAATATCCATTGGCTTATAAAATCAAATAATATCCCAAACAGACTACGATGGGACTTGAACCCGCATCCTTCCCTCAGTTCGGGAATGCGCTAACCAATTACACCACGACGTCAAGTGACGTAGGAGTCGTAAAACTTCCTTCGGACTCTAGCTTCGTTAGCTCCACCTACAGGGGAACATTAAAGTTTATCCAATCCTGTTCAAAGACTAAAGTTACATTTAATTTGACGAGAGGCGAGCCCGAGTGTGAGGGCTTACGCACTATAAGAACAAAAATCCATTGACTTATTTTACCTCGTAATGTCCTTTTGAGGCGTCTTCAGCGCAGCAACAATCTCCTTATCAGTCTTTGCAGGTGGTCTGGTGTCTGCCGTTGGCTTCATATTCTGGAGTAGTTTAATCAATTCTTCTGGTACCAACACCCATGGCTTCGTTATCAGTTCCAACTGTAGGGGAGTTTTCATATTAAGAGGCTAACTTAACGGGTTTGGTTGTCAAAATAGGCCTAGCTCTCGGTCCCTGCCCGTGGTCCACCTATATAGAACACTTAGCTGTACCAGGGGCATTTTTTTCTTTCCGTGGTCCACCTATGTACGTGGTTTTAAAAATGTATTGCCCGTAGTCCACCTAGAGAATACGAACTATATCATAGTAGGTACCCAACATCGAGTGATTTTTACGATTCTAAAAACAAGTACTGCCGTGTGGTGCCGGCTTAGAAGTGTTCCCCAGTTCTCCCTATGGGTAAGAGGCGACTAAGGGACATACACCGGGGGACGGGCAGCAGCGCCCCCTGCAGAGCAACTCCACCAACGAACTGCGATCCCCAACCCGCATGCCCTGCGTGGGGATTATAGACATTACCAGCTAATGATAAGAAAATGGCCCCTAGTTCCCGGCCGCCTCCCTATTCCTGGCCATGATGGCGGCATCGGTAATGGTAATGGCGGGGCAGGAGGTGCTAGGAATCCCCGCGCTATCTTCTTTCAGTGACCAAAAATAAAAAGTTAATTTATAGCACGCACACAGCAGAGGGGAAAACTGTTACAATGGGTAAAAATACTGCATTATGATTACTTGTTACTTGATAAAAGCTAACCTCCATAACAGCTCTATGTCCATGCTGCTCTAAGAACTTTTTCACTTGACCGTGTATATCCGGTAGATTGCCTTCCAGCCAGTTCATTCCCTGCTTAGGGTCCAAAGCTCGGAACTCAGCGTACTTCCCAGAAGCTTCTAGATTCCTCGAGAGCGAGGCGAGCTCTTGCGGGAACTCGGCGGATAAAACGTCGCCCGAGCCTATCAGTAACGTGCCGATTTCGTTGAAGAGTTCTGGTGTGAAATCTGTGTAAGGAATGGATTTATCTTATTATAATCATACATCAATATTTTAAGGTTATAAAAAAATTGTTTGCCAAAACGATACTTTTTATTGTCTAATCGATGTTTGACCAATAAATCTGCTGTATATCTTGAGTAGTATAATTAAGGGTGCGTGTCTAAGGCCCGTATTATGAAAGCTTTCTCAGTCATCGATCTACTCTGTTTACAATTTTATTTCTCAAAAGAATATACATTCGCTTAGAGAGAAATACAGGATTATTTTAAAGTAACATTTGTGCAGTACGGGCTTAATTATTTTTTGAGTAATTAACCTAGTGTTTTATTAAATACAAATGACACTACAAAGATATGAAAAGATTACATAACTACATATACTATATTTACAAAGCCAATAAAAATAATGATGTAAAAGTTGCAACAGCCTGCTTAGTTTTAAATACTATTTCTAATTTGTTTCTATTCCTGTGATTGTAATTTTATTTAAATGTGATGTTATAACTTTATTTACTTATTTGTTTATTTTTTGCAGGTTTGTATTTTGTACATTTTATTTACATAGGAAAGAAAGGTTATTAAATTCAGAAAAATCTTTTCATATGAACTACTTATGCGTCTTTTTAAAATCTACACTTGAGTATCGATTTTCTGCGGCAAAAGCCTTACTCAAGCATAGATATATAGACTGAGCAAGCTAACCATAATGCTTAGCCGAACTTAGAGAGCTGCCAGAGCAGCGTCCTTTCGATGTCACTCCACTGAGGATAGCCAGTGAAAGTGTTAACACTAAATTTACCTGTCTTATCCTCCATCAACACATTCATCACTATAGACTGGCTGCCGGCGCTCGCAGTGGTTGTAATACTGTGGTTGAACACCAACTCCCTCATGGCCGCCTCCTTGTCTGCTATAGCGCGGCATAGATCCTCCGGGTCTTTGATGTGCTCGTCTATGGACAGTGCGTTAGCCCTTTTGATTGCGTCATTCATGCTGCTTTTTGAGTATAACAGGGTCTGAAAACGGTAAAATATAAGTTAAAAATTTATTTTATTCAAAATAAAATTTTACTATATTCATAACGATTTTCTTTTGATTCATCAAAACAAAAGCAAGGCTGCACCGATTTATCATCCAACAAAGCTAGAAAGAACACTCGATCAACTCACATTTCAAACAAAACAAAAAATAAATCAAAATCAGTTCATCCGATTCGACTGCAAATGCTGCCACAAACTGACACACAGATACGTTAAACGTAAACTATCTGCTAACGTCAGGTGTATTATCTGTGCACGTTCTGTGATGATGTCTTTATTATCCGCCGTAGCCGAACTTCGGCCATGGCGGTCATCAAAACGGTGGCTCACCGGCCGCGAAGCTAGACTCAAGCGGCCGGTGACTAGGGCTGCAAAGAGAGGAACTTCCTGACGATACGCACAGAGTCCAGGAGTACCGCCTTGCCCTTGATCCAACTTCCTAGCGAGAGTCTCTTGAGATGTTGATTGAGGCTCTTGGCTATTACGCCGTTAACCGAAACGACTATCGGGACGATGATGGTCGCTGAATCAACATCCCACATGCTGACAACCTCGTTAGTTATACACTTCATTAAAATCCCGTTAAATACAGTTTTTACTAAAATAAAATAAAAAACAATTCTACAGTAAAAAATATATCTAAACGGTAAATCACCGGCCGCGAAGCTAGCCTCAAGCGGACGGTGACTAGGGCTGCAGAGTGAGGAACTTCCTGACGATGCGCGCAGAGTCCAGGAGTACCGCCTAATTATATTATTATTATGATTACAAATACAATCACAAGACTAACCATGGCGATCATCTTCATCTGTTGCACCTTGTGATACCAACGCGGCGGGTTCCTCTGTAGCGCAATGCTGTGAATTTCTTCATCGGTCACTAAATGGCCGTGTATACTCATGTCAATCATTTTGATGGTCACGTCTAGCTCTTTTGGCACCTTTTCGAGGAGACACTGGAATAAGAATAAACTGTTTTAGAAATTGAGGATATAATCATATTAGTTTAAATTGTTTTATTGCCTTTTTTTATATACGATATTTTATATCCTTCTTAATATGGTTAGTTTGCAGTTGACTAAAATAATCAACATATCAACTCATACTCAATAAACTCTACTCAACTTGCAAGTCAGCTTTATGCTTAGACCATTATATTCTGGCTTTTTGGCTTAGATGGTAGCGATGGCTGGGAGATTGGGGGACCGATTCTCCGACCGATCTTTTATTTTCTAAGTATATTTTCTAAATATTTTCTATTTTCTATGGCTGCCACTCTAAGACTTGCATTGTATTTTTCGTAAGCTGCCACGATGCTGCCAGTATTTTCCTTGCTCTCTTTCCGCCCCATACCATACGTAAGTTATTTTTAACGGATACTTTAGCGGTCTGCCATCACGTCAAATGACAGTAGCGTTAGAGAGAGGCAATATCTTTTATAACTTTATCGTCAGCGCACTAACTTCCACTGTTGAACATGCCTCTCTCAAACAAGCCATAATTACCACGCTTGAAGTATGTCAATCTGTCTAGATTGGTGATAGCAGTGAAGGTGTTAAAAATACACAGAAGGAAGGCTGAGTAGGAGGGGTCGGATCTTACGCGACCGCCACAGCCTAATAACTTACGCTGAACAAATTGATGGCAACCCTGTTGTGTGTGATAATGACACCGGTGTTGAAGCAGTTGATTTCTTTCTTAACGATGCGATCCATTCCGCTTACCAGAGGTGTGGCCATCATGTCAAATGACATTGGCGTTAGGGGTAGTGGCAGGACCTGAGAAAAGGAAAAAAAGTTGCATGTTTCATGTGCTAATTGGACTTTTGAGTTTACAATTTGAATCTACTCAAAATTTCGCCGAGGGAATTTGAATAAGAAATTAGCAAGCTGAAGTGGCAGTGGGCCGGCCAAAACCCGCGAAGAACCGACAACTGCTAGAGTGCTGGGGGGTGGGGGAAAACGTGTCCTCGAGTGGGGACCGCGACTCGGCAAACGTAGTGTAGGTCGCCCTCGGCCAGGTGAGATGACGATCTACAAAAGACTTAGCCATATCTCGTTAGGTCCAATAAGCATAGCATATAGCATGTGGTTATCCGAATGGTAATTTCTATATGAGATCTTTTTATAAGATTGAACAAAATGAGAGCTAGACAAGGAGTAAAGGCTGGAAGCATGAAAGTAAACGCTTTGCATCCAGAAGGTAGTCTTTACTTTTTTATAATAAGGCTTCGCTATAAAATACAAGGCGCCACATTATTGGTGTACTAACCCGAAAGGGGGTTGTTGTGCAACCTATACCCAACTATACCCAACTGATTCGCATGGTTGATTTTCAGAAATACGTTTTTTTAAGTTTTCATAGTAAAAAATTCCTTTACTCAAACGCTTAATGAAGTGACAACCACACACTTACGCACACACACGTAAGGCCGCAGCGGCTGGCGCGGGCACCGCTGCGACTGAACGAGGCGCGGCCGCCCACCCGCCGGGGCTCGACAGCCAACGAGAATCGACCGCGCCCCGGCGGGCGTGCCGCGGACGATTCTCATTGGCTGTCGGCAAAGTATGGGCAGTGAACATAGAAGGTCAAAAACCATACAGATGAACAGCTGATGTAGGGGTTGTCACTAATATAATAACGGGCTAGATAGGAAACTTATATATAGGTGAAACTTTAATTTCAAGGTCTTTTTTTCAGTAAAAAACCTTGAAACCCGCTAGAACAAAAAATGTTCGTGAGAGGGGGTGGACCACCCCCTTTCCGCTTAGAACTCCAATAACGTGGCACCTTGTATATATAAATAAATAATGCTGGACAATCCACACAGCATCATCTAGCCCCAAGCTAAGCAGAGCTTGTGTTATGAGTACTAGATGACTGGTATACATAATACATTGGATTACATAGATAGATATTTTTATTATAATAGAAAATACCCAGAACACCCGGAAGAAATATCTGCTGATCGTTACAAACATTTGTCCCAAGGCGGGAATCGAACCCGCAACCTCCTGCGTCGCAAGCGGACCTTCGCCCGCTGCGCCACATCGGTCGTCTAAATATACACATATATATAATATTACCTCTCCACAGTTGCCAAAGGACGTAATTTCCGTGTCCGCCATAATGGGCGCGTCGAGTTCATGCAACAACTCCTCCTCGGTCCAACGCTCCAGCGAGGTGATCGGACGAGCTTGCAGTAGGTAGATCACATTCTGAAATTAACAACTATTACAGTTCCTTTCTACTTCCTTCCTTTATTTCTTCCTTCCTTCGTTACCTTAAAAGTATAGAAAGCATAAAGCCTATTTCTCTGTCTCGCTCTCTCTGGGAGAGGCTATAATTTAATGCAATTATTGTAGCAGTATACGTTAAGCCTAGCTTTAAATAATAAAACACAAAAGAGGGCATAATACTCTTTCGTTTGACTCGTTGCTATGGTAATCAAATCACACTAATATTATAATTGCGATAGTATGGAATGGATGTTTAGATGGATGGATGGATGTTTGTTACTTCTTCACTCCAAAACTACTGAACGGATCGGGCTCAATCTTGGCATACAGGTAGTTCTAGACCTGGAATAACACATAGGATCTTTTATACCATAAATCAGTTCCCGGGGGAAAGAAATAATCTAAAAACGTTTCCATAGAAACAACGCGTGCGAAGCTGCGGGCAAAAAGTAGTTCATAAATTTATTACATAAGATTATATTCCAGGCCTAAAACTACGCATTTGTAATATAAGTGTGATATTTGTGTGTACCTACTTTAAGTTAAAAATTATGAACATTATTTTGTTTTAAAACGGTTGACTCATTGTTGATCCCAATTCGTTTCAGTGAATTTCAGCTCAAACTGTCCAACATAATAGCGGTTGAAATTCAGTTACGTGTACCTAACCTATTACACAGATATAATAATATAAGACTTGTTGTGTTAAGAGAAGACTTACGTTGTGTACAGCCCACTCAATGTCCCTCGGCGCACCCCACAACTCCTCCTGCCTCACACCCAATCTCGCCAGACCCAGCACCTCCTGATCGCTGAGGCAGGCAATCCCCCGTTCGTCGATAGGTATATCTTCCTCGGCCACCCCTTCAGAAGACACGGCCACGCGACGGGTCTTGGAACCGAGAACTGCTTGCTTGATGCTGAGGGAGGAGTCCAAACCACGTTTGATGTTGAAGGTGTCGGGTTCTACTGAACCGGAGACCACGCTCTAGAAAGGATACAGGTTGGTTAAAACGGTTATGCGATTTTAAAAATAAAAAATAAATAAATAATGCTGGACAATCCATACAGCATCATCTAGCCCCAAAGTTCCCACCAAAGTTCCCCCAAGCTCTGCTTGAGCTTGTGTTATGGGTACTAGATGACTGATAAACTTAATACAATACATAACATAGATAGATATTTTTTATTATATATAGAAAATACCCAGAACACCCGAAACAAACTTGCAGATCGTACAAACATTTGTTCCAAGGCGGGAATCGAACCCGCAACCTTCTGCGTCGCAGGCGGACCATCGCCCGCCGCGCCACATCGGTCGTCATTTTGTGATGTAATTGATTATTATTATTGTTGGAACCAAGTAGAGGATGATTTAGGTTTAGAGAAAGGTCCAAGCCACGTTTTCTGATAAGGGTTCCACTGAACAGAGGATCATGTTATAGAATGGAAACAACTAAGTTAAAACGGTTATTCGTTTTAGTACTTTAATTCAAATAATAATAATCAAATCATTTCAGACCTACAATTGATCCATAGATTAATACACATTGAAATACACAATTACAAATTTCTAATTTAAATTAAATTAAATATAATATAGCACAAATAAATTAAATTAAATAAAGCCTTAACTTAGCCTGTGGCCGGCTTAGACATATCATTGAGCCACCAGCGATCATACCGGTTTCAGCATGATCATCCAGTGGCCCATGATACTGAAGCGTAGGTTCTGCGCCACGACGGCCAGCAGGCTGTTGGAGCTGCGGCGCATGCCCACCACCAGGGATGCGACCCGCTTGGACATGATTGCGTGAAACCCAATGTCCCGATTGTCGTTTAAATTATCAGTCTCCTTTAGCCATACAACGCAACTGCGTACCCTTACGTTAATTTGATTTTATAATAATTAATAAGCTTCCGATTACTTCGGAACCAAACCACTATAGAACTATTGCACAGACCTTTAAAAAAACGAAGCATTCGGAACGTACCATTTCGCGCGTTTTTTTTATTTCGTGATTACTCAGCAGTATCGACTGGAAGTCGCAATCCCTCGCACAGCGTGGCGAGCAAAGCCAGCCGCACTGTGTGCTCTTCTCTAGCACGTACAAGACGTTTCACATAGGTAATCCACTGCAGATTCCTATTACTACACCGTACCCCATTTTTTTTCAACTACCTCAGCATTTTAGTTTGAACCAATACCTCTCCCAAGCCGAAGTTAGCCGTGACCAGCAGTCGCCGAGGGTCGCCTTGCGCCGGATGCCGCGTGAACATGACGCCGGCGGCGCGCGGCGCCACTAATGTCTGCACCACGACGCCGCCACCGCACCGGCAGACCGCGCCGTTCACTCTAAAATGAGATACAACTCGAAGTCATTGTGGTCGAAACGTTTTTTACACAGAGTCGAGTGCCATTATAGTTTTTCATACGCCATACGCCTACCTGCGATAATAAGTACTTGTGAACGCGAATATGGACGCCTAGCACTTAATCACGCCTGATGAGGACATCGACTCATGATGACTGGCCAGATGAGACGGCGGGGTATGCTAGTGCACTAGCACACCCCGCCATCTCATGAGTCCAGTTATTAACATAGTCCTAGGTATATACATAGTTCACGCCACACGCACCTACCTGGCTATGTGGTGCCGGCTTAGAATTTGCACCACCCCAACTCTTCCCGCGGGTATCGTAAGAGGCGACTAAGGCATGTCCTCCGGGGGGGCAGCAACGCCCCCTGAAGAACAATTCTACCACCGAACTGCGATCCCCAACCCGCATGCCCAGCGTGGGGATTATGGGCATTACCCCCATCAGATAAGGCACTTATCAGGATGAGGCCTGCGTCCAGCAGCGGACCAATATAGGCTGTTGAGGTTGAGGCACCTACCTGCGATAATAAGTACTTGTGAACGCGAACATGGACGCCCAGCACTTGATCACGCCTCTGACTATATCTTCATCAGAGGTACATCCCAGCACGGTCTCGTTCTGCCCTGCCGCCGATAGAACTTCGCTGTCTTCGCCCACCGCTGAAATATATTCACATAATTTTATATATTTACCTATATAGTAACAGACAGATCTATGTTATGTATTGTATTAAGTTTATCAGTCATCTAGTACCCATAACACAAGCTCTGCTTACTTTGGGGCTAGATGATGCTGTGTGGATTGTCCAGCAATATTTATTTATTTATTTATTGATTGCGAATGTAAGCGGGTTGACTATGAACCTTGTTTGTGTTGAAAGAACTTTAACGCTTTATAATAATAATAGTTTATTGCAAAAAGAATCATTACAAATAATTACGTAGCAATTTGTCCGACATTATGAAATATTACACTTGTGAGAATACTTATTCTTTATCCCTTATCTGAAGAAGTCTCTCGTTAAGGGATGAAACGTTAGTGTAACACAAACTAGGTTCGTAATTCGTAGTAACCCGCTTACATTCATGAATAATTTATAATATAAGTGGGCATTTCTGAAGGAAATTGAAATAAAGCTACCTGAGGATCTGACCGCGAACCGCAGCTCCTGACCAAGGTTCTGTTCCACGGCTGTACTCCTCAGCTCCGCGATGCTCGCTAGGACCTCCTCTCGCACGTCTCCTGACAACACCGATGACTTGAACAATGCCGAGGCTCTGAAAGGTTATAGAACAATAATTTAACTTCTGTTTCAGTTAGTGTTATGTATGTAACATGCAGGTACTTGGCTATCTTATTTTTATAACAAGATTGACTAAGTTAGGGTAGTTGTATATTTTCATGTGCAAGTTAGTTGTGAATTGCTACAAAGCTCAATACATGTGATTTACCGAAATATCGTGTTTTATTGGACATAACAGTTAGTAAAGCCCTAACTTTACCGTCATCAAATATGACGGTTTTAGAGGGTTCCGAATCAATGAATTATGTACTAAGCACAAATGGGTGTGCCATTTTCTAGGCCAATTTTGTTATTTATCTTTGTTAAACAAAAAGCTTTAGAACTAGAAAATCGAACACTTAACATTAGAAAAATTAAGCTAAGCAGTTTCGACACATAGAAAGAGAATAAATTATCCGAAAATATTATACACATCAAAAATATTGGTGTAAGTGTGTTTGTAATGTAAGGTAGAAAGAGCTTTACAGTGGGACACTACAGGCTCAGTAATAAATACCTAATGATGGTTTTTAGCTCCAGATCGCCAAAACATCCAAAACGATGCAAACTATCTTTATTATAGCACTTATAGCCACTATATTCCGTATATTTTACGTTTCGCTAGATGAAACGTAGGCCGCAGCTATGCCCACGTAGTACCCAGGTACTGGGCAGAAGCTAGTACTGAAGACTATTCTATATAATCAATAATCGACACAAATACAAATACAAAAAATATTTATGTTAGAGTTTCCCATAAAAGTAAAAAAAATACATGTGTTAGGGAATCTCGCTCTTCCAAAACTAATTATATAAGTAGAGTAGATTAAGTAATTTTATAGTATCTAGTATTGATGTAGAAACTATGCTAAGTTAGAATTATAATTTGTTTATGTGTGTGTCTGAGTTGTGTATGTGCTAGTGTTGTAGTGTATGTTACGGTCTCCTGAGGCACCAGTCTCATAAGAGTCTGGGCAACAGGAGACCCAAAGGTAAGTGTACCTACTTTTGTGTGGGTGTGTCCGCCGCGAAACGTCTGGGTGATACAGGGGAAGCGTTGGGTATCAGTTAAAGCGGGAATGCTATTTATTTAAATTATACACATTTTGATACTTACGCATCACACTTCCGTCTGAATGCGCTTTCTTCGTAGTTCTCATTCGCAGCCTCTATTTCTGAAATAGCTGCGTCTATCGCCGGGTTCAGCTCCAAATGTCTGTTCAGTGCGTTGACAGTCAGGCAGAACCCTGGCGGTACTCTGTAGCCCTGAAGAAAAAAAATATCGTATTATTACAATGTCTTTGGCACTAAACCTTCCGTAGGTATATACTTTCCGGGCGCACTAAAGTTATTAGTAAATCAACAAACAGACAAATTTTTCAACATACGAAGTTATTGGTTACCTCTTCGGTTTGTACAGAAGCAAGCAACGCTAGCGAGGCTCCTTTACCGCCAACAAAGTCGGAGCAGGCGGCGCGGCGGTCCTCGAATGCAAGGCAGTAAGGCACCGCCCCTGCCTCCATACAAGACAAGTGTTTTAACACGCGTTCTGTTGAGCGGACGTTCTGCTCGCGGGCACCTGTAGATAACGTGAGGTTGAGGAAGATCCTGTTCTGGCTTAGATGAAAAATTCACTTTATTTCAGTAAGCTCCTGAAAGCTACGGAGACTTAGGCCCGTATTATCAAAGCTTGCTCAATTTGCTCAGTCATCGACCTATGCTTGAGTAACGTTTTTCTATGGCATAAACGTCACTCACCCAGCTTTCATAATACGGGCCGTACATCTGAACCAGCGAAAAAAGAATTCCCAACGAAGGACGTCCAACTCTTGCCAATGATAATGACTCCCGTGCCTCAATTGGGTATTATCGAGCTCAGAGGTCGTGTGTGTCAAATCCAGTCGCGTAGCGAAATTTTGAGCTCTCTTCTGTATTTTAGAGGTTGGATATTGTAGGTTTGTTTGTAATGGGTAAGTCCGGGACTTTACCTACCAGTAGTATTATAATATCTTCTCTGGTAATCCGAGAAGATATTATAATACTACTGGTTAGTTTCTAAAAATTATTTACGTATACAACAACATTGTTATGCTATTGGATAATTATTTTCTCCACATGAATATACTCTGGGCTAAATAATACTAAAAATACCTTAGTGACTACATTAACATATAATTTCATATCCGAGCTCTATTGTAGCGGAGCCTGCAAATCCGTCGATGTCGGCGACTGCGGTCCGGAACGTCACCTCATGCTGAATCGGCGCGCCGCTCGAAAACTTAACCACACACCCTTGTACACTATTTTTTTCTTAGTGATGTACTTATGATCTCGTGTCCGAGCTCTATTGTAGCCTGCAAATCCGTCGATGTCGGCGACTGCGGTCTGGAACGTGACCTCGTGCTGAATCGGCGCGCCGCGTTATTATTAAGCCGACGACGTCAGGTTTTTTAGCAGCGGGCTAGAAAACTTGACGTCGGCTTAATGACACCACACGCCCTTCTACTTTTTTTTCTAAGACTACATATTTACCTATCATCTCGTATCCAAGCTCCAGTGTAGCGGAGCCCGCACACCCGTCGATGTCGGCGACAGCGGTCTGGAACGTCACCTCGTGCTGAAACGGCGCGCCGCTCGCAAACTTGATGATGTCGGCGTTCATGCGTAGGAGGATCTTGGCAGAGCGGTTCTTGCCTGTCAGATAAGAATGTGGGATGATTATTATTAATGGACATGGAGAAATTTCGATCTACAAATCCCAGCCTCTCCAGGAAGAAAACACTTTCATTGCCCACGAGTTCACCACTCGTGGGCAATGAAAGTGTTTTCTTCTTGGATTGTTTTTTATGCATTGCTTCGTTGACTCAACTTACTGGCAACATTGATGGAGCATAGCTTCGGTAACCGAGCGGTTGTTTCGCAAAAGTTGGCCATCACCAGATCAGTAGAGGTTATGCTCTCCACTGAGTAGTTGGGGAACCGAATGGATCCCGAAATGCACCTGCGAATTATAAGGGAATGTCATTTATCATCAGTTTTAATATTATACTAGCGTCAGCTCGTGGCTTCGTTCACGTGGTACTTGTAGCCTATGTCACTCAGCGATAATGTAGAATATCGGTTTCTATAAATTTAACATAAAAAACAAGCTAACAACAAAATAATTTAACAACCTCAACATTATTTCACAAAAAATAGTCACAACCAATAAATACAAATCAATAGCAAGTTGGACATAGTAACATTGTACTTTACCAAGGTGTCGACCTTACGACGGCTCGAACAAAAGTGAGCCAGAGACAGCGAGTGAGCTGCTTTTATAGAAATGCTACCGTCATAAATTTCAAAATAATGTTTCCCGCTGATTCGGCTTCTCCTGACAGTGGTTGCCTTCAACCACATCTTAGTTCTGGCATACTTCATGAATCTTCACGAGGGTAGAGGTCTAGAGGCTCGGCAATTAGACTGTGGTAGAGCTCGGTCATTCCTCGTGGTGCAGTGGTGGAGCCTGTCTTCTAATGTGGCCGAAGCAGGCTGGAATGAACCCGTAGGGACCTCTGCTTTGCTTGCGTTTGGACCAGCTTGTAACAAACCCGCAGAGACGTCTCCATCATGTATGATTGGGGTAGGCTCGGACGCCAAGGCGTCATCATCAACTGGAAATAATGCGAAACGTATCTCATATTAGGACTATTTTATATCTCGGCGTACATAAACAGCATGTCTGTATTTCCAAAACTAGACAGTGGCCCCAAGCTGCATGTCTAAGCATTATAATAACACACAGTGGCCCCAAGCTGCATGTCTAAGCATTATAATAACCGCAGAGACGTCTCCATCATGTGTAATTGGGGTAGGCTCGGACGCCAAGGCGTCATCATCAACTGGAAATAATGCGAAATCGTACCTCATATTAGGACTATTTTATATCTCGGCGTAAATAAACAGCATGTCTGTATTTCCAAAACTAGACAGTGGCCCCAAGCTGCATGTCTAAGCATTATAATAACACACAGTGGCCCCAAGCTGCATGTCTAAGCATTATATTAACAGACAGTGGCCCCAAGCTGCATGTCTTAAGCAGAGCACAGCTCAACGCATCCGGTATGTAAAGACAGTGGCACCCAGCTGCGTGTCATAAGCAGATCTACATATACACATATCACCCGCCAATCTTAGATAGAGGGCTCAGTTATCTCTGTCAGCAGAGGGACTCCATGATACATGTACATATACCACATACCAATCTTAGAGGACCCAGTTAACCTCTGTCAGTAGAGCGGGGCTGAATGCTTCACAGTTCATGTACCTATGACAAACGCACCCAGTTAGCGTGCCATAGCAGCATCTGCGTAAACTATAACTACGCACATCATCAATACACATGAGCCAAAAGAAAAAAATATACATGAACTAACGTAGTTTCATTTCAACCAAAAACGAAAACGTGCTTTGCCATCGTTCAATAGGTAGGTACAACAGGACTAGAACCCGTGACAGTCTCTCTCGAGAAAGATGCGCAACTCGCATCTTTCTCGAGGCCATGACAAAAGTAGGTAGAATGTACTTACAATCAAAAAATAAGCCACACGACTCGGAGGTCCACTCTCCTTGCCAAGCCACCATGTGCTCAGCGGCGGCGCTAGTCGTCTTACCATACGACCACTAACCAACTGCAGCTCTTATCTACAATGAGGCAGGACTTTCTTCACACGATAGGACATAGGACCCTCGCATCTAGCTCATCAGCAAGCAGCATCGCATTGGTCAGCTTGCCTGTAACTTGAGAAGTTTACTACAAATCTTCGTCTTTCTATTTCTGTTCTCAAACAAACTCGTCTAACTTATGTTGTTCAAGCACAGAAAGTGCGTTAACTAGGGTAGGTGCACCTGTTCGCCGACCAGCCCTCCTTACCGACCATCGCGGGGTACGCGCTTCGTAAATATCAGTTATTAGAAGTGTTGAAAACAATTTCCAAACGAAATCAAGTTCAATGAGTAGTCAAATAGAATACACTTTATGTGGCAGCATTGTCGAGTGAGTACACACACCCGGTGATTTTGAACGATTTGTTTAGTTCTGCATTCACGACGGCACCGTCACCAAGTCGGTTTTCGAACAAAAAAAATAGTGGCACGTGTTTAAGTTCAAGGCAAGTATTGTCATGTTTTAACGATGTTCACATGGTCATTTGTTTTTTTATACTTTAAGAATAGTTCCTTTACGTATTATGATAAGAATATTTATGTATTTTTAATGAATTACTTGAAAATTTGGGTGGTCGGGTATCGAAACAAGAAATTCACAAATAAGTCCCATCTCGGCCGGGGGGGGCGGAAAGAAGTACGAATGGACCCAGAATACTTTTGTCACATTCTTTTACTTATCTGGGTTATAATAGTCCTTTTTCATTGTATTGACTAAAACCGACCTAAGGAATCTAAGTTTTAATTTTCGGCCTTCCATAATACTGTTATTCAACGAAATTTAATCATTTGTTTATTTGTGGCCGAGAACGGAAAAGTGAATAATATTGTGATTTAGTCTTCGGCCAACTACAATTTGTATGAAGAAATTAGGTGGCCGGAAATCAAAACCCCTTTCAGTTTTCGGCATTATCGCATTTTAAAAGATATTCGTAGTACAAATCGGAGATTTTTGTAATGGAAACTAACGTATTTTGACATTTTATGGGTATTGAATTGTTTGTTATGCACACAAAAACTATTAGACAAAGGGTTTTGAAGATTTTGGTCCTAACATCGGTCACCGATTTTAGTATTTTGTCGATAATCGTATTGGCGATAATACCTGCCTACCCCCGTGCAACACCACACGCACAACCTCCCGCTCACTCTCCTGTTCAGGTACCTAGTACCTGAACAGTTCCGTGAGTTTTTTTGATAGTGGTTGTGTTGTGGTGTCCGTGTCCTCAATGCACTGGCATTGAGTGGCCGATGTGCGCTAGAATACCATACGAAGTAGGTAAATAACTTAGTTGTAATAAATTAGTTATTTTGCCTGTGTAGTAGATTTTGTACAGCATCGGAGGGCCTCTTAGATTATATAATATACCCTTTTGTTTACAAAATTTTGAAATTACAAGTTACGATGACGCTCTAAGTAGACTCATGGAAAATAGCCTGTCCTGACACGAATCTGCCCAAAGTCCTTTCTTCTCAGACAAAAACGTCTACCAGTTCGTCAGAACGTGCTCGTCTACTCGCTGTCTCCGAGTGGGAATCAGGACTCTGGTTACATGTTCTGCTTTCCAAAAATCTAGGTACCCATTTAGACAAAAAACCCTTTTCGAGTGGCCACCTCTTCGCATTTGGGTTCACCTTGCATAATTGCACATCAATGCCAGTGTGCTGAAACCGTTGATTAGTTTGGTCACTATGCACTGGCACGTATCTCTAGTTCAGGACGTGTGCCCCGTCGTAGTTCAATTAGCGACATCATTCGTCGGGCTTTTTTACCAGCGTCAGTGTGGCAGCTACCCTCGGACCACGTGGCCTTTTTATTTATTTATTTATTTATAAAAAAATACAGCAGTTAGCTTACAGTCTAACACCAAAACACTAACTACTAGCCTTATGCGAGATGATGGTAAAAGACCTGTCGGTATGACCCTGATTCCCTGGAAGGTGTGTCGGTCTTTAGTTTGCGATGCCACGAGTGTGATACCTTAGCGCCTTCACATTTTGCAGGGACATCCATCAGTAAGGGCTGGCTCCGCAGCAACATCAGCGGAGTCCCTCAAATGTCGAAAATACGCTAATCTTGACCTAGGGTTCCTGTTTGAACCGTGGAAACCCTTGGTCCTTAGGGCCCTGGGGCACACGCAATTTATAAAGATCTTACAAAACTTATCAGAGTCAACAGGTGATCGGAATACTGGCTCTATTTCGGTCAACGAATTAGCATTGCCATTCAACGTGACAATGCTGCCAGCGTTCTGGGTACTCCTCTGTGCCTTCTGGTGATGGCTTAGATTTTTAGGAAATTTATATTATTAAATGTAACTGAATTGCACAAATGGATAATAAAAGGATGTTCGTTACCTTATCACGCCAAAAAACTAATCAAAGTTGGCCGAAATTTAGCATAAATGTAGTTCTTGACCTGGAATAACATAAAGCCTACGTTTAATCCCGGGAAATTGCGTGATAACCGCAGGTAAAAGCCAATTACAAATATATATTATTTGAATTCTACAGTTATTGGAATTATCCGAATTATCCGGATATGTGAATGATGAAAACTGTATTATCTGGATAAGAGAATTATCCGGATTTCGCAATCCCTATTCAGATGCCACCTATCAAGCGTCCGCCACCCGAAAAGACAAAACTAATACCGAAAACTAACTTCTAAGAACACTCAAAATGCCGTGGACACAGCTAGGCTTTGCCTATTATGAGTTTTGATTACTTTTGTTATTAAAGAACATGAGCAAATAAAAACTATGTTAATATTTTAGACTTTTATTCCATAAATACCCTACAAAAAATAGTGGCCGAAATAGGATTCAGGTCCGGCCGAATACTAAATTTTGTGGTCGAAAACTGAAGTTTTACTCATTTTCGATTATTTATTTTTTTATAAAATAACTATTAGGTATAACTACAAAAATCTTCCATTATTTAAAACTCAAATATCTAGACTATCGATTAGTATCATTTTGAACTAGGTTGACAAGTTGCCAATATTTTTTCTGAGGCCTTAAAGTTGGAACTTCGCTAAATGGTCGATATTAGGTGCCACTACCCTATAACGACACACATCTATAGCTATACTGGCTAACTTACAACACAATAACCCAAAATTTTCGTTTTGGCGTCGAGTTAAAATACGATTGCTAACACTAAACATTTTAGGATAGAGCTAAAACCGACACAAAAAAAACAATACATCACAAACAAGTGACTTCATTACCGGTGTCACCGCCCTCGACGGCGATAATGCTGTTGATGACTATTAGCTGCATTCTCCACAGAAACACCGACCAAGTGTTACCTGCTTTTGTTGCCTAAATTCTCAGCATGTCAAGCAAGTCCTGCGGCAGAACTCGATCTGCCAGTATTCATTGTATCTACGGTGATATCAAGTGAATTTGGCTACATAGAACGGTAACACTACTTTGAAAACTCGCGCTCTCAAATATGCAACCACGGTCACACAGTAAGCCGACGGGATTCCAAATAAGGATACAGTGTTACACAATAACGTTTAAGTTCTTTAGGTTCTTACTTTCATGTTACAGAAAACATGACGGTACCTGCTTAGAGTAGGCAACTACAATGAGCAGAACATACCAACCTATGTTCGTTATAAGGAGGCAACGGACAACTACCTACATGTCCAACATCACTTTCACATGGATTCTTTTACAAAGTACCTAGACAAATAAACAAGAAAAATGTTCAATTCATTTCATTTGTCAGCACAGAATGCTCTAGTTGATCATGAAAAATCCTCACTAAGCTCAGACGGGATCAGGGATATACCTGAAAGGTATACAAAACAAGTACGCTACCTACGTACCTACAAGACGGCAAGCTTTTCTGGCTCGTAAGAGTTGTACCGCAGCTCGTAAGAGCGTAGCAGCACCGCAGCTCGACTCCCTGCATGGTCTTACAATAATACGCTACTACCTTCTAGCCTTATTGCACTCGTGCACCTAGATCAGCACCGCGTCGTACCCGATAGAGCTGGTGTCCGTGTGCAGCTCTGTAGGCAGCTAAGAGGTACTCACGTGCACTCTCGTGCGAGTCACCCCAATGGAACTCCACATTACTGCGCGTTAGGCTAGCTATACGTAACATACAAAACAACAATTGCCAGACATGTTTGACGTTCGTGGGCACAGGAGAATCGGTGAAAACTTATGTTATTCTCGCTCGGTCTGACCTGACCTTGATAGTGCGACCTATCGCAACCTAAATACTTTACTTCTATGGCCACGAAGGTTCTTCAGGTTTATCGAGACTCAAGACTCGCGAATCTTTGTCCAACACTGTCATATTTTTGAAGTACAACAAAACCACCTTATGGGAACCGTAACGAATGTGAGTTAATTACGGACCTTATTTGTGTTGGAAGAACATCAACGTTTTATTCCTTATGTAAAACTTTCGACAGAAATGTCACTAAACGCGGTCACCAATTTTACAATGTATTCTTTTATACACACACACACAAACACACACCGTGGTGATATGGCTGCTGAGCAACTAGGAAGTGGTTTAGGCTCAAACTTTGAGCATAGGTTCAGAAATAAACGATATGCGTGACCCGCTGTCAAGTAATACGTCAGTCAGTATACACCTTGTTTTACCGCGGTCGTAACGTCACTATCTGCCTTGTAAAAATTACAACTCAAAAATTTACAGTTTAGATTCTACCAGCAACGCAAAAAGGTAATTTCAGCTTGTAGCTCTTTGTCAAGCGCTAACAGGCTAACAGCTATCATTCTGCGTCAAAATAGAGGGGAATTCCCTTCCACACTATGCAAACTGAGCGTGACTCACTAGCGCACTGAATGGTGTAAAACCACTCTTAACTCACACACAAATGTTTAAAAGGTTTGTTACACATACTGTCACTCGCGTCAACAACAAGGAGAACTATAACTTTTTCTCGATACCCGCATCTAAGTAATACTAACACATACATACGCATAAGTACTAGTAAAATTACTGCTTGTACCTGCTGAATCGGTCAGTTCTTCCGCCTTTAGTTTCATGGGACACAAACACATCGGATGGCTAAGGCTACTACAGGAGTAGCATTTTAGGTCCGATCTCTTTTGTTAAGGGGTAATTTCCTATCGGACTTACCCTGGCCTGGTTGCCTAGAAGCAGACGATTAGGATCTTACCTTAGGCTTGGTATAGATCTATATAAACTCTACAGGTCTTTGGGCAACAAGCGGACGTTCGTGGCAGCAGCACGTAGGTACCTGTGCGTTAGTTATTCCGCGCATTACAATAGCGGCGGTAAGCTCATCGCTTAACCTTTTCATGATATTAAGCCGCAAAACAGACGATAGGCATACTCTGCGTACATGGAAAAGCCATCGGAATTTGTACAGGTAACCTCAAACAAAATATTTGCGACGTCGATTCAACTCGGTCCAACTGCGAGCATCTCCCTTCAAGCAGTTCGCTATCCGGGATGAGCACTCATTGTCGTCCCAACAATTAACATCACGTGCTCTCGCACAAAGAATCGATATGATGCAAACTAGGATCGAAGTTAATAATAATAATAATGGTTGGATCTAACCATGCTCAACACACTCAACACTCCGATGAGGCGTTCAGAGGCACCTGGTGACGACAGGACGTTCGTCGTGAACTCTCCAGTGGTGCTGGCAATGAATGCCGGCACAGAGACCTATCCCCTTAGGAGCAACAGCACTTCACAGCGGACTGCGAACGCAGCGGGCACGTGGTGGTGGAACTGGGCAGCGCCATGGCGCTCTCGTCCGGCGCCATCAGCAGTGATGACGTGGCGCTCATCGAGGGTAGACCAACATGTTCCAGCGCGTTAAAGCGCGCCAGAATTGAACCTAGAAACTCACGAAGTTCATTAGTCTTGGTGTCAGTTTGTTGCCTTTTCCACCTCTACCACGAGATGTAGAACGTTCGGCAATGATTTACTTATACAATGCAAAACTATTTGCGCTATAGGCTAGAGCAGAGATTGGATAATGGTGTCTAATCCCACTTCTGAAATAAGCGGTTTCTATAAATTTAACATAAAAAAAACAAGCTAACAACAAAATAAATTATTAACCTCAACATTATTTCACAAAAAATAGTCACAACCAATAAATACAAATCAATAGCAAGTTGGACATAGTAACAGTGTACTTTACCAAGGTGTTGACCTTACGACGGCTCGAGCAAAAGTGAGCCAGAGACAGCGAGTTAGCTGCTTTTATAGAAATGCTACCGTCATAAATTTCAAAATAATGTTTCCCGCTGATTGTAGCATAACTAAGTATTTTTTTTCTATCTGCTATTTTGTCCAACGTAATAAATTTAACTGTATTCTATCTTTCAGACATCTGATGTCATGCAGCCCACAACCATACGGCCATGCTACAAACATCATGAGCTAAAAAATAGTCACAACCAATAAATACAAATCAATAGCAAGTTGGACATAGTAACAGTGTACTTTACCAAGGTGTTGATTACGACGGCTCGAGCAAAAGTGAGCCAGAGACAGCGAGTTAGCTGCTTTAATAGAAATGCTACCGTCATAAATTTCAAAATAATGTTTCCCGCTGATTGTAGCATAACTAAGTATTTTTTTTCTATCTGCTATTTTGTCCAACGTAATAAATTTAACTGTATTCTATCTTTCAGACATCTGTTGTCATGCAGCCCACAACCATACGGCCATGCTACAAACATCATGAGCTAAAAAATAGTCACAACCAATAAATACAAATCAATAGCAAGTTGGACATAGTAACAGTGTACTTTACCAAGGTGTTGACCTTACGACGGCTCGAGCAAAAGTGAGCTAGAGACAGCGAGTGAGCTGCTTTTATAGAAATGCTACCGTCATAAATTTCAGAATAATGTTTCCCGCTGATTGTAGCATAACTAAGTATTTTTTTTTCTATCTGCTATTTTCTCCAACGTAATAAATTTAACTGTATTCTATCTTTCAAACATCTGTTGTCATGCAGCCCACAACCATACGGCCATGCTACAAACATCATGAGCTAAAAATAGTCACAACCAATAAATACAAATCAATAGCAAGTTGGACATAGTAACAGTGTACTTTACCAAGGTGTTGACCTTACGACGGCTCGAGCAAAAGTGAGCCAGAGACAGCGAGTTAGCTGCTTTTATAGAAATGCTACCGTCATAAATTTCAAAATAATGTTTCCCGCTGATTGTAGCATAACTAAGTATTTTTTTTCTATCTGCTATTTTGTCCAACGTAATAAATTTAACTGTATTCTATCTTTCAGACATCTGATGTCATGCAGCCCACAACCATACGGCCATGCTACAAACATCATGAGCTTCAATATCTATATATATAAAAGAAAGTCGTGTTAGTTACACTATTTATAACTCAAGAACGGCTGAACGGATCTCGGTGAAATTTGGCAGCGAGGTAGATGGTATCCCGGGGCCGGACATAGGCTACCTTTTATTCCGGAAAAAAGCGTGCGAAGCCGCGGGCTGCAGCTAGTTATAGATAATATTGAACTTACTGTGTCAGCACATTTCTGGATACCTCAGATGCACCACCGTCCCTTCCCCACCAGCGACTGTAAGTGTCACAGACCGCCGCAGTCCCTTATACCCCATACTACTCCAGCTTCTTCCTTCAGACCTTTGTTTGTCCACTTATCAGTCCACTTATTAGCTCATAGTGTTGGTCATGCTACCAACACTATGAGCTACAATAGTATAGATAACCACTTACTGTGTCAGCCTATTCCTGTACGACAGACACCTCAGATGCACCACGGTCCCTTCGTCACTAGCGACTGTGAGAGTCACAGACCGCCGCAGTCCCTTATACCCCTCACTACTCCAGCTTCTTTCCTTCAGACCTCTGAGTTGGAGATATACGGTTTTGTCAGTGGCGCCTTCTTCGTCGTAAGTTTCGAAACGACCTTGCATTGAGCCGTATTGAAGCCAGCTGCTTACATTGTTTTGGCTTCTGAAATAGAATAGTTTTTTGAACTTTCGTGATCTGAACACGTTATACTAATGACCACGGCCGCCTTCTAAACTGTTGAAACACTGGAAAAATTAATACAATTCTGTTCGTTATCATAATTCTGAAAAATTGCATGTCCAATACATGTAATTTTTCACCCTTTTTCGCCCCTTAACTAATGCGTTCTTAACGCCAATGGATGCGGATAGCAAAGGACCCTGTCGGCCTAAACTTCTTACTGGCCTATAACCAGAAGTGGGTAAAACTGGCTCTGGATGATTACGATGCAACTAAACATTATCCAAATACTCACAGCATCGTCTGCCACTCATCGCGCCACGGTTCCAGCGCCAGCGCATGAGCGGCGAGCTCGTTACTCCAGTCGTCAGGGTGCCGGACCACGGGGGAGGCAGCCGTCCATCTGCAAACAATATTCAGTCGTATTTTAATTATCTTATAGTTAAGTTTCGCGTGATAAGTGGTAGGTATTATCAAGATTGTCAATACATGTAATTTCGGTCTTATTACTACACATTTAGGGTTCAGTCTCCTTATCTCTTAAGAGCACTAGTCCAAACTTGGAATTTTAGCCTCAGGTGATAGGTGGTAGGTATCATCAGCACTTGCCAGGACTTGAAATTTCCGTCTTATTGATCATGCAATGTTAAGTCTCCTGTGATTCTATGAAAACCGATCAGGGCTTGAACCTTCAGTAAGCGCATTTAAATTCAGATTTATTTCTTTATTTCTACTAACATAAGGTTCAATCTCGCGTGGTAGGTTGTATTGTTTTCTCCAGTCAGGACTCCATTGAAAGAGATCCTCATCCGACGCTCAGGGTCTAGAACCTGGAACTTCAGCCCGTGTGCGCTCCAGCCTTCTAAGTAACCCTCGAAGGGACCTATTGTAGGTTCTGAAACATTAAGTAGTGTTATACTTATGCTCAAGCCATTGTCAAGAAATAATGTTTGCAACTCACAGGACAAAAATACAAAATTCTCGTGTTAGCTTCGAGTTTTAAATATAATTGTCAGCACTAAGCATTGTAGCAAAGAGGTCAAGTCGAAAAGTAGTGCAAATTATGTAAAATTTCAACAACAAGAAAGTGATATTTGTTATGGGGCAATGTTTACAAAAATTGTATCTTCAGTTTGGCCAGAGTATAGGTAGCCTTTTCAGATTCTTAAATGAGTATTGTTAAAAACAGGCAAACGACTGCTGAATACTTATTTCTGAAAACCTGAGACGATATTACGAACGTCACAGGGAACTACATTGCGATCCCTTACGACGCGACGCTAGCAGTATCTGGTGGCACTCAAGAGTTTGGAGACCCACTCTACCCAGGAGTGGGTAAAGTCGGGTGACCTTAGGCGGTCAAGTCCAAGCGGGCAGTTCATTATTCTACTATTGAAACAAGCTCAAGCAATTCTCGAGGAACTGATCAGCAGTTAAGCTACGGTCATTGTCAGGGACACTAAGATTAAATAAGATAATAATGTCGTAATAACTACAAATTAAACTTTGCTTAGGTTGATATTTGACACGTCATTATCTACATAGCTCCAAGATAGTCTCAAATATCCAGCATTATTTGTTTTTGTAGCGTTAATTATCATCATACGGGGCGGGACCTAAATCATATTATTAGCTTGAACCATCCAATCAGGTACATGCTACTTACTACTCTGTGCGCAGAGTGAAAGGTAGTTGATTTTTGGAATATAATAAATTAGAATATCTGGCATTGGTTTTTTTACTTACGCGGCAGCGCGTACACCGTCCCATCAGGCAGTTTGACTTGCACATGTATCTCCCCCAGCAACGGGCGAGTAAACAGCTTCCTGACGCACAGAAACAGCGAGCTGCCGTCAGGCGCAGTGCCGCGTACGGTCAGCGCATCCCACCCTACATCGGCGCTGACGGCAGCAGGCACGTTAATAGGCCATTCATTTGCTTCTGTGCGTTCTAGCTTCTTCTTCCATCTTGATACTATGTATCGAGCGTACAGCCATTTTATTGGGTAGTTCCATCCTAAAATTAGAAACCATTGAACTCTGCTGCATGCCCTAGTCGACGAAACCTATTTGCATAGTTCCAAACGAAAAATACCAAAATAATTCTTGACATGTACCTACCTACCTACACCGCATATTAAAATATAAATATAATTAAATAAGAAATACATAATGTACATGCAGGGGTTGAGAATCTTAGGAATTAGGACAGTAACGTCAATAACAATGTAGTAGGTACCTATAGGACACCGTCCTTAGGATTAACAATTGGGTATTAAAAAAGCCAATCAGCACAGCAGAAACCCGTTTTAATGTTTAGGTAGGTACTATGAAGGTCTATTTTTTGTTGCTCTTATCATTTAAATTCAGTAAAGTATCATTACATTAGGTAGTATTTAAATATTATCACATCACTTAATAAACGTTTTTTGCACATGATCCAAGATTAAGCTTCGATTATATCATCGCAATTTAAAGATAACAAACACCTGCGTTTCTGTAAAATAAAATCATACATTTAAGTCCAACTAAAATCTATGGAAACAAGAAGTACCTACTAGTTATAGGATGGGTTTTTGAGATGGGAGTGGATGGCCAAATTAGAAACCATGATGGTTAGAGAAAAGCCGTGAAAGGAGTCATGGGTCCAATTTATAAGGAAAATAAGGACTGCATAATTATTATTATTTTTTACGGTATTTTTTCATTAAAGTTAGCAAAATTTATTTCGAGTAGATGTTTTATCGAGAAAAAACCCCATTATAATACAGGCTAAGTATCTTGGCTAGCAGTAACTACACCAGTTGTTCGAAAATAATATTTAAAATGTTCATATTGCTGCTTGGTAGGGGAAGTAGGTATGTATTCAAACAAAAATATAAAAAATAGCCATTTCCTTTCATTTTCAATCATGCATTTACTTTTCAAAGATTTATCCTTATCAGCAACCTAATCCGTTGGTGCAAAAATAGGATTTAAGAAAAATTAAAATATGCTGTTGTTGTTTTCTTATAAATCGAGATCATGACTCCTTTCACGACTTCTCTCTTAACTCTCATGATTTCGGATTCAGACAGCCACTCCCATCTCAATAGGCCACCCTGTATATTCAGATCACGTTAAAATCAGTCGCGTTCCACAGTAGGTACGGGGAATACTTTTATCATAAACACAATAACGATAAACACAGTCACAGTGACAAGCAATCGATAGAAATGCTTTGAGTTCATAAATGAAAACACTTACCCGGTGCGTTATAGTGTCCATTTTTAGGGTTCTCTCTTCTAAACACTAATAGATAGGCGACTATCGCAGAAGTAATCAATCCGGCTTGTAGAAGGATGTCTAGCACATCCATCGCGCTCGATTCAAATAACCTCGACCTTAAAAACTGTTGCGTAGATACAAATTACACAATGTTATTGGTACACGACCTCGCAAAATGAGCGCTAGACTGTTGTGTTCACAAGATAATTGAAACGATTATGTACCTATTATCTTAATCATTATCGGGTCGTTATTGTAAGTAAGATAGGTATCTTGTGAAGCCTACCAGGTGGTGGGCTTCAAGTAAGTAAGATACCTGGTTATCAGTTCAGAGTTAAGGTATTTGATAAATGGGCAATGATAATTAATTATGATATGTTTTATAACATTATAGTTGAAGTCACGTAGTGACAATATAATGGTGTCCATTCAATGGCATAAAAGGTAAACTAGTTTGACCCTACTCAAAATGCCGTCCCCTTTCATAGCGATCGAAAAAAAACGGACGACATAATTTTTAGTGATTACAAATTACTTTTTTTTCCATCTGTATTGAAACTAATGGGACAAATTCGCAAAAAGAATTAATAAAGGTGAAATTAGTGTTGCGGACAATGAAGTATTACGAGCGTCAGTGTTGTATGAATCACTATGGAAGCTTGTTGACGGCGCCGTGTCTACGCACGACGAATTAATAGTAGATTTTTACGGCGAAAAAAACGAGTATGAACAAGCTTCCACAGTGATCCACACAACACCTGCGACCGCGTCTACGCACGGCGAATTAACCGTAGATTTTTACGGCAAAAATACCGAGTGTGAACCTTTGTTCACACTCGGTATTTACCCCGTGTACAGTTGTGGCGAATCGATAGGCTCGTCACAACTCTACTTTCATGTCCGAACCCTAATCTGGTTGACAGATACTACGGCGCGGAGTTCTAGTGATTTTCTTCGATTATGAATACTTTCCCACGACGCACTACACGTTCCGAACTCACCACCGACCCACCGACGAAAAACGAGCGGTTTTTTTTCTTAAATGTTTTGACTTTTAACTCTATAGATAGTAGGTATCGAAACGTGATCGTGTCGTCTCATTTTTCCATAGAATTTGGTACAGCGCCTCTATCGTGCGGACAGGGAACTACGCAAATCCCATACAAAAATTAGACGTCAGGATCACGTCTTTATTTTATTTATTTATTCATTCACAAATCAGATAACAATCGAATTATACATAAACTTACAGTAGTTTTACAATTTTGATCTAGATTGAAATCAATTATGTGAACATAGAGAAAATGATGTTGCATGCATTATATTTAAACTACCCTAAGACGTAAAAAAAAAAGGAAAAACATTTACAATCATTGTTACTGGATTAATAATATAAAAAGAAATGTTTTCGTATGCACCGCTTAAATCTAAAATGGTTATTATAAAAAATATCTACATTATTGGATTTAGCTACTTCATTAAACAAACGACACATTCTTTGTAGGGGAATATTATAGGAAACATTGTTTATGTACACTTTTATTGAAAATGTTTCGGAGGAACGGAACCTGTATTTTGTGTTTATACTGACGGACGCTAATAATTCGGGACAATCTATATGGGAATGAAGTATTTTGTGCAGGTACATGAGGTTAATATAATCTCTTCTACTAGATAAAGAGTCGACTTTAAGTGCTTACATCTGTTTTCATAACCCGAAAGTGAACGACCCAATTTATGACGGTAAGAAATAATCTTGAGGCATCTATTATGAATAGCATCGATCCTTTCTTTGTGGTTGGCGTAGTATGGTGACCAAATGGGACTACCGTACTCAAGAACTGGGCGGACAAGACTGTTGAAAAGGTGCAATAAACTGTCTGGTTTTTTAAAACCTTTAGTAATTCTGGAGATGAAACCTAAGAGTCGTGAGCTCTTTTTTAAAATGTGGTCATAATGATCTCTGAAAGACAGTTCTTCGTCAAAAAATACACCTAAGTCCCTGGCGACAGATTTACGGACCAGTTTGGAGCCATCGATTGAGCAGTCAAAGGTTATCGCACTGCGTTTTTTGGTGAATATGGTCTACTTAATATTAAGAAAGTTCACGGAAATTTTTAAAATTCGATCATAATACTAATTCGAATTCAATATTCATAGTTACGACAGGACAACGTCTGTCGGGTCAGCAAAATATTTACATTTAAACCATTGTGAAAAAATCCTAAGTCTATGATTCAAAACAAACCCTTTTTAACATTTATTTTATTTCAACTTAATTCCAAATATACACATACAACATTTCATAAAGTAAAAATAAATAAAATTCATAAACGAAGCTTGGATATACAGAAATGTAATAAATTCGTTCTAAAAGTGGAAAATAGAGTAAGGTACCAGAAGACCTAGGTATTTTAATTCTCCATAATACGCAACGGATTTTTTTCATTTCGTTTTGTTTTTGTGCAAATTATTACTTTATTTCTGTGTGTTAGAGTCTACCAATTGGCCAAAACGAAACAAGAAATTTCGAATTAAAACAGGCACTGTATTGTGTTTGATAGTAACAAATTGGTACAACTATTGCTTACTTGGCCATGTAATAGTTTTCGTTCGTTAGATATCTTTTTAGCAGTTGTATGAACCATTTAAAGCCACTTGATAAACTCAGTAAACTCAACGAATTTATTTTTTTATGGTAGAACTTTTACCTTTTTATTATATATATATATATATATATTAATTTAACGGTCATTTCATTATGCACACAACCTCGATGTCTTTTAAGGTGGGTAACTGAGTACTGACCGGCGTTTAAATGTTTATTTATCGCAACGAGCAACGAGACGGATTTTAGCACACGGCGGCGTAACGTATCATGCTCGCTGCGAATGGTACATTACGGCCCGTAACACCGGTCAGTTCCCAGTTAGGTATTCCAAAACGACTTAAATTATTATTTATCTCTATCACAAGTATTAAGCATTCGTTAGCCAATTTCTTCACAAAATCAGTCATAAAAGTACTACACAATTTTCTAATTTCATATTTCTAAACAACAATATCTTTTATCAAAATGTAATTACTCATTAAATGTAGCCATATAATGAAAAATAAAAGCCTCAAAGTTTTAATAGCAATAGCTCAAACGGAGATTCAGTACAGATAATATTTTAAAATTAATTACACTGTGTATTTAAAAAGATGCACAATATTATCTATACTGTATTTGTCTCTTGTGTGGTGTACAATATTTCTCTATCTATATAGTAAAAATAAATTCATATGAATAAATAATCAAGAAAAATATAATAAAAATATTGAACTAAGTAAGTATTAACTACATAAATATAAATTTATCTATTTGTGATGTATATGCAAGAACTCTGGAAACCGTCGTGTTGGGACGATTTCGAAAGTCGTATTCATCGTCGTATAATTCAATGAAAACATACCGATTTTTTTTTATTTTTGACAATAATAAAGTTTTTAAGGCCATCCAACACCGGTGCCACATAATACAAATATAAGCAGTCAAATATGGGCTTCCCACACTTTTCAAACGAGCCTGCCGAGCTGTCTGTTACCTGATACCGTCAATATAAAATGCATCTAAATATAACGAGTTACAGCCCATATTCAAATGCTTATTTTTGTGTTGTTCGGCAGCAGTGTACGTGGCTGGGAGCTGGCGCTCCCTTTATAGTCATAACATAACAAAGAACATAATTATACACTAAATATTTTACACATATCTACCAATTGGGAAACTTTTGTAAAATAACTTTAGGTATTGTAAGAAGTCAACATATTAATTTTGAGTAAAATTTGGCTATCTACAATATTACAGATAATTAAAGTACGTACAAATACAATACAGTTATGAGTATGTGTGTATATGCAGACAAAATCAGTTTGTCTTATAAAAGTTCATTATTTCGTTGAGATATTGCCGTCCGAAACAAAGATAAAATTTAGCCTCTATATAATCTCAATCTCAAAACGCCTATTTCACCATTTTCAGTTTCAAGTAGATCAACCATCACTTAAATCACAAATAACAGAAGAACCTAATTAGTTATGAGCCAGTTGTAACTCTTGGTTAACGTCAGTGATGATGAAATTGGCTCTAAGATAAATGCTGAAAGCAATCAATTTGCCTATTTAAATGCGAGTAAATGTTTTCATCACCCACCATGTTTTGTGCCTCGAGTAAAGTATTAAAAAATACCTAGATGTCGCAGCCTTATTCCGAAGAGACTATTCTTCTTTCTTCTTTATCGGCTCCGACTCGTCGGGGTTTTCGTCCATACTGCCCGCGGTGTCAGTACGAGTCTTGTCTACTGGGTATAACCTGGAAACACGAATGTTTGCTACACTGATTATATACACTATCTAAGCCTAGAGTACTTTGTTTATTTTTTATATTGTAAGAATCCATTGGATGGTCCCCTTTACTTTTACCCCTTTACTCTCTTTACAGCAAAGGCCTCCCTTTCATTAATCTCGGTCTTTGTATATTTCTGATTTAATAAGCTTGAAATCATCCACCATCCGCCTTAAGGCGCCTTATTCGTGATTGGACTAGCTGGGGAATGTACAATCAGCGTGTGAACCAGAGGGAAGAGCTACATTTACATTTATTTTCCCATTGCAGGGCAAAGGCCCTTTCTTCCAGCTTTTGCTGTCCCCAGATGCCATGGTCATGCTTTCCTATAGTAGCGTAAAGTAAAACTAAAAAGAATTGCAGGAAACTCTTCAGGATTACAGTAACAGATTGTCATATTTACCAGCAAGAGTATTCGGGCCATATTTGGGAGATTTGTGTAGACCTTTATTTGTACCACACAACTTGTCATTGTTTGAGACTGATGAAAAGTCGATACACAAAAGAAAGATTGTACAAAAACCACTTAAGGTGCCTCAATTTAGATTAGAACTATGTAAAAAGAACTGCTACGCAATGGCCATAGGGCTATATAATAAGCTTCCAAGTGACATGAGAAAACTGACAAATAATTAATTTAATCATAAATTATATAATTGGCTCTGTTAAAATTGTTTTTATAGTATAGATAAATATTTTAATTCACATAATTTTAATTTTGAGATGTAGGTACTTAATATTATTTTATCTATTATTATGTTTTTTTTTTATTATTGACGGTCTTATGCATGTGTTCGCTAAATATTTTTATTTTGTAGAATTAAAACAAAACTAACCAAAATGTATCTAAATTGCTAGGATTAAACATTTGCACGACTATGTAGTCAAATATAGTGATACCTACTCTATTATAAAACCATTATTAACCTATTCATTCTACTATTTCATTTCATTTCAATCCTTTCCTTTGTGTTCTCAGGAAACAAATAACATTTTTTTTTGCCTTAGGCTGTTAAAATCGAAGCGTTTAGAGTAAGAAGTATTTATACTTAATAACTGATTCATTACTGAAGGACTTACCATCTCTGATACAAATAAACCAGGAACACGAGATCATCCCTGAAGCAAGCCACCCTATGAGCAGTCGGCATCGTAATAATAAACGCAAACACATCGTCTATAAACGTGTTAAACGCTTTGTACATAAAGGCGCGCCACGGCAGAGCGGCAACGGATCGCAGCCGGTAGTTCACGAACAGCTGTGGCAGCATGAAGAGGAAACCAAATGCGTAGACGCCGTTTACAACGCTGTGGAGTGCCCAAGAGTACCAGCTGGAATTGTAGAAATTAAAGTTATGACAAAACCAATTTGTAAAAAGTATTTTTCGCGTCATCAAATATGTTTTTATTGCATCATCACGCCATGTATTGATAAATC
Organism: Eupithecia inturbata; assembly: GCA_963662085.1. NCBI lineage: Eukaryota > Metazoa > Arthropoda > Insecta > Lepidoptera > Geometridae > Eupithecia > Eupithecia inturbata. Next base: position 4,644,051 of record OY759177.1, read on the forward strand.
AACATGCCATACAACATGTCGGCCTTGGCGAAAGCAACCGCAAAAGTCGACCCCTAAATCTGCCCGTGGATTTCGTTAGAGCCGACTAAGGGAGGTTCCCTTAGTTAACTTAACTAACTTAATTAACTTAACTTAGTTGTGTTAGGAGTTTAGGCCGAGGGGTTTCAAGTTCCGACGGTTCACTGGCCGCCTGCAAGGGGACACCGCCGTCGTGCATCATCGTCAGCTGACACCCTGATTGCGTCGTTTACACGACGACGCGACGCCGCGATAGTAAATTTCGTGTTATAAATTAAGTATGATTATGTTATGTTAATTTTAAGGTATATATTACTATGGACCGTATAGAATAAGTTAATTAAGATCTATTACTGTTCTAAGTTGTCTGAAATAAATGATTTATTATTATTGGGACAAATGATTGTACGATCTGCAAATATTTGTTCCGGGTGTTCTGGGTATTTTCTATGTATAATAAAAAATATCTATGTAATATATTGTATTAAGTATATCAGTCATCCACAAGCTCTGCTTTGCTTGGGGCTAGATGATGCTGTGTGGATTGTCCAGCATTATTTTTATTATTTATTTATATTCATCAGTCTATGTTAATTAAATGTCAGGCATAGGCCTACCCAAATGAGCGCTATAGTGCAATGTCTTGACTTTACTGCATCCAGCTTTTGTGGGCATGCCTAGGCGTATACGTAACAGTGGGTAATTATAGCCTCAGAATCATGATGATGAGCAAAATTAAATAAGCTTAGTAAAATGGATAATAGAGATAATTTCACAGGTTTGTAGGTAGGTAACTGTATTATCTACAGTGACATAGATAATGCTAAGTACCCACATCTATTACCTCAGTTACTGAGGCTAATTATCTTGTGCAGCTAGAAGATAAAGCAGGTAGATGTAGGTAACATCTAAAATCCATATATCCATCCATACTACCATTACAATTACGTAAGTAACTCTGTCGGTTGTATTTCACGACTCAACCGCAGAAGGCATCTTTTAAAAATTTGACACGTGTAGTTGATTGATCTGGAAGGCAATTCTCGCCAATTTACCCTCGATAAATATGGCAAGAACTGTCAAATTTGACAGATCTTTTATGTAAAAACTGTCAATATTACAGTTCTTTTGATCTATTCAAAAGAACTGTCAAATTTGACAGTTTTTGTGTCAAATTTGACAGTTTTTGCCATATTTATCGCGTGACATATTGGCAAGAATTGCCTTCCAGGATATCCCAGGGAAGGATATCCCATACGCTACTATTATCCAAGAAAAACGCCAAAGAAAACGTCGAAAAATGTTTGGGATATTATTTGATTTCTTATAAATTAACCCAGTGTGAGGCTTACGCACTATGATACATGATAAAATTGATTGTTAAGTTTTTTGAGTAATTTTTTTTTAAAGTGTAACAACATATTTTTTAATCCTAGTTTGAGGGAAGTTCCAACCTATTTTAATCACAAATGTTTACGTAGTCGTAAACATTTGTGATTTGTGGATTATTTTTTATTTGATGGTAGTCCAACAAATAAAAAATAATCCAGAAATAATTAAAAAAAAGTTACGAAAGCTTGAAGGTCAAATTTAGGAAAAATCTCTATAAAGTATAAAAATGTACATACCTATCACCAAAACTATAAAACTTTAGCTAGGGTCCAATAATTAACAAACGACCTCCTCTATTTGCGAATTTGCTATGGCGGGTTGAGTTCCAGTCACCCTGTATATTGACGACCGATGAGGCGCGGTGGGCGAAGGTCCGCCTGCGACGCAGGAGGTTGCGGGTTCGATTCCCGCCTAAGGACAAATGTTTGTACGATCTACAAATATTTGTTCCGAGTGTTCTGGGTATTTTCTATCTATACAAAAAAATTATCTATCTATGTAATGGATTGTATTAAGTATATCAGTCGTCTAGAACCCATAACACAAGCTCTGCTTAGCTCGGGGCTAGATGATGTCGTGTGGATTGTCTAGCATTATTTATTTATTTAATTTGAAGTACTAACCCCTAGTTAAAAGCCGACTAACACTTTGGACTGTAAAATTGTCTTAATAAATTAATTGAATTATAATTTATAATAGCTTCGGCCCGCAGCTTCGCTCACTTGATAACTGCAAGAACACATCACTGCGGTAGAGTTTGGAGTATCCGACTAATATTTCTTGAGATTAACCACAAAACTTTACCCTATGAATGTGAGTGGGATAACAATTAAAATTTTTTTGTGTTGGAAGCTTACATTTTTAACGAACAAGCTGTCCGCGGCTTCGCACGCACTTTACCGGGATAAAAAGTAGCCTATGTCCGTCCCAGGGATACCGTCTACCTCCCTGCCAAATTTCATTAAGATCCGTTCAGTAGGCGTGAAAAGGTAACAGACAGACAGAGTTACTTTCGAATTTAAAATAGTACAATTATAATCTTATTAATATGGATTCGTCAAACTACGACAGTTTTTAAAATAAAACTTTACCTCCCGATAATGACTACAGACTGACCTCTTATGTGGTTCATAAACCAGCGAGTAAATAGCGCCTGCCACACACAACGGGTAGAGAAGCATAGAGAGATATTTCATGGCTTCTGCGTCAGCTTTGGCAGTGGACATCTCACTGTCATCTGCACTCTTGTCTCGCCAAACCCTGACCTTCCATCCAGCGAATGAGACTCTCAGGTGGAGGACTTTCTTTACTTTCCATAACTGAAAAGGAGAAGGTGTTCAGGTCGCGTAAGGTTTAAAATAATTAGGAGAAAATTAATAATTTTAAAATTATTTTTTTAATTGACTTCGATAAAAGGAGGATTTTCTATGTACGGCTGTATGTATGTTCGCCAATATTTTCGTAAATTGTGGACCGATTTTGATGGTTTACTCGCTATTATATGTAGAGGATGATCCAGAAATGGTCCCATACAATTTTTATTCCCACCCAGGGGTTGTATTTATCCCGCAAAATTGAAAAACAGTATTAATTTAAGGAAGTCAGTTTTAAGTCTATTCATAACAATAAAATTATTATTCTCGGTCATTTAATTATACTTAAACTGGTCACCAACTGAAGAGGAAAACTTGTGTAGAGGCAACGAAAAAAACGCTAAACTGGGAAGGGTAACAGCCTTCCCAATTGTCACAAATATAATGATAAGTTACGCGTAATTCAGTTTTTGGTACGAAACCGGGGGAGGCGAAGACCGTGATCGAAGAAAGAAAGAAACGAAATCTGTCAAAATCTTAATAAGTTTTTCATTTGATTCACGACGGGTTTCCGCAACAAGGCCACATGTGACTTTTTGCGAGTTGGATTTTTGTTTTGATGCGCGGACAGTTTAAATTGTATCCATGAACTCCTACCTCGATTATAGCGCTGATTCCCGCCGGCACAAGCACCAGCATCGACGTCTGTTCGTCCACCAAGTAGAAGAATATCACGAACTGAGAGAACGCTCGCCAGAACACCGTGCGGGCAGACAAGCCGGCTAGGGAGCGCTTCCTACGCCAGAAGGAGACGTCGTTCTTGAACGCCAGGAAGTCGAAAAGCAACTGGAAAATATGCAAATATTAGGTCCTTACATATGAAATTGGCGTTTTGTATGGGAGGAACAAAAAGTCGAATATTTTTTAATATAATATATTTAATTAATCAAAGTATGAACCATTATTTTCTATGCACTTTTGCCATCTTATAGGTAGTTCATTGATCCCTTTACTAAAAAAACCAGTCGGACGGGAATCAATAAAATCTTTGAAGGCGATTTGGACTGCCCCATCGGAGTTGAATTTTTTCCCTTGCAAGAAGTTATCCAAATTTCGAAAAAAATGGTAATCTGTTGGAGCAAGGTCCGGGGAGTACGGAGGATGTCTTAGACTTTCCAATTGAAGCTCTTCTAATTTAGTAGCCGTCTGTTGCGCAGTGTGTGGTCTAGCGTTGTCGTGAAGCAGCAGTGGCGTGGAGCGATTGACCAGCCTAGGTTGTTTAGCCGCTAGCTTTTCCATCATGGTTTGCAATTGCTGACAATAGACATCAGCCGTAATAGTCTGGCCAGATTTGAGAAAACTGTAATGAACAATACCGGCACTAGTCCACCAAACGCTTACAAGTAACTTTTTTGGGGTTAATTTTCGCTTGGGGCAGGATTTGGCTGGCTGGGCAGGATCCAACCATTGCGCTGAGCGCTTCCGATTATCGTAAAGAACCCATTTTTCATCACAGGTAATGATTCGGTTTAAAATACCTTCATTATTGTGCCGGTTTAGTAATGTAACGCAGCAGTCGACGCGCGTTTGCCGGTTTGCTTCAGTCAATTCGTGAGGTACCCCCACCTTTCAAGCTTTTTAATCTTCCCAATTTGCTTCAAGTGAATTAAAACAGTTTTATCACTAACATCGCAGCCTGCAGCTAACTCGGACGTGGTTTGCGATGGATCCGCTTCCACAATAGCCTTCAACTCTTCATTATCAACTTGAGTCTCAGGCCGTCCACGGGGCTTGTTCTGCAGGTCAAAATTTCCAGAACGAAAACGTTGGAACCAAAAACGAACTGTGTTTTCTTTTGCAACACGACCGCCATACACATCATTCACCCTTCCAGTTGTTTCCGCAGCACTAGTGCCACGGCGGAACTCGTACTCGTAAATAATGCGATATTTTAAGTTTTCCATTTTGTAAAATGAGTGACGCAAACAGAAAAAAACAGAAGAAAAAAAACAAATGAATGACGATCATCGAAGCACAAATACATGAGTCTATAGCTGTACAAATTTGAATTTGGAATTCCTTACCAAAGAGGAGAAATTTGTGATTAAAGTGGCCAGTACGAAAAACGCCAATTTCATATGTAAGGACCTAATAAATTAAAGCTTAGTGCATTCTTAAATTTAGGTTTTAGTGTACCTAACACAGAATCTGACACTTATGTTGATGTCATTGAAACATGGTAGATATCGTAAATATCCCATAAATTAATGACTACCTCAATTGTGTAGAAAGGAATCAAAAGTACCCACGGCAAACCACCATACTTAGTTAATATTTTAATGTTTTATTTACACATTCCTTACATTTTACATATTCCTTATTTTTTTACATTTTACCTAGTGTACAATCATTTTAATTTCATGTTTTACATACTAAAAATATTTTTTTGTATAAAATTTATTTAATATAACCGTTTTAATGTTTTTATTTTATATAAATGGACTCGTAAGTTTCATTTATTATAACAATGTGTAAATTATAAGAAATAATTTAAGGAAAATTCTGACACAATCTAAATATTGTTTGCGAATAAATTAAATGAAACTTGGCTTTGGTGTACATAACCATGAGTTTTATTTTATATTTTATAAATGCGAATTCATATCAGCAATCAATGCAGGCAGGTATGGCATGGCATATAATGTTCATATTGTTGTTGTTAGAAATAAATGTCTTTCTATTTCTATATCCTCACAGAACTGTGTTAGATTAAAATGAATACGTCGCCAGCGGATCGTAGAATTAGCCCGTTTATAAAATGGTTAGGCCTATTGCAAAACAGCGCAATTCAATAAATAGCCTATCCGACTGTGGAACGACCAAGATTCAACAATAAGGCTAAACGTCACTAAGCCATCTCGTCGAACGATATTAATTAAGCCTTCCCAATAAATCAGCTTTCGTTTTGAATTCACTAGCCACCTAGCCATTCTACATACGGGCTGATTCTACGATCCGTCGGCGACAAATCTACCCGCGGTTACAAACGCGTTTTTCCGGAAAATAAAGTAGCCTATAGTTAATCCAGGTTTAGTACCACATCGTTGTACAATTTCAGCCCCGTCCATTCAGTAGTTTTGGCGTAGAGAAGTAACATTTATCTAAACATCCAATTTTTCGCATTTATACCTATATACTATAATAAATAAAATAATATTCCAAAATTTTCGACTTCGACAGGACTTGAACCAGCGTCTTTCACTCAGTTCGGGAACGTGCTAACCAACTACACAACGAGGTCAAGTGACGTAGGAGTCGAAAAACTCTGGGACTTCCATCGGACTATAGCGCCGTTAGCTCTACCTACAGGGGACACATTGAAGTTTTATATAATCCTGTTCAAAGACTAAAGTTACGTTTAGTTCGTTTGACGAGAGGTGCCGCGTGGTGAGTTTTTCGGCTATAAACGGGAATTTCTCACGTTTATTTAGCTATTTTTCCGACGTTTCAGCTGGTTTTATCATTCCATGACCACGTCTGAGTGTAAATCTTCCGAAACATCGTGAAAAAAGAAAATAAACGCGAAATCGTAATATTATCACTAAAACCATATTTATATGCAATAATCAAACCGCTTTAATGCTGTAAATCGCGAATTCATCCATGCTTTATTTGGTCCCACAGGCCGTTGTGACGGGTGGGACACAGTTTTAAATCTCAATACTTATATAAGTTTTTACTTGCTTATTGTTCCATGTAGCCAGAACCATTACCCATGGCATAATTGTTACTTCTACAAATCCGACAGACAAAAGATTCTATATTTTTAGGTCAGGATAAAAAAAGACTTAGCAAATGTGACACCAGATAAGCATTCTGTTGATCTTTTATTAACTTCTAAACGAAATTATTCTCATGTAATAACTTGCCGCTGTTTTAAACGCCTTAAATTGTATTTTTCTTATGTCGAATCGCCTTCACCATTAGCAATTATACATTAGAAGCCGAAGAAAAGTCCGAAAACTCGGACTAACTATTGCAAAAAACGATACTATGTGAAGGCGCACAGCTTTACAATACTTTACCCTCCCAAATTAAAAGTGTAACCTCATTTAATGTGTTCAAACTAAAATTAGCTCAACATATCATAAATGATAAGTCACTTCTTATTAAGTGAACACATTGAATGAGCCAGCTATTGAATGACCACAACCTATGTTTATATATATACGTAACCGAAGAACCCTGTTCTCATGTAAGTGACTTTGTATAAATTGTCTTTTTGAGAATAAATGAATATTAAACGTAAAAGTATTACTAACTTGAAGAATAATTACAAGGCCATAGGCGGAGTACCAAGACAAACCGCACAAGGTTTTTATGGTACAAAATTTATTGTATATTGTGATTGTTTTAGTAATTAATAAATTAAAAAAAAGGCAATCATACTACAGCGGTGTTCAAGATCAATAAAAATGACGAAAAACTTAGAAATATAAAAAAATTTGGTTGATTCCTGTGGAATCAATTCATTGGCTTTGTTGTACCTAATCAGTAATCACAGATTCAAGTACAAATTATGTCATTTATTTATTTAACCTGGGGTGTCATCTTCGCTGGAATGGGCCAGTAGTAAGTAAAAAAGTGAATATCAATCAAGTACTCAAATATCAATCAGAAGTACTTACATGACAACTTGCAATCAAAACTGTAGCTGACAGCAAATACAGATTAGTATCTGCAAATATTCCTTTCACATCATCCACATCCTTCTCACTGAATCCAAGACCATGCATTTGATCAAGAGCCAGTCTTACATGCATGGCCAGTCTCATAGAGCCATATGAGGCAGGGGATATGTTAATAGTGATGTTGACTATAGTTGAGCTGCTGTTGAGTAGCTGCAGCTGTGACATTCGGGATTTTAGAACATTGTGCTGGATTATTGGCAAAAATTTTCCACTTCGGATCCTGTAAAAATTTATTAAAAATTAAAAATAAATATGCAAGATAGGGGATATTATAATTTATAATATATAAACAAAGAAAATAACAATCAAAACATAGAAACAAATTAGAACTAGTATTTACAATTATTGGAACAATTGAGCTAATTATACATGAGCCAAACTCAATGTAAAATGTTTGTAAACAAACCATGACACAAATAAATAAAACTCACTTGCTTGGTGTCAAGTTTCAGATATAATTGTAAGCAATATTTATTGAAGAAAGGATCTCAAATCAACAAGTAATGTATATTGCATATAAAAAGCCTCAGCAACAAAGTGAATTTTAGGACATGTATGGGCATTTGTTTACAAACATTCTACATCAAGTTTGGCTAGTGTATAGACAGGGAATTGTGTTAGCTAGGATAGCAAACTTCCTGTTTAAAACATTTACTATTATTTTGCAATATTACATGCATGTGATTTAACAGAAATGATAATATAAGAACCAATGAAACAGAATCTAAACTATAAATATAATAGATTTACCGCAGGTATGGATAAAACTCTCCAGGGATTTTATTTGCAGGCAGATTCAACTCATCAGTCAAAATTGAAATTGGTGCCACTGTGCTGATGTGTGAATATGGGCGAACATTGTTCTTTTTATTTTTCTTTGGATCATCTGCCTGAGCCTGAAATAAAATTCTTCATGAGCATTCACATCTATTAAAAATATTTATTAGAATACCATGCTTTTAGGTCTACCAAAAACACACACATCCAGACATAGATACACATGGTCCGAATATGTAAACACATAATTACAAGTCTCAAGTTTTAGATAAACCATCGATACTGTTATGTCCAATAAAACACAATATTACTGTAAATTACATGTATTGATCAGTTCAGTTCAGTTCAGTTCTTGTTTCATGGCTCGCTGTTTCTGTTCTGCCACAACTACATGTATTGAGCTTTGTAGCAATTCACAACTAACTGACGCATGAAAATATACAACTACCCTAACTTAGTCAATCTTGTTATAAAAATAAGATGGACAAGTACCTGCATGTTACATACATAACACATACTAATATTATAAATTCAATACTAACTCTGTCAGTCTGTTACCTTTTTACGCCTAGACAGCTGAACGAATCTCAATTAAATTTGGCAGGGAGGTAAATTGTATCCCAGGGACGGACATTGGCCACTTAAAAAGCGAGTGCGAAGCCGCGGGCAGCAGCTAGTTATAGTATAAAACGTTTTCTTACATTTTGATGAAGGAGGTTAAATGTTTCAGCCCGTGGTTCAGTGTAAGTTATCAATGGAAGTGTGTGAATAGCTTCCGTACGGTAAATCTCATCAAACTGTTTGTAGAGTCGCGCATCATCCAGTAAAGCTGCATGCATGTACAATGTGCCGTTATTCCGCGTTTTACGGGGCACTTTTATAGCTATATCACTGTGAAAAATATATTGTAATAGAAAAAAATAATTATTAAATTGTAGGTAAGCTAATTTTATTTGTCCATGTTACGCAAGCCAAAAATTGTGTAAACATTAGTATTAAATTGTCTCAGACTCACATGGATGCTGGTTTCCGATAGTCAAATTTCATGGAAGTATGAATTTTAAAGACACTTTCAGATGATGAGCCCTCGAAGTACGGCTGCTGGTTCACAGACGTGTAGATGACAAGATGCTGGACTGGATCTGAAGCTAAATAAGATGTGTAACATCTCTCGCCACGACTGCACACAGGCGGAATAAATATTTCAGCTAAAGTCCATATTGTGTTGATAATATATCCGGCGAATATTAGAGTTATAATTAAACTAACTGATATATATTTCATTGCAGATCTTTTGTTTTAGCAGCAATCAATTTGTTTTGCAAAATTGTACTGTAACTCGCTCTTGATGAAAAGAAACTGTTGTTTTGAAATATTTTGAATCGAACAAAAAATAAACCAATCAATCAAAAAAAAAATGTCTAACTGTCTAAACTGACAGCTGACACTGACAGTAGTAGTAAGTACCGACCTACCGCTACGTCTGAAACGCAGGTATGTACCCGTACGTCACTCACAATGAAGTTGATTTGATTGGTGTGACCAGAAATTAATTGGCTTGACTTCATGCGTTGGTCTACTCTTGAACGAAGAAATCACCCTCCTTAGGATTACTTTCCTTGATCGTAGGGTCTATTATACCGACAATAGCAATTTTCACCTCTCTCACTCAAAAACTATAGCTTTACCACTCGCAAACAGAATAAACTTTGGAATTAAGGACATTGTTTGACATGTTATTTGACTAGCGGTTATGTTTACGTTTGTTCTGCGGTACTCTGGTATAGCGCGCTTAGATTAATTGATGTTTGAGCTAGTCTACTAAAATGTAATAATTATCAAAGTAATTTATTAAGTATCTCAAATAAAATTAGATACCAAAAAAAAAAAATATGTAATTATTAAATAAGTAAGTACATGTATTTTATTCAATTCCGGTAAATCACTTAGCAATGTAAGAAGAATCGTGCTGGAAGGAAATCAAAATAGTAGGTACCTACACCTGGAAAACATAGAAAAGGTTGTCCCAAAAAAGAGTGAGAGGCCATCAGACAAAAAAGTAATATAACCGTGAGAAATCAGGTACCTTTATTTTATTGGTTTAACAATTAAACTTTAAAAAAACTATTTGCATATAAATGGATGCAATACATCGCATTGTAAACATTAAATGTAAATTTAATAGAATTTTTCAGGTACCTACCGACTTTATGAAACTTACTACCAGTAGTAAAAGAAAATTTAAAGATTGATGGTAGCCGAGAGCATTTGCGAAAGGTAAACCCTCCTAGGGTTTAAATACAAAAAATATCAGTCCGAAAGAACTGCATCAATGGAACAACCATAAATTGCTGCAAAACGGGCAAATCATCTAAAAATAAGAACTCGGAAAATATTAGTTTATTTTGATGAAAGCTATGTTCACCAGTCACACAAATTAGATAAGTGCTGGCGGTCTATTGATGTGAGTGGAGTAAAGCACAATGTATCAAAAGGTAAACGTTATAATACAGGGTGTTAGTGTGAACAGTCTTATCCTTGAAACCAGAGGTTCAGAATCACGAGCAGAGTCCGATACCGATGAAAAAAAATTAATTTATTTTTCACTTATTTTTGAAACAAAAATCCTCTAACGTCATAAAAGCATGTCACCCTATAAGTCGGTGCACACGGCGGCGGCGCGGGCGGCGCGGCAGCGCGGCAAGCGTCACCGATAATCCTTTGTCTCGCTCGCACGAGCAAAGTAATACCGCCGCGCTTCAAAGTACCTACGCCACCCGCGCGCGGCTCGTTCAAAGGAAAGTACCTACGCCACCCGCGCGCGGCTTGTTCAAAGGAAAGTACCTACGCCACCCGCGCGCGGCTCGTTCAAAGGGTACCGGCCGCGTTCAAAGAGCACCGACCCCGCGCGCGGCCCGCGCGCACTGTTCAGTCGCAATCCGCATATTCGATAGTGAGCACGTCACGTCACGTACCGAATAAATTTTTAGCGATTTGTCCGCGTAGTGTTTTATCTGTGGTTTTATGTAAGACGATGTCGTTCACAAATGAACAGTGGACTGAAATGGTGCGGCTTTATGCAATCGCTGGTGATAACATAAGCGTGGCTCGCATGATGTACGCAGAACAGTTCCCAGAACAACGTGTGCCCAGCCGGGAAACGTTTCGGCTACACAACGGCTGCGTACCTACGGCCAGTTCACAGTGCCTAGTCATGCACAAGGCCGTGGCAACCAACAGTTGGCTGTCAACCTGCAAGAAGAAATCTTGAATTTCTTCGCGGAAAATCCAGAGGAGAGTACTAGAAGGGCAGCTCGTCTCTTCAATGTTTCGCACTGGACAGTTTGGAAAATCCTCCACATCGATGGCCAACACCCCTATCATTTTCAGCTGGTTCAAGAACTGGAAGACCGCGACTACCTACCGCGTATGGTTTTCTCACAATGGCTTACGGATAACCTGGACAACATTTCTATTCTGTTCACGGATGAAGCCATGTTCACAAGGTCGGCATTTACAATGTCCATAATGAACATTATTGGAATAGGCACAATGAACACAGAATACGGGAAAACCAATTCCAGCGTAGGTTTTCTGTGAACGTATGGGCGGGAATTGTGGACGGTGTTCTCCTCGGTCCACATTTCATAGACGGACATTTAAATGGAGAGACCTACATAAACATTTTACGACGGGTGTTTCATCGGATGCTGGAGAATGTGCCTCTTCGTTCATTAAGGAACTTGTGGTACCAGCACGACGGTGCCCCTGCACATTTCCAATTGCAGGTGAGAAGTATGCTCGATGAGGAGTTTCCTGGGCGATGGATTGGTCGCGGAGGACCAGTCGCGTGGCCAGCGCGTTCACCTGACCTAACGCCTTTGGATTTTTATTTGTGGGGAGACATTAAGCGCCGAGTCTACGCCACTCGTTTTCATAACACAAGACAATTAAAAAGTCGTATTCGTAAGGCGTTTAGGGAGGTGAAAAATTACTCATTTGTGCTTTCTCGAGTGCGGGATAATTTGAGAAGACGTGCGGAGGCTTGCGTAGCTGTAAACGGAGCCCATTTTGAAAACATTTTACGTGTAATGTAAGTTAAACAAACTGTACATAAAACTGTAAATTTTAATTGAATTGTGCATAAACTTTATTAGTGATGAACTTTTTAAATAGGCCAAAAATACCTACTTTAGTCTAGGTACTTAATGGCAAATGTACCTAGTAATGTAGCTATTTTTGCCTGTCCTAAGCCAGGAAAAGTATGAAGGGAATGTTTCATCACAATGAAGTAGGTACCTACGATTCGAATTATTTCGATACCTACCTACACCGTACCGGCCGCGGCCAGGTCGCAGATAGGCGAGCGCGGGCGGCCACGGCGCGGCTGATGTGACTAGGGTGTCCAGACATAAAGTAGGATAGCAGAGAAATGAATTATGAAAATCCATCGAAACTAATTGACTTTTATTTTTAATAATTACTTGTATCGTTTCATTTTAGGGTTAGGCATTCGTGGTTTAAATGACAACGGTGTTCACACTAACACCCTGTATTATAGTCCCTTTTTCACTGAGCAATAGTTCATGCCGCCTGCAATGAAAAAGGGATTATCCCCAATGCTTTGCTGATATTTACTGGAGCGAACCAAAATGCTAATTACCATTCAGAGTAGAATAAAACAATTTTACAAAAAGGGTTGAAGAGAAGTTGATTCCCAACTTACCACCGGCATCAATTGTGGTAATGGATAATGCGCCGTACCATTCGGTAGTGTTAAACAAGAGCCTACCTCTGCCACCAAAGTAGCCGAATAAAGGAAATTATTAAACATTAATAATGCCGCAGCTGTTGATCCTCGTTAAATGTCACAAGCCAGAGCCTAAATTTGAAATCGATGATATTTTAGATGCACATGGGCACACCGTGGTAAGACCTTACCATTGTGACCTGAATCCAATTGAGCTTATCTGGCGAATAGCGAAACATAAAATTGCAGCCCAATGTTGGTTTGATTGATAAAAAGGTCAATCAAACCAACATTGGGCTGCAATTTTATGTTTCTTTTATTTTGTTATGGCTTAAGTGTGCGATACGTTGTTTATCTTCTAATTAATATTGTTAGAGATATAATGAAATGTTTCATCTTTATAGGAAGCAGCTGAGGGTGCATACCAAGCTATAACCGAGGACGGTTGGAAGAATTCGTGCCAGCACGTAATAAAAATAGAAAAGGAATACCTACTGCGAGAGGGAACTTACAATGTATGAGGAAATACGAGTAGAGTGATTAGTCATGAACCTCGAAGATGATAGCAGCAGTACTTCTGAATCTGAGTAAGAATCTCATGATTTTGGGGCCAGCTCTAGCCATGACATGGATTTGGAGGTAGAATATTTAGAGGAAGATTTATTTATATAAAATAGAATAAAATTACTATACATCTTTCTATAATTCCTAGAATATACTGTTAACACAGGGTGACAAACATAGGAAACTTTGTTGTTGGTAGGTACCTACTTACTATTTATTTTTATTACTTATACTTACACAAGGTCCATGCTTAATTAAACAATATTTACTAATTTAAATAAAGTATGTGTTGACAAAAATAAACGTGTAACAGAAATATAAAGCTAAGTATCAAGACTAGCTTACGGATTGCCTTATTATGAACCTACAGTAGCGCCCCCATTATTATGTACTCTTTTTTGCCAAGCTGTAGAACCATTTTTCAAGAAGTTGCAGTCATGACATTTTTAATAGTTGGCATGGCAACATTATGGCAAATGGATGATGGATGGAGGACGGAACGGGAACGTAATAAATCGGTGTTTCCTTGGAAATAGTATTGATGTTTTACGGGATTTTGCAAAGGTAAGTTATAAAAAAATATGTTCATTTGGGCAATTCGATCAAATAGTTTTTCGCATAAATCTGCAGGCATATGTGGCAGTGTTTTGACAGTTGAGTTGACATTGGGCAATCCTCTGTTATTTTGTTTATTTTCAGATTTGCAGATGCATGGACATTGTAATGTGGCGCCTTAGTGTCATAAGTTCTCAGAAGTATTCAAATGAGAATATTCAAGAATATGCCTCGACGATTCGGTGGTAATGGATGCTAAAGATTTGAGGATAGAAACTGCTCTGGGTGAACGCAACGATGGCAGTAAGTACTCTCAGAGCGGGGTCGCGATACAGAGTATCAGAAACAAGCCGTATCAAGATATCGGATCTAATCACTTGGCTAAAGCGGAGGCCACCGTGCGGCCCTGCGCCGTCATCGGGCCCGACCGGGTAGCGCCTCCACCCTCTTCTAATGAAGCATATCTAAAAAAAGCCTCATTAGACATATGGACAAGAACTAAAAATATATATCCTCGCCCACCGGAATATCCTCATAAGCCATTCAACAATGTGAACCCACTGCGGAACATCTCACCGAGACAAACATTTCAAGAAAATATGCCACGCATCATGGTGTCACCCACCTATAGCAGTATCAAACATGCTAATGAAGCTAATTCAGGCAGTGCTCAAGATCCAAATACTAAACAAACCATGGCTCCTGAAGCCAAGTACTGTGATGTGCCTTATACTGTGAACTTTTTACCCAATGAACCTAAAAATGTTAGGGAAACAGAAATGTGTGTGCCTAGTGTGAACTCTCCCCTGACACGGACTGCACCACATGCCTGGCCTCCCAGTGCTGTCAACCTGCATGCTTCAAGGATGTACGGGGCTCATGATGTGTACCAGTATCCACAGTACCCCAATGGTACTGGCCCGAGACCACCAGTGGTGCCTATGACGAGACCTCACAGAACATTCCCGGAAGAGGCTGGCTATGTTTATCCTGACTCCTACTATCAAGATGCAAGTGTTCGCTTCAAGCCTTATCCCTCTGTAAAAGAGAGGTATCCACAAGCAAGGTATGATTACATTAGTAATTATCCAAGTCCCTTCCATCCACCACCACCTTATTTGCCTCATAAATATGACATATCTAACACCAGACCACATCCATATCCTATGTATCCGCATTTGAAGTATATAGAAAATAGAGTACCTGAACCCAATATTGAAGGATACCAAAGACCTAACCAAAACTATAACATGCCAGTCCGAAACCACTTTATGCATCCTTCCTATCAGCCTGGAATAGGAAATTCCCAAAGCAAGGCTCCCTCATATACAGATGCTTCAATCAAAACATCAGGTAAGCCACCCTTTGATCCCAACAAAGCTTATGTAGACTATGAAAATGCAAAAATAAAGTATACTTTGCCTGACTTTTTTGTCAATGATATGTCTAGAGGTCACCAAGTTCAAAAACCAGGAACCATTCCAAACTATGTCACTTCTGGTATGCATCCAGTCCACATGCAGCAATACCAAAGAAAAGATAATACTGCTACTAAAACTTATGAATATGTGCCACATTATAGGCATTTTGAACACCCTATTGGTTTTAATTCTTCAAACCATCAAACATCTCAATTCTCCCCTAGTACAATTGCTATGTCTCCAACTGATTCTAATACCAGTAATGATCACCATATGCAAGTAACTTCTCAGGAAGACTGTGGCTATGCAAGTCAATCCTCCTCTGCAAGTGTAAGAAGTATTGACTCTGGTAATAACAGGTTGCAAAATGAATATTATAGGAGACATGACTTTAGGTATCAACCTATAATAGGAAATCCACATAACTTGCCCAAGCATGATACAAATCCTACCAATAACAAAGACAACTCAAAAATTGATGTCAGACAATTTCTATCCATGTGGAATGAAGGGGATGAAGATAATTCTACAAATGGTAACAGCAAAAATGTAACTGTTCCAAAACTATCTGATCCCAATAATCTTTTGAAAAGACAAGAAAACACTAAAAGTCAAGATCAGCTTTATGTGCTTGGGCTAGTAAATGTGCCCAGTGAAGAACTTGCTAAATATGAACACATTCAGAAAGTTTCAAAGTTACCAGAGAATATCAAAGGGTACAATAACATTGAACTTTTAAATCAGTTTGAAGAAGTAATTGAGTTTTCAAATATGAACAACTACAAATCTTCTAGTGCCAAGGAGTTTATGACTACAAAAGATCGCAAAAATGCTATAAAACGAATAGTTGAAGTGTTACCTAGGCCAATTTCGCCATTGGATGTAGAAGCTAAGATAAGTCAATCTGTAATTCATAAAGAAGTTGGTTGTAACTTCGAAATAAGACCCTGTAGTCCTAAAATGTTGAATGTAGAAATTGCATCACCAGTTCAAAATATTCTAGGTGAAAGAGTTATTGAGAAAGTTACAAATCCTCTTTCATATAAAGCAAAATCACCACTGTCCATGAGAATAGATGGGAACACATCTAGTCATAAAATACAGAGACATGAGAGTACACTTACCACCTATGAAAATTCAAGCTGTAAAATGGTTGGCAGTCCATTTTCAACAAACAACATGGAACCTGTCAAAACCAATTATAGCTTGCAAGATTTGGAAACGAACTCCGGAGTATGTCTAGCTTCATTGCCTAGATTGGATAATGAAATAGAGCTAAATTTCCCGGAAGTTAATCAACAGTTCATAAATGCGAATAAAGGAGATTGCAATTTGCTCGAAAAATATTATCCTGACAAAACAGAAGACAACGTGAAATCTGCTTCAAGTAATAAAACAATTGAAAATAACTTTCAAATTTGTACCAACGAACCAGCTGATCACCTTACAAATCAAATTGAAAATAAAAAAGCAGCAATTAATAATTTCGACAATCAAAGCAATCAATCTAATGCGAACGCTTCTAGAAAAGATAGCGTCATTATTGAGAATCCTGAAAATGTAAAAAAATACGAAGAAAAACATAATTTATATAAAACTGGAGATGAAGTGGATATACCAATGAATCTTACTGAAAATAATTCACATGTGGTGGATAAACCTGATACCACAAATAGTTTAAAACTCAAATCGCATCAAACAGCCCTAGATTTTAGCCAAAACAAATCCGAAATTGAACTTCCAATAATAAATGCATATGATGACATAACGTCGGATATATTGACTGATAGTAATTTCGATAGTCATTTTGAAAATAATTATGCAGTAAAACATAATGACGAAGATTCGTTAGAACAATCCCCTGTGTTTCTCTCGAATAAAATAAGCATGAAAAGTATCATTGTAAAAAACAATTCTAATACTGACTGTAAAATAAAAAATGAAGACACTAAACAACATAACGTCTTTATTAATGAAAAATCTGACGAAAATTTAACAGAAGATGTTGAAATAAAAGAAATGGATCATTCAAGAGAAGTGTCTGACAGCAAAATGGACACTGATTCTTACGAAAATAAAATAACCCCGACTAAATCTAAAGAAACGTTCAGCAAAGTTATAGTAAATCAAAAAAGTTATCGAAGAGTATCTTTAAACCATAAAACTATTGAAGATGAAGAAAAACTCTACTCAATGTCTACTAAAAACGGAGAACAAATAAAACTTTCAGAAGGTTCAAGCCTTGATACCAAAGAAATCGGTCAAAAATTAACAATTAGAACAGAACTCGAGCGTAATTTAACCGAGACCGATCTTACAGTAACTACTGGCACTGAAATAGAAGTTTGTCAAACAAATTTCAGCACTAACTTAATTTCTCGTGAATGTAACAACACCGCAACATCTGAAAAAAATGCAGAAAAACAATGTATGGATGCCCAATCTAATACAGATATATCAACTAATGATAAAAATCGTAAACACGAAGAAACAGTCATCGACGATTCTGAAAAGAATATAGATAGTATAAGTACAGAAACTGGTGTAATTAAGGATGCTGCAAGTGAAATAAACACTGAAAGCACTCAAAATTCAAGTAAATATTATAGCGATTTAATATCGGTCACTGAGCTTCTACTAGATAAAACGAATGATTCGGATGCTTTAGGAACCGAGATCCTTAATAATAATAATAGAAATGCATTCGTTGATGAGGCCCTATCACCGCCACACGCTCATAGCCCCGATGATACATTGAAAAATTCAGATAATATGGAAGCTATAAAAATACATGAACCAGACCACTTTACGCTTTTACATGATAATAATACAGGTATAGATTCTAACGAGGTCGAAGAATTAAACAAAACTATTTCTGATGATTTTACTAAAGAGTTGGTAGCACATCGGACTGAAAATAGTGAACTGGTCGACAAAACTAAAATCTTAGCTAATAGCAATGAATTTGATGAATATGGTATGAAGGTGACAGAACATAAACTTTTATTTGACAAATATGGTAGCACTGATTCAGGATACGAGTCCAACAAGAATTATTTTGCCGAAAACGATCAGAGTAGTATCACTGACATTTCTGGTGATAATATAAACCAAGATTCCGTTTCGAAAGATGAGGAAACGCTTTCTAATCTTAAATTCGTAAATAACATAATTTACGACTGTGATGAAAACATACAACAAGCAGAGTCGGGAAATGACATCAATAGTAAAGACTTGCCAGGAATCCCATCCACATTAAATGTTGACATATACGATAAAGTTGACGCCAATATGCAATGCCTATTTGAACAGCCGAATAACAAGACAATTCCTGAACCAGTTAATATTGTAAATGGTGAATTGGGCAGTAATGATTATTGTATAGAAACTGAAAACCAAAATAATCATAATGAAAATTTTAATTTATCTAAAACATCGCCTCTAAAGGAAATAGCTAATGTAGAGGGCGATGAACAACCACATTGTAACTGTGAACTGGATAAAACTTTTGAAAATAAAACTGAACACAACAAACAACTGAATAGAATGAAATTATACGAAGATGATATAAGTACACAAAATGGCCATAAAACTGTAACCTATGAAACTGATCAAATCATTTCGTTTGATAAAGTGAACACCACAAAAATTTGCTCTAACAAAATATTTACTAATAATACGGAAAAAATATTGAGTGATAACCAGCAGGAAGAATTTCGTAATTCATTATGTACGAAGAGAAACAATACTTGTTGGAATATAAGAAAATACTGTCCTTTTTATCAAAAACTAACTATTAACGATGAAGGAAAAGTGCCACTCCCACAACAACAAAATATCAAATGTGTTGTAGAGGTACCAACTGATATTGCTGAATTACATGTAGGAAACATGAATGACTCTGAAATTCATTCAAATAGTTTAGATTTAGAATACTCTCACGAGAAATTATGCGATGAGTCCAGTAATTCTATGGATATAATACCGTTTCCAAATGACACTAATGATATCATTGCAGAAGTTAGTTGTTCAATAAATAAAAAATATGATTCAAATTTTGAAAGTGGTTATATTGCAGAGTGTGATGATCAAAATGACTTGATAGATAATCAAGATATTTCATTTAGTTATACCAATAATTCAATTATATCTCAAATTACGGAAAACATTCTTAATAGAAATGAAAGCGTTCTACAGCTTAATTGCGATGATAACAAAGATAAAAAAAATGAAATGAAGTGCAGTGATCACAATATTAATTATTTTTCTCCTGTCAAACGATATCGACCTTTGAAAAGAGCACTCTCAGATTCGGCTTTGAACATGCAAGTAAACCATAACACACAAGATACAGAAAATTCAAGTTTAACTTGGCCTTCAAAGCGTAATAAAATGAGAGGATTTGAAAATTTTATATCTAGTAATCGAAGAAATTCCGTTAATTTCGAAGAAAATGTGTCTTTTTGTATATTGATTGATGAAGATTGTATAATAACTGAAGAAAATGAAGATAAAATATGCATCGCGGAATTGCAGGACAATTTTATTACCACCAAAGTAAGTAATAACGATAGCACTAGCCCGATACAAGAATTATATACAAATGCAGATGAAACAAATAATGAGTTCGTAAACAGTGAAACATTGGCATGTGAAAAAGAAAATTCGGGTCAAGGGCCATGGATCGAAGATATTGGTTGCGTAGAAACTGTTTTTAGCGACGAAGTTGCCGAAAATGTTGTTATTAGTGCTCCTACGTCGCCAACAGATACAGCACCAGAAAATTATCATGACAATTCAATTTATTATGATATAGCAAGTACTTGTTACACAGATAAAGTTAAGCTATTGCATGGTGAAAAAATGTCTTTTGAAGATGCTCAAGTTGTCGATGCTCTTTATAAAACTCCACATATGGATATAATGAATAAAACACTGTTATATGGAGATAAGCACATTTCAGATTCAGATAATAATGTGTCTGACGATGATTCAAGAAATGTTAATTTAGAATCTGATGAATGGAAAGCCTCGCCAACACATATCCCAGACTATATAGATCCTACACATGTTTCAAATGAATTCCGCCTAGAAACACCAGAAAATAAAGAAAATGTGTTTGTAATGGAGCTTTCACCTTTGAGAAAAATTGATGATTATCTTGATGTTAGTAGTGCGGAAAATGATAATGATGAACACATTTTACCTCAACCTGTGGATTACTTTACTAAACGAACACAAGATAGCTCTATTCATTCATGCGAGTCTAGCCTAGATGATGTGCTTGATTATAAATTAAAAGATGATTCCGTTTGTACGAAAATGTCGACGTCGTGTACAACTTCTAGTTCCTCTGAAGTATCATCGACAACATCAGAGGAGAAGAATTCAAGCCTAGTATTAAAAATAACAAATTTAAATGGTGCTCGAATATCACAAATAAATGAAGTAGAAAAGATTAATAGACCTCGTTGTAAATTTACCGAGAATAATGAATATTCGGCTTCTAATGTTCATTTCCCTAACCGTCCACTAATGACTAAGGCTGCTCAAAAATACATTCCACCTATTAAAGAATCAATGCGTGATCTTAAAGTACGAATAACTTTGCCTCAACCAAGTTTACTAAAGTTAAAACAATTGAAGGTGTCCCAAAGTGAGTTAAAACCAAAGGTAAGACAGCAGCACGCTGTTATTTCTAGAATTGTTAAAAAACCAAAGCTAAACTTTGATGATGTTCTTAAAAGTATAGATGAAATACAATTTAAAAGACACAAAGAAAAAAGCAAAAAAACTAAAACTGTAGTTCCTAAAGTTGTCATAAAAAAGAGCGAAAATGGGTCGCACTATGCTAGTACACCAAAAAAAAATTCCTATAATCCCGATCTGACGGGAAGAAAGTGGCAACCTTGGGTATTCCTGGAAAAAAGTATTTTTATAGATAAAATGGCTACCAGGAATAAAACTAAAGCTATATTTAGCCATCGCAAGAATGCATACATATTAGCAGAAAAATTCAAAAAATATAAGTCTGTCAGTAGCACAAAATTTATCATATCTCAACCAAAAACATCTGGTGATTTAAAATATACAATTCGATTTAAACATACTTATTGAGTATGTGAGTGACTTATAATTAACTTACTGCTCAGAATTTGATCCCAATCCTATTCCTATCGGCCCTGTCCTATGAAATATCATGTTCCTTAGTTTTTAATACTTTAGTTACCTTTTAGTTGGGTACATAATTTAAAAAGGCGCCAAATTCATAAAAATGTGTGATAAAAATACGAAATATAAATAATCTAAAGCATTGCATAGTAGTGCAGATCTGATCATAACTGTTGTAAATTCAAAGTTTATTTCTTTTAACTACCTAGTAGTTATGTACTTCCATTTCCATTCCATTAAAAAGAATATGTTATTATGACGATAAAACTATTTTAAAATATAGTTTTTAATTACCTCTATTTGATAAGCCTTCGTCACTATCTTTAATGTAATAATTTGTGATGATTTATACATTCATCCTTTTCTAAGCATTCTAGCTATTTCCGCATAATATAGGTAAATATTGAAAAAATATACTTTCGCCATCTTGTGGATGTATATATATAGTATAATAAATCACGTTATTGTGAATCGTTAATAATCAATCATTGCTCATTTAATTATTAAACCATAAGTATAAAATATTAAGTTTTAAAAATCAAAACATACATGTACCGTACCTACCAAATGAATGTTTTATATATATTGGGCATGTATGACTGAAGGTGTAAGCTAAGTAAATGTGTTGTTGAAGTACAAATAAAAATACTGTAACATATTAAAAAAAAACATTGTATTGATGGTACTTATCAATTTTCAGTATGTAGATATTTTTGTTTGCATTGTAGGTATTTGTTTGCATTGGAACATCGCGTTATAAGGTAGGTAGGTAAGGTAATAAAATTATAGCGTGAAATAGCCAAAGCCTGTACTCGAGACACAATACCATTATCGTCAATACGAGTACCTATGAAACTATTTTGCTATTTCACTAATCCTAAATTATTGAAACGTTAATTAAAAAATGTATTTTCCTCATACGTCGCGTACCTTACCAATTACCTTCCCTATCTATCTAAATGTATATGAAAAAGGAAATGAACTTTTAAAAGTATTATTTGCGAATTTAGCTTCAGTTAGATGGGTGAGGTAGGTAACGATTTTTTGTTAATATTTTATAAAAATATATGCGCGTACCTAGATTCTAGTTTTTATGCGCTAACAGTGCCTTTTATATCAAGCTGATATTATACGCTGCACCAAATATAGTTTTAGATGGTTTTAGTATAGGATCTACTTCATACTTTACATTATTATTATACAGTTATTTTAAAGAGTGTATGGCCATTTAAAATATTTTGGAAATAATATATATAATATACCTGTTATATTTATTGATCTCATAGATAATCAACCGTAAACACGTTTTACCTGTTTGTGCCTATATGTAACACTATATTGATATCATTGTACAGGGTGTTCATAAAATATACCAAATATTGTGCTTTTATGCCCTGCGTTTAATAGCAGAGGCACTACGTATTGCAAGTTGCCTTTGTAGAGTAAATTAATAACGATAAGTGTAAAATAAAATTTTAATTGTTATCTGGGTTTGCTTGCAGAAACCTTCTGTCTTAACAAAAGTAAGTTTTGTAAGGGTTAAGTTATCAATCATGGGTGGGTAATGCATTGTAAGTTAACATTACGGTGATTTTATATCAGGTATTGAGGGTACAAAAAAGTTTATTTACTTCACCTACACAATTTTTAACAATTAAGTATTTTGACTAAACAGAGTTTATTTTATTTTAAATTAATTATATTGTACAGTTGTGCAGTTCATTCCACGGTAATACTACCCTATGTAAGTTAAGTGAATGAGTGATAAATGTTTGTCCAAGAGTTAAAATACCTTCATAGCTGATGACTGAAAATCATGAATTATGTTAATTAATTATAATTACACACCTATTTATACAGATTTTATCAATTTGGTTATATTGTATGTTTGTTACGCACTATTGAGTGGTTGGTTTTAAGCACTTTGATGGTTATATTGTTATATGTATAAGTGATTTATACGTTATAATAGTTTTAAGGGTTATGGATTCATGTTAGTATTTAAATTATACTATTTTTAAATTATTAAAGGCACATATTTCTTGTGTTCTATAGATTGTTAAGTTAGAGCATTATTTTATGCCAGTATAACTCACGTGATTAGTTTGGTGATAGATTTAAAATTGTACGAATGTTACAAAATGGAATAATTGAGTGTTAAATGTTCCGTGACCACACCTGATTGTTAATGGGTAAAATGTTTTGTTTTAGAGTGGTGCCTAGTTTAATATATTGTTTTAAATTTGACCAAATAAAAGTGTTCTATATAAAAATGCGCTTGTTTTACTAATTACGTAAGTTTAATAAAGTAAAATGCATATGTAGTTATTATAATAAAGTACGCTTAATTCTAAACAGGTATCATAACTTTAACAGCTTCTTGTCGAATAGCACTGATGAGGTCTTGGTTGACGAGGAAAATGAAGCGAAGTCCCGCTATCTGCAACAAGGACGGAACTTTTGAACAACAATCAGTACAGGAAACAGTACCTACCTAACCAGTTTGAACTTTAACAAACTGAATTGAAATAATATAATGAAGAACATAAATAAATTTCATCAGCCGTAAAATCCTGAAAAAACTGA
Source organism: Eupithecia inturbata (assembly GCA_963662085.1). NCBI lineage: Eukaryota > Metazoa > Arthropoda > Insecta > Lepidoptera > Geometridae > Eupithecia > Eupithecia inturbata. The sequence continues at coordinate 4,668,349 of OY759177.1, forward strand.
TATAAAATTACCAACTTGGGATACGGTACCTACGGTACTTTTCTACCTTTAATTTTATAATAACCGCCCTACTCTTCGGTAACTACAATTAACTCGTGAAACTGCTTCTAGTTCATTTACCTCGATCACGCTATTGTGGTTGAGTTTTACTTTGTTCCCTTGAAGTATCGGGCGTCCGTCGACGAATATCGGTCGCTTGCCTTCAGATGACATGAAGAAGTCGCCAGTGTTGCGAAGTCTTATGGTGGCTTGCTTCCGTGAGACCTTAGCAGACGGCCCCTCGAGGCTCAGGTCAACGTCGATGGTGTGGTCGCGTGTGCTCCTGCCGACCGCAATCTGGGGAAGTGGAACAAGCTTTAATATTTTAACAAGACTGTGAGACATTGACATGTCGCGGCCCTATCAAAGCTTTCAAAGTTAATTTTTAACACAATTTTGTAATACTATTTCGTACAATCGAAAGAAACTAACAAAAGTAGTATCTAGGTAGAATCTCAAATTATTCTGATAAAATTAAATCGTACAAGGTGCCAAAAGTGTATTAAAAATTTTATTTGCGTGAAGCCTATGGTAGGGCCTTACTGTCTGAGCTTGTCTAAACGCTCTATTAAATCATAAACTCTACCTACAAAGCAGTCTAATTAGGTCCTACTGTGGTAAAGGCAGGATTATCTTTATCTCGATTTGTTCATACAAACATAAACGATAAACATCTGAAGGACGAGAAAGACAAGCATTCTACGCTTTACTACAGTTTTATAGTACCCCGCCTGCCTGAACCAATTTATTGTCTGTCGCTGTATGTAGGTACAGCTGTTAATTGGTGCTGCTAATTAAGCCTGAATGGTGCTAGGTAGATACGTAGCAAATTGTTATCATAACCTTGGTACGATTAATACAGACGCCACGCCAGCAAGACTGCCTACAGCAGGTTAGTATTGGTACTTTGAAACACTTTCTACATCTCAATCACGATGCGAATGCAGTAAAAGTTCGCAAATTAAATGCAAGTATTTCTCATAAATCAGCAGAGAGTCGCTATTAATCACACATTGATCAAGTACTTTGGTAAAATTATAATCGAAACTGCACAAATCACGTTGAAACCATCACAGAGCAGGCAAGTTCGTATTTATCCGACAATGTTTAACACAAACACATTAATTGAAACATTATTGATATAATTTAAGTACTAGTAACGTGCATAAAATTGACTTTACAGTATTAACGACTGGCAGGCAAGCATAGCTGGCGGCTGGCTTTATAAAAGTAGTTATGTAATTGGATGTGGGTATTCGCTGCTGTTTTTATTAAAAATCACACATGTATTAATCTTGGTTTTTAGATAAGTATTTTTATTTGTATACTACCTAGCAAGTAGGTGTCCTAGACGTAACGCATTGGATAACTCTGTACTGCATCCTAATATTACGCCTGGTTTTAATATACAAAATTAATTGAAAAATTGCCATAATTGAAACATTTTTGGGTAGATATTATTGAGACGCGCGCAAGAGCGTCAGCCGAGTTCGGGAAGAAACGGGCGACGCAATAGCAGTGAGTATGTTTACACGGACCATTGAGCACACATTTGGTCCCATCTGTATCTCAGACATTATCAAACCTAAAGGCTTGCTATTTAGCAGTCGCAGTAGTTTGTCTACTAAGATCCATGAAAACAGTAGACAAATCCTAACATTAAACCAAATGCGGTGGATAGAAACATACCAGGTCAAAAATTAAATAATGAAAGAACGTAACAAAGTAAGATTAGGAACTGCTATGAAACTTGGCATCTTTCTATATGATCTCAGCTCTCTTATCGACGAAGCCTCTATCTGAACGAACTAGGCTAGTATTCACATTTATGTTTTTGATTAGATCAAATTTTCAGCCCGCACTTAACCTATATCTTTACTAGGTAAGGAAAGGAACAATGAACGACGAACATTGCAAATTCCCTTCGTACATAAGCTTACTTAAATTTATGCAAAGCTACCAGCTTATTTCCCTACAGAACAATTCAGTACAAAAGTTATTGGATCGTAAAATCCTTACCAATAATGTTTAGTTCGACAGTTCAGGAAAATAACGCGTGCATTTTGAGTTACGCTCACGAAATACGATATTAAAAATGACATTAGGTACATTAATTCTTTGCCAATAAATAAATAAATAATATTAATTGTAGATAGATAGATAGATTTTTTATAAATTCACACACAAACAGCACAGGAAAACAACAAATCAACTAAAACAGTATTTAGGTAGGTATACATAAGGAAAAAAATAATTAAAACAACCACAAATAAAAAAACAATACCAAAAATAGACCTACCTATACTACGCCCAGGGTGGGTAGCATTACCTGCTTAAATATTCCAACTGATATCCACAAATAGGTATTGTTGCTACAATAGCAACAGCATTTATCGAAGTGTCAAAGCGAGTGCTTAGTAAATGTATAAATTTATATACACTATCTTTTAGTGTTTATATTTGCCAACTATAAAGCTGTTGACACAACAATTGAAGAGATAAGGCGTTATCACTAAATTATACATAGCTTAGTATTTTTAGTGCACAATGCCCTTTTGTTATGAAGCTATGTTATTTAATAAAATTGTTGCACTGCTGCCAAAGTCAGTAGGTACCTAATTATTAAGAACAAAACTCTGCTATTTTCTAATCTCATTGGTGCATCCTTGTGCGACGCGTTAAACCACAGTACGTAATAATAAATTCTAAAAATAAAGAGAACCCAGTGCTAAGACAAACCTAACATAGACTTTAAGGCATTGCTAACCAATATTTGTAACGAATCTTTATTGAATAAATGATCTATCTATGTAGATGTAGAGCAACGTTATACCTACTAATAAACTAGGCACTTGAATGAATACATTTTCCATTTATAAATAATATTTTTTATACTACTAAAACTCTAAGGCACGGAATAAATCTTCGCAGATCAGCCATTTGTCCCGGATGGAATCAGGATATCCGGAACAAATGGTGCACATCGAAGGACGTCGGATCTTCACCCGCTGCGCAATGCGCAAAGAGATTGTAATATCTTTCAAAATCAAAAATAATTTATTGTTATTGTTACCTGTTACTGTACAAACAATTATTTATGAATTGATAAAGGTACATATTGGAAACTACCTAGAAGTTGGATTGGATTACACGGACTAATCCGTGTAATCATATTTTAGTATGCGTTGTTAGATTCAAAGAAATAAAGCAATAAGTACCTACCTACCTTAGGTAGGTAGGTACTTATTGCTTTATTTCTCACAATCAGAGAAATTTAAAACTAAGAAGATACCCATTTATACAACGTTACGTTGTAATGTGAACGTTAAATTATAAGGACCGTCAGTTTATATTAAATCTATAATATTAATTTATAAATTATATATTATTTATACTGTCAGTTGTGGTGTCTTTATTGACAAAGAAAATTACAAAACAAAGGAAATTAAAAACAAATTAGAACTAGTATTTACAATTGAAACAATTAAGCTAACTGCAGACTGTTGCAAACAATCTACAGGTTACTGATCCATATCAATACCAGTCGGAAGCGTCCCCAAGACGCTGGCTGCATTGCCCCTATTTGTCTGCTTAGTATTTATTTACATTTATATATCAGTATTTGTGTTTATGTTTGTTCTATCTATACGCCACCGTCTATAATCTGTACAATGTTACGTGTCCATCCAAAGGTTCTGTGTTTGTGTTTTTCTTTTCTTTTTTTCTCTATCTTGGTGTGCAATAAAGAGTATTTGTATTGTATTGTATTAAATCTAGAAGAAAGATTGTTATCTATCGAGAAAATTGTGAATTTAATATGATAGTTTATTAAGGGTGAAACCTTACGGGTTTGGTGGTCAAACTAGGCCTAGATCACGGCAGTACTCACGGGATACCCGTGGTAAAAATCTCGAACTACATAAAACTCAAATATTGAATTTTATTCCAAGATTTCTTGAAGGGGGAAATACGAATGAGAAAAAAAAATTGATTAAAAAAAAACATGAAAATGCACTGTTTCGCACATAATTTATTCGAAATCTCAGGCTCCCTGCGGTCTGTTGAAATTATTTATGTTTTCATTCGTGGGTTACTACTAATTATTTGCTTTAGTTTCTTTATAACAACTTATAATATATATATTGTAGTTTTCTTGTATATATAAAACTTGATTTTTGCGCTTACGCCGCCGTTCCAAATTATAACGTATGCTCTGTCCCGCTCCTATAAACGCAAAATCCTATGCCTATCCTTTTCACAAAATGGCGCGCAATGCGCGCTCTTAAGCCAGTTTAAGCCTTTAGTAATCCTAAACTGGCAAACTGAAACTGTGAAGACAATAATAGATAATATATTGAGTTTATAATCACACTATGATACATTGCATTATATCATAACGGCTTTGTTGATATAAAAATGGTAGGTTAGAGTTGAGTACATAATCTACCGAATTATCCTTTTAATCCATTACCATTATTAAAATACATACATTGTCAAGAGTACCTGTATACTTAATTTATACTTACTTTACCTTTACTTTAAGTACCACATACTGATCAGGTGAGTAACAATACAAAATATTTTTTTATAATAATTTACGTAGGGCAGGCACTCAAATTAACAAAACTTTTATCTCGCCTTCATATTAAAAAGGCAGTTTCGACACTCTTGTGATTATTAGTAATACATACTTAGGTATGATAATAATTTTCTCTTTTGCTAATAATATTTTGATTACAATTCACTACAAGTGGGTATTACCCACATGAGATAAACAAAAAATAAATAAATAAATGATAAAACTTAACAAAAGTATGTACCTTATACCTGTAGCAAAGATAAATCAGTTATTTGAATATTTCGTATAATAGATAATAAATAAACACTTTGGTACCTAAGTTACTAGTTTTTGTAACAAATGCAACGAACCGAATAAAATAAGCAATGTCAACCAAAAATAATGAAAAAGAAACCATAAATAGGTTTTGAGCAAAATTGTTCATTCGAAACTATTGCAATGATTTTTTTTTTCGATAATTTTGTACACACATATGTACATACCACAATAATAGTATTAATGCGATAAAAATTTGGATGGATGAATCATTGTATGTTTGTTACTTCTTCCAAAACTACTGAACCACGGTGAACGGATCGGCCTGATTTTTGCATAAATATATACCTGAAATAACACATAAGCTATTTTTATCACATAAATCAGTTCCCATGGGATAGCAATAACCTTTAAACGTTTCCATAGAAACAAAGCGTGCGAAGCCGCGGGCAGAACGAGTAAATAATAAGAAAAAATACTAAATATAATTTAGGTGAAATAGTAGTGTCCCGTTCCTAGATGCTAAGTAGCAGACATTACCCATTACCAAACCTACTAGCCCTTATCAGACGTGCAGGCAAACATGTTGCCGCTTATCTAATGCGTCAGTTATATTTGCAATGCTATTATATCGACAAATATGCACAATATTCTGCTGTTACTTTACATAATACATATAACGCTTGAATACGAAAGTCACCTTGTTTGTAATTGTCACCCTCTTACATAAAAAGATGTACTTCAATGTTAAAAGTTTTAAGTTAAAGAGTGGTTTGTTTTTTTTTCTGTTCACACTCCTGTTTAAGTTGAGAGGCTTTTATGTAAGTAAGTAAGCAAGTTATGTTTAGATAAAAGTGAGTGTATAAATTGTGCTTAATAGAAGCGTGGATCGTACAGTAAAACAAATCTTCATACTGTGGCTTTACGCGCTATTCTCAGATAAAAATAGTTTGAATGACTGTTTTAGTCAATGTTGTTCTTATTGCATTTGAGAAGCATCCATAATAGCAATAGACTGCGCAGATTGCAAGATGAATAGGGATCCCTTGGCCCTGCAGCTGGACGACGCAGGCTGGTTTATAACAATTATAAATATTATACCAGATGTAGAAGAGTATATATAGTAAAGTAGTAGTCTAAGTTAATTCAAAATGATCTGTTCAGCGAAACAAACATATAAGCACGTGATAGGTCAGTATGTCACGGGTATCAAGCTATGAAGATAGTTTAAGAATGTCTTTGAGCTCTACCTTATAGAACTCTACATAATGGTAAAATGGGTATTCGTTGTTTGTAAACATTTAACTTTTGTTCCGCTTTGGAAAAGAAGGTAACTAGATGAAGGGGATGATGTCCTGTTGGGCGAATTTCAGCCACGGCGGCAACCAGCCCCAACGGAGACGAGACCGAAAATAGCAAGTTTGAGAATGAATAAATAAATAATTACTACATCATCATTTTTCACATCAATCAAGCAAGTGTCAATTTGTTTTCTTTCCAGGCCACGGACTCATAAAAGTCCGTCTATCGCAGAGTTAAACCATTGCCAATGTTGCCATTCTGAAAAATATTTCAGATCCAATCAGAAATAGCCAACAATGTCTGATAACAACACTCAAATAACTCTTAAACTTTCAAAAGCCTATTCCACTATTTTTTTGCGTTTTATGCCGCTACAACGCAATAAAATCGATAAGGCGAACTAAGCGAACAATACAGGCGCTTTGCAATGACCAATGCCACACACATTAAATCGGTATCTAAGTATCTTCCTGAGTGTTTTATTGAAAACCAAGAAATTACTTCAGGTTTTTCTAAAAGTTACAATACAATATCTTTATTGACAACACCAAGTTAAAGTCAAGTAGGTACCAATGTAGGTACATATTTCTTAAATAACAATAATCTTTATTATAATTAAATTCAAAATAAAAACATATTAATTATTGATACACAATTATTGATTTAACTATAAGCATTACTATTATTACTATTGTTAGCGACTGTTTTGTGACCATAAAAACTACAACACAAATTGAATCAAGAAGAAGAGTCAAGTTGTATTGTCTAGAATGTTTTCAAGTCTATTCTAAAATAAAAATAAAACGAAAGTCACGTTCGGCCCGTTGCGTATTGGAAATACGCAACATGCTATAGCAATACTATTGCTTTTGAAGACATAGGCCCTGTAGGAGGACATTTAAAACGATTTCCATCAAGGTTTACAACAAAGCGGAGCTGACCAATACCATGGTATCATCAAAACACAGTCACATGAAAACCGGGCATAAGGTCATGAACACTTAGATATTCATGTTATTCGTGCCTGAGATTGCCATCGTCACTTCAACGGTGTTGTGGTTACGGGAAGGTAAATGTTAACTCGATTAGCACCCATCTACACTTTCAAATGAAAACGGTCCGTTACCATTCGCTGTTTGTTTAGTCTATTCTAGAGCAAGGGCTATGAACTCTCATATTTGTTGTGCATTTAATAGTTTTCTTCACTAGAATACAATACCATGTCGCTTTAATAGGGCGCAATGCGCGCCATTTTGTGAAAGAATTGGCATAGGATTTTGCGTTCATAGGAGCGCGACAGAGCAAACGTTATTGGAACGGCTGAAGCGCAAAAATCAAGTTTGCACACCTTATGAAGGAACTGGTTCAAAGAGCAGTAGTTTGATAACTAAACCCGTTAGATTCGCACCTTAAGGTTGACTTTTTCGACAATAGCGTTCAGTCCGCCTATAAGCGTTATTTAGTATGACAAGGAACTAAAGTGTACAGCACACCTTAATGTGGTCGACTCTAACAGTCCTAGTTAATTTACATCTTTTTAATTTTATGTGAATTATTATTCTTATAGCCTCAGCAAATTCAGAACTAGAACTCATAAGATGGAATGCGTTTATTGTATGTATTTCCTCACAAGTTCTAAATAGCTCGAAGAAACTGACAGAGAACGTAGTTCACAAATTTGAGCTGATTAACATTTTCAGTGCCACCGGTGCACATGGATGAAGTCCACCTCCTGTAGCTGCAGCGCGCCCCTGCGGGTCTCAGCAGAGGCATGGCAGTGAACTATACCAAACTATACCATATACTATACTAAACTTTTATTGGACGACGCACATGGATGTAGGATGAGGCATGGCAGTGAACGCGTTAAGCAATAAAGTGTTTTACATAAACAGTAATTTAAAATTCAAAACCATACCTCAAGACTGACACAACACAGTAAAAGTTCTACTGCTTTCATAAAACACTAGCATTGAAGTAACTTGGTTTGGATGATAAAAACTGTTTATTCTTTAAATTAGGAGTTTTTCGTTTAAATTGCCACTTGACTCACAAATTAGGGTTCCTTAGACATGTGAGGATAGATAGATTAAAACTTTACGTTTTCTCGAGGATACATATTTTGGGAAACTGAAGAAAATCTAATAAGATTATTAGTGATAAAATAAATGAGTTTTTATCAAATTTTTATAGCAAGATTTACTGCATGATAATTTTAGGACAGCTAACATTAAAATTTTTGGGTGTTTCGTCTACAAATAGAAATAAGTACCTTGGTTATCTAAAATATCTCTGGTAAGTAACTAAACAAATAGCGTAATGATAATTACCTATCAGCGTATCACAACAACAGACCTTGAGTAAAATCTGGTAACTATACTCATACATTAATTATATTTGCTTATTTCATGGACCGACGACATTGTAGCCGAGGAGGCGATCGATAGAGACGGCTCAGGACCGCTATTTGTGGCGTCGTCGTGTGGAAGAGACCTAAGTCACCAGTGGACATTCGTGGGCAGTTATGATGATGATGATTTCATTAGTTTATTAATGCTTTAGTTGAGAAATACGTTACAGCTCACACCCACAGACACCCACAGCCACAGATGAGTTATTAAACAAAAACCCTATTTTGCTGGTTTTGATAAACTTTTCCTGTGCACAGTTGTAGTTTTTCAAAATATCCTATTTTGCGGATGGGTTATTTATACCCACTTCTATTTGTCGGTGTGTTGTGTATTATCTGTGCTTAATATAGTTGTATAATATGTCGTAATTTTTTATATTCGATGGTACGGCAGACCGCCACGACCGGGGAGAGGAGGGAATAGAGAGTGCACCTGTGCTTGCGCGCACACTTGTACACTAATATGTCCTGCGCACCTGGCTAGTCTCCGTTGAGACTGGCCGCCGTGGCCGAACTTCGGCCATGAGAGCATCATCATCGTGTATATAGTTAAAAACACATGCTGGTTGTCTAAATACCGGGTTTTGGAAATTTGCGTAAGAATCCGTGAGAGCGTTTAAGTGTCGGCCGTTAAACGTTTTTTGGATCCATATTTTGCAAAACAGTTTAGATTCAAGGACAGCAATTTGGTAAAAATTTATAAAATCAGTGGACAGAAATTACTTGATGGTATCGGTCGCATTAACTATAATAATGTTCAATTGTAAAAGCAAATTTTCTGAACCATTTTAAATGACAATAACCTTATAATCAGCCCAATAGCATCCACGTTTCAATAGTATATAGAGGTAGTTTTATTTTTGAACTTTATTGAAATTGAATATAATTAAAAAGTTTTAGACATTTTCGTGACGTTAAGACTATTATTACAGCAAACAATGTATAGAAATAATATTGAAAAATAAAAATAAAATAACTTTTTTAAAAACTGGCTTTTATGTCATCTACTAGGACTAAACTGCGACGGGGCTACGTCGTTTCGTTTAGGAGTTCCTATGACCACCTTCTGTCTCCACCATCTTACATAAGATAATCAATGATTATTTATCGCGTATCTTTTGTTATTTTTACAACCCCCCCCCCCCCCTTACTGCTAACTCTTATCACTTTGATAATGGTTACCCACTGTGGCACGAAAATATCGCGGCTCGCTCCGCTCGCCGATATTAACTGATATTTTAGTCATGTTGTTATATTCAGCGCAAAAGCAACGTTTTGTATGACCAGTGGCCTGGTCCGCTTCAATCAGTTTCTATCAATCCAACCACCGCAACAAATAGCCCAAAAATTTAACATAATTCAAATAATCCTAAGCGAGATTACTTTGCCACACACCGCGAAAAATCTAACGAGACCACTAAATTTGCGCGATTCGATCCGCTTGCCGATAATATTTATTCCTTCTGGCTATGGTCCAGAGCTCGACCCCCGCTTTAGGTCACTTTGCTAAAAAACAACACCAAAACCTAAAGAAAATCAATAACTATCACGTCAACGCTCTAAACGCCAATAATATCTTATCCTTTTAGATACGGTCCGCTAAAAAAATAACAAAAAGAACGCAAATTTTTGGGGCTCGCTCCGCTCGTCGATAACAAACGCTCGTTTTTCCCATAGTCCCGAACTTAACACATTTAAAATTACCATCACAAAAAATATACCAAAACTAGCGAACCACACATTTTCGCGGCTCGCTGCGCTCGCCGATAACGTTTAACGCTATTCAGTTGGGGTCTTCAAGCCCCCAGAATGAATTCCTGGTTGCGACGACCCTGTAAGAACTTAATTCAAATAATCGATTGCTAATATTGATGTAGGTATACACGCTCTAGTAACCTAAACATAAAATCATTGCAACGTACTGCAACAGGATATGCGCATGGACCTTTGCTTTGAACTACATAATACATGAATACAAATAAAAAACTATACAGCTACTAGGAACAAGAAAAAACTATGTATAATTACTGCACTCACATCTCTTTCAGTATAGTGGTTCGATAGATACGACAACTCATTTCCGTGTAAATACGTAAAGGTACCTTTACGTATTTACACGGACAAGAAACGTTATTATAACTATGATGCAATAATTAAACGTAAAACTGCAAGCATTATCAAAGGACGTAGTAGCAGTAAACGGCTAAAACATAAAAAGCACAGCACAAAATATTTTTAAGTATAAAAAGACTAAGTAGAAAACCAAATATATAAGAAAAAATTATGCAGTATAAAAACCTGTCTTCGTTGAGCCAGAACAAGGTACAGATCACCGGACATTAACAAATTCCGCTTATTAATTCCAGAGATGTTTGTTTGGTATCCATTTCGCCAAAGGCAAAACAATATGCTGTTACCCGGGCATGTTGTGTAAACACAGGTACGTTACAAGAGAAACAATAACACCGTTTTCGGTTTCCCGATGTGACTTGGTAAATTGCATTCGAGATTGATGAAGTTTCACTAAACGAATTTTCAAGTGAGATGTTTTGAAGCACTGATTTAGATTTTAGTGTTTCTCGTTTTGGAGCACTTACTTAATATTTAAAACTGTAGAATAGTGCTATTTTTGGGTGTTTAAATAATTTAATCAAATTAATTATTTAACAGGAAATGCTTTGTAATTTAGATTGCGGTGTACAAGTGGCTATGATGTGGGTATTTTTGGCGACGACGACAATTTAGGCTTAGCTCTACATCTTCTCTAAAATCATAATCGCTTTCAGCGATGAGGCCGCCTATTGAACTAATAAATAACTAACTTATAACTAATATAAATATAAACATATTTTAGATAAGAAATTAGATTTTTATTTTTGTTATGTTTTTAAGAAAATAAAATTTTTGTCGTCAACTGATCTTACTCTACACTTGAAAAGCTTTAAGTATCCTCCTACTGGACATTTAAAATACATGAAATGGTAATACAAACATTTCTTAATCAGTTTTTATCTAAAGTAGATACTTAAACTGCTTAAAAACACCAAAAAACGCAGTTTTAGTTTTTTTTTTTTCACGTTTTGCAAGCCCCTACAGTGCGGGCAGCCCATATCGGGCCGCACTGTTAACGCCATTTCGAAAAAATTTGACTTCACTGTTGAGGGGGTAGCAACTACATAGAGTTCTAGCCCTATTTGTGACACAATAAAAAAAAGTTTTTGCATTTTTATTGTATACCTACTATACAAAAAACGGCCAATCTGAATTGCTATATTTTTCATCAACACCTCAAAAAATGTGCGAAATATTATTAGATATTCTCATTGTATGCTAAAAAGGTAAATTCTTACCTGACCGTGGTCCCTTCCAAAGATAAAATTTAATAAACCGCCAACTGCGAGACGACTCGCACACGAAGGGTTCCGTAACATAGAAATCAGAGAAATTTTTCAAAGAACATCAAATTTTCACTTGTTCGGAGATTCCTTTAAATTTTCAACTTTATTATATTTTTAGTATTTGTTGTTATTACAGTTGAAGTGTTACTTATTTATAGAAAGTAACAAGTGTCTACCTATTGTGTTTCAAGAGGTATCTCTTGAAGCACAATAGCCTTGACAAACGAAGAGCAAAAATAGCCAAAATATCACGTTTTTTGTATGGGAGCCTCCTTTAATTTGTTGTTATAGCGGCAAGAGAAATACACATTCTCTGAAAATTTCAGCTCTCTACCTCTTACGGTTCATGATATATGTCTATGACAGACGGACGGACGGACAGCGGAGGCTCAGTAATAGGTTTCTGTTTTCACCCTCCGGGTACGGAACCCTAAAAATGGTCTTTTTATTGTTTTATAAATTCACAACATACATAAATGTTTCTTTGTTCAGTAAAAATATGCAGATGCGATTCACAGGTGAGGCAAATTAAAGGCAGGGTCAAGTAATCCATTAAAGAATTAACTGCGGGTATCTTGTTCCTGTTTGTATTTAGTAGCGATAGTGGATTGGTGGCGACGATAAACTCTTTACAATCGACGATTAGATAGAATTACTTTACAGGGTTCATATGTAATGTTATGTATTATGTAGTTACTGTTGGTTGATTGGATAATTAGACTACCTGACTGACTTTGAACGAATGTTCTTGATAATTTAGAAATGTCCATAGCTCATTCATAATAGGTATTATTTATTTAAGATTTTGTGGTTTTGAATATTTTGTGCATATCCATGCTAATATTATAAATTCGAAAGTATCTCTGTCTGTCTATTACCTTTTCACTCCTAAACGGCTGATCGAATCTTAATTAAATTGGGCATGGAGGTAAACAAAATCCCGGGGACGGACATATACTACTTGAAAAGCGCGTGCGAAGCCGCTGACAGCAGCTAATACTATAATATTATGTAGAAGTGAAACGTATAGCTGCTGCTGCGATAAAAAATATATTTTCCTAATTAATATTCTTATTATATTTAGGTTTTGTCTTCCACTGCAGGGCCTATGCTTCCTGCTTTGCTTTTAGCGTTGTCACTCACTGGTCGCTGGCCTGATGCGCGTGATTGGTGGGTCACGTGTGGACAACTTCACACCGCGCCTTACAGCTACACGAAAACAGGACGGACGGTGTTGTGTGCGTAACAGCCTACCGTGTTTACAAATTTAATGCTATTTTTAGAGAACCCTAGTGTCTAGATAAACCTAACATAGGATTTAAGACACTAATAACCAAAAACATGTAATCTCTTTGACAATAAACGATATCTATCTATCTATTACTATACCTTTTCCAAATAGCAATTAACCTCTTTTGTTTTTTGTTTTAGTGTTTTAGATTCACAAGGTTTTTCGAACCGGCGGCGATGATTTCCTACAAAATGTATGGGAAACGTTTTGAGCGATTTCCGACTTTTTTAGTACTCCAACCACAGTTGGTCCGATTGAAGTTTTTGATTAGTATAAGAAACAGGATCAACAGACATCATAAAAAATAATGTTTAATAATGGTTACACCGCGAGGCGCAGCTAGTAACCTAGCTTGCTATGTTACATAAAAACTAAAAAAAGTTTATACATAGCTTCGACAGAGGCCCGTGTCGTTTATATTGAAACCAGGGTAACTCCCACTCGATACGTGAATGCCATCAGGTGTACGAACTTCGATTAAAAATTCAAAAGTCGTTTGAAGACTAACCGTATGGGTATGGCTTTTTGAATTCGAAACATTTAAGTTAAAATCTAAACGAAATGCTGAACGCTGAATTGAATTGTTGACTAGTGTGAATTTTCAGAACGCTATGCTTCGTCGCGAATTAACTTGTTGATTAAATCTTCCAAAATCGCTCTATGATCTTTGGAAGTCCCTACGTACTTATTTAAAAAAACATTCGACGCGGCTTTTTAACGTAATCATTATTTTGCTATGTATGTACGTGTTTACTTTCTTCCCTGTCCAAAAGAAAGTATTTTGTATTCTTATCAGGCTAATTACAGGCATCACTCGAATAACACATCCGTAAATATGCCTTATCCATCCCCTGAACCAATCTAATAGCCAAGGAGACAGTTTACACATACGTCACTTTCATCCAGGAAAAGCGCAATTAATAATAAACATTTATTTGTCTCTCACAATAGGTACTTAGGTATAGATAAATTAACACACAGGAGGACTTAAATATATTGCAATGTATATGAATAGGAACATAATCCAGCTTATATCTTCCTTAAACTATGACCTGTTTTGTGAGAGACTGGCGCCTGTGATAGGTTTTAGAAACCCCCCCTCCCCTCCCCTCACCTCCTCCCTTCACTCCGCGGGCGATGTGAATTTACTAAAGTGTAATAGTATCTAGTTTTACATATATTGATGAAATTTATTAACTATGAATTTAACGCCTAAATTTATTAAAAATTAAAAAAAATTGCAATTTCAAAGCAAAGTCTAGCTAGTCCTTCCAACAGGTACGTAGGCTACTAGAACCTTTATTCAAACCTTCTAGTAAGTCGTCAAAAAGTATTACTTATTTATGAACAATGTTGTACTATGAATATAGTTCGAAGCATAAAACGCAAGGATGGTGGAGCAAAAGCGCGATCGATCGATCAATGTGAAGGATAACATAATCGCTATATGGAATCGGTTCGATCGACGGTCATGTCATTATGGTTATAAGTACATACTAGCTCGTTTGTGGAATACTGCCACATTTACACAGAAAGTTGGAACAGTCGCCAGACCATCAACCGATTGGTAATTTACGGAAAAAATGTCATTATTATTTGATGTCATCAATCATTTGATGGGTATTCATCAAGCAAGGTAGTCATCAAGCAAAATGACGACCTCAATAATTTGAGTCTCATGCTTGACATGAGAGGAAGTTCTAGGCACTTTACAGGCTTAATTTTCAATAATTCACAAGAATTCAACTTGATTGAATACATGTGAATTATTATAATTATTATTTTCTCTAAAACGGTCAAGTCAGGTCCAAGAAAAAAGGCACAGGTGCCGGCTGTGCCTTTTTTCTGGTTGCCCAGTTGGTGTTAAGATAAGCCTGTCATCATCATCATAACAGCCCATATAAGTCCACTGCTGAACATAGGCCTCACTCAGACGAGACGCCACAAATAGCGATGATGAGCCGCCTCCATCCACCGACTCCCAGCGACATATATAATAGTCAGGCCTGTTTTCTATGTAAATTGTAGGTAGTCAAGGGTAGTTCTATTTCCCAGGCATAGATAAAAATGCCCTTGAAACTCTGCCATGTCAGGGGCTGACACAAATACCTACTTTCCGTGCTTTTCATTTCATCGGTCAATATTGTTTATTTGCTTACTGCATGTACATATTTGTGCTGAGCTGGTGTTTGTGAAGCACTATTTAATTTGTACCTATAAGAAGCTACAATCAACAATATCGCTGATTTGAACTGGGTTGATCTTCCAAAATCATTTAAAGCGTACTCGTATTAGAGTCGTTTTTGTAAATTTGTAATGTTTTGCATTTTACGTTGTGTAGGTTATGGTAAGGTGCCCTAAGTTTCTTTAATATATGACCTTGCCTACAAAATGTGATAATGAATGTCAGTAGGGCAGTGTCATAAAATAATGATGGTTTGCATTTACAATAAGACAGAAGGCACATTCCGTAAAGAATAATGTCCAACTAATCTAACTGTATGATACAAATGATTTTCGTTTGTATCACCATTTCTCAGAGTGATCAATCTGGGTGGCGAAAGCAATAGCTATTTTGTGTCAGGTAAAACAGCCCAGCTGACCTGTCTAAATATTACATTATATTATGCATATTTCATGTAGTTTGAATGTATTATGTAGGACGTACGTTTAAATGCGAAGGTTACAAAAAAACATTATCTTTTTTGAGATCGTTAACTCAAGATGGCAACCTACCGCAAAGAATAAATCTGAGGTTTGAATAAAATAGACATAGTATTTTGGTATTATAGGTCTTTACCTATGAAATCGCCGTTCTTCAGTACGGTCATTTCAAATAGAAAAAGTTTGGAATGGCTTTGTATTCTAAATTCAAATTAATTTTGTTTTAAAAACATGACATTCTTTTTACAAACTCAGTTTTTGTTTATTGATTAGCGTTGTATTTTCTTTACATTTGAACATTTTTAGTCATAATGGATACTTTAAAAATTCGTGTAATTATGGAATATGAGTTTCGTCGTGGCACCAACGCAACTCAAACGGCACGTAACATCAAAAACGTTTACGGAGAGAACTGTACAAACGAACGCACAAACCGTTATTGGTTTTCCCGGTTCCGTTCTGGAAATTTTGACTTGAAAAATGAAGCTCGTGGTCGTCCGGAGACTTTGGTCAACAATGATGAATTAAAGGCGAATGTGGAAGCTGACGAAACTCAATCTACGGCTGAGCTAGCAGCAGCTTTTGATGTTAGCATCAAAACAATTTTGACAAATAGGCAAGGTAAAAAAAAATTGATAGATGAGTGCCCTACGAACTTAACGATCGCCAGCGCAACGTACGCGTCGAGACTTGCCTCGCGCTGCTCAATAGGCAAAGAAATGAAGGAATTTTGAACCGAATTGTTACGTGCGATGAAAAATGGATTCTGCTCGACAATCGAAAGCGCTCAGCAAGTTGGTTAGATCCTGGTTCAGCACCAAAGCAATGCCCTAAACCAAAAATGACCTTAAAAAAGGTGATGGTCACTGTTTGGTGGTCTAGTGCGGGTGTGATTCACCACAGCTTTTTACAAAACGGCATGAGCATTACTGCAGATGTGTACTGTGAAGAACTGGAGACAATGATGGAGAAGCTTGCACATCGGCAACCAGCTTTGGTCAATCGGTCGTCCCCACTGCTCCTTCACGACAACGCGCGACCCCATACTGCACAACAGACAGTCTCCAAGCTGCAAGAGCTGGGGTTGGAAGCTCTCCCTCATCCGCCATACTCACCAGACCTTGCACCTACCAACTATTACTTTTTCCAAAATTTAGACAACTTTTTAGTTGGTAAAAAATTAAATTCCCGAGAGGCAGTACAAAATGCCTTTAAAGAGTTTGTTGCCTCCCGTCCAGCAGGTTTTTTACAAGAAGGGCATCAATAGACTGCCAATGCGTTGGCAAAGATGCGTCGATTGCATGGGTGATTACTTTGAATAATAGAAATAAAAAAGTTTACAAAAAAAATGTACTCTCACTTATTCCATACAACCGGTACCTATACTCTGTTCGCCGAAACAAGCTAATAGGGAAATCATAGACTGCACGTTATTGGTCGCAGATAACGAACATAGGGCACGTGCACACTGTGCACGCTGTGTGGCCAAAAGTTACTGTCTCTTGTGTGGTGACTGTTTTCTGTTTACCTCGTGATTTGGCGTGTCGGACTGATTCTTGTTTTATTGTTGACCTGGCTTGCTCATCGGACTGTCTCCTATTAATTTTGCGACTTGGCGTGTATTTTGGACTGATTCACTGTTAAGCGACTCAGTCCAAAAAACAGTAAGTAGTGACAAGTAGTAACAAGTGAATCAGAAATTGAATAAATTTGTAAGAAAATTTCTGATGTTATATTTTTTGTACACTACCCAAATTAAACAAAATATATATTTTTAGGTTCTCAGTATCATAATAAGTAGGTCAATTATCAATAACCCACTCATCCACAAAATCCCGGGCGAAAAGCTAGTGAATGTAAGTAATAGTTTGAAGTGAGCAATCTAAACATAGCTTTACATTTTAAAATAATGGTCACTCCCACTGACCAATCTTAGTCTCTCACGCTAGTAGTCCCGTCCCTTTCACTTTCGTACAATTGTGCAACAGAGCGCGCGCTATATTAGCTTGTCTCCGTGAACAGACTATAGATATGTCACGGACGAAAGAAATCACCCCTCCCTTACTTTCCCTAACCGAAGGTCTATGTTCACGTGCAAAAAATTTGTGTTTACACTAGCGACATCTAGTTACAAATCAAGTCTAATTTAGTTTGATGAGATGACACATGGATTAAACTTTTTACATTTTTACAAACCTAGATACGTTTTACGGCGCACATAGCACTTCCTCGAGAATCAAACTTATAGGACCACCACAAAATAAATTTTTATACAACAACGAAAGAATCATCAAAAACTATTAACAGTTCGCGCAGATATATCGCCATAACTGTTGTAGCTAGTGGTGATTCTCCAAAAATATTATGTTGCTTTTTAAGTTTAACGGGATAGGTAAATACTAATCCCTCGGGAATAAAAGGTTTATGGGACCACCTCGGGATCATTCTCTATACAATTTTGAAAGAATCAGTAAAATCGGTTAACCATAAGCGGAGATATCAAGTACCTACCATAAATTAAAAAAAAAAATAAAAAAAAAACATACACACGAACTGGGAACCTCCTCCTTTTTGAAGTCGGTTAAAAAGCGAAAGTAACTCTGTCTGTCTATCTGTCAGTTAACTATTCACGCCTAAACGGCTGAACGGATCTTAATAAAATTTGGCAAAGAGATAAACAAAATCCCGAGGACGGATATAGGCTACTTGAAAAGAGCGTGCGCAGTTGCAGGCAGAAACTAGTACAACATGGTTATTTAACTGTGCGACTTTATCTGAACGCAACCTAAGGGAGGTTTTGAAAAAAGCCATCACTGAAGAAGAAAAATCAACTGATCAATTTTGGCGTTATATCACTGTTAAAATGTGTGGTCAAAACCCATTAGCATTTTAATACAAGTTAAATATTAATTCAGTTTAATAGTTATAATGACCTGACATAGATGTAACGAAGGAGTACGATATATCATTATAGTCAATATTTCCTTGTTATTACAACGTTACAAGGAATTTTGATGAGTCCGAAGTCCGAATTTAGCATCGCCATGGTTACGGAGCGGACAACACCACGGCATTTAGATAATTGGAATAACAGGAGGCAACTCATATGAATGAGTTATTTTCCTATGAGTTATCCTACTAATTAATATTTTAAATACTTATTGTACATGGGCACATACCACACTACACCGGCTACATACACATACACACCCACAAACAAACATTTAATCCGTCTGTATATGTACCTACTTCTTTTATTATTTTTCCTTTGTTGCTTTTATTCTGTTTTGATTTTGTAATTTGATGTTTCCTAGAATATATAAATTGTTTTTTTGTCCCTACCATGCTGATATGTCACTTTCACTTTTATACATAATTAGTTCCAGGTCAAACTTATACCAATCTAATGAACTGTAATCCGTGGAGTGGTGGCCCTGGAGACTTGCAGTTACAGGTTTTTCTAAAACCTATAGCAAGCTCCAGCCTCCCACAATACAGGTTTAAATATAGATATCTGTGCTTATAATAACTAAATTTTAAGTAAACCTATTGTGTCAAGAGGAAATAAACAAATTATTATTATTATCGTAAATGCAGAAGTTTGGAGTACCAACCCCTTTGGCACAGAGTCATGCGGTAGCTTCATAGCTTGACATATATGTACATCTGGGTACTAGCCACGTTTTGGTTTTCGTTTTATTTTGTAGTGTCTTTGTGTAAAATGTATTTCTAATCTATTTATATTCTGGTCGATCAGGATGACTCCTGAATTGCATACAAAAACCGTTCATCAAGTTAATGTAAAGATGTTTGGTTCAAGTCCACTGAAAGGAGCTGTATCAAGAATCAAAAACTCTGATCTGGAATAACATAAAAGCTAGGCACATTTTCAACTGGTATAAAGCGTGCGAAGTCACGGGCAAAACCTAC
Source organism: Eupithecia inturbata (assembly GCA_963662085.1). Classification (NCBI taxonomy): domain Eukaryota; kingdom Metazoa; phylum Arthropoda; class Insecta; order Lepidoptera; family Geometridae; genus Eupithecia; species Eupithecia inturbata. The sequence goes on from OY759177.1 coordinate 4,688,217, forward strand.
TTTTCAAAATGATTTCCTACATGCAAATTTGTACTATCTGAGGAGGATAGGGTAAGGAAGGACGAAAATACTTGTGACTTAATGTTTCTCATCGCGTTATTGCTTATTATTTAGTTTTGTTTTGAATAACAAACAATATTTGTTGGGTCATTAACATTATTCATTGGGTACCTTTATTTTATTTATTATTTAAAATTTTAAAAATCTGCCTGACTGCTACGCTACCTTTTCACGAGTAAAACAGCTGAACGGATCATTATGTTCGAAAAGGAGATGTATCGTATACCGAGAAAGTTTATTTATCCAGGAAAAGCGTAAAAAATCACGGGCAAGAGCTAATATTATATCATTATTGACAGCTAGACTTCAACCACTGCTGAATATAGACCTCCCTTACTCTTGTGGCACTCCCTACTAATCGGCGCAAGTGGTATCCAGGTTTGCCCTACGTTATAGCTGATTATATCTAAAACGTAGTCCATTAACGCATTGCCCAGCCTCTGCGGTGCAACCCACAGGGGGCGCGCCCGCGCCGCCGCGCCGCCGCTACCCGGGGCTGGAGATGGCCATCTGCGTCTTGGGCCATGAAAGTGTTCGTTTAGTATTTTAAAATAAAACACAGAGCGAAAACCGGTCGTATATTTGAAGACTTTTTACTAAATTTTATTTTATAGAGAATAGACCATCAAACTAAGCGATGTGGCGATGTATCACGTAGGTCTGGAAGACACCTATTCACTCTTGTATTGAAGAAGTAATTCGTGATATTAACTAATAGCTTTTAAGCCTGATACTGACCGGTGTTTCGGGGCATAATGTACCATTCGCAGCGAGATTAAAGTAGATTTAAACATACATAGTTTTAGGCCTGTAGGTACTAGGTAAAACCTAGGTGTTTCTTCTGTATGAATAAGCTTTATTAAGAACTAGCTGCGCCCTGGGAGCGGACGCGCGCTCTGAGATCTATCTGTGCGTGGTTATTTGTTTGTTTAATCAAGTTATAAAACACACATACGTGTTTCATTATTTACCTAGAGGTTATTTTTACCATGTTTTGAGTAAATGTGCGAATCAAGGAATATTTTTTTTCATACAATTTTGAGTAATTTATTGCGCACCCTCTAGGGGTTAGCTTTGTTAGGGTAAGCTTATCTGTTCATATTTTGTACTATTTGCTGCATTTTTTTTCAATATTTTTTTTCTATTTTCTTACCACACGACCAGCCCCGGAATAAATATACAAACATTATAGATACATTTCCAAAAGCTGGCGCGATCCTCTTTTGTTTTTCGTATACTGGACTCCTGGATTTTAGACGTCAGCGCGGATAATCAGTAAGATAAAACAAAAGGAGCGACAATTGCGCCGCTTTTAAAATTTACCTATTGAAATATCACTGACCTCTCTGGACCTCATCAGATAGCGCACGAGTCGTCCCCGCAGCACCGCAAGCGTGTTTTTGTCCAGCTCTACATTACCGCCTGCCACCGACTGCACCAACACTTGCCAGCGGGATAGAGAGCTCTCTAGCAAACGTATGTCTTGCTTCTCGATCCTGTGTGCAAAACACATATACATTTTATGATAGAACTGGTAAATACGCCTAGGTCTTCGTTCTCCCGATCCCGTGCGAGTTGCTAAAGGAACTTACTTGACTTTCTATTCTAGAAATAGACAAATAAATAAACAATAAAGTGTGATATATATAAAATTATGTATTTAAGTTATAATCATGTTATCCTAGTTATATTATTTTCAGTTAAATTTAAATTGATTGAGTTACAAAACTTTACTTACCAACCTTACAAGACTTGCATACAGTGCGCTAACACCTAAACATCAACAAACATACAGATGCATTACACAAACACACAACACTCACACACTAAGTAGGTAGCTTTTGTTGCCCGGACTCTTAAGAGACCGGTGCCCTCAGAAACACCTAACAAAACTCACACACTCACTACACAAACATTCACTACACCCACTACTCAACTCGCACTAACTTGCACTTGTACCACGCAACATTCTTGAACTCACAATAGACTAAAGTTTAAAGAAACAGAAACCTACCCTCAACAAATTGTGTAAAAATTGTTGTTCATGTTTCTAATAGGATTATTATTGTGAAATGTTTTGTAATATACTATTATTTTAACTCATAATCATAATGTATGATAAGGAAGAGCGTTACCTCCTAATACAGGTATTTATATACTTAAAAGGAGGTCTCGAACACTGAACAATGTACAATATAACTTAAGAGAATAATTAATAAACATTTTGTATTTTCTATTTTTTGTACTTGAAGTTTTAAGACTAGCACCTTTGGTTTGGACTGGTCGACGATATTATTTAGGGTGTGTTCAGTCAGAGGAAGAACGAAGTGAGTTTGTGCCCCCCTCAGTTCCAATCTGCATCTAAGGAGAGAACTGGTAGGTAGATCTTAAAGCATCGAATCGAATGTACTATCTGTCAATTCGACGCAGATTGATGCAGTTTCGGAACGGAGGCGGGTACACAACTCTGTTTAATCCTTTAGAAGCGAGTACACATTAGGTGTTTAAAGCACGCGCTTTGGTAACGCGTTTTTTTTTAAACAATCTGGTCCAATAGATCCGTAATCCATACACGTCCAAAAGCGCGCTGCTATCGCGTCAAGCGACGTGTATACGTATATATCTTTATATGTGTGTATATATCTGACGAGATGGTTTTCAAAACGCGCGCTTCAAAACGCCTAATGTGTGCTGGCTCGAAGGTTAAAACACCTGAGAATATTTCGTTATCAAATTGCGCCATCAAGTCTCAAACTCTTTAATTTTTTTTTGTTGAACCTTTTGGTCCCACTTCGATTAAATTAATTTATATATTATTTAATGAGAAAACTTAGCCCATTTAAAAAAAATTATACCTGTCAACCATTTGCATCTCAACATCGATGTCGTCTTCCTTGTAATCTGGCAGCTCTGCATCGTTTATAGTTTCTTCCACATCGGAGAACGATGTGACCTTGTCGCTGTGGTCTGAAAGAAGGTTTTATTTTTGACCACTACTCATATTTTACAGACTTCGTGGCTTCATCTGATTCACTATTAATAATAATATAGCCTTTTATTTCCAAAACTTTTACATTTTATGAAAAGATTCTTATAGTAACTTAAATACTGCTTAATGATTTATGTTGCCATTTCTGTGTTGCTTCTACAAAATGTCTCTCAGTTTGTTGTGCCTTTCAGCATAGGCCTCCTCCAACTATTCACTATTACAATCGCTAATTTACATGCTAATTTGTAGGAAATTTAATGGAGAATCTAGATATATATAGATATTACTAGGTATTCCTACAAAAAGATCAAGAAATCGGCGAAAAATGCGGAAGTGGCAGAAGCGCGGCAACCGAGCGTACGCGACGCGCCATGAGCGCAAAAAACGTCGTGTGAGGTCTGCCAGTTGAGGGTTTAATCCGCCAATTCTATTGCCTTTCTATAGGACAACTTTAATTAAATACCGAATGTTTTATAAGGCTATCCATACTAATATTATAAATTCTAAAGTAACTCTGTCTGTCTGTTACCTTTTTACGCCTAAACGGCTGAACGGATATTAATGAAATTTAGCAGGGAGGTAAATGGTATTCCGGGACGGACATAGGCTATTTATTATCCCGGAAAAGAACGTGCAAGCGTGCAAAGCCGGATACATTAAGGACCAACTGGAAATGGCGCCATTCCAGAATTCTATTACCTACTACCGATTCTATTATTACATATTCTGCTCTCACAATCGCACAAAGTGGGGAGTTCGGGGTCTATCCATTAAAAGCAGATTGGAGCCCCTAAACATGTGAATATGCTAATCACTTCCGTATACATGCTGATTTTCCTAATCACTTATCACTTACACTTAGACATGTAACAAAGTGTAAATCAGGCATTAGTAATTGGGTCCCATTGGCATCTTTTGGGAAAGATAGCCGGAAAATGTAAAAAGAACACTTACTCTTCGGCAGTGGCTGCACAATCTGGTCTGGCAGTAGCTGGTACTGCTTGAGTAGCTGCCAGTGAGCAAACAGGGTCTTGGCGGTGCGAGATGGGTAGAACATGTGCGGGTTTGCATCTAACAGCTCTTGGAACTCTTCCAGTTTTGGTGGTGGGCTCTGGAATATGGACAACTATGATCAGTTTTTAATTATAAATCTAACAACTGAGAAATTTCCTCACTCAATAGGTTTGTTCAAATCACAGTTCAGGATCAGATTGTAATTTAAATTCAGTTGACTGCTGTTCTGTTTATGGTAGTTTGACTTTTACAAGGGTTGAGTTAAGTAGGCATTTCAATCTCTGGCCCAAAATATTCAGCCCTAATTACTAAAAAAATTTGTATTGAATTATTTCCTGATAGTTCAATGCCTCTTACTTTTGTGACTAAAACAAGTATGTACCTATTATAAAAAAAAATAAAAAATCTATCCTAACTTTTATTGTAATTTTGTATTTTGTTGGTTGAGATAGCTACAAATATTTATTGATTGAAACTATTCTTATCCTTACGCTTTTCACAGTGCCCAGCAGATCTTCCTCAGCAGTTGAATACAATGCTTGTTGCTGAACAGCAGCAACCAAATCAGGATGTAAGTTGCTCATTGCTGCAACAGCCACTCGGGATACCTCCGCATTGTACAGCAAAGCATACCAACGCGACTGCAGCTCGCTGATAGTAAAGCGGCAGGAAAACTTGACCCCTCTGTGGACTGTGCGCAGATCATTGGTCTGAAAAATTGATAAAACTAATTAGATAACAGATTGTTGCCACCTTATTTCTCCGCTCTTGTGAAGATAAATCTAGAGCGGCTATGTAACCATTTTATGTATAAAAAAATGGCAATTCTGCAGGTTAAATCATCTTTCCTAAACACCTAATAGCCCAATGATGATGATGAAACCAAATGAATTAAGTCATATGAAAGCCTAAGAAGACTGTTATTATGCTACAGTTCAGTTCATTTATTTTGCCATAGGAACACCTATAAGGAACACTTGGTAATATAGATAGTCATAATTCTTATATTTTACATGAAAAGGCTTCAAGCAGGCAAGCACAACAATTAAATTTATAAGTAAGGTTAAATATATGTAGGTGTTCAGTGCCCCTTCAATGAAGTCATACAAAACAACTGACTGGACAAATGTTCATAATGCATGGACAAAATAAACATTAATTGCAAGAGCTGTCTTTCTGTAAACACCTGCTTTCTGTATACATAGTTATATGATCAGTTGTATAATGTGTAATACATATGTATATAATAATGTTGTGTTCTTGCAAATAAATGATTGGATATGATCTTTAACAATCACAAACCTGTTGAACTCCCAATATCAGTGCCAGATCATCAGTAGGCTTCCAGCGCCCGAGATCCTTAGTAGACAACTGGCTGAGCTGCCCCTTGCGACGAGTTTTGCGTCCTAAGGTCCCAAGTGTAGGCATCTTAGTTGCAGCTCTCCTACGTTCTGGTGGAACCGGTGGCAGAGGGGCTTGAGCAATCGGAGAGCTGTTCGCTGGCGGAAAGTCAGGCACAGAGCTGGTGTATGACTGAGTACGCATTCTCTTCTCCCCTTTACCAATCGAAGCCCCTGGCTGAAGACTGTACTCAACAAGTTCATCGTCGAAACGCCGTCGCTTGATTGACCTTGAAGAACTGGAAAAGATAGTTTAAACGTTAGGAAAGAGTTGAAAGTAATTATTAAAATTCCACTGAAATGCACTTACAACCTGCGACGTTTATTGTCGTCATTCGAGCCGAGGAACAGAGAGGGCGAAGCTCCAGAGTAATCGCCGCCAGCGCCTTCTGGAGCATTAGATGGTGTTGCAGGAAATTCCATGATACTTTTATGGGCAGACTGCTGAATTTTCTAGGATTTAAACCAGCTAAAACAGCTCTATTTTTTCATTTCAACGAGTCTTGCAGATTGCATTGCAAGCAAATTTGCAACAAAACAAAACAAATAACGAATGAATGAATGAATGAGTGAGTGAAAGAATTAAAATATTTTTTCAAAGATGACATTTTATTACGGTATGTCATGGAAATGGAAGTGACATCTGAAATAAATATAAACCACCAAGTGCGAGTTTACTCGCACAAAAAGGGTTCCGTACCCTAAAAATCAGGCAACTTTTCAAAGAGCATCAAATTATCACTTGTTCGGACACCCCTTTAAATTTTAAACTTTATTTTGTTTTTAGTTTGTTCTTTATTTAACACGAATGTTTTAGATGCGAAGATTAACTAAACGCTGTCTAGAACCTAACTAAGTACAAGACCAATGAATTAATAACTCAACAGGCTAAGGACGCCTCTAAAAGTTTTTTATAAAATTACTATTATAATAACTTACACTGAATAAATCATTAACTAATAAATTTACAAAAAAAATTACCAGGACTTGTATAAAATAGTATGAGCACTTTTTGTAGTGCGCATTTTTATGGATAAGTTTTTTCAAGCGTCGTAACCATTTAAAACAATGAAGGTTATTCTTACGACCAATAATTTGGACATAATTACTTCCTTCTATTCAAATTTCAATATACTTCTATTATTTGGAAAAAAAATATTAGGGTACTTAAAGATAGTTGCGGCCTTGACAAATCAAGAGCATTTTGATATATATTTTATTTTTATTATTAGTTGTTCTAGCGGCAAGAGAAATACACATTCTATGAAAATTTCAACTGTCTACCTCTTACGCTTCATGAGATAGAGCCCTGTGACAGACGGACGGACGGACATCGGAGGCTTAGTAATAGGGTTCCGTTTTCAACCATCGGTTTTCAAAAACGCTCGGACGAAGGAAATCATTCTCTCGACGGTATAATACAAAGTAAGCACAAATTGTTTGATTCAATCAAACTAAGCAAAGGACTGATGACAAGCAGTGTCATCAGTCCTTGGACGAAGAAAAACTTTCCCTGATCGATCGAAGCATCAGTCAGTCCATCAGTCAAAGTCAAACCCCAAAAAGGTAAACAAAAAGTTAGGTTATCTAAGAAATTGTTGCAATTTGTTTTGGCGAAAAATGTCGCATTTATTTCGCCTCACAAGGCTTAGACCGAAAGAATTACTTTGTAGATGTTACAATAAGATAGTGATCACCGACGATGGCTCTACTATAGTTGCTCTGCATCCAGACCAGGGTTTTCCATATGAGCATTCCAAGCCTCTTCCTGTAGAAAAAGAGAGAACAGGTATCTTGCGTATGGATAATTTCGAAGAGGTTAAAAGAGTTTTTGTGGAAACAAAGCCAGAGATTGCTAGAAAACAGTTGGCTGCAGTAACTCTTACCACAGAACATCGGTGGTACCCTCGGGCTCGTGACAAGAAAGCTAAGAAAACGGAAATGGATAGACCTTACCTGTAATCTATGAAACTTTTATTAACATAATAAGTTTGAGAAATGTTACTTTAGGATATTAGCGTTGTAATAAAATACTAACTATGAATTATAGTTTTATTTATTGGAAGATTACAATAGTCTTCTTTAAATCTAAACTTTATTTACCTTCATAACAACTTAATATTACAAGATCCCTTGGTTAGGGTGTCGCAAAGAGGGTCCCACACTTAGAAAAATTTTCATTGATTTTGTATGGGGCTGGGACTTGAAAAATTTTGATCGATTTTGTATGGAGATTGGACTTAGAAAATTTTCAAAGAAAATAATAAAAAAATGATTTATTTTCACTTATTATTTCTTTAATTAATTAGGAAGGTAGTGTTTAGGGGTTTCATAGGGGATCGAAAAAAATGTTATTTTTGCGCTCAGACGCACCGTTTTCGAGATATCACGAGAAAATGTTTTATATGAAGCTAGGACTTAGAAAAATTTTGATCGATTTTGTATGGAGCTTGGACTTGTAAAATTTTTAAAATTTCATTTATTGGGTGTCGGAAGAAGGGTCCCACACTTAGAAAATTTTCGACAATTTTCGACATGTATTTTTTTATACATATATAATATATTTTTTTTCTTATGCCATCGTAAAGAGGGTCACTAGGGGTGCAACTTTGGTTCAGCTGATTGACCCCAAAGTTCAATGACCTCGGCGCTAGAGATCAAACTGTGTCCGATACAGATACTGATACCGATACAGAGCATTCCGGTAACAGTTGATTAGGTTCAATTTGAGTGGCGGATCCGACACAGAGTACCCCGACTCCACGTGGTCTTGTGCGTGGCGCCCCTAGAGTGTATATAATAAGCCGGAGGCGCGAAGGGAGTGCAGCCTCCGCCAGCTGTAACAAGGGACAGGCACCGCGCGAGCCGCAGCGGCTGAGGCTGGTCGCCGTAGGCGACCAAAAAGCCGAAGCTGCGGAGGTGAGCAGTGGTGCCTGTCCCTTGTTACGCAATGGCGGAGAGGCTGCACTTCCCGCAGCGCCGGAGCTATCGCAAACGCGATTTTTTACACTCGTCGTCGGGGACAATTAGGCGAGCACCGGCAATTCTGGGCTTTGATTCCCAACATTCGACGAATTTTACAAGTCCAAGCTCCATACAAAATCGATCAAAATTTTTCTAAGTCCAAAATAAATATTTTTTTTTTGTTTTTCCTGAAAATTTCGGCTATCTCTTTTGTAACTACTACAATATTGCTAATTTTGAAAAAAAAAAAAAAAAAAAATGTATGGGACCCTCTTTGCGACACCCCGACCGATCCCTTCATTCCACTGTGACAAGCATGAAGGCATAGGAAGTAAAAAAGATGATTTTGTTACTATTGTATGTAAAGGATTCATACACAGTTCGGAGAACTTAATTTAACGTGGCTGTGAAAGTTTAGAATTTCATTCAGGAGAACTAACAATCATAATCTTAATAAACTTACCTAACTTCTTATTCTTAATAATCTGCTAACTTAGAGCATTGCTATCTCTCACTCTTCTTCTATAGACATAAGTCAGAGTGAGAAATAACACTGCTTACTGTTTTAAGGTAGCGGACCATTAAGAATAGGAGGGATAATTATCTAACTACAGATGTTCTCTATCTACTTTTTAGTTATTCAACAAAGAAGATAAAACTTGTGACAACAACTTAAGTAGACCAGGTATAGTTACCTACTCTATAAAAATAAAATGTCATGAACAAAATACTCTAGTTTAATGAAGGATTGTTCATCAGGGTAGACAATTTGAAACTTAAATTACCTGTATGTTAAATTTATCACAAAATCATATTTTTATTCAGTAGTTAACATGTATTTATTGGCTTATTCATCTACTCTACAAGCTTACAGCTATAAATGAAAAATAGAGTTTCTTCTTTTACATTCATATCACAATACCTTTGGTTCTGTTAAGAATTCCCAAACTATCAATTATCAACAGACTAGTTATTCAGTCTAATGCTGCACTACACAAAAGAGTTTTATATCATACATAAGTAACTATACATAATATATGAATGTTGTATGTTCAACAACTTTATTATGACAGGTACAATTTTATTTCAATTGGACAGTAATACCAGCAATAATCAGTGTTGCAAGCACAACCCCAAATATAAGACAAATCTGACCCAAATTTCCTAACATTCTAAATTGATTTGAATGCTGACACACATATGAAGCCAAAAGTTACATCTTGGCAACCAGTGCAAATCCATAACAATGAGTGCTCAGCCTCTGTGACACTGGCAGGAATTCAGCATTGACCCACATGTTAAGCTAAATAAAAAAGCACAGTGCAACCACATTTTAATAAATGCAGCAAAAATAAAGAATGCCATTACTTACATTTATAAAATGCGTTGATGACAAAAGCGCCGTTTTATTTGTTAATTTATCAATTTGTGGTTAAACTGTCAAAGCTATTTAACTGCCACGTTTACACCTACGCCAGTCTTGAAGACAACATCTTGATTATTGATCTTAATTTAAATAAAACTTATAAATTTGCCATTTACCGAAATGATTACAGGATTAATGCAGTCATTACATGACCTTTAAGGCTAGAAAGTTGTACTATAGTCAAACATTTTTATTACGTTTTATTATCCTTTGCTACCATTGCTATCAATCACTTTTTTAAAGTAAGAATGTAAACATTTATAAGAATGTAAGAAAAAGGATTGAAAATAATTTTAGTATACATTTATACTAACATTAGTTTCAAACCTTTCAGTTTTTTTAACAATTGTTATGTCATTATAATCTATGATTTAAGTTTTACTGTTTTTTCTTTATTTATCGTAATGTACCTATCACGGCATATTTTTGAAACCTACATAAGAAGACTCACGCTAGACCGTGTCCCCACGGACCCGACTAGACACGGTCTAGCGTGAGTCAGCACGGGACCGACTCGGCGACCGTGCTACGGCCGGCACTCGGCTCGGACCCGGCTCGGTCTAGCGTGAGTCACCCTTAAATCATTATTAAAGTTACGTCATTCAATCCATACCAAAACATAATGGCACATTTATAACAAGCAAATATCTTCACATCATCTAATAAATTTTTACATAAAAAGTTTATACAATATAATGTAGGAGATAATATTAACAATAGTAATAATATTTTGATAGGTAGGTACCTATTTAAATGTACCTAATAACGATATGAAAAATACTGGTGGTAGCTCTGTACAAACAAATTATTGGCTTAGCCATTATTTTTAAAGTTCAATCAATTAACAAGTCAAAAAAATAAGATCGATACATAATTCGATTGAAATGAATACCATAAAGTGGTTAGTGACGCTCGGAAAAACAATAATTTCCAGGTTCTACAAGTAATTTAATTTACTAGCACATCTATTATTTACAAACAAACCAACATTTTTAATATCAAACAACTATATACTTACCTAACCTGCATCCTTGTTAAGAAAATATTAACTAAAAAAATACATACGCAAAAAACACTTACAAGTAAAACCTATACCTACAATTTGAGAAATAAAAATAAGTTAACACTAAGGAGTCCACGAACCAACTACGGAAAAAGAAATATTCTTTATGAAGGTGCGCAGATGTACAACAGCTTACCCGATAACATTAAGAACTGTTTATCAATGCAAATATTTAGGAAAAGACTGAAACAGTATATTTATGATAAGATCTTTTAAGTTAGCGTGGCGGTACCAACAAATAATGTAAAACTTACTACTACAATTATTATCAAACTGTTATAATTTAGTATTAATTAGTTAAGATAGTACGTAAGATTATTGTATGTACTCATTTAAGTGAACATTGTTCTTTTGAGTAAATAAATTCGTTAAACTGAACTGATTTAGATAGCAGAAATGAAGTTTTCGCACATTGTACGCTATGAATTTTATCTAAAAGAAACTTAATTTTTTGGACTCTATCGGTGTCAATAGGCTCCAAAACGACAATCGATTCGTAGATTGTTTTACCGTGGGTAATAGCAAATGGCTTACAATGTGCGTAAAACTTCTTATCTGCTATCTAAATTACTCATAGAACCTAGAAAATAGTAAAATCACGATATTTATAGACATTCACTAACCACCTTATAGATTCATATTTTGCTTCCTTTTTACAATAAATTATCCTTTAAAATGTTTACAAAAAATATATTTACGGTATCTTTGGTTTGGACATAATTTTACATGCTTATCAAGCATAATCAGAAAAATATGATTGAATCTGTTTGTATTACATCTACTACTTATGCTTATAATTAATCTCAAAAATAAATATTAGGGTCTTAGGTATATTTTTTTAGATATTTGCTTATTTTAGGTTTAATATTTACCTCTACAGATTAAGAGTTATTCAATATTATGCTAATCATTAATCAAAACTCGTACTGACACTCTCGAAACTCGAAATGCAGTTACTTAATGTCCTCACACGTAAAGCATGTTTCGCTTTGTAGTTTGTCATAGATTTTATTCATAAGTACAGAAAGTACTACCTAATCCAGTTAACATTGGTTAAGTACTTACAGTAAACACGTAGTACAGTAAGATCAGTAACTAAGGTCAGTAATGTAAACTGATATATCAGGTCAAAGCCTACAAGACAAGTAGGTAGATAGTTAGAACTTGCTTGACCAATGTAAACCGCCCTTTAGTCCGTTATTTTAAATGTCAACTTGACGAACATGGCCCATCTTATCTTTCACATCACTAGACATTTTAAAATAACGGGCTAACCTTTCTGTAATTAAAAATACCGGTGGCTAAGAGTCCTATCTAGGCTGCGTACCCGACGCGGCTCAAGATCGACCCTCGATGACAAACCTAGGTATGAGAAGGGGGTGTAGGGTCAGCGAATACGAGAGATGCGTAGCTCTCTGTCGAGAAGCTGCAGTTGGCGGATGAAACCTTCGTTCGGGTGGATGTCGCGGCGGGCGCGAACAGTCGCCATGGCCTCGGAGAGAGACATGCCTCGCTTGATCATGAGGAATGCCAGCGCGCAGGTTGCTGAGCGGGATACACCCATCATGCAGTGGACGAGGACGCGACCTGCCGAATAATCGGAAATTTAGGATTTTTTAAAGCTACATTCAGAACTCACACACCTTTTGCGTCCATAATCAATTAGCATAAAGGATTTAGTTGAAATGACACTGCACTTTGTCTAGTCTTTAAAATTTTCTGGTTTCTCTTATTTACATAGACAGTCTCTAAATCCTTTTCACACGAACGAAGTCGCCGGCAAAAGCTAGTAATTAAAAAGCACGAAATGAAATATGAAACGGTGACCAAGACGCCTTTGCCGGAGAAACTCCAAGGACATTCGGTGATTTAATACCCACCATGCCGATATTTACGAGGATTAGATCTATTAACACCGATACGATACTTTAGATGTTTAGATCCATAAACCAAGTTAACTAGCACTTTTGCGTTGTTCAATTAACACGCACACTCGAGAGCAATTGCTGTGTAGGATGACATAAATGCTATACAACCTACCTATAGCTTGGCTTAGGAAAATACTCAAATGATTCATTTTATAACATGAAACGTTACTATTTACGGCAATGCAAGTAACTCATGTCATCATGTGATTTACCTACCAACTCAGTTTACGTGGGTATACGGTACTGTTGTAAACCTAATTTAGCCAGTACACAGCAGCGAAGTTTCTTAGGAATCAGTTCAATTGCACAAATACATAGGCGAAATGATTGAATGTATGCTGCTTAGTAAAAAAAATAACTAGGCACGGTGATGGGCAGGTTCGAGCTATTTTTATACTGGGTTAATCTACCAAGCATACTATTCTGGCATCTACATACCTCCGCTAGATACTCCCTCATCAATAAAATTGGCAGCGATGTGAAAGTATTTCGATATGTCAGTGCTTGGCAGATCCATCATTGGGAAGCCCTTGTACCGAAGTCCGGGACAGTCGCGGTAGTAAAGGTGGTCTGTGTCTACTTGTGTGTACCGCTTGCCTTCGGCTGTGTTGAGGACATAGTTGATCCTCATGCGACGAAGGAAGTTCTTGTCCTTTGCTGCTACTCTGTATAATAAAAATAAATTAAAATCAATAATGAAAACTCTATGGCAGCCAGACGACGCTCGGTCACGGAACGATCTTTTAATCGGGAATTATATGAGGCCGTAAGAGACTTTGAGAGTGGGAGTAGAAGACGACCGTTAGGTACTCAGCAGTAGGATAAAGTAGGCCCAAAAAAAAAAGCTTTATTTGCCTAGATGCATAGGCCACGGCGAAATAAATGTCCAGCGATAATATCGTCGTGCCTAATTCTAAGACTGTTTTTCCGTACGGCGATAGTTTTCCACGGCAGAATATTTGCTCCGATAGTCAGACGTGGTCGTCTGGGCATCACTACTGGCCTTTGCTTTGTCGCTTATGGGCCTTTTAAGAGGTTGTTTCTTAGGGTGAAAATTTGAAACCTAATGCACAATACTGCTTACTCCCTGCGTCAAATGTCAGAGCAGATTGCAGTTAACTAGTATTATTGTGGTTAGGGATCATCATGCAGAACTTACGCATCACCGACGTAAAGGCCAGGGTAGACTTCGTTTAGATCAGGCGTTGGGCTGTACGCAACCTCGGTCAACGGATGTGAGCGGTAAGCCGACAGTGAGCTTAACACTGACGACGGAGTCGACCCGAAACTCTGCATACGAAATTTATTCATAAAACAACTGCACAATACTTGACCCATGATAAAATGTTATAAACTCAAGTTTGAAAATAAAACCGTGCAAATGTTAGTTCGACGAACGCACTACTGAACTACTTACTATCATTCATGTTATTATAATTAGCAGCGTGTTATTATAAATTATGTTTGAAATTGATAACAAAGGCCAGATAAGAATGAAAGCTACCAACAATATTGTACTACTAAGTATTGATCTAATGTCAGTATACATTCTTTTAACTATCAACTTAGGTTTATTATATTATAAGAGGTTTCTAAGTAGAATAAAATCCTTCCTTGAACTCTACTATGTCATCTATTCTAGGTTTGTATGGTATTAATGTGCAACTAACTCTTTTTTATGTTAGTGGGATTTTTAAAGTACCTAACAGAGAGATTAGTGATGTTTACAGTGTGTATCAGTATTCAAAAGTAGACAATAATGATAAAATTAGAAATAAAATTAGAGTAAGTACCAATAGTGACTCAAAAACAGATGCACAAAAAGTACCTTTTAGTAATAAAATAAGGGGGCAAGGCCTCACATGTGTTTAAGTTTTGTTATAAATACCATGAGAGTCCTTAAGTAGGATCCCACTCGCTGTTCGTTAGCTGCGCAGTAGGAATGTGATCTCGGATAATATTGTGAGAACTGTTGATAACAGACTACAGTTACTAATGAGGTTAGATGCCATGCAGTTTGTTTATAAATAAGTAAGCATGAGTATGCTTCAGAGCCAGTCAGTTATGACTACAGTATGTTTTGAAAGGAACGCTGCAAACTGAGCCCAGCTTTGGGAAAATTTTAGTTTGTTAACTTATAGGTATAGCTTGGTTAGTACAAAGATCATGAATAAATCAGATAAAAGTCTACTAAAGTTACCAAATAAATTGAACAAATAAAAAACTAGACTGGAAAAGTAACCAATTTCACTCAATACTAAGTTTCAAATTTCTTTGTAAACAAATATAAAAATATTGCCTATTTTTTTCAAAGCTGTTTAAATTTTTTGTCTAAGATTTTAAATAAATGGAAATTAAAACACAGTTTTATGTTATTAGTGAACACTAGTACATACATCATAGCTAGATAGTTGTCGTCGGGAACTTCGGGGGAACAAATACTGTGGAAAATAACATTTTGGATTTGCATCATCATCTTATTAGCCTGTGTGTGGACATCATTGTAATTGTTCATCATCATCTTTAGTAGGTATGGGTTTTCATCATAGATTTAAGTAAAATTCTGTAGATATGGTACATTCTCCAAGCTCTAACTCTGATATAAATAAGGAGTAACACTAAAAGACATGTAGTTCAGTAGATAGTGTGATGAAATTAAGAGTAAGACCAATAATTCGTACACTGGGGTACCTAAGATGGGATAGGGTGGCCATCTATTTATAGCAACACATTAAGAATATGGCAATGGCCTTTATGAAAATTGATATTCATCCGACCCATTGCTTAGTAGCCTTGAATTCATGACTACTCTAGCACAGAAATAGAACAGGGATCTATTTTTGGATGGTTTCTAAGAGTAATAATCAGATAGTTTTAGAAAATGACTCGGTATTTATGAAATTACCTTATCTTATATAGGGGAACAATAAGATTTATGTATACAGGTTGCCTACTCTATCCCCTATTGAATTGTGCCATTAATCTTGGAAGAATTCAAGAACCAATAGATTTAAAATTTCAGTACTTACAGAATCCCTGTAGCTCATTATGATTAAATTTCTGAAGGCAATTCAGCTCGGACGAGGGTTTTCAGATTATACGGTGACGCACACAAGAGCCTTTTCTTTATTCTATCACTGTAGAGCACTGTTTATCAATAATCTAATGAAAATACGGAGAGGAGAACAAAATCGGCTACCGGACTGAGTGAGTGAGAACTGTGAAGTGGGTGAGAAAGAAAGAACAAAACAGGAAGGAAGGCATTGCTGGGTCCGGTTAATTTACAGCCTAGCAACGAACAGTCCAGGAACTTACGACCACGGATTTTACAGGCTGTACTACGCAGCTTGGTAATTTGTTTACAAATGGTTGAATTTTCCGGGGCTGTTTATAGCTGGCTCGTAACGGTTCCTTACAGCCTGTATTACTCGGCCGGTTTATTTACAGCCCTGGAAAGTGTGTCCAGGCTGTACTGATATCCATGTACTGAATTTCCATGGTTGTTAGTTCTTGTCACGTGTGAGCCTTATTCAGCCCGGTGAATTTCAACCCAGGAAAATTCGACCAGTGCTTCTGATTGGTCGGTAGCTTATGCTTCGTTTAGATGCAAATACAGATAAAAAATGTTACTGTCCCGTTCGTGCGTGCGTGATTTAACAAAAACCACAGATTAAATAAATAAAACCAGAAATACACCGGTCCAATATCCAAATACAAAATAGGTATAAGTACTAAGCTACATTCATTAATGTGGTTATTATATTTGTTTCACAACCATATTAGACAATTATGGTTGATCGTTTCGTGTTGGCGCGAGTTTCTTTTTTGTCGTTTTTATTTTTTCTGCGTTCTACATGAATTAAAACTAAAGGAAAAGTAATTTATCGCAAATCGTAAACTATTTTCTATTAGCCTCTCAGCTGGGCAAATTACTTTTCCACTACTTTTATAAATTGTAAACTTAACTGGCAAAATTAAAAACCAAAAAATAATTTATCTCGCGCCAACACGAATATTATTGACTAATTTCTGCCCGCGGCTTCGCACGCGGCTTCGCACGCGTTTTTTTTTCTATGGAAACGTTTATATCCCATGGGAATTGATTTATGTGATAAAAAGTAGCCTATGTTTGTTTCCAAGATTATAATTACCCGTACCTAAGCAAAATTTCAGCCCGATCCGTTCAGAAGTTGTAGCGTGAAAATTGTACATCTAAACTTTCGCATTTATAATGATGAGCGAAGCTAGTCACGAAAATGTTATGTTTTTGCGGTCAAGGGATGCTGAAGTAAGGGCATTTGGTGGGCGCCCCCGTTTTACTACCTGGCAAAGAAGGCTTCTCTGTACTATCCATAACAGACATTTAGATAACGTTTAAAGCGCTTGTTGATACGTGATAAAAATATACATATTATGTATATTTCTTACACGATTTTATTAGTTCCATCTATGTTTGTTTGTAACGGAATATTTGAACGTGATTTTCACCTTCATATATGAAGCAAATCGTTGAATTAGTGGTGAAGAGAGCCAATAGAATCTGCATTTCACGCCGACTTTGGTGGTGTTTATAACTAAATTCGGTCAAAAATGTGTCTTAAGACACATTTTTGACCGAATTCTTTTCACCAAAGTCGGCGTGAAATGCAAATTCTATTGGTGAATAGATTGACAGCTCAACTAGGAGTTGGTTTTTCATTCAAACGTGAAAGGAGTTAAATAAAATTAGGCAGATAAAATCCAGTGGTAAATTTAGTGTTAGCTGCCTATATTTATTTACCACTTGTATTCGTGTCATTAATATACCTACATAGTACCTACAATCAAATAAGTAGTGAAAAGAGGACCACATAGACTTTTTAACCTCTTATTAAGGCGCCATTTTTGGCAACACTGAAAATGACATAGCGCCTTTGTTAATTTATTTTCTGTGACAGCCAGCTGACATTATTTTTTATTTCGTTGTTGCTGTGTGTTTTTATTTGTGGTAATCTTTGAAATGTTTTATCAAGGATCCAGGGAGTGTTGTTAATAATAATTGAAAGAATCGTAATGAGTGACACGCAAAGTGAATAAACCTCATCAAACATGCCGTCGATAAGACATCGTAGGTACTGAAAAGCTCATGAATAGTGTTTTGGGTGAAAAGTGGGAGAATCTCAATAAACTGGAGATTATGGACATCTTTATTTTGTTTACACACTGTGAACTTTTTTCGCTGTTATTTTTTTATCATCTTAGTGATACTCGCACACGAATAACAGTGTTTACCTATCTAATTTCCATGTGGTCTACTTACCCAACCCGTTGTTATTTGACAGTACCTTAATTGTTTGTATTATTCACATCGAAATACAATGGACAAGAACAAGAAATGAAGTCTAGACCATTTGTAGCCTTTTGTAGTTTGACCTTTTGACTGTAGTTAATTGATGTGTTGGGATCAACACATCAATTAACTACAGTCATGCTCTTCACTTGTAGAACATGAGACCGAAATACCAGAGGGTTATGTATTAGAGCCACAACCGTTTCATTTGATAGAAAAATTTCAACCAAAACCAGGCACAAGTAAGTTTTACTATCGCACACAGGCTTAGATATGATTTTTTATAAATTTAATATACAAATGAATAAAATTGTAGTAGCAGTAGACACTAGCTCAATTGAGCCCGCTGTAACCAAGCCCTGGCGTCTGACATGGTTTCTAATTTTCTATATTTACCTATTTTTAACATTTTTCTATGAGTTCCAAATCACTGGATAAACAGATAATAGATAAACATTGGATGTTTTTCTTCACTGTTAGCACTTAGTAACTAAACCTGCAGCTTAGTTGGCTCCACATGTATTGTCTTTCCTGTGTCCCAGGCAGACTAAGTGAGTCGTCACTTCACCAATCTAGTTGAGTTTCTATCAATTTAATATAATGTATGCTAATTGCTTCAGATGATAACAAGGGTAGTGACGAAGATCCTGATGCGGATCCTGTGTATGTACTACCTGACAAGGGTAGTGATGAAGATCCCTTCTCGGAGACATATTCTGTAGCGGATCCTGTGTGTGTACCTGAAACATCTACATCACACTATTCAGACAGTGATGAACCTGGTGTGTATGATGAAGCTGGCTATCCAGAGAACCACTGCTTTGAAAATAATAAGAATAACAAAGATAAACACTATCCGATGCATCCTCAGAATAAAAGGCCCACAATCCTCTAAATTTAGATCAACAGGGGCAGGAGAAAACATTAATAGGAAAATGTAAACGCAGACCAGCTTCTTGGAAAATATAAACAAAATCTGCTAAGACTTGAAGGAAAAGAGCATTTGTCGCAAAAAGGAAATGTAGTAGTTCAATTTAGCAATGTAGAAATCAGTACCTACAGCAAGTAGAATGTCATTCTTTTTTTGACAGGCTGAAAATATTTGATGATTATTTATGCCTTCCCAATTCAAACTCAACCTCCATAAATTTTTATTTAAAAATCGTTCACAAACAAATGCGCAATTGGAAACTGACATTGGCAGAATTATGACAAACCATGATGCAGAGCCAAAGATAAAAGAAGAAGAAAGACTAAGGTTTTATCAGCAGTTGTGTTAATAAACTTAAAGCAAAAATGTATTACATACAGACAAAGAGTGGTACCTACCTACTAGTCAACACAGCAATAACAATAAAAATATTTCCAGAAAAAAAAATTACATTCGCCTACACACGTCGGGAATAAAACAATAAACAAAAGCATAAAGTATGCATAAGAATGTTTAGTTGTTTAATTTTTAAGCATTGGTGGCTCACATGAGGAAAGCTATGTCAAAGTTATGTTTTGCAATAAGCACCTGATATTCATTGGATTGTCTTAGACTTTATTGAAGTGTATCCCATCTGGCCCGGTGACTTGGCCCGGCGCCGGGCCACATTTGTAAGTAGATATAGGTATAGCTTAAAAGATTGTTAACTGTTATAGTAGCTAATAGTCTAATCAGTTTCTTTTATTAAACAAAAAAAACTGATTAAAATAAATAAAAAAATAATAAATAATTTTGGACAATCCACACAGCATCATCTAGCCCCAAGCTAAGCAGAGCTTGTGTATACTAATAGACAAATATTTTTTTATTTTACATAGAAAATACCCAGAACACCCGGAACAAATATTTGCAGATCGTACAAACATTTGTCCCAAGGCGGGAATCGATCCCGCAACTTCCTGCGTTGCAGGCGGACCTTCGCCCGCCGCGCCACATCGATCGTCAAATTAGAATTATTAGCTAATATAGAGCAAAGACATAGATCTGTAGGCTGCACTTTAAAATTCTAAAATATTAGCCTTGCCCTGTTTAAACATAATGTAAACGACCTTATTGTTTAAAAAATATCGACTTTTTAAATCTAAATCTGAACATTTTACTAACTACAATAGACGAAATAAAGACAAATTAATTCTACATACGACTACCCTTACACAATTTAGCAAAGTTCCTTACAATACAATACAAAATTACCTAAGTACAATGGGCGGCCTTGTCGCTTAGAAGCGATCTCTACCAGGCAACCTTTGGATGGAAAGAATTTAGAATTTAAAAACAATGGATAGATCATCATCATCATCAACCTATCTTAGTCCACTGCTGGACATAGGCCTCCCCCAATGAGCGCCATAGCGCCGTCTTCAGCTTACCGCATCCAGCATCTGCCTGCAGTCTGTCGCAGATCGTCATATCACCTGGCCGGAGGGCGTCCTACACTACGTTTGCCGAGTCGCGGTCTCTACTCGAGAACACGTTTACCCCAGCGGTTCTCGGTTCTTCACGAGATATGGCCAGCCCACTGCCACTTCAGCTTGCTAATTCTCTGAGCTATACAGCATACAACAATTCCGTAGGTACAGACCGCAGAGCGCGTTGAATAACTTAAAATTGAATAGGTTTTGACGACCGATGTGGCGCGGCGGGCGAAGGTCCGCCTCTGACGCAGAAGGTTGCGGGTTCGATTCCCGCCTTGGGACAAATGTTTGTACGATCTGCAAATATTTGTTCCGGGTGCTCTGGGTATTTTCTATATATAATAAAAAATATCTATTTATGTAATGTATTGTATTAAGTTTATCAGTCATCTAGTACCCATAACACAAGCTCAGCTTAGCTTGGGGCTAGATGATGCTGTGTGGATTGTCCAGCATTATTTATTTATTTAACAACTTTTTCATTGTTTTGTATTGTGTTTGTTGCTTACTCGTGAGAGAGATTGAGAATACAGATAAGGAATTACAATATACGAGAAAGAAAGAGATAGCAGATGTATATCTATTTAAAAAAATTGATATATATTTATATTATGATATAAATAATAATATGATATAAATATCTCTCAATATTACGCACAATTAGTCACAATATTGCTCTAAATATCATGGATTTATAATACTATTCTCAATTTGTTACGATTTTTTTTTGTACTTGGCGATTGTTTATTAAGAAAAAATATTGTATTTGGGATATAGTATGTTTACTCTACCTTGCCCAACATAAATCGTTTTAATCGATTCCGGGTTTTTGGTCCATACATTTTTGGGCATTATCCTTAAGGTACTTATACTATACCTACTATTTATAGCTATCCTACTAAGTATTCAAATTTCACCTGTTTATCAATTTAAGTAGGTACCTACATATTCATGTCCTGTCCTATGAGAACTACGTTCAACATAGGTAGTTTCTTTCTGTTGTCTTCAGTCTTGAAGTCAACCTCTTTTAATAATATTAATACCTAATGCTCCAGCATTAGGTATACACAGCATCATCTAGCCCCAAAGTAAGCAGAGCTTGTGTTATGGGTAGGTCTAGTACCTACCAATACATTTACTTTTTTATTACATAGATAGATATTTTTTTATACCTACACTGTTTATCTAAAGGGGTGGTCGTGGATATGTTCTGCGATATTTAGTGGTACAAAATTTATGGACTTTGGTCATTTTTTTGGACTATGTCAATTTTTTTCCCAAAATGTAATAACATCCTGAACTTCGCAATTGCAGCCAAACTACTGCCTTTTTACCCCTGCCTTTTTTAAAACAAGATCAATAGTGGGCCTTTTGTACTCTTTTACCAATCAGATTAGATATATAAAAATCCAAATAAGAAAACTATAGGTACGTCAATTTTTTTTCATTATCTGATATTAGCTTTGACATTAAATGGTTCAAAAAAAAAATATTTCACTTATATTTTTTTTCTACAACTTATCTCAGAAACTACTGGCTTTCACGAAGAAACCACTGAAAATTTCATTGGGCTAGAACTAGGTACTATATATATATTAGATGGGGTATACTGGGTAGATGTTAAAAATGGACTAAATAGTCATAAGCGCCAAAAATCCGTGATTTTTAAAACCAAAAACTACTTTATAAACTTTAGGTATGTACCTAGGTAGGTATATAAAAAGTTAGCGCACGCAGGTAATACGCTTCTTATCACTCAGGTAACAGGTAGCTGGTTCATGTCAAGAAAAGGATAGATAAATAAAAACATAATTATTTTAAGCGGTGTATTACGGTGTGGTGTTACTTACCTAATTTTTTTGACAACTGATAATAATAAAATAATAAAAATATCTATCTACAAGGTAATGTATTTTAAATGTTCAAACCGAAACCTTTCATTTGCTTTCCTTTGACACCCCCTTCTACATATAGCACCCTCTTATGAAAATTCTTTTTGACGCGGTTAATCAATATACCTAAATAACGACATAAAAACCTTAGGTTTTAATTCAAATCGCTTTAAAATTAACACAAGGATATGAGCCTTCATACACAAATTTGCTGACATTTTATAACAATGCGATAATGTTATGACTATGAGGTCCCATTCCAAGTCAAATAGGTACTTTTAAGAGTTCCGTACCCGAAGGGTGAAAACTTAACCCTAATAAGTACTAAGCCTTCGTTGTCCGTCCGTCCGTCTGTCAGAGGGCTCTATCTCATGAGTTTAGAGAGAGCCTTTGAGAGAGACCCTTACGCCCTTAGAGCTTTAATGCTCTAAGGGCGCGCTGTGTCACTGCGATGACATCATCGTAGCGGCTCTCATATGAGAAGCTGCCGCCGCCGCCGCCGCGCGCCGCATTCCAACGCTCGGAATTTGGGGCCCCAGGACGAGCGGAGTCAGATTACCGGGGCGGTTAACAATAACATAGGGAGCTTTCGAGCTCGGTTAATGAATCTTATGTATGATTATTCTTGTTCTAACCATTCGACGATACAGTCGAATGTTTATATGATTGTAGAATACGATTATTATACCTGATTTAAAGTGAACAAGGTGTTTTTGCTAACCCAATCTTCAAGTAGGTACCTAGAGTTAATACACTTGAAATTTTCAGAGAACGTGTACCTATTTCTTTTGGCGCTATAACAGAAAATAATAAAAATAAAATATATATCCAAATTAAAAGAGGCTTCCATACAAAAAACGTGATCTATTGGCTATTTTTGCTATTCCTTTTTCGATATACATCCATCAGCCAGATAGGTACCGGCTTCCATACAAAAAACGTGATCTATTGGCTATTTTTGCTATTCCTTTTTCGATATACATCCATCAGCCAGACAGGTACCTATATAATTATCTAACTGGTATCTTTATTAGGTATTTGTTCAATTGGCAAAAGTTCAAAATCCTCGGCGCGCGAGTCTCACTCGCACTTGACGTACCTATCTTGTTTTTAAATGACCCTTACTACGTTTTGATTTTGGTCAGCCAAAAACAGTACCTAATTCCTTTGTTTTAAGACCTATTATGAAATAGGAGAGTTGTATAAGTTACCGCTCGACAACGAACGGGTACCTAGATGAATGCCATCATTGAAAATGTAAACACACACGTGTTAAATAAACTTCCTAGATGTACCCCCACTGAAATTAGAATCAGTTTATCCTTTCGGGAGGGAACTATTTGTAGGCACACAAAAAAACGTATAGATTGACACGTTAAACACGCGTTTGTCGCTGTAGTATTCTGAGTAGGTAGGTACTTACTATTTAAATTTAGCTATCGCGAACATTGTATACGCTAGCTGGCCGAGCCGTGTACGAGCAGTGCAGCGCTTGCGGAACGTGATTCGGGCTAATAATTCAATTGTTTTTGAGTTTGTAGCCTGTTGAATTTGAACCTTATAATGAGGGGAGCAGGTGGTTCTCACGTAGTGGCCACTTTTATGTGGCTACACGTACCAGAGGAGCCACCACGTCTGTACGCTGCGCGCTGCTACAGCGATAGATGCCCTGCCCGCTTTCTTATCAGGGACGGGGCAGGCTGGACCTGTCACTGGTGAGCATGACCACGACCCAACACCGTGGATTCCAAATTGGTGAGTAAAGCCAAACAACAAAATTGGTGATCAAACGCATTACTATGCATTTGGAATGCGAAACATCATCCTGACTTACAATCTCGTTTAGAGTTCGCTTATCTCACCTGGCCAGCATTGCAATGAGATTTGGTCGGCGAACAGGTGCACCTATCCTAATACTAGCTGGTGCCCGCCCGCGGCTTCGCACGCGCTTTTTAAGTACCCTATGTCCATCCCTGGTATACCATTTACCCTGCCAAATTTAATTGAGATCCGTTCAGCCGCTTAGGCGTGAAAACGTAACAGACAGATTGTGTGCGTTACCCCAGCGGCAAGTAGACTTTGACAGAGTTACTTTCGAATTTATAGTATAGCTGAACCCGCGACTTCGTTCGCGATTGCCATGCATTTGACCAGTTTCCTCATATAAAGTAACGCTGTGCACAAAAAAAACTTCAATGCGCAGAATTGAACCTGTTACACTTATTGTTACATATATTTAGGTAAGATGAGTGGGATTAAAAATCATATTTTAAATCATATTTTTAATAATATTTTTGCTTTGTAGAAAAGCTGATGAAACTGATTTGTTTGAATTTTTTTACAGGAAATGCCCTCAAAAGGAGAGTTAAGAGGGAAAATATTGTACTAAATGCAATATACGAA
Source organism: Eupithecia inturbata (assembly GCA_963662085.1). Classification (NCBI taxonomy): domain Eukaryota; kingdom Metazoa; phylum Arthropoda; class Insecta; order Lepidoptera; family Geometridae; genus Eupithecia; species Eupithecia inturbata. Next base: position 4,713,091 of record OY759177.1, read on the forward strand.
GAGGATTATAATATTATTAGGTTCTGCCGGCGGCTTCGCACGCGTTGTTTCTATGGAAACTGGTTCTATGGCAACTGATTTTTGTGATAAAAAGTAAGTTTGTATGTTATGTTGTGTTTTATTACAGGTCTAGAACTATCTGCAAGTAGGTACCTATACAAAATTTCATTGTGAAATCATTGGAATTCTGTTAAGCTTAAACATCATTTCGTGGTGATAGATATATAGGTATTGTAAAGTAGGTTTAAATAACTACCACCTGCATAGGTATACAGAATTAACAGCAGTACAGGGTTTAGCAGATAGTACTACAAAGAAAACACGTCAAAATGGTCAAAAGTGCTTTACGGTCGCGATCAAATTAGAATTTAAGAGTTCGTTGGAATCGATTGTGTCCTACCTACCTACAAGCGTCCATAGGCACAATCAGGCACAACACTCGCTCCTACCTACCTGGCTTATCATGAAATGCACATTATTATTAACTACAACGTAATGTAATGCGTAATGTTGGCTTGCTGACGTTTCGGACACAATCATTTCGGACACTTTGTCCGTAATGACACTTTTCAATTTAATCAATTTATTTACTGACGTTTCGGACACCATCAAAATATTGAAGCTGTTTTGTACAATCAGCTTAAAATTTTAATAGTTGTATGGCAAAATAAGGGAACCTCATTATGGAAGAGATATAAATCTCATATAACTAGATGTACTTAGTAGACCTGTGTCGATCGCGATTAATTGGATCACGGAGACTCGATCGCGACCCGTACGATAGTGATTGAATGATATCTTATTATATGTATGTAAAACAAAAATGAACTTTATTTCGTAGCTGTTATGGTAGAAATCATTGAATTGAAGTTTTAAAAAGACTCTTCGTTCGTTCGACGTTCAATTGTCATTCACGATTGAATGATATTAGATTATTAGTAAAATGAACCTTATGTGTACGAAATAAGGTATAAACTTATTGAATTTAAGTTTAGAAAGACCCGTGGCCCGCGAAACGATCTAGTCTTTTTGATCGAATCACTTCAGCTTGTGGGTCGCGAGTCGCGATCGAACAGGTCACGAAAAATGAGCGATCGACATAGTTCAGTACTTAGGTACTATTTAGAGTATTAGCCTAAAAGCGTAATTAACAAAAATAAGGGAAAAAATACAGAAAAGACTAAAATTAATAAACATAAGTACCTAATTGTCTTAATCTATCGACTTTCTTAACTGTTATTATACTCAGTTAAAAATCAGTTGAATGTTTTTTAACTTACCTCCAAAAAACAACAAAAAGTACCACATTATTTTTTTCACTTTACTTGCTTGCACTTGAACAGACCTTGACTAAGTGACGAATGGTTAGCAACTGTTCATCGGCCGTTCGTTTGAGCAAATGAGCGAGAGAGCCCCATACAAATAAAAGGGATAGAGAGGGTGACTTTTCTTTTCATTGAAATCTAGTTTATGCATTAGGTCTCTCTCGCTCGTACTGTACCTGAGCAAATCTTTCATCTTATTTTTATTACCTAACTGCCAAGATGCGTATTTATTTATGTACCTAAGTGGGTTTGTAATATAGAGAATATTACAAACCCACATAATTAACTCGTATCATCCAAACGGCTAAACTGATTTATATGTTAAAGGTATCATTGAAATCGTCTGACTGTACAAAACAGCGTTTATCATTGATGTCCGAAACATCAGTAAAGAAAATATTATAATTAAAATGTGTCATTTCGGACAAAGTGTCCGAAGAAATAGTGTCCGAAATGTCGGCAAGCCGTAATGTTGCTTGCAGGTATCCAGATGCGGCGCCTCATTTGCTGTTCGAGGCGGTTTGCTCGTTCGATTATGCATTTGTCTATTTTAGTCTAAGGATACTAGACAAATCATTGTGAGTCGTACTTATAGAATCAAAAGCGGCAATCAGCTACTTGGGGTGAATTTTGGCAATTCAATAAAAGCGTTTTAATATGTCTGTTTTGAAAATAATTTTACAATCATATCTAAAATAGTTGGATAATACGTGTAGTAAATCAATAATAATTTTATATAGCATATATAATATAGATAATAATTTTGCAGAATGCCGGCTTTGATACTAAAAATAAAAATCAAAGAATGCCGTATTTGTTACCAAACATTATGCACATCGCCCTGTTTGATCCCTCCCAACTATTGACAGATTGCCGTGTTTGAATTACAAATTAAAAGTTATCAGCAGGCAGGTATGAGGCCTGGGTCTAGTAGTGGACCATAGGTTGTGGAGATGTATGAGTGTCCGGTGACCAGCTCAATACTTTTGACACCTTGATTTCCCAACAACCATTTTGAACATCTTCCAATGAGAATACAATTTTTATTTTGCCTTTCGCATCCATCAGCAACGATGATATCGAAACAGCGGAAGCCACCAAATTAGAATCTTTAGAGAATTCATCTTCTGTGCAATGATAAGTGAACACACGTTCTTTCGCTAAAACTATTTAGTTGCACCACACAAACAATTATAAATCAATAAAAACACAGAGACACACTTGTATGAAAATTTCAACCGACGACGCACTCAGACAGATCACGCGCCCGCTTGGATGCCTGTGATTGGTTGACGGACCCAAAAGGCCGGGTTTGAATTTATACTAGGTACCTACCAAAGATTGCCGCATTATTTTAAATTCCCTAAACGGCCATATCAATAAGTCATTTATGTAAAATTTTATAGATTGCTGACTTTGATTCTATACCTACGACTGTTTACGGTGATAATAGGTAATTATATTAATGTGTCGGTCCTCAGCCCGCTAAAAGGAGGAAGGCGCTATGAAACATTAATAATAGTAAATCTGTCACGAAAAGTATCGAACTGCCCAAATATTTAAACCACTGAAAACATAGCGCAGTCGTGTAAAAATTTTAGGAGCGCTATGATTCAGATTCTATTATAATGGTAAAATTGTTACAGGTCTAGTCATGGCACATACCTACCTACATTCTTACTTAATACATAGGTAGGTAAGTAGTAGGTACATAATAATTAAAATAGTTAAATGTAATAAATAATACTATAAATTCAAAATTGCATAGGTATGCATACTAGCGCTCCTACCCTGCATTACCCTGTCTTATACTTACTTTATCCTATGGATTATAGGTAGTTTTATAACATCCATAGCCTTCATCGCGTGGAGGCAGGAGTCCTAGTGATGGCGGCGTTATGACAAGAATGAAGTTGTAAGCGGCTAACAGGGGCCAGTACTCCGAAAACGCACTACCAATATTTTTATTAGACTCTAGTCACGTACATACTCTAAAGGACTAATATCTAAAATCACGTCGCACTCGGATCCGCCATCTTGTCAGAAGCGACAAACCCGTCAACGCATTTGATATGGATTCCTCCACACTAAAAAAAGTCTTTTTGCTTTTGTTACTTTAAAATGAGTACCTAAATCATGTACCTAGACTAATCAAAGAAAGTTAAATGATTATTACTTATATTATATATTTATTAATATTACATTGAATCATGTGGAATTTTTCTCATGGTCTAATAAGCGCATGTAAAGTTCTTTTTTGATTTTAAAATCATTTAAGCCGCTGCGACAAGTGTGATTTCGTCAGCCGTTGTTGCCGATTTGTGTAGCCCGTTTATGAGTTTGCATCATCATGAGCCACCCTATAGCCGTCATAAACGCAACACATGGCACGGCCATAGATTGTTCGGAAATCAGTGTTCGAGCAATATTTTTGTAATGGCCGGGCAATTAGTTGCCAATTAGTGCAGCCACAAATTGCAGAAAAGTGTAGCCCGTTTGTGAGGGCCACGTATTTTATTTATAAAAGCTATTTTTAAGGATTTACGAATGTTACGAATTACTTGTTTAAAAGTAGTATGTCAAATTTTTGTTTCGTTAGTTTAATAAGGACCATTATTTTTTTTCTTCTGAATTAAGATTTATTGAAAGCGCAATATATAATTAGACAAATAAATAAATAATGATAGATAACCCACACAGCATCATCTAGCCCCAAGCTAGGCAGATCTTGTGTTATGGGTACTAAATGCCTGATACACATAATATAATACATTATATAGATAATAATTTTTTATTATACTTAGAAAATATCCAGAACACCAGAACAAATATTTGCAGATCGTACAAACATTTGTCCTAAGGCGGGAATCGACCCCGCAATCTCCTGCGCCGCAGGCGGACCTTCGCCCGCGCCACATCAATCGTCATCATAGTTAACATCTAAGGAGAAAAGGAAACTTTGTGTTTTTAATGATTAAACGCAAAAAATCAGAATTTTAATGTGGTCCTTACAATATATAATAATACTACCTAGGTATAATAAGGCCAAACATAGATGGCATAATTATATAACATTGATGGAAAATTGTGGTATAAACAAAAAAAAAAATACTTTTTCAGAATACCAATAAGTAAATATACATACTTATAAGCCCTGTTTTTAATTTGTTTTTAATATTTAGTTTTGAATTTAGGTGACCCTAAATACCTATCCGCAAATGGTACATAATGATTACAAAAAATGGTGCAGCACTATTTAGAAGGTGTCTTGGTCTTTCTGGGTCATAGTCATCCGTTTTAAAATGTAAGCTGCATATTTTGGCCGATAAATAAAATTTACCCTTTAATGGTATAATTGATAGCCAAGTATTTCTTCTTTCAACGTCTTTCGAGAAGCTGAAATATAAACATGAATGATATTTTATTACTACTGTTCCCATCTGGGCATACTTTACACAATAAACACAACAACACTACTAACTGTATTGAAAGCCTATGTCCGGATAATAATAAGGACCTAGTTTAATCACAATATTACATAGCGGATCAGGGTTCTCTAATAAGTGCAACACTATAATATTTATGGCTTTGGAACATAATTATGTTATGTAAAGTACATAATGTATCCTTCTTTACTCAGAAAATCTCAATGGCCAGTGTTAATGGTCACCCTACTTATGTCAATGTTCTAATAAAACGATAGGAATATGATACGAAAAGTACGAAACAAAATAAGTATATCAATAATCGATCGACTCACGACACTAAAATTTAATAGATTTATATGATTCGAACGTAAAAATGTATGAACATGGTTAGATACGGATAATAGCGTAAATAAACAGTTACATGTGAAACTTGATGTTAGGATTTGGTTTCCAAACACTTCTACAATTTTGCACAACACAATACATTCTTACAATTTCGAATTTAGCAAGAATACTTTCGTAAAAATGTAAATAAACATTCCGAGCATCAGAAAATCTTTGACAGAACGGCCATAGTGTCAAATTGGCTGTTACTATCTACTAAATCGCTTTAAGCGATAAGGCCGCCAATTCTATTATCTTCTCTACCATACTGTTTTATATTTAAGTTTCTGTGAATAAAGAGTTATCTATCTATCTACTATAATAATAAAATTGCAGCTACTAACAATCAGGGAAAGTGCAGTACTGTTTTTTATGATAAATATGCTGTTTTTTTATTGATAATTGATGCGTGTGTAATTTGTCTGCTAAAATCATCTAAAACCACATAGTAGAGCCCATGGTATATTTATCATGTTATATTTTCACCTACAACAATGGCTGAGGCAGTAAACTCTATGGTACTTTATCTGTGTCAAAGTGTCACCGGTACATTACGCACCGCCCGCCGTAAACATGATACCTAGGCCTTTCCTCCTTTACATTTACTTAAGACATCGATATGGGTAAAATAGTGGAGATGTTTACTAGCCTCTCGAAAGTGAACGGCTCAAATCAGGTGTAATTAGGTCTACCGTGGGTCCACCCACCTCAGTCATAGTCGGACCGGCGTTCGTGTTACGCGTGCTTGCTTTTTACGTACTTTAGTGTCATTTTTGACTGAAAGACTACAACAATACCTTGCCTTTGTACTTCGTCTACTCTTAGCATCTATTTCTAATTGTTTTTCTGTCTTTGTGTGGTACAATAAAGTATTATCTATCTATCTATCTAACAATGCCCTCGTGTTTGTTTATTATAATTATTGCACAAGATAAAATAATAATGAAATACAAAAGTGAGCGAGTGTTTGCGTGTAGTTGTAACACAGGCCAGTTGTTGAGTAACCCTTACATTGCGAAATTCGTCACCCGCTTCGATTAGGATATTTTGTGTTTAACATGGCAATTTCATATTAAGTGTGAGAGGAACGGAAAACATAACTAGGGGTGAATGAACTTGGCTTCATTCTACAGTTCTAAGCGTAATCTCCAGTGTTCTAACAAGATATAAGCTTCTTGATTAGGTATGTCCAATCATCAAATTAATCAAACAACAATCAAACAACAGTCAAATTAACAATCCAATCAAAGTAAAAAAGTAAAAAATATTTATTTACTTTGTATTTGCTGTAAATAAATATTTTTTACTTTTTTACTTTTACTTTTATTCTTCCTCTTCTGTTTTGGGTGATGTGCATCAAAAACCATTTCTTCTTGACTGTTTTCAGCACCTCCTCATTAGTAACCTTCTCTGTCCAAACAGTGTATTTTTGAAGTGTCTTATTTGACGCTAAATAAAATCTATATAAAGCCATACATAGTACCTACTAGGTACCCAAAGGTAAGTATGCAGGGTGGCACATTTAGAGCGGTCAGTATGGGAGAGTCTGAAACTATAAGACATACGAAGATCTCTTCTTAGGAACCATGTCATCGATTTTAGTAAAAATAAAAACTGCATTCATTTATTTAAAAAAAAACTTGTAGGTACTCAGGTCGGGAATCGAACCCGGACGTTTTGAAAAATAAAACTAACACTATACTTTTATAAATTCGAAGCATTCAATGCAATCTTTAAAAAAATCAACTAACTTCAACATCTTTTTATTTTGGCGCCGCTTGCTTTTCGCTACGACTCTGCCAGTGTCTGTGTCGGAGTGTCATAAACTTCGAAGAATAAAATATGATCAATAAATAATATTACACAGAAAAATGTGGAACGTTTCACGATTTTGCTTATCATCCTTCAATCACACTTTTTATTTTGGCACTGCACAAAAGTCAGGTGTCATTATTAAAGTGTCATAAAATAAAAAACAAAATAATTTTCTGTTTTATTTGGCATATTTAAGTTTCATACAGCGTCATCTATTTTAGTCTATGGCTACCACTTGTTTTTAAAGGTCATATTAAAAAGCCCTCATTAAGGGCACTATTATTTGTTTTAATTTTTACGTTTCAGTGTTCTTTGTTAACGAGAGGAGAATCATTTTCAAAAGGCTACCACAAATATTTAAATTAAAAATATCGGTTTCTATATTTTAAACTTTAGGTACCTACATACCTACTTTTCGAAATTTTTTTAAGTCGAAATTTTACCATTACCATTATTATTATTATTATTTATAGGTACCTACTTACTCCGAAGTTTGCAAACCGATCCATCTGAATACCCAAAATACCCAAATAGAAGGTTACCTACATACCCAAAATTGTAGGTACCTACCTTAAATTTTGGGTATGAATTAAATAGCAAAGTCTTTTACCGGTACCTACAGTACATATTGGTATACTTGACAAACGTTCGAAACCATCTCGGCGCGCGAGTCACACTCGCACTTGACGGATATTATTGATCTCGACTTCCCATCTCTAAAGCACAGGAGAAAATGTCTGGCTGATCTCACCCCCGTGCATCGTCTGCGACCTGCATCGGAAACGGACGATCCGACGCAACGTAGCAGAACCTGCCTTGGACTATTCAGTTAGAATAATTCTGTAGAGAAGCGTAATAATCACTACATTTCCAGGGTTCAATTCGTCATAAACGTTTGCACGGTACAGACAGAGCGCCTTGCTTGCGAGAGATACTGTTTGTGTCTTGTGGCGCTTTCCAGAGATGATTTTGAATTACCGCTGGCGCGGGCAACCTGATATTATATCTCACTCACTAGGTACTTAAGTACCTAAATGAAATGGCTCTGCATCCGCTCCGATACAATTCTGTCAATGTCCGTTTACTTTCGTTTTGTTTGCAGAAAGAAGAAATAAATCTGCAACCGTAGATAGGTATTCCCTTTGTAAGTCTCCAACATACGACAATAGTTTCCCGCTAAACAAAAGTAATTTGTGGACAAGAGTCAAATAGGTTACTTTTGGTACAGAGTATACATTGACAGTGACATTATCATGCGATGCTATCCACAAGCTAGTGATTGTAAACGCAGCATAGGATAGAACGCCATCTTGGCATTATTTTCCAAGATTGTAACTTCCGTGGCTGAGAATGGTCGGTACGTCCAAATATTTCACTGCCCCGTAAAACACAACCAAGGTTAGTCCAGCCCCGGAATTTTCTGCCAGAACGCCAGATTTTCTATGGCTGTATTTTCATAGGCTGAGCAATATTTGTACAGCTCGGAAATAACAACCCCAGAAATTACAGCCTTGGAATTTGCAACCATCCATGTACAGAAATTCCTGGGTTGTAACGTCCCTGGTTGTGTTTGGATTGGCCGTAAAATGTTGGCACCCGGCATTGCTCGCCATTAAAATCACTCGGTGAAATAAAAAAAATAACTGTAAAATTTGACAGTTTTTATTTGAAAAATCTGTCAAATTTGACAGTTCTTTTGTTATTCTTCTTTTTTAGCTCTGAGTACGAGTTTTTTAGCAAGTGATAAATTGGCGAAAATTGCCTTCCTGAGAAATTAAAAACTTGAGATAAGAATGGATTACGGATAGATGGCGGCGGCGAGCCGTGAGCGAACCGATGACTGATGACAATTGCTTGACAGACAAGACTGACTTGACTGCTCTGAGTAGAGCAAGTACTCAGAGCTTGACTGATGAAGATGATGGCCCTTTATAAAATGAATAGGTAGGTACTTAACCGCCACATTCCATGACTATGAAATTTCCATGAACTGGACACTGGCAGAAAAGTGACAACTTGGGTAACATTATTACTTTGACACTGACATTCGTGACAACTAATTTGATACCGGTATTGCCAACTTAAAAGAATCTTCGACAGATCTAGACGTTTTTCTTGTGGTGAAAAGAAGAATCGATCAATCAACAATTTTATTCATTATTTGGTTGGTACCTACCTTCGATGAATTATAACAAGATGAAGCGTCGGCGCACAAAATACGTCTCAGTAAATAAGAGCGCACTTGAGACGTGATCTCTTATTTTGTTTAGTACGATTGAAACACAGCCAACGTAAACAAGTGTCACAATGCCGCAATGTGTATTCAAAGTTGAAAAATAATGACCGAAACAGCAACCTACTTAGTGAAAGTAAGGCCGGAGTGTCTTACTTTCACTAAGTAGGTGTAGAATAAGTTTTTTTAGCAATTTTAGCTTTAAACTAACAAATAATATGAAATTTTGCATAAAATTACAAATTTAATACACTCCGCACCGCTACAAAGGTACGGAAAAAATACGCAAAAAAATACACGCGTACACTTTTGTCTAACTAGATGCATGGAGTAGATTTGTATTGATGTGTTGTAATATTGATTGTAATGTTGTTGTAGTTGAAAAATTTATTGACGTAACATTACATTACATAATATGTAAAAAAGAAACGGGATATCAAAAACAAATCAAAACGACGATTGTACAACAAACTCAATTTATTTAAAGAAAATTAATTTAATACGTACCTACGCAGAATGTAAAAATCTTCAATATGTAATCGTTAGTAAATATATAGATTTTATTATTATTATTATTTTATTTATCTGTATCAGCATTACCATAACAGCGGGGCAATTCACCCAGCGTCATGGGTACGCTTCCAATCAGTATTAATATGAATCATCATTATATGAGCAACAGTCTGCACTTAGCTCAATTGTTTAAATTGCAAATACTAATTCAATAAAGTTAAGTTAATAATAAAGTTTTGATTTTTGATGTAGGAATTGCACTCAATTGAACTACATAATGTATGTACTAAGTACTTGTATTATGATGAAGATTGTAAAAATTAATATAAAGATGTAGAATTTATTGGTATTTTTATTATAACGCCGACATTAGGTACATACAATTGAAAAACAACAACGTTCCTACATTTTTGTGTGTGTACGACACAAAAATACACTGATAAAGTACCTATATATATATATTATTATACACAAAAACTAACATTATAAAATAATAAATAGGCTAATAATAAGTACTAAAAATGAACATGATTCCCAAAATATATATAAGTTTTACTAAACAACTAAACTTTTACGTTCGTAATATAAATTATTTTGGAGTTCAACGCTTCGTTCAACGCGACTTCAGAGTAAAATTCTCGGAAGCAAACAAGAAACGAAACAAAACAATGAAGCTCGCAAGGAACTAACGGGAAAAAATACTTTATTTGTTGCTACGTAAGGTTGATTTCACAATAGACGTTATTTAACCTAAGTCTTTTCATTTCTAAGTGACATGAGTAATTTATTGCTTTGCTCGCTTTTTGTGACGAATGATCGTAAGTACCAGGTGCCATGGTTGGAATTAGGTTGAACTTTAACTGTTTTAAAACGTTTGTCTCAGTTCGTTAGTAAACAAATGTAGCTGTATAAGTATATATTCACGCGGACAGCTTTTAGCTTTGATTTTGTATGTGACCCTGCATCTTGTTATATTTGATCGAAGGTACCTACGATAAATTATTTAAGCCAAAGCATAAAGTGAATTTCAGTGAGACGGGCAGGATATTATAAAATAATATTAGCGAAAAATGAAACGGGAAAAACTTCGTGTCTATTAATAAAATTATATAAGTCCAACCTAATAAAGTTATTGAATGAACTATTTATCTTTTTATATTTTGTCCCTTTCGAAGTCCCATTCTGAAATTTATTAATTTCATTCGAAAATGCCTCATCTTGACGTGTTTTTTTATACAGTGATTTAGATTTCAATATTTGAAGTTAACGTCTGACGTAATTTTTTTCGTTTGTTGGCATCTCTCTGTAGCTTGGATGTTGGTTTTTTGAATGCGTCATTTAATGTTTTTCTGTAAATTTTCGCTCTATTTCTTTGTAAAATCGATTAAACTAGACGAAAACATTACTAAAATGCACTAAAACTAAAGTGAGGAAAGCCTACGTATCGGTTCTTTAATTACTGTATCAAAAATGGACGAAAAAGAAGAACTGCATTTAACCTCTCCGGAATTACAAGTTTTGTCGGAGCTCGACAGGTATATTTTCATTTAACCTAGACTATTTTCATAGGCCTACATAATATTAAGAGCGTCAACTCGTGCTGCTCGGGACATTGAGAAGGGATGGTAGATAGAAGGTACCTCAGTCTTAGTGCCTGCCTGATTATGCCAACCAACGTTACAGCATAGTCTGCCTCTCAGAAAGCAAGAACATATCCATAAATTCTTCTTAAGGCGGGAGCTGGCTGTGTGAACCGATCAGGCACAAACCTCTGTTGAAAACAGAACACTTAAATCTTTAAATTTCAGTGTACTCCCTCATTAGCAATAATACAGCAATAGTTGTATAATAAAATATTAGTAAACTAAAAAAATTTTTACATATTTTCCAGCCGTAAATTTGGTTTCCTGAAGTTACGAGGTGCTGAACATGGAAGGACTCGAGCTCTTGTTCTCAAGGCAGTCAAGTACCTGGAAGGGATGCTGGTGCAAGTCAAGGTATTAGCCCTTAAGTTCTATGTAGAGGAGCAAGTGCCCGTTTATGAAATGTGTGAGCTAAAATGTTTGTGCAGAGAGTGTTTTCTGTTATTATCCTGTTTCATGCAGCTTCAGTAAATTAAATATACACAAAATAAATAATATTATATTAGGCATGCACTGTCTAGCCTCACGGTGCGGCCTGCTGCGGAGGCGGGCCACAGGTACAGTGCGTTGTGGGCAGCCAAAGTGTTATGACAATCATAGTGGTAACTGGATATAACATAGTCTAGGTCCTAGAAAGATTCGCTGTTCTGGTCAGAGTTAAGTTATAGGATAACAACCACCCATAATGGACCAATATGGGTATGCAAGAGAACACAATACAATAGATAGCTAATACTACTTAAGGATAATTTAACTACCTGAACAAATATTTAGAATCAGACCATTAACTCCAGTGATAAAACATTACAACAAACTTGCATTCATTAACTTACTTTATTACTTCTCCTTTTATTAAAAGCAATAGTTTTATGAGAAACATTTAAACTTGTTTCAGGAAGAGGATAAAGCCAGTTCTCCCGGTGCAAGACGAGAAATCTGCATCGATCCAAAGACTTATTGCAAGCTGGGACACTTCCATCTGCTGCTTGAGGATTATGCTAAAGGTGGTACAAAAAGAAGAAGAGGTCTTCTTTCATTGTTGTGGTTTTTGTAACTAATGGTTCACTTTAGTGAACAGTTTACTGTTTCCAAACACAATCTGCAGCAATGAAAAAAAAATGCTTTAAAACAAGTAATAGGTGCTTAGATGCTTTTTAGAATTTTGTGGCTGTCATAAGAATTATTGAGCAAATGCTCATGCTTAAATATAAATATTAAATAAACATGCCTGCCTTTGACATTCAGACAATTTAACCTGCATGTCTAGTTGTAGAAAATGACTTGGTATTTATGAAATTACCATTTACCAACTAGGGGATGTTTATTAACATTTATTTTTTTGAAGATTTACAAAATATTTTTTCTTAGTTCTGTGACCGAGTCTGACCCACTCTTAAAAGTTTGTTCCTCACGTTTTGTTACACCCCTTAAATATTTTTTTTTTTGTAGATAATCCTGTCTTGTTTTACCATGCTATCCAAGCTTCCTATACTAAGGCTATATTTGTTTTAGCCATGTCGGCATACCAAAAGTTCTTTGCGCTTGAACCTGAGAACTGGAAGGATCCCCTATTCCTGTATGGTCTTGGATTGTGCTACTACCACTACAATGCCTTTGATTGGTGAGTTTTATTTACTTTTATTTAACTTTTACAACTTAGAGCATTGCTATCTCTTACTCAGTCTTCTTATATTGACATAATTCAGAGTGAGAAATAACGCTGCTTTGCAACTGTTAAGTTAGCGGACCTTAAGGCTGAGGCCAAACGAGCGTAATTTTTGAAATGAAATAGTATTCATTGCTTAAATATAGGTTTGCAATGATGGTTTTACAAAAGTTTCACTATATTAGACATTTGAGTTGTGCAAATGTTTTAACTAAAAAATAACTTTAATTAGAGAATATTCAATTACATAACATTATGTAAGTACTACATGTTATAAATTAAAAATATATGCATTTAAATTTCAAATAATCACTTATACTATAAAAACAGTTATTATGATTAAAATAATCTGTCAGTTCTCAAAAAAAACGACTCATTTTACGCGACTCTCAACTGAAACTACAATATTTATTATTGGGAAACTCAACGAATGCTCAAAGAGCTTTCGTTGAGTTTCCCTATATTATGACGCCATATCTTAAAATAGAGCAGACATGGCTATGGTAAACTGTCAATGCAGTTTCAATATTAGAGAGATCCTTTATTTCTTCTCAGTGGAAATATAAATTTATTAATTTTCTTGCACACATTATCTATTTGTTTCTTCCAATTTAAATGTCTATCAATAATGATTCCTAAAAATGTTATGTTAAATACCTACTCGATGTCATTGTTATTGTAATTGATGTAAATATTATCTTTAATATTATTGTTATACGTCGTTGGTAGTATGAATTAATTTTTTGTTGTTGGTGTTTTGGTGTTGTTAATTTTTAACTTATTTTCACCTAGCCATTTAATTACGTCATTAATAGATTTGTTCCCTACGCTCATAGCATTTAAAATATATTTTTATTTCGTCAATATTGTAGTTTCAGTTGAGAGTCGCGTAAAATGAGTCGTTTTTTTTTTCAAAAATCCTGTTTGTGTCACATGATAAGTTGTAATTTCTGTTGAAAGAACGCATTTTACGCGATCAGAAAAATTCGCTCGTTTGTCTTCAGTCTTATGATTATGGGGGAAAGAATTTAAGGTAGTTGGTGACGCTTGAACAAAAATCGGATTTTTACTATTTTCTAGGTTCTATACGTAATTTAGATAGTACTAGTTAAGAAGTTTCGTGCAAATTGGTGTCGATTCTGTTGTTTTAGGATTCCTAACTAAAATTTTACGATTTCTTAATTTTGTAAATTAGGTTGACCTAAAAATTATCTTATTCTATAAACAGATCATAAAAATAGGTAAATTAGAACGTGTTTGAAAATCCTAAACTGACTGACTGACTGTCTGTATGTCTGTCTGTCTGTCTGTCTGTCAGTTAGTCAGTCAAACAGGTGCGTACAATTTTTTTGTACCCTAATGTTTTTATCCATCCAGCATTTTGACTATAACTTTTAATCATGACTAAATTAGATGTCTCCTAAAATTAGGTAGACGTTTCTAATCATAGCTAAAACGTAATGCAAAGAATAGGGTTATAGTTATTTTTAACTAAGTTGAGTTGTTTTAGATCTGTCATCCTAATTTTAAACCTGCCAGTCTAATTTTTGAAACATAGAATAGCTTTCGTCTATTTGACATTCCTAAATACTTTGTCGTTTTAGAGTATTGGCATTACTAAAATCAACATTATGTCGATAGACTCCAAAACTACACTTGATTTAAAGTTTGTTTTAGCAAAGATTCATAGCAAATGGCTTGCAACCACCTTAAAAGCCCTAAAACTAAATTTAAGGGCTTTCACTCAGCAAATTGCACAGAATATTGAAAATGTTTCGTGCAATGATGGTAGTGTAGGACGCCCTTCGGCCAGATGGGATGACGATCTGCAAAAGACTGCAGGCAGATGCTGGATGCGGCAAGCTGAAGACAGGGCGCTATGGCGGTCATTCGGGGAGGCCTGTGTCCAGCAGTGACTAAGATTGGTTGATGATGATGATGAATGATGGTCATGTTGCCACTACGGCTAGTTGTTATTTTTGAACATCTTTTCTGTTCTCTTCCTTGGTGGAATACATCCCTAACAGTTAGGAATCGTTATAAAGGTTGTTTTTTGTTTTACTATCTAAATGTATTTGTCATCATCATCGTCATCAACCTATATTAGTCCACTGCTGGGCATAGGCCTCCCCTAATGAGCGCTATAGCGCCCTGTCTAAAACAAGTGTAATGTGTACAACAATAAGTGTAGTGTGTAATGGATTTGTGTCAGCTTCTAATATAAAGTATCAATCACACTAATAAAAAATATCTTGACTTGTTAGTTTAGGAACTTAACAAGAAACAACCCCAAGGCCGGACTCCTCCAAAGTGAAGACGAGACGAGAGGAGTGGCGATGTCCCGTGGAAGTCTAAACATTTTTGGGATATTATTTGATTTCTGAGGGGCGATGTGTTTTAAGCAACCAATCGAACGTCGTTACTCACATATCTCCGCTCCAGTCTAGCCAGTATGCATCACCGCACAGCTTCGGTGGATACACCCTAGCTGAAGAACGTATCTTCTCGTCTCCGCTTTGGACATCTCCGCACATCTCCGCTTTGGTGGAGTCCGGGCATCAAGTATGAATATACTAATACACCGTCAAACTAGGTACGTCTTTGTAGAACCTAGCTGAATTCAATATTTAAATTCAGCGTGATGAAATTATTCATGAATTTATGAGGAATCATTTACGAAATTATTCCTTATTTTTAATTCTAATGTGCACACAAAACTTACGTAAACAAAAACTTAAACTCGAAAAGGCGTGGCAAAGGCTGAACTCATAAAAGAGTTTAACAAATCATGGTACATTTTAATCTGACTTGTGGAAAGACATAGGTACGATTCCATATTATTATTCCATAATGACGACGTTATCTGGTGTCGTGAATGGGTTTACCCAGCCAATTTCCGCTTTGAAAAAATGTGGGCTTCCGCCGATAAGAATTATTACGGAATACACAGACCGGATAGATATACCTACTATGTATGGTGGGTGACGTATTGCATAATAGGACTCAGGTCGAGATTTTTTAAAAGTTTTCATTGATAATCTGTAAAAAGTCACTTGAGGACGTGCTTAAATCTGAGTTGGCAGAAGTAAATAAAGCCCAAATGAAGTTATCAATACAATACCCTATTAGAGTCATTCGGGGTAACTGTTCGCAGAGGGTAAGTTAGCGCACTCCCATTGTCTACGGAACGCGCCGCGTGGGATATACAGTTGGTTTTGGTAGATTGGCAACGGCTATACAGACAATTAGTTGCGACGCGACGCAAGGCATGCGGACATACCGTCACCGTGGAGGTGCCTTGCGTAAGTTTGCCGTGGAGGTAAACTTACGAATCTGCAGTTTTTGTGATTTTGGCATAGTAGGTACTACAACAAAAACAGATTCGTAAGTTCCGTGTAGTTGTGTTCCGTGTGTTGTGTGTAGTTTCCGTGGAGGTGAAGATACCGTCATACCTACTAGTTTTCAGAATCAAGTAGTTTCTGCAGAACCGGGAATCCCTTAAAATGTCAAAGACAGAACCGGGAATTCCCGGTTTCTACCGACCTAGGCTAATTTTAATAATATTCTTCAGAAAATAACTGAATAAATGGTGGTTATCTTAGGTACCTATTTAGTTAATAAAATGAGATCATAAAACCGAAACTGAACAAGTTTAATATTAAAATACAATATTTCGCTATAGGAAATAATATAGACCGTACCTAACCTACATTGGCCGTGTGGTGCCGGCCTAGGATTTGCACCACCCCAAGTCTTCCCGAGGGTGTCGTAAGAGGTGACTAAGGGACATACACCGGGAGGCGGGCAGCAGCGCCCCCTGCAGAACAATTCCATCACTAAACTGCAATCCCTAACTCGCATGCCCAGCGTGGGGATTATGGGCATCACCCCTTAATGATATTACAAGCCAGAAAATGGCCCACAGTTCTCGGCCGCCTCGCTATTCCTGGCCATGGTAGCGGCCACGGTAACTGCGGGGCAAGGGGTGGAAGTGGAGTTAGAAAACATGAATGTTCTATGGAGTGTGTAGTGGAGATAGAAAACATGCATGTTCTAGGGTTATGTGAAGTCCGTAGAAAGGGGGAGGACATCGTAACCTTAGACTTGGGCCATCTTCTCTACTTTCGCGAGGGTGGTAAAACATTCCAGGGTGGCGTAGGTTTCCTCGTCAATAGGGCCCTCTCTAACAACGTTGAAGAAATCTCCAGTGTGTCGACCAGGGTAGCGTACCTGATCCTTCGGCTGTCCAAGCGCTACAGCATAAATGTCATTCAGGTTTATGCACCGACCTCGTCACACTCGGGTGATGAAGTGGAGGATATGTACGAATGTGTTGCTGATGTAAATGTAAAAGGAGAAACGTTAAAAATTGTAGAAAGTACAGTTTTCTTAGGAATCACCTTAGATAATAAACTTCAATGGGGCGCACACATAGATAAGCTATCGAGGAGACTTAGTTCTGCAGCATATGTTGTCAAAAAAATCCGTCATCTTACAGACGTGGATACATCTAGACTTGTTTATTTCAGCTACTTCCATAGTATTATGTCTTATGGTATTCTACTGTGGGGGAACGCTGCAGATATTAACACCGTATTTGTGTTGCAGAAGAGGGCTGTTCGTGCTATCTATAGTATGGGTCCCAGAGAATCCCTGCGTGATAAATTCAAAGAAATAAACATAATGACTGTACCATGTCAATATATTTATGAAAACCTATTGTACACTCCTAGAAATATCAATCGGTTCCCTAAAAATAGCGATGTACATAATTTGAATACAAGGAATAAACATAAACTCGCTGTGCCCACAACTAGACTACACAAAATTAATGTATCTTTTAAAGGGCAATGTATACGCTTCTACAACAAAACTCCTAGTGAGTTGCAAAAATTATCAGTAAATAAATTCAAACAAATTGTCAAAACCTTCCTGTGTAAAAAGGCCTACTATAAAATATCAGATTATCTAGAGGATAAAAAAGCGTGGGACGGAATTTGCTCCAACTCGAAAAATAACAACTAACAGGCTAAAGGTTTCTTCGTCGCTTCTTTACTTTAGTCTACGTACCGAAGCGACTGAAATCAAAAATATGACTTTATTTCCGTGTCAGTGTTCAATTATTAAGAATTTGACCTTTTCTAAGTATACATTTATTGTATTTATGGAAATAAAGAGTTTTTGACTTTGACTTTGAAGACAAAGCCTAATATCCAAAGCCTTGCACAACACCACAAAGGCTCACTTCAACGTGGTTATGGGGGACTTAAACGGCAAGGTGGGAATCCGGACTGGCGACGAATCCAGATTAGGCTCGCATGGTTATGGAGTTACGAGTAGGAACCACAGGGGGCAAATGCTTGTCAACTTCCTTGAGAAAGAGAAGTTGTTCTTAATGAACTCTTTCCTTAAGAAACAGCCTTAAAGGAAGTGGACAAGATGCCATATCACCCAAACTGTTCACAAGCGCATTGGAAGATATGTTTAGATGCTGGACTGGAAAGATAGGGGCATTAACATAAACGGCAACTACATCTCACACCTACGATTCGCTGATGACATATTCTTAATGGCGGAGTCGCTAGTGGAGCTGAACCAATTGCTGGACGACCTAGCTTCAGCCTCCCGATGTATCAGTCTTGGCATGAACTTGGATAAAACCAAAGTCATGATTAATAGCCACGTTGATCCAAGACCGGTGGTCGTGCATGGCCCATGCCACTTTATAAAATTATCAATAAAATCATAATGAAAATTTTATTATATTTCTTTCGAGCGTTTTATTAGATATGTTTCTTATTACAATAATTTTTATTTATAATCAAATTTTATTATATGAGAGTTGAGTTGAGTATTGAATGATTGTTCAATTAGTATATGAAGTAGCTAATCAGGTGTTTTTAGATTTAAGTTTTCGCATTTTAAGTATCCGCACACAATGTAAGTACCTATTTTGTTTTATTAGAATAAATAAATATCAAATATCTTAATACTAAGCGAGAATGTCTAGCTAGAATGGCTTATCTTGGAATAGGGTTTGGTTAGCGTTGCAAAATAACCTAACCCTATTACAATCTATCTTCATTATAAAACAAATGAACGCATGTAGGGTATGGTATGCCCTACATGCGTTCACTTACCCCATAAGGGTGCGCTCACTTTCCCGCAAGTCGGGGCAAATGTACGCATTATGACTTTTCGTCTTAAAACGAATGCGTGAATCTGTGCGAGAAATTATCTGTAACACGAGTCTGGTTTATTTAATATAAACCAGACTCGTGCCGTTATTCACATCATTTTTTCAAATATTTTCTATGCCTACCTATATACAATATTTTAACTGTTCTGAATACTTATCTTGAGCATAATGAGGTTTTAAAGGAAAACTGCGCTTACTTGACCCGAATGACTCTACGGAAAATACTGGATATTAACCTCTCAACAGTCAATTTTATAATCGGACTTTCGTGGTTGCAAATACTGATCAAAACTTACTTACAATACAAGGAAATCAAGGAAAATCGTAATCTTTGTAAACGTTTCGATATCAAAACTGAAATCACAAAACACAAATGCTCGTATTTTCGGTTTTGTGATTTTGAGCCAACTATTTATTTGAAAGAAACATTACATGTTGCTCTCAATTAAAATTCATCCCACCTTATCTAAAATGTTCACCATGGATATCGTTTCGTCGAAGTGGGCGCTTTAAGAAATTGGGAACCTACTTATCAATATCATGCGACTGCAAACAAACTCTTGATCTTAGACAAAAATATAATAACACGATGTTGGAATCAAAAGCACGAGTGGTCCGGTACCGCGAACGAGGACCGTGTCGACATCGTGATTCAATGGACGCAGACGTAGGACGGCTCGGTACCTTCCGCGCAGGGCTGGCGCGCGGGGCGCGGGGTGAGGGGCGCGAAGGGCGTGGAGCGGCGCGCGCGAGGGGCGCGGGACGGTGCACGCTGCAGCGCGAGGTCGTCGTTCGCGCGCCGCGCTCACACTCTCAGTCGGGAGCGGGATGCGGTGACGTATGCTGCAACGGCGCGGGCCGCTAACGTAGTGTAGAACGGGACGTCTTCGTGTTTATTTGTGAACGAGTGTATGAACAGAACGATTTTGTGTGAACGAGTGCCTGTGCTGCTGACCCCGACGAGACGTACCCGCACTTCACTACGTGGGCCTCTGCGGCCGCTCATCTCATACTCCGGATTTGATGGTCCCCAAAATGGTGAGTGCGGTCGAAGATCCCGCTCATAGTTTGTTTACGTCGGACTACTGTCGACTCTCTCTCACAACCTGCCGCCTGTATCCCTTCATCGCGTTCGCACGCGAGTCTTTCTATTGTGTTTTGTTTCCAAAATGCAGACACCTACGTTGGCTGCGAAGCTGGTCCCGTCAAGAGGTTGATTTTTTGTTCCTGTGCATGTTTTGTGCGTGTTTTTTTGCAATGTGTTTTCGCAGGTAGTCGGTCGAGGCGAACATGGGATCGACTTATGTGAAAGTATCAACTTTTGAACTCCACATAATAGCTGGGATCGACGAGGGTAACGGAAGTATGAGGGTTGGTAGTGCGTGCACCGCTAGGCTAGTAAATAATGAGTTAGCCGTCGTATAAAATGTAGGTCGGTGGAGTGTGGTTATAACCACGGCCTCCACTCGGACGCACGCGATGCTGTTAACTTACCACTATAATAGGTACACCAAGTCTCTAATGCATTTTCCGCACTGTTGATGCATTCTTTATTGTTCTTTCTAAGCACGTAGTTACAGCCTACAGCTATCAGCCTAGCAGTAAATCTGCAGCAAACTTTCCACTTCTCAATCACATCAAGCAGATCGCTTGAAACTTCTTTATTTATTTTTATTTGCCACTTTTAGCAAATTACTCCATCAATTGCCTTTTAAGATCCATCTTACTTTACTATAGTCTATAGTCAAATGTGTCGAGATCCGCTTCTGTGTCATCTTATTTTAATGAAACGAGCACAGGAAATTCAATGAGTCATGAACTCCATAGCCATATCAGGTGGAATTCGCGCACTTTTGCCTTACGTCATTGGTCATTCATCAGACCGGTAGTCACACGATGCTTGTAGGAAACGTAATGAGGCAAACCATTTAACCCAACTCCGTTGGAAATCCCTCAACGGCTCTGAACAAAAAACAATTCAAATTCATTGTGCAGTTGTTCTAATTCAAATTCGATGATTTTTGGCGTTTTCGTTTGTACGTTATAGGTATTATACCCTATCTAGTTATTTGCCCAGTCTCATAAGTATCGCCTATCACTCGCAATCGTTATCATCATTTGTAAATCGGTGTTGTCTATAGGACCGGTTTGCCTATTATCTACGCAACGTAGCCAACCGCTCAAGTAACGGTATTCCACTAGAGCCCTCGAGTTACCAGCTAGACCCGCTTGGCCCGTTTCGCAAACTTGTTCATCAGTATGCTCGACTGGCCCTCTCCTATAGAAACAAGCAGGAAGTAGCATTTCCATCGCCAGTTACTTTAAATTGTATAAATAAACATACGGTATTTGACTGAGAACATTTAGCGGAGCTCTCTGCTAAAGCTTCATGCTTTAAATTCTTGTACTTGCGATTGAAATTCAAATGCTTGAGATTCTTGTCGATTTCTTTAATGAATTTAGGAACGCAACGCTTCAACTTACCTTTACCTATTTTCGCGACTTCGAAAGCTTTGATTTAAATCCAAAGTTTTCAGAACGTTTTAAAATATTATAAGTAGATGCTTTGTTTTTAAAATTTTCATTGACCTGTGACACTGAATTTGCTTATTTGCACCCCAAAGAATTTAAATTGTTGGTTGGGTTGCTTGTTTATGCAAGGCCGTTATAAATATCATGAATTTTTCAAGCGATTGTAATTAATTCTTAAATTAATCACTGACTTCGATACAAAGAATAATCTTTGAAACAACGATTTCCCAGTAAATCATCAACATGCATGTTTTTCGATGAATAACGTACATCATTATTCAATTCGAATCGTTCGTGTTGTTCTGATTCCTGGTATTCTTGTATCACTTTTTACGTCCAGTCTACTACTGTAAGGTTTGTGTTATGCAATGTACTCGACATTTGCCGGTCAGCTGCTGCTCCATAATACTCGTATAGATATGTAGTATTATGGAGTTGTTGAATGTTAACTGGCCTTTGTTAAAGTCATAGGTAATGAATGCTATGTAATTGCTAGAGCAGCTTGCGGTGGCTCGTGCCATGGCAGGTGTATGCCGGCTGCTACCACACCTGTCAAGATGCCCTCAGCTGCTCCTTGGAACCTAGCTTTCGTAACACCACTGTATATTGTCTAAATACACAGCAAAGGTGGCCACACGCAACATGCGTATTAATTATTTCTTGCCATTAGCTGCTTTGTTCACTTGTCACGAGTCCGAAGCTTCTTATTTACTGCAGTTTGTAATTTGCATTGTGGTTGGATTCGTTTGTTATAGTGTGTAAGTCATTGTCACACATCACATATATTTAATTTTTTCTCTTATATACTATCTTCTAATATCTATATAGTTTTGTTTAAGGTTACTTTGCAAATACATATCAAATATATAATTACTTCAGAAACCAAAACCAATGAACGTTCCATGTCAATGTTACTATTACCAGCAAACATACTTACCTGCTGTTGTAATTACGCAATTTACTACGTCACGTGTTAGTAAATAAGTAGAGTGTCAATGTAGAAAGCGATAAATTTACCCGACATGTTTGCTTACTAGGTACTTGTTACTCACACAGTAATTGCAATTGGTAGTTAAGGCAAGGCCTTAATTTCACTATTACCGGAGATGTTTTCCGGTGGTCTATGCCGCCGATTGCCGCCATATCGTAGTTTCTCTTTTCATTTTTATGAAATCACTGTGATCATATTTACTCTAAACCTTTGGTTCTAGCCGTCTGGCTCTAGCGAGCGACGAATTTTTATAGAATTCGGCATTTAACTCCCCCCGGACGCTTTCGATGTTTCTTTAACAGTAAATTTTATTCAGCTAGTATGTTTCTGTGGTAAAATATTGGTCCGACCCATGAATGTCAGTCATCAAACTGAAACCCTAAAATAATATTCTCTTCCTTTCTTCAAATCTGGATGTTTGTTCAAACAAACATGCCGTACGTGTCTTATTTATAAACATTAATACTTCGACGGTCGGTGCTTCTAGTAATTACCTACGTTCGTTATGCATTCTGAATGCGTTTCCATAGCGGTTCTGACTTCTTTGAAGGTCAAAGAAGCTAATCAGGTGACCAATAATTATTTTCGAAATGTCTGATAAAATAATTTACCTACGTTCGTTATGCATTCTGAATGTGTTTCCATCGCGGTTCTAACTTCTTTGACCTTGCTAATCAGTTGATCGATAATTATTTTTGAAATGTCTGATAAAAAAATTCTGAAGAACATTCTGTTCTGTGTAAGTTTATAGGTTTGATAGCTAAAAAGTTCTCTATGTATTTTAACAAACCATAACGGATTTGTGCATATTTTGGATCCAACATAAGTCACAATGATGGTGTCAATTCAGATGTCGCCAAAACTGAACTTAACAAATTTTTACAGGATTAAAAATTTGGCCATCCCTTTCATAACAATCGAAATAAAAAGGATGGCATAGTTTTTAGTGCTGCAAAATTAGTTAAGTTCAGTTTTAGTGACTTCTGAATAGACACCATTGTCTTGGTATGTTATTTATTATAATAGCTTGCGAGACTAGTCAAACCATAGGCCGGCATAGCAGCCGTACAGCGCTGGCACCGGAATTTGAACGCTTGGCTGTTTCGTGTTTCGTGCAGAGTATACCTGCAGTGCCTGTATTGGACGCTTTATATGTAAATTAGCTATCGTCGAAATGCTGAGAGCAATATACGCAATAGAAGTAGCGGTCCCCGACCCGAAGATTGCATTTATAGTTTCTAGTTCGGGTCGTCCCGCACCGTGATACTCATCATAGTATCTACGCACTGACGAGCTTTTTAACGCACGAGAGGGAAAAGAGGCCGCGCGCGCACCCGAAATCGACTCGTCTATGCGGGTCGAAGGGCGCATGCATCTATTAGCCCCTCTACCGATCCGGTCTCGGGCTCTTTTCGGCGTCCCCGAGTTTTGCGACCGTTCCCACACCCCTGCCTATTTTCGTGAAGTCGCTTTCTGTGATCGATACTCCCTCGCAATAAATATAGGTCATGTCGGCTTTGATATACCAAATTTTGAAAGTGGGATGAATGCACTAGTGACGGTAAACGGTCGTCGACACTAACGGATCGCTATTTATACCTGCAGCGTAGTTCACCGGAACTCGCTCGGTGCATTTGCTGCATCCGCGCCACCCGCCTCCGCCTGCCCTGTCAATGACCTCGGTGTCTCGGCCGACTGTTCGTTTCCTTGTACTTAACAATGTTTTAGAAATAAGTATTGGTACCTACCACAAAATGTTTCGAGCATGACTCAATCTGTTTTCTAATACCAGCTCGCCTACAATAGTCGCAGGGCTAATATTGCGAAAGGCTGTTTGGTAAGCTAGTCGCCCTTCGGCTTTGTTAGTTACGTAATTTGGTGCGCCCACCCACGCTGTAGGGCAGCAACCAACCCAGGGCACGAACTATGTCAAGCGGCGTGCCCCAGTTTTTAAAATGAGTAACACCGCGCTTTGTACACGTGCAAAAAGAAAATTCACCTTTCCTGTCGGGGGGAAATACGATAATTTGTTTATGGACGCGTGCGATACAACAAGCCAGATGTTTAGCTACATTACACAAAGTAGGTACTTATATGTAACTTATAAATAAATGTAGTGGTGGCATACCATAGATAGATAGATAGATTATCACTTTATTGCACCATCAATACACTTATAAAACAAGAACTTAATACTAATTATATATAATGTGGCACAATCGGCGGCCTTATCGCTAACAGCGATAAGGTATACTATATACCATACCACACGTAAAAAAAAAATATAGCACGTTGTTTGCTATTTTGGTATAGGTATAATCGGTATTTTCTCCAACAATCAAAACAATTCAACAAAAGCTTTTTTTCCAAACCCTTTTTTTTCTGAAAACTAAATTTGGTAAGGAGGTAAGATTTGGTACCTATTGTAAACTTCAGAGGTTGCATAATAAAAGCAAAGTGATAGTTACGCGACCGCGATTCGCAAAGTGCGATCGTTGGCCGCGCTGGAATTTCCGCGAAAAAAGCCATACGTCACGAATTCATACGTCACAGAGCGACAGCAGAAGCCAGGCGGGCGGGTGCGTGGCGCTGCTGCCTACAGTATCGTCACACGCACAAGGCCACTGGGCTGAGTTGGTGAGTAAGCAACTAGCTAAAGCTTTTTGTTTACAAAACAATATTCTTCATATACCTACGCTTTCAAAGGTCATTCATTCATTACGTTACAAACCGATGACTTCATCATGATTTTATGCTTTCAGGAGAACAGTCCTGGATAAATCTAAAAACGACACTAGTTGTATGTTTGATTAGTCGTTTTTATCTGCTTACGTTAATTTATCATGTAAGAAAACCCAGCAACTTCGTATTGGTTTTTCCCTGACGGTAGCAATCGTGAGCAATCCACGTATTTCCGCTTTTCATATTTACAAATTATGACTGCGATGTGGTGGCGCAAATTTACGCAATTTTGTGTACCGAGTAATTCACATCGTTACGTTTAGACTATGTACACTGAGATTACAGCTCAATTTCATGTCACTGACGTCAACCATATAATAGATATCATAAGTATGAAGATTGCGGGATCAACTACAAACATGACACAAAGATGTTTTGTAATATTTGGTAAATTATTAATATAAATTAAAAACAAAAGTGGTGCTAATCCTTATGATAGCCATCTCGACACGTACGTCCGTTATGAATGTTATGATGCTAACGACTATTCAAATATTCTTCATACATACAACGCTCGGGAACCTGATAAAAATAACTGTTTGAAGAGATTTTTGTACGATTGACAATGCGGACTGGAGCGTATGTGGTTTGAAGCGCACACATACACGCGTAAGTAATTACCGTGCCCAGTGGTTCTCACGGATGTCGATCCGTACAAGCATCTAGCCGTCCGTCCGTCACTAGTCACTACACAATGGTTTTAGAAAGCCAGCGACTGCGAATAGGGCACATTCGAAAGGGCTCCGTGCTTGCGAGATGTTGTTGCGTCATTATTGAACGATAAACTGTTCCCCCTAACTCCCGGCCCTTCCGAAGCCACGAAACTTAAAACGCACGTATGGCATTGAGTTTTACTCACACGTATGCGTTACTACCCTCGCATTGTCACAAGCTCTAACACCACGCACATGGTATAAAGCCTAAATTTTTGTTCTCAAAGGGTTCAACCCTTCTAAATCAAACGTAACATTGGGGATGGGGCAAAATTTGAATTCTGCATGTTAATAAGAATTGGACTTGTTCAAACACTTGTATGCAATCGTATAGGGAGTTATCAAGGGCACTCTACCGTCTGTAATGTAATAACAGCGTAGAATGTTAGCTCTTTCGATTTTAAATAGGAAGGGGACTAACATGAATGTGTGATTCAGGTTGCTTCATTTAAATCTGATTCGTCTTCATCATTACTCTAGTAATAAACATATTATAAATTACATAAATTGGTGTTCGATAATAAAGCGTGCTGAAACAAGGAGAACCTGTTCTGTAATGGATTCGCATAATCTCGGGAGCACGTCAGGTTATAGCGTCATGCTGCGCATGTAATGCAGTGCGGTATGCTACTGGAATTGTCGAGTTCTTCTGCCCGTGGACGTCGTGTTTCCGGGTTCAGAGACATCTCGCTAACAGGAATATATTACATTCCATATACGTTCGAACTAAAGCTTCATTAGATGTTTCCTATGTGACTCGTTTCTGTCCTTAGCATTCTATTTGTGGAGGAGCGTGTTGAGTTGAGCGTTCTCAATGCTTTGAATCTCTGTTTAAATTCCGAGCTTATACAAAGTTAAATATATCTTGATTTATTATATTCTGCGTTATCGTAAACAACAACAGTATAAATGTTTATATATTAACTACTTCTAATAACAGTTTATCACTAGTTATCAATACATAATCTGCCAACTGTGTAAGTCTAAATAGACGAAGCGTATCCAAACAGATCGAAAGGGCGCGGGCATGGTGACCAGCGCGGTCGCCGGACTTAAATCCATTGGATTTCGTTTACTGGGGCAACTTGAAGGAACAGGAATACAAAAAACCCATTTCCTCAATAGAGAAACTTCGACGTCGAGCCCAAAACGCTGCAGAAAAAATTAACGAACGCAACTACGAAAGATTGCTAAAAAATCCTTTATTTCTTGTAAGATGCAGAGCTTGCATCAGAGTAGGAGGACATTAATTTGAACATCTACTGTATTAAAAAAATAATAACATTGTTACAATTATTGATTTTATTTTTAGTACGTAAATGTAAAGTAAAGTAGTTATTTTGTACACATAACACAAACTCTCTTTACTTTCGGCTAGATTATTATTTATTTATTTAAACATTTTCCATGTGCGAAGCATGATTAAGCAAAAATAGATTTTACTCATTGTTTTTAAGTAGAAAAGTCACCGTTTTAGAACGGGAATGGCGAAAAAGATATTTAATTGATGGAACAATTTTATTATTTAGTTTATAACCTTTTTAGAATCCTCTTGAAATGGACATGTTTATGATGTACATGGCATTTTAGTTTATCATAAATTTTTTTTAACAACAGATGCTCAAACTTACCATAAAACTACAAAAATTAAAATTTTCCACTTTAAACCTGTATTGAAAATTACTGGTTCTAGTCACCAAAATTATTTAAACGGTGTTCAGATAAGCAATTTCTTCTTAATATATTCCAAAAACAAAAATAAAATAAATTTTAAAATTGTAAGACAAAATGTGAACAAAGGTACAAATTTTTCCAAATATACAAACAGTGAGATATTTTCCTAACGGAACTAGTTTAAAAAAAAAAAAGTTGTTTCCGATTGGGTTTTTACACAAGTACCTTCAAGGTTACCCACTCATTATGGGACACCCTGTATAATATGTATAGTCTAGCGAACAGATCAATATACCATAGAAAATAGGCAAGCTGCAGAATAATAAATATAGTTCCAACAAGTCTGTTAGCACCTCTATATCTTAAGTTCTTGCAAATCTATGTTGCAAATGTATTATCACTTATCACAGAAATATGTATTGCTGTTTGTATTAGGTATCTACTATAGCAACACAGCCATGTAGTAGATCATTATTAATAGCTTGCCTGCAGTTCACTGATCATTGCTATTGATTCTTACAAATACATTATTAAACATCGTAACAAACCAATGTGTAAATTGAAAAATAAAATATTTGTGGTTACAAATATTACAACCACAAGTTCTTACTACTGCTCACTGCGTAAATAGAATTTCTAGAACGTAGTTTCTTACTCTGTCTGGTCTGGCCGCATGTATCCGGTGGTTTGATACTTCATATGCAATAATCATGAGCCTTTCTGAACATATGTATGGTTCAGTCAGTACCAGTGTTGACCTTGTTCTGGCATCCTACTGATTATTCCGCATGTGATTTGTTTACTCTAGAATCTTCGAATATATGTAAGGAGATACAACACACGTGTTACCTGTGGGTTATTCAGAATCATTATGGCCTTGATTTCTTATTCAGAAAAGTTTATGTCTCCTATATTATCGTAAATTATGGTGATGACACTTTAAATAACATCAATATCAAATTTGCATACAAGTCCTTATAATATTCTGTCAGGAACCATCTACATAATTTGTGATCACCTTCCCAATGTGTGAAAATACATTCAAACTGGAAACAGCTTTTCCCTGCAAATGTAAACATTGTTGAGCTAATTCTCACTTGTATCGGCAAACCTTTGAGCTAAATATAATTAGAAGCTTTATCCTAATATTACAGAGAATTTTACACACTGAATATAATTTGAACATAGCCAACATAACACTTTCATGAGATCATATCGTGTAGGTTACTATAATATGTGGTATCGAATGCGACACAAGTGGGTCAAACTAGCATGACGGCAGCGAGCGATAGAAGAGCACTCGTTCATTATCAATTGTATACAATGCTGGAGAATTATCCAAATATCTATCAAAACTGGGATAGCCGTGCAATGGAGGTTTCTACACATCTTTATTTATGCAAAGTAGATAGGTATCTATAGTTCCAACATCAAATGTTATTTCTCTTGAAACAATAACATCGTAACCGCAGTCGCCATGCGGATAGTGTAGTACCTATATAGAATTGCAGTTTGCATTCTGTTGCTGTGCAACCAAGGTCGTGAAGCAATAAACCTAGCAGAGCTGGAGGTTGAATGCATACCTAGCATGATTGCGTCACTGCACTTGTGCTAGTAAATGCATACACACATTGACAACCAAGTCGATAATTTTAAGACTTGCCTCTTATCAATACGTAGTTACCAACCCAACCAGTATAGCTTGTCATGTAATTCAAAAAACCACTTGCTATGCATATATAACTATAATCATAAAATCATCCGAACTTGACCTCGTTTAAAACAGAATACATGCTCAGGTGTCTGCTCATACTTCACTCTCAAGAATCCTCTGTTATTAAATAAATGGGTTATTATTTCGCTTGAATTGTCGCTCCCCTTGCTCTTTGCCTTCGTGGGAAAGTCGCGAGGATCACGTGCAAAAGTACACCTAGTGAGGGCTTACTTCAGTTATGTAAAGTGACCGACGAATGAACTCTATAAATAGCGGTCGATCCGTCCTTGAGCCGGCGCGAGTCTGAAGAACTAGGTCACGCTGAGCTGCCTCATTCCATCTCCCCCCTTCACCCACCACCCGAGCGCTCTCAAACGCTCAACGATTGAGTGCTTGTGTCACTAAACAAATTACTCTTAAAATAACCTCTAATAATGCAAGCACTTTATTGTCATCGTGTGTGAAAGTATGAGTTTCTTTTCTTATGTGAATTTTTGTCAATTATTGTACGTTCTTACTCGGCTATCGTACAGTAACAAGCGTTTCTTTTGTATTGTCGCGTCACAGTGCGTTCATATAATTTCCTTACCTGGCCTATACTGATAATGCCCAAGGTTGGGCTCGGGCAGGTAGCAAACCGGATCATAATCAATCCCCTTTATACCTACCTACAGGATATACATATTGTTATTTATTCAAACATCCTTACCTCCATACCCTGTCGAACATTTTTGAAAGCGAGGGATACGATTTCGTTATTCTATAATTCTGCGTACTGTGACATATCTACGCGTCGTCGCGTCGTAGGTATTTCTGTTTCGTTCATAATGTTAAATCAATACTATTCGTTTTATCAATATGTATGATACACAAACATTCTTATCAATCGGCGTGGGCGTGCGAGTTGAATACGCTTATGTTATGTATATATTGCGCGAACAAGCTACATATATGAGCCAAGTTACAGATTGCCCCAACAGTAATGGCATTGTTATCATTATCAGCTTATCAACAAATGCCCTGCGCATTGCACCGCCGCCCCGCCCCGCCCCGTCCCGTCCTTATTATAAAAAATTTAGTGCTAAAGTAATAAACTCGATATAACTATGTACATCAGCCACAACACATTGTGTCAGTATTTCTCACGAAGTATAAACTGGTTTGTCAAGCCCGGCTTTAATCATAAATTGTGGCAAACTGTACACAATGCTATTGTTTTGCATCGCATGTCGGCTTTGTTTAATTCACTTTTATTTTCTATAGTTTTATAAAGTAGAGGATATCCTATATACAGTCCATTAATTGGCTTATTTGGTGCGGTTAGTGTGGTTTCCAAGCCAAGTACAGTACTTACACTAAACACATACCTACCATCACGGCATACGCAATAGGGCCATTGCTTGGAATTTCGAAGATTGCATGTCAGACGGCAATCAAATAGAACTGCTGAACAATGGATGTGAACAAGTGATAATGCTAGTTGCCACTAATATAATGTTGGGCATTGCTCGAGGCGACATGCCGACCGGTGAAAGCTCTCCACTCCGCGCTCGTTCAGATCGATTTGCGTGTGTGCGTAATCTTCATTTATTTTAGTCGTCCCGGTATTGGGGCGACATCGGCGCACCTGTCTCGCTTCTTTGTTTCTGTTTGCAAATGTCAGCAGAGGTCATTTATTTAAATAAAGGAGTTATAGGCATTGGATTTGGACTGCTATCGCTGTCTAGACGTTGTGTTGTGTTGCATTGGAGTTCGATCGATTGCACGTACGAGCCTCAGACGGTCGTCGACCCCTCGGGCGCATCGGTGACGTTACGCTTCGGTGATGCGCTCCTCAATAACCTTACGAATACTATGGCTTGATTCCGTCTTTTGTAGGTGACTCGCACACCTTCACCATACCGTGCCATCGCCATCGCTGCGCGCATTCCTTATAGGTACCCATTCCACAGTTGATTTATATTTCTTGTGCAAAATGGAACAACTTTAATGCGTGGCTGTTATTGCAGTTTCTTGCTTTTATTCTAGTACTTTGCTGTAAATAGCTTTACTTACAATCTTATTTCGTCATTAACATATCTTTACGCGTTAGTATACAATTTACGTTGTACCTTAACGAATCTAGAAGTTCATGTCCTTCACAATGTCTGGAGGAGTATTGTAGAACGTCTAAAGGACACGCAGCGTTGAACCCGACGACGACGCAACGGTCGAATTTAGGGCGAATTCACGATTAACTGTTTTTATCTATGCGGGGTGTTAGTAAAGGGACAAAAGCCACAAAATGCTATGAATCAGACTCAATTTATTTTAGCTGAATTCTAAATACAGGGTTCTATATTCACACAAAAAGTAAACTTAGATTCGCGAATAATGCTCTATTCACAGCGTGAAATTAAATCATATGCAAGTATGATTTTGGTTGATACCTCTCTGTGGGTATTTCTATCCTTCTCAAAGCCCCTCAAAAGAAACCAGTTTTTATTTTGGGGATTTATAAAAACACATAGCTTTAAGACTGTATTGTTATTTCGCCGTCTGTCCATATAACATTTTCTAAAGCTTTCTGAGGATTCGTTGCACAAAAAATGGAGTATGTGTATGCTAGGATCCCGAACGGATTGTTTGCTTTCGTCACAGATTTTA
This sequence comes from Eupithecia inturbata, assembly GCA_963662085.1. NCBI lineage: Eukaryota > Metazoa > Arthropoda > Insecta > Lepidoptera > Geometridae > Eupithecia > Eupithecia inturbata. The sequence continues at coordinate 4,745,309 of OY759177.1, forward strand.
TAATGCTTTGTTTGAATGGGTTCACCATTCAAAGCAATAAAATAAAATTTAAAAATCTTTGTTTTGTGCTCGTATATTACCTACAATACGATTCTAACCTTGTACGACTTCTATGCCCTGGTTGTAAACTAGCAACTTTGTGCCGGTATTGTTTTCTTGTCGACGGTAAATACGCGCCATCCAGCGGTCAAAAAGCCGATTAATTTCTTAGGATCTAATGTTTCGTAGTTTGACGGGGCCCAACAATGAAATCTGGCAAACAATTAAACAAGAGGGCTGTCAAACTGGACCCTTTAAATTACGAGGCGTGTTGTGTGTTATCGGCAGGGCTACAAAGGCGTTGCAAATGGCTCTGTATGTGTCGCCGGGTTTCAATCGCGCAGCGGACGCCCATCTGCGGTTGGCGCTGATGTTCAAGGCCCGAAGACACTGGACCGCGGCCGCAGCGCACTTTAAACGGGCTCGCCTCGCTCCTCATCAAGATGCGACCTTCACGAGATTGGAACTGAGCTTCCACGCCGCGCACCTTCTTGAGGCTAGGAGCCTGAAGAAATCCGCGAGAGATGCTTACGAAAGGCTTCTGAAGGAACCAAAGCTATCAGCGTCTTTAAAGGCCGACGTATGCAGACAATTAGGTTTGCTATTCTCTTTTATCCATAAACTAATTTTAGCTTTTTCTTTTTGAACTTGAACCCAATTAAGATTCCTAGAAAGAGTGATCCCTTACCATCGGGTGGGACAGTTTTCTCAACTGATGTCGCCTTAAGGTTGATCGTCACGGGTTGGCGAGAGATTCAAACTTTTTCGTGGTTTTTATTTTGTTTCTGCGTTCTACAAGGAATAAAACCACGGAAAAGTAATTTGCAGCAAATCGTAAAACATTTTCTATGAACCCATGATAAAGCCAACTTCGATTCAATTGTATTTTGGGAGCATTAGGGAAAATGTTGATTTTAGCCCAAATTTTCCTATTTTCCCAAATGCTCTAAAAACATTTCATAGGTAAATAGAAAATGGTTTACGATTTGCGGCAAATTACTTTTCCGTTACTTTTATTCTATAAAGAATGCAGAAAAAATTAAAACCCAAAAAAAAGTTATCTCGCGCCAACCCGTGACGATCACCCTTAACTTCATTGTACCAGTTATGTCACAGCGATTCCAAGAAAATTGTGAGCAAAGTTTCAAATAACTTTCTTTACAATTTTAACACTTTATAACAAACAGTTTTCCATAAACTTTTACTGGTTGGGTTTGTGATATAAGCGTTACGTCACGACTGTACAGCAGGAAAATTTGGGTTCTGGACATATTTTGTTTTCGCTTTCACCTTTTTTATTCTCTCTCAACTTTTAGTTTCTCTTGCGCGATTACAAAGTTTTATTCTAAATACAATTGATTATGAACCAAACTTTGGATTTTCCTCGTCAGGTTGGCTATACCACCGTTGCGCGTCTCTCGGCGAGCCCGCGGGTCGCGCCCGAGCGGCCATTTGGTGCCTTCAGCGCGCAGTAACCGCTGAACCAGAGTCCGGGGCTGGCCTTTACCTTCTAGGACGGTGTTTTGCGGCACAAGGGAAGGTGCACGATGCCTTCATTGCATACAGAAACTCTGTCGAAAAGTCCGAAGGCAATGCTGATACTTGGTGTTCGATCGGGTATGTTACCTTTCCTTTTCGAATGATAATTTCTCCCTACTGTACCCTACTGTGTGTGTAGTGAGTAAACTTGGCTATTATTCCTATTTTTTGTTGGACAGAGTTCTATACCAGCAACAAAACCAGCCAATGGATGCTCTCCAAGCATACATCTGTGCCGTACAATTAGACAAAGGCCATTCAGCAGCTTGGACGAACCTCGGCAGTTTATACGAAAGCTGTCAAATGCCACGGGATGCCTTCGCTTGCTATACCAATGGAGGCACCGCTGCTACCGCGTCCAATGCTGCACTGAGGCAAAGACTGGCATTCTTGAAGTCACATTTGGCTCACGCTCCTATGCCTTCTGTCACAGGAAAGTGAGTATTATGTACCTACATAATACATAATTTGTAGCTATATAACTCCATCTGCATGCCATAAAACTTTATAGAGCTATTGTTAAAGGGTAACCAGGGGTAATATATTAAAATTACTTACGTTTATAAGTATTTCACAATTAGCAAGAGCCATTAGTGCTTACTTAGTCAGTTTATAGTTCGGCTCATTTAAATTCTCGAGCCGTTTTATTGATAAGTTTGTATATTTTATACACGACAACGCATTACTTATCGACACTGTTTTAGCAACGCCTAACAAAGGAAGCGCATAATTCTCATTGAAAAATAAACCAATTGGTCGCCGAAGGTTATGAGGACAAGCAAAGGCCAAAGACATTAAAATTTAATAACAACACTTACTTAGTATAGTTGACATTCGAGTCTTATGGTCATGTTAATGTAGGTAACTTATTTGGGTGTCGATATCCGAATGAACCAAGTGTCAAGATATGCAAGTTTATGTAGATAGTTCCATATGGTACTCGTATTTCCTATATTATGTAGATAATATCGGTATTCCTACATTACTAATTACGTGTTACTGATTGATTTCCCTCGGGAAATAACTAAGCAATAACAGGCTCTTTGACGGGGTAATTGGCTAAAATTAACTGAGCTGGTTTCTTTGAAATGGGTATGGAAATGCTGCTTTAATAATAGATTTCCATAAATATTAAAGCTGGTATTTAAAATAATGGCTGAAGTGAATGAAAAGTTCCGTTCTAAAACTGTTATATAAAATTCGCGTTAGAACAAGAATTGCATTAAAAACATACCTAATAGGATGGGAAATCTTAAATAAAAAACTCCCATTGTTTTGACGAAAAGTGAAAACAATACTTAATAAAGAATACTTTGTTTGTGTTTCGGTAGAATTGATATCAATTTGTACTGGAACAGTGACCTCGAATCCACAGCAAATGCAAATTCTATCCAAAACACAATCATAAGTTTACAAACTTTCCACGTATATCGAATTCGGCTGGAACACACAGACCTTTAAATCGTGATAAAAAAATAGGCATATCACCCAGAGAATTTCCCCGTCAGAGTGACTAAATAGGCTGACGAAAAACAAACTAGGTGACTATGAGACACTATGAGTTTTTAAATCTCTCTTGTAAGGCAAATTAAATCTGTAATAAACAAACCGTGTGACACAAATTCGGTGTTAATTTTATGGACCGCAACGTTTGCTGGTAATCGACAACCACTTATAATAAATGTTATCTTTGAAAACTTATTTACTTACTATTGCTATCGTGTTCTTGCAAAATGTTGCTCTACAATAACTAACTTTGATTAATAGAAACATACTTCTACTCCCTCCACAGACGCCGCCAACTGCCATCTATCGAGGAAGCGTGGAACCTGCCGATATCCGCTGAGATGTCCTCTCGAGCCCCCAAGTCCGCTCCGCCGCCGTACCCGGGCAAGCGACCGGATGAGCCGCCGCCGCTTACGCACCAACAGCTGCAAACGCTACAGTATCTACAGAAGAACTCGCATAATCTATCGCCACAGCAGCAAGTAAATTTATAAAAAAAACTGGTATAATCTAAGCAGCTTTCGGGAAAGCCGAAATGGTACCGCTAAATTCTCTCGGCATGAAACTAGTGACTTGAGTTTTGGACAAACGATCAAATCAAAGTCGAGAGTTGTAGTTCCTATAACACTAGAAAATAAAGTGTATTTTGATTCTGTATTCAGTTAAAGCCACTTAAATGGCACGCGTGGTAAGGTTTTACTTCTTTTTATTTCATTCGATGTTCAAGACTTCTTTATCCAACTTCAACATTGTCCGATAACTGGGACACTACGATCGAGAAAAGCTCATAAACCTATTAAAAGTTTATTTTTCTTCCCCAAGGTTGCTTGAAGAATTCGTAATATTATATTGGCTTTCGTAGTACTGTTTATGTTTTAAATTTAGATAGCATTTTAACTTGTAAATTTTTCATTTAAGTAGGTACAGTGGTTATTTGTTCATTCAAAGGACCAAAGGCCAGCTTTTACTATTTCAAAACCAATTCCATAATTTTTTTATCCCTCATTTAACCTTTTTTTGTCGACAGGCCCTGATGCAACAGCTGTTGACTCAGTACCGCCTCTCACAAGCTGCGAGGGCGCGTGCGGTTGGTATATCCTTCCTAACTTTCCCTACTGGCGGCAGGTTTAGGTTCCCCCTACTATTTACCATATAACCTCAGTATTTTAAACCTCATTTAGGTATGAGGGAAAATACTGAGGTTTTTTTAAACTTTATACTAATTTTAGTATGTTTTACAGGTTAAAAGCGAGGGTAACTCGACCGGCAGCGACAACGCGGAGTCGATCGCCGAAGATATGTTGAAGAGATTCTCGGAATCGAAGACTGAAATCAAGAAGGAGCCTGTGGGGGGTGAGTGACATCTTTGTTTATTTATCAGTGTTAACCAACTGAAATTTGACCCTTTTTCTTAAATGTATGTATGTGGAGAGAGGCGTATGCCCAGGAAACTAACGCTTATTCCCAGTAGTTCTGTACAGTCTACTGAGAAAATTTTGTTGTAGTAGTAAATAAAAAAAATCTCTAATGTCATATCAACAAATCAAAAAGTTTTAAGGTACATATTACTTAACTAGACTTAACTTAGCAGTCATATTGGTGTAGATTCTGTTGCTTCAGAATTAACTAAAATTAGGATTTAGGAATGTCAAATAGACGAAAGTTATTCTATGGTGTCGATTCTGTTTTTCTAAGATAGTTTGACCTAAAAAATATGGTATTCTTATACAGATCCTAAAAATAGCTAAATTAGAACGTGTTTGAAAATCGCAAACTGACTGACTGAAGTGTCATCAGTCATCACATCACACATCAAATGTCCGATGATGATAATGTGTGTATGAGGGAAAAGTTCAGGAAAATCTTAAGTTTCTGCTTCATTCTGCTCAGCAGTTTTAATAACTGCCGTAACCTTCAGAAGCCTTACCAGAACAGAACACGATTTTGTGGGCGTTTAAATACTAACTTTCCGCGCCGGTGACTTGTTTTAAAAGTTTTTCTTTGTGTTCATCAGATTCTTTTCAAGGATATTTTCTGACATTAAGTAGAAATTATGTAGAAAAAAGTTATGTAAGCTGAGATAATTTTATCTGGCGAAGTCTTCGATCAGGCATTCCGCGCTGCCCCATAGATTTACAATGCGCACCCTGGAACCGTCTGTATTAAAAGAGACCATTTGACGTGGTTGTCTACGATGTCAACTAAGTGTCGTCGCTGTGACAGGAAACATGCCTAGCAAAACTGCAAAAATCACATTTGTAAGACATAAAAAGGACGGGATTTCCTATTTTCAGTAGTTTTAATAGATTTTTTACCACTATACGCTTTATACGCTTATTTTTTAGCCCTATCCTCAAGAAATCAGTCTAAAAATTTATTTTAACTTTGCCTATCCTACGATTTTGACTTTGTTCTAAATTCATGGATAGACAGGCTATTGTTTTTATATTTATTATTATTTTATGTGTTCTTGCGTTTATTTTTTCTAATATAAAAATACTGGTTTGCAATTATTACTAGTTCAAACATATATAAAGTATTCAATACTGCAATAGTTATTTTGATTTTGAAAATGTTTCTGTTATTATTGCATTATATTAGGTCCTTACTTATGAAATTGGCGTTTTGTATGGGAGGAACAAAAAGTCGAATATTTTTTAATATTAGGTCCTTACATATGAAATTGGCGTTTTGTATGGGAGGAACAAAAAGTCGAATATTTTTTAATATAATATATTTAATTAATCAAAGTATGAACCATTATTTTCTATGCACTTTTGCCATCTTATAGGTAGTTCATTGATCCCTTTACTAAAAAAACCAGTCGGACGGGAATCAATAAAATCTTTGAAGGCGATTTGGACTGCCCCATCGGAGTTGAATTTTTTCCCTTGCAAGAAGTTATCCAAATTTCGAAAAAAATGGTAATCTGTTGGAGCAAGGTCCGGGGAGTACGGAGGATGTCTTAGACTTTCCAATTGAAGCTCTTCTAATTTAGTAGCCGTCTGTTGCGCAGTGTGTGGTCTAGCGTTGTCGTGAAGCAGCAGTGGCGTGGAGCGATTGACCAGCCTAGGTTGTTTAGCCGCTAGCTTTTCCATAATGGTTTGCAATTGCTGACAATAGACATCAGCCGTAATAGTCTGGCCAGATTTGAGAAAACTGTAATGAACAATACCGGCACTAGTCCACCAAACGCTTACAAGTAACTTTTTTGGGGTTAATTTTCGCTTGGGGCAGGATTTGGCTGGCTGGGCAGGATCCAACCATTGCGCTGAGCGCTTCCGATTATCGTAAAGAACCCATTATTCATCACAGGTAATGATTCGGTTTAAAATACCTTCATTATTGTGCCGGTTTAGTAATGTAACGCAGCAGTCGACGCGCGTTTGCCGGTTTGCTTCAGTCAATTCGTGAGGTACCCACCTTTCAAGCTTTTTAATCTTCCCAATTTGCTTCAAGTGAATTAAAACAGTTTTATCACTAACATCGCAGCCTGCAGCTAACTCGGACGTGGTTTGCGATGGATCCGCTTCCACAATAGCCTTCAACTCTTCATTATCAACTTGAGTCTCAGGCCGTCCACGGGGCTTGTTCTGCAGGTCAAAATTTCCAGAACGAAAACGTTGGAACCAAAAACGAACTGTGTTTTCTTTTGCAACACGACCGCCATACACATCATTCACCCTTCGAGTTGTTTCCGCAGCACTAGTGCCACGGCGGAACTCGTACTCGTAAATAATGCGATATTTTAAGTTTTCCATTTTGTAAAATGAGTGACGCAAACAGAAAAAAACAGAAGAAAACAAAACAAATGAATGACGATCATCGAAGCACAAATACATGAGTCTATAGCTGTACAAATTTGAATTTGGAATTCCTTACCAAAGAGGAGAAATTTGTGATTAAAGTGGCCAGTACGAAAAACGCCAATTTCATATGTAAGGACCTAATATAATATATTTAATTAATCAAAGTATGAACCATTATTTTCTATGCACTTTTGCCATCTTATAGGTAGTTCATTGATCCCTTTACTAAAAAAACCAGTCGGACGGGAATCAATAAAATCTTTGAAGGCGATTTGGACTGCCCCATCGGAGTTGAATTTTTTCCCTTGCAAGAAGTTATCCAAATTTCGAAAAAAATGGTAATCTGTTGGAGCAAGGTCCGGGGAGTACGGAGGATGTCTTAGACTTTCCAATTGAAGCTCTTCTAATTTAGTAGCCGTCTGTTGCGCAGTGTGTGGTCTAGCGTTGTCGTGAAGCAGCAGTGGCGTGGAGCGATTGACCAGCCTAGGTTGTTTAGCCGCTAGCTTTTCCATCATGGTTTGCAATTGCTGACAATAGACATCAGCCGTAATAGTCTGGCCAGATTTGAGAAAACTGTAATGAACAATACCGGCACTAGTCCACCAAACGCTTACAAGTAACTTTTTTGGGGTTAATTTTCGCTTGGGGCAGGATTTGGCTGGCTGGCCAGGATCCAACCATTGCGCTGAGCGCTTCCGATTATCGTAAAGAACCCATTTTTCATCACAGGTAATGATTCGGTTTAAAATACCTTCATTATTGTGCCGGTTTAGTAATGTAACGCAGCAGTCGACGCGCGTTTGCCGGTTTGCTTCAGTCAATTCGTGAGGTACCCACCTTTCAAGCTTTTTAATCTTCCCAATTTGCTTCAAGTGAATTAAAACAGTTTTATCACTAACATCGCAGCCCGCAGCCTGCAGCTAACTCGGACGTGGTTTGCGATGGATCCGCTTCCACAATAGCCTTCAACTCTTCATTATCAACTTGAGTCTCAGGGCGTCCACGGGGCTTGTTCTGCAGGTCAAAATTTCCAGAACGAAAACGTTGGAACAAAAAACGAACTGTGTTTTCTTTTGCAACACGACCACCATACACATCATTCACCCTTCGAGTTGTTTCCGCAGCACTAGTGCCACGGCGGAACTCGTACTCGTAAATAATGCGATATTTTAAGTTTTCCATTTTGTAAAATGAGTGACGCAAACAGAAAAAAACAGAAGAAAAAAAACAAATGAATGACGATCATCGAAGCACAAATACATGAGTCTATAGCTGTACAAATTTGAATTTGGAATTCCTTACCAAAGAGGAGAAATTTGTGATTAAAGTGGCCAGTACGAAAAACGCCAATTTCATATGTAAGGACCTAATATTTGTTTAGTATTGACTACACAGAAACAGTTCTGTGACTACACTAACTACCTACATTATATAACTATTTGTTGTCTGAATTTTATTTTTTTATTATTAATTAGAAGGAACCAAAGTAGGTAATGGTATGATTTTCAGATTGTTCCTATAAAAAAAACACCTATTATTTTTAGGTACCTTCTTAAAATTAAATTAAAAAATATCGACTCTACTGATCTCTTCTTCCGTATGCACAGATCTTGTCACGCCTCTACGCAAACTGTTTGCATCAAACAATTTCGTAGACAATTTCGAGTGTCATTTTTGTAAGGTTTTTGGTTCGAGTGTCACTTGCGAGCTATAAACTGGAATCACTTCATCGCTGGTTTTTGCAGACCATATTTTACAGTTTCCATGCAATAAACTGTAGGTTGTGGTATATTATTTTAAAGATAATTTTATTAGCTTTCAAACTCTTTCGATATCATAGCGAAAAAAATGTTCATCATGTGTCATGGAACGTGAAAACAAAAGACATAAATTTTTGGAACGAAACATAAATTTTTTTTCAAACTCCTGAATCCCTATAAAAACTGGGAATTTATGCAATTTTGTCATCAGTCCAATATATCACGTCACTCAAAATACTGGAATTACAAGAAAATGGAAACCACATCAATAGAAACCGCTCAAATCGTCACCATAATCCAGCAAGGGTTTCTCTCAGCGTACTATCGCTCGACAGCTTTATCTGAGCCAGTCCTGTGTCTCCAAAGTATACAAGAGGTTTAGAGAGACTGGAAACTTAGTCCGAAGACCAGGATCTGGACGACAGCGATGCACTTCGGCGAGAGATGACCGATTTATTGTCAGCACTTCTCTCCGAAATCGACATCTAACCGGCGTTGACGTCCAGCGGGAGCTCGGAGAAGTTCGAGGGAGAACTGTCAGCGAGTGGACAGTGAGGCGAAGACTCAAAGAAGCTAACTTGACCCCAAAAAGGCCAGCAACGGGACCCAAATTGTCTACAGCCCACCGACAAGCCCGACTTCAGTTTGCTCGTGATCACTTAGATTGGGATATCTGCAGCAATGGAGCCGAGTTTTGTTCGCGGACGAGACTAGGATGTGCCTGCATGGCAGCGACCGTCGACGGAGAGTCTACAGGAGACTGGGAGAGCGATACGCACAATGCTGTATAGCGGAAACAGTGGCATATGGGGGTGGGTCTTGTATGATGTGGGCGGTGATTTCAATTGAAGCTAAAACGGAGCTGGTATTCGTACCCGGTGGAGGTCGGGGAGGAGGACTAACCGCAAAAAAGGTATATCAACGACATTCTGCTGGGCTATGTACTCCCTTACGCCGGGTTTATTGGCGAAAATTTCCTGCTAAATGCACGACAATGCCCGCTGCCACACCGCTCGTGCGACTAGACAGTACCTGGAAGAAGTCGGGATTCCCACAATAGACTGGCCAGCCGTCAGCCCTGACATGAACCCTATCGAACACCTGTGGGACGAGCTGAAAAGGCGGGTACGAGGAAGATCTCCAGCTCCGGCGTCAATAGAAGACCTAAAAACTGCTCTTATCGAAGAGTGGCAGGAAATTCCACAGGAAACTCATTAGGTCAATGAAAAACCGTTTACAAGCAGTCATTAGGACCAGGGGGGGGGGCAATACAAAATATTAAGCGGGAAATAACAAAGGTTTAAATAAAAAATTGATATTTTCATATTACTTGACCCATTGACCTTTTTGATATGATCGTGACTTTGATAAATGTATTGATTGATTGCTATATTTGAGGTGCATTAAAAGTCACTGTCATTTTATAGAAAGCAAATTTTGTGCTACTAACAAATATGAGGAAAAAATATAAAAAACGTGAGTTCTAAAAATCTACAACAATGAAAGCCAGATCATTTATAGCTTTTATATAAAGCAACAAATATACATCATAGCATCAAAGAAACTTCGTTTGATCGAACTTTTAATACCTGTGTGAAATAGTTACTGGCGCGGCGCAGTGACCCGAAGTAAATCTTTGCCTCCGACACCGAGATCGCCTACTGTCCCCGTCCAACCGTCGAAGGAACGAATTTCACGAGAAACTAATAGGTTATTGTATTTCTTGCAGATGGCAGTTCAACGAGTCTCAACAATGAGGCCATGCTTGGAGGGAGGCAGGCTGTGGTCAAACTAGAACCTTTGAAGACTGAATGCCTAACCCCTGTCTCATTCAACATCAACATGACCGCGAAGCAGGTCCTAGACACTTGCAAGTAAGTTGTTTATTATTGAAGACTTTCATATTATATGACCTACCCCATGTTTTAAAAGTTTTAAATATCAGAAGCGTTGCATTAGAACCATGTTTCACTAAAAGTAACCGACTCTTGTAAATCCTTTTAAGTATAAACTGTTGACTCTACCATCACTGTATATTTTAGAGACAGCTATGTTTGTCAAGAATAATCAAAACCTCTTCGGTCAACCTTCGGATTCGTGGTCCGCAATAGGTGTACAACAATAAAGTCTGTCAAATAAATAGAAAAAACCACAATTATGGGCAAGGTTAAGATTATCTTTGTTTTTTTTTATGGCACCCTCCATAAACTTATAATACATTACCATCTATAAGAGTACTGCCGAATATGGAGTTTCAGAGAAAGTTATAAACGATTCTTTCAAATAAATTTTATTATGTTATAAATTAAGTTGCCAATCTACAATTTGGAACTGGCATCAGGCAAACCGGACTAAATTTAAATTCAAACTTTTTTTTATTGTAATGTAGATGTGATATTTTAAGAATAGATACTACCTCTGTTAGGCTTGTCGTAGGTGTCTTTTATATGTTGTATTAGTATTTATAATTTTGTTTGTAAAAAACAAACTTTTAGTTTTAGTTCAGTTATTTACACATACATACTATTTTAGTGGAAACTGTATTTAGCTTAATTTGTTTTAGTTTAACATTCTATGGTTATTTATCCATAAGCTTTTTGTTTCCCAAATAAATAAATTAATTAATTTTTAACTGACAAGAGATTTTTCTGCTACTTTATTCTTATGTTGCTTTTATCCAACATAAGTTTCAAGTTCAGGTTTATTTTATTGTAAGCATAATATAGTTTAATATTCCTAATTCTAAAATTTATATGTGCTGCTGGTTTTCCTTAAAATAATAAATAAATAAATAAATTTAATAATAAATAAATAAATAAATTTAATTTTTATTATTCGTACGCACACCGTAAAGGTAGGAATACATTGACGCACACATATGTATTTCATGCAATAAACGATACTTTACACATTTACATTACACAAGCCGCCGTAACTGAAATCGGCTTGGATCATCCTCATGTCATGTCAATGTTTAATTCAACGAATTCACCATCCAGTCTCAATCCCTGGACAACAGCATGCATCTTAACTACAATATTTAGTTAACGTAAGTTGGTGTTTTCAGAAATAACGCGGGACCTCCGAGTGCGTGGTCGACGCTCGGGGACGGCGTGGGCCCGCCCGAGCCGCCAGCCATCCCCTCCCCGCGCCTCACCCCCGAGCAGCTGGCGCCCCCCGCGCCCTTCGTCTACGTGGAGGCCAAGCGCGATGCCTTCTCCCCGCAGCTGCAGGACTTCTGCCTAAAACACCCTATCGCGGTAGTCCGCGGCCTCACCGCCGCACTCAAGCTCGACCTCGGCCTCTTTTCCACCAAGACGCTGGTCGAGGCCTGGCCTGACCACACCGTCGAGGTGCGCACGCAGGTCATGCAGAGCGCAGACGAGAACTGGGACCAGACCGGACGAAATCGAGTGTGGGCCTGCGCCTCGCATCGGAGCCATACCACCGTGCGCAAGTACGCGCAATACCAGGCCGGTTCCTTCCAGGACTCGCTGCGGGAGGAGCGTGAGCGGGGCGCGGGTGGGGCGGGCGCAGCGGCGGGGGGCGTCTCCGACTCGGACGGGTCCGGGCCGGCCAAACGGCGGCGCAGCGCGCGCACGCTGCGCTTCGGCACCAACGTGGACCTGTCGGACGAGCGCAAGTGGCGCGCACAACTGGCCGAGCTGCAGAAGCTGCCCGCGTTCGCGCGCGTCGCCTCCGCCGCCAACATGCTGTCGCACGTCGGCCACGTGATCCTCGGTATGAACACCGTGCAGCTGTACATGAAGGTGCCCGGCTCGCGCACGCCCGGCCACCAGGAGAACAACAACTTCTGCTCGATCAACATCAACATCGGCCCCGGCGACTGCGAGTGGTTCGGCGTGCCGGACGCCTACTGGGGCGGCGTCAACGAGCTGTGCGAAAGGCACGCACTGTCCTACCTGCACGGCTCGTGGTGGCCCGATCCGGAGGAGCTGCGTGCGCACGGCGTGCCCGTCTACCGCTTCACGCAGCGCCCCGGCGACCTCGTGTGGGTGAACGCGGGCTGTGTGCACTGGGTGCAGGCCACCGGCTGGTGCAACAACATCGCCTGGAACGTGGGCCCGCTGACTGCGCGACAGTACGCGCTCGCGCTCGATCGCTACGAGTGGAACAAGGTACAGGAGTTCAAGAGCATCGTTCCTATGGTGCACCTCACGTGGAACCTGGCGCGCAACATCCGCGTGTCGGACCCGCGGATGCACCGCGCGATGCGCACGTGCCTCGTGCAGACGCTGCGCGCGGCGTGCGGCACGCTGGCGGGGGTGCGCGCTCGCGACGTGCCCGTGCGGTTCCACGGGCGCGCGCGCGGCGAGGCGAGTCACTACTGCGGGGTGTGCGAGCGCGAGGTGTGGCACGCGCTGCTGGTGCGCGAGCACGAGAAGCGGCACGTGGTGCACTGCCTGCCGTGCGCGCGCCGCTCCGACCCCGAGCTGACACACTTCCTGTGCCTGGAGGAGCACCACATGGACGAGCTGGCGCAGGTGCTGGACGCCTTCTGCCTGCACCGCGCGCCGCCCTCGCACCACACGCCCGCCACCCCGCACCACCTCGCGCCGCCGCTCACGCCCGCGCCGACGCCGACGCCCGACTGAGCGTCGCACACTTCCACTTGAACGCGACACCATTTGTTTATTTTCTCCGAGTGTATCGTTCGGTTGGCGATGTAGATATCTTCTATAGACAGCAGAGCCCGGTCGGGCTGCGGAGGGCCCGATGCGGTGTTAGACGCTAGCTAGATCCGGTGCATAGTTAGAGTTATCGTCGTTTTTGACCAAGGCGAGAGTGACGTATCTATTTTTACTACACGGCGCGTGAATATAAAAAGTGTGGTGAGAATATTTTTGGTGTATGAAATTTTGTATATGGAAAACTTATACGGTTTTACACCCTCCTCGATCACTTTTGTAATTGTGAGAGATATGATTACGATATAAGTCAATTCGATTAAATTTAGGCTTATGTTAGTAAAATGGCGGCGGCTTTGGATTGTATTCGTGTATGGTTGGTTTATGTAGAAGGGAAACTGGGACGGGCGCGGTGCGGAAGGGTTGGTCGGTCGCCGCTGTAAGGTCTCAAGTGTTCACGTGTTCACCATTTATATGAAAATAGCATTATTTTTGTATAGAGGCAATTATTTATTTTAGTATTATATTTTAGATTGATTGTAGACGATTTTCCTGTAGCAAATAGTAGCGTAAGTAAAGTGCACGGAATGAGACTTTGCGTTTTAGTAGGGTCTGGAGAAGGTGCCGCGATGTCCCAAAGATTGTTAATTCGCAGGCAGCCCGCCTGAGGATTGTATGAACTGTCTACGATTCCGACGCATTCGCGTTATTTGCTTGCAATTATTATTTTATTTGGATCTGGCATTATTTAAATTAATTTAAAATATATTCAATGAACTGACTGTAATATTTTGGTTTTAACTTATAACTGTATTGAATTAATTAAATAATCAATTTATTTGGATTGGTATAGTTAGAAATTGATAGGCTAGCTAAAGCTATTGATAGGTCGGCAGGAAAAGTGACTTGCTTATGACACTACCTGATTGTTGTTTATCTTGAAGTTTAATAAATGTTGTGAGATTTGGATGTTTGATTATTTAGTGTCAGGGACGCGGCTGTAATTGTTTGTTGAGGGAGTTTCAGTCGGATTTTGTTCAGTAAATACTGATATAAGTACTATTGTAAGTAACTGTAACATCACTGCCATGTAAGACCTTACAAGTTTGTACTACCTATAACTATTTAATAAAGAAAAATTAAATGCACTTTCGTTTTCTTTTTACATTATAGTCAAATTACCTTAGTTTATTTTAATATTTTTATTATCCATGTTTATGCTTACAATAGACTTAACATTTGAAAAAAAACTCATTTTAAACATTTCATTTTCCCAGATTATCAATAGGTATAATGTTATCAGTGCATTACATAATAAAACTTATTTAATTAATTATTCAATAGTCATCTTTGATATACAACTCTTAGTCTTTTAAATAAATGTGATGGTTATAATTCATAAACTTTTAATAAGTTTCTAGTTATTTGCATATCAAGCCGCAGTAAAGCACCTAAAATGTTACAAGGGTAACAAAATACATAATAATAATTTATCATTATTCATGGTAATAAAAATACTTGAAATAGAGAGCTCACTATGCATAAATACACAATAATGTAACTACAGCAAAAAAGTAATATCCAAAAATAACGAAGTTAAAGTTTTGGCGGCTTAACTTTCTGTTTGTCTCGTATAGAGATTGTATAAAGTTTCTTATGAGCTAAAATATACTAAATGTTGCATTTCTATTCAAAATACCGAGTAAAAATAATGCCTTTGGTAAATTTAAGTAATAGGAAAGAAACAAATATCAAATGGAATTGGTTAAATGCAAGTAAAATATTTCATATCTTATACCAGCTTCTGCCCGCGGCTTCGCACGCGTTTTTAAAGTGGCCTATGTCCATCCCGTCCACCTCCCTGCCAGATTTCATTAATTTCGTGTAGGCGTGAAATGGTACAACGGGCAGTGTACAAGGTATCAAGGTTATCTAACTTCCTATGTTATTTATTATAGCTTAGTAATATCTACGTGAGGTTATGTAACAACGTGATTTCTTATCTTCCGCGTAATGTCTTCATGTTAACTTAAATCTAATAAATATATCAGTTGCGAATTATCATCGGAGTTATCATTTCACGGTACCTCTAACAGGCAGAATTACTTTCGCTTTTATAATATTAAGTATGGATTTGTGCAAGTGAATATACCTCATTATAATAAGTATCTATGCAGATATTTATTTTATTTACTTAACTAGTAGAAGTATAAGTCACAGAAATCACATAAATTGTAACAGGGATCACAATATTATTGTAACAGGGATCACAATATTGTTCAGCCTACACGCATACTTAGCTGTAATAGGTATTTACAGCCCGACTCGACTCGGTGGCT
Source organism: Eupithecia inturbata (assembly GCA_963662085.1). Lineage (NCBI taxonomy): Eukaryota > Metazoa > Arthropoda > Insecta > Lepidoptera > Geometridae > Eupithecia > Eupithecia inturbata. The sequence continues at coordinate 4,760,950 of OY759177.1, forward strand.
GGTGTTACGGGGCGTAATGCAACGTGTTACACAGCGAGCAGTCGTGCAGTCTCAGTACGGGGAAAGAAGGCACTCGCAACGAGCAACGAGACGGATTTTAGCACACGGCGTAATGTATCGTGCTCGCTGCGAATGGTACATTACGTTCCGTAACACCGGTAAGTAGCCGGCTTTAAATATACGTGCGGAAATGCATTACATAACATGTGTTGCATGTGTTTGTACACAGCCAACGCTTTAAAAATCTTTTGAAGAGCTTAGTACGCGTGGTTACAACATCGATTTATTTTAATTATTAACTATTTTGATTGGTGCTATACATGCCAGTGTGTAGGATCCTTAATTCAAGTAATTCAGAGGTCTACAGTCGAAGGGCCTAGCCATACTTTGTCTTCCTCATGGAAATTAGTACATGCTAGTAGACACAAATCTTTACTTACAAAGTCTGGGCTGGTATTCGTAAAAACGAAATTCGTGTTTCTGATTAGTTTTTGTGCAAATCCAATCTTATGTCTGGTTGATCATGTAGGTGTCATAAGAGTAGGTTTTGTACGAAAACCAATAAAAAAGTTCTATTTTCGTTTTCCGCGTGGGGCCTACACGGCCTGGCGAGGTGGGCTACTATAAATCCGACCCGTTCTTTCGATGACCTTACTATGAAAATGATTCTGATATTTATCTCTTAGAGATCCGAAACGAAAGGTGTCAGTTGGTGACGCGCCCGAAGCAACTTGGTGGTAAAGTTGTTCGTTTCGTGCGATGAACGCCATCCGTCAACTTCGTTCGTTTTTCAAAGTAGACCTTCTTTAACAGAAATACATGCTCTTTTCTGCAGACATAATGACTATAGTCATGGCACATAGATCTGTGTTCACATCTATTACCTTTGGCCATCTAAATTCTGATCAAGGAGTTAAAACAATCACACAGAGCAATGTTGAAGCAATATTACTTAGTGCAAAAGCGACAGCGCTATACGAAGTGGCTTTGTCTCGCTCTTTCATATAAAAAAGTTATTGTTTCAGTATTGCTTTGAGATCATAGTACGGCGCGTCATAATAACGTAGGTGACGGTTGACCAATGCCGATAGTTATTTCTTAGCGTTATTTAGGAAGCCTGTGCTTCCTTCCCGTGTCTCAGGATGCCCCGGCTTTAAGCACTGGCTTTCGAAGCAAGAGGGCGGAGTCAGCGGACACGATTGGAAGCTCGTTTGTACAGTGGTACTTTATCAAGTGCGGGACGCTTTCGAATACGCGATCTTTTGTTCGGACCTGAGGAGCAAAAGGAGACTATTAAGTATTGGGCACGTTTAGAGTAGAGCTATTTGAACCTTATAAGAGGTTCAAATAGCTAATAATAATACCTCAATGTCAAGCTTTCGAAAAGACGACGTCGAGGACAGAGGAAGGTGGACATTTAAAAAAGCTAACTCCAACATCAAACTATCAAGAAGAGAGATACCTAACCAAAGGGAAACTGGCATCTAACATACACGACAATAAGTATACAAGGTTTCCCTCATGGACACGATCAAATTGCTCTGAACGTCCAAATCACTTGAATAGAACAACTAATAAGGGTTTACCAGGGCTTTCTGGTATTTATCAATGTAAGAGAGAACTCTCTTTCGATAATAGATAGCCACATAATTATTTATCATCAATCATTATCGCTGAGTGACATAGGCTACGTTTGATCCAGGTTCCAAGTGAGCGAAGCCGCAAATAGGAGCTAGTTATTAGTAAATTTATGAGTACAAACCACTCCATTAGGGTCGACGAGCAGTAAATGCTTGTGCGCACCTCGCCTCGCGCCCGTCAGTACAAATTGGCCCGGACACGCCGCGGACTCGCGAACTAAGAATTCACCGTCTTCCACCACCATCTGTGAACAAACAGTCGTTTTAGAGATGACATCACAAGGTTATTCTTGCATATTAAAACCTTACCCTAGGAGTTCAAGATCACTCAGTCGCTGCTGAGCACGAGGAGTAGTAAATAACCGTTAACCGCCTCAGAACAGGGAAATATTCCAGCTTACACTTCGTGGAAACCAAGATTAAGATCCTTACAACTCAGCCCATGTACGTTATATTTAAAATAACCTCTTCAGCTGTAGTGCTAGAGATAGGTCTGTGGGACCAGGGCTCTGGCTAGCAGAGTCGCAGACCTTTAGGGGATAACGGCTCACCCTCGAAGCCGGGCGACATCGATTCAGCGCGTTGTCGTTACATTCACACGATCCAACTATAAACTTAGCCACATATGTAGAGTACCTTTTCAGCTGTAGTCCTAGAGATAGGTCCATGGAACCAGGGCTCCCTTGTTAGTAGAGCCGCCTGCGCTTTAGCCGATAGCGGCTCAGCCTCGACGCCCGGCGACGAAGCTGACGTTGTCGACGCCGTGGATGCAGCGGATGATGACGTCATTGGCGCAGCCGTGAATGGTTCTAAAAGAGATTTGGATTAGTAGGACTATACTACTTATTTATTATATTTAATAGAAGGTTAATACCTTATATAATAAATAATTCACACAGCATCATCTAGCCCCAAGCTAAGCAAAGGTCGCACCGTAGCATTATACTACGGTGATAGATATTTTCTAATATAAATACCTAGAAACCACTCACAACAAATATCTGCAGATCGTTCAAACAATTATACCGAAGCGGGAATCGAACCCTGCAATTTTATACGTCGCACGCGGACCTTCGCACCCTGCGCAACAGAGGTCGTCGTTCTATAAATTTATGGCACTCGCAGATAGAGTTCTGTCACTATGACACTCTCAGCGATAAGGCCGCCTATTGTAACTACTGTTTAAATTTTAGAATTAGTTATAATATTTTCTAAATTTTCGGTTATATTATTCTAAGTAGGTACAATAAAGTTTTCATTCATTCTGTAAGTGTCTTAGTAATATCCGTATTTGATAACGTTTCTTGAGAGAAGCGACTCGTTGATCAACTGCACTGTGGGACTGGTTTTCATCCTTAAGTCCACGCGAAAGTTATCGCGAGCGGATAAGCTAGTTTCGCATAAATATCGTTCTGGACCTAGATAGGCATTAGGCTTTTTATCCAGAAAAACGCGTATAACGCATATGAAATGTAATTAAAAATACATACGCATGTCGAATATATCCGTGTGGTGGTTCGGTAGTAACGCGGTGGGCGGTGTGCGCGGCGGCGGGGTTTGGTTCACGTAGTGTCGCACACTCTCCTCGCATCTGGAAATTGTAAAGTTTAATAAAATCGCGGAATTTGTTAAAATTACCCCTAATTTTATAGATATGCTAGATTTGGTCTATCTTAGGAGTTGAAGCTGTTAACTTTTTTTAGAATTTTGTTTAGGCTTTGTAAATAGGAGTCAAAATCTTTCAACACACATTCTTCTGCACTATTGACTTTCTGAAATATGATTACATCATGTAGCATATTTTAAAAGCCAATAGCTTTACGTTATTATTAGTATTATTTAACAGGTATTTATTGAGTTTATCCACCCATATTCACGACATTTCAACATAAAAAAAATATAGCTTTACGTTTTTATTTTCATAATAGACAACAAGTCTGTCATCATCATACTCATGTTTCTATTGTAGACGATGTTGTAGTACATTTTTAAAACGTTGGTCGACGTAGATGGTAAACACAAAAAGACAGACCACCTGCCGACCCGACGATATCGCCGGGGTGGCAGAGACTGCTCGGCTCGCCCAGGGCAGATTTAGATGGCGTGTACGGAGACCTATTACTCGTGCTACACCCACCAGTTATGAGCATGAGTGCGCGTCAACGGGCTGATACGATAATAATATAACGTCATTTAAGAAAGTAAATATTACTTACGAAGATATAGGTGCGAGCGAGGCTAGCGGCGGCGGCGGCGGGTGTCTGTGCGTGGGCGCAGGTTCCGGAGGCATTTTGTCTGGCATGTCGTTGTAATACTCGCGGTCTTCGATAGGCACCGCACTCGCTGTGTCTAGCAGATGTCGAGATCCGTTTATATTTAATCTGAAATTTTATCTTCATTGTAGCAACTTTGTTTAATCCGTGAGTGCTGGTGCGGCGGCAGATTTGGCTGAGTATCTCAAGAGGCGCAAATATGCAGGTCTCGACAGAGCCTACGCATTTGCTTCCCTTGGAGTTGAGACCCTAGGTCCGTGGGGTACCGAGGCTCTCCAGGTTTTTAATAATTGTAACGTAAAATGTTACATTTATTTTCCATAAAGGTTTTCAGTGGTTAGTTTTACGCCAAGGAACTCTAAAACAAGTTCTTACGCTGAACATTACCATATAAGGACATCGGCGTGCCTGCCTCGCCGCTATTGGTCCGCGAGCAAAACGCGCGATGCGTACGTGACCGAACGCAGGTCCCACAAATTCCTTTGTCTTGGTGCGCGCTTAAATAGCCGCCCACCGATGCCCCGGCGTTCATTCCTCACTCTGCACTTCAAGAAGCACACGTTCTCGTACAGATATTTACCTACCTATCTAGGTAACCTAAAAGTATCGTGAAGTGGTCTTAAACCATAATTATAAATCACAATTGTATTACAAGAGTAGTAATCCCCCCAAATTGGGTAAGTGTGCACAATATCGCTCTTAGGATGTAAATACCTACTTACCTATTGTATTTCTTATTTGTGTATTGCATCATCTAGGTTTCATTTCATGCCTGTACTTCCTCTTCGCAAAACCTAGCTTAGCTGTGCTATCGCGCTGGTTATTTATTGTAATACCTACCCAGGTACATGATTTACCTGCGGCTTGGCTTGTATAAGAATCTTACCCAAATACTACCTATCTTTTCATGTGCTAGTATTCTGTGTACATTAATGTTTCTACCTTCAATAATACCTATGTAAACTCCGCTCTGCTTGTTCTCATGGCCACCACCACATTATACTCATGCGGCTTCCCTAGAAGTAGCTTCGTTTCGCTGTCGCCTTCAGACTCTCGCCGTGGTGGTCATGGACAAAAACACATAAAGCTCAACATCTGCTATAACAAGGAAATTGATTCCAGGGTTCAAGTTTTGGATTATAAAGGCTGGCATTGCGCATCACCTCACTCGGCGGACGTGGACGTTTACTCCCCTTCACCGACTTTGAGGCGCCCGGCAAAGACATCCTCCTGGAACCACACCCCTCTACCGGCGCTCACCCTGGACCCGGACCTACGGCCCTACGTTCTTCTAGAAGCCTCCGCTACAGGGAAGTGCCGTAGAAAGTGTTGAGCGAAAGTTAGGCGGGCCATAGAACCTACGACCTACCTTCATTAATAAATATTTTCATGTTAACGTTCCTACGTCTGTGTTCTTATTTTATCCAACCCACGTAGGACGCTAAATACGTTACATTGGCGCCCAACGTGGGGCTTCATTAATTTCTACGCTAAATACGTTACATTGGCGCCCAACGTGGGGCTTCATTAATTTCTACGCTAAATACGTTACAACTCATGCGGCTTCCCTAGAAGTAGCTTCGTTTCGCTGTCGCCTTCAGACTCTCGCCGTGGTGGTCATGGACAAAAACACATAAAGCTCAACATCTGCTATAACAAGGAAATTGATTCCAGGGTTCAAGTTTTGGATTATAAAGGCTGGCATTGCGCATCACCTCACTCGGCGGACGTGGACGTTTACTCCCCTTCACCGACTTTGAGGCGCCCGGCAAAGACATCCTCCTGGAACCACACCCCTCTACCGGCGCTCACCCTGGACCCGGACCTACGGCCCTACGTTCTTCTAGAAGCCTCCGCTACAGGGAAGTGCCGTAGAAAGTGTTGAGCGAAAGTTAGGCGGGCCATAGAACCTACGACCTACCTTCATTAATAAATATTTTCATGTTAACGTTCCTACGTCTGTGTTCTTATTTTATCCAACCCACGTAGGACGCTAAATACGTTACATTGGCGCCCAACGTGGGGCTTCATTAATTTCTACGCTAAATACGTTACATTGGCGCCCATAAACGTGGTATTCTATGGCCTAATTTTCGCTACGCATTTTAGTATTTTGTGTGTGTGTGCAATTTTTTACATACTGTGTTATAGCGTTTCGTTTTCGTATTGTAATAAATAACTAGGGTGTACTTGTCCTAACTTACGTACCTACTTCTGCAAAGTGAGGAATGAACCACTCAACTTGCAAAAGTTGGGTACAGTCAGCGTAAAAATCCTGTTATTTTGTATTTGATTAAACTTTAACACTTAAAAAAAAAAAATACAAAGTACACACTAGTTCTTTTAGTAATTTAAATCATTTATACAAATTTTCTTTTAATTTTTGCATACTTAAACGAAACGTTACTGTTATTTTTAAAAACTTTTGTAACAGTTCGGAGTATTTTCGTTACAACTCTTCGATTGTGTGCACTTACCTAATATTTCTTTACAATGTCTTACCCAGTGAAATTCCATCTCTTCAAAAGATTGAACTTAAATACCAGGCACAATCATGGCTTATTCGACAAGCACATATACCTAAAGTATACTTCTCATTATGACCTACGTCGTAAATCAGTACAATTTAGCCTAGGCAATATCATAATGAAAGGAACGTTATTTTTTTGTTTGTCAACCTATTGTGTTAATTAGCAAAGTAATGCTCAGCATAAATGACCTTAAGGTAGTCTGTAGAAATTATGAACAGGCTCGTTTAGCTACTTGGGTACGTGGTTAGCTACGTGGGGTTTTTTTTTTATCCAAACCCACTAAACACGTTACATACTAAAGGACTTATAAATTTGCCATGTTAACGTTCCTACGTCTGTGTTTTTATTTTATCAAAACCCACGTAGGACGCTACATACGTTACATTGGTCGATTGGTTTGTTACATTTTTTTTTTGAGGCGCATCAGCTCCATCGGCGGCCGTGGGGACGTTTATTTCCCACCCGCCGACTTGTGGACGTCTGTCTGGTCGCGCCACGTCGGGTTCCAAGCTAGGGCTTATGAAGTCTTGAGGCGCACCAGCTCCATCGGCGGACGTGGGGACGTTTATTTCCCACCCGCCGACTTGCGGACGTTTGGTCGCGCCACGTCGGGAAAGGATCTTGGAACCTGGCATATCAAGGATTTAAAGCTTTTCGGTCGTTCATCGTTCACTAGGAAACAGTAATAGTTCAATCCAGAAAACATTATAAGTTCACATATAAATATAATTATTTTAAAGAAGAATTTTATTACCTAAGGGAATAAAATCCTTGGTAAGTTGGCGGGATATGTAACGTAAAATGTTACATTTATTTTCCATAAAGGTTTTCAGTGGTTAGTTTTACGCCAAGGAACTCTAAAACAAGTTCTTACGCTGAACATTACCATATAAGGACATCGGCGTGCCTGCCTCGCCGCTATTGGTCCGCGAGCAAAACGCGCGATGCGTACGTGACCGAACGCAGGTCCCACAAATTCCTTTGTCTTGGTGCGCGCTTAAATAGCCGCCCACCGATGCCCCGGCGTTCATTCCTCACTCTGCACTTCAAGAAGCACACGTTCTCGTACAGATATTTACCTACCTATCTAGGTAACCTAAAAGTATCGTGAAGTGGTCTTAAACCATAATTATAAATCACAATTGTATTACAAGAGTAGTAATCCCCCCAAATTGGGTAAGTGTGCACAATATCGCTCTTAGGATGTAAATACCTACTTACCTATTGTATTTCTTATTTGTGTATTGCATCATCTAGGTTTCATTTCATGCCTGTACTTCCTCTTCGCAAAACCTAGCTTAGCTGTGCTATCGCGCTGGTTATTTATTGTAATACCTACCCAGGTACATGATTTACCTGCGGCTTGGCTTGTATAAGAATCTTACCCAAATACTACCTATCTTTTCATGTGCTAGTATTCTGTGTACATTAATGTTTCTACCTTCAATAATACCTATGTAAACTCCGCTCTGCTTGTTCTCATGGCCACCACCACATTATACTCTGTAACGTAAAATGTTACATTTATTTTCCATAAAGGTTTTCAGTGGTTAGTTTTACGCCAAGGAACTCTAAAACAAGTTCTTACGCTGAACATTACCATATAAGGACATCGGCGTGCCTGCCTCGCCGCTATTGGTCCGCGAGCAAAACGCGCGATGCGTACGTGACCGAACGCAGGTCCCACAAATTCCTTTGTCTTGGTGCGCGCTTAAATAGCCGCCCACCGATGCCCCGGCGTTCATTCCTCACTCTGCACTTCAAGAAGCACACGTTCTCGTACAGATATTTACCTACCTATCTAGGTAACCTAAAAGTATCGTGAAGTGGTCTTAAACCATAATTATAAATCACAATTGTATTACAAGAGTAGTAATCCCCCCAAATTGGGTAAGTGTGCACAATATCGCTCTTAGGATGTAAATACCTACTTACCTATTGTATTTCTTATTTGTGTATTGCATCATCTAGGTTTCATTTCATGCCTGTACTTCCTCTTCGCAAAACCTAGCTTAGCTGTGCTATCGCGCTGGTTATTTATTGTAATACCTACCCAGGTACATGATTTACCTGCGGCTTGGCTTGTATAAGAATCTTACCCAAATACTACCTATCTTTTCATGTGCTAGTATTCTGTGTACATTAATGTTTCTACCTTCAATAATACCTATGTAAACTCCGCTCTGCTTGTTCTCATGGCCACCACCACATTATACTCATGCGGCTTCCCTAGAAGTAGCTTCGTTTCGCTGTCGCCTTCAGACTCTCGCCGTGGTGGTCATGGACAAAAACACATAAAGCTCAACATCTGCTATAACAAGGAAATTGATTCCAGGGTTCAAGTTTTGGATTATAAAGGCTGGCATTGCGCATCACCTCACTCGGCGGACGTGGACGTTTACTCCCCTTCACCGACTTTGAGGCGCCCGGCAAAGACATCCTCCTGGAACCACACCCCTCTACCGGCGCTCACCCTGGACCCGGACCTACGGCCCTACGTTCTTCTAGAAGCCTCCGCTACAGGGAAGTGCCGTAGAAAGTGTTGAGCGAAAGTTAGGCGGGCCATAGAACCTACGACCTACCTTCATTAATAAATATTTTCATGTTAACGTTCCTACGTCTGTGTTCTTATTTTATCCAACCCACGTAGGACGCTAAATACGTTACATAATTTATCAGCACATTCCATTGCATATCAGAGCTATTTATCGATCGAAGCGACGTGCGACCCCGTTCTTTTATTGTAATTTTGTTTTATTAACAATAAAGTCACTTTGAATAAATAAATATATATAGATAGATAGATAGATAGAACATACTTTATTGCACACTTATAACTAAGAAACAATTATAACAAAGTGACAATTGGCGGTCTTATCGCTCAAGAGCGATCTCTATATCTATCTATTGGCCTTTATTCATCTACGAAGGAGGATTGGCATAAGTATCATCAGCCAATAAATGTTGAAAAATGTAAATCCATCCTACTACTAATATTATGAATTCGATAGTAACTCTCGTCAGTCTGCCTGCCGCTTTTTCACGGCGGGAATTACATTTATGCTATTTTTGATGCCGGATAAACGCGTACAAAGCTGCGAGGGAAAGCTAGTAACGAACATAATAAAGAGAGCATTAGAAAACTATTGCAATATTCAACAAAGCCAATCTATCTATCAACAAGTTTAAAAGAACTTTTAGTAGTTGTGGTTGCCTGTAAAGTAAGTAAAAAAGTAGTTAGTATAGTTTTAGGGACTTCCATATCCGCATTTGGTCTCAAAATTGGTTTATCAGATGTGCGCATCCATACTAATATTAAAAATTCGAAAGTAACTGTGTCTGTCTGTCTGTTACCTTCTCACGCCTTAACGGCTGAACGGATCTAAATGAAAGTTGGCAGGGAGGTAACTAGTATCCCAGCGACGGACACAGGCTACTTAAAAAGCGCGCAGCCGCGGGCAGTAGCTAGTTCCAATATAAATAAGGAAAGTTCTATATTTAACATCCAGACATTTATCTTCTGATGCTTCCAATAAACGCGTCAATATGAAAATGGAGCTTCAAAAGCTGTAGATGTTGATTTATGAATCTGCGATTGCATGACGTCACGCGCCAGATAAACATATAAGAAACTGCATTCCATTTATGTGCTGTGTTGCTGACTCATTCAATAAAGGCCACACCAGTTTCTTGTCACAACCTAAGGTTCATTTGCTACCATAATAAATTGTTTAGAATATTCTACAAACTGTTATTGTATACTTGTGGTGTTAGTAGCTGATTGTAAAAATAACATAGTATGACACTTCCAACTATCATTTTGGTGAGGCAGAGTCACCAATTTCCTCAAAATTAATAATTGATGACTTCATGGATATGAGGGAAAAGTATTGAGGTAAAGTAGTAGATCTTTACAGAATACTCTTCCCAGGGTTTTCCTGAATATATTTACAGAATACTGTTTTCGGGACTTTCCTGAATATATTTACTGGCCTTAAATATGAAATAATGCTTCAATGAGAATGATATGCAATCTTAATCAGCTCAGTAGTTTTGGATATCTTAGGTAACAAACATCTTCACAAACCTTTAATAGAGGCTTACAAATACATTAGTTATACTTACGAAGACGGTTTCGTCAAAAACTCCTTGAAGCGTAGTTCAAAAGCTTGTCCTATGGTAGCAATCACATCCTGTGCAAGTCTACCTCCACATTCTAGTACATAGCATGCTCTCCATTCTGTGGGGGGAACTGTTTTCGCCACATAAGCCACAAAGTCCAGGGAATCTGAATCACCACCTAGAAACAAAAAGAAATAAAGGATAAAAGTCAGAAGTGTTCTTAAGACGCTGGCTGCATTGCCCCCTGTTTGGCAATGCTGATGCGCTGAGCCAGATACTCACCAGCTCTCGGGTCACGCGTCGCTAATAAGGATAGTTAATTTCAACACAATAGAGTACTATTGTTTCTTTACTGATTTTCGGAATAAGTATTCATTCTGATTATTTACTCCAATTTGGGTCGACACATTACTTGTTACTGGACTGGTTTCCACAACTAGGCCACAGGTGGGCCCTTTTTGCATGTGGGTGGACACATTTGGTAAGAAACTATTATTAGTTGTTAAATATTATTATTTAACAAAATGAAAATACATCAAGATTATTTGAACATTCTTTGGTCTATAAATGCTAAACCAACCCGACAGCAGTGTGACAATGTTAAGAACAGGGGAAACAGTTACAACATTAAATGGAATTCTTTTAGTGTCTAGCCTAGTCTCTTTTATCAACTTTGGTACTGTAATTTTTGCAGAGAATAAAACATGTAGCACCTCCTTGTAGTTTGGGAGTTCTACTGAGCTTCTGTGGCTCTCAGTTAAAAGATATTTATTTCACAATGACTATAGTAAAACTCGAGACATTTAACAATAACTACCTGATGCAAATGACACCCTCGGCATATCATGTTTGGCAACAGTCTCCCCGCCATCCAGCTCAGCCAGAGTTATTGCTTTGGAGGATATTGTTAGTGCTACATTGGCGCCCGAGTGGGTCATTCTGGGCCTCGCAGCGAGCGCCCGGGCTGCTGCTTGGCAAACTCTGCGTTTCTTGTCAGCAGTGCGGAGGCCTGCTGCAGCACAGACTCGGGCTATGCACTCTCTGAAAAAAAAAACACTTTTAATCCTGTCTCAAGCATCAGTTTAATTATTGCTATGATTTTCAGCATACTTCTTTATTATTGAAATATAGTTGTTTTTATCTACTCAAAGGATGGTAAACATTTAAAATTAATAATTAGTAGCAAACATTTATTTATTTATTATTTTATTTAATTATTAACTAGCACGATTACATTACAACCAATTACACTAGTTAATTACAATACCTATATATTAGAACAACAGAAACATAAAAATTTATACATAAAATTACACAATAAGCAAAAATAATAATGATTGATCATTTATAAATATAAAGACTCCAGACAAATAAAATTCTATAAAAACTCAAAATATAACTCTATCATTCATCACTCTCGCAAAACCTCAGGCACACCAACATAATATCCCTCCATTCGTCCGCAAATATATCACAGTCCGGGTTCTGTTCAAGAAGTCTGTTGAGAGCGGCGAGTGTGCGAGGCAGTGGAGAGTAGGCGCGAGCCACGGTTCTGCAGAAAGGCTCTGACAAAAGCCTAATGTTTCTGTGGCGAAGGTAGTTATCAGGTAGGTTAAGACGAAAGAGAAGGTTGTGCAGATCTGGGGCGTCGATCAAACCGCGGACTATCTTGCACATAGTTGCCGCCTGATCATACGCTCTCCTGGTTTGTAGGGAGTTGTACCCAAGACATCCCTGGAGAAACTTGGTTGGGTACATAAATGGGTAGTACCCAAAAAGTCGCTTGTACAAAAACCTTAGAAACGCCTTCTGAACCTTCTCCAGTGACAGAGCATACGTACTTTCATGGGGGTTCCATACCCAACAGCTTGACTCCAGCTTGCTCCGTACAAGAGCCCCGAACAACAGCCGCACCAGCTCTAGCACCAGCTCTAGCTCTAGGAATCACGTTACCACGGATAGTATAATCGAAGGATACCGGATTTTTCTTTCGACCGAAACTCACCACGGAGCATTTGGAGGGATTAAACTCCATCTTGTTATCTATGCTCCATCGACAGACCGCGTTGACATCACCTTGAAGCACTGCACAGTCTGCCACAGAGTGTATGACAGTGTAGAGCTTAAGATCATCCGCGTATAATAGGCACTCCGCGTGCTCTACAATAGCTGGTAGATCATTTATCATTAAAATAAAAAGCAAAGGTCCTAAGATAGAGCCCTGACTTATACCAGACCGGGTGTGATATGGTGCAGATTCATATATTCCGTATCTGACATACTGCTAACTCACGCAGATAGTCAGCGAGTAACCTAAGGAGATCCGGCGCAAATCCAATGACGCTCAGTTTGGCCAGGAGTATGTCATTATTGACTCTATCGAACGCTTTTTGAAAGTCAAAGTAGAGCACATCTACTTGACTGCCGAGGGCTAAGTTGGTTGAGATATACTCTACAAGAGTCAAAAGGTTGGTTTATATGGATGTAGGTATGCATAGATAATTATAGAGGTTGATGTTATCTTACTTTGCAACTTGTGATCTTGTTTCAAAATCCAGCTTCTTCATAGATGTCAGAACTTCCATGCAGCCAATGTACTGTAAAGCAAATAAAATTATTATAAATAGGAACTTTCAATAAAACCCATAAACTACAGTTTAGTAGTTTCATTCAAGGTGTCATACATAACAAATCATTAAAGCATATCAATAATATAAAAGTAGGAAGGCACCTGTTGTTAGCCCAGATGTGAGCAAGGTATGTAAGTTGTTGGTTGTAGGTCTTTGAACTCAATTGACTAAATTATTGCCGAAATCAAAGGGAAGTCTAAAATGGGTAAGGAAAGACTTACTCTAACGGCGTATGTGACTCCATCGCTAGCGAGAACCGAGTCCGGATGAAGCCAGCCCCTTGCTGGCTTCGACACGAAAGAACCACCCTCTGCCATCTCCTAAAGAAACACTGATCACTAGTAATAACAACCAAAGTTTACTTCACACTTCGCCTACTTCCAGCTATTTTATACGCGCTTTCATTCTGATTCAAGTGATAATCTCGCGGCGTTGCGATGCTTGCTCCACTGGTCGGCACTTTATCTCGGAGAAACTCTAATCTGATGGGAAAAATGCGTCGTAGCTGATCGATGCGTTAAAAACAATTGTGTAGTTATTTGCTGGGAGAGCGTGGGAGTTAATCAGATGTAAAAAATAATTCACTTTATACGCCAGACCAGACATGAAAAGAGAAAAGTTTCGACTATAGTGACTGACAGGACAGATGGATGGATGAATCAACAAAAGTGACATGACAGTGACATTAATTGAATGAGCCAAAAGACACACTACAGTCCAATCTCAATCTATGGTTCAATGAACGGTGAACGGTCTGTAGAGTGGAATCGTATATGAGGAGCGCGCAATTTCAATTTTCTTCTTCTCTAAACCTAGATCAAAGAAAGAGAATACTTTGTTTACATTATGAATTTAAATAATTTTTAGTTCTGACATTATTTCATTATTATTTTCTTTGTTTAGTATGTAATTTTTTACATTATTTTTAGTATAGTCTGACAATGACCTTGTACTGTAAGTACAGCATACCTATTTTGACATACCTATTAATTTATTTATTTATTCATGTCTGACTATTATTTTTCTTTAATTTTTAACTAACTAAAAAAATATTTTTTAAACATATTGTTTTTTTTTTTAGCAATTTGCAGCAGCAGACCAGCACAGCAGGCGTCACTGTGGTGTCGTTTACGTGTGAGGTTGAATAAAAAGCTCCGGAAATAAGCGTCAAATTGGTTCGAAAAGCCAAATATTAGCAAACGTATTCGCGAATGTGAGCGTCGATTATTCGTATCCGCATTCGTGAATGTTAAACATTTACATTCTTTACAGCTCTAGTGTAGGTACTAAGTGTAAAGTTAACAGATTTTACCTACCGAAATAGTTTAGGTAGCTGCTGCCCGCGGCTTCACACGCACCTTTAAGGTAGCCTATGTCCGTCCCCGGGATAGGTAGGTACCTACCTTTTACCTCCCTGCCAAATTTCATTAAGATCCGACCAGCCGTTTAGGCGTGAAAAGGTAACATACCTACATACAGACAGATAGACGGAGCTACTTTCGAATTTATTATATCTTATATTAACAGTTTGCGCTCGTTTAAAATAATTTATGATTCCGGTTAGCTACGGTTGAAAAGTCGTAGAGAATCTTATTTTTAATAACTTTACATGAATAACAAAGTTACATCGTTTAGAAGTTTGGTCCCGTGTCGGCGGTAGGTAAATGTTTATTTTTATTGTTGAATTTACCCCCGAACATTAACGTAATCGCCGCTACGAGAATTTGAGCTACGACCTACGAGATTCGTCGCACTTACACCGAAAAAAAATATATAAATGTAAGCGAACTGACGTGAACACTTTTAAAACTTTTTTTTTTTAAAGGGCTATGGCCTTTATTAACAAAGAAAATTACAATCAAATTATAACTAGTATTTACAATTGAAACAATTAAGCTAACTGCAGACTGTTGCAAACAATCTACAGGTAGCTCAACTGATCCATATCAATACCAGTCGGAAGCGTCCCCAAGACGCTGGCTGCATTGCCCCGCTGTATGGCAATGCTGATGCGCTGCGCCAGATATCCGCCAGCTCTCGGGTCACGCGTCGCGTCGACCAGACGCTCAGATAACTTTTTAAAAACCCGGAGAGCCTCGGTACCCCACGGACCTAGGGTCTCGACCCCAAAGGGAGCAAATATGTAGGCTCTGTCGAGACCTGCATATTTGCGTCTCTTGAGATCCTCGGCCAAATCTGCCGCCGCACCAGCCCTTACGGATGTCCTCGGAAGATGGGAAGGCGCAAGTGTGTCGACGCATGTAGCGTCCCACACAATGGGCCTCCCCAACTCCCATGGGACTAGTGTCATGCCGTCAGGCCTCTTACCATCGTCACGCAACAGACCATTCGGTTCGAGAATGGCTGGTACGTTAGCGGTGACAAAGGCCCGCCGGATGACGTCGTTAAGGCTGGCATGACGAGATATCCGACCGGCGGCCCTAGTACACGATAATCCGTGATGACCAAGCTGTTCGACAGCAGTACCGCACTGGCATTGATGAGGCGCGCAACACATTGCACCCAACCGAAGACATGTTGCGATACGGAAAGTTACGGGATCCAATAAAGTGCCAGTGTTAAATGAAGGAAATGCTTGCAACCAATGTCCTGACTCCCATTTAGAAACGGCCAGGAGACGGGCACGATCCGCAGAGCTGGAGCACGTTTGTAACAAACTATTCCGTGTCAGCTCACACAGAGGCCCGTCCCATTGCCGTTGAGACAAAAGAGATTTTGGGGGAGCAGCATTAGGGCAAGCATTATGCCAAGCCGTTCGAGCTTCGTCTAAAAATGAAATTTTGAATGAAATTCCAGGTGGGACCAAACAAGATGACTTTAAAATTTTTTCAACTCTTTAGTTGTGCTGTTAACTAGTGCTGTAGACGGAAGACAGGAACGCTGGAAGGACTACACTTGAAATTTTGCGTATACCTAAGCCTCCCAATTTGACAGGCAGGGAGGCCTGCGACCATGCCTTGTCATGAAATGAAATGAAATTAATTCATTTAAAACTGTTTTCGAAACCTAGTACCTACTTAACTATCGTTAGGTATCTACCTAATTATTTCATTATTATTTTCTTTTGTTAGGTACCAACTTATGATAATAGGCAGTCGGGGTCCCAAAGCCTAATCCTAATAGTTATCAGCTAGAAAACTCTTTACGAATGCTTTGAACCTCGTTTGATTGAACCATTGCCGTTTTGAAACATTTTGAATTTACGAACGAGGTTTGATCGAATCTGCTTCGTAAATTCAAAGTGTTTTCTTTCAACAGCGAGAGCGAGTGGTTTTATTCTTTTTGCCATTCTAAATTCGTTTAATTGTAGATACCTACCTAGGTAATCATTGTAATAATTTATTCAGTTGTTTCATTGTGTATTTCATGAAACTTTAAACATTTTCACTTTCTTAAGTCTTTTGTTATAATAAAACGAGTTTCACTGTTTTAAGTAGCAATGACAATCTTTTGATTCGCTTCAAAAGAGTGTCATTGCTGTTTCGTTGTGAAAAATGATTTTCTTCGGAAAATGCGCATCGGTGTGACTCCATCCGGTTAGACTCGCTAGTCGCAACGCACAAGTACGCCCTACGCTTGCGTCAGTCGGCGGCTGCCCCGCGCTCTTACGCCCGGCATGCGTTTAATCGCATCCCCGCGCAACCAAACACCGGATCTACACCACCGCGCGCCCCTGTAAGTCTTTTACCTTAGTTTTAGCTAGATACATAACATAACAAAGCCTTATTTTATTAGTCACTGAATATGTTTTTATGATTGTGTTTTTGTTGACGCGGAAATTATAATTTCCGCACGTGTCGGACGCACGGTAAATGAGCGTTCGATAGCCCACTGCCCCTGTGAGAGGCTTCTCGCCTCGAGGGTTGCTATGAACAGATTATGGGTAAATGATCGCTGGGAATTCAAATGTGAGCTACGGTGAAGTGTCTGTAAATTGTTTGTTGTTGTGTGGATTTTATTTGCGTTAGATAGGTATCTAAGGATCGATGAGGTCTGCGTCTATTTGAAGCCGAATTGATTTAAACCACTTACATTTCCAAATCGTTATGTCCGAAAGCAGCTCAGAAAATAAATAAATTAATAAGAAAAACACATACTTTTAGTTATAAAATATGATTTTTATTAGCTCTACGACCTAAAGTGTAACGAGTAGCAAGATTATTTAATTCGGTACGTAGCTTAAGTATCTCGTGCTTACTATTAACTAAGCATTATGTTCTTGTCTAGGTACTTACTTATATTACTTATTTCAAACGAACCTACCTACGCTTTAGTTTTTATAGACTGCTTGAAACCTCTCTCGAAATAAACTTTCAAAAAACAAAATAAAAGTTTTCCGTAACCCAAAACGGATACTTTGTAATCGAAAACGAAATAAATAATTTTAGTAAAACCCCTGACTAAGAGGAATTGATAAAACAGCAATGAGACCAAATAAAGATATACAATTTTTTACCTAACTATTATTACAAAGATAAAAAAATCCGACGGGGGCTACGTGAAATTAATTAAATCAGAAAAACTACTAAATTAATTAAATCAGAAACAGAACACCAAAAACTATGGGAGCTTCGAACAAACTGTAAACATACTAAATACATATTCCCCTCCAAAGATAGGAAAACCACAAACACGATGCTCAAGATGAGCCGCGAGAACATAAGAACGATGGTGGGTATCATCACAGGTCATTGCGAACTGAATCATCATCTTTTCATGACTGGAGCCACAGACAGCAGCATGTGTCGTGGCTGTTTCCAAGAAAAAGAGACTGTGGAACACGTTGTGGTACACTGTACGGCCACAAAGGAGGCCAGACCCAAAACGGGGCTGAAGAGTCTCATTGAGCCATCAAACCCGCCCACACCCACAGAGAAGCTGAAACGAAGCTGTCAGTCACCAAAGGTCCTGCTCCGGTACTTCAAGGAGATGGGCTGGTTAGTGCCTGTTTAGGCAGGGGGCAATGCACAATACACTCCCACGCGAGATGTCAGTTCCCCCCACTAAGAATAAGATACGGTTCCTGGATTATAAAATATCCGACGTCTGTTTGCCTTTCGCCTTAATCCGTGATTCAATAAAAAGCCTGCTGTAAGTAAGCAGTTAGTAGAAAGCTTTAAAATTGGACTTTTAACATTAAAATTAAAGTAACTATTCTCATTTCATACTTATTACTTACACGCGATTTTTATGTCCGTCCCCGGGATACCATTTACCTCACTGCCAAATTTCATTGAGATCCATTTAGACGTGACAGATAGACATACAGATAGACAGACTAACACAGTTATTTTCGAATTTATAAAATTAGTATGGATATTGGTATGGATATGGATTCTTAATCCCTAATGTACCTCCTAGAAGAAAAGTTCAGCGGGAGCATGTTCTAAGAATCGTTAGGAAAGTACTTATGTACGTTTACATATTATTATTGTTTTTTTAGCCTGTGTCTACTCATTGCAGGAAAAAGCTCTCCATATTTCTTTTAACTAGGTATCTTATACAATGTATAAGGTTTTGCATTAGGTAAGTATAGGTACTATGTCATAATACCTATACTTAACTAATGCAAAACTGTCAACGACACCCTTCAAGGATGCGCCGACGGCAGCGCATCTAAAACATACCTACCATTATCATCAAAACTCACTCGTTTGATTTTCCGTCGGATTTGAAAAGCAAATGCAACGCAAACACGGCGCTCACCATCGTTATGTCTGGACGCAAGGCTAGCAAGTCTGGGAGTTCTTTTTGCTTCGTTATTACTGTTGGCAGGCATCGCTATTAGCCATAAGCTGTTCTAGGAAACTTGTTTCCTGTTATTACGGTGTTGGTTTTCAGTTTATGGCCTAAGGGTAGGTTTTCATTTAGTTTTGCAAGATAAATCACAAATTAAATTAGTAACATCGTTGGTAACATCGTGTAGGTACTTATTTTTTGGTTAGACGAAGATTAATGCATTAACTCACAAAAAGTTTAGTTTATGAGGGCGCAATGCGCGCCATTTTTGAAAAGGATAGGCATAGTTTTTTGCGTTCATAGAAGCGGGGCGGGACAGACGTTTTTTTAATGGCGGCGTAAGCGCAAAAATCTAGTTTTTTATTGATTACAATAAAACTACACAACTTATGAAGAAACTGGTTCAAAGAACTAAATAATTAGTAACAACCTACGAATCAAAACATAAGTCATTTCAATTGACCGCAGGGTCCGCAGGGTTCCTGAGATCTCGACCAAATTACGAGTATGTGCGGAACAGTGCACTTTTATGTTTATTTTTTATCGAATTTTTTTCCTCATTCGTGTTTTCACATTCAACGAATTAAAGATAATTTTTATGAATTTTAGATAGTTATGTTTTTTACCGCAGGGATCCCATAGATACTGAGATCTAGCTCAGTGCCCACGCCGTACGCCTAGTTTGACCATCAAACCCGTAGCCCCTTAGCCGTAGCAGCTTCATAGCATTTTCTTAGAGCAAACAAATCATACGTACTTTATAGGCTACGACGTGGCTAGCTCCTCCAAACCAATCTGCCGATCCTTTTGCTATCCAAAAGCACAGAAAATACTTTCGTACTCCTTATTCCAGCTTAAAAAACCACCCAAGCAAGCAAAGAAAGCAGCAAGTCACACGCACTGCTCATTTGAAAGGCGACTCGAACAATCGTCCGGGCACACGTGCAGTCTTGGCGTTCCTTTTAGTTTGTCTGCGCCGAGACGTGGCTTGAAAGCGGCCTGCAATTAGCCCCAGCAAGCCTCTATTCTTCGCTTCCATGTCTGGATTTAAGTTTTACAGGCTTTATTTTAGTTTTTTTTGAGGCTAATGAGAGTAGAGGAAACCTTTTTACTTCGAGCTGTAGTAAAATGCAAATGTAATCTCAGCTATTCAGCAAAGTACTTACTGTATAGCTGGTCTTGCTTAAAGATGTAGTAAAGTTTTATCTGAATTACTGTACCAACAATTACTTTTATTTGCAATTATCTACGGATTCGTAAACGCGTAGAGGGTCTACGGCGTAGCCTGCCTCTTCACTATTGCAATAAGAAATACACAATGATATCGGTCATTCATTACATGACATGACCTGTTTCATGTAAATTTTATGGTTCACATGTTTTAGACTTTTTTGTGCTAAGTATATTGGCTACGGATTTGGAATCACGTAGAGGGTCTACGCTGTAGTACTTATAAGGGATTGTGCTCTTATTCACTGTACTTGTCTAGGCCTCTGGAGGTGTACAGAATTTCGGAAGTATTTTCTATTTTCAAATATCAAAAATATAGTAAATTGATCGGCATGATCGCAGCGGTATACTCATCTCTAGGGTAAAATAGAAAACATATCTATCCGCTCATTCTTTCGAACACCGTATTTAGGGGCGAAGAAAACTTTCTACTCTCTACACCTAAATGTAATTTTTATGTAATTTTTTATCTATTTTACCCTAGAGAAGAAACCCTGTGCTAGTACCGCTAGTGAATTATTTTCCAGTGCTCTTTGCAATTGCATACTTATTCATAGCTTTAATACGTATGCAGTGAGTTTTAGTATCCTTTCTTTACTTTTCCAAATAAATGCCATCCGAACACCAAACCCTACCTAAATATTACACTTGCAGTTCAACACTGCAAAATCACTCCACTTTGCGGAAAGCAGAGCCACTGCATCAATATTTAATCTCACGTTCTCGCGATTTCAGGAACAGCCAGACTATTTTAAATTCAGGCATAAGAATAGCAGTGTGGCTTTATCCATTCCTTTCCGTATTAGGACGAGCTGCATAAATGAATATTTGATTTATTAATTAAGGTTCACGATTCCGCCATCTTTTTATGACCCTGTAGGAGAAGAGAGTTGGCTTTGATATCAGTTAAATCCAACTCTCAATTAGGGATATGTCTTGGTACAGCGGTACACCATTCTAATGTCATACCTACACGATAGGTTGAAAATAATTAAGCTTTTCTATCATCCGTTTTGATTGAGATATGCACGAGCTAATAAGTTCTACGCCGCGTAGAACTTATTAGCTCTACGTAGTCTACGTCACTACGAATCCGTATAGATAATTGCAGAAAAGTTGTTACTACAAAATCCAGATAAAACTAAACAACCTGTAGATTGTTTGCAACAGTCTGCAGTTAGCTTAATTGTTTCAAATTTAAATACTAGTTCTAATTTGTTTTTAATATTGAATTGTAATTTTCTTTGTCAATAAAGTATTTAAAACAACCTGTAGTCCTAACTGTTGCTGCTGTTCCATTTGCATTCCAAATTTAATTTGAGGTTTCTAATTCTCTCAAAAATCGTGTGACAGATTTTTTTTGCGTGATCAACCACACAATAACTTCGGAAGAT
The DNA here is from genome assembly GCA_963662085.1 of Eupithecia inturbata. NCBI lineage: Eukaryota > Metazoa > Arthropoda > Insecta > Lepidoptera > Geometridae > Eupithecia > Eupithecia inturbata. The sequence continues at coordinate 4,782,530 of OY759177.1, forward strand.
TTTCAAGTTATTCTCTACAAAAGATAAAGGAAGGGGGTGGTTTTGAATATAAGAGGAAATGTTAAAGTTAGATGAACGGCAGTGGTGCGTAGTATAGAATGGAAAAGGTTAAAAAAAGCAATTTCAATCTTTACCGGGCCGTCTAATTATCTTTCTCATCAAGCCTTGTTATAGTTCACTGGCCACGCGAATTGAATATTGACCAGCAGACGGTGGCCTTATTTAATTTCTTGCTTTTGCTACCAAGAGTTTAATTTTGTAATGTTAGCATAAAATAATACTTTACAAAGAAATAGCCTGTGTTTACAGTATTCCTAATTAGGCAGAAGAAGTTTTACAAACTTACGCGATGAAGCGAGTTTACGCAATTACCTACAGCGTATACGACGACCATTTTATTTCAGAGCCCCCCAATTTAAGAGGTTAAAAACTAAAAGAATTTAATAAATAGTAAAAACTTTTTTCTTTTATGTGTGCTTATACGGTATCTTATTAACACACACGCTTGATGAAACGCCTTTCGACAAACCCATATTAAGTTTATCTGTACAATTTATGATGTCGCATACTCGGAACTCATCTCATTGTGTTCCGTAATAAAGCAGTGCTTTCATCTATACGAAATGCTGCGAATTTCGTAGTCTTTTTGTAGCAAAATAGTTGTAGCGTTGTAGTAATTTTCCGCAAAAGAGCTACGAATATTATGGAATGCTTATGGCAGGCTTGCTATTGGTGATCCTTTCTGTAGTTTTGACGTTGTCTTGACCCAAGCATCTTCACATTTGTATGTATGTATATTCGTATATTAGGTACACATCATCACCGAGATCATCCGATCATCCTATCATCACACGAGCACGTACCCTTGGGTACGTGCAGGTACATTTCTTAGTTAGTGTAATTGTAATGTGTGTATGTATTATATAATAAAACTTTTTTACAGTTTGCTCCTAAAATCTGTGCACTACCAACTCTTAATTTACTTCTATATCTTTTTTGTTAAAAATAAGTTTGCCTGGAAGAGATTGCTTTAAGCAATAAGGCTGCCTTTTGTACTGTATTTTTATTTAACATAGATGTGTATAAGATTTTTATTGTATTCATTATTTTGTACAATAAAGTATTCATTCATTCATTCATTATACCTCTATGATATCATTCTTACAAAGTTACTCGGCAAACATCTTATCAATAATGTAGGGCAACAATAGACGTGGTTTCGATATCTGGGTCTACAGATGCTTAAATATTGCAAAAAAATTTCAGATGGTACTAAATAAATCACTTTTCTTTTCCTCATTTCATGCGTAGCGGATAAGGGATGAAAAATCGAATAGGGTCAAGGGGGCTCTTTCCTGTTCGTGAAATTTTAATTATAAGATGTCAGTAGCTCTCTTTGCTGTTCCAGTAGCAAAGAAACCCTACGTTTTAAGAACGGGAACCTTCTTGTACCCATGTTTTTTTTTTCAAAACCCATGTATAAGTTGTTTCCTAAATTATTAAAATTATAGCTGGCATCTGGGAATATGTTGCTGATATATGTGAAATTTCCAGCATTATTAAGTAAGATCCAGAGCTCGGATATCTTTAAAATCGTTCAACTTTCAAAAAAGGTGAAATCCTAAAACAGGAGATCGATGCCCCACAGCATTAAAGGTGCGACATTTTTATTGGCCTCCCCGCAGTTACATTTGTATGTGTCTCAGCTCCGGCAACAGAACCCAAAAAGAGTCGAGTTCGACACTTTGTCTCGTGACCGCAATTTATTAGTTTGTTTTCGATTCATTACTCACGGAGACGTAAAGGCTTTATTGTGAACGATTGCTCTGATTTTATTGTCCCCTTTTATTGTGAAGGCTCTTGGAGGCTCTTAGATTTGTTTTCTTTAAGTTCCTGTACTGTAATTTACTCAAAACGTTTATACGTAGGGATTGCTGCTGAATTTTCCTCAATCCCCTTAAAGCTTTTAATGATAGCGGTGTACTTGGAAGTTTAAAAAGCGTCTACAGTCAGTCCGCGATAGCGTTCTGTGCTAGGTTTGCCTATACCTAGTTGTCTAGGTTGCACTTTCTCCCTCTTGTGGGGATATGCTTGAGTACTTAGTTTCTTTCTTTCAATCTGGCCTTTTGAAGTAGAACCTAGACTGAACCTAGTCAGAGCAGAACCTAGTCTAGGTTGAAATAAATATTAACTAACCTATTGTACAGGAAAGGGAGGTATTTACAGTCTAGTAGTAAACAATATCTCCTACTGAAATAAACATGGCCGAGGAACATCATTTCTACCAGTTATTATAAAAGCAGATTAAAATAAAATATAGGTAGGTACTAAGATAGAGTACATATTATGTTGATTGCTACCATCCGTCAGTTTTCTTTCGATTACGAATGTTAATACCGCTAAGTTACAATCAATACTCTATTGAAAGTCGGGTCAGCCCTCGCACTGAGTCAACATTACAGATTCAAGAGCGGATAGTTCGAAACTACGTCAGGGTAATGTATTGCTAATATTAGCTAAATCTCGTAAGTTTTACACCCCAGCCGAGGATAAAGTCGATCCATCCATCTTTCCACAGCTATCCGTTCCCAGGCCTGGATTAAGTGGCAAGGGGTGCTTTGCATTAGTCAATAGGGCTTACTTTATAAAATCATTTAGGTAGGTTACTACTGAAAGGCGTTTTTATGATTGAATTGAAGGAAGGGTGATTCGTGGCCAAACTACTTCGCCACTACAGAAAGTAAGCAAAGGGATGGAACGCTAATGCGTTTCTGACACGCACTCCATTTATGAAAGTAACAAATGGTAAATTGATTGCTTGAGCTTCCTGTTCCTTTGGAAAATCAAAACTCTGTCGATGAAAATACTCTTTTTAATATAAAGTCCGCGGAAAGGTACAGTATTCATAATTTCCGCACTTCCATTGAGTAAGCGAGACTCTCGGTATTTCTATTTTAAAAGACAGCCATTGATGAAACATTGTGCACCCTCGGAACGGCCTTTTACGACATCGGTAGGCGCGGAGCTGAAATATGACACGAGGGGAGGGCTCAGACGGCATTGTGGCAACGTAAATTCTTCCCAATGAAATGACGTCACTAAAAACATTTTATTTCACTACTTTTGTTTCTACCAAAGCGCGGTTAGATGAGAGTGCTGCAAACAATATCGGGACCCTTCGCCGAATACGTAATCTTTTATAAAAGAAAGTGCAAAAAGATCAGTACAAGTGGATAGTCGTGTGAATTTCATGATCTGCTGAATGTGTATGAAAGGTGTTTCGGTACATGTTTGAATATTTCATGAATGGAACCTTCCAGATTTACATTTTTAGAGACAATACCGAGATTCAGGTTTGTCGGGCAAAAAGCTTTGAGAGCCGAGGGTCGTGTTTACCTGCTTATAAATGACGAGGCACTTGACATAGTTCGCATTCAGGGCAACAGTTGTAGGCTTCTTATAGACCTTGCTTGTTTTTAATATGCTGCCTACAGTAGACGTCGCTGACTGTTTACATATTTTGCTGGGTAGATGCATACAGCTTAGCTGTTTTATAAGAAGGGACAGGTAACCACAATTGAGGCTCTGTAAGTTAGGGTCGTCCATTAAGCACGTGATGTTTTTAGCAACTTTTTTTACCTTGGCTCCGTTATGCCAGATATACGTGGTAAGGTTTTTTTTTTTGGTATCTTGTAAGGCAACCCTTACTCAAGATCTTATAGTATTTTTTTAAAGTAGGTATTTTTTTTAGTATAGATACAAAAAAGTATCAAGTGTGTAATCTAATTTAATAGGTACTAGAAAATTAAGCACCGTGTAAAAATGTCTGTGTGTCCGGTTTAGAAATCCCGCACTCAACAAAAAAATAGAATAGAAATAGAATTACTTTGTTAAGCCATCTTATAAAAACCATGTAAACTTAAAAACTATATTAAGGTATATATATACAAATACTTTTACAAAAAGGTTTAACTATTTGTTGTACCTATACGTAATTTTACGAAAGGTTAGATAAATAAATATGGGGTGTATTTATTTTTTCATTGAGTTCCCTCTTGTGATATTTCATGATTTTTTCCGAACCCCCCTTTTCGAGCTTCACGTGATTAATGGCCGGCCCTTTAGGTCATCATTACTGAACCACCGTAAAAACCTCATTATAATCATTATTATACTAACCACCAACTTCTGGGTTTGCCCAGAGGAGGATGGCGAAAGCGAAAAGTATGTCAATATTTGCTTTTGCCAGCCTCCACTATTATGTTATAGGTACTTACACGCACGCACACACACACACACAAATTATAAGCAAGATACCCCTCAAACAGAAAAACACGTCACATATAAAAACCCAAATAATTCAGGAAGCAATAACCTCTATTCAAACAAGTCCTGTCTACCACCTTCCCTAGCTTGCAAAGTAAACAAGCTATCCAATTTCAGGTGCCGAGTTCGGCATGTTGGGCGCGCGGCTCAAGTCTTGGATGGAAGCGCAGCTGGGGCGGGCCAAGAAACGTAAACAGAAGCAGCCCCGACCGACCACCGCCACCGCTGCCCCGGGGCCGGTGCCACCGCCACATCTGTCTTCCCCGGAGAGTGCCTACAGTACAGGCTATTCCACTGATGGAACGTCTCCGGGGACGCAGCCGGGGCCGCTGGCAGCGCCTATAGTTGCACCGCCCCCGCCGCCGTCTCCGCCGACCACGCATTTATACCATGAACCTGCTTTATCCAAGGTAAGAGTAGAGGTCCAGCATGTTGTAATGGATTTTTCCAGTGATTGAAAAAGCACCAATAAAAGTGCGCGTAGCATCTCTCACCGTCACTAATGCATTCTCTACTATGCTTTTTTCCTAGAAAATTGTCTAGCTAAAAGCTCTTAAATAAGCTTGATTTCGTTTTGCACCGCACCTGCGGCAGGTATACTTAACGACTGTAATATTAGTTGACGAGCTTTAGATTTTACGGCTCTGGCAATTTTCAGCCGGTTATGCGCAGACAATCCAAATTTATAGCTCGTATGCATGTAGGTACATAGTGGTAAAGGATAGAGCAGGATATTATTATTATTTTAAAGGATAGTTATAGGAACCACTTTGAAATCCATCTCGCAAAAAAATGTAGAATACTGCGACTGAAACATTTTGACATTTTGTGATTTCGAGAAGTAAGGTAGGCCGGTAAGCAGTTATTATTATGAACATACATACAGTATAGTGTTGACGAATCTTGGTTGAAAATCGATCTTTTATTTTAGTCCACGAAAATGGATTTTGAAATGTATTAAATAAAACCAGGTTGTTCCTCAGAACAAGTGTGCCGAATCTATACCATAGTTTAAGGTAACTTTATCCAAAACTTTCCTCTTAAAATGCATTCTCCAGCAGAACGGATTGCTCATCTAGACACGTTATGATCAAAAGAGTCGTGTCTAATTTTCGTAGTTTCCCCTCGCTCCAGCTCTCACAGTATGGTAATGGAACCAATTACTCGCTGCTACTTTACTCCGCAGAAACGTTATTAGAGGAAGGGTACCTTTTTTGCAAATGGGTGTTTGTCCTTTTGATTATGAAGTCACGTTTCGGTGAAGCCTACAGAAAATTGATATTGAACAGAAAATGGGCATTATTACTTATAAGAGTTATAATATAAGTGATCAGATCACTGTCTGCATAACTTTCCCCCATGTTTAGGTCATTTATTTATATCCTTATTCAAACTTGACTTACAGAATTAAATGCATTCTAAAACGTCAAACATTATTATAACATCTAAAGTAGGTACGTAAAATTATATTTTATTATTGTTACATATAAAATAAAAACATTAGTTATGAAATAAAATTAAATAATCAGTAGGTGTAAAACATATAATAGCAGGACAATTTTAGGCTCGTATTATGAAGGCTTGCTCAGTTATTTATCAGTCTATGCTTGAGTAACGCTTTTCTATGGAATAAACGTCACTCAAGCATAGATCTATGACTGGGCAAGCTGTCATTATACGGGTCGAAAGTCTAAATGAATATTAATATGATGAATATGTTACATTAAAAATTAAAATTGTAAGCAATTACAGGTCAAAAGGTAATATTAAAAATGAGAGCCTGAAATGGAGTAATTTGGCGATGCTGTCAAAGAATACATCGGCGTCAGTTGAGAAGATGAACTTCTTTTGGTTTAACTTCCTTGTCATTGGGCACTTTAGTGCTTATCATGTTAACAAAAATAAAATGGAACACTTTTGCGTAGAGTATCTTCAGTAAAAAGAGGCCGATATAAGAAGGCTCGAGCTAGTCGATTACTCTACGTGTGAGGTTTTCATGCGACGAATGAATAAATTCGTGTCCTTCGACGTCCGTTCCTTCATTCAACTCTGCTCACTGGATCTAAAGTCACGCTTCTCTACACGGCGTCTTTTCAACACAACAGCTACGGCTTTCACACATTTATAAGTTATTAAAACGGACATAACCCTTTCAACCGTGATGTCGACCCCGACCGGAACCAAATTAAGCCACGGCAAAATACTGAGCAAATAATATTATTTCCTATGATGGTGCTGAAACCTCATTATCATCCTATCGCAGGGTTATATTCACGATACGGGGATCGACCGCTCCAGCTTTACTTTATTAATTAACTAGACCGGATAAATTGACGAGGGGACGATCTTTAGCTTTTATACGCAGCAGGCAAGCGCCAACCCTTGTACCTAATAATAATAAATCATGTTTATGTAATAGTTTTTGTTTTTGTAGTTTAGTGGGTATTACGTCCTTATCCGGACGTCAAGTCCCACATAAATCTGGTCCTCCCCAGACCATTCTATTCGTAAACGAATTTCCTGGGCCAAGAAAAAAAGGTATAAGTGATTCCCTATCTGTGTGGTTTCGTGTTGTGAGGTCCATTTAGGTTCAATTTTAACCACAAATTATAAACTATTTAGTAGGTACCCACTGAAAGTATTTACTATCTTAATTCCCCCAACCAACTTGCAAAATATTCGTAAATAATTTTATTACGTTGTTTCGCAAAACACACACAATGAAGTCCCTCATTTTTCGGATTTCTAAAACCTAGGCTATACCTTCTCATCTCATTACAGGTTAGGTAATATATTTTTTTATATGTACCTTCTACTAATTTTTAATTTTGTTCCTTCTTTTCTATATGTTTATCAAAGAAAATCGCGTATAAACCTTCTTTCTTCCCACAAATTTCAGGAATCTTTATTCCCTCACCTATTTCAATAACAGCGACATCTGAAGCTAATGAACGTTGAAGACACTCCGTTCGCTTCCCGTAATCCCTTGATGTAAGTGCTCGCTCAATTTAATGAGGGGTTTACATAAATGACTTTGAGAAAGATCTATTTAATGTATAAAGCGAGTCTGAATTCAGTTCTATTAAAATTATAGGTTAGATACCTACGGTACCTACTACATAAGTTATTCACTTTTGCCCTAAAAACTAGGTAGGTAGGTACCTAAGTATTTTATGGCCCAATGACAGCTAAAATTTAAGTTTACCAAATGGATTTCAAAATGTGTAATTTTCAAACTCTTGATTTTTAGATATATAGTTTTAGATATATAGTTTAAAATTTATCATCAAAACAGGAAACAGAAATGTATTGAAATAGATACAAATAAATTTACAAAAGTTCGATCCTAAAAGTTTCCACCAAAAATAACTAGATGTCGCTACTAGAAAGATTAGAAGGCGCTGACGGTTGGTTTCAGTGCCGATGTATGTTCGTGAACCTGAAGTATTATTTAACTTCCTTGTCTCGGGGAGCATAATGCACAGTGATCGTAAAGTGAGGGCATTTATGCTGACACCCACAAGTTTATCTTGAAAACCCGCGCCCGGTGTCCGTCAGGGTACCGAGCGCAATTTTTGATAGCTCTCCTTACTTTACCGGAGGCTTAGGTAGGTGAATAAAACTGCGTCATCGAATGTGATGACGGTGTTGTTGTGAAACTCTGGCATTATTAGTGATTCTAGAACTCTTAGCAAAATTAGTTTTTTTTTTATAAAAAAATTACTACTGCATTCTGATTCAGCATCATCATCATAGTTGTTGTACTTTAGGTATAAGAAATAAGTTTTTATTCTGAAAAGTGTTATTTATATTTATTAAGAGTGTAAGTTTATCTATTACTTTTACATACCATCAGACCTTCTGTTTAAAAAGCATATTGTATAAAAATAAATCCGTGTTTGGCTGTAAGTTTTGCTTAGTTAAATAATTATATTAATTAAAGAGATTTTATAAAACAATAAAAATTAAATAATTATACAGAAAAACGATATAACGAAATAGTTCATTTCAATTAGAACGATTTAAAAAGTAGTGTTTTTAGAAAACATAATATACAGTGGTGGACACATAATTAGAGACACCCCCTAATTGATCACAATAAACATGATTTTGGCACAACCATTAGCCAAAGTAGGTATTAAATTTAATGTAATTGTTACTAAATCATACATGACGTTGTATTCTTAAAAATGGGGGACAAAAAAGTTGTGTTGCTTGGTATTTTAGACACTGCTCACTATCTGAATCTAATACAAACTTTTTTAACGTACCTGTAGCTGGCCAGCTAATTAAAGACAGTGAACGCTGTGTTCTGAATATAAAAAAAGAAAGAGAACTACATTCGGTTTTTCATTGTTTTGCCGCGTATTTGCATGAAACGTCGACATTAATTATAACATTTTATTTTTTGTATTCAAATTAATACGTTTTATACCAATCGATATGGGAAAAAACAAGAGCAACTCTTGTTTTTTCCCATATTCGTCGATTCGTCCACTAGAAAGATAATCTTGAACTTTCATAGCAAAGGTTGGTCATACAGAAATATCGCAAACTATTTGAGCTGTTCTAAGGACATGGTTATGAATGCTATAACGCATTTCAAGAAGTTCAATACGACCGAAAACTTACCCAGAAAACCGAGACCTAGAAAAACTACTGCGCGGGAATACTCTAGGATGGTGTTGTTGGCAAAAAAGGAACCGTTCAAAGGATCAGAACTGATACGCTCGGAAATATATGGGGCAGGAGGATCGACGGGTGTGTCTGCAAGGACAATTAGACGGAGACTATGTGAGGCAAACTTGTACGGAAGAGTGTCTCGGAAGGTGCCACTTTTGAAAAAGCAAAATGTTAAGGCAAGGTCAGCGTTTGCTAAAAAATATGAACACTGGGCTGAACGATAGTGGAAAAATGTGCTTTTTTCGGATGAAACAAATATTAATATGATTAATTCTGACGGAAAACACTATGTTAGACGCCCCCCGAACAAAGAAATGGATCCGAAGTGCACCAAGAAAGTAGTGAAACATGGAGGGGAAAATATCATAGTGTAGGGCTGTTTTTCAGGACTTGGTGTCGGACCTGTCAGGAATATAGAAGGCAATATGGATAAATACCAGTACAAAAATATTTTACAAGAAACCATGCTGCCCTATGCTGAGCAAAATTTACCGGTAATTTGGACTTTTCAACAGGATAATGATCCGACACACCGCAAAAGTAGTTAAAGATTTCTTAAGGAACCAGTTTGTGACAGTTTTGGATTGGCCCCCGTACAGTCCGGATTTAAATCCAATCGAAAACTTGTTGTACCAGGTGAAAAAGACAGTGGCGGCAAGAGTAGGTACATCAAACGTCGATCAACTTTACACAGCTTTTACAGAAGCGTGGGAACAAATTCCGGTACATGTTTGTACAAAATTGATCGCTTCCATGGCTAAGAGATGTCGTGCTGTTATTGCTGCAAAAGGACATGCGATCAAGTATTGATACGCATCGAAATGCTCTTTAAAAATGTGTTAGAAATCTTACGTACTAAGATAATTTCAATGATAACAAATTTTTTGTTTAATTTCTTGTTACGAAATGAAGTGTCTTTAATTATATGGCCAGATCTTACTAACCTTATCTTTTATTTACACTGCTTAAATTTAAGTTTTACCGAATAAAAGGCAAGTTTTGTTGTAAATGTTTCGTTTTAACAATACACAACAACAACACAAATAAAAATTATTTGTGTAGCAAGTTACAATGGCAGTCTGATAAAGTATATACAGGAGGAATAGCTTAGTTATTTCAATATGCTTCCAGTGTCTTTAATTATGTGACCACCACTGTATGTAGGTAATTTTATTTTTACCATAGATATTAAATTAACTTAATTTATTTGAGGTTAACTAGGAACCTAGTTTGTGTTGGAAGTAAGTACATCAAAGTTTAATCCTTTAACGAGTGAGATCATGCGGATGAGTTTGAGGATGAACACAAACTATGCAGGTTCGTACATAATCAAATTGAATGAATTTTCTTTCTTAAATTTTCAGCAACGCCGTTCCTCAGCACCCAGACGCGTCGTCCCGGAACCAATCATCGTCTGTGCAACTCCCTCCCCCCGACCCCGCTGTCGGATCCGGACCAACCCCTGGCTGGGAACCTCGCCGAAGAGGAATCCTCCCAATCTGTTCCACCAGCAGTCGCTGCAGTGTCCCTCGCAGCATACTCAGTTGCATCATGCGCCGTTCTCGCTTGATTCGCATCCGTTGAAACTTGCTCGGTGAGAAATAGATGTATTTTTTTGAAGATCTTAGTTATTGGCGGAACCAGCCCCGTTGTAGTGGCCGGCCCAATCACTGGATAGGAACCTCGCCGAAGAGGAATCCTCCACATCTCTTTCACTAGTAGTCGCTGCAGTAACCCTTGCAGCATTCTAAGTTACATCATGCGCCTTACTTGCTTGATTTGCATCCGTTGATGGTTGCTAGGTGACAAAAAGTGCTTTGTTTCTCTGAAGACCTCATAATCTGTCAAGGTTATGATGATTAAATTAGACATGCAATAGTGAGATTAGGTATCACATTTATGTAATGTTGCCTTGTAGGACGTCTCAACATGCAAAACGTTAACTTTGCATTATTAAATAGTATAAAAATTAAATAAATACATACCTTTATCTACTCACTTTCAGATCACCACACCTGTCACCCCACCTATCACCCGAACCAAGCCGCTCGCCATACCGGGCCTCCAGCGACGAAGAATGCCGAGGGTTTCGACCCCGGGGCAGAGAGACAGCGATCCTGTCCGAGGCAGACTTCGACTCGCACAGTGACACGGGTCTTGACGGCGGAGATGAGGATGAACCTGATGAGTTTACGTCTCCAGGACGAAGGCGTGCGAGAAGGCGACGGCCGCCACGGAGGACGCCGAGATCCGCTGGTAAGTTGTCTTACAGGTACACCTATAGGTTTAGAAATGTGTGAGCAAACAAGCAAGCGATATTGCAACGGACAGAGAGACCGCGATCCTGTTCGATGCAGACTTCGCCTCTCACAGTGACACGGGTCTTGACGGCGGCGATGAGGATGAACCTGATGAGTTTACGTCTCCAGGACGAAGGCGTGCAAGAAGGCGACGGCCGCCACGGAGGACGCCGAGATCCGCTGGTAAGTTGTCTTACAGGTACACCTATAGGTTTAGAAATGTGTGAGCAAACAAGCAAGCGATATTGCAACGGACAGAGAGACCGCGATCCTGTTCGATGCAGACTTCGCCTCTCACAGTGACACGGGTCTTGACGGCGGCGATGAGGATGAACCTGATGAGTTTACGTCTCCAGGACGAAGGCGTGCGAGAAGGCGACGGCCGCCACGGAGGACGCCGAGATCCGCTGGTAAGTTGTCTTACAGGTACACCTATAGGTTTAGAAATGTGTGAGCAAACACGCAAGCGATATTGCAACGGACAGAGAGACCGCGATCCTGTTCGATGCAGACTTCGACTCGCACAGTGACACGGGTCTTGACGGCGGCGATGAGGATGAACTTGATGAGTTTTTTCCAAATATTTCCAAAAGTATGTAACCTACAGGAATTTCAAAAACTGTTTTGAGATGTAAAAACCGATATCTTATATTTAATACCCCACTCGGTGAGATAGCTCCCCCTTTTTGTCCATTTTTCAAAAAGCGGTCTACTTACAGACTTTTCTATATTTTTCCGTAAAAAATAGATCCATCTACAAACACTACATACATTTCAGATGGATCGCTCTGCAAACTTCGGAGATGGGGGGGGGGGGAATGAGTAATTTTTCGACTTTTCGCAATTTAAAAAACTGTTCACTAAATCATGTGTACGTCAGACCTACAATGTCAACACTTGGCATTATAGGTCTCTTTTAAAATTTCGACATCACTTTTTGTACTGAATATATTAATTTTTAATTAATTTTTATTTATTTTTCTTTTAATCTGTACAGACGCACGAAATGTATTATTATTTTAAATTTCACGTTATTTGCTGCTGTAGTTGCTGTGATAAAAAATTCGGAAAAAAGGACAGAAAAAGCGAGACCAGGGTTTCAAAACAGATCTCCGATCTTCGAAACCCTAAAAATCACGTTTGGTCTATGGGAGCCCCCTTTAATTTTGATATTTTTTTTATATTTATTATTTCTTGTTATAGTGGCAAGAGAAATACACATTATCTGAAAATTTCAACTGTCTACCTCTTACGGTTCATTGAGATATAGCCACGTGACAGACGGACGGCCGGACGGACAGCGGAGGCTTAGTAATAGGGTTCCGTTTTCACCCTTCGGGTACGGAACCCTCAGAACAACTAGAAAGTGCTCAATTTGGCAATAAATTATTGAGTTGAGCAATGGGGAACAAAATGAGTTGCGCAAACGGAAACCCCATTGCTCAACTGAATGGGGACAAAATGAGTTGCGCTAAAGGGAAGCCCCATTGCTCAACTATTCGCGGTTGAGCAATCTCAGTTGCGAAAAGGGAACTCGCGTACCTGTATCCTTTTGTCATTTGGATGTAATTCATTGAAACCTTTGAAATCCACGTAAGCAATATGTAGGGATTTAGATTGTGACGAGAGTTTGAATTGGGAAGCAATACAATCAAGTTTTATTGCCACATCATTGGTAACAGAAATAACACAAACACAATTATTTAACTTGTGATAGTATTGTATGAAATCTAGCGCCTACCAAACAATTGTAGCAATAGCTTTTACTGCTAACCTCTGAGTTTCATGGGGAACCCTAAGGCCCGTATTTTGAAAGCTTGCTCAGATAGAGCTATGCTCGAGAACGCTTTTTTATGGAATAAACGTCACCCAAGCATAGATCGGTGACTGAGCAAGCTTTCACAATACGAGCCTAAGAGCTCTCAATGACGAAAATGATTCATTTGGAAGTCACTTTGTTCATCTAAAAAACAACTATAAAATCTTTTGTCATTCAGTAAGTAGATAAATCGTACGCTATTTTTAAAAATTTTTCAGGAGCAACACCACCTAGAATACGTAGGCGCAACCACGCACCGTCCGCGCCGCCAGTCAGAGAACGCGATCCTTTACTGGAGGCAGACAGAGAGGCAGAACGGAAATATAGAGAGCTCATCAGAGAGGCGGAGAAACTGCTGGTGACCGTGTCTCGGGCGCCGCTGGAGCCGCCGCACAATCCAAGGGTCAGGGAGCTTAGGGCTACGGAGGTAAGGTTCCACACACCACAGCACAACCTCTTCGGTGTATATAAATTTACTTGAGGCGGACGGAGAGGCGGAACACAAGTACCGGGAGTTCATCCGAGAGTCGGAGAGAATGCTGGTGACCATGTCTCGGGCGCCGCTGGAGCCGCCGCACAATCCACAGGTCAGGGAGCTTAGGGCTACGGATGTAAGGTTCAAAACACCACAGCTCTTTAATGTACCTCCCTAGATGGAAGCGTTCGCACCGCCGCCAGTTTAAAACGCTATCAAAGGATAGCGCTTTCAAACTACCTAGACTACAACTACTAACTAGAGGCGGAGAGAGAGGAGGAACGGAAATATAAAGCTAAGTACAATCCGAGCTAATCTCGAAGGGAAGGTTCAAAATAGCGCAGCAGACCTTCTGGGAAAAATATCCCTGTGACATCAATCATTACCACATTCATACTACTTGCATGTAAACTTCTTCTTTTCAAGGTGGAAGCCCCCCGTCGTAGCCCGGAACGCACTCACATAACCAACTTCATGCGCGCCAATTCCCCGGAGCCCCCCCGGAGACTGTCCCCGGTAGCCAAGCGGTCCCCCCTGGCCTTCCCCCCTCCCCCTCCTGCAAGGATCCATCCCCCCTCGCCGACTGACAGGCCGCATTCTGAGCCCCCCAAGCGGAAGGCATATGCACGGGATGAGGTAAGAAAGCCTAAGACAGCCCAATGGGGGTCGCAGGCCGAAAACTAAGGTAACGTACTTTTGGCTTAACTCGTATAGCTGACACAGAAAATTGCGTCAGCTATACGAGCTAAGCCAAAAGCACTGCACACATGTATGAAAAATCACACATGTGTGCAGTTAAATAAGCAAACTAAGCTATGTTGTACGAACAACTGCGTCTGATATGCGAGCTAAGCTAAACTACTACCTTAGCTTTCGGTCTGCAACCCGCATTAGCTTAAAAAAATCTTAATTGAAGTAAGGATGTTACGGAACTTCGGTTCCAGTTCAGATATGTCGTAACTTCCGATTTAAATACTGTGCCGAAAAATTTAGACGTCATTTAATTTTTTTTTGTTGTCATATCAATGAAATATTAATAGACTGTTTTTGCACATCTTCAAAATCCCGTGACGTCGAGTGATGTCATCCTACGACTGTCATATAAGCCACTCTTATTTATTTATTTTAAATTTCACCGATGGTCTTTAGATTCTGAGAAAGTTAGAAAAAATCCATATTGCTATACTATACAAACTTACAAAACCTTACATTACCATAAAATAGATAAAATTATTAATGTCTAAGTATACTAGGGAAAAAAAATCGAAACCATCTTGCATAGTTTTATACTCATAACGGTCTTAACCACAACGTAACGTATTTAACTTCCCTATATATATTTAAGGACCTGCTGGTCTTACAAGCCACAAATGATAATTGTTCTATGCACCGCATAACTGTAGTGTTGCTGTGAATGCTAATGGCAATGCACATCAATGGAATTCCACAAAAGTCATAACATAACATAGATTTTAACCTTCACAGCGCAGCAGATTTTAGCGTTCAATCTTCACAGAAACGCATAATTTCGTTCGTTCATGGTTTGAAAGAGGTTTATAGCATTCGTACCCTCCATGGTTGTTGACCAAAATTGTTGTTGTTGCAGTTGCTGACATTCGACCTCTTTTATAAATTACAAAATATTTTCTCGCTAGTCGAGGTGAAAACTTGTATTTTGAACTCGAGAGCAAATGTTTTTTGTTTCGTGCCTTTGAAATCCCTCGCTAGCTCGGGATTTAATATCGGCACGTGCAACAAAACATCGTTATGCTCACTTGTTGAACAAATAACTATTATTTGTTTTATTGTCCTCTATCCAAGTAAATACATTTTATTGTGATTTTTGCATGGAGGGTGACCCTAACATATTTCACCATTTTGTTCTTTTTTCAAAATCGCTGCGCTCAATATAAGTTACAGGTTAGGCTCAAGATTCCTATTTGTATTAAGTGATAAGTATGTCGATTAATTAGAATAGCATTTAGAATAGAAGCATTTATTTCGACACACACACATATACATGAATAGAAATCATACAAAACTAAATAAAGAACAAGGAGATTTAAACAAAATTACACAAATGGTGGGCGTCAAATCTAGTTTTGCACCTATGACCCTGTGTCGAAATAGATGTTGACTCAGCATGTGCTGAGTGGTTGCCGCTTAGCGCTGTTTTATTATTTTAATTAGTAGCTACCTACCCATAACACAAGCTCTGCTTAGTTTGGGCCAAGATGGTGCTATGTGAATTGTCCAATATTGTATATTTTATCAAACTCTTTACTTGTTTCAGGTGCTCCAAACTCTAGAAGGTCTGCGCAAGAGCCTCCAACAGCACTCGGCTTTACTTGCCGTTCAGAGGACCAGACTTGACTCCCTATAATATTGTCTCCCGGCCCTGCTAATCCTTTTCTGTACCCCTGTGACGAGTGGCGTTATTTTGAATTCGAAGAAAGTTTTCGAGATTTATCTTTTATCTCGCTTACACATACAAAAAAGAATAAGACGAGGCTAAAATCGAGTTCGTATGAAACTATTCAACCGCTGTAAAATTAGGAAAAATAGTTCTTTTCTATCCGGTAGAGGCGCTGCAAGGTGCCAAATGTATGGAAAAAGTCGAATCGAGCTCTCGATTACTTTTATCGAATGTTGTTAGTACGAGCGGATGCTCGTACTAAGGGTGCAATACCTCGGTACCTACCTCGTTTCGTCAAAACAGAAACTTTAAATAGAAACAAAACACGACCTGCTCTGAGAGTCTCTTTCCTAAGGGAAAACAAATGAATGCTGTGATCGTCGGACTGATGAAATCGGCAAATCAGTCCAGTTTAACCCCTTTTCTAAATTAAAAACTAACCTAACCTCCTTACGTATAGACCCATCTTTGCTATTCAGTGTACCTATTGTTGCATTGTTTTATTCTGGAGTTGGCATGCCAAAGATAAAACAAACTCTTTTGTAGGGACTCTTAGCTAGAGAGGTTTATACGAGTAGGTTTATGTAAGGTGGCTAATTTCCATCGAGCACATAGGTACCCAATAGAGAGGAAATGTCATTTATTTTGTTTAGGCAAAAATTCCGTCAAATCACAGCGGCGACCACTGCACTCCGATTGGCCGACTCAAGTCAAGCATCACACTCGAGTAGCAAATATTTTAATCGATATCGATAGTCAATGTTATAAATTAGGAGCGTCGCGAAAATTATTTAGGTTAATAATAGTGAATTTAGGATTTTTAAAAAGCAAACAATTAAATACGTGTATTGAGCATATAGATGATAGAAAGAACGAATTATAAAGGAAGTTACCATTAATAAGAATCACCACGGGAGTACATAGGGCATCTTTATTATCGCTAAGAGCAATCTCTTTCGATAATTGAATATAAATGAGTATTGTAAAAAAAAACACGTACATTTTTTACCATAACGATGAAATAATATGCTAAATCCCAGTTGTTATAAAAGTCACACTGATCAAATAACTTAATCAAATTGATAAATTTTAATTACTTCTTGTTATATCGGAAGTATCGATACATTATTTTATTATGTCTGTACAGTGTCTGTATAGCGAGCGAGAGTTGACATTGTATTAGTGAAAAAACACTGATCAGTTTCGGAATTCGAAAGACCATATTTCCTCTCTATTGGGTATGTGCTCGATGCTAATTTCTCACTTGCCCGTATCTGAAACGAGCACATGTATACATAAGCAATGTATGTAGACAATTTGATAGTGTCCTTTTTGACATGCGTATTTGTAAGAAGCTGTTTTGTACAAAACCGTGCAAAATTTTGTATCTACGCGTTGTTAGAGTGAATGAATGGGTGAATTTGTTATACCGATTTGTTTATCAATTTATCTAGTCAGTCTAGTATTTTAGTTGTTTTGTATCTAGTCAATATTTAAACTGTTTAGTCTTAACCTAGTCCTAGTAGCTAATAGATCGTTTAGTAATGCGTCTTATTTGCCACAATTAAGTGTTATTAATAAAAGTAATATATTTCCAAATGACCGTGGCAGGACACTAATTAGTGCCAAAACGTTATCATTTATGCAAATAAAAAACGAAAACGAGGATGACTTATGTTAAATTACCTCCGTTGTTTTCATTCTTTATCTTATGTTTTGTATAATTGCAAGTCAGTTGAATCGGCAATTACTTTTTGAATTTAACTTTTTTGATACCTGTTATTATGTTGGCAATAAGATGCAAGCGGTCGGTATTTCTTCCACTTTATACTTTTCTAGTCCCTCCATAAGTTTGTAGCGTAGATTCCGTATTGTATGTAGTTGTTATCGTTAAGGCGAGGCCAGTATCTTCCAAATATAGCCATATTAGCGTAATTTAGTGATAATCCATGGCTTGGAATATAAAATCTTGGGATACCTTTAGGTTTGACTTTGACTCTTAACCCTTAATTGCTTTCTTTGGCTCTTTCGGACCAAACGATACTTTGACCTTTATAAACTTCTCAAATTATGGTAAGGTCCTTAAACCTGCTTAGATATTCCAAGATTATTCAGTATCCCAGCCTCATATTACAGGTTAGATGTTTCAACTAGGACAACAATGTAATCGGTAAAAGTAGTCTCTGTAGGGGTTTCGTTTCATAGTAACTTTTATTTATTTCATTGTGAATTCATCAGTTGCATAGATTCACTGTTTTTAAATAATCTTTTTTATCCATTCTTTATTGCAAGTTTTGTTTACCTTTGCACCTTTATTTTACCCGTGTCTTTAAAACGTAGAACTATTTTATGAATAGTTATTGTGTGGTATTTTTTATGTAAGTACCTGTTTATTGTCTACACGGTATTGTAGAGTTTTATTATTTTTTAAGTACCTGCTTCCTATGTCAGGGATCAACTTGTTAACATTTACGTAAATATAGAATATCCTGAATTTTCTAATTTTTGAATAATATATCAAGTAGCTAAGTCCCTACATTAATATCGCAAAAATTTTTAAAATTGATATAGATTGTTATACGACCAACAAAATAAAAGGGTTAAATAAAAGTTACTATGTAACAAGATTCCTTGTTCTCGTAAATTCTGAAATTGTCAATACGTAAAAAAATTAAAAAAAAAACCGTTGATGATGGCGCCTTTGTGGAACCTTAGATCGTATGGTACGCTTGAATCTGTCAAAATTTACGAGAAAAAGGGTTAACAGCGGTCTCAATATAGGGTAAAGCGGAAGCGGTGGCCACGACATTCCAAGACTGCGTTATATCATAATTTATACGATGTTTACTCGTTGTACCTAGGTAGATACTCTTAAAAGTATTCATGTTAATATGTACTTACCTAATACGAACATAATCTGCAATATAATAATATACCTTTAGGATTGTGAGAATTTATAAATCACATTTACCCCAATTATCCCGATGTTACGTAATGTTGCTCATTACCGAATATTTCCTGTTGAAATATAATATTTTTGTTGTATCTTGTTGAATCCAATGCTCTCGGCAAACATTTATGGTGGCAAAACGAGGCCAACCTGAAGCTGGCTTTTTTGCCCTTCACATTTTTGAAACTCAGTCGAGTTTTTTTAATTCCCTTTTTCTTATAATTTTGTTATCCATGTAGAGTGCGTTCTTTATGACAGCGCTCATAATGTAAATATTCAACTTGTTTACCTATTGTAAGTATAAATAAGATTTATACGTTTAGTTGAATTTTCATTAAAACATTGATTATGATGGTAAAAATGTTTTTTTTTTACGAATACTTAAGCCGGGTACTGATTGGTGTTACGTACGGCTATTGTACCATTCGCAGCAAGCATGATACTCGTACGTTACGCCCCGTGTGCAAAATCCATCTCGTTGCTCGTTGCAAGTGGCTTCTTTCCCCGTACTGACTGCACGAACGCTCGGTGTGTAACACGTTACGTTACGCCCCGTAACGCCGGTCAGTACCCACCTTTAGAGGGGCTCTACCAATTTTATTTACCTCCTAGACTTTCAACAAGATTGCGCTAAACTGTGCTTAAACATAAAATTATTGATGATAACAAACGATATTATTATGTAACACATAGTAATATCGTTTATTTATACATATTAATCGTCTGTTTATTTATATAACAATAATTACTAAGATTACGGTTGTTTTATAATCAGTTAATAAAGATGTACATATTTATATTACATTAAATGACGGGTTTTATGCGTATCGTCAAAACTGCTTTTCGTCATTACCCAATTATACTAATATTGATGGCTCTCTGTTATTTAGTCATAAATGAAGCTCTAATAGAGGCGTAAATGTACAAAAATACTTCCCTTCCACTTCTGGAGAGCCAGGGATTTGAACCCTGGACTTTCAGCATGCGAAGCAGACACTCTACCACTGAGTTACGTCCCTGGAAGGGAAGATAGAAAAATTAACAGCTTATCACTGCGAATGTCTCGTCTCGTCTCGTTTCTTACGTCAACGTTACCAATGTACCTAAAGGTTTATTGGTGGTATGTCCTGCTTGCGAGTAGATAATGATAATGGTTCTTACCAGTTGAAAGTTTGAGAAGGTAAAATCAAAAAGGTAGGTACCTAAGCTATTACATAAGTGTCATAATGGAATCAGGAACCGCCATGTCAGTGGCAGATCAAAGTGCAGTGAAGTACTTCATTGGCTTGTCCATTGAACGCTAATTTTGATCCTCAACGACCCCGCTTTGTTGAAGTATGTAAATCATATTTGTTTTGAAACAATTCGAACAACTGCTGGACTTTGCTTTGGTTAAAGTGGATTAAAATTTTAATAAACCTACTTTCTTAGGTCACAGTTGAAAATAATTTAAAAATCTCCTCCTTTATTTTAATCACCTAAAACACTTAAATAAATAATAAAAATATTTATTTACCATAAACCCATAATTTAAATAACGGTGCCAGTGGAACTTCAACTAAGCAACTAAGTAAAGTATTAATAACGTAGGTACTTAAACTTAACGACATACGAAGTAAATTTTTGTGCCGAGTTTATTTGTATGCAACTATCATTATTATTATAATGAATTGTTTCCAAAATAGCTGATCAACAAATCATGGCTTAATAATTTTCATTAGAACCTGTAAAATATTCACAGTAATTTCCTTTGTTTGCTAGCGCTGGGAGTTTGTCTAAATAAAAATTTGCACACTGTTTTTTGGCAAAAGACGTCAACGCATGTTCCTTATAGTTGAACTAAAAAGTTTCAGCAATAGCGGAAATAACCATCATGGCCGTACTAATAGAATAATAATAATAATACCTTTCCAGCCATAAGATATTATTTAAATAAAAAGGTAGGTACAGAAATAGGACGGAACAGGATCATTATTTTAAGCGACTTAAAACAAGGCGTTTTTCAATACTTACCGATTTGTTTTTTAGTTTTGTCTTACGTTGATTCCATTTTGTCACAACTGAGAATTAGTTGGTGATAAGATCCATGAGGAGTTGACGAAATCAGATTGAAATGTTGCCAAAGAGCAAATTAGATTGTTTGATAATCAGGTGGTTAATTAGCTATTTCTAGTTACCTATATATACATATGACTAAGAATGAATAATTTGGCAAAAGATTTATAAACCTTCGTTGAGATATTTTCAAACAAAAAGACTAATTTGTCGTCCAGTAAATAACGGCCACCGTTATTGTGGCAATCTAAAAGGGTGTGCTTACGTAGTGAAATGACGCTGTGAACTTTGTGGTGTGCTGAAGTGATCGCACACAACTATTACTAAGTATTGTTTTATTATAAGTATACGTCAGCTAGTGTCAATTACGTCAATCAGGGTTTACATTACCTGTCAGGTAGATACCTACTTAGCAGGTAACCCTTCGATCAGCGAGTCTAATGGATACGCTATAAGACCTTCTTTGTATAACCTCATAAACGTTTATAATTTGTGTTTGACCAACATTTTTCATCGATGTCTATGTCACTTTGTAAGCCAATAAACTAAATTTTGCATAATCAATGCACAAAGTAACGAGAAGATACATCTTTAAAATACTTATTATACTAGCTGAATGTACGCGGCTTTACCCACGTGGTCAATTTAATAGTAAATTCTTACGAGAAACTAAAACTAAATACTTCAAACTAAAATCAAATTATAAAATTAAAACTTGGGTGTAGGTATAGGTACATGTTTTCGCAGCTGACTGTACCTACCTAACTGATTTTATTATAATACTATTAATATTTTCTCATAAATCATAATTAAGGTTTTTTATAACATCCGTAAATTATTATTGTTTACCGTACTGAATAATAACTTTGTATAAATACTATAATATAACTTTGCCTAAAATCTCACTAATAAAATTAAATCTTTGAAAAGTGTGAAATGTACAAAATATATATATACTTTAATGATTATCTGAAGTGTCACAATACATCTGAAGGCATAGTTACTTAATACATTATGTTTTTCATATATTTTATCTACACATAACTCTTAGTCCCTTTGATGGGTGTTATAAAAACACATGGCATCTGTCGGAAAAGTATAATTAAATTTAATTAACCAAAGTATTTTGATGATATCGATAAAATTCAAATACTTACTTACAATGACTACATCAATAGCAAATTTATGTCAATATAACCAATATTTGACGCTTATACAATGTCGATCTAGTACATTTTGTATGGCATCACCAAACTCGATGGGCATCACGTCTCCTTTATAGACTAGATTTTATTCTTGATGAGGTAACCTATCTAAAGGCGGAAACTTACGTGTCGTGGCATGTCGTGATGTGACAGAAGCATATCGGTTTCAAATGTACAGTCGACAGAACGCGCCACGACACGACACGGCCTACAAATATGTCTCCAACCACACTAGAAGTATGAAACTGTTATGCTTCTGGCGCGTCACGACACGCTACGACACGTCAGTATGTTTCCGCCTTGAGCTTCAGTACACAGCACAAATAACCCTCCTTCTTGAGCAGTCGAGTAAAAAATTAAGCAAATAGAATACAATATCAAATTCTTCAAAAATAGAGTGAATAAGTTCCTTCTGGGAAATCATGCTTCATGCTTGGCCACGTCTTTATTTTTTTGTGAAATATTGATCAAAAAATGCTCTACGATTTTCAATAAATAAATTAAAGAACACTAGAGAAGTTGGTTCTCTGTTTAGGAGGCAAAGCGTGCGAATATAACCGTAACCTAGAGGTAGGTAGCACTCGTACCACACTCGTAGTCTTGCCGTAGCACAGGCGTAGCATGGTCGTAGAATTTTATAGCTCGAACGTAGCTGTCATGCTCTCACTCTCTGCCATCTACCCAGATGGCGCTCATCCTAGCGTCTACCTAAGACTATGACTAAGCTATTCTGTGCCAAGAGAACGATTTTACCTGGAAAAATAATAATTTTGATCTTCTTAATACATAAAAGAAGCGATTTTCTGGTAACAACGCCCAGCCCAAACCGCTGAAGCTAGAAAGCTTAAATTTAAAGAGAAATTTCCCGCTAAGAAGGGATTTCTGGAAATTCCATCCCAATGGGGGTAAAAAGGAGGTTTTAAGTTTTTTTTTTTTTTGATATTTTTGTAACTCTTTAAGCCCAATTAGCTTGAAACTTACAGAGAATACTAAGAATACAAAACTATTGAATACATGTTTCATGATTATTCAAAATTTTCCTGAAAATGGGGTAAATCGGATTATTAACGTTTGTGATTCGTAATAAACTTTATAGTAAATAATGATTACGTATTTTTTATTTCTACAAAACTACCTACCTCTAGCTAGGGGGTGTGCAATCAATTTCCACGTGGGCGAAGCCGCGGGGCGCAGCTAGTTATAAATAAAATAATTTTAGCACATACCGCATTTAAATTACTATAGTCCAATTCAGAATCTTAGATAATTTATGTAAACAAAGAAATGTCATGATATGTCACTGTCATAATGACAAGTCAGGGGTAGAAATCATTTTTTTACCATGGATCACTATTAGTAGTGATGGCGCGCGGTTTTGCTTGTGCGATACGAAAGATACCCTACCTGTGGATACGGCATTGTCGCGGCCTCGTTTCCCAGTGACCGTAAGGAAATACAAATAAAACAATATAAATAATTAAATATTTTTATTGCTTAAAAAATTTAATATTATTCTGACATCTCAGAATCAGAATTGGATTCAGAATCGGATTCTGAATCCGATTCTCTTAAATTTATAATAAATCTATCCTGTACATCATCAATGATGTGGTTTAATTGGTACATTTCATTTTCAACTTTTTTTACATGGTTGATGCAGTTTATCCATTTTTCGGGTGTCACCTCACTCAAACCTTCCTCTAACAATTTCTTTACTTCAACCATTTTAAATGTTTTATTGTTTCTTGCGACGTGCCCCTTTACCTGAGCCCACACTAGCTCAATAGGGTTGAGCTCGCAGTGGTAAGGAGGCAGTCGCAAAACGGTGACACCCGACTGGGCAGCCAGCTCATCAACCACATACTTATTATACTGTGATTTATTTTCTCTTACAATTTTCATTAATTGAGCCTTGATCATAGTTTCTACATAGGCAATATTTTTAGAGCAGAGCCATGCCTGTATGTCTGCTTTTTTCCAGGCAGTAGTAGGGGTTTGCTCCATTTTCCTACTATGGTATGGAGCATTATCCATAACGAGCACAGAGTTTGATTTTAGTTTAGGAAGAACCTGCTTAAACCAATCCTCAAAACACTCCGCATTCATTTCTTTGTGATAATCCTCAGAATTTTTTTTTGATTCAAACAGGAGCAGAGCTCCTTCTACAAATCTTTCATCACTTCCGATGTGGCTTATTATAAGTCTTTTCCCTTTTCCTGAAGGAGCCTTCAGCCCTGTGGTTAGCCCCTCCCGAAAAGCGTCTTTTGAAGACTTAACTTCGGTGTCCACCCAAACTTTGTTGACTGTAAGGCCTAAAACAAAATAATGAATGGCAGATTATTATACACAACAACTTATTAATAAAACAATCGGATTTATAATCAAAAGTACATAATAATGAATGACAAAATCACAATCATAGGTAATTTTAACAATATTACCTTCATTAAGCCAGGTCTCGTCTTGGTAGTAAATAAACTTTCCATCCATGCGATGCTTCTTTATGGATGACAAATACTTTTGTCGCCACAGAGTTATATCTTCCCTATCAATCAAACAGCTGTTGCGTTTTCGGCTGGTGTACTTAAACTTTAAATGCTTTAGTACTTTTTGAAGTTTGGTAATTGACAGGTTTGGTAAGTTTGAGTCCTCATTTACAGCTCGCAGGACCTGAAATATTAAAATTATTTTGAATAATAGGAAATGTAAGACTTATCCTATCATAACACTAAATCCATCGCTCAGTGCATCGTGATTGATATGAGAGGTATTTATAAGTTCAATGTTGGTCAACTTGCGGAGCTATAATACATATAATTATTTATTATCCACTCAGAATTGCAATAAAAGTCATTTCTTTATGAGAATTTGGCTCGGTTATATTTAAACATTAAACTAATCATACCCCCCTTGTTTGGAGGGAAGCATGTTCAGCAGTGTACATTATGAGTGGTGAAAGATAGGTAGGATTATTATTACTGTGAGACATTGCCCCTACAAACAATGGTTCAGTGGGTACCTAATAAATAAGCAACTAAACTCTTACCTTTGCTACAGTAGGAATCTCATTTCTACGATAAAACTGGTGAACAATCCGTCTTATTGCTGAGTATGAAAATTCGTCCACTTTTTGTAAGAAGTTGGTTTTCGGACCATCTTTTTTTGGAGAACTGAGAGTGCCTGTTGTTTTGCGTTCTTTCAATATTCTTTGCACTGTTATTACAGAGAGTCCCAAAAGCTCGGCCGTTTTTTTCGCACAAGCTCCAAGTGACCAGACTTTACCCTGTGGCCAATTTTTATATGTATTTTTGTATACATTCATCACCATAAGTTTTTCTGTAGCACTCATAGATTTCTTCGGACGTTTTTTTTGTGGCGACAGATAGTCACTTGTTGACGATGTCGATGGACCCGGCATCTCCGCCGTCGGCGGCGCGAGCGCGGGTTGAGGTTCCATGTTGTGTGAGTGTGACACAACAACAACAACAATACAAGCACAACAACAACAACAAGGTTTAAAAGTTAACAAAAACTGATAACAATAACAGACAACGATAATGTCAAAACGAAAACAAAACAAAAACTCAACAACGCACAATTGCACACGAGCAGCGAAAAAGGAACACATTCGACTTCGGCGGACGAGAGGCGAATGAAATGAAATTACAATGCAAACACGAAATAAAATGGCGTCTAATGTCAAAATGCGAAAATTGTTTCGAACTTCTGTGATTTACGCCCATTTTACTCCGGTAATACCAGTGTCATAAAATATTTTCTGCTAATATTTCTTCATCATTTTATAACTTTGTTAAACAAATGAAATAAAATATAATATGTAGCACAAAACCATTGCTATTTTCCATTCTATGGATATTGATTAGAAAATAAACCCTACCATAAGTATTTAGAAAAATTGAGTAATCTTCTATGAACTTCTATTTCGAAACATTTTTTTTGATATTCAGAATCTTAGATAATTTATGTATACCTTTGTTTACATAAATTATCTAAGATTCTGAATTGGACTATAGATAAATTATCATATTGCCTACTATTTCTAAAGCTCGATTTACACTTCAATAAGTACAGTAGCGAGTCAAGAACTCAGACAGTTAAGTATTAAGTAGTAAGTTGTAAGTAGCGTCCAAACGGGCGGCGGAGTGAGTAGTCATAAGTTGCCGAGAAGAAGACTTGTCGCATTTCGCGTTGTTTTAATCGAGCACTTTACAAATTTATGGACTTTACTAAACTCGCCCGACTACATGCCGCCGCGTCGGCCAGTTAAGTTGGCGGGGCGCGGGAGACGCGAGAGAGGGGGCTACTTCGCATTGGACTCGCCAAAAAATAGGATCGCGATCTATTCAACTCAACTTAATCAACAACTTACTACTTAACTCGCTTTTGCCGTTCAAACAACATTATCAACTTAACTCGCCGATGACGCAAGTTAACTCGCTACTGTACTTATTGAAGTGTAAATCGGGCTTTAGCATCTGACATCATATAGTAGTTGGTTGTCTATGATACCTACAACCGGATTTAACAGGTAAACACAAATGAGAAAACATAACAAATCTAATAAAAAACAAAAGAGCACGCACTGTCATCATCAGTTTATCTGGTCCTATTCATGGAAACTTTTTGCAACAGCTTGACGTAAAAGAGTTGCGATTGATCAAATAGTTAGCACGCAAATACATAAACTGCGTCACGAATACTTCAGTATTTTCCTAAGGTTCTATTATTTATTAGTTATTGATACATTCATACATGATTTTTTTAGTGCAGAGTTCCTTAACCTACCTACCTCTATGAAATTTACACAATTTGTAAGCATTAATCGAGCCTACTAACTACTAGATGCAAAAAGGATTAGCCAGTTTACTCTTAATTCCTAACAACCTATGAATACATTCAGTTGAGCATGAACATCTTCTGATAGCGCAGTACACTTGGCACCGATACTATAGGTACTAATATTATAAATTCGAAAGTAACTCTCAATGCAAAACTAAATATCCCCTCAGGTATTATACGAAAAATATGTTTAAATAACTCTATATTATTACATAACCCTACTGACATTGCAAATGCATTCAATTACTTCTATATAGATAAAATAGTACCAATCTAATCCTCATGCATAAACGTAACTTCAAGACTAACTAGCCAAAGTTACTCTATGTACATGCAGCCTTGCATACCAACTGATGTTCTTTAATTAATATTGTACCATATTAATACAAACAGTATCACGACATATCCACGCAGGTTCTAAAATTAGTAGCTGGAATTATATGTAAGCTAATTAGCCATATTATAAATTTGAGCATTAGCGCTGGTGTATTTGAGCATTAGCGCTGGTGTATTTGAGCATTAGCGCTGGTGTATTTCCAGACGCATTAAAAATCTCCAATATGGAACCTGTACATAAAAAACAAAACAAAGAATGCATGGGTAACTATAGGCCCATATCTCTGATACCAGTTATTTCTAAGATATTGGAAAAGCATATATATAAATCGCTTTATAACTACTTAGAATCTAATCAAGTTTTATGTAGTGAACAGAAAGGATTCAAAGAAAATAAAACAATTAACATGGCGATTTACGATTTTCTACAACTTGTCACAAAAAATGTTAATAACAAAACCCCCGTCTGTTCAATCTTCTGTGACATGACACAAGCATTTGCTTATGTTAGACATGACATTTTATTTTGCAAACTTGAAGTATAAAGTGTAAGAGGATATACTCTACAATTGATCAAGTCGACCCTAAGAAAAGAAAACAGTTTACTAAGATTACCAATATTAATTATAAAACTACTGAAAAACCTCTCACGAGAGCGGATTGTAAAGTATGGCGTCCCCCAGGGGAGTGTGCTAGGCCCTCTGCTATTTATTATTTATATAAATGATCTACCAGAAGCAACCACTCATCCAATATCACTATTCGCCGATGATAGCACGGTTACTGTAGCTTGTAGGAATACTGACACTTATAAAAATGACATTAATTTAGCTTTGACATCTATTATAGTCTATAATAGATGTCAAAGCTAAATTAATTAATATATATAAATTAATTAATTAATATATTAATATAAGGTTAAATAATAACAATCTTAAAATTAACATAAACAAGACAAAGATCATACATTTTAGACAACGCTATAATCCAGCTGTTGCAGCTGCAAAAACGATTTACATATATTACAACAATAATGAAATCGAAGAAGTGGAAAGCACAAAATTTCTGGGGTAAATATTGACAAGAAACTGAACTGGAAAACTCACATAAATTAGCTCCAATAGTGGACACCTTACTAATTACGTATCACGGTATAATTGCCTCTAATATTAAATATGCGATAATGTTTTGGGGGAATTCGACAGATGTTTTAAAAGTTTTTAAATACCAGAAGCGCTGCTTCCCTTTGTCTGTGGCGGTAGTTTTGCGAAAAAAAGCGCGTGTGTGGGGGCCTATTCTGAGAGCCCCGCGCGATAGCGGCGCGTGTGAGTAAAATGAAAATATCTTTAAAAGGTTTGTAGGGAGCTATAGGTATAACTTTTATTGTTATAATCACCTCCACTTCAGGTTTAAGACCAGTTTTATTTTGCGATGTGTTAATAATTCTAACTTGAAAGCAGAGTGAGCTACTTTTTTTCCAGGT
This sequence comes from Eupithecia inturbata, assembly GCA_963662085.1. NCBI lineage: Eukaryota > Metazoa > Arthropoda > Insecta > Lepidoptera > Geometridae > Eupithecia > Eupithecia inturbata. Next base: position 4,811,438 of record OY759177.1, read on the forward strand.
TTTGTACAATAGTCGTTGTGAATAATTAAAAAAAACAGTTAATCATACAAACTGTTATATTTTTATTACAACTATATGTATTATATGTACACATAATAAATCAATTAAAAAAACAAGCCTTGCCGTACATTTATTCCATAAAACAAGGTTTACAAAAAGTGGTCCGAGCGCCAAAAATCGAACTTCTAAAGCTTGATCAACTTGTTACGCAAATTCCTCAGGGTTATTTGTATACAATAACAAGGTGGTTAATAAATAAATAAAAAAGCAAAAACAAATTTTATTAAACAAAACACAAAAAAAAATCGACTTTAAAAGTCTGGTCCACACATAAGGTAATTAATTATGCAATCAGACTTTTAAATTCGATGCCACAATGTTTAGCCTTAAAGTAACCGACTCTTGTAAACCCTTTGTTCTTAAGTTTAAACTGTTGACTCTACCATCACTGTATATTTTAGAGACAGCTAAGTTTGTCAAGAATAATCAAAATCTCTTCGGTCGACCTTCGGATTTCGTGGTCCGCAATAAAAGGCGTGACAAAAAAAGTTAAAAGTTAAGTTAAGTTAAGTTCTTTCACATAAATGTTATTAAGCTGTTAATTAATTTTTAATTTTTTTAACTGACAAAGTTTTTCTGCTTCATGATGACATTCTTTATTTTTACAAAAATAAAAAATTATTTATTAACAACAAAATTAACAATTAGGCATACATATTAAAAATTTTAAAACTAAAGAGTTAACTATAATACGTGTGTATGTCTGTTGGATTGGCTACGGCCCCACGCTAGGCTCATGGCCCGTGTCGTGGGTACCCGTGCACGAATAGTCAGAAGATTAACTGGTTCCTTTTAAATTGCTGTTATCCAAAATTCATTTCAAGTTCAGTTTTATATTAAATTGTTATTATTTTTGCACAGACATTGACTCACATAGATATAAAAACACTTGTACATGTATTTCAAGCAATAAACGATGCTTTACTTTACTTTACTCTGTCTGTTTATCTGTCTGTCTGTTACCTTTTCACGCCTAAACAGCTAAACGGATCTTTATGAAATTTGACAGGGAGGTAGACGGTATCCCAGGGACGGACATATGCTACTTTTTTTCTCGGTAAAGTGCGTGCGAAGCCGCGGGCAGGAGCTAGTAATTTATATTTAAGAAAACCATGACACTTTTTAAGTGGTCCTCGTGTTTTTGATTTCTATTAGTTACCTGTATTATATTTAAGCTACGTACCTGTTTTCATACTGTGTACTGTTGTATCAGAATCAGAATAAACGTAATTTATCACCTTACATTTATTCATTGGGGATTATGCTACATTTATAGCCAAATTTTCGACCACGGCGGCGGTCAGTCTCCACGGAAATTAGCCATGTCCTCAGGGCTTTAAATCATAGTGCCCTTCAACAATATCTAGATAATATCTAGCCCGAAGCTAAGCAGAGCTTGTGTTATGGTGTACTGGATAACTGATATACTTAATACAATACACTATATTATACCCCTTATCCAAAATGATCCTCTAACTTAAAACAGTTGCTAAGCAGCGTTATTACTCACTCTGACTTATGTCAATAGAAGAAGACAGCAATGCTCAAAGTTAGCAGACTATTATGAATAAGGGAGGTTATAGATAAATATTTTTTATTATACATACCAAATATCCAGATTTCCATCATCCAGAACACCTGGAGAAAATATCTGCAGATTGTATAAACATTTGTCCCGAGGCGGGAATCGAACTCGCAACCTCCTGCGTCGCAGGTGGACGTTCTCTCCCGCCGCGCCACAGAGGTCGTCATCAATACTTTGATTGTGATTTTCAGAAGATGACAAAGAGGCGTGCCAGCCAATTTCTGTGACAGTCTCTACCTCTAGGACAATTATTCTAATATCTTTGAAATTCTCAAAGACCCTGACACCCAGCGATGTACTTGAAACTATATAAAATAGAGATTTAAGGATTAGAAATCTCATTCATTGCATGCATTGCCGACAGGAAGCTCTAATATACCGCACATCATACGATCCGTCTTTATGTGTCTAGAATAGGCACAGAATGGTCTTGACAAGGCTATCTTGAATAAACTAGCTAAAGTACATTTTCAGCATTTCGACTCGACAACGATAAACGACTTCTGATAGTTTTCAACGGAAGGTTTGCATTGCACGAGACCCACCGATATCGCGAAACGTTCTCCCTAGGATTTTCAATTCTTGTTACAAATTTGCGAATTTTTTTACGTAATTCTAGAATATGTTAGGTATACCCATTAGGTTGACGATAGATGTGTTATAATTAAGGTAGCATAAAATAATGCTCATTGCAGTTTGCAAGACGAAAGATATCGGTCGTGGCGTTTATTTTCGGATCTAATGATACCTTGAACCAGCCGAAGCTGGTAGCGGCATTATGCTGAGTCAGGGACCTTTTTGGCCCTTTAAATAGGTAACACACTGCGTTATCTGTTTTTTATCTATAATCCTATGTGTTTTTTTTTGTACTTGTTTAATAATGTAATGTGTCTTATATATTAATGAGTCCAAATGCTTTCTTTCTTTCTTCCTTTAGATCCCTTACTTCACAAAAACTGTTCAAATTCAATGAATTTGATACATCAAAACATCGTTGGTGCACTTGTACCAAGCCGTTTGTGAATATTGACTTTAATAAGGATGTGGGTATTCTGTTGTACAACATTTGATGCGCGTTTAGAAAGTTCTAGGTAATATGTACCTTTATGTCACTACCCATAACACAAGCGCTGCTTAGCTTGGGGCTAGACGTTGCTGTGTGGATTCTTCAGCGTTATTTAAATTTTATTTATTTATACAGGTAACAAACATAAATCAAAAACACGGGACAACTTAAAAACTATCATGCTTTTCTTAAATATAAATAACTAGCTGCCGCCCGCGGCTTCGCACGCGTTTTTTAAGTAGTCTATGTCCGTCCCCGGAATAACATTTACCTTCCTGCCAAATTTCATTGAGATTCGTTCAGCCGTTTAGGCGTGAAAAGGTAACAGACAGATAGACAGACAGACAGAGTTACTTTCAAATTTATAATATTAGTATGGATGTGTTGGTACATATATAATTATTTAATGTCAACTTCAAAGACAAAGATTTACTTCGTTAAACATTATAATTTACTACATTATAAGGAGAGATAAATAAATAAAAATCCATGCCGCCCTATACTTTACATAAACAGGCACCTGCCTAGGAACGAGTTGGTGCTTGTAATTAAATTATGTACTTACCTATTAAAACCAAGTAGGTACCTTCTTACTGTTAATAATTATTTTTCTTTTTTTTTTATCTATTTTTTTCTATTACCGGTATCCTTACACGTGTCTTTAACATGTTATGGTAATATTGCGTACAAACTACAATTGACTTAATTAAATCAAAAACTATTGCATATACTAGTAAACCTATAATTAACCTAGTACATTTTTATTTTACTGCCTTCTTAAGAGGGCGCAATGCGCGTCATTTTGTGGAAAGGATAGGCATAGAATTTCGCGTTCATAGGAGCGGGTCAGAGCATACTTTTTGGAACAGCAGTGGCGGGGCGTAAGCGCTAAAATCAACTTTTTGGTTATTTACAAGAAAACTACACAACTTATAAAGAAACTGGTTCCAAACCAAATAATTAGTAATATAATAACCTACGAATGAAAACATAAGTAATTTCAATCGACCGCAGCATTCCTGAGACCTCGACCAAATTATGTGCGAAACAGTGCACTTTCATGTTTTTTTTTAACGTAATATTTTTTTCTCAATAGTTTTTACAACGGGGATCCCGTGAGTACTGAGATCTAGACCTAGTTTGATAACCAAAACTATTAGGTTCGCCCATTAAGAAGCAATATTTGGTAGTATCCTACCTACCTACGTAGGTAGGTAGGTAGGATACTACCAAATACTTTGAAAACATCCTAGGGAACATATCTGCTAATAGTTATGTTACTCCTATCTATGTAAACGTTGGGCCAACCCAGGAGTACCAATGTATTGAACGCTGACCTCCCTGCTAGGACGAGTCGCATGCGCACGCAGCGTTGCGACATACGCCCTCGCCTCTTGAGGTCCTATTGCGTTGCCCATGTCTAAGTATAATATCCAAGTATTGATCTCTTGGGACCTAGATCCAAGAAAAAAAAAAACATACGAGCCTGTGTTCTATTACTTTAATAGAACACAGGCTCGTATGTTTTTTTTTTCTGAATTGTAAGGACATTAAATTTTCAAGTAAATAAAACTCTTCTCTATAAACTTACTCTAGCATTTTTTTCCGTTTTGGTTTTGTATCTTTTTAGGTTTTTAGAACCACTATTAGAACACTATTTAATGGCCTGACCGCAAATATTTGAAATTTTCCTAACCAGTTTGTACAATTGGGCCGTACAATATATTAATTGTTTGTGGATGTCTGACGTCAAACCAATCTGGTTTTATACGAGCCTCTTAGAAAGAAGAACAGATAAATTTGTTATTAATGGAATATTTTGTTAATACTAGGACAATGAGGATACATACGAGTATAAGTAGGGTTCGTTTGGTTTCAACTTAAACCCTAGACTAGAAGAATTTATGTTTAGATACTTTGCCTCGAATGAGAAGTGGGGCGTACATAGTTGCATTCATTGTAGAGGCTTGTTTCTTTGTATCAATCTTTGTACCAAATATGATTGGTACAGTAAGAAGAACTCAGTCCATTCGAAAAACCCTTTTGTTTTTGGCCAGCGTTTGTTCCTTTGGAAATTTCTTAGAAAACTCGGTTGATATAATCGACTCAGAACTTAAAAACAATAATTTTCTCTAAAAATATCCAATAGAGAAAGTTTGGAGGTCTGTGCTTTTTTCTATATAATATTCGGCTCTCTATGAGCATCAAAAAGCCCCATGAGACAAATGCGAAATACCCTGACAGACAGATCACCAAGTTTTTTTTGTTACTGTATTAACATTTAAAAACGATTGGTTCATGATTTGCCATTTACAGTACAGTTAATTCCCTCGTTTGGATTTTACTTGAAAATATTACGCAGTTAAGTCACACGTCTTAAAAATAAGTTATGATGAGGAAGACAAGATACTTATTTAACTTACGCAGTTTTGGGTTTAACAAAATAAATTAAGTTTGTAAGTTACTGACAGCTAGCGCGATTGTCTATTGTTTTTAGAGTTGCGAAGATCGGTTTCGAAACCCTTATGGCATCGCTTTTTCTGTCCTTTTTTCTGTCTTTAATATCTCAGCAACTACTATAACTACTATTTGTAGATAGGGATCTATATTTTACAGGAAAAATATAGATAAGTCTGTAAGTAGACCGCTTTTTGAAAAATGGTCAAAAAGGGGAGGGATGGTTTTCAAAAGGGAGGGCTACCTCACCGAGTAGTGTATCAAATTTAAGGTATCGGTTTGTACATCTCAAAACAGTTTTTGAAATTCCTGTAGGTTACATACTTTTTGAAACATTTTGATAAAACTCGAAAATTTTACTATTACCCTCTGTACTCCGAAGTTTGTAAACCGATACATCTGAAATGTAGGTAATTTTTTGGTGTTCCTCAACCTTTAATTTTTTGGTATTCATCAAATAGCAAAGTCTCTATCCAGTACCATAGTACATATTGGTATACTTGACAACCGTTCGAAACCCTCGGCGCGCGAGTCACACTCGCACTTGACGGATCTTGCTTCATACAGTTAACCACGCTGACGTTTCAAGTTTCAAGTTCAAGTTTCAAATCGTTTATTAGAAGTAAGTGATTTACATATGTAGTGAACTTAGGTAAACACGCATTTTTACAATGTGTTTAGGTACAATATATTATGTTAAACACAACTTATTGGGGTAATGTGATACCTACTAGAATTTTTTTAACAAAATTATGAAAACAAATACAGCTCAATTATTTTAATTTCATGTACCGAGCTCCCAGGACCTTTTGTCATCCAGATAGTCTACCGATAAGATCAGAGATAGAGTATCTGTACTCACCAATAGAGATACAGTATACTCACAAAAACTGGATTAATTACTGACATTTATTTACATTGCTAATGACTCTTTGTATCAACGAATAGGTCTAAATCGCACATTTTAATTAATTAAATATTGCTTCAGATTTCATACGTACACCATCATCTTATAAGTAATCGAACATTAAGCGAAGCGGAGCTTGTACACGCTACTGATTATATTTTCGAAATCATGAAAAGCCTTATGACGAAAATCTCTTAAAGCTAAGTTCACACTTAAGCAATTCTAGGAGGTAGTCAATAATAAGTACCTATTGGAAGAAGACAATTTCTTGGAGGTTGTGTACCATGAAGTCTCGGAGAAAGTGCAGTGTACCGAGAAGCATTGCAAACGTAGGTACTTAGACAAAGTGGTATGGCGAAAGTGAGCATTGCAACTTGTACACAAATCATAGTAATGTATGGATGCAGACGAAGAGCGATTTAGTTTAAACGAGCTTTGATGACAGATGTCGATTTACTTAAATATCGGGACAAAGTAAGCTAATTATTTACATGAACGGGTCCTACCTCCTCGGTGCAAAGTCAGCTAATTACTTACATAAACAAGTCCTACCTCCTTGGGACAAATTCATCTAATTATTTACACGAATATGTCCTACCTACTTAAGTCAGTAGCCTACTTCCTATTCACAAGCTCATCTTACTTTGCGGGTGGATGAAGTTATATAATAATAAAATAAAAAAAGATTTTAGGTCATAAAAAAGGAAAAGAAGGTTATTTATAAATTAAATTAAATTAAGATACTTACGGTTCCCACTCTGGCGGATATATGAAATGTCCAGCATATTTATTTTTTATATTTCAGCGATATTTTCCTGTTGAGCGATCTTTTGTTGTCATTTGTCTTCAGTAGATAGTATATTACAGCGGTCAGTTATGGTTTACGCAGAAAACCATTACGATGAAAGTACAAGTAACCGAAGGCACAAAGGCATCTGTGCGAAGGTTGCAGTGGTTTAAAAAATTACCATATAGGTACCTCCTCCTCCTCCAAAGCCTATATTGGTCCACTGCTGGACGCAGGCCTCCCCCCGATAAGCGCCTTTTTGGCTTTTATCTCTCTATAGGTACCTACATAATAAAAATATATTGTTATGTATCTGTGAAAACTATTAAAACATCAGTAGTATGATTTTTTTGTCCTTAACTAAGAGCCTGTAAACTACCTGCAAGAACTTAAAAAAAATCTTTAAAATATCCAAGTAACGTTATATCAGACTGAAACTGTTGAAGTATAAACCGTGTCCTTATATGTAAGTAGAGCTAGTTGGTTTTTAGGGTTCTGTACTGAAAGTGTGCGAACGGAATCCACCAAGTTTCTGTCCATATGTCAAAAGGCCTCTTTTTTTATTTACGTAATTCTCGTACTCTCTCTCTCTCGTCTGTCGTTTTTTATTTATGTAATTAATGTAATTAAGAAAGTTGAAAATTTCACAAAAATCGTATTACTATGATGGTTACTATGCCCCCAAACTTCATTTTAACCCTTAGCGTGAGTTTGACTTGACCTTCCTTACTTATTTCAAGAAGGTAATAATGGCTATAATAATGGAGATAAAATTTGCTACGTCTTAAGTCGGCCAAAAACTTTTGCGTCGTCTCGTCGTCGTATGTTATGTTATGATGGAAGGACAAACTGACACACTGTCGTCGCATGATTACATACAAGACTAGGTATAGACCGTGCTTTTGCATCCTACCTTGTTTCTAAACTAAACAGAAGTATAGATTTACTGAAAGGATGAAAGTTTCATTCAGCCCCATCAGTTCAAGAATTTAGACAAAGAATGTAGGCGTCACTAGAAATCATTATAAGGCGTGTCGTTATCAACATTATTTTTCAAGTAGTTTGCGTGTGATTACAAAACTACATTATTTAACCCTTGACTGCAATAATGATCTGACGTAGGTCACATTTAACATTGTCACGTTATGCCGAGGGGCAAATGTCAATGTTTTACTACGTTTTGTTTTAAGTGATACCTTCTCTTCTACCTATTTATTAATTAGATTTTTTTTTTTTGTCAAACCAGTTTTTTTGTTTTTTTGTTAGTACCAGGGCGAGAAATCCGCTCACAGGTTTCTTTTCTCAATTGCGGTCACTAGTGCAAATTGCAAGTTGTGCAGTAGGTAATGATACCGACTTAATGGGTGGGTATGTACCCAACACAAACTTGTTTGCATAATTCATTCCGTATTTGAGCTTCTACTTTTGTTGGTTGTTATTTTTAAGAAGTTGTTTTACGGTCTTATTTTTATAATCAGGGCAGCAAAGATTTTACGGGATTCTAGATTCTATTTTTAGATTCTTAATACCCAGAAAATATGAGACACTATAAAACATTCTGCTCATAAATTAAACTTGAAATCAAGCTTGGGTTTTATAATTAAACCACAGACGTCATCAGGTGTTTTTGGATTAAATTTATTTTTAGCTCCAACCGGAATTTAGAACCTCTAAATAAAGGTTCGTGGTTAACATAGGTTGGTGATTAACATAGGTGGTCAATGGAATGGCTTTGTTGGCAAAAGGGTATTTGTTGGTTTTGCCTGTTGGATCCTATCAATTAGTCAAGCCAATCCACCGATAGAAGCGTGATCTAGAGTTGCTACTCGACAAATTAAAAATTTAATTAAAAAAATTTTTTGTTTATTATTGTAAAATGCGAACTTAAATAGATTAAATACACGTGTCGAGGGTTAAAGGCATTTTATTTATTTAGATTTGAGCTTAGTTCAGAGACCGATCGGTAGATTCAATCTAGTACAACTCCTAAATAAAAAAAAACAAGCACATGCGATTAGATTTTTATTGATCATCAAATACATTATTAGATCGTTATGTATATCTGAATCCTTGACTCATATACCTATGTCTTATTTTAGTTTCTGCGTAGCAGGATTTTAGTGATATAAAAATAACGAATCAGAACTTGTTTAACGTTCATCGTTACCTACGTGGTTTGGCATGTTTGTTTTAAAATAGACTTGTAAACCAGTTCTTACTAGGTAACTCGAGGCAGTATCTATATTTTATAAGGTAGGTATTCGCTGTATTTTTACACAATCCAATTTTATTTTGAAGCCTTCACCCGAATCAATGGGCTATAATAATTAATACACGACATAGTAAAGTATATTTATTTATTAGATTATTTATAATAATATTTACAGATGCACGAAAAAATACAGGTATGTATTTACCAATTTGAACATACGTATTATAGTTAAAAACAATTGTAACTATTTGATTTTTAGGGTTCCATTTTAGGGTTCATTAAGATCCGTTCAGCCGTTTAGGCGTGAAAAGGTAACAGACAGAGTTACTCTCGGATTAATAATATTAGTATGGATTCTTCGCAAAATTTTAATCCGAGGGGCGTGGAGTTGTAGCTAATATAAATCCAAAAATCTTTCAAATCATATCAAAAATTTTTCCAACTTGGGGCCGAATTCTGCTAACCAATCGCTTTACTATCACAATGGTATCGTCGCAGAATCATCCATAGATGAAAGAAACTCCAGTTAGTGCGTGCGCTGCTATTTGCAACGAGAGATTGATACAATGGTTTCACCCTTGACACCGTTGACGCGCGTCCCTCCATCTGTAATTTCTTTCATCAAAGGAAAATGCCAAAATGTGATAGATAGATACATAGATAATTCTTTATTATACCACACAAAGACAGAAAACAATACAGAAATAGATGCTAAGAGTAGACGAAGTACAAAGGCCAGGAGGAAGGGGGAAAGGTACAAGGTGTGTCATTCTGAGACGATACCACTCGTATGGTAAAGCGATTAATTTAGTAGAATTAGGGCCCTTTGTTTACACATAGGTAATCCATACTATCCATACTAATAATATAAATTCGAAAGTAACTCTGTATGTCTGTTACCTTTTCACGCCTATACGGCTGAACGGATCTTAATGAAATTTGGCAGGGAGGTAAATTGTATCCCAGCGACGGACATAGGCTATTTAAAAAGCGCGTGTAAAGCCACGGGCAGCAGCTAGTTAAGTATAAGTGCTAGGTGTATACATACTTATTCACTTGTCATCGTTTGTTTCGAATAAAATTAGTCCATTTAATTTTATTGACGTCAATCATTAATATGCTTGCGCAGGAACCTCAAGACCCCAATTAACTTAAAAAGTACCTGTACTCATGATCTCATGGCGACCGATGTGGCGCGGCGGGCAAAGGTCCGCCTGCGACGCAGGAGGTTGCGGGTTCGATTCCCGCCTTGAGACAAATGTTTGTATGATCTGCAAATATTTGTTCCGGGTGGTTTATGTAATGTATTGTATTAAGTAGGTATATCAGTCATCTAATACCCATAACACAAGCTCTGCTTAGCTTGGGGCTTGATGATGCTGTGTGGAGTGTCCAGCATTTTTATTTTTATTTTATCTACCAGCTGTGCCCCGCGGCTCCGCCCGCGTGTAAATTGATTGCACACCTCCTAGGGGTAGTTTTGTAAAAATAATAAATACGTGTATCATTATTTACTTTATAGTTTATTTATAACGAGTTTTGAGTGAATCAAACCAAGGAATAATAATTTTCCATAGAAATATACCCTTTTTAACACCCTCAGAGGTTACATTTTGAAAATTAGATTAGTCTATGTGTTATTCTAGAATTTAAACTATCGACGTACCAAATTTCATCTAAATAGGTTAAGCAGTTACGGAGATACGTGGTAACAAACATTCACACGAACTTTCCCATTTATAATTATTATTATAGTATGATTTTAGGGTTCCGTACCCAAAGGGTGAAAACAGAACCCTATTACTAAGCCTCCGCTGTCCGGGTGGACAGCGGAGGCTTATTAATTGGGTCCGTCCATCCGTCTGTATCTCATAAACCGTAAGAGATAGACAGTTGATATTTTCTGAAAATTTGTATTTCTCTTGGCTTTGTACAACAGCAAATAATAAAAATAAAATAAATATCCACATTAAAGAGAGCATCCATACAAAAAACGTGTTATTTTTTGGCAATTTTTGCTCTTCGTTTGACAAGGCTGTATCTCTTGAACCACAATAGGTAGACACATGAAACTTTTTATAAATAAGTAACACTTCAACTTTAATAACAATAAATACTAAAAATACAATAAAGTTGAAAGTTTAAAGGGGTCTTCACAAGTGAAAATTTGATGTTCTTTGAAAAAGTTGCCTGATTATTACGGTACTGAATCCTTCGTGTGGGAGTCGACTTGCACTTCGAGTAACAGGTAGAGATTTTTGTCCTGCCTGACCTACACAAGAAACAGATTCCTACTGATCTTCAAGCTTGTCGCAAACCTGGAAAGCACAAAGCACCGCTGTAGCACAGCACATGAATCTGCATTCAAATACGAGTATGGGCTCTGACTCGTTACTTTTAGATGCATTTTATATTAACGTCATCAGATGACAGACAGTTCGCGGACCACTCGTTAGAAGCTTGTTGGAAGCCATTTTGTCACTGTAAAATGTTTCTAAAGATAACGAGATTAAACCCATATTTGAATGCACGTTTTTGTGCTGTGTGGTGTTGGATTAATGAGCGCAGAGCTTCAGGCTGTCATCTCGGGGGGCAGTGGGAGAGTGAGAGGAAACGGGTTCATTACAGTGTTTATAGATTTCCATAGAAACTGTCTATTAGTCTTCTTCTTCTTTGTCGTATTCTTCATCGCTGAAGGTCGTGCCCGTCCTGGAAGGCTTTCAGTGAGACGCTGATGAACCGCTTTCACGTTACTCTGTCTTCGGCCTGTCTCAGGGCTGCAGGCAAAATGAGTCCTGTTATTGCATTAATTTGGTCAGACCAGCGGGTTGGTGAGCGCCTCTTGGTCTTTTCCCTCTATCTTGCCTAGTACAACTAGTTTTTCGAGGTTGTCTGGTTGCCTTCGGGCGATACGGCCAAAATAGCTGAGGACTCGTTGGTAGCAGGTCGTTGACATTCAGTTGGTCGAGAATGGAGTCTGTTAGTAACTAACTATAATAATTAATTGCTGGTATGTATGTATCTGTTTCCGTTGAACGTTGCGGTCGCGGCGCGCGTAAGAATCAACCCCTCCAACTGAGCTTGTGGGTGTCGTAAGAGCCGACTAAGGGGACATACCAGAGGGCAGCAGCTTCCTTCTGTGTATTTTTAACAAATCAAATCAAAACTATTTGTTTCCATAAATACAATAAATGTACACTTAGAAAAGTTCAAATTGTTAAAATTATACACAGACACGGAAAAAAAGTGATATTTATGATTTCTGTCGGTTCGGTATGTAGACTAAAGTAACATAGTTAGTTATTATAGTTAGTTCTGTTTAAATTTAAAGTAACATAACGACGAAGAAACCTGTTAGTTGTTATTTTTCGAGTTGGAGCAAATCCCGTCCCAAGCTTTTCTATCCTCTAGATAATCCGATATTTTATAGTAAGCCTTTTTGCACAGGAAGGTTTTGACAATTTGTTTGAATTTATTTACTGATAATTTTTGCAACTCACTAGGAGTTTTGTTGTAGAAGCGTACCTACGACCTTTAAACATCCCTAATGTGCATGCCAAACGTGGTGGTTACGATTATAAGATTTAATTATAAGATTTAGGATTATTTATATAACTAAGCGACGCGACGCGTTAAACCACAGTAAGTAATAATAAATTCTAAAAATAAAGAGAACCCAGTGCTTAGACAAACCTAACATAGGCTTTAAGGCATTGCTAACCAATTTATGTTAAAAACTCGAATTACATAAAATTAAACATTAATTCTTTGTTTCCTATAATGTGAAAACTAGTTTGATATGTCTTCAGTTGTAAGTACCTACATATATCTAATTCAATGAATGATGTGTGAACGTAATAAGTGAACAATTGATGCGATGATTGCGCGAAACCTCTGAAAATCTGATACAAAATAATTAGGTAAGTACGTGAAGCCTCACAGTAAATTGGACCACAGAAGAACAGTGACGATTCAGAATGTTCACTTAGCAACAACTTACCAATTATTATTTTTTTATTTATATTTGTAAAGCGTTTGGCCACCATCTTACTTAAAAGTAAGTGAAGATGTGGCCTAAGATGGAACACGCTTTCCTAGATCAGAATTTTTAGGTATCTGTTGGACAAGGCCTCCGCCATACGACGCCACAAACAGCGGTCCTGAGCCGCGCCCATCCATCGACTCCCTGTGACCGCTACTATGCTGAGGTATATTATATATTCTTCGTGTCCAATTCCTCTGCAAGGTACATTGTTCGTCGCTAGCTCCAGACAATGGCTAGTCACTTTGATCGGCTGCGCACCGGAAGAGGTCGGTGTACGAGGTGTCATGCCAATAAGATTTCATTTCCTTATTTGATGTCAATTATATTGTTCACAAGCCATCCTTATGTTCAAACAGTACAAATACAGAATGTCGTTCGTTATTCGTAGTCAAATAATCTACCTACCTACCAAACGATTGTAGAGCTGGTAAGCGCTGTATTATTTTTGAAATTTAGATATTAAATTTCAAGTTCAAAGTGCTTTATTTCCTGTAGACCTTACAGGACTCTTGGACACGTCACAAAATTCAAATTACATACAATCAAATAATAAAAACAAATTAGAACATTACACAGAAACGATTTACAAGCCTACATAATTTTAATTTACTGTATTAATTAATTATTATTAATATTTATTAATTTTGCGTGCACTCGCCGGTCGAGTCATCGCAAAATTATTTTGAGTATTTAAACAACAATGTTATTAATATTTATTCCTAATATTTTAGGGTTTCGAAGATCGGAGATCGGTTTCGAAACCCTTACGTCTCAATTTTTTTTTCTTTTTTCCGTCTTTAATATCTCAGCAACTAGAGCAGCAAATAACTTGAAATTTAAAGTAATCATAGATTTCGTGCGCCTGTGCAGATCAAATGAATAAAAAATAGAAACACAATGAAAAGTGAAAATGAACATTCTCAATAGGTACAAATTGTGATGTCGAAGTTTTAAAAGGGACCTACAAGGTCAAATGGGGTATCAAATGATAGGTAAATTTGTAAATTTCAAAACAGTTTTTGAAATTTCTGTAGGTTTAATACTTTTTGAAATATTGTGAAAAAAGTCGAAAAAAACAACTCACCCCCCCTCCTATTAACGAAGTTTTCAGAGCAATCCATCTAAAATGTATATGTATAGCGTTTGTAGATATGGATCTTTATTTTACAGGAAAAATATGGAGAAGTCTGTAAGTAGAACACTTTTTGAAAAATATTAACGGGATACTTATTTATTGATAACCAGCTGCTGCCCGCGGCTTTGCACGTACTTTTCAAGTAGCCTATGCCCGTCCCCGGTATACCACTTACCTCCATGGCAAATTTCATTAAGATCCGTTCAGCCGTTTAGGCGTGAAAAGGTGACAGACAGATTGACTTTCGAATTTATAATATAAGTTATTGATTATTTATCTACCAATTAAACCTATGTGATGACAACAATAAATATATTGAGTACTACCTTCTGCCCGCGGCTTCGCACGCACTTTGCCGGGATAAAAAGTAGCCTATGTCCATCCCAGGGATACCATCTAGCCTACTGCCAAATTTCATTAAGATCCGTTCAGCCGTTTAGGCTTGAAAAGATAACAGACAGACAGTTATTCGAATTTAATATATTAGTATGGATTAAGTATAATTATTATCACATCCACTGCGATCACCAATCCTATAAGCTTGGTGATTATGGCAAAATCCCCTTGTTGGAGGAATGTTCAACAGTGAACGTATGTGCGCGGGGGACTCGAGGTACAAATTTACGCCGACAACATTGCGCAGTGGGCAACATTTTATTAGAAAATTGACAAAATCTGCTCCCGTTCCCACTACTGACCGAAAATGCTGAAAGACAAGAGGAAAAAATAAATAAATAAATCATTTATTTCAGGCAGCATTAGTCTAGTACAGGATGTAAAGTACTTAAAAACTACGGCCCATGTAAAATATATACCTTAGTGTAACATACATAAGATAAACCTATTTACTACAAAGCCACCTAGCAAACGCAGAGCCGTCGAAAAACAAAAGAGCATCAGGGCGCTATGGCACTCAATAGGCCAGCTATGACCATCAGTGGACTAAGATAGGTTGATGATGATTATGATTACTAAATCGATATGTAAATATTTTATTATACATAGAAACCAGCCAGAACACCCTAAACAAATATCTGTAGATCGTACAAACATTTCGATTCCCGAAGCGGGAATCGAACCCGCAACCTCCTGCATTGCAGGTGGACCTTCGCCCGCCACGAGGGTTATCATACGTAACTCTACCGACGCTGGTTACCAGCACAACAAGCATTGCAATGTGTAAGTCCCCAACCGTAAATAAACCATATCAGCTTCAATAATATAATTATTAAAATAAACAATAAAATAAGTTGTTACCCATAACTAGATAAACAAACATAATATATTATTAATATGTTACATCATTATTACCCTCGTAAATAGTGTAGCAAATGTGTAATAAGGGTTTTCCAGATCAGAATTACGAGTACCTGGCTAGGTACATGGTATTAATATAGATTGTATCATGGATAGGTAGAAGTTATCTAGTTATCAATAAATTTGCAGGGCGAGTAAAGCACGTCCTCAAAATAGCGAGGCCGTCGATTGAATTTATCAATCATTCATCATTTTTAGCCGCGACGGAACGGAGACGGTGTTTGCGTGAGGTGAGATGTTGTCATGTAGAGCAAATCAACGTTTCAGTTTAATCCGAATTTACTTATTTATCGATAACTAACTTCTTGGCTGAATGTCAAAACTGGTAGGTACAAGGAATTTATTAAATAGATCCACCTAGAGTGTGTGTTTGGAATGCAACAATTAGTATTTAGAGCCTTACTGGAACAACAACGCCTCTACTTGAAACAAATTAGCAGGACTATTATTATTATACCGTACCTAATTGAGAAATAATTAATCGTAACTTTTCCGCTGTAATAATGATAAACGGCTTTTACGTACCACGTGTTTGTGTTTACAATATAATTACAATGAGGCATCATCATCATCATCATCATCATCATCATCATCATCATCATCATCATCATCATCATCATCATCATCATCATCATCAACCTATCTTAGTCCTCTGCTGGACATAAGCCTCCCCCAATGAGCGCCATAGCGCCCTGTCTTCAGCTTGCCGCATCCAGCATCTGCCTGCAGTCTTTCGCAGATCGTCATCCCACCTGGCCGGCGTTCTACACTACGTTTGCCGACTCGCGGTCTCCACTCGAGAACACGTTTACCCCAGCGGTTGTCGGTTCTTCGCGAGATATGGCCATTTCGGCTTGCTGATTCTCTGAGCTATGTCAATAACTTTGGTTTGGGTTTGGTGTTTTAAAAAGGCATAACTAGGATTTCATAAAAATGTAGAGTCAACGACTAATATCACTGACATCAGTCTTCCAAAAAGCTTTTCTAGGTGTATCGTGCAAGATCTATGTTTGAGTAACGATTTTCTGTGGCAAAAGCGTTACTCAAGTATAGATTGATGACTGAGCATATATTCATATTATGGGCCTTAAATTTACAATGTTCCGCAATTTTTTGTGTCGGTTTATCTTACCTACCTAGTTTTCTACCTTACTCCTCACCTAACACCTACTACCTCACTTTTAGCACAGCTTTTAGTATCTAAACTACGTCTGATTTCCTCACCATACTCTTTTAAGGTAGGTTGAACATTGTTCGCTAGTGGAAAATTTCAGAGTTCAGTGAACAAGCTGGGCAGCAGTTTTTTCTTTTTTGCAGTTAACAACCTCCACACACGATCCCACAAAGACGAAGTGGAACTTGATTTGAATTTAATATGTCTTTGTTACAAGACAGGTTTTACAAAGATAATTATAAATATTATAATAATAAAAATATTAATAAAATTAAAAGTACAAGTGGGCATAAGAGCATAATTGCATTATAAAAGTATAACCAAATAAGTATAAGGGTATAATAATAATTGTGGTATGCCTAAAGCTATTGCTAATAATCAAAGAGTACATACCTACTAATAAAGCTTATTTTTTTTTTATTTTTTATGAAATTTAGATCTGGCAACAATAAACCTATAAACATCTTTGAAATATGCAAATGAAGGTGTTCTTTTTGATTGTTGCCAAAATGAATAAATGACTCCGACGCTTACAAAAACTTATTGCGATGCTAGCAGAAACTCTTTGCTAAAACTTTAATTCCGTCTATGGTTAGATTACGCCCGAATACTCAAACGTGTCTCCGATTTAAGCACGTCTCTAGACGCGAATTTTTGACAGATTTTCATTGAAGCCTGTCAAAAAATCGCGACTAGAGACACACCCCGGACACTCGACCATTTCTCCGTACAAAAGTCGCGTCTCGACACATACAAAGCTCCGTCAGGTGGGCGGCAAAGAGTGACCATTCTATACGTTAGTTTTTTATATTTACACTAGCTGCTGCCCGCGGCTCCACACGCTTTGCTATTTATTAAATCCCTAAAAATTTAAGGTTGAGGACCACCAAAATATTACCTACATTTCAGATATAATGTAGATATCTCAGTTTGCGAACATCGGAGTATTGAGGGTAATAGTTAATTTTTAAATTTTTTTATGTATATTTTGAAAATGATGTAGACTGCAGGCATTTCAAAAACTGTTTCGAAATGTGCAAACCGATACCTATCACGTGATACCCCACGCGATGAGGTAACCCCCCCCCCCTCTTTTGAAAATGATTCCCCCTCTTGTTAGCCATTTTTAGGGTTTCGAAGATCGGAGATCGGGTTCGAAATCCTTATTATAGTCTCGCTTTTTTTTTTGTTTTTTTTTTGTAGTTGTTGAGATATTAATAAGTGAAAAAAGGACAGAAAAAGCTTAAGGGTTTCTAAACCGATCTTGAAACGCTAAAAATGCCAAAAAAATTAGATAATGAGAAACATAACTTAAATGGTTATAGGGGGCCCTTAAATACTAAGTACTAGGGGTCCTGGGTCCCTTATTCCGGGCCTGAAAGTGAGGCGTTAAGCTAGAACCACGCTATATTTGCTTCTGACGCGCAACGGCACACTGCAACAGTGTGTCGTTGCGCGTCAAAAGTATTAGTTTTAATATAAGCAACCGACATGCTTCTGACGCGCTTCTGACGCGTCACTGATACACCACACCACAATAATAGTGTGGCTCTAGCTTTACGTACAATTGTCATACCAAGTTCGTGCGACGTTCATTGTCACGGTCTATTAAGAATGCAAAAGTAACTACTGTAATGTAATGACAGAGATAAGTTCTTCCGCAATCGTTGCGTATGCGCCGCTCACAGGCAAGTGTAAGTAATCGAGGACTACGTCACAAAGACTGATTCTGATGCGTAGAAATGAGGAAGAATAAATAGCGTTCAATGGAAACGCAACTTGTTCAACGAGATTATTTACTATATCCATACTCCATATAATAATAAATTCGAAAGTTACTCTGTCTGTCTGTCTGTCTGTCTGTTACGCTTTGACGCTTAAACGGCTGAACGGATCTAAATGAAGTTTGGCAGTGAGGTAAATTGTATACCGAGAACGTACCATAGGCTACTTGAAAAGCTCGTGCGGAGCCGCGGGCAGTAGCTAGTACTGCAATACATAAACCCTATCTTGTAGAAAAATTTCTTATTTAATGGATGGTATAAAATTTTACTTCACTAAGTCCTTATTTTGTAAGCCTAAATAAATAAACTATTGAAATCTGAAATCTTGTGTAAATACCTATACAACCATTTTTAGGATTTCGAAGATCGGAGATCGGTTTCGACTTTTTCTGTCCTTTTTTCCGTCTTTAAAATCTAAACAGCAACTACAGCAGCAATTAACGTGAAATTTAAAATAACGATATATTTCGTGCGCTTGTACAGATTAAAATAAAAATAGATAATAATAAATAAAATAAAATAAAAATGTAAATTTTCAGTACAAATTGTGATGTCGAAATTTTAAAAGAGACCTACAATGTCAAGTGGGATATCAAATGAAAGGTATCAGCTTGTAAATTTCAAAACGGTTTTTGAAATTTATGTAAGTTTCATACTTTTTGAAATATTTTGAAAAAAGTCATAGAATACCCATCCCCCCTATCTCCGAAGTTTACAGAGCGATCCATCTGAAATGTATGTAGCGTTTGTGGACATGGATCTATATTTTACAGGAAAAATATAGAGAATACTGTAAGTAGAACACTTTTTGAAAAATGGTCAAAAAGGGGGCGATAATTTTTAAAAGGGGGCTATCTCAGCGAGTGGGTTATTAGATGAAAGGTATTGGTTAGTACATCTCAAAACAGTTTTTCAAATTTCTGTAGGTTCATTTTGAAATATTTTGAAAAAAGTAGTAATTTAACCCCCCCCCCCCCCCCCCCTATTTCCGAAGTTTGCAGAGCGATCCATCTGAAATGTATGTAGCGTTTGTATATTTGAGAAATATTGAGAAGTCTGTAAGTAGAACACTTTTTGAAATATGTTCAAAAAGGGGGGATACTGTTTCTACTCTCACCTTTAAATTTAAAACCTGTTAGGTATGTTACTGCGTTGTGAATAATCAAACACTTATTATTTATTAGACGTAGATAATTAAATATTATGGCTATTTACGTACCAAAATTTGCCACCTGGTTCAATATTGGAGCTCAGAAGTTATTTTTACTTCAACACGTATTCTATGTGTTTTTGAAATTTCTGTACGTTTCATACTTTTTGAAATATTTTGAAAAAAGTCGGTATTTTATTTAATTTACTTACTTTTTTACTTGCAAACTTCGGAGAAGGGGGGGGGCCCTATCTCCGAAGTTTGCAGAGCGATCCATCAGAAATGTATGTAGCGTTTGTAGATATAAATCTATATTTTTCAGGAAAAACATAGAGAAGTCTGCAAGTTGATCACTTTTTGAAAAATGGTCAAAAAGGGGGGATACTGTTTCCACTCTCACCTTTAAATTTGAAACCTGTTGAAATGTTACTATGTTGTGAATAATCAAACACTTAATATTTATTAGACGTATATAATTAAATTATATGGCTATTTACGTACCAAAATTTGACACCTGGTTCAATATTGGAGCTCAGAAGTTATTTTTACTTCAACACGTACCTATTCGCTGGATACATTTTTAAACATCGCACCACGTCAATGATTTATTTGCAAACATGATTCTTGTCGATGCATGAATTAAGTTGTTATTAAATAGGTTTAAGAATGTAATTTATTAAGTTTAGTTTAGTTGTAATTTATTAAGTATCTAGTACCAATAACACAACCTCTGTTTACTTTGGGGCTATAATATGATGCTGTGTGGGATAGTCCAGAATTATTTATTTACCTATTCCTAAGTATCTTCAATATCGCTAGGCTATGTTGTAGGTTTTTACCTTTTTATAATAATAATAATATGAGTCGAACTAAGCTTAACTTTAGCCTTTGAACAGGATTGGATAACACTTCAATGTTTCCCCTGTAGGTGGAGCTAACGGCGCTATAGTCCGAGGAATGTCCCAAAGTTTATCGTCTTCTACGTCACTTGACCTCGTGGTGCAGTAGGTTAGCACGTTCCCGTACTGAGGGAAAGATGCGGGTTCAAGACCCATCGAAGTCAAAACATTTTTGGTTTATTATTTGATTTCTTAATAATAATATGCTTTTATTTCAGACACATGATCCATATATTTACATATAAAAATAAAATAGACAGGTACACAACACAAGTAAAATTTACAATACTTAAAGTACCTACCTATACCTACCTAAGAACTCAGGATGCTAGTTCCATCAATCGTTTTTATATATCAGTTTGGATAAATCGATCTGCCAGACTCATCGAGATAGAATTTCTACCTCGATGGCCAGACTAGATATAATACTATTTTTACACCTGTTAACCCTGGACAAGAATTTCGCGATACGGGTTCTTTGTATGGCCTCAAAGGAGCTAACTCTTGCCACAAATAACATCCCGGAAGCGCTGCAGCACCATGGTAGTCTAAAGAACTGTCTGAAGATGATGATTATACATATGTTTACATTTGTTATACTACGTTTCTGTCTATTTGTTCCTAAATTTACTTATTATTTACGATGCTCCCAACTCTGGAAATTCCCATTGCTTACACAGCAGTTGGACAGCATGATGCATGACACTTTAATCAAAATTTTTAATATACCTTTGGATGACAGAGCGTGGCACCAGGCCACTCTTCCTATTAGGATGGGAGGTCTAGGTGTTCGCAAAATTTCTAGTGTTTCACTCCCAGCATTTTTATCTTCAGTACATGGTACTAAAGATCTTGTTCATAGCATTTTGGCTAAATGTCAAAATTATGAAATCACAGGTATCAATGAAGCTTTAGACTGATGGAAAATAGCCTGTCCTGACCAGAATCTGCCCAAAGTCCTTTCTTCTCAGAGACTGTGGGATGAGCCACTATGTGAGCTAGTACGGAAAGATATTATTAATACGTCAACTAGCTCATCAGAACGTGCTCGTCTACTCGCCGTTTCCGAGTGGGAATCAGGACTTTGGTTACAGGTTCTGCCTTCCAAAAATCTAGGTACCCTTTTAGATAATAACTCATTTCGGGTGGCCACCTCTTTGCGTTTAGGTTCTCCTTGCCTAGTTGCACACCGTTGTCAGTGTGGTGAAACCGTTGATAAGTTTGGTCACCATCCACTGGCATGTGTCTCTAGTGCAGGACGTGTGCCCCGTCATAGTTCTATTAATGACATCCTCCGTCGGGCTTTTACTAGCGTCAGTGTGGCAGCTACCCTCGAACCACGTGGCCTTATGCGAGATGATGGTAAAAGACCTGACGGTATGACTCTGATTCCCTGGAAGATGGGTCGGCCTTTAGTTTGGGATGCCACGTGTGTAGATACCCTAGCGCCTTCACATCTTGCAGGGACATCGGTAAGGGCCGGCTCCGCAGCAACATCAGCGGAGTCCCTCAAACGGCGAAAATACGCTAATCTTGACCGAGGTTACCTATTTGAGCCGTTTGGGGTTGAAACCCTTGGTCCTTGGGGACCTGGAGCACACGCCATTTATAAAGATATTACCAAACTTCTTGTAGAGTCGACAGGTGATCGGAATGCTGGCTTCTATTTCGGTCAACGAATTAGCATTGCCATTCAACGTGGCAATGCTGCCAGCATTCTGGGCACTCTGCCTTCTGGTGACGGCTTAGATTTTTAAGAAATAGATATTAAGTGTATATACTAGTTGTAATTGTTTTATTCTGTTATTGTAAAATTAATCAATAAAAATAATTATATATGTTTACATTTAATAATCAGCAACAACCCATGGCTAGTGCTTTCAGTTGGGATGAGGAACACTCAGTGTGCTCTGAGGAGGAACGAGCTCATATGGAAACGGACGAGACATATGACAGTAACAATGATTTTACATTCACGAGTTTACTGAGTAAGTCAAAAGACATTATATTTAGTAGGCGCTTCTTAATTAAGAAGATAGAAATGTCGTTTAGGATGTGTATTGAATGGGTATTATCTAAAGCTGTAAATTATGTTACGGCCGGAAGCTTGTTTAGTTCTGACCCTCATTATGGATAAAAGTTCGCATAACGATTCAACTGTTAATCTAATCCAATGAAACTGCCAAAGTTTAAGACCTAAATCTGTGACTTAGCTTTTCTTATCCAAGAAAAAGTTCACATTGCAATTTTAAGCGAAACTTGGTTTGAGCCTGAGAGTAACTTTATAGTTGCTAATATTTAGCTAAAATTAAAGTTACAACTATTGACTTAAGATTGCTGACTTTTATACGCCTTGTTTGAGTAACAATCTCGGTCGGTCGGAACCAAGCCAGCAGCAGCGAAAACTTTGGACGGTAACTAATTCTAAATGTGAGCCAGCCGGCCAGCCGAGTTCATTAACTAAATCAATGTTTGTAGTAAAACAAATCAAACAAAGAAAATTGCAAAAATCCGAAGATGAAAAAATGTATTGATATCAATTATCGTTATCGACTAGATAGGGCCGACTCATACGGGGGCGTGGCAGACTTAACTCAAAAAACTGTTATGTATCGCGTTTGTTCATCGCGCTGCTGTAGAAACACTGGTACCTATCGAATTTCAAGTGGGTTACAAAATGTGCAGGTACTTATGGCGCTACCTAAGTATGAGAAAGTTAGAAATCACCACTAAGGACTGTGTTTTAACGAGGTGGACGTATCAAGGATTAGCCCAAGGAGACCCGTTATCCCCTCTTCTTTTTAATATAGCTACTATAAAAATATGTCAAAGTAAAAACAATGTGGAGATATCCCAGTATGCTGACGATTTTGTGATTTGCACTACCTACTAAACAAGATCCGTCAAGTGAGAGTGTGACTCGCGTGCCGAGGGTTTCGAACAGTTGTCAAGTATACCAATATGTACTATAGGTACTGGATAGAGACTATTTGATGAATACCAAAAAATTAAAAATTAAACATTTCATATGTGTTGGTTTGCAAACTTCAAAAAAGAGGGTAATAGTAAAATTTTCAAGTTTTTTCAAAATATTTCGATAAGTATGTAACCTACAGGAATTTCAAAATCTGTTTTGAGATGTACAAACCAATACCTTATATTTGATACGCCACTCGGTGAGGTAGCCCCCCCCCATTTGAAAATTATCCCCCCTTTTTGGCCATTTCACAAAAAGTGTTCTATTTCCAGACTTCTTTATATTTTTCCTGTAAAAATAGATCCATATCAACAAACAATACATACATTTCTGATGAATCGTTCTGCAACCTTCGGAGATAGGGGAGGCGGGGGGGGAATGGGTGTTTTTTCTACTTTTTTCATAATATTTATATAAGTATAAAACCTACAGAAATTTCAAAAAACTGTTTTGAAATGTAAAAGCTGATCCTTTCATTTGATACCCCACTCGGTGAGGTAGCCCTCGCTTTTGAAAATTATCCCCCTTTGATCATTTTCCAAAAAGTGTTCTACGTAAAATATAGATCCATATCTACAAACGCTACATACATTTTAGATGGATAGCTCTGCAAACTTCGGAGATAGGGGGGGGGGATAATATGTAATTTTTCGACTTTTTTGAAAATATTTCAAAAATTATGACAATACCTACAGAAATTTCAAAAACTGTTTGTTTGTTATCTTGATAGGGCGATGTGGTCGCTAAGCGACAAAGACCCTTGATAAAGTCAAAGTCAAAAACTCTTTATTTCCATAAATACAATAAATGTACACTAGTGTAGTCTAGTTGTGGGCACAGCGAGTTTATTTTTATTTCTTGTATTCAAATTATGTACATCGCTATTTTTAGGGAACCGATTGATATTTCTATGAGTGTACAATAGACTTTCATAAATATATTGACATGGTACTGTCATTATGTTTATTTCTTTGAATTTATCACGCAGGCATTCTCTGGGACCCATACTATAGATAGCACGAACAGCCCTCTTCTGCAACACAAATGCGGTGTTAATATCTGCAGCGTTCCCCCACAGTAGTTTATCATAAGACATAATATTATGGAAGTAGCTGAAATAAACAAGTCTAGATGCATCCACGTCTGGAAGATGACGGATTTTTTTGACAGCATACGCTGCAGAACTAAGTCTCTTCGACTTATCTAAGGTGATTCCTAAAAAAACAGTATTTTCTACAATTTCTAACGTTTCTCCTATTACATTAACATCAGCCTTAACTTGTTTAACATTAGGTAGAATAAATCTAATACATTTCGTTTTGGTTTCGTTAAGCAAAAGATTATTTACTAAACCAATGGACTACTTTTGAGCTTGCATTATTCACATCGAATATATCGTTATAAATAAAAAAAATTAAAAAATGGACACAATAATACTCTACTCGCACGAGAAGTGTGTGGTTGTCAGTACTTAGGCTACTTCTCTCTTAGAAATCTTAAAATGGGACTAATCTGGAATGAAATTAGCATTGATTTGATTTTCCGGGTTTGGAGTAGTTTGGACCGAAGCCAGTGGGACGAAAGCGGAACTCATAACTTTGAATTACATAAAAAAAAGAAACATGCTATTGAAGCAAATTTATCCGAGGTCAATTGCTCAAGCGTCATTGCCCAATGCGCCTGCGACGCGACGATGCGACGACGTCGTCAATTAATATTATATAACGTCATTCATTAACTTATCGAATATTACGTTACTAAATATTAATGTACCGACCGATCCCGTGGTTGTATATGTGATAGTAATAAAAGCCGGGAAAGAGTAGCGCGGAACCGGGTCCTGTGCCACTCTTTCCCGAGAAATAATACACGGCGTTCAACTGAGGAGGTCCAATACACAGCAGTGGGTGCTCATAAACAAAGAGGAGCTATATAGATAACATTTACGAGCTACTGTACCTCTATGTATGTATAGACGTACAGATTTTAGGTCGTAGTAGATAAATGCATTATGTTCTTGTCTAGTTGGAAATTACCTTCAGATGCTTCAAAAAGACTGTATTTACTACGCAGAGAATACCCAAGGAAGTCGAAATCATAGCAAACGTTGAAATAAATTTAATCGCTGCTCCACTGTTTTACCAACATGGTCGATGGAAACCTAAATATTTTTAAACGATTGCTTTTCCGCTGACGCTGTGACACAGAATTTAATTAAATGTTCAATCCAGGTTTCTGAATCCATCAGAAGAACCTTCAAAAACTTGTCAATAACTATCCTAATTAAAATTAAGAACTTAAAATTGCTTACAATTAGACGAACTGGTTAACTGGCACGGTTAACCTTACAATAAGATTTTATTTCAAGTTCTGGAGTAAACAAATTAATTTTGCCCAATATGTAACTAAATGAGGTGATAATAATATTAGAAGAGACAAAACAGTGTTTCAAAATGGATGATTTAAACCTACTTAAATACGCAAGTCATCAAAATAGAGGTACATTTCTACAATATTGCAGTAATTTACTGAAATTTGACTTTTGTTATGCAAATATTTCTAAATTTAAAGTGAGGTTGAACATTCAGGTTATATATCTGATTACCGAGCAAGATAATACTAAAACCTTTTGACTGAAGTAAAGCCAAATCCTAGTTGTTACTGGATATTTAGAAGCATATCAGACTAATGAGCGTAAAATTTTCATTTGAGATGCGTAGAGTCTTGACATTGAAAATAAGACTACACGTGTCATTTTCCCCATTATGCGGGATTTTCAGATTAGCAGAAAAGCGAAATTTACCTTTTTATAAAATACATTCAAAAACTCCACTCCACCATAAATATTGATTTTACGAGCAGGAAAACAGAAAACTTGAAGTTTGGACCCGCGATTGCGTAAAGTGATTGTCGGCTACACACCAGTGCTTTTATGTAGGTATTAGCATCTTATAGTGCGGTTGACCTACGTAAGTGTTTTGTAAGCTGTTGTATAGCTTATCGGATGCTCATTCACGACGTTATTATTGTCGACGGAGAAAGTGGTGGGTTCAATACAATGAAGATGGCAATGCACGTGCTTATGGTTTTGTTACATGTTGGTCGAGTCATTGCTAGCCATGACTGACTTGCTTAGCCTTCTAAGTACAGCCTATCAAATCATCCAGGCTTCATACTGCTGCGCCTTCGTTTGGTTTGTTAAGACGATCGATTCCTCGTTATTTTTTACATAGGCGAGCCTTATACACCGACTCATCTTTGATTTCTTCTGGCCTGGTTAAACTTCAGATAGGGATAGTGATTATTTTGTATTATTGTGTATTCATTGACTTTAGGCTTACGTCTTTCAATAAAAATGTCTGATGTCAGTGAAAATCTGTTATGCTTTGTAAATCGTTCGAAAATTAATTATTCTATTGAAATAACATAGTAGGTAGCCATTAAAGCGTACACGCAACCTCATAAATCTTCTCACACCTCCGTCAGCACGTTCCAGCCTCGTCACAAATGAATTCAGCCAGACGGACGCCGAGACACGGTTTGTTGATATTTTTTATCAACACCCGTTTCAAAGTACATTATTTTATCGATGTGCGTGACCGGTGCGTGTGCGGCTGTTACACGATTCTAGGTTTCGTTTGATAAATATTTGTGGAAATATAGAGAATATTAACCCAGTTTAGAACTGGGAGAGGATAGAGGACTGTGACCTCTAGTTTCTATCAGAACAAGCAAATACAATGAATCTATAATCCATGGTACAGAGTACCCACTCAGATATTTCCAGTTGATCAAAATAAGTCAGCTAAACAGAAAATATGTTAGATCTGTAGGTTACCAAGAACGACGTGGTAGTAAAAGAGTGCATCAATGTACATATTTTGATTATTGACATCTTGCGGCTCCTTATCTTCTTCTCCTGCATGACCCTTGTCTGACCATGAGCACAGAATTAAGAAACATGGTGAAATTAAACTAAGCTTAGCGATACTATTATCTCTTCCACGATTCATTCAAAAAGAACAGATAACAAATTGAACAATGTTCACATTTTTGTATTTCTTTCCAATGAATCATAACTGCTTGAGTGTTGGCATTGTTCAGTTTTAAACACGTTTGTGATTCATAAATTTATAATGAGTGTAGAATAAAAAAAAAAAATTACCCATGTTAGAAGGTCTAGAATTAAAAACGTGTCATCAATGTTCGACCTGGTATCCAGCTAGTAGAATGTCATCTAATTGGAGAAGAGAGAAATTGTCTCGTTGACGTTAAAATGATGAGCTGGTGAATTCGTATAAAATATATATATCTACTTTCATACGTTAGTTACTATAATACTTCAAAGCGTATGTGAGTATTTTAAGAAAACGGCAGTTCAAATCATAAAATACCTGCTGGCATAAAATGTTAAACTGATGTACAATTATGTAATTTTCTACATTTGCCAAGTAAGTCCAAAACATCCGGATATATCTAGTTATGGTTTTGCCGTCTTTTATTTGCAGTTTAGTTTCCGTCTTTACCTAAACACCAATGTAAATAACAAAACACGATGAATAGATTCGCATTGTAGCGTTTTAACCGCAAGAAGGCGTTGGTCCTTGGGATTTACCGACTTCAAGTCAAGTGCTTCCGATTTGCTTCATGGATCTGTAAAAGGCATTGGGTGAGGTTGGCATTAACTGCTGCGCATTGATAGGCTATGTAGGTATTTATTTATTATGTATTATGTATTTCCCACTGCGGTTATACATATTAGTTTAAAAAATCGTGTCGTTCTACTCAAAATCGTACCGTAGGATTAAGTAGGTACCATATAAGCAGATACATATGTGGCAGATAGGTCCTTTAATGAACGTGTACGTTGCAGGAAATTTAAGAGCAAGTTATACCTGAATGAAACTGACCATCATTAAGTAAAATTATCATTTTTATTCAAACCGAGAGACGCAGAACGAAGCGGTCGACCTCAAAGTTGTGCATAGCAAAACACAGTTTGTAAAAGTAGATACTTTTAATTTGACAGTATTGACTGCATGAAGGTCACATCGATTGTAACTTCGCAATAGGATCATACGATCCGTTAATTTGTAGATAGGTACAGGTCGAGACATCGATCATAACATTTTTCATGTGAGGTAATGCGTGGTAAGAAATTTTATTTTATTTTATTTTACTGTAGGTACCCCTTTACTAAACGGTTTTAGGTTTTCTCTTAGTTGTAGAGGACCGTGCACATAAATGTTATATCTATCAAACTTAGCTACGATTTAACATTATAGAATAGACTGAATTGTTTTGAATAACCTTTCGATTAATCTCATTAATAGCGTTTGATCTTGATCACTATTATATACCTTCTAGTTTCTACCCGCGTTTTTGCACGCGTTGTTTCTATGGCAACGTTTTAAAGTAGCCTAGGTTTTATCCCAGGCCTAGAACTATCTCTATACAAAATTTCAGACCGATCTGTTTAGTAGTTTTGGCGTGAAGAGGTAACAAACATCCATAAATCTAAACTTTGGCATTTATAATGTATCAAAGTGTGAAGTACCTACACAACTAAACACAACCAACCATGTTTTACCTATGCTAGAATACCGGAGATAACGTAAAACATGGTTCGTAAAACCCTAAACATATTTATGACATTTCACAAATTCTTTCAAATGCTACAGTCATAGCTACATCATCCTTCACAGACATTTCAAACCACAAGCTCTGCGAGACAAAGTAATCACGAAGGTCATTTGGTCAATGCTCCTCCAATTGTTTCTACATGGTTACCGCAGGCTAATTGGCCGCATAGCCACTTACTGTTTTTTTAGTACGTCAGGACCTATCTAAAACCCGTTGCTTTGACCAACACGTAAATTTTATCTTGAACTGTACGGACATGCGACGATGGCGCGATGCAAAGAGCACCACCTCTGATTGGTCGAGAGCACGGAACGTTCTATACTCTGGCGTGCCTGTCGGTTCTCATTGTTGGTTGAATTCAGCTCGAATTGAATCCTTTTGTTGCTGTAACTGCGTAACAAACGACCTAGCCCGGCTAGTGCAAAATCTCATTTTAGAGTTTAGAAAATTTCGTACCAACCTTCATTCACATTTAGGTAGGTTTTATTTATTCGTTACCTACGTCAGTTTATCAGTTACATAAATTTGTGCCTTTACGTAGAATATTGATATATTTTACTTATTGCATTGACGTTGGGAGACTGTCCAATCACTAGAGACAATTTATAGCTTTAGGTAATTCCAAGCGTGTGTGGGTTTTATCAATGCCAAGCGTCAAAATCTAGTAAAGCCATTAAAACTGATTTTGATTGAACTGCATTATATTCACAACATAGTTTAACAATGGCGCTTCTCGTATATTTGTGACTATAGCAATCAAGATTAACATGCATAAGCGAGTCACCAGTTCATAAGGAACCTTTGAATTTTCCTGTCAAAATTTAGACACAAGACATCGCAAAAATACATGTAGGTAACGTATAACGCCATAATGTTACACTCATACACCTATGTTGTTATTTAGCAGTTCCATGAAATCACACCATGATCATTGATAATATTGAAAGATGATCGCATTGTACAAATATAGAAAGTACATAACTAGCTCTGCCTACGCTTGCAAACAAGGAACATCAACACTACGAACATTCTGTGTATTTTTAGTATATATAAATAAAAAATAAATAGTAAATAATGCTGGAAAATCCACACAGCATCTAGCCCCAAGATAAGCTGAGCTTGAGTTATGGGGGAGATCACTGATAAGCTTAATACAATACATTACATAGATAGATATTTTTTATTATACATAGAAAATACCCAGATCATCCGGAACAAATGTTTTCAGATCGTACAAACATTTGTCCCAAGGCGGAAATCGAACCCGCGATCTGCTGCGTCGCAGGCGGACCTTCGCCCGCCGCGCCACATCGGTCGTCACACACGAGTATAACTCGTGTTTCCCTAATAGCATGACATGTGTCCACTATAATGATGAGAGAAGTGTATATTAATGAATAAGTACCTACAAAGACATTGACATTTTATTAGGCAGCGAAACCTGATACTAAAGGAGATAACCGCGAATTTCGTGGAAAGGTTATAAAGATGACTACGACCTTTGAGCTCCAGCTAAAGATGAAATGAGTAATTTTCTCCGTGGATAAGCAATAATTATAAGCCATTGGATGTGTTTTCTTTTCTTTTTAATATATCAAGTGAAACACTCCCATCGTTCCGTTCTTTGCAGTTTGATTTACTTACAACAACGGTATGTACAAATGTACATACCTTAAGTTGTTGCTTGATCCCGAAACCACAATAATGATCATGTTGATTTAATGTAGGTAATACTTAGATTACGCCATTGAAATTAAATAAATAAAAGAATTACGCACGTTTGTTCTTTGGATTTGTATTTTTTAAATTACCTTCCGTGCTAGCAGGTCAATACCATCATAACACTTGACTGTGTACTTAAGTATTATTATACAAAGTACCTGCAACATTGATGGTTCAAAAAGATGGATGAAGGAAGTCATCGCAGGCCAAGACCGGGCGATTGTTAATGACGATGATGAAACAAACAATTGGAATCAAAGAGCATTGAAAATTAATCGCAACAAAGCAACTCTATTTCGAACAAGAATTAACACTAAGTTAATTATCACTTAATTTTGCGTTTCTGTTACCTTATAGGCGTCACAGTTGATGTGATCTATCACATACATAATAAGTGTGTCAGATAAGCGTCATTTCAAGTTTCATCAAGTACGGCCAGTTGACTTTTATTGATGAAGAATGTTTTCTGTGGTTGAAAGCCGCCTGGATGATATCATGACCATCATTAAATAGATTTGTCTGATATCAGGTGGTTTCCGTAGATGTATACAATTATCGCTGTCACTTAATTTTTTTTAAATTCATTAGAAATAAATGAAATGAAATAGTTTATTAGAAAATACAAAGTGCAAACATATAAAGTTATGTAACTACAATAACTATATGTAACTAAATTTTTAATAACACAAACAATCAAATAAACATAATGAGGTTTTCATAAATATATTGACATGGTACTGCCATGACAATATATTTATGAAAACCTATTGTACACTCATAGAAATATCAATCGCTTCCCTAAAAATAGCGATGTACATAATTTGAATAAAAGAAATAAACATAAACTCGCTGTGCCCACAACTAGACTACACAAAATTAATGTACCTTTTAAAGGGCAATGTATACGCTTCTACAACAATACTCCTAGTGAGTTCCAAAAATTATCAGTAAATAAATTCAAAGAAATTGTCAAAACCTTCTTGTGGAAACAGGCCTACTATAAAATATCAGATTATCTAGAGGATAAAAAAGCTTGGGACGGGATTTGCTCCAACTCGAAAAATAACAACTATCTAACAGGCTAAAGGTTTCTTCGTCGCTTCTTTACTTTTGTCTACATACCGAAGCGACTGAAATCAAAAATATTACTTTATTTCCGTGTCAGTGTTTAATTAATAAGAATTTGACCTTTTCTAAGTGTACATATATTTATTGTATTTATGGAAATAAAGAGTTTTTGACTTTGACTTTGAATATAACCAGCTACATTACATAGATTGACTACTCTACTAGATAAAACAACAAAAAACACAGGTAAGCAGTGGGTACTAAGAAGCTCATCCGTGGGCAAGTAGACAAAGCGTGTGTACGTAGGTATTTCTAACGGGTCTTGG
The DNA here is from genome assembly GCA_963662085.1 of Eupithecia inturbata. Taxonomy (NCBI): domain Eukaryota; kingdom Metazoa; phylum Arthropoda; class Insecta; order Lepidoptera; family Geometridae; genus Eupithecia; species Eupithecia inturbata. Next base: position 4,843,752 of record OY759177.1, read on the forward strand.
CTCAGCGTGGTGCTCTAATATAAATAGCGGAACTATTGTGAAAGGGCACTGGTTTTCATGTCATGAGCTAATGATTCCTTTGGTTTGCCCTTGGCTATTTCTTTTCTTTACCTATTGTTTAGAATTTGATATGTTTATTTTATGAATCTGGTTAAGGGGTTATCAGCTGACTTAATAATGCGTAGATTTTGCCGCGTGTCAATCACAAGACTGTGCGCCAGAGTTTGCGTGACATCGCGTGATTATGGAAGAGTCAATGAAGAATTATAGATACAGTGGTAGAGCCAATGAAGTATGAATGGGGCAGCGTAAGAAACGTATTCTTTAAAGATACAGAGTTTAAGACGAAATCACATAAAAAAACAATGTTACAATGATGAGTTTAAAAAACGTCTTAAAACACCGTCTAAGTCTAAGGCCCGTATTATAAAAGCTTGCTCACTCATCGATCTATGCATGGGTAACACTTTTCTATAGCATAAACGCACATTATTTATTTATAATATATTTATACAATAATATATTATATAATAATATTTTTAGTTCTTTAGCAAACAAAACCTAGAGAGGTCTGTACTGCAAACCCTAGGTCCGTACAAATACTACAACCATTATAGCTAGGTAGCTAGAACTTGTATTCAGCGTGCAAATTAACGTAATGGAATTATGCAATGCTGTGCCAGTAACAAGGACAAAGCAAAGTTATTTCGTACCGACATTCCATTGGTATATTTTTGCATGAATTATTTATCAAATTTATCAAGGCACTCAATTTAGTACTAAATATGATATGTAAATGCATGTGTGTCTGTGTTTGTTTAATATTGTAAAGAGCTGATAAATGTTTATTTTGTTTAGGTACACATCCAATTTCAAATAATGTCTATGTGATGATAAATTTTTTATACGCCTGAACCTGGAATTTTATTAAAAACCTATGGGCACCTATAGGTTTTTAATAAAACTTCAAGCAATAAAATAGATTATTTTGTGACACAGATACCCAACCTACCTGTTAGTTTATGGTAAAATAAACAGGAAAAATCTGTGCTCAAGTTAAATAATATTGCCCATATGTGATATTTATCTTGGTCGCTCATTTCCTTACTGCGTAGGTTTACGTAGTACATGCAAATTTTATAGGTTACGAGAGCGTTTTCAGACTGAAATTAGCATAAAAAACTTGCAAATATTTAATGAAATTTTGATAAAATTTATTTTATTAAAATTGTGGCATGTTGCATGTTTAATAAATACACAGTAAGTTAATTATAAAAGCAAGGACGTATCGATTCTAAACCTGTGTATAAAAATATTCCATTATCAGTTCGGCTCTCCTCAAAAATTGCGAAGAGCCACCACCTGTTTGAGAATTAAATTAAAACTGACTGACATTTAGTTTACTTATGTCGATACTTGTACCTATAAAATAGTTCTTTGACAGGTTTTCTTACTAGCTTTATGTAATTTTCCATGGATGTTTTTATGATTACAATGCAAATTATTGCCTTATTATTTTAGGTACATAATATCGAGGGATCCTTTGTTATATTAATAAAAATTAAACTGTGAGGCATCATCTGAAGCTTATAACGACTTTTTAACATCAGGTTTTTTTTACGTCCTGAAAGTTGAAGTACTTAAACTTCTATTTATTTTGACACAAAGCTAGTGATACCTACTTACTAAAGTAAGTCTATTGTTGATGAAAAAAACAATATTGTAAGTCTATTGCAAAAAAGTCGAGAAAAAATTAATGAAATATTATACATACCTAGTTATAGTATGGAAAAGGTATTTTAAATAATTGGTAAATCCCCAATCAATGAAAACATTTTGTCTTTGACTTACACCCATATAACTATATATAAATAAATTTTTGCAATAAAATCTTCCTTAATTTGCTCACTTTACATCAATATCTTTTATTAACAGTTTGTTCACGACTCGTTCCCGTGGTTGATCAGTTTTTAGATCGCAATAGTCGAGAGCGGGTTGCGTCATCTGCACGAGATATATTCGTGGCTCTTAATGGAAACAAAGTATTAATGCATGTATGTTTGTTTGTATAAATTGTTTAGGTCTCTATGAATGGGCTCGACCTGGTATTAAGTACATATACATAGAAATATTTACTATCATACATATTTGCTAGTAGCATTTAGGCATTGCGTTTGAATGTGTGGCATGATTTTTCTTGATTATTTATTTCCTGAATTTAACGGGACTAAGACAACACTGTAAAAAAATTGTAGATAGCTTTTGAAGACGCCGCATTATTTGGTGGGCCCAGATGTTTCCAGAAATCAGCAAATGTTTATGCACCATTTATGGATGGTGATGCAATTTAAGCTTTATACCTCTACGAATTCGAGGTGCAATTTGATACACCCTTGCTACCTGTTATCTGCCAAAGCAAACTTTATGGAACAGTTCTACCTGTGTGGTGTGAAAATTTGCAGAGAAACTTTCTGCTGTATAAAATAACGAAGGTCTGCCGTCGCGGGCGCAGCCTACCTATAAGTTTTTTAAACAAATTAAACTCAACCAGACCACTAAATAAAACAATGTTCTGGAATGCACTACGTAACGTCTCTCTATGTGATGGTAACCTTTCTATTACGAATGGCGGAGGTACTAGGTATTCATATCGTGTAAACTCGCTGAAACGTCAGGTAAATACTTAGACATAAAGAAATAATGCAGACATTTGTGTTAAAGTAAATGGGTCACGTTACATATTATTGCAATTATGATATGTTTTTTCAACAAAAATCGTCCATTTATCAATGATACCGAATTTATTAAGAGTTAGGTACGTAATCTCAAATGTCAGACAGCATATTATAAATATGTTTATCATCTAAATTATAATGCGGGTTGTTCCGTATTTTACCCTGCTCTTCTCTTTAATACAGTTCTTTGAACTTTCATCTTGATTTATAACGTCTTTTTTGTTTTGTATTATGATGATGCATGAGCCTCAATGCACTGCATTCCCCCTTTCAGAGATTAATTCTGCTTTTTTCCTCAATTATTTTTAATATTGCAATTTTGGGGTTCGATAACCTTTTCAATTTTGCACACATTAATTCTATATAATGACGGTTAATTAGGTAGATATTAACTAACCGTTGTTAATCATTATCAGAACACAACTTTTGACGATGATATAGTTGCTAACAGAAATGTCGTTTAGGCATAGTACCTACAGCAACAGCTGTTCCCAAACACGCACTCAAATTATCATTATCATATCACACTTATACAGCGTGCCACAAAATATGTGTACTAATCCGTAAGTAAGGCGGTGATTCTGAACCCCGAGGGGATCAACTTTTGTTCTACGATTTTTTGAATATCACTAGTTGTTATCCTCGAGGTCCAGAATCACCCCCTTTCGTCTTAGTATACATTTCGTGGCACCCTGTTTTATTAATATTGCATCGATGTAGTTGTATACCTGGAATAACATTATTATAGGCTACTTATATCCAATAAATCAATTCCCACGGAAAATAGCACCGTTCAATACATAATCAAAATAAATAAAAATTTATATTAATAATAATAAATCATATATTTCAGACAACTTAGAACAGATAATGATCTTAATTAACTTATTCTACAGTCCATATACCTTCAAACTAACATACATAAAATAAAAAATTTTTTTTTTGATTTATAACACGAAAATTATTATTTCGGCGATTATTATACCTATTGCTTTACAATTCACACAGCATCATCCAGACTCAAACTAGGTACAAGTTTCATAAAAAAAAAGCTTGATCTTTGTTGACTTGGAAAAACAAACCTATATTAACGTAGATAAATAAAAACGTGTGGAAAGCCGCAGGCAGAAGCTACTATATTTAGTAGGTACCGCCACTTACCTACTGCTGGAAACATAAACCATCGTCATGTCCCAAAGTGAACACAGGAGCGACTATTTTACGTTAGTAACGAGACGTGGAAAAAGGAGAAGTCACGATCACATCTCGTTAAAAACGTCAAATAGACTCACCTCTCTGAGCTTGTATTGTGGGAATCAGACATTTGTTCATGTCACATACATACATAGTGGACTGCAATGATGATAATGACATGTATTTAATTCTCAGAACAATTATTTGCAGATGATACCAACATTTGCCCCGCGACGGAAAACGAACCCGCCACCTTCTACGTCTGGCAGACCTTCGCCTAATCGTCAAAATTACGCACTGATAGACAGAGTTAGCACTGGTGGTCTTCGATAAGAACGAGGCTGCTTGCTAAAGACTATGGGATCAGAAAGGTCTAAGCTTTCTACCTCGGACTAGGTTGTCTAAAACATTTGTCTCATGTTCCTATTATTAGATAACACTGTAGCAATGAGACGCATTGCGCAGTAAGGGTGACGTTTCTGCGCATGTTCGTACCGCGATGTGCTCGTCAGCTGACGCATCGAAGGTTCGAGAAACCCTGACGTCAATTACGTCACGCCACTTTGCTCACGAAGCCATACTTATGGAATAATAAACTGACATAATTATTCTATCGTTTTCCATGCTATTGGAGGAATGTTGTGGAAATCGATATAAAATTGTTTAATTGCCTTACTGCTGGGAACAAAACAGATGTCATTCTACGACATCTGAATGTCATTTTTAAGGAGGAGGTTCTCAGTTCGTCTGCATGTTTTTTTTTTATGTAGGTATGTATGTTACTCTAAGATGTTACTTGATATCTCCGTCTAGGTTAACCGACTATACTGATTCTTTCACTATTTTATAGAGAATGATCCCGACGTGGTCCCAGAAACATTTTATTCCCGAGGGATTAGTATTTATCCCGTTAAACTTAAAAAGCAACGTAATATTTTTGGAGAATCACGGCTAGCTACAACAATTTTGGTGATATCTGCGCCAATTATTATTGTTAATAGATTTTGATGATTCTTTCGTTTTGTATCAAAATAATTTTAAGGTGGCCCCTATAATTTTGATTCTCGAGAAATAGCTATGAGCACTATAAAACGTAGGTTTGTAAAAAATCATCACAATATGATCATTTTTCTATCACCTAATGGTTTCCATAGCAACGGGCATCAACAGTTTCATCCATGATCCTCAAACTAAATTAGACTTGAATTATAACTAGACGTCGTCGTCGCCAGTGTAAACTCAATTTTTTGCACGTGAACATAGACCTTCGGTCAGTGAAATTAAGGGAGGGGTGATTTCAATCGTCCGAGACATAGATGAATATTATCTACTGGTATTTGAAGTCGGTTTATCGTTTGGTAAACACGCCAAATTATTAAAATTCTACGTCTATAAATTACCTAATACTTACATATATCCTAAAAATAACATATTTATAATGGCTAGAACCGAACTCGTTTAAGGTTTTCTCAATGTTTTATTCAAAATTCAGATTCGAACCACGACGAGAATAGTAAGTAGGTATCTACTTACTACCTCGTGTACACAGTTACATAGTGTGTTTTAAGGTCCTCGGCAGCGCCTTGGGTCTCAAATGACACACTCGATAGGAATCACTCACTTTCTCACCTCGGTGAACAATGTACCTAACTCAAATGTAAATTTCGAAGAAATTCCCGCGAATCCCTCATGCACTTGGTTATTTTCTTGAATTACTGTTTTGAGAACGGAAGAGGCCGATATCATATGGCGGACTCGTAGTAAAAATTTTTGTAGTTTAACCTATAATGAAAATAACCATAGCTAAAGACTGAAATATCAGAAAATTAAAAAAAAAGAAATTGTAAAAAAACACGTTAGAAATAGATTTCCATACATTATTCTCTCCCGGCTAACGCGTGAGAAATGAAATTCCATAGTGTTTCGACCCGCATTCTAGTATGCCTGCAATGACGTACTTACTAGCTCAAGTTTGGAAAAGAAATACCGTAAGTAACTTTCCGAGCAGGTGTATTTTATTTTATAACACACTGGCAGGTAAGATATTTGACAACTATTGTTGTGTCTTGTTGATTTGAGGCTAGAAATGTACGCCTACTAACGAGAGTAGTAGTCGAGCTGGACAGTGCAGATCTTTCAATTAGGCCGTCGTCGGCAGTCTAGCAGTGGATTTTATTTATTAGCTGAATGAATGAATAGATCCCCTTACGGGCTAGGCAATTTATACAGGTGACTGAAATTACCGCACTGCGACCGTGGTTCTGGAAACGTTCGGTTTTTTAAACTAATTGTTAAACAAGTATAACCTGCTCCATTGGCCCGGCCAGTGCGCGTTTTAAGGCGAAGGCCAATTTTTGCTGCCTTGACGGTCACATCGAGCATTCTACGATAATATTTACGTAGTTCTTTTAGCTAGCATGTGTTTTGTCATTAATGAAGTAGGTAATTGTTTAATGACTGCAAATAATGACTGTTCCTACGGGTTCTTGATGTTGGGGTACCTTCCTCGATCTATGGCGAAATAATTAAAACTATTTGCTTACTTATTTTATGTTTTATTCTAGTAATTTTCCCATCACCTTTTTTTGATGCACAGTTTGCGTTAAATTTGCAGCTTTACAGCTATGTTTACAGATATGTATTTCGATGTTTAATTTTTTAATTTAGATACCTAACTAGTTTACAGTCAATACGCACTTGACTGTAAACTAGTTAAGGAACTGTACTATAAGATGTTTATATTTCAAGCTATATAAAGCAATAAGAGTGTAACCAGTTTCTTATGTTTACTTGCGAAATAACAAAGAGCAAAGTCTAACATTTAAACAAATTGCAAAAATGTAGGTAAGTTTTCGCAAGGCAATCTCAATGTCATTTATGCTACTGGACTTCGTACCAGCCAAAATATTGAGGAGAAAACCTTTAAATAATTGTGTAAAGTACAGGTACCAATAATGATATCATTATGCACTCTCTGACACCTCTCAAGACGTAAATGTCGTTGGGGACATTTTTCAATCTTTCTATCAAAGCAACTTTTACCCTATATTCTATTAACATCTAAAATCCTTTAATTGGATATATTATTCATGTTCTGACCCTCTAAATGAAAAACAACGTACTTAAAGACGGAATTGCACGCAATGCCCGCCGGCGCGTTGCGCAAACGACGAAGGCTGTCGGATACCTGAACCACTTGCTAACTACTGTTAATAAGAATCTGCTCTTCATCCTTCCTTACAATCTCTGAGTTTTACCTAGACACGCCAAAAGATTCTGCAGCGACGTTCATCAGAATCGCACTTTTAACACCTGGCCAGTAGCTTTATCTGGGAAATCTAAGAAATAATAGCTAATTCGTTGTAAATAAAGTGGCAAGATGTCATTATATTACTTATAATCAATATCGGGTAAGGATTACTTTATTGCTATTTCGAACAGCAAACAACTTTAATCTGATGATTGAATTATGCGCGGAAAATTCGCCGTCATTGTTTTGCCAAACAGTTTTTTGTATATGTACCTACCTATTACTTTAATGATTCGGAATTTTAATGAAAACTATGTTTTGTCTACAGTCTGTGTTATTTATCATTATCTGACCTTTATGATTTCGTGCATACATTCTTAACACATTGCAATGCACGTTTCCAAAATGTAAATTGTATAGACCATCCGGCGGCGGGCCTTTGTCACCGCTAACGTACCAGCTATTCTCGAACCGAATGGTCTGTTGCGTGACGATGGTAAGAGGCCCGACGGCATGACGACACTAGTCCCATGGGAGTTGGGGAGGCCCATTGTGTGGATGTGTGGGTCTCCGCGTTTTTAAAAAGTTATCTGAGCGTCTGGTCGAAGCGACGCGTGACTTAAAAGCTGGTTGGTATCTGGCGCAGCGCATCAGCATTGCCATATAGCGGGGCAATGCGTCTTGGGGACGCTTCCGTATGGTATTGATATGTATCAGTTGAGCTACCTGTAGACTGTTTGCAACAGTCTGCAGTTAGCTTAATTGTATTATTTGTAATTACTAGTTCTAATTTGTTTTTATGATTTGATTTTAATTTTCTTTGTTAATAAAGGCCATTTCCATTGTATAGATATATAATTACTATAGGTTCCCAATCCTGATTTCATATCACAGTCGTTTGCTGACTTTTTATTACACATTTCTGTATAAGTTTTCCTCGTACACTTGACATTGTGAACTCGGTTCTGTACGGTCAGAAGGTCTGTTTCGTAATCGTGCATTAGACGAATAATGACCACCTCTAACCTCTAGTTTAGAGTCGCTCAGTGGACTATCGCAGCGGAAGCAGGAGCGTAATTTTACTGTCTTCCTTTGAAGGCAGTAAAATTACGTACTTAGAGGTTCCCACTGTTCTAAAAAATTTTGTTTGGCTCCATTGAAAACTGTCGAAAAACTACTTCACCAAAAATGATCAAGAATTCCTAACCAGTTGATTTGTAGGACAGTAATAAGACTGATGTTGATTTTGACTGATATGTTCTGTAAGAACAAACTAATAAATATCAGCCCATTAGTAGTCAGTAAATTTCCTGATGTGTAGGTATCCTTAAAAGCCAAGAACAACAAGAAATGCAACTTTTTCAGGCGTAGATAGTGTAAAAGCGATTTCTTAATCGTTGAAGAACCTGAGAGGTTCTTAGGATTATCATGCATTGTGTAATTTTATTTTGACTTGTCCACAAAGGTATAATAAAAACGTAGGCACATATCTTTTTATTATTTTTTATGATCTAGCCAGGTGTAATAACAATTTGTCTATTTCAATTTGTGTAGGTATAACTTATAGCTATCATGTATTCCCAGTTTATACTTGATGCTAACCATGGTATAATAATATAATGTACTTCTACATGATGCCAACATAACATCTACTTATTATTATTTTACTATAGATTTTACTACTTTGCCTAACCTTTCTCGTATTCGCTTCTGCATAACGTAGATATACCTACATAATTATCTTCACCTCCACGGCAAACTTACGAATCTGCAGTTTGATTTTGATTTTGACATAGTACTAGAACAAAAACATATTCGTAAGTTTTCCGTGGAGGTGTCGGTCATTCAAAGAAATAGAAGGCCAGACCTATTACATGTTAATAAAAAAAAATCCTTCATCTGGTACTGGTACCTAGCCCAGATGCTGTATAGTTATTCTGTGCTATAGTTTTTATCAGACGTAGGTATTGCGTATAATCTAGCAGTTGGCACAATAAAATAACCAACAAGCACATTAAAACCTTGGGAATAGGCAACTCTGGCTCTACATTCACCACAATTAGGTCACTGAAATACACTGCATTCTCCAAATGGCTTGGTTATGAGGTCTGGGTCTGGACAAAGCTATCAACTGTTCACATTACTTGAACATTTTATTTTTAAAACTCGAACCTAAAAACGTACCTTTAACTGCTTGACTTTGACTTTGGGATTTGCGATTCCTGTTTCATAATAATACTAATCAATCATAGAAATACAATAGCGACTAATTTCTCTTTGATAATATTTGTGTCCTCTTTGTTGATAAGGTCCTGTCATCCATCCGTTCTTATTAAAGTTACTAGGTCTACTTAGGTAAAGGGTCATGTCTCACTTTACTCAATTCTTAAGTTTCTGGTGCTGCAGGGTTAGCTTGCACTATTTCCTAGAACTTATTGTCTTTTTTTGACAGTTTACCTACCAATGTACTTAGCCAAAAATTATGGGGTTACGTGGATCTGTATCACCTTGTCATTAATCTCATTCATAATGAAACAGCTTCTATGTTGGTACCTAGTTACAATTGCGCAAAACCATTCTCGCCGTTACTCGTGTTACATAACCAGATTACCCACATAACCGCATTTAAGTATATGGAGTAAGAAAATACAGCACATTTTATGTGTACCGGCCTATATTTACAGTATTTACACTTATATCTATTTCTTAATAATCTAAGCCGTTACCAGAAGGCAGAGTGCCCAGAATGCTGGCAGCATTGGCACGTTGAATGGCAATGCTAATTCGTTGACCGAAATAGAAGCCAGCATTCTGATCACCTGTGAACTCTATGAGAAGTTTGGTAAGATCTATATAAATACCTATCTGACTATATATATTGTACGTAAAGTGTGTAGTCATACGTTACTACACAGTTAGGAAAGAAGCAGATTTTTTTCGTGAAGAGGTTTTGTTCATCGTTCTACGCTTGATAGCCTTGGCATACAATTTTCTAAAATTTGAAATGTTGACTCCAGAATGAAATGTTTTATGCACTGTCTTACAACTAACACTGTCTACATCAAACACTAGGAACATATGTAAGATCTACACTTATTTACTGAAGACACCGCTCCTTGTTATCCTAATTTCTACAACAAAGAAGGCAGGAAGGCAAGGTATTGAAGTTCAAGGCGTTGAAACCGTTTTTATATTGTTATTGCTTATAAAATATTTATCGGAGATATCCGTAGATTCTCTCCAAGGCTAAGGGTCAATAGATTATTCTTTCTAGCGTACATGAAGCGGACCTTGAGCAAGGTCTTCGACTAGTTTGTAAATAACTTTTAGGAAGCAATGAAGAGCAAAGATCGCAAATAACAAATATTTAATCAAGGAAGCCCTTTGCTTATGTCATTCCGAACAGGTGGTTAACCCTGAAGCCAACTCATTACTAATCTGTTCTTACATAATTAATCTACACAGATGAGTAAAGAACACATACAGAATCATTATAAGTGGGTTTGCTTCGTGCAATCAATGATTTCATCATAAAGTGAGTATCAAAGCTGTAGAAGCTATGGAAATTTCTTAGTGTACGAATGTCTAACTGATCTTATATCGATAGTTCTTTAACTTTGGCTGCCTCATCGTTCATTTATAACTTATTTATAGAGTACTAAATAAATTATTTTGTTTTTTTTTTGCACCGCCACTATTAACCATGTCACAGACCCAAGTAATTAATTTTCTATAACTTATGTATGAATGAGAGGTAGCTTACTACTGGTAGGAAGATTTAACTTCATCGACTGAGTCCCTTTATTTACTTTTAGTGATGATTTATTTGTGTCGATGAACATGTTTTCCCCACCCGTTATCATGCTTATTGACGCATGATTTTAAGATGTCCATGTCATTTGCATCAGCAATTTGCATCATCAGTAGCTATATCAACATAGCGGTGACACGCCTCTAATACAAACAACTTTTTGTGTGACCTTTCATACTGTTTACATAAAATATTATTGCTGTTGCTTGGCAATTTATAAATACGACTTGTAATTGAAATGAGGTCCTACCGTTTCAATTATTTATAAATGAATCCGTACTATAATAAGAAGAATGAAGAATTTAGGTACCTAAACTACCAGTTGCGTGTTAATAAATAAACAGCTTATTAAATAAAATTATTCAATCTAATTTCTAATTATTGTAAGTAGTTCTAATAATTTTTGTCAATAGACCTTCGTCGCATGAAAATCGGTTTTGTTTGACTGAAATTCATTTGTGAAAGCGTCTTTTCTATTAACTCTTTCAGTACCCACGATGCATATGACCATATTTATCTCTAGCTAGAATAAACTTGGCAGTGAATGCGTGAAGTGTTAAATAGTACCTTTATATCACATTGCTCTGAGACGACAATTTGTTGTTTTGACTGAAACTAACTACTCAATAAACTAAACTACTTATTGTTTAATGTTCTTTTGTTTATTTCCTTTAATTTTTTTTTCTTTTATAATTAATAAATAAAGCCCGCGGCTTCGCATGCGTTTTTTAAGTATACCTAACTATACTTTATATGCCTATGTCCGTCCCTGGGATACCATTTACATCATTGCGCAAAAAAATTTAAATTTCAAATTTTTTTTGTTAAATTTCATTGAGATCCGATCAGCCGTTTAGGCGTGAAAAGGTAAGAGAAAGACAGATAGACAGACAGACAGACTGAGCTAACTTCGAATTTATAATATTAGCATAGTTTTACATACATAGGTATTTATTATAATCACGATATTTTTTTTCCGGTTATTTGCCCACTGCAACGAGGAGGCCATTAATGCATAACTAGTTTCAATCTATCAAGTTGTTTTGGTAGATAACATTTCACAATTTTGTATCTTAAGTATGTGTGTGATATTTATTATACTCGTATTCAAAGTTACGACCGATTATCCTTTAAACGTCCTAGTTAAATACCTACTTCCCTAGTTTCTGCCCGCGGCTTCGCCCGCGTTGAAATGAAATAAATAAATAAATAATGCTGGACAATCCACACAGCATCATCTAGCCCCAAAGTAAGCAGAGCTTGTGTTATGGGTACTAGATTACTGATAAACTTAATACAATACATTACATAGATAGATATTTTTTATTATATATAGAAAATACCCAGAACACCCGGAACAAATATTCATTCATTTGAACTTAACTTGAACTGAACTAACTCCATTTAAAACTAGCTAAAAAAACTTAGACTAGTTACAATTAAGGATCAATAAGGTTATTTAAATTTTATGTGTATTGAGATAGGTAAGTTGTTTCTATGGAAACATTTAATGATTATTTATAACCCATGGGAACTGATATTTGCTTTTCCAGGTGTAGACCAACCTCTATGCAATAAAATAAAATTTCAGCCTGATTTGTTCGGTACTTTTGGCAAAAAGAATAAAGAGGTTTGAATATTTTGGCCCCTACATTGGCTACCACAAAATATCCTATAACATAATGAATAATGATAAATTACATTAAGCGACAAATGACAAAAACCTGAGTTTCTGAACTTAACATATAAAAAAAAGAGCAATAGTTATTTTCATCTGTGAATATGTCAGAAACCCATCGAGGTAGCAGAAACCTGACGCTTTAGGACATTATGTTATAGGACATTTTTTATTTGTTTTATTATCATCTATCCAAATACGTATATGATTCATAGTGCGCCGCGATTTTGAAAAAAAATAAACAGTCAGGTAGCCGATACAAATATCATCAAACCCCCTATCAAATATCAAATTGCTTTATTTTTTAGGCCTTTCAGGACACTTGGGGACGTCACAAAATTGAAATTACCTACATAGAGAAACATTTATTAACGATCCCAACCCTGATACAGCACAGAACAGAAATAGTACATAACTTACAAACAATAAATGAAACAGGTACAAAATAAAATTACCTAAATGAGAAAAAAAAACAAATTAAGAAAATAGTAGGTATGTACCTACCCACCCACCCACATAAAGGGCTAAGCGAACGGAACATAAAGAGAAAGAATGATACAACAGGATAAGAACAAATTAATTGACAACTTAATAAGGCTTATAGCAAAGGTGCCTATGTATTCACTATGCAGGTAGGTAGGTAGGTAGGTACTATGTCACGGAATGCAGTACCTAGCAGGTAGGTAGGTACATAGAGGTTTCAAATCGATGTTGGTGGTAGGTGGATGAGACCTTATGGGCATAGTTTTGCTCATTAAGGCTGTGCCTGGTAGCACAGCATTAATGAGCAAAACTAGGTACAGTGTAAAGTACAGTGATCACTTCAACACTTCACTCCTTTAGACACGAACACCCCTCCATCCAAACAAACCATCGTGTTTATAATATTAGTGATCGGTACAATTGTGAGGTATTTCATTCTTATCAATTATATCTAGTACATATTTTTAGTGCATTATGATTTATGTTACTATGCTTGATATTGAACCGTTTTGACTTTGCGTAGCAATGTTTTATTATTCTTATCTGTCGTTTTGGTATCAGATAATGTTGGTGCATTATGTTTTAGTTGCTGTTAAAGCGTTTTGAATGTGTTTTACTAACGATTTGATAAAGCCTCCAATAGTAAGTTCCTACAACAATATTTACGGCTACAAGTAGGTACATAGATCTGTTTTATTCGGCATGATTACAGATTCTTGACCTTCGCTATGTGAAGGTTATCAATAAGATAATACAATTTGATTGTTTTGAAATAACTAAAAAGCTAATTTGAATCGCTTAATTTTACACATTTTTTAAGTTTTCCAGGACAAACACTAATCCCTCGGGAATATTTTTTTTATAGATCCACCTCGGGATCATCCTAAATACAATGGCGAATAATTTTCAAAATCGGTTCATAATTATTGACGGAGAAACCGATGGACATACAGCCGATCACAGAATCTCCTCCTTTTATAAAGTCGGTTATAAATAAACTACATTCTGAACCGACAATTCATATGCGAAAGTTACGATACATCTGAAATGTGATGTGTAATGAAATGAGGTAAAGTGACAACCGTTCGAAACCCTCGGCGCGCGAAACACATTCGCATTTGATGGATCTTGTTTTAACTGACTGTACAATGCAGCTATTTTTAATGGTGTCCGAATCGACTGTAACAAAAATATTAAAATCGAAAGTGTCAAATGGGACACTGTATCCCAATATATTTTGTCCGAATCATTCTATATTTTGTCCGAATCGACAGCAAGTCATTCTATCATTCTGTCTGTTACCTTTTCACGCCTGAAGACAAACGGATAAATGGTATCCCGGGGATCCCCATAGGCTACTTTTTATCCCCTTCGCACCGGAAAACGCGTGCGAAGCCGCGGGCAAATGCAAGTAACTAATAATAAATCGCCTAATTATCGCTGGCACACAGGTTATTCGTGTTTACGCGATTTATAAGCCAACACGATCAAGAACCGTCTTTGTTTTGTTAGTGACAAAGGCAGCCTTCTGACTAACGGAAGAAAGACTATTGTGTGGTATGTATGACCAAACAAAGTGTCGTTAATCGTAACAATGCTGTTGAAATCGAAATATTTTATAAGTTCAAGGAATTTGAAACACTTATAGAAGCGTAGAGGTGTCAGCCAGCAGCCTTGAGGCATTTATCATTTAGCTACTTGAGCTAGTATATTAGTAAGTAAGGTACTATACTCCAGCCAAATTTGATATAATAACACTTACCACCTGTAGTTTTCCCTATTATCCCGTTTGATGAAGGAAATAACAACTGTAATCACGTAAATTAAAAATTGGTTCGCTGGTGTCGTATCCCCGGCCACGGACACAAGGGAAGTGAGTGAACCGTCCAGCCTAGTGTAGCCCGGTCCGATTTGTTGTAAATCGGGGCAGAAGGTAAAACAAATCGGGATTCAGGGTTGTAGATCGGGACAAAAAAAAAAAACAAGATTCGTCAAGTGCGAGTGTGACTCGCGCGCCAAGGGTTTCAAACGTTTATCAAGTATACCAATTTGTACTACAGGTACCGGTAGAGACTTTGCTATTTAATGAATACCTAAAAATTCAAGTTACCTACATTTCAGACGTGTCGGTTTGCAAACTTCGAAGTATGGAGGGTAATAAAAAAAATTTTCTAGTTTTTTCCAAATAGGTATTTCAAAAAGTAAGAAATCTACAGAAATTTCTCCTTTCATTTATTTTGATAACCCACTCATGGATCGGTTTCCAAACTTCGGAGTATAGGGGGGGAATTGATAAATTATTCGACTTATTTCAAAATATTTCGAAAGTACAGGAATTTCAAAAACTGTTTTGATATACACAAACTGATACCTTTTATTTGATACTTGACTCGGTGTGGTAGACATTTGAAAATGATTCCCCCCCCCCTCTTTTTGACGGAACTATTTCAAAAAGTTTGAAACCTATCTAAATTTCAAAAGCTGTTTTGAGACGTACAAACCTTTTATTTGATACCCCAATTGACCTTGTAGAAAATTAACAATTGACCTTGTAGAAAATTAAAAATTTTAGAAACCTTTTCCTTTAAAATTGTGACATCACAATTTGTATTCATTCATTTTTCATTTTCATTTATTGTTCTTTAAATCTGTACAGGCGCACGACATGTATTATTATTTTAAATTTCAAGTTAATAGCTGCTGTAGTTGCTGAGATATTAAAGACGGAAAAACGGACAGAAAAAGCGAGATCTTATTGGTTTTGAAACCGATCTTGAAACCCTAAGAAAACAAAATTTAATTAACTATTGTTTAATTAAATAATTATTGCTTACCTGCAAAGAATATCCTTAGGTAATATATTTTTTTTTTCTGCTGTTAAAATCGCGATTTTTAGCCCATTCTCGCGCTCGACATAGTGTTGTGTGATGCGTATTTAATTTATTTTTTCATAAATTGATTTATCAGGACATTTCGTGTCCCGATCAGGTGCAAATCGGGACGCGTCCCCAGACCCCTAAAAATCGGGACGTCCCGCGCTAATCGGGACACCTGGCAACGCTAGTCCAGCCTGCCATGAACTTCGTCTACGCCACACCAAAACAACAGATTGCCTTCATGCTTCAGGCATGTCCTTATAATGTAGAGGTATATACTTGTGTATACTACACCACCCATACTTAACCTAAAATCACTTTATAACCGATTTTTTTAATACACAATTCATAATCCCTGTTGATTTAAGATCTATCCTTCAACAAATATTGCTGAGAATTACGAGTATATCTGTTGCTCGACGCTATACATAAGAGTTTTAGTTCTTTTCGTTGTGGTTTGTTTACAAACATTTTACATCGAATTTGGCGGGAGTACTATAGATACTTATTTGTCAGTACAGTTACCTACTTTATGAGGTAGCTATTTACCTACGTTACTATAGTTATGCGACTATACCAACTGTGGTACCAAGCAACAATAATGTTGTAACACTAACAACCTAACAGGGTAAAGGTTTCTTGTTAAATTCTTTACTTTACCTTAAAAAGATTGAAGTGAATAAAAATCAAAGTAATCACTTTATTTCCCAGTTTTACTTAATAATGTTGTTACACTAACAACCTAACAGGGTAAAGGTTTCTTGTTTGCTTCTTTACTATACCTTAAAAAGATTGAAGTGAATAAAAATCAAAGTAATCACTTTATTTCCCAGTTTTACTTAATAATGTTGTTACACTAACAACCTAACAGGGTAAAGGTTTCTTGTTCGCTTCTTTACTATACCTTAAAAAGATTGAAGTGAACAAAAATCAAAGAGATCACTTTATTCCCTAGTTTTACACATGTAATTTGAATTTTGTGACGTGTCCAAGAGTCCTGTAAGGTCTAAAGGAAATAAAGCACTTTGAATTAGAATTTTGAATGTAACCGGTAGCGGCATGAATTATTGAAAAGAATAGGTCCATTTGGGTCTAGAAAGCACAACATTCTCTTACAAATTTCTCAAACAATGACTTGTCCAAATGCATGATACAAGTGGTTACTGTAAGGTTTTTCTGGCACCCGTCGACGACGAGGCAACTGAAGAGGTGTGATGTGAATGACAGAAATTGCCTGCCCGACTAAATGCTATCTTTGATTATCCTTATACCTAAATACCTTTTAATCCTATATTTCCCTTTTATATCTAGGTGCGTTCAGTTTCTGACCTGCGGTGGGTGCATATTGTATTTATTAGTGAAGATAAGTGTACGAGTTGTTGTATTAATTAGATACTATACTTACCATAGAGACTGAGGCTGACGGACAAACCGATCAACTGTTTATGTTAGCTGTAGAATATGTATGTGAATAATGTTTAATATAAACAAATAAAAAAAAATACCTAAGGATCATGGTTTCAAGCAACTTCAGAGACGTTTTTCTTGTCCCAGTTCCAGTTAGATCCATTCTGTAGTGTTGGGGTGAAGAAGGTATTAAATAATAATAATCAATCTATATCTTTTTCTCCTATAAAGATGAATATTTATGAATAATATAATAATTGCTATACAGCGGGGCAATGCAGCCAGCGTCTTGGGGACGCTTCCGACTGGTATTGATATGGATCAGTTGAGCTACCTGTAGATTGTTTGCAACATTCTGCAGTTAGCTTAATTGTTTCAATTGTAAATACTAGTTCTAGTTCTAATTTGTTTTTATTTTTGAATTGTAATTTTCTTTGTCAATAAAGATCTGAGTAATTTGTATAAATCAGATCAGCCGTAATTCATTTAGGACCTTTTCAACCTTAGTACATGTTCGTATTCGCTCTTCACGTCCTCCCTCTATAGGTATTCAGGTTACCTTTATAATTGTATGATGCTAAATATATTACCATGATTACACGATTGAGCACGGTACATCTTATCTCTCCTTATCACCCAGCAGATAGCTCGAGTTCTTGATTGTGTAATATGACGATTACAGGTTTAAGTTTTTCATCAGAAGTAATTGCATCAGCATTGTTATTTTCTATTGAATTTTCAACATTAACATATTCATGCCCACTACGACTATATTTCAAACAGATGATCTAAGCTACTCGGCTTTGTAACAAGATCCACAAGATACTTCATAGATAGACAGATAGACATTTTATTGTAAAAAAAAGGACAAATGTTTGTACGATCTGCAAATATTTGTTCCGGGTGTTCTGGGTATTTTCTGTACCTCGTGTGTTCATAAGTTTTGAGACGAACTTATTTAATTAATTTAAAAAGAAAGTAATTCATGCAACCTTTTTTAAACTTTAAAATTTCGAATGTTTTGAATCAGAAAAAATATACATTTGAATATTTGTTTCATTCTCCGTGAAAATGGCGCCAACAAAAGATTTGCGTGCGACTGTAATTTCACTGTTTCAAGCAGGAAAAAAACCAATGCAAGTTTTTAGTGAAATCCAAAGTTTGGGATGTAGTCGGAACTTTGTGTATTATACCATAAAGAGGTACAAGGAGACCGGCTCTTTAGGAGACCGTGGAAGATGTGGCCGCCCGCGGTCTGTAAGGACGCCCGCCAACATCAAAGTAATCAGAGAGCGAATTCGTCGCAACCCTTGCCGGACTCAAAAGAAATTAGCTCTGCAGACCAACATTTCGCGAATATCGGTGAACAGGATACTTAAATATGATCTTAAACTAAAGGCCTACAGTCGAAGGAAAGTGCATTATTTAAACGAGCGTCTTCGTAAATTGCGACTGGAACGATGTCGGAACCTATTGAAGAGACACGATCCAAAAAATATCCTGTTTACCGATGAAAAGATCTTCACGGTGGAAGAAAAGTTTAACCGGCAGAACAATAAGGTTTACGCCAGAAGTTCAAAGGACGTCCAGCCATCTGTACGCAATGTCCAGCGCACTCATCATCCAGCAAGTGTGATGGTTTGGTGGGGTGTTTCCTACGAGGGGGTCACTTCGCTTCATTTTTGCCAGCAAGGCGTCTAGGTGAAGGCACAAAATTACCAAACCGACATATTGGAAGCGGTGGTTAAACCATTAAATGATACGCTATTCGCTGGAAAATACTGGGTTTTCCAACAGGACTCTGCTCCCTCCCATAAAGCTAAGACTACCCAACGTTGGCTGGAGGCCAATTTGCCAGGCTTCATTCGGAGCGAAGATTGGCCCTCGTCAAGCCCTGACTTGAATCCTTTGGATTATTCTTTATGGACGGAATTGGAGCTGAGGGCATGCAGAAAGTCTCACCCAAACCTGGATTCTCTCAAGCGAGCCCTTATTAAAGAATCGAAACGGATTCCCATTGAAAAGATTCGTACCGCCATAGATGAATGGCGCACGCGTTTGAAGGCCTGCATTGAATGCAAAGGCGGTTTGAATGATTTATTTTTAAATACAGATCTAGATGTCAGTAGTTTTAATTTTAATATCCAATAAATGAATACTAAACTTAGCTCCAAAAATATTTTAGTTTTACTGTGTCTCAAGACTTATGAACACACGAGGTATATAATAAAAAATATCTATCTATGTAATGTATTGTATTAAGTTTATCAGTCATCTAGTACCCATAACACAAGCTCCGCTTACTTTGGGGCTAAATGATGATGTGTGGATTGTCCAGCATTATTATTTATTTATTGGTAAAAGCAAATATTTACCAGTCATAAAATCAATAAGTAAAATTAAATTGAGACATTAATAATAATAATTTACATATGAATAAAAATAAAATACAACGCAGTAGTTTGGTCTCCTATCTATAAAGTTCACATCGAGCGCCTTGAGAAAAAACAAAACAGATTTCTCAAAATTTTGGGATATACAGGATGATTTTTTAACTAGGACAGTAGGGGGCACCCATAACCAGAGCAGATGCAGTTTCTCTTAAAAAACATCAGCTCCTTTTTGGAGAAAAACATTCTGGTATAACATTGTAAGTAATCTAGTTTTAATGCATGCTTTAAACTACATACTTCAAAAATTTGTTAACACAGAACTGCTCTTTAAAATTCATGCTGTGTGCACATACTTAGGGATACAATCTAGAATTCTAGATCATAATATTGTGTCTTTCTATTTTTTACTATTTGATTGTTTTCTGTTTTGTGTGCCAAATAAATAAATAAACACCTGTAAACAAGCGCTGTCTGTTTCAATGAAAGATATGATTCTTAACCGAAATTCGTCAAAATTTTTAACTTTAAATGTTCATTGGCATTAAGCTATCACTTTTTATGATCAGTTGAGCTACCTGTAGATTGTTTGCAACAGTCTGTAGTTAGCTTAATTGTTTCAATTGTAAATACTAGTTTTAATTTGTTTTATTTTGGAATTGTAATTTTCTTTTTATGCTACACACTAATATTATGCAGCCACCTAAAGCTGTAGGTAAACAAAACGTTTCTGAATTATTTTGTTCTTAAATTTTCTTCTCACTGCAACGCATCGATTTTGGCCGTCAGCCAAAACTCTCACTCGGCTTGGTTATGTGTATTTGTATAGCGTTATGCAGTTACAGCACAACGTGGCACATTAGCCTTGTGCGTTCCGGCAGACAATGTAGCAATATCCTCAGTCTGGTCGTAAAAGAAATCCAGTTGAGTCTATTAGAATCACGTGGGCCCGTAATGGCAATAAGGAGAAGATAACGAGAACCAAGGTTGCTTCAAATCATCGCTGTTGCTAACGTAGATTGATTATCATATCGCACATTAAAAACAAAAGTTGTACTAAACGAAATTACCTGGTACCTGTTACTACACAACCTCCGGCTAAGAAGGGGTTTTTCGAAATTCCACCCAGTTTTTTTGGTGTTTTTGTAACTCTTTCACCAGTGGCCCAATTAGCTTGAAACTTACAGAGAATACTAAGAATACAAAACTATTGAACACGTATTTCAGGATTTTTTAAGTGTCTAGTCAATTCTCTATTACACCCGACACCATAACAGACACTCCGACTTTTGTTTGGTCAAGTGTGTGTAGTATTCTCAGTAAATTTCCAACAAATTGGGTCACTGGTTAAAAAGTTACAAAAATAAACCTCAATAACTTCATCCACCATTTCACCCGTAACAAAGGGTTTTTTGTTTGTTTGTAAATTGAAGTTCGGTGTCGGTTGTGTAGTAACAGATACCTAACTGCTTTTCAAATTTCAACTTTCTAGCTTCAGCGGTTTGGCTGGGCGTTGTTACCAGATATATTTTGGCTGGGCGTTGTTACCAGAAAATTTATTTCAGGTAATTTCGTTTCACTTTTGTTTTCAATGTGCGATATCATAGAAGAATGCGGTCATACTCAGCTCAAAATCAATGCGTGTGTTTAACTATAGCAAGTTCGCAAAGTGGTACCGCTATATAAAATACCCATATAAAAAATGTCGACAGCCGATATCGCAAGCGAAGTTCTCGTGACATTCTAGACTCCCGGGTCGGCTAGAAATCGATAAAGCCGAGCACTTTCCTCGACTGAAGTAATACCCACTTCAGTGGGAAACTTGTATGTGTCCCAGTCCAGGGACACATACAAGTTTCTTGTTCTAGAAATGATTTATTCCGATTCTTTGTTTGTGGTTCACGCGATTCCCTTGTCGACTTTTTTAATGCTTTGCGAATACTAATTTTAGTTTGATGTACCTTCTTACCTATTTAATGGTTTTCCGATACAATAAAGAATTTACCCGGAAGTTTTCATGCCTAAATTGACCTTCACGATTTCACCTTTTCAAAATTACCTAATTCAGAAAACGTAAATGCAGCTAATTCTTCATACAACCTTGGCGTGTCGTGCGTCTGTGTTTCTTTCTAATGAAGTTTGTACCAGTTATTAATGCTATGATGGCGTCTACAGCTGGCCAACGCGCAAATTCTGTTTCACATTTCGTAGGTCTATTACGTTAAAACTTCTTAGGCCGTGCGCTGCGTTAAGCGGGTACACGGCGCGGGCACCCGCGCGGCGTGATGTTTCATGTAAATTCATAGAGCAGCGCTGCGTAAGGCGGAACGCCCGTCACACGCGGCGCGGGCGACGGGGGTACGCTCGCGTGTCCGTGCGACGGAGCACGCGAGCGGAGATGTTTCTAGAAAATCAGTGAGCGCCGCTGCGTTATCCGTGTCGCACGCGCCGTGCTTGTACAATCAAGTTGATAAACATGAGTGATATTGATACGGAACGTGTTATTTTAGAAGTGCAATGTCGCCCCGCTTTATGGGATTTGTCTAACAACTTGTATAAAGACAGGGATGCGCGTCAAGCTGCATGGCTCGAGATTTGTAAAGAATTATACGAAAATTATGAGGACTTCAGTGACACAGAAAAAAAGTCAACAGGTAAATTCTTACTTTTTATTATGACTTTATAAATTTATTTACTACATACTTATTTACTTCTTTCATTTATTAAGGTGGGTACAGACTATATAACATAACATGTTATACGACATTGCTATATAACAAGTTTCAGATAATGTGGACACTGAATGATATAAAACATGTTAAAATAACATGTAGGTAATATGTTACATAGTCTGTACCCACCTTTAGGCTTAGTAAACATTTTGTATTTACTTATGTTAATTGTTATTTAACTATTGTATTGTGACCTCTTCACGAGCAAATTTTTTTTAACTTAAGTAAATAATCAATAAATACAGCGATCTTGCCACGATATCTTACCGTTTGTGGCAAAGTAATCAGCGAACTGATCTCGTATTGTATACGAGTTTCTTTGAACTAGCCCAAATCCATTTGTGATATCGCGGATATGGCGGGGTGTTATGACAACATCGCTGATATTACCGAGTCCGTCTCTTTTTCGTACAAAATTATGCATTATACAAATTGCTTTTATGAAACAAATGGCATGTTCTCTAGAAACGTTAAGTGGACGATGAAGTATTCGAAACTTATTGGCCATTATTCCAAAGGTTGATTCAATGTAACGTCTAGCTCTTGACAATCTATAATTAAATATTTTCTTTCTATGATCCATTGCAATAGCCCGCGCATATGGTCGCATAAGATGTGTAGACAGTCCAAACGCTTCATCCCCAACTATGACGTATGGCACTGGTGTGGTAGCTGCAGTATTGGTTGGTTTATTATTTTGTAGCACTGGCAATGATTTTGGAGGAGGAATATCTAATAGCTCATCCTGCATCTGTTGAAATAAAGTGCTGTTGGTGAAAACTGAAGAGTCAGATTCTTTACCTTGTATTCCAACATTTATGTAGGTGAATTCATAGTTTGCGTTACACATTGCAAGCAAGACAATGGAATAGTAATGTTTGTAATTGTAGTAAAGTGATCCGCTGTGAGGTGGTCTTATAATCCGTATATGTTTTCCATCTACAGCACCTAAACAGTTAGGAAAATTTGTGTTGCTTAAAAAGCCTTCTGCTATATCTTCCCATCGCATACGTGTAAATACTGGTATACATTCTTCTTTCAGTCTTTGCCATATAATTTGACAGACATCATTAACAATTTTTCGGATGGTAGATTGTCCCGCATGGTACGCCAAGTGCATATCCACGAAAGTATGTCCACTTACTAAGTACCTGTGAAAAATACAAAATTAATTTTTAAGTATGTATTATTTTTCATTTTTCAGAAAAAAAAATACAAGCGCGTTGGAAAACCGCGAGAGATTGCTATACGAAAGTCAAAGCTAGTAACAAGAAACTTAAGTCTGGTTCTGGTGCTAAAAAAGGAAAAGGGTACAGCTATTATAATATTATGACTTTTCTGGACTCTAACAAAAGAGTAGAAGGACAAGAATCTTTGGAAAATTCTCAGGACGACTCTTCGGGTCATACAAGTACACTTGAATTGTCCCAACACCCAATAGTTGACACTAGTGAGGTGTTAATACCTGAGACCAGTACATCTGGAAATGAAAATGACACAGCAAGCAGAGAAACGCAAAAACAATCAAAGCGTAAAAAGGCGTCGTCGCCGACTCCTTTTGAAATACAATTATTACAATCCATACAACACAAAAAGGACGAAGAAAATGATGAAGACTTGTCATTTTTTAAATCTATTATGCCAAACGTAAAAAAATTGTCTACATATCAAAAATTATTGTTTCGATCAAAGGTATTAAACTTATTAATTGAAATTGAAAGAGAAAATGTTATTACATTGGAGGATTTATCGAACATCGTAGTGACAAATGACACTCAAGCAGAACATTAATCCTATTATCAATTATTTACTGCATTTATACTCTATTTGAAGAAAGACAAAGATTGGAAGTAGCCTTATAATATTGTTAATTATGATAATTACAATGACTGTGATTTTGATTTACTTTACGTATGTACCTACACTACCAAATTGTTATACTTAGTTCTCATTAAAGTAATTGTAGATTAAAATATTGTTAATTATAATAAGTGATAAATCCAATCACTGTGATTTTACTGTTACTTATGATTATGATAAGTCCAATAACTGATTTGGTTGTATACATGCGTGATCTTGACTGACAAAATAAAAATATTTTATATCAAGAAAAACATTTTATTTACTTACCTTGCCGTTATTGCCAACCTCTCTATTGGTAATATAATTGATACACTTCTTACTTTAAGAGTATTAGCACTATGTTTCAAATATGGTTCAAGTTTCGAAAATAATTCATCAAATGTAGACGTTGACATTTTAAAATACTTAAAAAATCTCCTCTCATCTTCTCTTAATAGCGTAAACTTGGTTACAAATTCTCCACACAACAATCTGGACGAGACATATGGGCTGATTGGCTGCCGCTGTTGTCTACGTCGTCTTTTGGCTAGGTAGTATATCAACAAATAATCCATTATGAATCGACTGTACACCCGCACGTCTAAAATTGTACTGGCGGCGCTGCGTTAGCGGGAGGTCGTTGCGGATACCCGCGACGGGCTATTTGTCCGCGACGGAGCACGACGCGGATGCCCGCGACGGATGCCCGCGTCGGATGCCCGCGCCGTGCACCCGCTTAACGCAGCGCACGGCCTTAATGTCTTGCTCGTGGTGAAGCTAGCTATCCGTCACGTTGGAAGACTATTCTTGTCTTGCTGATTCATCTATATGAAAGACCATTTATTTGATTATGTTCTAAGCAGGTTAAATTAAACATAAAAATTGAAAAGAAAATTAATTTATTAAATAACCATAAACTTACTGAGAATCCCATACACGTTCAGCCCTTTAAACTATATGTACAAAGTGGGCTGCTATATTATATGTACAGCGCGCCGGGAACAGGCTTCAAATCACAGACAAAGCGAATTTGTTCTAAATAGGTGCTCCAACCTCTTCTTGATACGACCTCGTGAGGTGCGCAGCGGCGGCTGTGAGCTGGCGGATTGAGTGGCGCAAGCCGCGGAGGTGGCGTCGGCAGGCCGCGGCGGCGCGAGCTGCCGAGTCTCTCTCGTCCTCGCCTTCGATGCCGGAGTCACCGGCCGCGCTGGAGGCATCGCTCTCCGTATCGCTAAGATCAGATACTCTCCGTCCTCTCTCCACCTGCTCCTCCGCGTCCCCTGACCACAGCAGCTCATTCTTCAGGTCATTTAGCATGCTGAACATGCTGAAAGGATCGTCGTCGCCCTCCTGCTCGATGTTCATGAGGCGGCTGGGGATCAACACGGTCTCATCCATGTTGTTGACCGTTTTTACAAACTTCTCCATATCGTTGAGGATGCTCTGCTTTGAGAAGTCTGCTCCATCATTGCGGGCTATTTTCCGCAGAGTGTTCCTGTAACAATAGAAATAAACTGTTAATACAGGGCTTTACGATCATAACTAGGTCGGGGAACCTAAGTCTTTGAATTGGTTTCTTAATAATATAATATCACATCATGATTTATAACTACACAATCGGCAAGTTACCATTACCATTTACTACTATTTGAATTAAATATATACATAGGTATTACGTCGTTCAAATATTGGAATTAGGTATTTTAATTTAACTTCCAGCTCTTTGCAAAGAAGGACTGTTTATTTTCTGATGAGGGATACTTCTTCCATCAATTGCTATTCTTTCATCAACAAACAATAACAAACTTCTCATACAAACATAAGGAAACTCAAACAAACACCGAGTAAGCCAGTCCCATAATCTGATGCAACAAAAGTGCACAATCAAAAATAAGAAAAACACGAGGTAGGTATACTTTTACAACTAATTTGTGTTACCTAATTTTCTGCCTGATCATTCTGAGGCTACATGAGGCGTTCGTTGATTACATGTTAAAATGGAATTGTTGTGTTTTCAGATAATAATGATTCATACATCCAATCAGAGATACCATACCTTACTGTTGCGTGTTTCCGGAATTATAGATTACAAATGATAAAAAAATAGATTTTGCTACGAAAATAGACGTCTATTTTTAATCAAAGTTACTAATACCTAAAATACCAGTCCAGCCACTTTTATTGATGTATTCGACAAAAGTATAAGTATGTATTTGAGCATAGTGAGTGGGAGGTACCTACTTGGTTAGTTTTTATAACATTTGAGGGCTATATAATGAAATTCTATAACGTAGTAGTGGGATCATAAGTAGGTACATTTATATCGTATTAAGTTCTACCTTACAGCATTTAGGTAGGTAGGCACAATCACGAATTTTATTAGCGATAGTGCTGGTCACTATTGTTTTACGTAAAGTATGGTTGTATTTGATACCTACCATAACTCCTATAAATTACGAAAAGAAATCCATGCAATGTTATGTACCTATCAATAAAATGTTATAAGCTACCTAGGTACAACTAGTTCATAGTTTATGATTGATCAACTCGTTAAAAAAAAACTATTTATTTGTTGATAAACTCAAATCGAAATTATTATGATTCAGTAATTTGTATTTCCTTAAACCTTAAGGAAATACAAATTACTGAATCATAATAAAAGCAATTGACGTAAAAGGAACGGGTGCTAATTAAACTGACTTCTATTTAATAGAATTATTCTCCTCTAAAAATCTACATTGTCCTCTGAATTACTAAGTCAGCCACCATCAATCCGCGTCTAAAAATTACTATATTAGCAACTATATATCTTCGATGTAAGCTGCTGTAAATACAACTTAGCTTGGCAGTTATTTTGTAGCATCTACATTTGTAACATAGGTACATATATTCAAGCAGTAAACATCTAAAATATTTATATATGACAACACCGATAGAGTAATTGTATCGACATCTAGTTTTATAACTCAGTATGTTTAGAATGTAGTGAAACATGAATAATTTATAACTCGTCCTATGTATATTCTTTGAACAATAATATGTACCTACTTAAAATGATTATCAAATACATACATACATATATTGAATGATCATTAAAACGTACATAAAGTTATCATCTAATAGTAAATTATGGCAACTGAATGTTAGGAACCATTACGACCGATGATGTGGCGCAGCGGGCCGAGGCCCGACGCTGGAGGTTGCGGGTTCGATTCCCGCCTTGGGACAAATATTTGTACGATCTGCAAACATTTGATCCGGGTGTTCTGGGTGTATAATATGTATCTATGTAATGTATTGTATTAAGTATATTAGTCATCTGGTACCCAAAACACAAGCACTGCTTAGCTTGGGGGTAGATGATACTGTGTGGATTGTCCAGCATTATCTATTATTATTTATTTATTGAAACAAAATAAAAGACGGCAAAAAAAAAAAAATCTGCAGCCTGACTTATAATTCCCCAAAAGAAAATAGGTAGGTAGTTAAATTGAATTTATCCATTAGTAAAACCAGGTTCCATTTAGGTAAACGTTATTTTGACAGGAAAAGTATTCTAAATACTGATGAAGTTAATTATTGTGGTGCTTACAAATGATGGCACTCATAAAACTCCCGAGGCCATTTTGTGTCCGTGTAGTTTGTAATTGATTAATCTAGGTAGGTACTTCAGTTCACGCTATGAGGCATTATGATATCCCAGGAAGTTAAAATCATGCCCCTATCGACTTAACTGTCAGGGAAACACTTTAGCTATTACAACACGCCCTTAAGGTTATAAAGAGACCAAAAAACGTGTTAGGTATCATTCTACAGGTATTCTTATTTAGAATACCTACTTTGGTTATCTTGATAGGTATGATAAACATTCGCTATGTGGACTGTTGTATAAGCTGTCTTACCTGCATAATGATGAGAAGCCAAACCAAGGTCTCAAGTTGAAGTTGGCTCTACCTTGGGCCAATTTACAAAAATAAGTGTAGAAGTTTACAAGTTGAGCTGCCGTTTGGAACAAAAAAAAACCCTATCAACTATATATAGGTACCTATCTAGTGATAGGGAATTTGGGACGAAATTTATAAATAACAAACAATATTTTAAAAGACCAAAGTCCACGTTTGCATAAAGAAGTCACCGAGACACGTCTGTGTAGCGGTGAATACCTAGATTATGCAGCATTTTGCACTGCTCAAAGGTTAGGTAGGTATAAATCTAAGATTGCATTGCTGGCTGAATAGCAGAGCTTGACTATAGAAAAAAATACTTTTGTCTAGATAGTGATAGTGTTGATTGTCGCATCATCAGATCATTAATTATTCGTGTAACCCTAAATTAAAGCTGTCCTCAATTTTGTAGGCCTACATTACGGTAGTGTCGAACTGGTTTGGTCATTGACCAGACCCCATCAAGAATGTATGTTATGTTATTATAACAATAGTTTACAAAATGGGTCTGCTTGCCTAATATACACTCTACGCCTGTCTGATTATGGGTAATGAACCGAATACTTTGAACCATTATGATTTTTCATAGGCTTGTAGAATCGAAACTGTTTTATAGTTTTGCCCTTTCCTTGTATAATTTTACTGATCTCCTAGGGAATGATTCTTTATCCAAAATTAATCGTGAGGTAATGACTACATAATATTCGGTATGTTCCTCGATGGGATAAATGGGAAGTGCCTAATAGTTAAGCGGTATTTTTGGTGAGTCACCGTTCCAGCGCGGATTGCGCACGCCCAGAAGCCGGGATGAGCATAACCTCATCGATGCCTCTTCAAAACCAGGCTAAATGTACACATAGGTAACAATCTAAAAGACCACAAAACCGATTCTTTATCGTTTTTCTTTCGTCACAAAGCAGGC
Source organism: Eupithecia inturbata (assembly GCA_963662085.1). Taxonomy (NCBI): domain Eukaryota; kingdom Metazoa; phylum Arthropoda; class Insecta; order Lepidoptera; family Geometridae; genus Eupithecia; species Eupithecia inturbata. The sequence goes on from OY759177.1 coordinate 4,873,016, forward strand.
ACTCAAGACTAGGTACTAAATGTGAAAGGAGCACATCACGCCACTCGTCGGTCAATTACAGGCATTACAGCGGCCACTCGATCGTTATGGCTGCAGGAATATTGGGTTGGAATGGGTAGGAGAGTCACTTGCCACGCATAGCACAACATCCAAATGCATCACACATAACACCACTGCATGGACGCCAGGGACCGCACACAGACAGGCACTAAAACACGCTTCCTACCTGCTGGTCTCCAATTTGCTCGATATGTCGGTGTTGAAAGACATCTTCTTGTGTTATTTAACAGGTATAAATATCACTGAATATTCACACACGCCCTGATTTTTGATGACACTAGAATTTTATAATGACGTTTATTTGAGCGAGGCTGTTACGACACGACTGACAGACACAACTACACAAGCGGCCTCGGAGGGGAAACTAACGAACGAGCGCGCGGCACGAAACGGTTTCACGTTTTACTGGGAGGTGGGGAGCGTTCGCGTTTTTATATGACACGATCGTACGATGCGGGGGACGCAAACATTGGAAATACCTAATCGTTGTTCTGATTATTAAGGCGATGATAGTACCTACATACAGCATGTTTGTAAAAAAAATCAAAACAAACCCTGTGAGTGTTTTCAGTTTAGTCTAACAGGGATGTTTATGTCAGGAATATGTTTATCTAGGAAAAATCTGATGACGGCAAGGCGCGTCCCACAAGAGTCGCACCACATGCGGGCTCTCCCATTGGTTCTCGGCAAGCTGGGCCGTTTCCTATTGGTTAGCATTACGCGGCAAGTTTGAACGTTATTTGCTTCAGTCTAGTCTGAAGTCTAACTCCATGGTATTGAACGGAACGTAAACAATGGAACTTTACAGTCACAAAAAATAAAAATTCACAAAAGTTTATTGTTTTGCACCTGACTGTTTATTACAACGATGCGATGATATTATGTTTTTCTGAGACAATATTCAAGTCATGATAAAAAGACGTGGCCTCGATTCAAAGCATTATTAGGTCACCCAGCTATCCTTAGAAATAGCTAAGTAGAAAAGTTTGTAGGTAAGGCCTTTGTGACTTCTATTCTATTATAAATTATGTAAAACATTATTTTTGATGTAAATCTATTCAACAAACAAACCTCATTTCTTTCATTAGTAAATAAGGTGAGTGAAAGGTCTTCAGGTAAACTAAATTAATTGTGATTATACCGACGTATTTAGTTACCACCTACTTTAAAAAAAACAACTATGTAAGTACCTACCAGAAAAATCTATGTATCCAGACCGCCCATTCGGTTTTCAGAATCTAATCTGAGTAACTAACTGAGTAAGCGATCAAAATAGAACTAAGTATGGTTTTGATTGGCGATTTACTGGATATACCTACGATATACCTAATACGGAGCTATGATTAAGTATATTCCTTATTATTTTATTTTACTTTTTAAATATAATCAAATTATAAAATAAAGGCAGTTAAGTACCTACTACCTACCTATAGCATTATTCTAGTAAGAGATCTGAAAAAAATATGGTTATATTGGCAGAAAAATAGATAGATAATGCTTTATTCATCACCTTATAAAACAGATAGTACTCATTAAACATAATGTAGGGAACAGCAATGGAACTGGAAAAATCAAACCATTATATCTAAGCATTCTTTGCGTTTATTTGTCATTTTTCTTATAGTATTGATTCGGATGTACCTAACTAAATTGTTAGACGCATAGAATTAAACCTTATCAAATCTAATTCTCCTACCTATGTCAGGTCATCGCACCCAATTGCTGACAGTACAATAGGTTCAATTGTAGGAAGATTGGTTTCTAGGTAGGTGTAGGGTTATTTATTACATTACTATTTGGTAGGTATGCGATTATTCTAATCGTCCGTTGTCAAGTCAACATGTTATTATTTTCCGCTGGGGGTAAGGTTATCACGACTTATTATCATATTGGCCTTTTATGATTTTGTGAGTCAACGGCGATTACATACACTCGTACTCGTATTTTAGATAATAAAAGATTGTTTGATGGATGTTTTTAGGGTTTCGAGAAAGGAGATCGGTTTGGTCTCGCTTTTTCTGTCGTTTTTTCCGTCTTTAATATCTCAGCAATCACAGCAGCAAATAATTTGAAATTAAAAATAATAATACCTACATTTCGCGTGCCTGTAAAGATAACAAGAAAAAAAAATCTAAAAAATCTAAATGAAGATTTTTACAAGGTCAAGTGGGGTATCAAACGAAAGGTATTGGTTTGAACATCTCAAAAAAGTTTTTGAGATTCCTGTAGATTACATACTTTTCGAAATATTTTGAAAAAACTCGAAAATTTCCTGAACTCCAAAACAAAACTCCGTCAGGAGTAGGTATCTTCTCTAGTAAACAGAGCTCATGAACTCTGTGACCCTGAACACCTAAACAGTGAGCTAGAACATGTTCAGGAGGTTCTGAAACGAAATGGCTACAAGACTAGTATGAGATGGCAACCCAATCGGAAGCGCAAAGAAAAACACGTTGAAGTGGCAAGACAACCGGCGTTTCTGCCGTATGTGAAAGGAGTGACGGACAAAATTGGAAACATTCTTAGGAAGTTTTCGATTAATTCGATCTACACTCCACTCACAAAGATGGCGAAGCTACTTCGAGCACCAAAGGACGTAGTGCCCTTGCAAGTTCCAGGAGTCTACAAGATCGATTGCAGCTGCGGGCGTTCCTACATAGGCCAGACTAAACAAACGGTCGCGGAACGTGTTAAGGAACACATAGCAGCAGTGGTCAAAAATCGACAAATAAATAAGTCGGCAATAGCTGAGCACGTAGTAGACTCAGGAACCAATCACTGGATGAATTACGTAAACCGCAAGTCATCTGTAATGAAAGGCATTACTACAAGAGAATGGTTCGGGAAGCGATTGAAATTAAGAAATATCCTAATTTCAATCGTGAAGACGGTTTCAAACTCTCTGCCTCGTGGAATCCAGCTAAATCCAATTGTAATCGTCTTAAACCGGTTTCTCAGTGTGTCGCGGACACAGTTAGTGTTGTGTGTCGTCTGAGTGTGCAGATGGACATGACTAGTTACAAAAACCAATTGAGGGTAGTTTCAAAAAATGCTGCACCCGCTTCGCAGAGGCGGTAGCTCCAGTACTCCAATCATCCAATGACCACGACAGTAAACCTGTAGTGTAAACCAGTTGAAACGTCAGGAAAAATAGGTAAATAAACGCGATAAATATCCGTTCAATAATACTAATAAAAATGTGTTCAGGTCGCGTAAGTTTAAAAATATTTATTTCGTACACTATCGTAATTTTCGTGGATTTGATTATAAAAGGCAAATACGTCATGCGAACATGTTCACGAATACCAAACATTTAGAAGTATCATAGTTTGGGTATTTAGTTACTTAGAGCTACGTACTCGTACGTGTAAATTACGTCGTTTGTATGAATAAAGCTTTGGCACCAGTCTCATACGCAATAACATCACGTCTCTAACCACACCCTCTGCGTGTGAGATGAAAGCGTCATACTTATTTGTATGAAATGATAAATGTTTTGGATGACTTTGCATAATTCCTCATTCAAAATATCAAAGTATTCCCATTTGAGCACCGATTTTTAGAGCACCACAGTTTAAGCACCTATTCTATTCCCACTTTGAGCACCCACGATGACGTTGTTGCTAGTGGCGGGGTCTTGTATACCTTTGATATAACTAGCTGTAACTTTTGCAATTAGATCTAGATTTAAGATAAACATAGATAGTTTTAGGCCTGTAGGTACTAGGTAAAACCTAGGTGTTTCTTTTTTATGAATAAGCTTTATTAAGAACTAGCTGCGCCCTGGGAGCGGACGCGCGCTCTGAGATGTATCTGTGCGTGGTTATTTGTTTGTTTAATCAAGTTATAATACACACATACGTGTTTCATTATTTACCTTAAGGTTATTTTTACCATGTTTTGAGTGAATGTGCGAACCAACGAATATTTTCTTTTTCATACAAACATAAATTTATTGCACACCCTATGTTCTATTTCGTTTTTAATTGTTATTAATTTGTTTTCTATTTAACTGTACAAACGCACGAAATGTATTATTATTTAAAATTTCAAGTTTATAGCTGATGTAGTTGCTGAGATATTAAAGACGGAAAAAAGGACAGAAAAAGCGAGACCAGGTTTTCGAAACCGCTCTCGAAACAATAAATATTAAGAAGTTGCGTCTAAATTAGAAACTTCAAGAAAACCCAATTCGAATTGAATAAGAACAACGTCTGTTGGGTCAGCTAATTTAGATTAAAACCACCTCTTTAGTAATAGTCGATTACGATACTATTCATTGGGGGCGGCGAAATAAACAAATAAATAATGCTGGACAATTCACACAGCATCATCTAGCCCCAAGCTAAGCAAAGCTTGTGTTATGGGTACTAGATGACTGATATATGTACATAATACAATACATTACTCATAAAGATATTTTTTACTATACTTACATAGAAAATACCCAGAACACCCGGAATAAATATTTGCAGATCGTACCTACAAATATTTGTCCCAAGGCGGGAATCGAGCTCGCAACCTCCTGCGTCGCAGGCGGACTTTCGCCCGCCGCGCCACATTGGTCGTCATGACTACTTTTTATCTAAGAAAACACGTGTCAAGTTGCGGGCAGAAGCTATATAGTTAGGTAGATACCTCAATTCACGACTAACAAGAAAGTAAATTTAAAAGATGCATCGGTCGTGGCTTGTATTTGGATAAAACCAAAGTGGTGATCAATGACCACATTGATCCAAAACCGGTCGTCGTACATGGCCACCTTCTCGAAAATCGTTCCGAATAATTACCTCGGGCAGAGTCAGAGTTGGGTAAAAATAATTTTGAGAAGGAGGCCAAGAGGAGGATCCAGCTGGGCTGGCCAGCGTTTGGAAAGCTACGTCTAGTTTTCTCGTCGTCATCCATACCGCAATAATTAAAATCTAAAGTTTTCAATCAGTAACCTGTCATGGCCTATGGAACTGAGACGTGGATACTCACGATAGGGCTGATCTACCAGTTCAAAGTCGCTCAGCGAGCTATGGAAAGAGCGAGCTTGGAGTTTCTCTAAAGGATAGGATTGGCAACGAATACATCCGACGAAGAACCAAGGTTATCGACATAGTAGCTCAAAGAATCAGCAAGTTAAATTGCAGAAGGCCGGCCATATCTCGCAAAGAACCGAGACAACCGCTGGGGTAAACGTGGTTATGAGTGGGGACTGCGACTCGGGAAACGAAGAGGATACCCTCCAATTGACTTGTAAATATGATTTTACCAATAAAATTACTACCTCACTATCCGGCCAGGTGGCGTGGGATGACGACCTGCGAAAGACTGCAGGCAGATAAAGACGCTATGGCCCTCATTAGGGGAGGCCTGTATCCAGCAGTGGACTAATATAGTCTGATGACGAAGTTCAAAAGATACCTCGTCCAGGGTTCCTATGCGCTACGTAGGTATATTTGTTTGTTTGTATGATAACAGCTCTGCGCCATCATACATTTGCGTTACACACGCGTCCGAGCCACACCCTCTGTATGCACACGTCAAAGCTATTTGTGAATGTAGCATCTCTATCTCTTATATAGATACATATATTTACTTGGTTGAGAGGTCAGTGAATTCACACGAAGTATTTGCATCACACTAATAATATCATATATGCGAAAGTTTGGATGCTTTGACGTGTGGATTTTGGATGTTTGTTACCGTACCTCTTCACGCCAAAAGTACTGAACGGACGGGCTGAAATTGTATACATGACCTGCAGTTCACTCAGCGTCAGTGAATTACCCATAATCCTGTATAGTTGTAATCTTAATATATAAAAAAATGCGCTTTTCTGGGCACAACGCCCAGCCCAAACCGCTGAAGCTAAAAAACTGAAATTTGAAAAACAGGTAGGTACCTGTAACTACACAACCTCCCGCTAAGAAGCGATTTTTGGAAATTCTACCCTTAGGAGGGGAAAAGTAGTTGTAGTTGAAGTTTTTTTGGTGCTTTGTAACTCTTCAACCAGCGGACCAATTAGCTTAAAACTTACACAGAATACTAAAAATACAAAATGATTGAATACATGTTTCAGAATTTATCAATATTTTCCTGAAAATGGGGTAAATCGGGTTATTAAAGTTTGTGATTCTTAATTTTACGCCGTACTGTAACTTTTTATTGCATAATGCTATTGACCTGAAATTTTCTGTATATATCAAAATGATAATAAATTAAAACAAGTATTTCAGGTATTTTCAAAAAACCCTTAGTTATGGGTAAAATGAGGGTTGAAGTTATTAAGGGTTTTTTTGTTACTGTTCAACCAGTAGCCCAATTCGCTTGAAACTTACAGAGAATACTAAGAATACCAAACTATTGAACACAAGTTTCAGGATTTTTAAAACAATCCTGAAAATGGGGTAATCAAAATAATCGTATTTCTGTCTAGTTTTTCCTTGACTTACCGCGGATTTGGCTTGCTCTGAAGGGTATGAATATACTGAGTTAATTTTAGAGATTTCAACGTCATATTCAGTAAAAAATATAGGTTTTTTAGATTATTCTGATTTTGATGCCAAACCATTCATATATACAATACTAGGCCTGAAATACAGCATAGTCTACTTTTTATTAATTAAATCCCATGGGATAGAAACAACCTTCAAACGTTTCCATAGAAACAACGCGCGCAAAGCCACGGGCAGAATCTAGTTGAGTGATAAACCGCTGTATAAATACCTACGTAAGCTCAATGATAAGTTCTAACTTCTTATGTTGATAAAGGAAACGCTACGTGTTGGTTGGATTGGATCATTATTTATAAAAATATTATATGCAGATCTAGAAAAGATCAAGGAAACAACGCAGAGATGTTTTATTTCATTTTAAGATCTACCTACAGCATCTAATAGAGAAACCAAAGTAAACTTACAGATATATACTAAAAAAAGTATTTGTGTGTCTAGTAAACCATTATAGATATGAGTTAATAATTATTCTATTCATAATATACCGAATATTATTAGACACCTTTTTTGTATTTTCATAACATGACTGATAAACTTAAATAATACTAACACATTGGTGTCGATTCTGTTGTTATAGGATTCCTAATTAAAATTTTACGATTTCTAAATTTTCTAAGTTAGGTTGCCCTAAAAATTATAGTATTCTTTAAACAGAATTCCTAACTGAAATTTTACGATTTCTAAATTTTCTAACATCGGTTGAATTATGGTATTCTATAAACAGATCCTAAAAATAGCTAAATTAAAACGTGTTTGAAAATCACAAATTGACTGAGTCAGTCAGTCAGCATTTTGCCTATAAATTTTAATCATCACCATATTAGAGGCCTCCTAAAATTAGGTAGACGTTTCTAATCATAGCTAAAATGTTATGCAAAGAATAGGGTTATAGTTATTTTTAACTAAGTTGAGTTGTTTTAGATCTGTCATCCTAATTTTAAACCTGCCAGTCTAATTTTTGAAACATAGAACAGCTTTCGTCTATTTGACCTTCCTAAATCCAAATTTTTGCTAATTTTAGCTAATTCTAAAACAACAGAATCGACACCATTATATATGCTTAGTTGCTGAAGATAAAGATCTAAACTTAACAAGTAGTTAACGATTTAGGTAAATACTCATGCAGAAGCCAATTAATAATACATACATACCTATACAGACACCCCTAAAACACCTTTAGGTATAATTAAAAAGTACGCGTTGAAGTCTTTTCTTAGCGCGTAGTACTAAAGCTCGTAGCACTTGCTACGAAGTTTCACTCTTTCGTCCAAAAGAAGCTTGCTACAAATTATTTGGAATAATTGATTGAAAATAGTTAGAAAATTGATAAAATCTTCAAAAGAGCACACGCCGTCACTAGGAAAATTTATAAGATGACTAACAAATTATTACTTACTCAAATTTAAGAAATCAAAATCGCCCTAAAGTAAGAGGAAAAAATATAGTTTCTATCATACAAAATGGCAAAAATAGTGCAATACATACTTACCTGCAATAACAAGATAAATGTAGTAGATATTCACCTTGTGCTACGAATAATTTTTAGCTCAATCTATGATTTATATGTGTTAACTGTAACTACCTATAATTGGAGGGTCACAACTGGTTGGTGCCTTATGTGATCTTTGTTGTGTTTTTAGGGTTACGTTCCCGAAGGGTGAAAACGAAACCCTATTACTAAGCCTCCGCTGTCCGTCTATCCGTCAGTCTGTCAATAGTACTTGAAAATTTAAGAGACTGTGTATTTTTCTAGTCGCTACAACAGCAAATAATAAAAATAAAATAAATATTCGAACTATAGGACCTTCCATACAAAAAACGTGTTTTTTTTTCTCTTCGTTTGTCAAGGCTGTATCTCTTGAATTACAATACACATGAAACTTTCTATATATAAGAAAAACTTCAACAGCATAACAAAAAATATTTTAAATTCTTAAGAGTTTCGTAGTAAAACAAATGGAACCAACCAACGTACCTCACCAAGCCATTGTATTAAATACTTACTCCGTCCAAGTTAATACCTGTTTACTTTCAGGGACTGGAAGTCCCTGAAAAAATTACAATTACGAGTAGATCAAGTGAGCAGTGAAACATCGCTTACAATTGGACATACCATAGAGATCTTGTTGAAACTATAATAAGATAATTCCTTTTTCACAAAATTGCTCGTAATCTAGTTATTATTTTGACAACCTTCTTTGAGCGAAGTCGACCTTTTCGGCGGCTGTACTGTTGATGTACTCAAAAAGGCGCCAGCGAAGTGAGGTGAGTTTTAGCCATAACCAATTTTTATTAAAAAGGAATGGTAAGAAACTTATTTTGAGCATAAACCAAGGAGGTAAAGAATGCGAGTTTGAGTTATAAAACCTCTTTCAAGCCACGAAATTATACTTTTTGAGAAGATTGAACTTACTAAGTAGCCTCCTTCGATACGATAGGCTAAAATGATTTCAGCTTAAGGATTTTTTAATTCGTTGGCGACCATGATGATTAGGATGATTTCAATAACTTATTAGAATAATAAAATCTTTATATGTAGCTAAACTACAGTGACTTTAAACTTTAAGTGGGTACTTACAACTGTACTTTTATTACAATTTACCATATCGTATTCCAACAATTTTATTCAAACAAGTTCTTATGAAAATTATAAAGTAGGTATATTATATTTAAATAAGGTACTCGCATTGTATATGTAAAGCTAATCTAAATCAGCAGGCCCTGATTTTATTTCTCCCTTGCTACTTGTTAATTGCGTAAGAACCTAGCTACACCTTTATTCATTATTTTTACATCTTTAATTAAATTATTAAGATGTAATAATTAATTTATCAGCAGTGGATAAATTAATTATTACATCTTTAATTAAATTATTGACATGATAAATTAACAATAGCAAATTCAGTAAGGTTTTCCGTGATCATATCATTTTACAAATTTAGCAGTAGCGGCGATAGGTAAATTTACTGTACCTACCCTACCAACTTGAATACAATTTAGAAACCCGTAATACACAATTGTGTAGGAAAGTTAACTTTACAACTTTAATTCCTACATCATGAATAATAAAGTTCGGCATCACAAAAGTTCAACATGATTCATTTATTTTGCTCATAGCTTGATATTTTATTTGCTATCAAATGCACACAAGGTCAAGTTAGATTAGTTGCTCTTAAATCATACAAAATAACCAAATTTTTCTGATTTAATCTTTAGAGGTTCTACACAAGAAACTAGCCACAACCACCAGTTTGGTTGGGTTTTTTCAGTGCGTTGCTACAATTTATTTTTGTGTCATTGTAGCGGTCGTTTGCTTATTAGAATAATTATTATGAAGGGTCCTTGCATCCGATTTATCTACATATTTAATTTTGAAATGATGTAGGCATTATTTTAGTAAAAACCCACCAGTAACCAATTTTTGGAGAGGTAGGTACCTACCTATTTCAATTACTTTATTAGTTATGATTATGACTCAAATCTCAAACTGTGTGTGCAATTGTTTTGGGCACAAATAATGATAAAACTAGTATTTTCGTCAACTTACATTTTCTCGTCTCAAAGATATCTTAGGCACAAAATTTGGAGTTAAGACTCTTGATTTTAACTCCTGAAATACACACAGCGACATCTAGAAACATTAACACTGAAACCTCTTCTGGTAGGAATTCGTGTCATCGCTGCATCGCAGGTAAAAAATGAAGAGAGTAAACCTTTGAAACATTTTCTTAGCCTGAGCAAACTGATTGGCTATGTAGTTACTTCGAGACTGCATAGATGTCGCGCATCACCATCTTTAATTTTTAAGCTCTACACTAGATGTCACTGTTTGTAACATGAGGTGAACTTTTGAATAATATTCAAGTTTGTTTTTTTAGTGCAATAAAGAATTATGAATTAATTAGTACCTAGGTATTGTAAAAAAAACGAGTTACGTTATGTGATTAAATTTATTTTTAGTATGATTTTTTCTTTTCACTTGAGTTCTTGGAACGTATGCCCTACATTCCTATACAAACTACCATTCCGTATGGTTTCTGTATTTACTAAAGAGCTTTTACTCTAGATATAGTATTATATAATCTGCGCTGGCTAAGGTGTTAAAAATATAAAATTTCAAAAAAGAATTGAAATTTGTGTTACCTACGTTCGTACCTACTACATACAGAATCATAGCTGCGTAGGGTAGGCAGCATGAAACGTCACATATTGTTATTTGATTAGATTTATGTACTTGCTAAGAGTAAATAAGTAAAAAAATAACCTGTTTATGAAGCATGTTTTTCCTTAAGCTGATAGCTCTACTCGAATCCGCTCACCTGAAGCATTAGTTTCATTAAGTCATTAATTACCTAATGGAAAGCAATCTCATTATTTTTATACAAGTGGCGCTCGCGACGAATCAAAGGGCACGGTTTTGTTTGCACGCTCGTTCATATCCCGCCGCAATGAAATCGCACGAATATCCTACATGCTCGTTCATATAGAATAGGCTTCTTTATAAGTAAAATTAAAGTAAAAACCAATTTATTTTGTCAAATAAAATACAAATAACACATAAAATATCAAATTAAAATATAGGAGACGTGACAAAATACAGACATTACCAAATCCTAGGCACCAAATTGGCCAGTCTGTATTGAAAAAAATCTGAGAAAATTTAATGGATGGCAAGTGATATGCACACATTCTAGCGGTCATGCAAATGTTTACAATTAAAGAAGGTACGGTACAACATATGAAGTAGAAGTAAAAGATCATCGAAGTAAATGGCGAGTTCCCATATTGGAAGCCAAGACACACTTCGGGTCACTGAGTCATTATTAAACATAATATCATAATTCTGACGTGATTTGACAATTCCATGTACTTCAAAAAAATTTAAATAATGTTCTTTGCAAAAACTAAATTCGACTTCTAATTCCTGATCCGTTTATTGTTTCGTTTTACAGTATAAATAGCAATTTCTCGGAAGTGAATTAGGAATCTTTTATGGGTTCGACTTGGGATCGTTTTCTATACAAAACCAAAACCGAAAAAATAATTGCAAACAGATAACGATTGGCGAAGACATCCAATAACAAACATACAAAAAACCTACAGTCGAATTCAGAACCTCCTCCTTTTCTGAACGCTGGTTGACAAAACTATACTAAGTTTCAAAATGTAAACCAAAAACAGTGTGTAACATTATATGTAACTCTCTTGCTAAATCACATTTAGAGTATTTGGTAGAAATTTGGGCAAAAGCTAAACTGCTACAAATACAATCTTAGAAATAAAATAAAATTAAAAGTAGCTAAATCACGTAGTAATTATTGAAAAAAAAAACAATATTAGCAGAGGGAGCTACATTATTTAACGATTTGGCAAACAACATAGAGGAATGTGTTACTTTGAATGCCTTTAAAAATAAACTTAAACTACATGTACATATTCTGTAACAAAACACGAATAAAAATGCCTACTTATCTAATACTTAGCAACACCAAAATATAAGCACACCTATTTCATAATTATGTTTGAAATTTATATAATATTATTATTCACTTCATTTATTTTAAATCTCGTTATAAAATACATTTTTTAGTATAGAAAATAAAATATTATAAAACTATTCTACAGTAAAAAATATATCAAAACGGTGAATCACCGGCCGCGAAGCTAGCCTTAAGCGGCCGGTGACTATTATTATTATTTTTTTTTTTTGTAATTTTCTTTGTCAATAATATTATTATATAAAATTTAGTTAAACAACATTTAGTTATAATTTATTATAGTTACCAGAGGTTAGTTGAAATATTGTAAAACCTAGAATAATTTGTTTTTACGTATCTCATTTTAAGTAAGCTCTGTGTTTGTATGAGAATAAAGTTCTTTAAACCTATATAAGGCACGCTGCTCTACTTCGGCATGTGCGTCGTGGGCACCCAAAGTGTCAAGGAAAGCCATGTCCACACTCCCATGCCTTGGTATCCCGGGCTTAATTTGATTAGCGACCACGAGCCATAGAGTACGCACTCGTGGCCGGACAGTCAACTTTACCAGATTCGCATTCAGTGGTCCATGGCTAAGCATCGTTTAAGGGTTAAGCAAATAGGGGATCCTAAGGTAAGAGCTATTTGAATGCATTTATGAATATGCTGAACACATGACCGATACAACGATTTTGTCGAGAATGAATAGATAGAATGCTAAAATGTTATCGAATGAGTAGATAATATATTTGAAATGAACAACTAGATACACATATGTAAGTAAGCATTATTTTAATTATTCTAAAGTACTACCTTTATTACCTTGTCTTGAGTGTTCAAACATATCCTTTGTAAAAAGGCTTCCTACAAAATATCATATTATCTAGACTCTAGAGGATAGGAAAGCTTGGGACCAGTTTTGTTCCAACTCGAAAACTAACAACGTAACACTTTTAACCTTATAAAGATTGAAGTAAACAAAAATCAAAGTGATCACTCTATTTCCTAGTTTTACGTAAGTAATTTGAATAATGTGACGTGTCCAAGAGTCCTGTAAGGTCTAAAAGAAATAAAGCACTTTGAATTTATATTTGAATTTCAATAAGGAAGCAGCTCCTCATTTAGTCTTTATAACCCTTGTTCGATAACTTTTACGAAACACTCAAAATAAGTATCTAGAAGTACCTGAATAATATAAGACTGCCCTTGAAAATCTTCAACCTCCACAATCACAGAATCCAAACCCAAAACCATTATTCCAAGTCGTTATCTGAATAAGAAAGGCGAATAATAGAACAAATTAATTATTCCGCCAGCATCGAGGGCAGCAATATCGGAGCTTCATAAGACGGGCCTTAAATTTCTAAAACCCAGCTAAAATGAAATCGCTTCCCCGGGAAAAAGGGGTTTGTTTTAATGCCCATCAGAAAATAAATGCCCGGAGACAATAATGTGGGATTCGCTCTTAGATATAAATTCTGTATAAAAATAAACTCGGTTGAGTTTCAGAGATTTTAGTGTTGGCGGTTAAATATCGATGAGTAAAAACACCGAATTTCGGTGTAACAGTGATATCTTGTTGATAGAGCAACAAGAAATCATGCATGGACCTCATTTACAAGCTAATGATAGAATATGACATATTATATGGTTGCCACATTTCACGCTATCAACATTGTGTTAAAAAAATTACAATATGTTCGAACTTATTGTAATTTTTTTAACACAATGTTAGTTGCAAATTATGTCAACAAATCCTAGCAAAAAAACTAAAGTGCACATGCTTGAAGTCGAGATAAAGTTATAATTTAAACAATATTTAACGAGAAACGATCTCAAATCGATAAGAAGGTAAGTATCTACTTTATATTGTGTAACGTCAAGAAAGTTAATTTGAATTTAAGCACTGCAGGATTGATTCTTTATTGCAGATAATTGATAATTAAAAAATCGAGTTTAGTAAGTATAAACCCCTTAATAATTTTTGCTATTTAATACCTATCATAAAAGTTACAAACGAAATAAGTGTAAGTTTGATAATGTACATTTAAAACCATCTAACAAACAGCTTCTCCATATCATACAAAACTACGAAAACTCAGTTGTTAAAAAATATCACAACAAATATGAACAGTTTAACGTAACAGGGGTACCTACATCACTAGTAAGCCTAGAGCCGCCCGCCCACGAAAGAGTTGCGACCAGTGTAAACGTTAGGCAGATGAACAAATAAATGAAGCGACCGATCGATGAGCACTTCTTTACTTAATTTTTACATCAATTAATAGAAATAAAAAAGCGTAATGATTTTATTTGACTAACTGTAGGCTTAGCTTACATGAGGAAATTACTATGTTGATTCTGATAGCTGCAACTTATGATAAATCGTATGAGAACATGATAAGAACTTTGTATTTATAAACTTTGTAGGTATAAGCATATTAATGTATATTATGTAACTGTTTATTTTGAGGTTTCTGATAACGGCCCTGAAATTTGTTTCTCTTTTTATCGTCCACCTGTGTAGTAGGTTTATTTTGCAAAAATAGAAGTTCAAACAATTCGAAGGTACCTACTTATAAACATCGGCGTGTTTTCGTTTCCTATTTACCAAAGATCTTAGTTTATCGAAACGGAAAAAATATCCCCCTCAAATACCTTGAACGTTGTTGACACAGCTAAGTAGCCCCGACGCCTCGCTTCATTTGCATTTCTCCTAATCTCAGTTATGAATAAAGAAAAATTCCGACGACGTTTTTAAGAGGAGGTCGGATTCTAATGAAGAGCGGCAGCGGGATTAAGGCCCGCGCACTTTCGCGACATTACACTTTTAATTTGAAAGAATCTTATTATTTTCTTTTGTTGATTTAAGCCCTCAAGTCGGGAGACGGGTCGAGACGTGACCTGCAGTGGAAAAATGCGATTGCCATCTAAAGCCAACCGTTTAAATGAACGAGATTGGAGCTTAAAAAGTATAATGGACGAGGGGGGTGGGTGGCGATCCAGGGGGTTCAAGATGGCCGATTTGCGATTGAGATGAGACACCCCGCACCCCGCGCAATGGTAAGATCAAGCAATATAATTAAGTCGTTCGTTACATAAGTACCTATCGATGTACTTAAACCTACTCTATGATAAGCTCTTGTCAATTGACGTGATTATTTTTCTGTGAAATTCTTCGAAGCAATATCTCTAAATGAAAAGATCTTTTTAGCGATATTGGGAAAAAATTCAAGTTTAAAGTTAGTAAAATTTATTGGCATTATTGGCCGTAGCAAAGACAGACCTCTGACTCTACACAATTTCCGTAGACCTTTGCTACAAAAATTTAAGAGACAGATACTCTACGCCTCCACGCTACATCTTAGCTACGACCCTTACACGGGAAAGGTCTGTACGGGAGTACCAACGCCATTTTGAATGCATTATCTAATAAATGGGATAGCCCATTCTTCAAGCACTGTAATCGAATAATGATGAAACAGTTTCATCATTAAGCGAATGCAGTGTTTGAAATTATATTACTTAACCATGTGTCATGACTAGGTACTACTAACATAGAATTATTCTTAATTTTGACTAACATAATTATGGACCTAAATTGATTTTTGTGCTGTCGGAAATGAACTAATTTTCTTTAATTTTTTATTTATTATTTGTATCAGGTGACTGTTTTTAAACGTCACATAAATCATTTCAGCCTCACGCAAAGCCTAAAATATTTTTTTTAATACCTATACACGGATTTGTTTGACGCTTAAGTATTCATAGTTACTATAATTTATTTCAAGGCACCACTCTTCATCTAACAAGAGAAGCTTTACTGCAACTTTTCATCCAATAATACCGTAACTCGATGCTTCATCATTCGAAAATTATACTTGTTGCCTTGCTATAAGGTTCGATTTGCTTGATATTGTTTTAAGAGATGCGGAGTTTCTCAGGAGTTGAGTAAAGGCTATACCTTTGCGGGGAGATCGTCGTCGCTTCAGATGACAAAGTTGATCTGGTCACGTAATGAAAAATGACAAAACTGCACGCTCGGCCACTCAGGCTCACTCCGATCTAGCGACTTTACCCTCCTACTTTTCCGTACTATGTTCCGTACATAGTCTTAGTGAGGTAGTTTAAAATGGACTTTTATACAAGTTTGCGCGTAAGGCGCTTATTAGTAGGACGCCTGCGTTCAGCAGTGGACCAATATAGGCGGTTGACGATACAATTTCGATTGTTTATGTAAGACTAACTTTAGGCAGATAATATATAATAACTAGCTGCTACCCGCGGCTTCGCACGCGCTTTTCAAGTAGCATATGTCCGTTCCCGGGATACCATAGACAGATAGTTTGACGACCGATGTGGCGCGGCGGGCGAAGGTCCGCCTCCGACGCAGAAGGTTGCGGGTTCGATTCCCGCCTTGGGACAAATGTTTGTACGATCTGCAAATATTTGTTCCGGGTGTTCTGGGTATTTTCTATATATAATAAAAAATATCTATCTATGTTATGTATTGTATTAAGTTTATCAGTCATCTAGTACCCATAACACAAGCTCAGCTTAGCTTGGGGCTAGATGATGCTGTGTGGATTGTCCAGCATTATTTATTTATTTATTTATTTATTTATAGTAATAACTCAACCTACTCGATATATATTTATAATATAGATGTTTATGTTGCAATCAAGTTTTATACTAGTTTTTTGTTACTTTATAATTCTAAGTGATTGTGATGTGTTTTGTACGTTAAATAAATAAATAAATAAATACCATTTACCTTCCCGCCAAATTTCATTAAGATCCGGTCGGCCGTTTAGGAGTGAAGAGTTAACAGACAGACAAACAGACCGAGAGACAGACCTAGAGACAGACCGACAGACAGACTTAGAGACAGACAGCGTTACTTTCGAATCAATATTATCAGGATGGGATACTAACGCTTTTAGGAAAACAGTTCCTAAAGCGTTAGTATCCATCCAGTTAACAAAATAACGAAGTAGTTGGTGGTAAAACTTGGAAACATAAAACAAACTTCGATGTTACGACCACAGCTGATCCAATGCAACGAAGATCTATCAGACTTAAAACAAAGTCTTCCTTTGAAGAGCTCTAAAATAAGGAAAAGTTGAGAAGTATCCAAGGGGGGCAACCGCAACCCCACCTGCTGGCCCAAAAAATATACCATAAATGAGGCCCCTCCAGCCGCGAAATTTCAGCCATACTTCCAAACCTATAATCCCTCATAATCACCTTTACAAAGCAAAGATTAAAAACGATTCTCGCGCCCTCTCCCGGCCGCGACTCTTTTATATGCGAGACAGCGCAAAGTAAGATTAAATCATTATTTTTCTTAAGCTTCTCCCGTTTTTTCTCCGCTTCAGAAGAAGTTTTTGCTTGGACTTTTGATGTGCACGATCAAAGACTTGTGTTCAAATTTACATAACATTCTTAAATAAATTGCGGGGAGGTTGGGGTGGTACTGAGCTCAATCACCCGTTTGTACAAACTTAAATGCTAGCACCGAATTGATGCTTAATGCAGAAACTCTCGACTAATTTATGCGTTGGATTAGTTAAATACCATACTCATGTATTTTGTATGACCATCTGGTGGTGGGTTCCATAATAGTAGTCACAAATCGAAGGATAGGATTCGTAACGAATACATCCGACAGAGAACCAAAGTTATCGACATAGCTCTAAGAATTAGCAAGCTGAAGTGGCAGTGGGCCATATCTCGCGAAGAACCGACAACCGCTGCTGGGGTAAACGTGTCCTCGAGTAAAGACCGCGATTCGGCAAACGTAGTGTAGGACGCCCTCCAGCCAGGTCGGATGACGATCTGCGAAAGACTGCAGGCAGATGCTGCATGCGGCAAGCTAAAGACAGGGCGCTATGCCGCTCATTAGGGGAGGCCTATGTCCAGCAGTGGACTAAGATAGGTTGAAGATGATGAGTCATTAACCTGAAATAACTTGGGTCGATAACTTCATCATAGTGAAAGGTATCTCAGGTCATAATGGTAGATAATAATGCTTGTTGAAAATATTTCATGTTGAAGGTATAGTCGTCGCAAACTAAAATCTTAGTACTTTCTTGTATTTACAGACATCCCTCTAATAAGCAAAGAAGTTTAACAATATCTTAATTAAAATGTTTTAAAGTAACGCCACGTAGACGACTCACTTTGTGTTTCCAAACTCCTAGATAATTAGAGGACTTATTAATTAGTATCTTCTGTTCGTATATTTATGGTATTGCAAAATAATATGTATATATTTTTTTTCCTTGACATGTAAAAATATTGTGGACATGAATTGATTCAGAAATTTTGCACGACCGACACAAACCTGTTTATGTCGTTTACTGTTTATGTCGTCACAAACCTGTTTATGTCTGTTATGTCGAAACAAATTTATTGAAGAAAAAAATCTAAGGTAGTCAGAAATACATAATTCCAACGAATTATGTATTTCTGACTACCTTAGATTTTTTTCTTCAATAAATTTGTTTAAAAACATCTTTCCAGCGATCCGTTTAAAACACAAAAACGTCTGGTGCTTTAGAAAGCACCTTTAACTCAGTTAAGCCACTGTACGTTGCGTAGAGTTTCGTCTCTACCTTCATAATTGCCTAAGGAACCGAACATTGTTTGCACGCGTTTATGTAACTTATCTTACTTAAGCCAAACTTGGTATTTAGTTAAACCTAAGCGGTTGTTTGCAGTAGCTGTTTGATTGTTTTAGGCGCGCAGGTAGTGCTAAGCCCGCTTGAAATATGTTGCTACTTACGGTTGAGCCAAGTTTACACGCACGGCTTAAGTTTTACAACTTACTTGCCACGAGTTATGTGGGAGAATCCTGGGGGATTCCAAAAGTAACGTTTTTGGAAAATCCTGGACCAGTTAGCGTAAGCTAGTTTTGAAATTTTGCTTCTCAAGATACCGATTCTATATTTAAGTTAGGTTAAAACGTAATATCTATCAGGTTCCATCACAGGTATCGATCTCTCTACCAGACAAGGAGGAAATAAAAGTCGCCCGTAAAACTCAGACTGCAGCGCCTTATACGAAGTTATTGCCTCCGATGCCCAATAAGCAAACAGAAATGGCAGACTCAAAATTAACTTAATATTGAGCTACCAGGCCGGCTAATTGAGAGTAGCGGGGAAATACCTTCACAAAAGAAGCACTTAAATGACGAACGGCACTTCACTGGCTCAAAATAAACTTATCTGCGACGGGCAAGGGTTTAAAATGTTTAAATCATTTAGAAGCAAGGTACAGTAATAATTGTCAGGAGTCGAGGCACAAGGGTTGCGGCTGATTCAATAATGCTGCTGTTCCTCATAATGGTATTTATTGAGTTTTTGATCGGCCGGAAGCGTTCCGTGTTAGGCAAGTGTGCTGTGTGGAGGCAAGTGTGTTGTCCCCGGGGAGTTCACTTAGCTGATAATTAAGATATGATTGGGCCGTAATCCATTGATGGAGGCAGTGTCCCTTGTATTAAAGGTGCTTTATTTTGAATTCTGAATTGTTTCAATATCCTCGTGATCTGTAGAATGTGAGTGGTTTAACTTTGAACCTTGTTTGCGTGTATTTTATGTAAAAATAATGACAAAATATTACGCAGATCATAAAAGCAAAATCGGTATGGCGACTTCTCTAGTCTGAGACACATTCAGTATCTCTGAGCCGTAAGAGTAAGTAAAGGTGGAATGGAGTGATTTTTATTTAAAAAATCACCGTAATGATATCGCCGCGTAACACACGCTCATAGAGTAGTGAATTATATTGAACGACACGATATCAAACGTAGAAGTGGCTTCTTATTCAACTCAGGCATTGGCTTGGTAATGCTCTCAAACTATCAAGTCTGCAACAAAGCTTGTCGATGGGCGATAGCAATGTGACTGTTGTCGATATAGTCGATGTTGTGACATCCATGTTGGACTCGGTGTTTGAAGTCCTATTTGGAATTATCAAAGCTCAAAGCTTTTGAAACCTCCTTGGTATTAATAATAATTATTAATTTGAAATTACTTATGCAATTCCCTAATAATTAGGTGTTATGGTTCCCTAAAGATAATTAGGTGTTATGGTTCCCTAAAGATAATTATGGTAATAGTAGTAGTGTGGTACATTGTTAAAAGCTGGCGCGATCCCCGCGCGATTTTGCGCGATTTTGTTTTTCGTATGCTGGATAAATATATTTAAGACAATACTTAAAATATAAAAAAAATATTAAAATAATATGACAACAAAATTATGCCTGGATTTGTCACGTCACCATGGATCATTTTATGTAGAAACAAAAGATAATCGCGAAATCCTTTAAAAAAATACTTTGTTTATGTGGTAAACAAAGAAAAACCATTAAAAAAAAAGTCAAATTTATATTTACCCATCGAGGTACAGGAAACTTATACTTAACAATAATACCACATGCAATGATTTACAATTTCGAATCACATTCCCTCAATAATTCTTAATCATCGCTTTTTCGCGAACATCTTTGACTTCATTGCCTTTTTTTGTTGAAGCCTCCGTTGAATTAACATATTAAATCTCTGGGCCATCAATCAAGGGCAGATGACTTCTTTCTGAGGCTTCATAAGCCCTCACTTTCACGTGGACTTAGATTCAACAATGATAATTACACAGCTATAATGGATGAACGTAATGAAGAGGTATTTTGATTGCAAACTAGATGTTAGTCCCTAGTTTCCGATCAAAACACCTCTTCATTACGTAAACTACGTACTTTTAGGGTGAAGCAGGGATAGTAGTGGCCACAGGGGCCCTTGTGCTATACACCTAATGTTATCAATGCGAAGTTTCAGGTAGGTTTTTTATTCCATAAATAAATACCCTAGATAGAAAAAATCTTAAAAAAACAACTATGGAATAATAATTAGATTTTTATTGATTTGGTATAACGTATTCATCGGCAAAACAAATCTCGGATACAAAGCGTGCAAAGCTGCGGGCAGAAACTAGTTGTCAATAAACCTGTATATTGTCACTGAGTAAATTTATGTAGCCTAGCACTTTTGCCAACTGCGGACTTTACCACATTTAGAGACTACTAGAATTGTCTTGAGGTCTCTAAATAGGGTAAAGTATGTTAATTATGTAACTTGAAGGAAAAAATGTTTAAACATTTTATTCACTATCTCCCAATTAGATTTGAATATTCTATATCAAATGTCTACAACACTGCAAGTAATTTAATAACATCCTTTCAAAACTCTTATTGGAAAAGCAACTGGCAACGTGGCTTTGCTCGAAATACGGCTGTCGTTCGGAGTCAGTTTAAAATTTCTCGCTTAGAATGGAGTCCTCTCATTAATGTAGTTTTAATTCCGCCATTCCTTAGCTCGGTGCTAGGATCTTATTTCATTAGCCGACCGCGAGTCGGCAACGCCAGCCATTTAGCTCGCAAGCTATGTAGCAGCCATGGTATGTTAGTGGTAGCGAGCGGAGCGTGCCGAGATTTTTATAAATAATGTATACTCAATCATTTATTGCATTCTGTAGGTGTACCCTCTGGGCACACAATATGTATGAAGAGAGGAGGACGTAATTTTTATATGTTAGGTAGAGGTATATTTTACTCGTTTGCATATTTCTTATTTTTCGTTGAAATGTTCTTCAATCGTGTAATATGCTTTTGTGATTAATAAAAATTGTTTTACAAAAAAAGTGTCGTTTTTCTCATTTTGTTTCTATAATTTAATTGTCTGTTTATTATATAGTTTAATTGTCATTATATAGGGGATCGATGATTGAAGTTTAAGTTTGGTATCTGGTTCTATAGTTTTGTTTTTATATCGTAAGGAGCGATGAGGTGTACGTTTCTTCCCGAGTTTTTTAAAGTCCTCAATGTTTTCTAACGAATTTTCGCATTTCAAGTACATACGAGTATATATGGAGGGCAAGGCTAGTATCTTAAAATTTTGGTAGTAAGGTTTACAGCTGTCTGTTTTATCTATGTTTGCTAAGATACGTATAAGTTTTTTTGCTGCGTTTACGCAAAAATTCTCTTTAGATAATTTTTGCGTTGGTATGTTTTGGTAGTAAAATTCTCGTCTGTTTTAATTGGCGTAATTGCGTTGATCGTCGGTGACAGCACTAAAACCATTTCATATAACATCACTCACCAGGGTAACAATAAATCCTTGATTAACGTAAATATTTATTATTATTCGATTTCATTAGTCGATTCTGCGAAAAAAGAGAGCAAAAATGACTCTTGCCGTGAGTTCGGGTAAAAAGTAGTTTCCGCCACAGTCAGTCCGCACCCAATGTTTAGTTCTGTAAATACAACTGGAACTGGCACAGCCCATGGTAGATACTTGATCTGTTTATATTCGCTCTGTCTCGCTTTTGCGCAGCAAATTAAATTTTGTTATACTCTGAAGTACCTACTGAATACAAATACTACTAAAGAAGCATTTTCCTAGTTTCTACATGGAAAGGCAATTATCAATATGTACAGATATTCTTTATTGACAAAGAAAACTACAATTCAATAATAAAAACAAATTAGAACTAGTATTTACAATTGAAACAATTAAGCTGACTGCAGACTGTTGCAAACAAACTACAGATAGCTCTGACAACTGATCCATATCAATACCAGTCGGAAGCGTCCCCAAGACGCTGGCTGCATTGCCCCGCTGTATGGCAATGCTGATGCGCTGCGCCAGATATCCGCCAGCTCTCGGGTCACGCGTCGCGTCGACCAGACGCTCAGATAACTTTTTAAAAATATGTATGTACATAAATCTACCTAATGGTATTGTTGTAAGCAAACTCTTTATTGTAAGTTAAGGGCTAAAGGTAAATTCATAATTTGGCTTCATGAATGGCATTGATTAAGACTGTTCGTGTTTCTAAAATCATACCACGGAGTTTTATGGCGATAAGTTTTTTTTTGTTTTCTATTTATTGCTTCCAAATTACTCATCAACAAAGTAAACGCGTGGGTAAATGTCATAATGTTATTTTCTGGTTCAACGCTTCTAAAGCCACAAAAAGTCTTGGAGCTTACGAGGCCATTGTGTCTAGTGCCTGTGCTTTGATTGATGCCATTTTTAATTACAATTTTTAATGTCAACAGTTCATAAATCTCCTGAATTGTCATGGAATTGGAATAATGTGATATTATTATTTAAGAGACCTTGGAGTGTTAATGGATGCAACGCTTTCATTTTCTGAACACGTATACTCAGTAGGCCTATAAAAGTCTGGGTTTTATATTGAAGGTCGGTCGTGCTTTTTCGGATATCGGTTGCTTGAAAATTATTTACTACTCTTATATGTGCGAAGCATCCTGGAATTGCAGTTCAATATGGAACCTACAATACCTCATATACACGCAAACCAGAAGGTATTCAAAGTAAATTCATAAAACACTTGAACTACCGATGTTTCCGTGGCTAAGGGACTGTTAACTATTGGGCTTCCTGCCAATATCATAATTTCACTAGTCTCGAAAATCGACGTAAGTTGGCGGACATGTCTTTCCTCCACGGCTTGTGCAATGGCTATATAGATTGATCGGAGTTACTTTCAAAAGTTTTATGTTTAAACGTATCCAAAAAGCGAACTAGGCATACAAAAGTTAAACTTTTTGCTGTGTACATTCACTTATTAGTCGCTTGCATAGTAGCTATAACAAAATCTTCAATGATAAAGACATCTTCAACTTTGGTAAGACGGCGTTCAAACGTGATGTTCTACTGGTCTTGAATGATCTAGTGCAGGGTAAATACGGGCGGGTAGAAGGGGTAGAGTCAAACCCACGTATTAAGTAGGTGGATTAATGGTGTGGATCTTTTAATATTTGTATATTATTATATATAACTGTATATCTATGTATACACATATTAGGTGCACAGTTTACTTTATAATTACTTATATTCTACTATCTATCACAACTATCTACTTCTAGGACATTTTGAGTTTATAATTGCAGTGTGTTTATGGTTTACAGTCAGTGTAGAGGTTATAATAGTTTACATAGGTTAGGACAGTCTAAATTTCTGAGTTTTGTTTTTAGTATTTTAGTTTTTGTTTTTCTGAAGTTTTTTCGGTATTGTGATCTTCTGCTTGAACTAAATTGCTCAGAATCTTAAGTTTAAAATGGTCTCCATGGGTTGGGTGGGGCAGTTTAACTTAGGAGCAATATTTTTAGTCTGTGTTTTAATAAAATTTACATGCTAATTTCCATATACATTTAAAGTTTAATAATTTTCCTTAGATTTTCAGTAAATTATATTTTCTAAATTGTTTTAGCGTTCCATAATGTGATTTAAAGTGATAGTCAATTTGTTTTAAATCCTACAAAAAGTAACGCCTTTATAGGCCGTATGTTTTGCGAATAAGCTTGTCAATTTTTAGCTCTTAAGGGCTGTGGATTTTGTTTCATAAATAAATAAATAAGTAAAACATGCTCAGTATACATTCCTGTGAGGTAAATTGATGGCCTCTTTAATATAACTTTAAATTTCTGAAAGTACTACCTCTATAAACTTCATCAAGAAAAATAATTACCTAGGTAATTATTTTTCAGGATTGAAAATGTCATGCTGTCCCGCTTAGATCATCATCATCACCAATCTATATTAGTCCACAGCTGGACATAGGTCTCCCCTAATGAGCGCCTTAGCGCTCTGTCTTCAGCTTGCCGCATCTAGCAACTGCCAGCAGACTTTCGCGGGTCGTCATCCCACCTGGCCGGAGCGTCCTACACTACGTTTGCCGAGTCACGGTATTCACTCAAGAACTCGTACCCCAGCGGTTGTCACTTCTTCGCGAGATATGACCGGCCCACTGCTACTTCAGCTTACTAATTCTTTGAGCTACATATATCGATAACTTTGATTCTCTGTAGAATGTATTCGTTACGAATCCTATCGTTTGGAGTTTCTCTGAAGGATAGGATTCGTAACGAATACATGCTACAACGAACTCCAAACATAGCTCCTTCCAGCTTAGATCATTTTTATCAACCAACTTCAAAAAGGAGGAGGTTCTCAATAAAAAAATTAGACTTGAATTATAACTAGATGTCGCCAGTGTCAACTCAATTTTATGCACGTGAACACAGACTTTCGTTCAGGGAAAGTAAGGGAAGGGCGATTTCGTACGTCCGAGAAATAGATGAATATTATCTAGGTACAGGAATTTGAAGTCGGTTTATCGTTTTTTAAAACACGCGAAATTATTGTCAAATATAATCTTAGCGGGATTTTCAATTACTATCTTTATCGACACGACTTATAAAGAAATATCTTAAATAATGCAGAAGCTCACTCATCAAAAAATACAAGTGGTTCGAACTTACAAAGGGTCCTGAATTTACGATTGTAAATAGGGCATTCCGTTTGTTTACTTATGACCAAGTAATTCGCGGAATCCGTATAATTACCGGCATTAAGATGAGTCTCTTTCCCCCGGAGAGGCATAGTTCACTCAGAACAGCTGATAGAGTCATTTACTTTGAAATATGTGTCGTTACTACGAGAAAGTAGTCAATCAGTTATGGATTTCTGCGCTTTCATTGCGTGAGATGTTTTGCTTGAAATTAGACAAAAACTTTAAAATCTTGTTTTCTTAACCCAAAAAAATAAAAAAATCTTTATAAACATTGAAAACTACAATCGAACTACAATAGGAACAAATTCGAACTTGTATTTACTATTGAAACAATTGAGCTAACTGTAGAATGTTGCAAACAATCTACGGGTAGCTCATCAAAATCGAATTATTACTAGAAATAACAACCTTTTTTAGATTTTGTTTGCTTAGATAAATGAAGTAGGTAATGGTCTAAAAAAAATATGTCTTGGTTGCAAAATAAACAATACGACGACGCGTGACCCGAGAACGGGCGGGTATCTGGCGCAGCGCATCAGCATTGCCATACAGCGGGGCAATGCAGCCAGCGTCTTGGGGACGCTTCCGACTGGTATTGATATGGATCAGTTGAGCTACCTGTAGATTGTTTGCAACAGTTTGCAGTTAGCTTAATTGTTTCAATTGTAAATACTAGTTCTAATTTGTTTTTATTATTGAATTGTAATTTTCTTTGTCAATAAAGACTGAAAAATAAACAATTGAATAAATTTAAAATTGTTTATTTGTATAAATTATTTGTCTTTTATTTAGCACATAGATTACAATAACAGAATAAAACAATTACAACTAGTATATACACTTAATATCTATTTCTTAAAAGTCACCAGAAGACAGAGTGCCCAGAATGCTGGCAGCATTGCCATGTTGAATGGCAATGCTAATTCGTTGAATTATTTGTTAATTAAGCAGTTGTTAGGACATCCATTTAAGTATGTAAATGTAATTGTGCCAGGATGTCCTGCTCTTCCATACAAATACATGGATTTAACAAATAAACTAAATTGTTTATGAATGGTTATATATGTACATAATATGCAAATAAAAATAATCTAAATGAATTTTTCCTGTATAAGATAAATAGATAGATAGATAGATAAAGGTTTTTATTTACGACTTCAGATACACACATACAAATCAGACTACAGCAATTATACAGGATGCTAATAAAAAGAAACAATAATAAAAATACAGTTGATTATGTAATAAAAACAAACAATAACATAAATAAAATCTAAGTAAAATGTCTGTGAGTGCTGCAGTACATCAAAAAGACAATGGCTCAGCGGAATATTTTAAATAAATAAATAAATAATGCTGGAATATCCACACAGCATCATCTAGCCCCAGGCTAAGATAGCAGTGATACCTAATTGAATTTATGTTGAATGTGTGTGTATATGTTTTTGTGTGTGCATGTGTGGGTGTATTGTGTGTGCTGAAGGCAGTTCCTGAGGACACCGGTCTCTTAAGAGTCCGGGCAACAGGAGCTACCAAGAGGTTGTGTGGATAAATGTGTGTATATTATGTATGTATATAATCATAATTATAGGAGTACTATAAATATTGTATTATTATATTATTGTGGTTTAAAAGTAACAGTATAAGTAATAAGTTCATAGTTACATATATTTGTAGGTAAGTAGTTTATGTACTTATTATAAATGCGTATGTAGTTATAGAATTGTTATTATATTGTATGTTATTCGGAATATAGTATTTTATATATTTTTATAGGTAGCGTAATATATTATTATACATATGTAGTACTTTATTAACTATGTAGGCTAAGGATTTAATCTTCTTTCTGTATATGCACACGAACCCACTATGACAAACTTGTCTCTCTCTCCCAATAAGGTTTGCTGGAAGAGAACTCTTTTTTTTTCTTTAAGCTCGCCTTTGCCATAACCTCCCTAGTTTTATGTTTTACATGTATTTATTTTATTAGGGCAATAAAGAATTAACAAATATTTATGATTGAGAAATTTATCTGATTAGAAATACCTAAATATAATAGGAATCTCCTTTGGCTTTACATGATGATCTCTCAGCAGGTAGATGATAATCAACTTTATACGAGCTTTTCTGTTTCCGCTAGCACAAAGCAAAGTGCCCTAAGTAATGTTAAAACATTCAAATGTCCACGGCCTGAATGTTTTAAAGTTGTGGTTATAAATCTACTGACTGCCTCGGAGATTACAATTGGAAAGTAAATAGATTGTAACGGCTCTTAAAAGCCGAAACAGGGCTCTCAGGATTTGAATCCAGGCTCTTGAATTTAGACTTTCTTAGAATTATTGTGAACAATTCCCTTTGCTAAATGTGAATTTAAAGGATTTGAAATTTAATAAATGAAATGCTTTATCAAAAAAGAATGGCAATATTACAAACCTATTACCTAGTCGGTAAAATGCGATCGATTTCATGTCAAATACTTAGGTATAAGCCAACAATAAATTGTGTGCCTCCTGTGATATATGATACAAGTGAAAAATCAACACTTAACAGGAGAGCAAATACAAGATTTAAAAAATTCTAGCTCGTGAACTAAGTGGGCTAGATTACACTTAAGAAACTTCTTTTGTAGTTAAAAACATTCACTTTCAGTGTGCATATGAATTTTTATGTTAAATATTATTGTTTTAAAGTAACTCACTAAAAACCTGTAAGTTGTACCTTTTTTATTTCTAACATGTGTTAAAGTTACGTGATAAATGATACAAGTACAGTTAAATTATGTTGCACCTATAAGTTGTCTTTGTGTAAACTGATATACACTAAAAATATCTAATAGCTAATCGAATATGTTCCACAATGTTGCTAAAAACACACACACATCACAAATGATAAAAATACTACCCCAAAGATAAGATTATTTTCTATTGAATTGTACCCTAATCAGTATGGGAAAGATTTTGGTTCAAAGTGATATAACTCTAAATATATCAGTATTTACGATAAATGCACTGAAAAATGTAATGTGAAAATTTAAATATTCGCTCTTATACCACAAAGCACGAAAACCAGTGTGTGGAGCAATTACTTATAGGGATTACAACTTGACATATAATCACGATTTATTTGCTAATATCTTGGTAGTTATATCACTTTGCACCAAATTATCTCCGAAACTATAGCAGATAGAAGAACGTGATTTGGACCCAATAAATCGTAATTTTTTTCTGATAATTTCTACTCGATTTAAATCACCCATCACAGGAGGCAGAATTGTACTTTATTGACAAAGAAAATTACAATTTAATAATAAAAACAAATTAGAACTAGTATTTACAATAGAAACAATTATGCTAACTGCAGACTGTTGCAAACAACCTACAGGTAGCTCAATTGATCCATATCAATACCAGTCGGAAGCGTCCCCAAGACGCTGGCAGCATTGCCCCGCTGTATGGCAATGCTGATGCGCTGCGGTAGGATCAGGAAGGTAGGTAGGTATAGATTAGAGATAACAAATACACATAAATGTCACGGAAATAATTAAAGTTAAAGTCACAATAAATAAGGACAATACACATTCTCTGAAAATTTCAACTGTCTACCTTTTACGGTTCATGAGATAGAGCTCTGTTACGGACGGACGGACGGACGGACGGAAAGCGGAGGCTTAGTAATAGGGTTCCGTTTTCACCCTTTGTGTACGAAACCCTAAAAATGGACGGATTCAGTAGGTAGACATTCAAGACGTGTCTTGAGGCCCGCAGAAATGTGTCCTAGAATTTTCAGACATAATCAGAAAATAACATGAAAAAAGCAGGGCTCGTCCGGGATTTGAACCCGGGACCTCTCGCACCCAAAGCGAGAATCATACCCCTAGACCAACGAGCCGCTTAGAAAGGCATTCATTTTTACGAGCCCAATAATAGAGCTCGTAAAAATTAAAGCCTAAAATAAAACAATACAAACCTAAAGTAAAAGAATGACTGTTCAAGTTTACTTACGAGTATTACTATGACGTCACCCATGCCTGACATGGTGTCAGCTCTGAGTATAATTTGGTACCTATGTCCGTGTAAATTATAGGAAGGTATTTGTTTTATTAACACAAGTGTTTAGTTAAAGTTTGTTATATTCATAAGTTTTCTTTTAATTTTCCTGTAAGTGGCTCGGTGGTCTAGCTAGGGTATGATTCTTACTTTAGCTGCGAGAGGTCCCGGTTCAAATCCCGGACAAGCCCAAATTTTGCCAATCGTTTATTAGTTTTGCTCGCGCTTTTCAAGTAGCCTAAGTATGTCCCCCGCATATTGTTCAACTCCCTGCCAAATTTCATAAAGTTTAGTTCAGCCGTTTAGGCGTGAAAAGGTAACAGACAGACATACAGAGTTTCTTTCGCTTCTATAGTATTATCACACTATAAATATAGGCAGGCTGTGATATTTGTGTGGAAGTATGGATTACTTCGGAGAAGCACCTCCTTCATTAAGGTTGATTGGGTTGGCGCGAGATTAAATTTTTTTTCGTGGTTTATAGTTTATTTCTGCTTTCTACAAGGAATAAAACCAAGGAAAAGTAATTTGCCGCAAAGCGTAAAACATTTTCTATCAACCCATGATAAGGCCAACCTCGATTCAATTGGGTTTTGGGAAAATTTGGGAAAATGTTGATTTTAGCCCAAAATCTCCTATTTTCCCAAATGCTCTAAAAATACCAGTGAACCGAAGTTAGTGTTTTCATAGGTTAATAGAAAATGGTTTACGATTTGCGGCTAATTACTTTTCCGTTAGTTTGATTCCTTATAAAAAGCAGAAAAAAATTAAAAACCACAAACAAAATTTGAATCTCGCGCCAACCCGTGACGATCACCTTTAATTAAACTTTTTTGTAATTCGGTTTTTCAAAGATAATGCCCAGCATCAAAAGTATAATTGTATGTACTTTATTATATAGATCTAGGTATGTTTATCTGATCAAAAGGGAGCCACGTCGATGTCGACGTCTTATTGCAATCAGCGATGCAGATTCAATCTAGCGATTTGCTCATTATAGCGTACTTTTGAGGCGCTAAAATGTTAAAAGGTAAAAAAATCAATTATGTTTTAGCTTCTTCCCGTGGCTTCGCACGCTCTTTACCGGGATAAAAAGTAGCCTATGTCCGTCCCCGGGATACCATCTACCTCCCTGCCGAATTTCATTGAGATCTGTGCAGTCGTTTAGGCGTGAAAAGGTAACAGACAGTCAATAATAATAATATTGGTATGGATAGAATTCGATATGTATTTGCTAAACCAGGTACGCAAGGCTAAGATTTGAAAGCCACGTGGTAACAAGGATAGTCAGGATTAACAAAATTCAAAATTCAAAGTGCTTTATTTCCTTTAGACCTTACTTGGACACGTTACAAAATTCAAATTACATAAGTACAACTAGAAAATAACTGGAGGCTAGGTCGCATGAGGGAAGATGGACAAAGCCGTAATCGAATAGTGGCCAAAGAATCTAAATTCCCAACATTTAGCAGAAATGATCCTCGGATTTCCTTTTAAGTTGTACCTAGATCTTCTGTCACCATCTTAGCGTTCAAATATAATGTACTAATTTAAAGAATAAGTTTTATTTGTACACAAACAACAGAGAGAACAAAGTGCATTTTAACTTGCAAAACAAAGAAATATTTTAAATCTAAACTTAAGTAAAAACTCTACGTGTAATTTTGGTTCTAATACGGAAAATGAAGGCCTTATAAAATACGCTTCAATATTTGTGTAATTTTCGTAAGGCTCCATTTTAGCGCTCACCATATTTGCGATTGATAGAAGCAAGTTCAATTCAGAGGAAAAATGTCTCAGCTAATGATTTGCTAACGATCATGTTTATATTTAATGCAGATTATTTCCTTTGAGGGACGTTCAGATCGGTTTTTATGAGTTCTCGCAGATAAAGTGGCCTCTGTAAATATTAAAAGATATTGGTGGTATTTTGCGGTGAAATATTGCGACTGAACATTGAACAGTTAAAGAAAAAAAATGCTCTTTCTTTTCTCCTTCTATTTGTAAAATAATTAAATAAATAATGTGGATTATATATAAATAAAGTGTAATATAAATAATAGATAAATGATTGTGTATTATAAATAATACTACATAACAAATAAAGTGGATCGGCTGTGTGGACAATCCACACGACATCATCTGGCCCCAAGCTAAGCAGAGCTTGTGTTATGGGTACTAAATAACTGATATACTTAATACAATACATTACATTAGATATTTTTTTTATACATAGAAATACCCAGAACACCCGGAACGAATATTTGCAGATCGTACAAACATTTGTTCCAAGGCGGGAATTGAACCCAACCTCCTGCGTCGCAGGCGGATCTCCACCCACCGCGCCGCATCGCTCGTCAAAATGAATGTAGGTACATCTATTGTATTATATATTTTTAGATTTACGTAAAGGCCAAGAAAAACTATAAATGACTACCTACCTACCTACAGGTCCAGATAGTTCTAAGCAATAAGAAAATGCTGACGGTAAATAAATGACCATACATTGTATGTGTGAGTTAAAAATCTACATATTGTATGGCATACAACATGTAGATTTTGGACCAGGGTAAATAATAGTAGATTATGCACCGAGTGCGAAAAGCAGAGTTTTACGTCACGGGCGTCATTAAATCCCGAGCGCAACTCACTAGAATAACTCACGAGCGAAGCGAGGGAGTCAATAAAATCCTGCGTGCGAGAGGGATTTAATAAAAATTATCTATCTGTGTAATGTATTGTATTAAGTTTATCCGTAATCTAGTACCCATAACACAAGCTTTGTTTAGCTTGGGGCTAGATGATGTTGTGTGAATTGTCCAGCATTATTTATTTAATCATGCCCAAGACGAAACCACGTTAAGCACTAGGAGAATACTCTACTTTTATACTTTACTGTACTACTTTATATACATATACTACATATACTGTACTTTCTGCGAGTGAATATTCAAAGTATGGTAGCTATAGAAAAATATCTCGATATATTTCTGTGATGGTAACGTGTTTCGCGGCATTAGTTTTTTATTTAGCCTTCGCGTTCTTACAAGATTTTCTGTAATTGGAATCCAGTAAGACTTGTGCCATAACATACGTATGCCACAAGTTTAGGTAAGTACTTTTATTGTTTTATTCGAAATTCCAGGCAGAAAACAATATTTATCTCGTTGTATCACCGTAAACACAAATATCTCGAATTCACGTAGAGCTATTTGCTACATCTGCACCTGTATTGAGAAACCTAATAGATTCATTCGCGTTTAAAAACACAGAGCTCCCTTTACATCTCACGACGCAACGACCTGAACACCTGAATAATCAACAAAGTTAAACTATCTCATTGTTACGCCTCTTTGACTTTATAGTGGCACAGTTTAATACTTTATTTTGCATCAAGAAAAATTGAGCAATCCTAGTTATCTGTTAGTTCGTAGCAATAAAAAACACTATTAATCTATGAATTTAATAGATTAATAGTGTTTTTTTTTATTGCTACGAACTAACAGATAACTAGGATTGCTCTACCTGCACACGTACGGTAATGTCAAAGTTTGTCGTTAGAATATTTAGCAAAAGTTTGTTAGTAATCTGAACTTTGTTTGTGTACCTATATCTATTTTTAAGTGTCTTCGTAATATGGACTTTGTTGTTTGAAATAAAAATATATTCATTCATTCATATATATTTATATAATAATTATGTTGTGATGTTTGGATGGATGTTTATTACTTTTTCACGCCAAAACTACTGAACGGATCGAGCTGAAATTTAGCATACAGGTAGTTTTAAGCCTGGAATAAAGCATAGGTAACTTTACATTTCATTAATCAGTTCCCATGGGATAGAAATAACCTAAAAACGGTTCCATAGAAACACCGCGTGCGAAGCCGCGGGCAGAAACTAGTTTCAAATAAAACCTTTCTCCCCTCTTAATTTGATATGCAGTCGAAACAGCAAGAATTTACTATAGAAAGATCCCGAATAAGCGAGACATGGCAATTATCTACATAAAGACCAAGATCTCCGCGTCAGGAGGGTTGTGAAAAAAAAGAATAATGACTAAGAGAGCCAACGCACTAGTGACCACAGACGCAGCGGCTGCGTCCGTGCCTCGAAGGTGGCCGCTGGCCGCTGATCGCTAAGTAATGCGGTGTGATCTTACGTATTGTTTCCAAATTTATTAGCAGCCAGAATTTACCAGCCGCCACGACCTGGCTGCCACGATATATATATATATTTAATGTACCTAGATTATTTCCTTTGAGACGTTCAGATCGGTTTTTCTGAGTTCTTGAAGACAAAATGGCCTCTGTGAATATTGAAAGATACTGGTGTTTTTTTTCGGTAAAATATTGCGATTGAAATTAAAAAGTTCTGTAAAAATGCACTTTCTTGATTATGTCTTCTTCTATTTGTAAATATATAAATGAATAAAGCTGGAGATTCCACACAGCATCATCAAGCCCCAAGCTAAACAGAGCTTGTGTAATGGGTACGTACTAGATGACTGATAAACTTAATACAACACATAGAATCTCTCTTAGGACTTTATTAACAAAGAAAATTACAATCAAACAATAAAAACAAATTAGAACTAGTATTTACAATTGAAACAGTTAAGCTAACTGCAGACTGTTGCAAACAATATACAGGAAGCTCAACTGATTCATATCAATACCAGTCGGAAGCGTCCCCAAGACGCTGGCTGCATTGCCCCACTGTATGGCAATACAATACAATAAAATACATTACATAGAGAAAGTTTATTATTTCTAAACAATTAACTTATAAGAATAAAACAATTACAAGTAGTATATATGTACACTTAATATCTATTTCTTAAAAATCTAAGCCGTCACCAGAAGGCAGAGTGCCCAGAATGCTGGCAGCATTGCCACGTTGAATGGCAATGCTAATTCGTTGACCGAAATAGAAGCCAGCATTCCGATCACCTGTCGACTCTACAAGAAGTTTGGTAATATCTTTATAAAGGGCGTGTGCTCCGGGTCCCCAAGGACCAAGGGTTTCAACCCCAAACGGCTCAAATAGGTAACCTCGGTCAAGATTATTAGATTACATAGATAGATATTTTTTATTATACATAGAAAATACCCAGAACACCCTGAACAAATATTTGCAGATCGTACAAACATTTGTCCCAAGGCGGGAATCGAATTGAACCTACAACCTCGTGTGTCACAGACGGATCTTCGCCCACCGCACCACATCGGTCGTCGGTAAATTAATGTTATACATTAAGTTCTCCAGGTTCCTTCAATTTTCTTATAATATCGTGTATTGTAAAGAGCACCCTTCCATCGTCTTCCATCTCTCCCCGTGTAAGTAAAGCAGTTCTTATTGCCGTATGTATCGGTTAGTACATCGAAATTATTTCGCATCTGCGCCCAGCTCGTTCCGCTTTCTAATAATAAAGTTCCGCTTAAAACGCAATTCGTATGTGAAATGCGAATGAATGTTTAGGAAAAACGTATTGCTAAAATACGTTTCGCTAATAGAAATATTGGATGTGTTGTATTATAGAAATGTATGGCGATGAGGATGGAGGGAAGTTATTGCTATGAATAATTGAGTAATATTTAGAGGTTTAATCAGAAGGGGAAGAAAATGATTCATTTCGAAAAAAAATTATAGGGCGTAATGTGGGTCCTACAAGTCCTCTCGACCACTTGTGATAGTGGAAATAAAATATGGAAAATGCAAAAGTTGGGCTCGTCCGGGATTTGAACCCGGGACCTCTCGCACCCAAAGCGAGAATCATACCCCTAGACCAACGAGCCGTTCGAAGAAGCCTTTTATTTCTTCTTTGTAAGCCGCTCTGCCAAGTGAATATTTATTTCTAGGCAATCGTTACAGTTAGTTAATTCCCAACGACACAAGATGGATAATGAATACACTTGCCTAAATTAAATTTTGAATCAATTTCTAATAATTAGTTTAATTTTTTTGGTATGTCAGTATTTCATTTATTTCCACCGTAGGTATTACATTATACACTTGATGTAGTTGTTTACTCAATTTAAATTTGAATAATTTATTGAATACACAAGTCATTATTACAATAGGTAAAAGGAAGCACCGTAGGGGATTGTACGCAGAAAGAAAACCAGGCTGACAGTGATTCCTTTAAGCACAATAAAATAAAAATTAATAGTAGTTGATCCAACTACTATTAATTTTTATTTATATATAAGTATAAGGTCGAAAATTAAAAAAAATTAAGATGATGATGATGTCAAATGGTGTTTGGTGGTGGTCTGGTGTTTTCATTTACCACGTTTGCTTGTTCAGGACACTAGGGCTGGTGTTCACCAAAAGATAATCGGACATTCAGCAGCTTCGTCGTTTAACTTTGACGTTTAATGTATGAAAATCTGTCAAAACGTCAATCAATATGTTATTGTCTCATTATATTTTTGAAGAAAGATCCTTAGTGAAAATGTGGCTTGGAATTTGCAAAATTTTCATCGATGTGGATTGGGTACCTACTATGCAATGATCCTAATGCTTTGCTGTTTTTTAGATTATCTATTCTCAGAACACTTCTCCCCAATTATACACGGGAGGTTCACACAATTTCGTTATTCGCGTATTCATTGGTATTTGTTTAAATGCAGCGGCGGCCCAACAATAACACGGCGAGCAAATAGCAAGTCACTTACTTAGAGCTATGAAGAGACAGAAATGTCAGGCGTCTTGGGTGTTGACGCCTGCCGTAAAAATCCGATGTGTTTGTGATGTAAATGCTTCAAATATTCGTATTGCTCAGTTTATTAGTAAACCTCTAATTCTAAAAATAAATCAATTTGTGTGTACGTTCTGATTTGATGATATTAAAAAGCATAGACAATAATAAATTTAAAGCTTTATATTATAAGATTAAAAGTTGGTCTTACTATAATTTTTACAACAACAATTGGCGGAAAGATTTATTTGCTGACTTGCTTCTGCCCTCAACATCACACACGTTTTCCTGGGATAGAGGATAAAGTAGTCTATAGGTTTAATATTCCAGATACAACATTTATACAAAATGTCTTCCCGATCCGTGGTTTTGGCGTGAAGAGGTAGCAAAGTCAATGTCAAAAACTCTTTATTTCCATAAATACAATAAATGTACACTTAGAAAAGGTCAAAATCTTAATAATTAAACAATGACACGGAAATAAAGTGATATTTTTGATTTCAGTCACTTCGGTATGTAAAGGTAGGTAAAGTAAAGAAGCGACACAGAAACCTTTAGCATGTTAGGTGTTATTTTTCGAGTTGGAGCAAATCTCGTCTAGAGGATAAAAAAAGCTTGTTTTTTATCCTCTAGATAATCTGATATTTTATAGAAAGCTTTTTGCGCAAGAAGGTTTTGACAATTTGTTTGAATTTATTTACTGATAATTTTTGCAAACATCTATCCATCTATCCAAACTTTCGCATTAGTGTAATTAAGTTTGGGGCGGATAGGGCGGATACGTCATTAAATAAAATAATAAAAAGGCCTTTTCTAGCCTTTCTTAACCCGCACCATACCTGTAAGGGCAGGTATCCACGCGAGGCAAATTTCCCGGAATCCAGCGATGATCCGGTGCATTGAATCTCAGAGCAGCATCTTCCATTAAAATCTGCCATGCCGAACACGACTTTAAACCATTGAAATTAAGTTTAAATTATATAGTTTTGTTTTCTCGGCCTTCGCTCATTTGGTAGAGTTACAAACTTATCCGTTCAGGTAGACAAAATCTGAACTAAAGCAACAACCTACAAAATACTCTCCGATTTTGATACAATACTTACCGACAGCGCCACTTTCAATGAACGGATAAACTGGTGGCTAAATAGAAGCAACGTCATAGTTGGTTCGATAAGATTGATCGAGTGGGGTAAGCAGATAATCTGGGATCGGATAAAAAATCGGTGACTTTCAAATTCATCGCATTCTCTTACGGGCGATGGACCGATCCTGGATTGGAGTCGGCTGTTAGTTTTGGAGCTTTTGGAGGTCAGTTATCCAAGTGAACATTTTGCTTTCTCGTTTTTTAGGAATTCCACTGATTTGTAGCTGTTATTTATTGTAGATCAAAATATTTAAAGTTTCGGAACGATTCATTGTCAACTGGGGTTAATTCTATTTGACGTTAGAAACAAGAGGCGATCGTGACGTCTCCTTTTTCCATACAATTTGGTAGACGTAGTAGACGTCACGATCACCTCTCGTTACTAACGTCAAATAGATTCACGCCTCAGGTTTCAGTTATTTTTTTATTTAATAAGAAGATAACATAAAATATACAGGTACATTATCTTTATTGTTTTTGTGTTCTGTGTTTTTTTTTATTATTTGGTGTGCAATAAAGAATATTTGTATTGTATTGTATTGTACAGGTTATAATTTATTTAAATAAGACTTTCAACATGAGATTACAAGGAAAGGTAAATGTAATTTTTTTGAGTGTCAAGAATTTTATGTGATAGTTGATTTCAGCTATCGATGGAGTTTTGCAACACAAAACTATGTACACAGGTTTGAAAGTTAATGATAACAGAATGGAGGTAATATTTTGGCGTGTTTTAAAAACGATAAACTGACTTCAAATTCCAGTAGATAATATTCATCTATGTCTCAGACAAACGAAATCACCTCTCCCTTACTTTCCCTCACCGAAGGTCTCACGTGCAAAAAATTGAGTTTACACTGGCGACATAAATACTTAGATAAAATCAAGTCTAATTTAGTTTAATGACACACGGATGAAACTGTTGACTCCCGGGGTACGTTTTATAGCGCACATAGCAATTCCTCGAGAATCAAACTTATAGGGGACTTTAAAATAAATTTAGATACAACGAAAGAATCATCAAAATCTATTAACGGCGCAGATATCACCAAAACTGTTGTAGCTAGTCGTAATTCTCCAAAAACATAATGTTGTTTTTTAAGTATAACGCGATAAATAACCTCGGGAATAAAATTTATATATATATCATCTCGAGATCATTCTCTATACAATAATGAATAAATCAGTAATATCGGTTAATCCCAGGCGGATATATCAAGTAACATACATACATAACAAAAAAAACATACAGACGAACTGAGAATCTCCTCCTATTTGAAGTTGTTTAAAAAAGTCTCCATCTTTGTTTCTAGCTCCTTATAAAACAGGTCTTACATATAGACAGGCAAATAAGTTTGTAGGTCTAAGCTTGGATTGCGAAGGTGCTTTCATAATGTATTCAAAAGCAGGTAGGCAGAAAGTCAAACTCGGGTGACAATTCATTAATTATAATCCCAAATCTGTTTTTTTTCCAACCTAGTCTCATCATCGATTCGCAGCAGGCTACTGTACATCCATACACTGTTTTAAACCCTAAAGTTTCAGATACAAAGTTCAATTTTGAATGTAAATGTTACATAAAGAATACTTCTTTGAAGTCGTGATTGAAATCCGTCGCTTGCGTTGATTTTTTGTGTGACATAAGGATTATTGATGATTATGCGATTACTTGGCGATACGCGAAGGGCTTGATGCTTGTGTCAGATAAAGGAGATGAAACCTCAGAATTAAGACAGACTCGGTATAACCATATCTTGTGGAGATGAGAGTTAATTTCGTCAATCGCTTTTGCATATTAGTCATTGGGGGATGACCGATCTTTGTTGAACATTGGGAGCAATTTTTTGGCAGCTTTCAAAGGAAAGGTTTAATTTTGAGACCTGTCCAAAATCCACTTCTGTTGACGATTTGAAATGCGCGCGTTGGTACCGGTAGTATTTCATTTAATAAGACAATCATCTCTCTACTTTTTCACTAATAACTTCATTTTAGTGATTGGTTTAGGTTTTATCAAGGCCTTTATTTTTTAAGGACTTAAGTCTTAAAAACAATCCATCCTCATTCTTTATCAACTAGTAGAGCCATTAAATAATTATAGAATAGAAATTAGAAATTATATATTGTCTGCTATTTATACCTAATTTTCTTTGTAAATAAAGGCCATTTATTTGCAATTGCTGCTATGCTATGCTATGGCCATAGAAATTATCTGCTATGGCTGTATATCCAGCCGTAGGTACTTATGGTAAATGCATCTGCTAAAGCATATTCGATAAAAAAGTACTTACTTGTTCAATGAAGCAATAACTAATCCATCTGCACATAGAAAAAGGTTGAGCACATACAATAAAACTATTGCAGTGAAATAAGTTTTCTTAGTAAAGACCTACACTCATCTGCATACGATCATGCATACTTATTAAAGCTACTGTTAACATTCCTCAACGTAAAGGTGTAATCACACTGGTTAAGGAAAACGCGACTAAGTATTACTATTAATGAAGTCGGCTTTGATGTCCTCCAAGTCCAATTTCGACCACGGCAGCCAGTCAACGGAGACTAGCCATGTGCGTAGAATTCATTATAGTGCACAAGTAGGTATGCACGCAAACACATGTGCACTCTATTCTCTCACTCTCATGGATTCGGCCATAGCCGTGGAAAAACTGAACTTCAAAGACGGGGAGAGAGTAAGAGAAAAGATCTGTAAATCTGTTTTGGTTCAAAGTGTTCAGACCATCTACTTTCTTTTCTGGCTAGTATCCGGACGATACCACAGCATACAACACCATAGCTAAAACCTGTAAGTCTTAATGGTTCAGTTCCATCAGATCAGGCCCTCGTGAAATCAAGAAGGCATAACAGTGAAAGCCATGTAGACCAGTCGCCTATTGTACAGTTGGGTTAACGAATTGGAAGCTAGCGAACTAGCTAGCTTCCAATCCGCTAGCTAACTAGCCTCGCTGGCAAGAGATAGCTCAACCGTTACCAGGAGACTGTATTGTGTTGGAAGTCAAGATCTACTTTAGGTCGCCGAGACATCATTGGTCTTTTTTACCTGCAAGGATACCTATTTATTTATGTTTCTCGCATGTATATTTGTATGTTGTTGGCTAGGACTCCTTGTTATCAGGTTATCACAGTCCAACCAAACGGTGATGTCTCCAACGTGAAACTTACAAGGGAGAAAGGCTTCAGAGAAAACTATTGCCACAATAACATTGGGCTTTTAGTCCTGTCATATTGTTCGGAACAACATCTGTAGCAAATTTTATGTTCTACAAGCTTATTATACAAGTCAACATCACTTGATCTATCTGAAACCTATCCGATGTTGGCCCTATTTTTTTGCTAAAAAAACTGGACTATTTTAGTTCTGTAGAAAATGCCTCAAGTTCCATCAGTTTGGTTGGCATCGCTGAGCCAAAAGAGCAAGTGAAA
Organism: Eupithecia inturbata; assembly: GCA_963662085.1. Lineage (NCBI taxonomy): Eukaryota > Metazoa > Arthropoda > Insecta > Lepidoptera > Geometridae > Eupithecia > Eupithecia inturbata. The sequence continues at coordinate 4,913,770 of OY759177.1, forward strand.
GCATGCCTTTACCATGAGCGCCAAGAGCACCTTGTGATGTGTACACGATGTTTACAATGCTTCGTCTAATTCGTGTTCTTTGTTTTAGAAAGTAGAGTACTCAGGTATAATAACGAAATATGAACATTTTTTTCAGTATTTTCTGTTACGTTTTCTGTATTCCGTCTTGCAAAAAATTTTAACCCCGGATATAATAGTGGTTCGGGGGCTCGAGACGAGTGTATCTTTGTGTATTTCAAGATGCCACAGACATCGCAAAGATACACACAAAGAACTAGATACGAAACAAGAAACAGACTGGTATTGATATGGATCAGTTGAGCTACCTATAGATTGTTTGCAACAGTCTGCAGTTACTTCAATTTGTTTCTATAATGTGAAATTTAATCTTTGTGAATAAGATATATCTATTTAAGTATACTTAATATAAACATATATACCAATCTACTTAGAGAGTGTTCCTAGCTATGTCTGAAGAAAATCGATGCAAACGTTCAAATGTTATGTAAGATAGTTCAAAATTAAACTTTCGTCAGGTTTTATGATTTTTTGTAAAATTATCTTGTTCAGATAAAACTTTCATGAAATGTTCAGAATGTAAATGGTATTTTCGTAGCCAAGTTTGTACAAGCTACGAGTCAGTTTCTCCTGTTTCCTTTAAAACTTCCAGGATTCATTAGTCATTACTAAAATGTAAGTAACTGCAAATTGTCTAAAACAATATCCCAGCCTATCAAAATTTGGATCACAGACTTTGCCGGCCATTGTTCTGGTCCTTATTAGGGATGCCTACTGCGCACAGCTTCCTTGTTAGTTCTCGGCATACATTATGCTTCGGAATATGGAACCTAAGCTTGAATTAGGACTCGTCGATGTACTAACTTTTTAAAATTTTACATTTTTAGGGTTCCGTACGTCCGCATCAAAACGGAACCCTTATAGGACTCGTCTGTCTGTCTGTCTGTCCATCTGCCTCAGCAAATATTTTTTCCATACATTTTGTGGTGGCTACGACTACTGATCAAATTTTTTTGCTGTGTAACTACTGTCTTTTCAAAACATAGCTGCAGTGAAAATAAATATTACGGCAAGTTGTTATTTCTCCAGACTTTAATCTAGAACTTAATTTTTTTCTTGCTGATACCTTACTTATCAGCGTTATTTTACGCTGCAAGAGCACTTTTAATTGAAATGCTAGTCGTTGTGTCTGACAAAATTAAATTCCTCTGAGCATTATCGTTAAAATACCTAATCGTAGATAAGGAAGTAGACTAGAGGAGTGAATCAGAGACGTTGAAATCCCTAAATAGCCCAAGGTCGCCCCATTGTTTTGCAGGACACTGTGGGTACAGACAGGAGAGCATTCAGAACTTGTGCCGCACCGCAGCCATAGAGCTATCCTGATAGTTGTTGTAGTTCGCTAGATGACGTCACTGAGTTACCGGTAGCGCCGGATGAGCGTGCTTCGTCTCGGATAGATAACGGCACAATGAAGCGCTGGTGGCGCGAACTCGCTCATCGACCGGTGGGCGGGGTTTAGCCACGCCCCGCGCCAGACAGAGAGCTCTAATCTCGGATAAAACCTACCGGATCCAACCGGATCAGGCTAACCCCGCATTGGAGGAGGATCGAGATGTCAACGCCGACGCCTAGCCTTGCCATTGGTATCTTGGATATTCTTGGATTAGGATGTATCCTACATACGATCGTTAATGTTTTCAGCGTTTCAGGTTATGTAACGGGGTGGTTGGACGAGCGTCTTGAGATGGGGGGATGACCTAATTTTGCGAGGTGAGCGTACAATGCCATGTAAGTTTATAGATCATCTTGCTGCGGAACAAAGATTTTGCTCGTGAGGTAATTTATAAACTGTTATTATTATATTCGTTTTGATATTGTAGAAATGTATGTATGTAAAGGAAAAATGCACTGTAATTTAATAAGTAAGTAATGTGTGTAATGTAACCTAATGTAATCTATGACATGTTATTTTTGAAATAGGTACAGAAAGCTTGTGTCTGTTAAGTATAGGTTGGTACTGGTTATGCTGAAAGAATAGGCTAAAACTTTTTTGGTTTTCGATTTTAAGTTTACTGGTTCGTTATTTGGGCTAAAATTAGGCCTTGAATTTAGATAGTTTGTGATTTTAGTTAATTAAATGAGGCTTTTATTAAAAAGATTATCCAGACTGAAAAGAGGGTGTTTAAAGACCGTGATAGATTGACCTACTATTGTATTATATTATCTGTGGTTTGACCTCGCGATCGATTGACGCCTCAGTTGACAACCTCTGTGGCGCAGCGGATGTGATAAGAGACCATTTGGTCTCTTATGACTAAATTAAGGTTTGTCACGGCCCTTACCTTTTTGGAAATAATACGGTAGCCAGAAATTCATTGCGGAAGGGGTCACCACCAGGGCCCGGTGCCCTTAACTTTAACGACGAGCGGAGCGAGCTGCGAAAATTATATGATTTTCGTCGAATGGTCTACACCCAAAGTCGGCGACAGAGCCCGGCGGGTTGGTGCGACATTTCAGTGTATGAATATTGAAGGTAGCCAACAGTATTTTGTCAATGTGTCGGTGGCCAGGCGACTCTAGTTTGTAGAATCCTTAAGGGGCCTGGTTCTAGCAAACTAGAAGAAAATACCACAAAATATCGGCGTGTGGATAAATTTGTTAGATTTTCGTGTAACTTGTTTGTGGGTGGTCACCCACCATAAAATGGGTGGCCTAAATAAAAACATAATAAATAATACGCGATACTAGACTAGTCCTGGACCATAGCTAACATGATGAAGCCATAGATTTTGTTATCGGCGAACGGAGCCAAGCAAGCCACGAAAAAATCCTTATACCTTTGATAGTAACAGATTGAAAAGGACCGGGTCACATAAAATACTTGGTGCTGTCGGGCTGAATTGAATACCTACAATAGATAAGTACTCAAAGTATATCAGTAATATAATAACAGCGAACGGAGCGAGCGCAACTTTTTTATCGCGGTGATACCATCCACCGCCGCGCCGCTGTTCCCCCGCGCCGCCGCCACCGCCGCCGCCGCCGCCCCGTGTGTATTCAGTCGGCGCGCCGCGCCGACCAGCGACTGGACTAAATAGTAGCACTTTTAGCTTTGTTTTTGTATTCAATGGAAACAGTCATCACATCAATTGACTTCTGCAAGAAATTGCAGAAGTTAGCCAGGAGTCACTTCGCTCTAGGCTCTATTGTTCTATTTTTTTCGTTCTTCAGTGTTATTCTTCAGTATTTGACAATCAATAACCTACTTATTTTAGTTAATTTACTGACTTAAAAACCCATATAACATAATTACAGGTTGTATATAAGCTCTAAGGCGATGATATACATGTGTATACTTATAATATTAGACCTGACTTATAAGATTTTAGGTACCTACTACTTTACTTAATATAAACATTTTGTTCCAACTTCCTATACTATTTGTAGGATTTAATGGAGAGATCATTTTGTTAATATTCATTAAGCAAGATCGATTGAGAGCCGGAAAGAAAAGTTAATTGCTCGCGAAGTCTTTGTCCCCGTCGACTTATTTAAGTGTATTAGATCTGATTTTAGAATAAAATCTACATTGGACTCTGGTCAAAAGCAGTTGTTAAGTGGATAAGAGTGGTCTATTAGAGTATATTCTATGGAATAGTGACGAATAACTGAGGTCGTTGTCGTGTGTGCACGTCTAATTTGAGTCTTGGGTTTGTAACACCCACATACCTATTACAAATCAGCTATGGAGAGCCACAAAGATGGCTGGCCACATTGTAGTACTATGTTACACGGAGTGCCGATTAGCTCTCATACGTACACACCTGAACGTGCCTCCGATCCAAAATTGACGTGACAATTTTCATAGCGGGCAAAGACCCTGTAGATTCGAAACTGACGTGACAATTGTTATAGCGGGCAAAGACCCAGTAGATTCGAAACTGACGTGACAATTGTTATAGCGGGCAAAGATCCGGTAGATCCGATATTGACGTGACAATTGTTACAGCGGGCAAAGACAAGGAGGTTTATCCCCCAAACAAGGGAGTCAGTGTGAGTGGTGATTATGAAATCACCAATCTCACTGATTGATCGGAGCAGAGGTGTGTAAAATACAAAATGAAATAAGCTGCTGCCTCTGGAGGTTGCTCTAGTAGGCTCTCGCATCGGTTGGGTTCTACCGATGCGAGAGCCGACTATATAATTTATATAATAATCCACGGGTATAATAATATAATCCACGGGTTGAGTTAAAGGGGTCGATTAGTTAAAGGGGTCGATTAGTTAAAGGGGTGTTAAAGGGGTGATAGTTAATCAGCACAGCGACCGCCATTGCTGATTAACTATTCAATGATCTAATCTCGTGTCAAATATTTATTTTAAACTTTTCAAACTATTATGGTTATAACTAACACTAATTAAATGAATGAATAATGAAATAGTAGAGTGGTGATTTTCGTAGCAAAAAAAAAAGGATGAGAGACGAGGGTAGATCGGTATTTCTGTCAATAAAAACTCACGTGCAGTGACTTCAGTTATTCCGTGATAATGACGCATGGAACTATGCCAAAATATTGGCAAACAATCCCGTTTTTTGACTTTATATATTTATTACACCTGCCGATTGAGGCTTAAAAAAACCACATTTACCTTAGAACTTAGTAAAAGGCGAAGGGAATCTTCGCGGAGAGAAGAGGCTCCAATCGAATGTCATATCAAAATACAAAAAAGTTATTTGATTTAAAAAAGCACGGTCTATTTTACTTTAATTTGATAGCCATATATAAACAACGCCTTCTTTCAGTCTGGTTGAACTATTCTTGGAATATTTTTTTAATAATGAAAGCTGCTTATTGACGTTTGACAAAAGATTTGACCACTGATTTCTTAATTTGTAGAAACGATCGCGTACGAACAATAAGCTTTTAAAGAGATAAGATACTACTCCTGAACCAATATGTGTAAAACACCACAAGATTTTAGAACAAAACTGAAAACAATAAGTAATAACAAATGAGCAACCAAATTACGAATCCTCCTTCTTTTTTTTACCTACTTTATGTATCTTATGTCTATTTCTCTCGAAGACGCGCACAGACGGCGACAAATACGGCAGGTATTTGTCCTGCTTCTTTCAGTGTAAATCGCAAAGTAGAAATCAAAACAATGCATGACATTAATCGATTCCGATTTAGCTAGTTACTGCGGAATTGTTTATACAAATTTGAGATTTCAAGCAAGTGATAGTGTTGGAAAGTTAGTGGGAAGAAAGGTAAAGTTCGCACTTTGTGGTTATAGCTAAATTAGTTTTAATAAAAAGAATCAAGTTATTGACGAAAACAAAAACTAATCACAAATTATTTTCAAATTCTTATTGTTTCTTGTGCTTTGGTTGTCCCACTGTTGGGCAAAGGTATCACCCAATTACAATTTTCGCGATCTTTGGCATTCCATCATTCCGGGTAGGTACTCTATATTCCTCATAAGCACACTTTCGTCCACTGCAGAACGTGCCCCTGACGGGAGGGAGGGGGGGGGGGGGTTGCCATAATCACCAGGCTTGGCAGGCACTCTACATAACAAAAAAGGGGGGGTTGCCATAATCACCAGGCTTGGCAGGCACTCTACATAACAAAAAATAATGATTTCACTCCAATAAATAAATTTTAATCAATTAAGTTATAGCGTTTATTGATTGTATCAAACTTATCTAAAAACGATTGCTTTTAAAATGCGCCTTATTTTACAACAAGGCTTTTAAAAAATTAAAATATTATCATCACTCCCCAGATAATTACGAAAAAGCTTGCTTACATAACTCACACTGCAAAAAGCCGTTTGAAAAGCTCCTGAAATTAAGAAAAATTAGTCTTCCGGTAAGTAATAATGGTAAACGACCACGTACAAAATTATGGCAAGTCGTGACATTTTTTCCACATCCCTCTGAGGTCGGAAGCTCAGATGATTTATTTAATGAGTAAAAATGCTTCCTAGAGCTCTCCTTGCTATTTTACATGGATATTGCAACATTCGCAATTAGTTTCAACGTCTTTTCAAATTGCTGCGTGAGCGTAATGAGATTGGCATCGATGAAAGAACCTGAGTTAATTAAGATCTAGGTATCGACAAATTACTAATTGGTAATAAAATTTTGATGTTACTTGTCATACACGCACATTGTGTATAAATTAGATTGGATCTTGGATTGAATGAACTTAAATCACGAAGATGTAGAGATACTGCACTTAAATATCAGCAACGAAGATAACAGTAACATTGAATAATTATGCGGTAAGGTACATACTTACCAAAAGTGAAGTCACTAGCACTAGGCTGTGACTTAGCCTTATAAGGCGAAGACACAAGCGCTGGGCTAAGCAAAATAAATATGGCTCTCCAGTTTCAAGGAACATTTCGCAGAGCTAGAAAGCCAGTTATCTAAACTGTCACGTCTCAGGTACGAACCTCTAATACACTTCTGAAAAACAGAGAAACCAAGGGAAGATTCATCCAAATTCAATCAAGACTCAAATCAACAGCTGTGGAGTTTCTCTCCTGAACGTAAACACTCCGCTGCGGCAAAAATACACGAAGCAGAGCGGCGAGCTCAACACGTTCACTAATCTAATCTAACACCCCTACAAATTAAGCGTCACTGAATTACAAGTGTAAATAATCCAGAACGCCCAACCAACGTGGGCCGGGCTTGAGTGCAAAAAAAAACTCGTTAAAATACCGGCTTAAAAAAGAAAAGCGCTGAAACGAAGGCTCGGGTGGTATCGGTTTTTCTCGTCGCGGGCGGTTCTGGGCGGGGCTCAGTCAGTATCGTGCCGCCGGCCGGCGCGATCGGACGTGTCGCACTCCATGCTGCAGCGAGCGCATATCACATGTTGAGTGAAATTTTCGGCATTTCGATGTCGTCGTGATAATTGCAAGATGGACTTTCAAAGTGCAATGGAGACTTTCGCAGAGGCGTGGGCAGCAGCCAACACGGTGAAGTCGGAGGTGGCGAACGATCTTTCTCAGGTTAGTTTGTTGTTGTACTATTGAATATTAAAAAAGTTCAGAGGAACTGAACGTTATCATCAGATATTTTGTATGTGAAAGTGTAACTTTTAATAACAAAACATAAATAAAAAAAATGTATATTTTTCGGTCTTACGTTGACGTTATTTACTAGACTAATCATGAAGTGTTTAAAAATTTCGTCCCACGACCGTAATTATGGTAATCTTCAAGAACACCTGTCCTCTATAATCTAGTTGTAATCGGTATTGTTTTTTTTAAGTTTTACCATTTATATACTAAAAGGTTTTAGGTGCTGGTTTTCTTTAGCACATAGATTAGTCTTGATGATAAAATCATTTAGTTCCAGTCCAAGAAATCTCAATAGGATTATACAAAGAAAAGCATTGGTATGACAATATCTTAATCATAAATCTGCTAAGGAATGTAATTATCTATTTAGTTATAAGAAATCACTCTCAGGTAAGTTGCGTTTTATAACATTTTATTATGCAGGGATTTTACGAGCTAGTAAAGTATCACTTTTTGTGGAGATTAACTTTTAATTTCTTTGCACAGATATAGATAACTCTGTAACATTGTCAGCTTAACAATTAAATAATTATTAACTTGTATGTGTTTAATAAAATAATTTAAAAATATGGTTAAATAAAACAGTTGAAAGTGAACATGAAGTGTTTGGTAAAAATTCATTGATGTGACATTGAGCTCCATTCCACTGTGATACACTTTGCTAATTCATTAATGGATCAGTTTCCACTTTTTCCACTCTGATCCACCGATGGATTAGTTTCGACTTCTAGTTCCACTCTGATCCACCGATGGATTAGTTTCGACTTCAAGTTCCACTCTGATCCACCGATGGATTAGTTTCGACTTCAAGTTCCACTCTGATCCTCCGATGGATTAGTTTCGACTTCTAGTTCCACTCTGATCCTCCGATGGATTAGATTCGACTTCTAGTTCCACTCTGATCCACCGATGGATTAGTTTCGACTTCTAGTTCCACTCTGATCCACCGATGGATTAGTTTCGACTTCAAGTTCCACTCTGATCCACCGATGGATTAGTTTCGACTTCAAGTTCCACTCTGATCCTCCGATGGATTAGTTTCGACTTCAAGTTCCACTCTGATCCTCCGATGGATTAGTTTCGACTTCAAGTTCCACTCTGATCCTCCGATGGATTAGTTTCGACATCAAGTTCCGCTCTGATCCACCGATGGATTTTATTGACCATGATCGACTTGTGTCGAAGGAAAGAGGAGACGGTCTTGATAGAAAACATGCCATACCAGTCGTAGGTTAATTTAGATGAATTTATATTTTTATTTTTAGGTGAATTCAGTATTTATTTTGCTATCCTAACAATATTGTATTCAATACTCAATAAAGGGAGAGATTAAATGGAGATCAATGGATTAGATCGAATCTAATCCATTGATGGAATAACCGGTGTATCAGAGTGAATTATGAGTTATATGTTAAAGTGAGAGGGTTAAATTGTATTTTTTAATATCTACACATTTCCTGATAGTTTATAAACAAATACCTATTTTAAAGGTACGGCAAATAGTAAACGGTAAACAATTGACCATCTCCGAAGGTTATTAAGTTACTAATAGACAGCAAATTATTTAAATCAGAGGTAATTAGAAACAATGATCTATACAATCTTGTTGTGGCTATTTAAGTAGGTACTTATCCTTTGATTTATAATCATGGGCTTGTTTACCAATTAGTGTTGCAAAAATTCATCGTGATGGCAAAAATATAGAATTTATACAAGTAGATAATAGCAAATCTGGCATGAGCCGCGTGTCTTATTGGTTCTTATCTGGTTGGTTTCTAACTTAAATTAATATTTGCTTTAAGTAAATATGAAAAATTTGTATATATTTAGAATAATGTATCATTGACCAACACAAGCTCCGTTTTGAGCTAGATGATGTTGTGTGAATTGTCCAGTTTTATTGATATGTTTATTCACTGAGGTGTCGGAGAGTTTGACTATTTTATATCCGGGTATTAAACTTGGCACAAGCTTAATGTACTTATTGATAGGCAAATTATCATTTTCAAATAGTTGTATGTACCTAGTCTACTGTATGAAATGTACTCCTTTTATTTGAATTTTAGCGTCCAAGTGTGTTTTATATTTTTGACGGTCTTCCCTAAATTAATTCAATTACAAACAATTATGGAAGATTTTTGAGCTAATCTGAATATAATGTAACTTAGTCTAGGCAATACTGTACCTATTCAAAATGAAATAATAATTGACATCTGTGGTTTTATCGCCAATTCTATTTGCCCTTGATTGAGGAAATATTTTTGTGGTTAAATCTAGATATTGTTCAATCGGAACAAGGTAGCCACTTTTATAGCCTTGACGTCATAATATTGATGTCTCCAAGATTGTGATGGCTTAAGAAAACATTTAGGAATACTTAGTTCTTTCCCACAGATGAATCAACCAAATCATGACTTGCACCTACATACATAATTGTTAGCCGTTTGACTTTTTGGCCTAAACTGCCTAAAAAGATTGTTCTACTTCTACTAAAAAAGAAAAAGCTGGTTTCGTGTCTAACATAATTGTTTAAGTAAATGAACTGACATACCATGAGGTAATTTTTGTTGTAATATATCATAAATTAATGACTGCTGTTGATCGCACCTTTACGTTTTCATGACTCTTGCAAATCTATCAAGTATAAAAAATCTTGCAAGTGTAAACCGCTTGTGAAAATCATCTAATCGTATTGGTAGATATCCCGCTCCCTCACGAATCTTTACACAGCAGTCTCTGAATAGCGGACCTTGTTTAGAAATCTAAATATATGTTTTTAAATATAAGAATGCTCAAAAACTGTATTATTTTCCATTACTACTTTATCACTCAGCACGTTCAAATCAAAGCGTATCCAATAATCGATCAACTGGAATCCAACGATTTCAGATAGCGCTGTTTATAAATATTCGCTGTGAGCTAATCCATAATGGATTATTGTTACCGCGATAAGCGAATATTACCGTGCCGATTTCTGTTATCACCCTACTGATAACGTAATGTGATTGATTTCGAAAATAGAATGTATTTTACTTTTTATTGCTTTAAATTATTGCGGCATCAAAGTCAAGATATTCTTCCGGGTGATTTTAATAATTTTATAGCAATTTTTTTACGACTTATCTGCTTCATAATTTGTATCAGACGTCATGTGGATTAGCAAAGCCAATTAGTGACCGGTCAGAAAATATTACTTTATACCGTATATTTATATACTTACAATAAAAAGTCATATATAGTAGATTTATACAGATATATTTGACTTTTTTGGACCAAGAAAGAGACACCTAAAGTAACTCGCAAGGCGTGGGTTATTTTATTCGAGTGTTTCAATGTGGTTGAACCACACTCTTTATTACCTCCAACCAACAAAAGCTCTATATTAATATACCTATATGGTTCTTAGCTACATTCTATAGCACTTCGCCCTCTCATTTGGCAAAAAAGAAGGGATTTGTTTATAGTTTTTAATTAGTCACTTGTTCGGTAGACGTTTTGTAATCGCATTTCACAAATATTCGACCATCATTTACCACGTAATAAGATTTCGATCACAGATGCATTTCAATCATACCTACTCATTGTATTCACCGTTACTGATTCCCAAAGATGACTTAGGAGTTTCAAAATCAGTATAAAAAAGGGTATAAGCACAATTACCTACGCCTTGGAAAGTGGGCGCGTGCCGAACACAAAAACCACTAGGAAATAGTTCAGATAAATCCATGCTTTGGATCACGTACATTTAGTTCAATTACTTACTACTGTACAATATTATGACTATTATATATAACCTAGTTTTTGCATCCGACAAGCTCTACATAGAGTTCCCCTCAACCGTTATGAGAATTTTTCAGAGCTATTTTCCTTGTGAAGGATGGAAGAAAAATGGTGGGAAACTAGTTTATAAGTAAAATAGCAAAAAACATTTTAAAAGAAAACCTTTCTTTCTACAACTTATTTAAATAAATATTAGACATTTTCAAAATCGTACAACAGTGACCCTCGGATCTCTTTCGGCTAGTAACTATTACGTACGAGGCACCTTGTATTGCTAATACAACTTACGAGTATTTAAGGCAAGATAAGGGTGGGAAATGTCCAGTATTCATATTCATCATCATCATCAGCCTATACTATTCAACTGCTGGTCATAGGCCTCCCCTGTCTTCAGCTTGCCGCATCCAACATCTGCCTGCAGTATTTAGCTGTACCTATTATTGTTATTTTACACAAATTCTAAGTACAAGACAAAATACCTGAAAGTTAAATAATAAAGCTAATGCAAGAAATCAACCAAACAAATGCGTTTAAAACGTGTTGTGCAGCACGTCTCTTATAAATTAGAATTTTCTCCAGCTCATAAGCGATGTGAGCCGTCAGCGTCTAGCCGGCACGCGCCACTCCAGCGCAGCTCACACCCGATAATAGCCCCATCGGATAAAGCAACAACACCGTTACCTTTCTCAAATCACGTACACTATTGTAATATCCAATCGCTCAGAAATGAGATTGCGGCTAACAAGTTATTTACATTGACGTTTTAATATCGAAAGAAAAAATCTATTTAAAAAGCTAATTATAATGTGGTGGTAATAGCCCCCGTACAAGCGGACACGCCGCCTTTGTGACGCAGCTTAGCCCCGAGATTAATTTCGCTGACACAATGAACCAGTTTACAGTCAATAATACAAGTCTTATTGAGTATTAGTTGCGATATTTGTTTGTCAATTGTTAGGTTACGAAATTGCGCGGTCGAACGCCGCGGCTCCTGGGGCCGTCTGATAGTATCTTTATTGCGTTTCGTTTTTTTGGAAGAAAAATGATTAATACTCGGGATCGGCTCGGACGGATAAGTAGTCGAGATTGACGGAATGACGCGGGGTCTGTGACCGGCGGGCCCCGACGAGCCGCGAAAAGCCGCAAGGCTGCATTGCGCACCCGCACCCAAAAACTAACCATAAATTACTGGCTACTGGCCGGACCGCTGCTGACGACACGCGCGCGGCTTTTTTACTGCCCCCGATCCTGTTACGACGTAAACTTCTCACGGACATCAGATCATTATAAACCATATCTTTGAGAAATTGCTTCTTGTGCTTAATGAGTTTAAAGAATTATGAGCCTCTGTCTCATACGATTTCATGGGAAATTCGCATTAACATTGTCATCTTGATCACTGCGGGATCAATGTGCTCGCTATCCCGATCAGCTCTCGGCGTAAAGGTAATGCGTGCATATTTTGGAAATTCGCCAAAGTATCGTAATGACTACCCTCGGAGGAGATAATGAAAACGAATAAAGGCTCAAATACATGCGCGGATGTGGAATTTCGGTAGCCCACGGCTTCCAGGGGCGGACTGCGCATCCGACGTTGTTACGTTTTTGCACTCTTGAATCTGAAGTATGTTTCTAAATAAGCAATTTGAAAATAATTGCCTTTCTCAAATGCACTTTCTGGCTTCCAGTTATGATTTGATGTTAAACAATAGTTTGTAACACTAAGGCTGATCAATTGCACGGCAGTTAAAAATATCGCTAAAAGCTGAATTCGCTTCTGTATTTAGTTGGCCCGCTCTACAATGAACGTGTTTTCAGCTGTAGGCGATCGTGATAATGTAAAAAGCTCCTTAAATAATATTAAAGCGAGCACCGCTACTAATACAGTCTGAAATGATACCACATTTTGACAAGAAGTAATCGCCAGTAATCGTCGAGTTTTCCATAATAATACCAAAATAAAATAATTTTGAGTGCTCCAACTGCTTAAATATTCATCGTACATGTATACAGGCAAAAGTGCCCGCCTTTCTCCAAGGGAAGGCGACGACGCTCACTCTAGCGATTACGATATTTTTTTTGCCTCCCTCATTATGCAGATTCAGGCGAAAAAGGAATAAATTTAATAACACGCATTCGTGCGCATGCGTTATCGAACGCACTTGCTTCTGATAATCTGCCCGCGCGCCGCTCCACGCAATTATAGTCCGCCGAACGACGAGCAAACACGGCACTTCGAATGTGCAACACTATAATGTAGTACTAGCACAAGGACTAGTCCCTCCTATGCGACAAAGATATACAAGAGGGGAAGAAACTTTTCCAGTGTACAAAAAAAAGCACTATCGAAGATGGTGGCACATTTAATTATTCGTAAGCAGCAATTTTTTTATTTTACTCAATGCTCTACTATCTCGCTGATCCATACCTTTTGTAAAATTTTCGTTTATTTTCATGTATTCAAAACTGTGGACCAAGTTCACTTGACTAGGTCAAGGATGGCTGATCAATGCTTCTTTCGGTTGTCAGTCTTTGTCCAAACGCTAATAACTGCATTAGCTATATTTTCTAGAATTGTTATGGCATTCGAGTTGTCCATTCTAACGCCGACAACTATCTACAATTTCAAAACCAGAGTCTATCAGAACACGTTACCTAAGCCGAAAACGAAAGCTTCCATAATAGCGACCGCAGTTTATTTATTTACAATAATTGAAATTATATGCTTGTTGTTGCAACAATGGACATAGACAGATATTATTGTATACAGTAGCTGTTGCGTGATTAGGTAATTTGTTTTCTAAAGACTAATGAGATCAAGATCACGCATGAACGTAAATCAGCAGATTGGCAGACAATAAATTTTCCATAATTTTATTATATTTCAGTACGTAGTATTTACTTCCTAGTACAAGTATTCTTCATTTAAAAGGAGGCTTCAAATTATTTTTTATGACATACATATATGTATGTGACATATATGTTTGTATCAGTAACTATTATGGGTTTGCACAATGGAAAAGTTATTGTTTGCATTTGCTGACCTACTTAGCAAGTTGTACTTTACTTACCTATACCTATATTATGCTTTAATTATTGGTGTCATCGATCGTCAGTGTAATGTCTTAGTAGCTGAATGGGTAATTTACTTTGTGGTACCTAATTCCAGCAATATCTCTTACACATTCCTACAAACAAGTAAATTATGAGGTCATTCGTCAGGTGTAAAATATATTCTTATAGGTAATTTTATCGTTATTAAATTTAAATAATCTTGCTAAACTTTTCCTAGTCCTGGCTCTCATAAGTTTAATTTCTACAAAAACTGCTGTTAAAATGCTAAAATGCAACATATCTAATTATGTACCCCTCAAAATCATTCGAAAACTGTTATCGAGTTTGTATGAAGCTATTGGATCGCTGACATTTTATGAAAAATTGTTCCTCTCTCAGAGGCGCTGCAAGGCGCTAATGTATGGGAAGAAACGAAAACTTTTATAGATTTCATAAACTATGCAAAAAAAAATTCTGAAAAAAGTTTATAACGTTTTTACTTTGGTCTAAAAGACGTCGAAAGAAAGAATAGAAAGGGGGAACCAAGCGTAGATTAACTATTTTAATAGTAATAGCCATGGGCTCTATCTTTAAGGTCTAGTGGTTTCCATGTGTTAGGGTACATACAAACAAAGAATCGCTGAGGCCTTATATTATAAGTTAGATATGGAAATTATCATTACCGATTTGCATTGGCTAGTATACCTACAAATAACTTAAAGTTGCACAGGTGGAATCACATCTTAAGACATAACGGCTTAAACGATACCAGGGATTCCAGGGCAGGCCCGGAAACGTCTGGGCTTGTGGCCGCCTAATAAGGATAATCCGCACCTGAGGAGTGCAATTAATAATGGAAGGAAGCTGCGGAATCTATGCAAACACTACTTAAGATTACGAGGAGGAATGTGGGGTAACACACATGGTAATGTCTTGACGGTGGAAGAAGCTTAGCAAAACTGGTGACACCTTATGGGCGGATTCTCATAGAGCTACTTACGAATGTAGAGGTGGTGTTTGGTACTGAAATCTCTGCGTCTTACATTAATTAAAGAGTTATAAGTATTTACAATTTAAATAAATCGCCATTTATTTCTATTGTATGCTATGTGTACCAATTTCAAATGCAATAGAAAACATTGAAATAAATAAAAAAAATTATGAGGTAAATTTGCTAGTGTTTCTTTCGTAATGTTGACTCTACTAAAATAATATCGTAAGTGCAAATTGCTTAACACTTTGTCTTCCTTGAAGATCAAGTTCCTATTGAACCTGATCAATAGTTACTTGCTACTTCAATGCTAAACGCAAGTAACTTTTTGCAGGAGAATTTTAAAAGAATTCCTCCAAATACCCACGTAGTCTCGTATTAACTCGTTAGACCAGTTAGGAATTAAGTTCTAAAAGAATTTTCTTCGAGGATCAGAACAGCCAAAAACTGGCCCCTGCTTCTTAGCCTTGAATGGTTTAGCCCCTGGACATGAGCAAATAGCTGACGTGGACAGCGGGCGGCCGCGGCTTGCATACACAATGCGCTGGAACAAGGGTGCCGTCGAGTGGCGCAAACACTTTTTTGATGTTTGCGTAATTAATCAGACCACCCTGGATAGTTGGGGAATTATTGGTTCTGGCAAAGTTGGGTGGTTAAAACGATTTTTTTATTATTAAAGGTGTAATTTGTAGAACGTAGAAATAAAGTTTCTTATATCTATCTAGATTACCTGAAATATGAATTAGTTGTACCAGATCATTTTATGTACTTTATAACAATAGTCTTGTTATTAACAGATTGGTATAAAATATATTTTACATTAAACGCATAAAGCAGTTCGAAAAGAATCATAATAATCCTTTACTCATAAGCAAACAAATACAAAATCCGTCTCCACAGCCTTCTGTAGGAACGCCAGTAATGGAGTATTTCGTATTTGTTTCATTTTTTATTTTTTGTCGGTTCGATTACGCGAACGCGATCTCCGCATCGAGCTCGGCGAAATTCGGGAGCGTCTGAGCCGTCGAACCACCAGATATTAATTATTGATTGACGATAAAGCATGCGTAAATATTATTCGCGAACGCTCAGGCATGTTTGTAAAAATACACATTTTTTATTGTAGACCTTATTCTCGTGGAGCACAAAGGCAGTAGGAATGCCCGGCTCTAGATTTTATTCGTGTTATAATTACTAATATTTAAATTACAAATTCGGTGCAGTATCTTGGTGGCATTTCGAAGATGTTTTAGTTTTTTAATAATATTTCATCAAAAATTTCATAGCACCGAACCTAACCTTTAGTTTTATTGATTTTGTTTGGAAATAGAGTAGATGTAGAAGTAATCTTTTGTTGATTTTCTAATTGCATAATATAAATCTTTTTGTAATTGAACTTGTATTAGTAGAACCAATTTTATAACTACTCAATGTTGGAGTCATTTTGATAGTTATCAGCGCTTCAATAACAATAGGCGTTAGTAATGAATGCCTAGTGCTCGACTCGCCGTCAGCTGTCGCCTGCGCAAACGCAGCCTGAAGCACCCCACTTTAATCCACGCTTAGTTACAACCACTTCTGGTATGAACATTGGAAAAATAATTTATTCAAAAGTTCCGTCTCAAAAATACATAGTAGGTATAATTAAACCGCCAAGTGCGAGTTAACTCGCACACGAAGGGCTCCGTACCGTACAAATCAGGCAACTTTTTCAAGAACATCAAATTGTCACTTGTTTGGGGACCCCTTTAAATTTTTCGTTTTATTTTATTTTTAGTATCTTTTGTTATTACAGTTCAAGTGTTACTTCCTTAAAGAAAGTTTTTATTTTATTTATATTATTTTTTGTTATAACAGTTGAAGTGTTATATTTATAGAAAGTTTGATGTGCCTAACTATTGTAGTTCAAGAGATACAGCCTTGACAAATTAAGAGCAAAAAAGGCAAAACTATCACGTTTTTTGTATGGGAGCCCCCATTAATTTTGATATTTATTTTATTTTTAGTATATGTTGTTCTAGCGGCAAGAGACACTACAGATTCTCTGTAAATTTTAACTGTCTACCTGTTACGGTTCATGAGATAGAACCCTGTGACAGACGGACGGACGGACGGACAGCGGAGGCTTAGTAATAGGGTTCCGTTTTCACCCATCGGTTACGGAACCCTAAAAACATCGATATTGACACGAAATACATATATGAAAAAACGCCAACAGAAAAAAATTCCAGCCATATTTAGGAAAATAAATTCATTTTAAACTGACAAAATTTTGCTGTTCTAATAGCTATTTGACTATGCATGAGTACCAAATTAAAAATACCATCTAAAAAACCAGTCAGTTTAATCGTATTATTTTTACCACAAATACATTTATCGCATTATTAACAAAGTGGAAGATTCCTGCAAAACTACTCAATTATCCACTCGTTATTTCGCAATTAACGTTGCGCGTATTTTTCACATACTTACCGCCTTTTACCGCCAAGACAAGACCCACAAAGTAACTAGCCAAATTGTCTGGAAATCCGTTTTTTGGTAATTTTACTCACAGTCGAAGGAGTCTCAAAGATTTACCTAAAGTTTACGAATAAATGCAGTATCTACAAACAATTGAGACAGTATAGAGAGGTGACAAAGTAATGCGCTAGCTTGCTTTCAATAATGTTACAGAATTTTAAATTGGACCAGTAGGCCAAGCACGGGGATTGTTGTCTAGGGTAGAATAGTGAAAAATTACGTCACTTTGTCATCGAATGCGTAAATTATTTGAAATTCATTCCTTCAACTTCAATAATGTACGCAATGTATGACGATGCGTTGTCATTATTGTCTATTACCCTAGAGAACAATCCCCGTGCTTGGCTTACAGGGTGATTATACACAATAATTTCTAAATTTACTTTAAATTTATGCTACCCTGCAGGTTCAATAATAAGATCTTGAAGTAAAATTTTACTGCAGTCGTGTTCGTATTTTTTGTAGCAGCAGGCTATGCGTGCACATTGTCCCTAAAACAAAGGGTACCGAGCACCACTCGAGCTTAATTTTCGAGTGCCGAGTTAGTATTTTGAATTCGTTTTAATCGTGGGATAAACAAAAAAGAGTGGGGTGCATTCGGTCACGCCCCGAGCATGTGTACGGCTACCTTTATTTCTAGTGGAGACATGGATGGTTGGCTCCACAGTTTTTGTTCTACTCGAATTATTGGAACAAATCGACGACGCGATTATTATAAGTAGTTGTTCGAGTGGTCATTGTGCGATTTCAATAATGATTTGTTAATATTGTTTTTAATTCGTGACCGCTAAAGTTAGGAGCAGATGCGTTGCTTTGGATTTTAAAACTTGCATTGTTCTGTTATTAAAGTGATGATTATTTCCTCTGAGTTTTGCTGAATTTCAGCCACGGCATCGGATTCTCTCAACGGAGACTGGACTGTTAAAAGTACTTAGCACACCTATCTTTATTAATAATATTTTAAAATTTTTATTTCTTAGCTTGAAATCGTACTTGCGCAGTCGGGTATAAAACGTAGGAATATTTGAATCGTAATCATTATGAAGCCTCTCCTTGATAAAATATTGTACTCAATATGCTCTAAAGCCTCCTTATCTCTCCTATCCTATGGAGGAGAAGGCAGTATTTTTAATTTTATTTTACTTTTTTTGGTTTATTCGGAGAACAAACAGTTGTACACACTTTACAAATAAACTTACATAATAACTCATAACCATTTAAGTGTCTATGTGTCCTCGCATGTAAAAGCTGCTGCTTGCTTGCTTGACTGCTTGCTTGCGGAGGAGAGATGGCTAAACAGTTCTGTTTTGTTAACAACTAGGTGCAATGATGTAAGCTAAGTGTAATTACCAATTGACAAAACTTATAAAATACTTACAATAATTAACAAAAAAAAAAAATTAACAAGACACAAACTGATAGATATGGAAAAAACTTAACAGGTATACAAAAAAAAGAGATACAAATAATATTCACTGGTAACAATATACATACATAATTGTGTTAAGATGCTAACGCATCAAACCAGCGCTTTGTCAGGAATTTGTTAACTCTTTGCGATGTTGAGTCGAATAAATCGAGGTCGGGGATATCGACCAAACCGTTAAATGAAGCTACTGCTCTACTGAAAAAGGAGTTTTGCCTATAATTCGTAAAACTGAACAAAATGTCTAGATGAATGGGATGTCTAGTAGGTCTATTGGGGACTTTAATTTAAATGTGTTCAAGAAGCTGGTTTTTAAGCAGGTATTTCTCATAACAAGCTAATAAATTACAGACAACAATAACAGAATAGATCAACTAAAAAACAGTCCGTAATCGCATAAACGGTTCCGCTACTTATTCGGAAACTACTCTGCGTAACTATTAGATTATCGATAGAATGTCACAAAAAAGGTTATTGCATAGAATATCGTATGTAAATTGTATGTGAACGAGGTATCGGAGGGTAAGGGTGAGTGATGCGAAACGCGTGAGCAATCGTTGCGATCGACGACTCCTGCGCAGGGAAATGACGGAAACACAACGACAAATCCGACGCACACATCGAAACGGGTTATTATACCCGCAGGGCTGTCAAATCATTGTAGAATCCTCATCTAAGTAAATTATAAGATGTATAAATTGACTGAAATTGAATCTAGCTTGTGGCATAGCTAAGCATACGACTCAACTAGAATCAAAACCCAAGCACATGGTCTTCGAAAATAGAAAAATATAGCACCTTCATAAGGGAATCACGTAAGTTTATCAACACACAAATATTAATTACTGTTTGTTACTATACCTAGATAAATCGACGAAAGTGACAACCCTAGAAACAATGTAACGCTAGACATAACGTTGCCGTAATCCATTGTCTATGTTAAATAAATAATAAGTAAATTGATTCCTTACCATAAAAATGCAGCTGTATCCCTTACTACGTTTTTATCATATTTTGCAAAAAAAAACAAAGCCTCATTTGACTAAGTTATTTCGATGATGCAATAAAACGATAATAAACCCTATTTATGTAACCACATGTAAGTTAAAACGAAGGTATGAAATATGATGGCTTTAATGAATTTAACGCATCTGATATCATCGAAGGACACAAAGAAAACATGCGTGCGACCGATGTGTAGCCTAATTATGGAGTACCCCACACAAGGCACGCATTCTCACACACATAACGGAAAAATTCGAATATTTTATTATAATTGTTTTGGTAAAGGAAGTTGCGGATTCAAAGCAAAGTGACCGCACGCAATGCGCACTTTTTACACAAAAACAATTTATTATTTAGGCAGCTTCGCTTCAGTCGCTACAGTTGCTTCATGCGAAAATGTAAATCGTTACAATGCCTGAGCGCGATAAGCTTCGAAATATTATCTTTTCTGTGCCTAAACGGAAAAAAATTTAATTACGGGCATTGCGTTAGAAATTTTATACATTTACTCACGCATCGGAATTAAGTAATTAATGCGTGGGTTGTATCGGGCGACGATCTGCGATCACATCGAATTTTATAACAATCAAATCACTGCAGCCCGTGGAAGGCTGCAGTGAAACAGTAACGTCGTCACAGTCGCGCGACTTGTTGCCCGATCAATCGGCGGATGCGATCGCTATCGCAAGCCCAGACCGTTACAGAAACTTTTCGCGAGAAAAAATACAATTATTATAATGATCGTCCTAGTATGGAATCGCCACTTGTTTATGCAAATGATTAACTAATTAAGAGGGAAATAATTTTTCATTGCGTTTGCATGTGGAGGAAAAAGCTTGGGTTCTTGTGGGGGTATGTCCGACCATTGTCACAACATGCATAATTAGTTGGAGTTGATTGATCTAACAACAGACCAGCATTATTATTATAAAATCCGTTCAAATGTCGATAGATGTTTATCGATTACATCGAGCTTGTGACCCCTTATAATCTAAATTGATGCATTTCTTGGGAACAATTCTTAGGCCGTTCCGCTTTATAAGTCCCTTGTTTGACGAACTCTACTGGTTTTTAAAGCGGCTTAAAAATGAATAGGGACGGGAAGTAAAGGGTTCTTATACTGCCGGTTATCGCGGGCTTAATCTTGGCGAGCAAATTGGGATTAATTGAACTTTTTCCTTTTAATTCTGAGAGCTTTTGTGCTATTTGCGTAATCGTTGTGCGTGTCACTCGCGGAATTAATATGCAGCAGATGTTACCGAGTCCTTTTGATTAAATATTTTAATTTTATATAATTTTATTTCCACTTTTACTTGTGATAGTTAATTGTCACAGACATGATTAATAAAAAGGATAGTAAAAATAGTACTTTTCTTTCATTTTTTTTTAACATTCGTCGGTCGTTTTCAACATTGTAAAGCCCTCAGATGTTTTTAATGTGCTTAAATGTTATATGATTAACTAGCTTTTGCCCGCACCTTCGCATGCGTTTTTTGGAATAAATTTGGTTGTCTGCGGTCAAACATGTTCACAACGGCATAAACTTTCGCCTTCTTTTTGCCAGGGCTGTCTGCTTTTACTTATACCTTGTATACAATATCGTATGTAGGTGTGCGATTATAGATTGCTTTATAATCTTTCTAGGTATCATATAGACCACTTCTAAGGTGTAATCGAGCTAATCAGACGATAACATATTTCCATCTTTACTAGCTACCGTTGATAGTAATGGTATTGACATAGATTTGTATCTTCGTTGAATACCTACTCTAGAATTCTTGTACCTACTCTAGTAGAATGTATTATGTAGGTGGGACGACCATCAATAGATTTTTATAAGGCTGGCATGACGAGCTATCCGACCGGCGCGGGCGGCCCTTGTACACGATAATCCGTGATGACCAAGCTGTTCGACAGCACTGGCATTGAAAAAAATAAATATTATTCATATCATCATTTTGGTATGTCATACTCATAATCCAAATTCATTAAAAAACTCATGCATGCAAGCCATGAAAAAGTTTAGTTTTCAGTTTCTGTTGAGGCAAAGAAGTTACGTCACCTGGGATATTGTTAAAAAGTTTAACCGATATTATAATAAATACTTTTACAACTAGAATATAACCTAAACGGGGTTCTCAGGTTTCACACAATAAAATTTCTAAATTGTTTAACATATAAACAAACTACATAAATGTAAAGACAGCACAGAGGTAAAATCTTAAGGAACTTAATAAATAGCCTACATTAGACTGTCTAATCCCAAACATTACATATGATATAAAACTTTATGAGCCAACTATACTGTGGATAAAATCCTAAATAAAATTAAAAGATGTTTTATTTTGATTTTTCTTTTCATTTAGGATAAATTATGTTTTAAACGATTACCTACGTGTACCCTATGTTTTTCGTAAAAACAACAGACCCATCATTCGTGTATCTTCTGAAGTTTGTACAAAAAATGTCACTTTACACCGAAGTGGTTCTCTCAGCTCAATATAATCCCGCGTTAGCTGAATTAAGGGCGAGGGTTAGGTACAGCCGATGTCGGTTACGGGCTCTCAGGTGTGACGCGACGGAAGCCCGCTATCATTAGCTTACCCACATAGTGCGTACGTGTGCGTTTGCCTTTGGGATACCCACATGCGTACGTGTACGTTTACCCTGAGTCTATCCTATCGTATGTCTGTACATCTGTTGGTGTAGGTGCAGGATTAAGACGATTTTTGTTGCATGTGAATGTTGTTGCAGTGTTATTGATGTAAGGTATAAGTGTCTACTTGTGAATGCAACCCTGTTCAGGTGGGTACTGAAAAGCGACTGATTAGAGCAAGACTCGGCAGTAATTTTGAATTATTCCCTTCTGTCTCCCTGCTCTGTCCCCATAGGGGACAGTTGGGAAAAAAGTTTTATTTGTCCCCCTTTTTGCAACGGTGGTACAAATAAAACTTTTATTAATTGAAAAGGTTCTATCTGTCCCCCTGTTAGTCACGAGGGGACAGATTGAACAATATGATAGTTTTCAATAAATTATATCCACAAAACATCGTGTCTTGAGCACTGCTTATAACTTAGCGGGAGTATTCGAATGAGAGATAGTAAATGGGGGTTTTAAAAACAAAAGGCTTTATTTTACTGTTGTTTATCAAATAAAGGAAAATGAAAATTCATAGAAAATCATTGCCCGTTAAATTGTGATCGTGGCTGAGGATACCGTAATATTTATATATAAATATATATATATATATTAATATATGTAATAAATAATATAATATATTAATATTAGTATTAATATATATTTATATATAAATATATTAATACTAGTTCCAATTTATTTTATTATTGAATTGTAATTTTCTTCGCCAATAAAGTTGCCTAACTCGTTATAAAAAAAAATTTGTCACCATTGTTTATCTATGCTTAACTTAGCTTTTTACAAAAACACAAGTACCTTGTACAACTAATAAAGAACTGAATGGAGCTTAGAATCTCTCTTAATACATCCCTGTAGCTATTTAGTATCTACTCATAAAAGCGACACGCGGGTGCCGCCGGTGGACAATAAAATGCAATAAACATACCTGCCTAACATATGTACCTGCCTGTTTTAAAAATAGTTTTTCGTTGATCCTGCATGTTATAATAACATAACTCTAGTCTAGAGTAATCTCATTATTAATTCTGTACCTATTTCTTTATTGTACACAATAGTAATACATAAGCATGACTTAATTTAATGGGATATGTACATAGGCGAGCTTAACCCTGAAAAGAGATTATTACATGCAATGCGTGCTTTACAACGTAAAACTTAAAATTCTGGGCTTGACTCGCTTATTAGGTTGATTAATCCGCAGAGCACAAATATGTGAATTCAAATATAGGCTTTAACTCGTAAGTCGTTTCGATGCATTTTACACTGACGGCATCAGACGACAGGCAGTCGCGGGCCATTCGTTTGAAGCTTGTAGGAAGCCATTTTGCCACTGTAAAATGTATTTAAAGATACATATTTGGAGTTTAAGGACATTTTTTTAAATATTATATATATTTTAAGCACCTCCCGCCCCTATTTAAATGCACATTTTAGTGCTGTGCGGTAATGGCTTTGGATTAATGTGCGCAGAGCTTAAATCGTTAGGTCAAATAAGGTTGTATTTACCTCCTCACCATCACATATACCTACATACGTTCAGTGCTAAACATTCCTCCCAAAACTTTTTTACTCTACTGCAATCATCAACGGCCTGCCAGTGTAATTATGTATTTATATTTGCATAGTTTGTTTTAAAAAGTTGGTAAGGACATAAAAATATTACTAAATATTGTCACTGCTTTGGCATTTTTAATAATAATAAACAATATAATATAATCATATTTTATATACCTTATATTAAAATGCGATAGTTCGTGTGAATGTTTGTTACCATTTTGACCTATTTAGATGAAATTTGGTATGTAGATAGTTTAAGTTCTAGAAGAACACATAGGGTAATCTAATTTTCAAAAATTATCCTCTGTGGCTGGTTAAAATGTTGGTAAAGTTTCTATGGAAAATGATAGTCTTTAGTTCGATTTACTCAAAACTTCTACAAAACTACCCCTAGGGGGTGTGCAATCAATTCCCACGCTGGCGAAGCCGCGGAGCGCAGCTAGTAATATAATAAATAAACAATATTTTTAATACTTTCTGCATTATTAAGTGCTTAATAATAAGTGCTTATTATTAAGCACATAATAATGCAAAAAGGATAAGTGTGAATAGGAAAGGATAAGTGTGGTGGTTGGTTCGCACACTTCACAGAAGCGCTCACTTCCTTACAGGTGTCGTCCCTACATTGAATAGTTGATATAACAACCGTTGCGCATCGCTACGCCTACAAGGTGTTCATAATAATCTACACAACAAAAAATAGCTATACAACCATTGATATCAGTTATATCGATGTAATTGCACACTCTTACTACCTAATTTTCACCTACACGCGAATTACGTGCAACCTTATCAATAACACGAAGACGCTTTTAAATTTTTTACGAATGCGTTTTCACAATTCTATCTCTGTTATGTTAATGCATTCTCTTCCTCGTTGTTTTTTTGAAACGTTCAATTTAATTCACACGTACTACTGGTAGCTATTACTGCACCATCATCATCATTGCGGGCTTTCATAAATCCATGCCTTGAGGTCTCGTCAACCCAACTTTTTGGTGATCTTCCCCGCGGTCTAGTGTGCTGTAGTGGTGTCCAATTCAGCAGTCTTCGTGTTTGTTGCTCTCTGTCCATTTGAGCAATATGCCCCGCCCAATGCATGGGCATTGGGCGTAGTGGTGAAACTGATTTGGGTGCGAAAGTGGAGATGGCTCCACTTTCGCACCCAAATCAGTTTCACCACATCTTTAACCTTTGTTTTGGCTCTGATCCATTGTGCTTACGATCTCGCAGGGAAATTCCAAGCATTGCTCTTACGATATGGCAAAAGCCTTCTTTTGGGGAGACATGTTCAGAAGTGGACTTATATATTATAAAGGTACATTGGAATAAAATCCAATATTATATATTGGAAAATGCTGATGAAGCCCCAGAGTGAGCAGAGCTAGATGAACATCGTATTAATTTTAAATATATAATTATTTGAGATAATATAACAAAATTGGATGTAGCTACATACTTCTATACTTTTTAGGGTTCCGTACCCGAAGGGTCAAAACAGACCCTATTACTAAGCCTCCGCTGTCCGTCCGTCCGTCCGTCCGTCCGTCTGTCACAGGGCTCTATTTCATGAATCGTAAGAGGAACACAGTTGAAATTTTCAGAGAATATGTATTTCCTTGCTGCTATAACAACAAATAATACGCAAAATAAATATCCAAATTAAAGGGGGTATTCCATACAAAAAAAGTTATATTTTTGGCTATTTTTGCTCATTGACGGTCTAAGCTGCATCTCTTGAACCACAACAGGTAGATATATTAAACTTTCTATAAGTAAGTGACATTAAGACTGTAATAACAACAAATAATAAAATTATTATAAAGTTGAAAATTTATAGGGGTCTCCCAACAAGTGAAAATTTGATTTTCTTTACAAAAGTTGCCTGATTTTTACGGTACACTTTATTTAATATCTTCTATATATATAAAAGAAAGTCGTGTTACTTACACTATTTATAACTCAAGAACGGCTGAACGGATCTCGGTGAAATTTGGCAGCGAGGTAGATGGTATCCCGGGGCCGGACATAGGCTACCTGCTAGTTCTCTATAAAAAGCCTACATAAAAATAAAAGTTCCCACATCTTCAAAGTAGTGAGAACGAGTCAAATATGTGTAATTAACAATAGATTTGAAGCTTATGTTATCACACTTATGTTATCTTTGGACCCAAATCAAAATTAACTGCACAATTAGCGATTTAAAATCAAATCGCGTTCAAATCAACATCAAAGGGAACCCAATGGCTTCACTAATAAAATCTATTCATTAATTTTATTTGATAGTCAAACCAAATAGATATATATTTTTCCGGAATATTGAATATTCATACTTAACTCGACTAATTTATTCATGTGTTTAATAAACTTAACTTAAAGGTAATAAAATATATTTTATCGCTTTTTTACACCTGTTTAAAAGTCATAATCGTTTAAAGCGATACTATTGTATAAACGTCCGTTATATAAACAAATAAAATATATAAATAATGGCTAGATATGAAACAGATAAATGTCAGTTGATGAACTAGATTGTTTTAGACACCTACTCACCTTTTTATGAGCTTGAATTCTACTTAAAAAATTGGGGTAGGTATCTTTTATGGGTATTTTAGCTTACAATCTACTTTCTTATTCAGTGTTTTGAAATCTATCTATTTTATTATCATATGTTTTGCCTGTTTAAATTATATTCATGTACCCACCATATTTATTTACTTACTTTCCGGTTCTTAATTACTTTTTAGGGTTCCGTACCCGAAGGGTGAAAATGGAACCCTATTACTAAGCCTCCGCTGTCCGTCCGTCCGTCTGTCACAGAGCTCTTTCTCATGAACCGTAAGAGGTAGACTGTTGAAATTTTCAGAGAATGTGTATTTCTTTTGCCGCTACAATAACAACTTATAAAAATAAAATAAATATGAAAATTAAAGGGAGCACCCATACAAAAACTTGTATTTTTTGCCTTTTTCGTTCTTAATTTGTCAAGGGTTTATCTCTTGAACACATGAAACTTTTTATAAATAAGTAACACTTCAACTGTAATAACAACATATACTAAAAAAAATAAAGTAAAAAATTTAAAGGACCAAACAAGTGCAAATTTGATGTTCATTGAAAATGTTGCCTGATTTTTACGGTACGGAACCCTTCTCGCACTTGGCGGTTTGTTTATAAGTTTACAGGTGATTTAATGTCAAATTACATTGCTGTTCTGTCTTAAGTTAGTTGAAGATACAACTTTTATTAACAAAGAAAGTTGCAATGAAATAAGTGAAAAAAAATAAGAACTTGTATTTAATATTGAAACAATTGTGCTAACTGCAGACTGTTGCAAACAATCTACAGGTAGCTTAACTGATAAATACCAATACCCATCGGAAGAGTCCCCAAGACGCTGGCTGGTACTTATCAAAAAGGTAATCTTTGATATAGATAATCTAGAATAATCAACACCCAGTTTGACATCAGCGATAGCATAAGCCACTATATTTAGAATCGGTGCTTCTAATTAAAGTTTAGTGGGACGATAGTTATAGACATAGTCTAATAGAAATTCAGTAGCGCAACTCTCAATTTCACAAGTTTCGTCATAAATTTTGTTCATGTCACATAAATTATCATTTATCACTCTCTGTTTATAAGTATGTTGAAATCTGTAATTCATCAAAACAAGTCTAAACATATAAAATTATTACGCACATCTTCATATAACCTGGAATTAAGTAAAATATTTAAAAAAAAACAAAATAATTGAGACGAAAGACGTACACGACCGGAAATAGTTTTATAGTATTTTACGAACATAAACGTGAACATTTTTTAAATTATAAACTTACATTGTTAATATAATTATAGTATGTGTCTTAGGACATTACATTAATTAATAACATTATATTAATTCTCTGTTCGGAGTTACTAGTATGGGTTTGCACAATATTACAACGGAAAAAAAATCGTTTGCTACAACTGACTTGTCAAAGTTTATTTATTATTTATTTATTTATTTATTTATTCACCATCAAATGTACTCTATCTTTACAGGCGCAGGCACCCAATGCAATAGATTACACATATGATTATTGTTTTTTTTTTGATTATTTGAAGTTGTACTGCTCAATAGATACAAATATCTAAATCATTCGAAAACCATAATCGAGTTCGTAAGAAACTATTGGATCGTCGTCATACTACGAAAAGTTCCTCCCTATCGGTTAGGAACGCTGCAAGGTGCTGAATATGTAGAAGGAAACGAAATTTTTATAGTTTTCCTAAACTAAACAAAACGATGCTGCGTGGTGCCGGCTTAGAATTTGCACCACCCCAACTCTTCCCGCGGGTGTCGTAAGAGGCGACTAAGGGATATCCACCGGGGGTGGGCAGCAGCGCCCCGGCTAACCATTCTACCACGGAACTGCAATCCCCAACCCGCATGCCCAGCGTGGTTATTAAGGGCATTACCCCCCTGTGAGATAAAAGCCAATAAGGTGCTTATCAGGGGGAGGCCTGCGTCCAGCAGTGGACCGATATATGTTGTGGAGGAGGTGGAGGAGGACACAAAACGATGACGAAGGATAATAACGACCAAACGGCAAACTAAGGTCTACTAACGAAAATCGAAGGTCAACTATAAAAAAAACTCATCCTAAGGACTCTGAGTACAAAATTTTCCTTCGCAGATGTGGTACTGCGTACACTCAGCTAAGTCATCTCACATAGCTAATTGACACCGTAACCCTGGCTTTTGGACTATCTCTCATCGCCTCTGATTCGGCATGGCATTGGAACCGTTTGGAATTTAGGTGGAATCAATTGCAGTTTAGTGCCTTTAATACGCTCTTGATTACTGGAGATGGTTCTACAACTTTCGGTTTGTTTCATAGCTTGTCATATCCACTGCGTTTTAATAGAGCGGTTAATATAATATATTTTTTACTTTCATAAAGGTACATTTTTACGGAGACGATTCTAGTTTTTGGTTCTTTTCTTTCCTTTACCGTACTTTATTTAAATGATTAGTATACAACTGGCCACCTTATTTTCCAAATTTTTTTACTCTAATTCTAAATAAAAAAAAACAATATTAAAATAAAGCGGCTACTTTTTTTTTTCTTTTTGTTTAAACTAAATAAGTAATTAGGCATATACACGGTAAGAGCGAGTTTATATATTCACTCTTTTATTTTAACAAACATTGAACATTAACAAAATTCAAATGAGATCCAAAACACAACATTGTTCAAAACATACTACATCTTCTTATTCAAGTCAGAATACATTTTACATGTTTAAAATGTAAATAGTAGTAGTAGACTCTACATTGTTCTGTGAAGCGATTAGTACTCCCTAGAAGTAATGTGTATTGTGTCAAGTAACTGTTGGAAAAGCGCTACAAACTTAAGTTTTCAGGTGGACAAAATTGGAACTAAAGCACTTTCTTCAAAATAACTCTTCAATTCTAATTCTAAACTCATTGCTAGCACTGCTGCCAACTGAACAGATAAGTTGGTAGGCGTAAGCGATTATCCTGTGTCCGTATTCGCTATGATGCCATACAGAAAACGTACGATTTCAAAACGTGTGTAAGATGACTGAGCATAAATAAAAAATAACAATGACAATTGAAATGCTAGCAATGACTAAGTATAGAATAGATAAGCTCGTGTCACAAAAATTCGCAAACTCCCAAAGGACGATTCTACTTTGAACCATAATAAACGGCTGCAACAATTTTCATTAAATATAGCTTAAGACTGACTTGATTAAACCACCTTTCATTTGCTTAAAACATACTTTATTATTTACATAGACACAATGACACACAGATACAAAATTCAAACTTAAAGCACCATCTTATTCGATGACAGTATAAAGCGATATGCGTGACTATTGGCGCTATATTTAATTAAATTTTTTTTAAAGAATTTAACTTGCTTCCATCTTCAAAACGCATTATAGCATGTTGCTGCGTGTATTCCAAGGTGGAGTTAGTGAATAAGTCCCCATTGACATAGGAATTGCAGTAGGATGCGTCTGGGAAATGTCTCGACGGCTGGCGCACGTTCCGACACCGATTACAAATATCCACATTTGTAAACAATCGCCTTCACTTCACTGTTACTGCTTGATTAGTGTTTTGGGAGGCATTTTATGTGTCTCTATTAGATACTTTGACACCGCTACACTGGTTTGTTGTTAGTGTTGCTCTCTATTTTCTGAATAATTCTCTTCTTTTATACAAAAACATTCCTGTTCAACTTATCATATCGTGGCTGTAGAAGCCAAATTATATAACTAACACATTTTGCGAAATCGGCTTTATTGCATTTCTATAAAGTCTAATTCAAGTTGAATCTTTCTGTGTAACTAAAGTTTCGCTATCATAATTTATCAAAAAGTTAACATGCATAACTCTGGTCAGGGAAAAATACATAGTTGTTTTTTATTTTATTCTCATAAACTAATTACCCAAAACTTAAAACATAAGTAGAGTAATAATCTATAAAATTAAAAAAGAGTAGAGTAAAATTTTTAGGCAAAAAAAATTGTCGCAAAAAAACAGTTAATCGCGTTTTTCTCCCGATTTTAGTTGTTAGCTATTTAATTTGGCTTCTATAGCCACTATATTTTCAGAGTTGGCCAAATCATACAAAACAAATGATGACGTTGCGATGCAAATAAAAACCTAATAAAAACCCCCAAGTGCGAGTCGGCTCGCAAAAATCAGGCAACTTTTTCAAAGAACATCAAATTTTCACTTGTAATAATAAAAATACTAAAAATAAAATAGCGTTGAAAATTTAAAGGGGTCTCCGCCCCTTTAAATTTTCAACGCTATTTTATTTTTAGTATTTTTATTATTACGGTTGAAGTGTTACTTAATTATAGAAAGTTTCATGTGTCTACCTATTGTAGTTCAAGATACCTTAACAAATTATGAGCAAAAATAGCCAAAAAAATCACGTTTGTTGTATGGGAGCCCCATTTTATTTTGATATTTATTTTATAGCAGCACGAGAAATACACATAATCTGAAAATTTCAACTGTCTACCTCTTACGGTTCATGAGGTATAGCCACATGACAGACGTACACGGACGGACAGACGGCGGAGGTTTAGTAATAGGATTCCGTTTTCACCCTTCGGGTACAGAACTCTAAAAACGAACTCACTTTAGTCTTGTACATGGTAACAGCCTAAGCGAGTTCGTATAACACGCATAAGTTAAAAACTGTGTCACATTTTACAGCACCCAACAATATAGTTTATTATAATTTAATCCTTTTATTTACCTATCTAGTCTATGATTACTTTAAGTTTCTTACATTCTTCCAACAAAATTGTGTTGATATTATTCACCATTCCACCTCTACGATCAACGCACAGCGAACTCTAGCTGGCGACCACAATACAATACATTTAGGTCTCAAAGCCACGTCCCATCAACAGGCCTACCGTATCCAGATCTAGCGGTTAGAACAATAGATAACCATTTATCGTAACGGAAGCGATAGTGGTAATAGTGGCCAGTAACGTATAGATTCCACCTATCCGTCGGTACCTACTGACTGCAATGTATGGGAATTTGTAGGAACAAGTGTGTATTGTTTTAAACCCGAATATCCGGGTGATATTGATAGGGCTTGTACCTAAAGCGACTCATTTGTGACTTTGTAGGACAAAGATGGGATTATGCTTAAAATGAACTAGTTTATTGTAATCAGTGGTATCAATAAGCATTAAAAGTATTTTGAGAACTTAATCTAAAATGTACCTAGATTATTCTAACGGGTACCTAAACCTTAGTACTTTTCCGATCGGATGAACTGACCGAACACGATAACGCTTCTTTATTTATTATCACAACAACAAATCAGTTCAGAAAGCCACTAAAAGTCAATTACCAAAGTCATAATAATAATGATTGATAATCGAAATCAAAGTAGCCACTGTCTCCTATCGAAGCTCGAAGCTCGTAGTAAAGTTCAACGCACAAAGTGCATAATCGCAGTAATCGTGGTTCGATGTCATCGACCCGACTTATCTCATCCGCCATCCCTTTTACAATTACAACAACAAATGAGTAAGAGCTGCACCGATATGCGTGTGCGCATCGATACTGATTCTACAGAGGAAATCATAGTTCGGAGATTGGAGCATCACTGTCCAAACGCTCCTACAGTGATATGATAAATGTAGCTATGCTAGAAATTTGAGCTTTATTGAACCTTGTGAACAACAAAATGGGTGATACTTAAATAAAACATGACAAATATAATAAAATTTCTGCAGTTGACGGCATGCCAATTGAATCTAAACAACTGCATATTAGTTTACGATGCGTTACAGTCAAAGTGACACAGGCCGGCCGATGCAGTGGAATAAAATCCTGTGTGAACGAACTCTAATCTATGTTTTGTGGCAGCTTCCAGACTGAGATGTAAACGTGCTCACGCATGATACACTGTGGCTATTAAAGTCAGATAAATATAGAGGTATGTGTAAGCGATAGATAATGCGTGTTGACATGGCCAAGAGGACATAGGCATTCTTGACTAGGAAGTTTATTTGGGAGACAATGATAGGACTGAAAATTGATTTAGAATTGAAAATATATTCCTACTACATCTCTCTACTTTCTTAGACAAGTAATTCGCAACTTTCACGTATATATCATCAATCAAGTAAACATAATAGGGCAGAACCTTGTAAATAATCATAAATTCACAATTCCTGACTGTCAAACCATTTTCAAAGGGCTTGATCTCTCTAATAGACACATAGATTTGTCTGTTGTTATCTGTATCCGCTTACAACACTATCAACTATTCCGACAAAACTATGAATAGAGGTTCTATTGAGGATTCTGTAGTTATATTATACAGCTTAAAAATCAAAGGCGTCGTCGGACCATAGAGTCCATCCTAAGATTGTTAGGGCAATTAAGCGGACTTTTTGTAAGTGAGGTAGCTTACCTGTGTTTTACGACATCACAACAATATATAAAAATCTTTCAAAAGCATTTTCGACTTCTATTGTTTATCCCATTACGTCAGTAAATCTTAACAATATTGCTACAAACAAGATCATTTTAACGGTAATATTCCAAGCTTCGTTACAATGGGATCTACCTGTTGTCAAAATCGTCAAAAGAAGTTTAAACTCCCTAAAGTCAGGATTCTGGAATCCAAACACGAGGATACAATAGATTTTTTTCTACTTATGCGATGACTTCTTATAAAGGGTTTGTGTGATGTGATGACCTTACCTTACATTTTGGACAGCCAAAAGTAAAAAGCTAAGTAAAATGGTACTTACAGTAAAAGAAGGAAGTATCAAAGACGTAAGAATAAATTGGAAAGAAATTGATATTCAAAAGTAATAAAATTGTTAATATTCAAGTAAATTATGGCCAGAACTTGCTATATACGGCGGCGCTGTACACATAAGGATGTGCACAATACCTATCAGTTTTTATTTCCTAATTCATATCGATTTATTCAAGTCATTGAAAGGGCAGACGCTTCGTCACAGTAACGCGGTATTCAATCCGTATGCACTTTACTTAGAAACAGAACTGTCGAATAATAAGTGCATTGTGTGACCATATTAGTGTGTCGCGGATTAGTGAGGGGAATACGAAATGTCGATGGTTTGTACGTCGATGGTATGCGAAAACGAACGCCTGAAATAAGTTTAAAATGGTTCATGTAACTGTCAAAAAAGTTATACGCGATCTTTGGCTAAGGCTCATGCTTAAGTTTTAAGTCATCATTATAGAACCTTGTAACTGGAAAGAAGGAAGAGTGAAGTAGAAATATTCGGACAAATCAGGTTATGATATCGTTTTTGTGAACTATGAGTAACGGTTCACCAGATGGTCATTATCAGGGTCCTGATCGGGGTCGTCGACATGAGCCTATCGACACATTGTCGGGAGGCGCGCGCCACGCACTTCCGACGCGACGGATTTGCCGGAATCGACGCGGGACCATCAAACACTGCGAAATTCGGACGGAGACGCGTGCGCGTGAATCGATTTGAATATTATTTTTGGTGCCGACATGGGAAACGCTACCGCCAGCACGATCCCGATGAATGTTGATGTTGACAGTAGAGCCACACACAAGTATGTAATTACAAAACCTTTACAATTTTTACGACCCATAATCTCTCTGCGTTGGGGCTTTATGCGCGCTCACGAAATATTTTTGCAACATTAAACTATACCTTTGTTGGATTCGGTAGAAAATGAAGCGCAAATTGACAATTGACTTTCGTCAACAAAGTAAAAAGCACATTTTAATTACGAAAAAATGTCGCTGGGTTATTATTTTTGGGAGGGATTCAGTGTATCCCAGGCCACATGAGTTTTCTTGATGCCTACATCTCACGTTTTTTGAGTAGGTAGCCGTAATATTTAAATTGCCGACATAGCTCCTGCAGGCATACCTTGCATGGGAATGCGCGCCGGCGGTCGTCAAAACCAGCTTTTACCGAATGCGATATGCGTTGTCCAAACGCATGGGAGCTAACTTCTCCTTCCTTTTCTAACTCGGGAGACGTGACCGCCGCAGACAAAGAGGCGATGGAAAGTATAGCTGCTTTTACTGGCTTGTTAGTTAGCGAGCGCATCCCGCCTAAAATTTTGCATGGATGTGACGCGCATGCGAAAACAATCGCGCGGGCGCGCGGCGGCGCAGGACCACGTACGCAATATTACCTGCCGATGCATATTAATCGAGGAGGAAGTTTTGTTAACAATATCTAATGTGCCCGTGAATCGATCGCGGCTCCATTGATAGCTTTTTTGATTTTCTAAGTTCCTATCTCTGTGGGGCAGACGGCGCCTTACTCGTCCCTTGCATAATGCATGGCACCACTTCAAAATAGTACGACTACGAACAGTGTTGTCAAATCGGTTGACGGTATCTATGTCCAGTGGTTAAACTGGGTTATTCCGTATAAATCATTAGCTACTTGAGCTAATTAGTTATAATCATGAAGGCAAATAATCTTCGTTGATTACTGACAGCTTTGAGTGGAATAATCTGGAGTAGTTTGTATCGCTTCCTTGATAAACAGTTAAACAGTTAAAACTTTGAATACTTATTATTGAATCGTTACTAAAGTGTCTTGATAAGAAAAAGTTAATTACCTTATTATCTAAGCTTGTTATGTTTACTTTAAGGATTAAAATCCACATAATAATAATCTTGTTTTTCATAACCTCTAGGTATTTTTTTTTATTGAGTCTCCTGACTAAGGACGGTTAATGTGTTTTAATAAAAACGAGCCCAGCACCAAACCAGTGCGTGTCAAACATGTCAATACCAATTCAGATAAGCGGAATTCGTTTTGGATTATCCACGTGATAAGATACGATAACGTTATAGATAGTATCGCGGTACGTTCGTGCTTTATCTTGGATTAAAGAGATTACGTACAGATTTATTGTTTTATCGTACGGGCGGAATGCTTTGTGACAGATTATTGACGTGTCACGTCGTTTGTAGGAGTGATTGAGCGATACACAAACAAAGTTGTAAAATATACTCTAACTAATATTGTATTATAAATATCTATATTGTAAATATAGGTAGAGCCGGGGCAGAGTCGATACCAGGAACAATTTTAGTGTCTTTTGTGAAATACTCACACTCTCTTCACTTTGTGTCATAAATCTTTAGGATCGAAAAGTTAACGAGTAAAGCATTCGGCCTATGTATCTCCAGCTGTGGACTAATATAGGCTGATGATGATGAAAGCATTCAAGAATATCATCATTCCTAATCAAACAGTCATAATGATATTTAGTTTTGCACATGGTAGGTAGTAGGTATCTACGAAAAGCGGCTTGATAGTGGTTTGCGATTAGGTATGTTATTTTTAAATCAGTTTTAGTTGGGTCAGAGGTCTTGAACTATCAATTATTTCGTCAACGTTTCTTCAGTGAATAACGTTACAGATTAGGTAAGCGTATACATAATAAACAAACAAACTGTTCAAATAGACTATGTGTAATGTGTGTGTTAACTCTATCTACCTTCTTTTTAAACTATTTAATTAAAAAAAATTGTCGTTACCGTCCGTCCCACTGTTGGACAAAATCTTTAAATTCCAAACATAACTATCACAATCTGTGTCTAATCTTCACAAAAAGTACGAGAATAAGTCTAACGGTACCCAATGAACCTTCGTAGCAATAACAAAGAAATATCCAATATTGATTGCTCACACGCGAAAGCCACAATCAACTTAGCACTTCGATGCTTCAAATAGTTCGAACATGGTTCAAACTATTTGTTTCCAATTTGTGAGGCTGTCCGTCAATGTAGCCACTTGTGTTTATCCCAACCAGAAACAGTGCGAATGACACTAATTACGCTAGTATAGCAGGCCAGCGCTAATGACTTGCGCATACGCTCTGGATTCTACTAAGCGCGTATTGTGTCGAATAACAATTGAGAGTTTAGGATGACTTTTTAATGAGGTCACGTTTCTTTATTTTTAGAAAACTTAGTTTTAGTGGAATTTTTGGTCTAAACGTGGTTGAAGGAAATCAATATAATAAAATGGAAAGGCCATTACAGATATGATTTTTTTTACCATTAGATGTGCGAGAGTCGACCAAATCAGAGATCTTGAAATCATTTGATGTGAATTTCGTGTATTTTATTTGGACTAGGTATTTTTGGTCTATATTTGTAGATGTCTCTTTTATGGACGCTCCGAGGTTTACATTAGTTGAATTGAATTGTTATAATGAAATGATAAAACATAATAAAACTTATTAAGATAATAAAGTAATCCTTATCCATAATTAGACCTAACATAAAGTAAGATAACAGATTATGTGATTAACTGAGATTATGTTATTGCGCAGATTTAAAATCTCAGATTAGATTAGTTGGAACAAGGACCAAATGTATTTAGGTTAGATAGCACGTTTCCCAGAAATGATGGAAAAGATATACAAATTACTTTGCAGTTGGCTGCATAAAAATTCCATTACATTTTGTCATACAGAAAAATAAGTTTAGGGTCATCAAAAACATCAATCTAAGGGGGTCGTCCATTAATCATATTATGGTGGTTTTAGCAACTTTTTTAAACTCCTGGTGATACGTGGTGAGGTGCAAAATCACGTGTATATAATATAGATACAAAAAAGTACAAAAAAAAAAACAGAATAAAAAACAGAACAGAATTTAATACGAAAGAATATTTCTATAAAAGTAAGCATCGTGATACAAAAGTCTGTGTGAAAAAAATTACGTGATATCTCACTACGACCTTGTGATGTTTCGTGTTTTTAACTGACTTCAAATAGAAGGAGGCTCTCAGTTCGTCTGTAGTTTTTTTTATGTATGTATGTTACTTGATATCTCCGCCTATGGTTAACTGATTTTACTGATTCTTTCACTACCTATTGTATAGAGACTAATCCCCTGGTGGTCCCATAAGAAATTGATTCCCGAGGGATTAGTATTTACCTATCCCGTTAAACATAAAAAGCAACATAATATTTTTGGAGAATCACGACCAGCTACAACAGTTTTGGTGATATCTGCGCAAATTGATAATAGATTTTGATTATTCTTTCGTTGTTGTAAAAAAAAATATTTTGAGTTGGTTGCCTATAAGTTTGATTCTCGAGGAATTGCTATGTGCGCCGTGAAACGTAGGTTTGTAAAAATTCTTTAGAATATGATTATTTCATTATCACCTAATTAATGATTTCCATGGCAACGGGCGTCTACAGTTTCATCCATGTGTCATCAAACTAAATTAGACTTGAATTATAACTAGATGTCGCCAGTGTAAACTGTAAACCATAGATATCAGAAACGAAGTAAACTAACTAATACCTCTGTGCTGCAAACTCATTTTTTTGCACGTGAACATAGACTTTCTGTCAGGGAAAGTAAGGGAGGGTTGATTTCGTTCGTCCGAGACATAGATGAATATAATCTAGGTACCAGAATTTGAAGTCGGTTTATCGTTTTTTAAAACACGCCAAATTATTTTATTGAATCTAAGCGGGTTAACTACGAGCCTAGTTTATGTTTAAAGAACACCAACGTTACGTACGTAGAATTAGGTAGATATTGTATGATTTTCTGGAATAAATGAATAGGTGGTTACTAAAATATTGATAACCACTTCCGTTGTTGGTTTTCCGTAATATAAATAGTATTGGTTTTGATTGTATGTATAGTGTGGGAATATCGATATGTTTTTGTGCTTTTGTTAATAGTTTGTTATTTTATCTTATTTATTAATTTAATTAATTAATAAATAAGATTATTATGAATTAAATTTGGAATTAGTTTAGAGCATTTGATAATCTAATTAGGTTACAGAAAGATTTGTGTCATCGACAAGATTTTTCCAGTTCATCGAACCTGTTGATTTTCCAGTTCCAGGTTCATTGTGCCACCTACGTTGGCACTCGTATAAAATCATAGAAAAGTCGTGAACTTGTGACGTCACGAAAATGACGTATAAAATTAGTGTTTCGTGAATACTTGTCAAGGATTTTTTTCACAATACTATAAACTCAACACACAGTTAGATAGGTACATATGTAATTATAGCGAGCTTGCATTGTTTCCATAGAAATACGATGAATCAATTTTTATCAGATTTGTACTACGGGATGAACCCAACGGGTTTGGTTGTCAAACTAGTCCTAGATCTCACGGAACCCCCGTGGTAAAAAACTCGAATAACATAAAATTCAACATATTTTTTTTTTGGTTCCTTGATAGTGAAAACACAAAAAAAAAGAAAAAAATCATGAAAGTGCACTGTTTCGCACATAATTTGGTCAAAATCTCAGGAACCCTGGGGTCTATTGAAATTACTTATATTTTGATTCGTAGGTTATTACTAATTATTTGATTCCTTGAACTAGTTTCTTCATAAGTTGCGTAGTTTTCTTGTAAATAAACAATAACATGATTTTTGCGCTTCCTCCGTCGTTTCAATAACGTACTCGTACACTTTGTCCCACCCCTATGGACGCAAGATCCTATGCCTATCCTTTTCATAAAATGGCGCGCCCTCTTAATCTATTTCACTATCAAGGTACTTATAACAATATACGAAATTAACGTAGGTAAGCACCTTTTGTCCATTTGTCCTAGATAAAATTAAAATCAAGCTAGATTTAAATTTTATCTATATAACTTTATACAGAGCAGTACTATTTTTCGATGTAAATTAAATAAACAAATAATGCTGGACAATTCACACAGCATCATCTAGCCCCAAACTAATTCACTATTAAAATCATCGTATAAACATCTCGCAAGGCATAACGATTTGCTATCCTGGCCGGATTTCAGCTTAAGCATATTTTTTTATTTAGACTCCAGCCTAAGTGAATAAAAAGATTCTAATAATATTTTTCAATAGTTTCAAAGATATTTATATACTTCAAACATTGTACAAAGATGGTATAAATATATACAATATGTTTATGTCTCACTATGATCTAGCATGCAATTATTATTAACCTTTATTTTGTTATTTTTCTATGAACTTACCTAAGAAACTATTTTAGAAAATCTCTAAACAAGATTTAAACGTTTTAGTAGCGTTTCTTTGTACGTTAAAAATACACACAACCTTATCCAAAGGTGAGGCCCGAATTCGACATCCCTAAATAAACCTAAATAGGGATAAGAGCTTGGATTAAAGCTCGCGCTTCCGTCGCAGTAGTCTGTGTAAACATGACCTTAGCGTGTTTGGTTTGCATGTGTAGGAACCTTTAGAATAAAAGTGTTTTAGTTAGACTACGGAAAACTAGTACTATTCTAAATGACATATTAAACTAAAATAGGAGGGGGATGCGCAATACAATGTAGTAATACAATACAATGTAGTAATACAATACAATGTAGTAATACAATACAATGTAGTAATACAATACAATGTAGTAATACAATACAATGTAGTAATACAATACAATGTAGTAATACAATACAATGTAGTAATACAATACAATGTAGTAATACAATACAATGTAGTAATACAATACAATGTAGTAATACAATACAATGTAGTAATACAATACAATGTAGTAATACAATACAATGTAGTAATACAATACAATGTAGTAATACAATACAATGTAGTTTGATATGTATACCTAGTATATATTTGTTAATATTCTGAGTAGTACTTTAATACCTATATTATTATTATGCACACAGATATTACCCCATGTACAATCCAACGATCCTATCCATTCAAGGTTGTCTGGAAGAGATCGCTCTTGAGCGATAAGACCGCCAATTGTCGCTTATTCTTAATTATTATTTTGTAAATTATTTCTAAGTTAAGTGTGCAATAAAGTATTATCTATCTATCTATCTACAATACTATAATTAATTAATCATTTTAGTAACCTGTTTATTGGGTAATTAATTTCTAGTTTTAATCGATAACCTGTGAAGAAAGTGGCAAAATTAGAGTAGGGTCGCTGTACCCAGATGTTTTGTAAAAGAACATTAATTCGTTGTAACTACACATAATTTTTTTGCATATAGATATGATTGAGAGGTTGGTAAACAAGTTCAAATTTCGGCTTAAGTTTATCTTAATATATAGATAGGATAACCTTAACTTATTAAACATTAAAATCATCCAAATTAAGCGTAGAGATATTGTTTTATCAATGAACTAAACTCTAGTATATTATTGGGTTAAGGCGTATAAATTTTATACATTTATGGAACGGACCGCCTCTCCATGAGAATATAATATATAGGCGTAGTTCACCTGCATAAAAAAAAATAAGGAAGCCATTATTAACGATTCTCTAAGCCCCTGTAAATAATTAAATATATATCATATTCATTTACTAAATTTTTAAAATATTTACTGATGCATGAAAAAGACATAGGTACTTACCAATGCGAACATTCATATTATAATTAAATTTAACAATTGTAAGTATTTGATTTTTTAGGGTTCTATCACAATATAATGCCCAATAAATATAAAAAAAAATTAGATTATTTAATATTAAATTACTATTAAATAATAAAAACAAATTAGAACTAGTAAGTACTTATAATTGAAACAATTAAGCTAACTGCAGAAGTTGCAAACAATCTACAGGTACCTCAAAATATGAAATTACTTGAGATTATTGAGTACCAAAAATGTTATTTAGATTATTTGGAATAAAAGGCTTACTTACTTACTTTTAAGCCCCTGTAAGCTTCCTATAATATGGTTACATAATATATTAAAAATAAAAAATAGAAAACAAAAATAATATATCTAATATAGATATAGGATTATTCACACGTAAAATTGCAATTAAAATAAGTTTAACCTAAATCAGTTTTTGCTCGTTCGTGTATCACGGCCTTTATAGTCATTATGCTTTCTTATCTCAATTACGTACTTAGCCCAGCTATTTTGGACATATCCTGTTTTTATTCCTAATTTGGAGATGAATCTAAAGTAAGCAATAGCGTTTTTTATTTTAGTATCTTTTAGCTTTACCGTAGCACTTACACCTATAGTTATTCTGTGGCTTTACGATTCCGCTAATTTAGTTTGTATGGATAGGAGATTAGGTTAGTTATAGTATGGACAAGATTCATTAAACTATGGTTATAATTATACATATATAAGTTAATTCTACAATTCGACCTCTTTTGTTATAAATTAAACTTGGTGGTAGGGAGTATAAATAATCGAGGGATTGACAAAGAAAATTACAATCAATATAAACAAATTAGAACTAGTACCTATTCGAAATTCAAACAATCGGGCGAACTGCAGACTAGAATCTAGAATCTAGAAGTAACTCAACGGATCGCGAATACTTACTCAGCAATCCAAATACCAAATCATTATATTTCGATGCCGAAAGTAGAGCTCAGTCGATGCTGGATATTTTGACAGCCACAGAGTCGCTTAACGGTCGTTCCTTAGTGTAGGTTTGAAAAAAATCACCCTCAGTATCTTACTATTATTTTTCTCTTTAAAAATATTACGTGATGTACCGTTGACAGTAAAAGAATTAAAAGATAAGCTCATGTGATATACAAATATGAGACGACGTTATCATTTACAAATAAGTGGGACGTAAATTAATCAGGCTAAGCGTGATAGACAACAAATGTAATTCTAAGGTAAACTTTACTATCGGGGTTTGGTGCGTGCTTATTGCATTACGTGCTGCTGTGTTGAACGAGATAAAGAGATCTATTGCTCCATGATTACTGGTTCTTACTTGTTTCCAAAGACACTTCTTGAAAAAGATTCAAAAAATCTCAGGTTTTGGCCGACCGGCACTGCTTAAACCTGGGATTCTATGGGGCTGAGTTGGGGTTGGTTCTTACCAACCCTGGAGGGGGTTGGTAACTCAGCCCGTGGATGTCGTAAGCGCCGACTAAGGGAACCAGAGAAATGGTAGCAGCATCCTTTCTGTGTATTTTTAAAACCTATACTGCAATCACCAATCCTCTTGCCAAGCGTGGTGATTATGGCGAAAGCCCTTTGTTTTTCTGGGGGAGGCACGTTCAGCAGTGGACGTGTGAGTGCGGATAGGAAATGTTTGAGGAATCCAATAAAAATAATTGCCAAAATGTTCAATTAACAACGTAGCGCGTATGCCCTTTGAGATATGTAATCAAGTAAGATATCTGCTGGTCCGCCAATCAGCAAAAAATATTTCCACGAATAGGCCCCAACAGAAAACCAGCGCAGGTTTTTTTTTTAAAAACCTGTGGAAGCTGCTTTGGGACCTTTTTGTA
The DNA here is from genome assembly GCA_963662085.1 of Eupithecia inturbata. Lineage (NCBI taxonomy): Eukaryota > Metazoa > Arthropoda > Insecta > Lepidoptera > Geometridae > Eupithecia > Eupithecia inturbata. The sequence goes on from OY759177.1 coordinate 4,956,666, forward strand.
ACTAAGCTACATTCATTAGGTATAGAATTAGGATTAATTTCTTTCTTTGTAAGTATTATTTAACATTTTTCTGTATTTTTTATTTAGTTTTAACAATTTTAATCTTATCTGTGTTAGTTACAAATAAACGTTTTTGATTTGATTTTTGTTTTGAACTTTTTTTTATATGCTCAATCTTATTCATATAATGAAAATTTACAACATTTAGTGTGCGACATTTTTCAAAAAAAGTTAACTACATATCTTGTTCCACAACTCGTTGGTACCATTTTTATTACAAGAGTTTTATAATGTTACGTGGATATCCCGTCGATTTTGTATTTACCTTCTTATAGCTTGATGAACGTATCAGTCCGATACGATACGTAGTATTATGGATACTTATGGATTGATATATACATATATTGTATAAAATTCCCAATTCACAAACTGATAGTTTTGTTTATGTTTATCGTCCTTTTATCGTAGGTTCATTCATTTTGTGCTAATTCCCACAATATTATATTGAATGACAAATATTTGTGTGCGGATGTTAGTTCAATTAGAGTTTTCATATTTTAATAAATTAAATTGATATGTATCGTAATTTTATTTATAATGTTGTAGGTAAGATTGATCTTTAAATAATTGTATTTGTATGAAAATATGTTACTAAATTTAAAATAATTAATATTTTGTGTCGAGTTGTTAGACCTAAATCTTTCATCGTTCGTTAAAAAGGTAGTGATGTGTATACTCGGACTAGCTTTGCTATGTGTGTGGCCGCTTCTTCGTTTCAAGTCTTGTTGTGTTGTGCTGTATGTAATGTCAAAATATAATAATAATTAGGCGCCAAATAATTTCCTTGCTTTCGTTATCCTTATGATGCCCACGTATGGCGCGAAGAGATCTCTGCGATGTCAGAGATTTCAAAAGTTCAACACAAATCCCCAAACTCGTACCAATAATTTTACATCACTCGCGGTACTTGACTCATCACCACTAAAAATGAACCGCCTAAAACAAACTCCCAAGACTATAATTGTCGCGCCGTGATTGCAGGCAGAGCTAACACATAATACATTACAGTTTGTGTCACAACACAATCAGGCTGGTACGAGGACGAATCAGGCGCCGAGAAGCGTAATCTGGGTTAACAGGGGTCAAACAGCATCACAAATTCCAATACGACATTAGACGTATCTGTGGCGCGAATCAACCATTTTACGGAGGCTCGGCTTGTTGATGCACTTGCTTCTATTGATTTGAACTTTGCATTTTGCGCTTGCTAAATTACAGGTTTTAGCGGGTACTGAATGGGCAAATGACGTAAGTAGGTTCAAAGAACATAGACAGTAAACAATACTGCTTTTAAGTAATCAGAGAACGCACCAAAAATTAGAAAACCAACCGTTTCGACGGATTAGGGCCACAATTAGAAATGACCAATATAATTAATGACCATAACGAAAAATTACCAGTTCTGGAAAATACCAATTTCTAACTATACCCATTTCTGAAAATGTCAACTTTTTTGTATGACCATTAAGAAAAATGAAAACTATTCAAAGGCCTAAAATTTCAATAATGCCCTCTTAGTTGAACGCCTCGTAGTAGAACACGATGACATTATTCATAAAACTCACGAAATTTTCCATATTAAGAAAGAAAACGACATCAACATTGTAGACCTCGACACTGAAACTTACCAACCAGTCATTTTAATTCCACTGACTTTGCATAAAATCAGTCACAAGTGCCGCTGACAGGTTTTCGCTAAAATTATGTTCATAAGACACAAGACATGTCTCGTTTTCATCAAAAGTCCTATCAAAAGCCAATCTTACCGTCAAGATTCGCTATAACATGGTCAGATAGTCGTCAGTAACAACATTCAATGAATGTAATCAGTTCAGTTGGTATCGACTGACGCAATGCCCACGAGTCCAATTTGAAGCTCGTCTCACTTTAAGTGGTTAGATTTTTCTTAGATTATAATTCATATAGATTGTTTGTGGTTTTGGCTGTTTGATCTTTCGTCTGAGCAAGAAATACACCGAGTACCTAAGTACTTTAATAAAACGCTCAGAAAGCTTAGCTATTTCTTAAAAACAAGCTCAGTTTGGTTTATTATAGTGTGTGTCGAAATTTCCGTGATGCTAATGGCGTAATATCCTTTTCCAAAGAAAATAGAATAATGCAGTGCGGCACATGTTGACCGAGTCATCACAACCGACTCTTGCGACAAAAGCCTATTGCATGGCATGCAACAGAGCTAAAATAAATTGAGGTAAACGAGTTCTTGAGTGGAGGCCGCGACTCGGCATACGTAGTTTAGGACAACCCGGCGGGATGACGATCTGCGAAAGACTTCAGTCAAATACTGGATGCAGCAAGCTGAAGACAGGCCGCTATGGGGAGGTCTCTGGTTTTATTTTACACTTAATTGAATTCGAATCGCAAAATCATAATTACAATTATCGATAATAATTATTCTATTGTAGATAAACATGTCACTACCAATCTAAGACTGATAAAAGCTTATTTTAATAATTTAAAGAAGATTTCTGTTGAAATGCTAAAGTGCGTACGTGCTTTCCACTCACAATCTATGCTAAAACAAGTAATACAAAGATGACCATTGACTTGATGTCCTCATACGAGTTTCTATGATTGACACCTCACGTTGTGACAAATGTGACATACCTATTTATTTCAAACAAATCGTTCTAATTGATATGCAAACGAAAATGCCCAAAAATGTCTGAAATAATCCCATTCTTTGTATTTCTAAGCTTAAAATAGCACTGCTCGTTGGTCAGTTTACCATCAGGTGAGACTGTGGTCAAACAAAGGTCTATTCAAGAAAAAAAATAGGTAGGTACTTATTTTTTTTAAATATAACCAAGAAATAAAGGATTTTGACGATTAAGGAAAGCTATAGTAAGACTCTTTTCTAGGCTTTTCAGTAAAAATTTGACAATCCATACCTAATTTGAGGATGTGTGGATACCTTTCCCAAACAAGATCCGTCAAGTACGAGTTGCGTTGGTCAAGTATTAAGTATACCAATATGTACTATACATACCGGTTAGAGACTTTGCTATTTAATGTACACATAAAAACTAAAGGTAACACTAAAGGTACCTACCTACCTACTTTTCAGATGGATCGGTTTGCAAACTTCGGAGTAAGTAAAATTTTCGACTTTTCAGTGTATTTCGAAAAGTATGGAACCTATAAGAATTTCAAAAACTGTTATGTGATGTACAAACCAATACCTTTAATTTGATATGCCACTCAGTGTGGTAGCCTTTTGAAAATTATTCCCCCGCCTTTTGACCATTTTACAAAAAAATATCTACCACAGACTTCTCTACATTTTTCCGTAAAATATAGATCAATAAAAAATACATAAATTTTAGATGGATTGCTCTGCAATGGTATTTTTTCGAGTTTTTTCAAAATATTTCAAAAAGTATGAAACCTACAAAAATTTCAAAAACTGTTTTGAATTGTACAAACTGATACTTTTCATTTGATACCCCACTTAACATTGTAGGTCTCTTAAAATTTCAACATCACAATTTGTTCTGAAAATTTTAATTTTTTTTTTCTTTTGATCTGTATAGTCGCACGAAATGTATTGTTATTTTAAATTTCAAGTTATTTGCTGCTGTAGTTGCTGAGATATTAAAGACGGAAAAAGCGATAAAGCCGTAAATAAAGGTCTCGAAACCGAACTCCGATCTTCGAAACCCTAAAATCGAATGCTGCAGTTACATGTTGGCCGAATCATCACAGATGATATTTGTGATAATTATAGTATTTTTAACCTTAGAATAATTAACATAAGTTACCTAGATTTAGCACCGCCTTAGGGCTAAAAAAAACCTGTAACGATGTTGTTTCTAAATAAATAAACTAACGGTCATCACAAACATTATCTGTTGTTTCAACACTCAAACCTCTTTGCTACAGTTAGCTCAAATATTTCAATAGTAAATACTAGTTCTAATTCGTTTCCATTCTTGAATAGTAATTTTCTTCGATATTAGAGTTTAACAATAAATACCTAACCAAACCCAAAAAGACATTTACAGTTACAAAATTTCATTTCCATAGCACTATACCCAGGTACCTTTTAAACTTTTTACGGTTAGGTAATTGAATTCAAAAAAAATCATGGCTTCTGTATCACGTGCATCACGTGCTTCCCTTACTTTGTGCGACGCATACTCTCTTGATCACGTTACGCAACTGTAACGAGTTAAACGTAGAATAATTCATTACAAGATAATTTATTTTATTTCGTAGGGAAACCGACCAGAGGTCGCACAAAAAAAATTAAAACTGCAAACTTTATATGATGCTCAGCTGACAGAGGGTTTAAAAGATCAAGTTTTTTCTAGGTTTTCGTATGGTACAAATCTATACTTAAATAATTCCATATTTTCTTTCATAATGATATGGCCGTTAACTACAAAGAATAACAAAACGCAACGCGTAACAGTTTGTTGAAGGTATTATTTACAAATATTATGGCAATGAAATAGGGTTAGTACTATCACTTTGGACCTCAAGATTTTGGATCGTGCGGGCCGAAGTGAGTTCAAAATAAACCAGTGCCACAACAATTTTATTTAATCTCTACTTATTTCAGTTCTATAAGAGTCCAGTTTTGTTTATTGTTTTGCGTCAAAAAGTGGAGAGTTCTTTGCCCAGCGGCGGGACAGTGCCGGCTAATAATAACAAGAAAATATTTAATTGTTGCAGACCTTAGCAGCAGAACTACGGCGCAGTAAAACTCCACCTCGGCGTTCACCCGAGGAGCGCGCGGTGCCGCGACCACCATCGGCACCGGTGCATCATGAGAGGCACACTCCGCACCTGTCTCCCAAGAAGGAAGCCTTCAACAATCTGCTGAACAAGAGCATTGCTGGTGAGTCTTTAGTCTTCAATTGTACAACTTCGGTAATCAGAACCCTGAGTTTGGTTACGCCATCGATAGTAATTGATTGATTTATTTAATAAGGCCAACTAACTAGAAGTAACACAAGAGATCACAAAATTAATACGATAAAACATGGACTAGAGCAAGACAACTAGAAAAAAAAATTGTTTCTAAAAATAATGAATTAGTCGTCAAGATGTTCCATTTGTGTATGGATTTTGTTATATTACTTAATAAGTATGGAACTACACAAATCTCATACATAAACATACTCGTATAATGCCAAACAATTCACATAGCATCATCTAGTTCTAGCCCTTAGCAGCTTAAGCAGAGCTTGTTTATTATATAAATATATATTTTATTATATAACTGATAACTACATAGATACATATTTTATTGAACATAGAAATTAGGAAACACCCAGAACACACTGAACAAATATCCGCAGATCGTACAAACATTTGTCCCGACGCGGGCTCCGAACCCGCAACCTCCTGCGTCGCAGGTGGACCTTCGCCCGCTGCGCCACAGAGGACGTCAGAACATAAATGGAACGTCTTGACGTGGACTTGGTACTATCGAAACACCGAACTCTAGGTTCTGGTTTTATCAGGCAATACTACCCAGTTCGATTTTATAATTTCATCTTTCAAACGCGTGATTCATCCAGACCCTTCCTGATCGCGTCGGCCATATCGTCATTTGACTTGAAATTGAACGAATTTGTGGCCAAATATGGATTTACCCTTTTTTGGCCACTTGGTTTACTTTAGATAGATATATTTATGATGTCCTGCAATATTTGGGCTTATCGCGTTTATCCGATTTTAAATCTCAAGGAAATTTCCTAAAGCAGAAGGTACCTACTGGAACAACCAAAGAATCTCTATGTTCCCTACTAGCATCCAAGCCTGCTGTATAAACAAAGCGTACATCACTATACACATTATGCCGAGTCACGATCCGTCCCCCGCACCGTTGTTGGCTATCCTTGCTCATCTCTTTAATCTGATGCCATAATTGATTTATCATAACATGACCAGTCGTTAACTCGAATAATTTTCAATTTTCATAGCGCAATAAAATGATATGAAAGAGGCCGACGAAGGCGACAATGGGGGTCAGATAGCAAGGAAATTTTCATTCATGTATGTGCATTAATTGGTAATCGTTATTCAGTATTATAACAATGCATCTTACGAGATCTATTCATAAATAAAATATAAAACGTTCATGGCATGATCAATACAACTTTAAAAAAAGTATATTTTGTAAATCCTGGTTGGCAAAAATCTTATTATGTCTATTCGAACCATATTACCGTAATCCAGAGATGTTAGCATAAATTCAAAAAACAAATCCTACATACAAGCACACAAAGGTCCCTATGAATATAGTATAGATGATGTAAAATTCAGCACCAAAACATAAGCAAAATGCTTTGATACCCAGAAACTACAAATCTTTTTTCCAATATATAAAATACATTGAACTAACTACTTTTGGATTTAAATGAAAGCCAGAGTTAATCCGAATTGCCAATAATCCGGGCATTTAGCTCAGACTACCAACAACCAAGTTTTACTGTAAAGACTCGAATGTATAATAATAAAAATAATAAAAACTTTATTTAATTTTACTTTGTTTTTAACAACAAAGTAGGAGTTAATACCTATCTTATATTACTAAGATAAAACTAAGAATCTAAAAATAAGTGGGTACTAATTTTAACAACATGAAATAAGTTTCTTTAAAACAATCTTAGCAATTAAGGGGAAAGTGAAATAAAGAAGATAATAGAGTCATAGAGCACAACTACACATAGCAGGTACTCCGTGTGTTTAACAAGTAAGTTTTGCCTACTTCGTATTAAACCTATGTGTAGACATTGACTCCTCGCTCTAACTAAGTATGAACTTGTATGTAGACACGAGGGACTCTGCTGTAGCTAGCGACAGTGGTTTTTAGTACTTTTTTATGATTTTATTGCTAAAATTAAAAGTATGGTAAACTATCAACGTTGGTGTCTCTATTATTCGAGTTTTAGGGTCTCTATGCCACTAGATAATAATGCCACTAGATAGCTTACAACAAATGCCATCAAATCAATAATATCACAATAGATGTATATAATAAAAAAAAATATTTTTCACACAAAAAAAATTGTGACACAAATTGGCAATTCTTGGTTTTGCGGAACAACTTTGAATAGAAATCACTCAAAGCCCTATAGCACCGATGACCTCTTAGAATCTAAATTCTAAGTGGGTGGTAACCATAGGCACGGAACTTACTCGAAGTGTGACTATTCATGAGTCAAAAGAGCTTTAATAGAATCTATTTAATTCCCTGTGTAATAATTTTCCATTCACTCTTCTCTATGAATCGTAATCTCTCAAATGTGATCGTCGCGTCGTCTTTGTCTAGCTTGATGTGAATGATATTCTGTCTCGTTCGGTTCTTTACCCCTCTAATCTAATCCCGGATATCCGTCATAAAGACGAGATCGGATTGGAAGTATTGTGTTACAAGCTCGTGTATAGCTGGGATGCAATTAATCCTTTATGATGAGCAGATGAGTCAATATTTTTTGGAAATTAATACGTAAAAGGTACAAGGCATGTAACTCGATGATTTACACTTCAACAACGGAAATAGTGGCGATATAGTTCACTCACATACTGTCTATTTACTAGAAGTAATTATTAATTAGGTAAGTACTAGTAAATAAGAAGCCCTTTTCGTCACCCTTATTTAACTATCATTTATTTATGAAATACATAAGAGGTGTTAGTTTTCTACTGTGACGTATATGAGAAAAAATTCTGCTTAGCCATTTGCATTCTTTTTTATTAGGATTTTTATATGTATGAGATACAGTTTTACTAAAATCTTTAGTAAACAAATAATACCATTGTACCTCGTGTGTTCATAAGTTTTGAGACGAACTTATTTAATTAATTTAAAAAGAAAGTAATTCATGCAACCTTTTTTAAACTTTTAAAATTTTAAATTTCGAATGTTTTGAATCAGAAAAAATATACATTTGAATATTTGTTTCATTCTCCGTGAAAATGGCGCCAAAAAAAGATTTGCGTGCGACTGTAATTTCACTGTTTCAAGCAGGAAAAAAACCAATGCAAGTTTTTAGTGAAATCCAAAGTTTGGGATGTAGTCGGAACTTTGTGTATTATACCATAGAGAGGTACAAGGAGACCGGCTCTTTAGAAGACCGTGGAAGATGTGGCCGTCCGCGGTCTGTAAGGACGCCCGCCAACATCAAAGTAATCAGAGAGCGAATTCGTCGCAACCCTTGCCGGACTCAAAAGAAATTAGCTCTGCAGACCAACATTTCGCGAATATCGGTGAACAGGATACTTAAATATGATTTTAAACTAAAGGCCTACAGTCGAAGGAAAGTGCATTATTTAAACGAGCGTCTTCGTAAATTGCGACTGGAACGATGTCGGAACCTATTGAAGAGACACGATCCAAAAAATATCCTGTTTACCGATGAAAAGATCTTCACGGTGGAAGAAAAGTTTAACCGGCAGAACAATAAGGTTTACGCCAGAAGTTCAAAGGACGTCCAGCCATCTGTACGCAATGTTCAGCGCACTCATCATCCAGCAAGTGTGATGGTTTGGTGGGGTGTTTCCTACGAGGGGGTCACTTCGCTTCATTTTTGCCAGCAAGGCGTCAAGGTGAAGGCACAAAATTACCAAACCGACATATTGGAAGCGGTGGTTAAACCATTAAATGATACGCTATTCGCTGGAAAATACTGGGTTTTCCAACAGGACTCTGCTCCCTCCCATAAAGCTAAGACTACCCAACGTTGGCTGGAGGCCAATTTGCCAGGCTTCATTCGGAGCGAAGATTGGCCCTCGTCAAGCCCTGACTTGAATCCTTTGGATTATTCTTTATGGACGGAATTGGAGCTGAGGGCATGCAGAAAGTCTCACCCAAACCTGGATTCTCTCAAGCGAGCCCTTATTAAAGAATCAAAACGGATTCCCATTGAAAAGATTCGTGCCGCCATAGATGAATGGCGCACGCGTTTGAAGGCCTGCATTGAATGCAATGGCGGCCATTTTGAATGATTTAATTTTAAATACAGATCTAGATGTCAGTAGTTTTAATTTTAATATCCAATAAATGAATACTCAACTTAGCTCCAAAAACATTTTAGTTTTACTGTGTCTCAAGACTTATGAACACACGAGGTATAATTCTTCAGTATGGCCCACTGGCTACTAATACAGGTCTAATCGTACGTTATAAATCATTATTAAGTTTAAATCGCCGTCGTCGATCCGGCGATTAGCCATTGCACAATGCCAGTCGGATTATGCCGACATCCGTAGATATATCTTTTTGTCAATTCGTACCTGTGTACCGTTGGCAAAACAATCGCTTACGCACGACGTACAACTACTACTACGTACGCTAAAGGGTAAAGTCCTCCTGGGGCATCAATATGGACTTTACCCCACTAATAGTAAAAGCTGCAAATAATTAATTAATTTTAAATAGCGGCTATAATTTTATTTCTTCAGCCAGAAATTGTTTGCATGTATCCAGTTATAATTCAAACTTAATTTATTTTTATAATCCGAGAATAATTTTAAACATGTTTATTTGCTCGCCGTACCTTACTCGAATAAGCCGGTTTTATACAGATAAGCCGATTTATATTTTTTATAGTGCCGTATTATATCTTTTATTTGTATATACATAAGACATAACACGAGTAGTTAAGCATGATTTTATTGCTAAAATCAACGGGACAGACTACAGATTGAATATAATTAATATACAATTCCACGTTTATAGCTAATACGGACATATTAAATAGCAATATTTGGCTAATCTTGGCATCCATCTTGGACTCAATATGTTTCTGGGTTTTATTATTATTAACATACCCATGATAAACAAGCATGATAGAAGCTTTAAGCTTTTCGAATCAACATTGCTGCATTTATGGTTTTATTTACATTTTGAAAATAAGTGGCTACATATCCTAAGCGCATAAAATAAAGATACAAAATATAGATATTTAAGGTGTAGTTTCACATGTACCCAATCTGAATTAATGTATTTTAAAAGATTTACAACAGTAGTATAACCTAAAAAAAAATGCTTTGTGTTCATGAATAAAGAGGGTTACACACTACACGCGCTCTTATCTGGAATCGGAGCTGATCCGGATGATCGCGCGATCCGCAGTGTAGCTCTGGATTTATACACGCTCGGGCTTTAATGAATGCAACGTTTCATCATCATAATGAGTGATTTTGAATGCTTATTTATAAAATAAATTTGGAATATCTTGAACGATAATGAAAATGAATGCTGGAAAATAATAAAAGTGCCCTACATAATAATATTATGGCTGAAGGAAAGGTTGCATGCCGTTTTCAAATACGTGCCTAAAAGTAACAGTTTACAACTATCTAAAAAGTGCGCAATTTCTATACACAATATGAATTTAAAATAAAAACATAACATACCTAATCTTTAAAAGCATTGTCCAACAACACATATTTTACCTCTTTCAACAGCTTTTGAACATTTTTCATCCGTAAATCCATAATATCCGCGACCTCTACCGTCATTCGTCCGCGTAATCCGGCTTAGGACAGATACGAGCTTGTGTGCACGCCCTGACGCTGTATTGTCTCGACCTTCGTAGGGTGTGTGATCTAAATATACTTTAGTTTTACTTTATAGGCGGATATCAGTAGAGATTCAGTCCAAAATAGGAAGAACGTAAAGTTTTCTACCTACACTTATACGAAAAGCGCCACTCTTATTGCACAAAATTAACCAATAATAAAATCATTACATTTCGCTGCAACAATATTTTTTTTCTTCTTCTTCAGCACACACACGTTCACTACTGTACATTCCACCTGTTTATGATAGTACTAGTTTCGTTATTTGTATCTACTAAGTTATTTTAATATTATCACTAGAAAAAATAACAATATTTAGAACAATATTCAATTATTTAAATATTGTAGACTTAGCAATAACTTATTTTAAATATACAATTTCTACAATCAACCTACTTTGAGAATTAAAAAGTGTAACGAACAAAGACCGGGCAGCGACACTAGCTAAGGCGCGCACACACGTAGCTAAGTACGTGAGATCCGGATCATCCAAGATTAGGCGGCGGCTGCCCACCGTCCGGGTACATCTCAGACCGGATTACTAAGATCCCGGTTTAGCTGAATATATTTCAAAGGACTTACCGGAATAGAATTTGATAGTCGAATTGAAAGGCTTTAGCGCTTTCATGTTATTTTGAATAATTCATCAGATATATATATTTTATTGCAAATTTTATAGAAAACTTACGTATTTGTTATTTGTATATATTAGTATTTAGGTAGGTATTCAAAATGGTATGTTTATATCTATTTACATTATCTTTGCTACACCCCCTGCCTTTCTTAAATTCAAATAATTATTTCCATCCAAAGGTTGTCTGGAAGAGACCGCTTCGAAGCGATAAGGCCGCCCATTATACTTGTCTTATGTAATGTCTCCTTGTAATGTTATTTTTATGGTGTACAATAAAGCATTTTTATATTCTACTTAGGCGGGTAAATCAACTGGTCAATTCAGGCGTATTGAGTGTATCACTCATGCTATTTTCGCTCATTCGTTCATTTCCTTTGGTTTTTTATTCATAATGAAAAATTTAAATGAGCGGCGAAATTAATGAGTGATATGAATTTATCAGCTGGAAGAGACAAGTCCAGTACTGTAGGTACCTAAACAAAAGTTTGGAGGCCCATGCCCAGCAGTGGAGTGCGGAAAACAACATACTAGTCACTCTTGTCACTAGTACTCCATGTTCTTTTGTTTACTTTTGTATGCTTTTTATGTACTTACCTATGTGTGTGTCGAAATAAATGCTTTTTTATTCTATTCTACTCTATTCTTGCACCAAAGCCTTTCGGCGGTTTAGAACCATAATTTGAAATTACAATATTAAGTATTGTCTATTACTAAAGTTATGAGATATTTTGACGACCTCTGTGACGCGGCGGGCGAAATCCCGCCTGCGACGCAGGAAGTTTGCGGGTTCGATTCCCGCCTCGGGAAAATGTTTGGACGATCTGCATAGCTGTTCCGGGCGTTCTGGATGTTTTCTATGTATAATAAAAAAAATATCTATCTATGTAGTAGTGTATTGTATTAAGTATATTAGTCATCTAGAACCTACCCATAACACAAGCTCTGCTTAGCTTGGGGTTAGAAATGCTGTGTGAATTGTCTAGCATTATTTATTTAGTTTGTCATACCAAATTCTGAGCCTTATGACCAACCAGAAATAAGCAACCAGAATCGAAACATCAAAGCATGTTATTTACCTAGATGTACGTATCTACCGCCGTCGGTTTCTTAGTAGCAAGCCCCATCAATCATCTCTAGATAATCTCCCTCTTCAGCCCAATTTGAGGCATGCATTTGGCTTAACCCACACACACATTGTACAAAGACGAGATCTTATGACGTATGGGATAGAGTAAAAAATGCCATAAATGAAAGTACGCATGTGTGCGTATCATAATGCAAATCCTTCATGATTATTTCTTTGTGTTTGGTTTAATTTTGATAAAGGCTAATTCATACCAATCCGTAAGGAATGCGAAACGAGAGACCATCTAAAATTTTTACAATAACTACTTTTATTTAAGTACAAACATAAATGTTATGATGTACTTTATGATTTCCATGCTTTTCATTCCATTTTCTCGTTGTAAAATTTTATGAAATCACTTCTATATTCTGGATGTAACATGCAGTATTGGCTGGTATTGGCACAGATTTTATTCGCGCCTTACGTTATGCATCACGCATAAACCTCCGTTACAGAGTTTAATAAATTAATACATGAATAAAATGATTTAATACTTTTGCCACAAGTTAACCTGATAAATATCGAATAAAGCAATATAATAATAATAATAAAAATCTAAACAATCCTACAAGGTTCTAAAATCTGCTTCTGTAGCTGCAAACCCATGTGTGCGTCGCTTATGACTCGCCATGTATGTGTGTGTGTGGAATAATCCGCCGGTGACTACAGAGAGGCAATCAGCTGATCCTCTGATCAATCGATAAAAAATCGTGGTCGACAAATAAGCGTAGATGCTGGGGTCCGGATGATCTGTACCATTTGTCAAGATTAGGCTTACAGAGATTGTCAGGCTTGTGGGTAGAAGTAGATCTAAGTTTGGAGGTTAAGGGGAGTGTGAGCTTCCATGTCCTTTTATTTTCGGTTCGATCGGATCTTTATCTATCGGGGTTGTTATCAATTGTGATTAATTGCCAAAGTTGATAGAACTATAGAATAATTAATTATGTTTTTATTTAAATTTAAATCTTATTAAGTCCTAACCTAAGTTAAAAGTCGAATGTATTTGTTAGAAAAGTAATTTTAGTTTATCTTGTTAAGGTTGCTATTGAAATTGGTACTAAGGCTGTGTTTTTTTGATCCAATAAGTTTAATGTAAAAACACTCATTTCAGCTTTATGGTTGTTATTGCTTTGCTTTATTTGCATCGCAATAAATAATCTTCTTGAACGTTTGTTATTGAAAAAATTAATCAGGAAAATCTGCGCTACAATTTAAACCTGAAATATCTGAGTTCCAAAACATTCTAAATTTTTAAAGTAATTAATATATTAAACGACTATTTATAGCAGTAATTCATAGGCCTTTGTTCATCGTCGTAAAAACCATACAAGTGAACGCAAAGGGTACCGAGACCCCGTCTGGCTTAGGGGCGCCCTTAACGAAATCTTAATCCCTACAAAGGGTTAGAATTATCTTATTATGCGCAAGAAATAATACTTTAATTCGCGTTTCCTATAAAATATTATGTTTTGTGATCAATAAAAAATAACTATTGTTCATTTTGATACTGTACAAGAATATTGAAATCCTTTAAGACGTTCCTAATTTATACTTAATAAATGAAATACAGACCGTTAAGAACGCGTTTTCATAGCCAAGATTAGGTTCATATTACGAGGCCCAGCTTCCTTGGTTATTTCTGTCTAATCTGAAGATATTCTCGGGGACAGATCAAAGCTGTGCGTATCCTTATTCTGATGTCGCGGTAATCTGTGACGCGTTGCAGAAACATAAATTTAGCTTCAATCGCAAATTCAAAGGCCATTAATCGGGTTCAGTGTGGACGCACCTTTAATGTATGCTTTTACAGCAGGGCTGTCCGTATCACTTGACATTACATATTTAGTTTTCTACATCTACGTCAAATTATGTAAGTAATAAATAATTAAATTTTAATGAAGCATTTTGCAATAATGAAAAAACTTTATTTACCTTAGACCTCAATAGATGGCAGGGATCTTTCACGGAAAAATAGAGGTTGCCATTGGGAGGTCATGTTAAACTACGTGCGGTCTATGCCATTTTAATTGGACAGCCTTAAACTAAAGGCGCCATCTTTTCAGTCTAGTCGAACTATTTTATGACATAAATAAAACGCCACATTCACGCACACTTTACGTAGTTGTTTATGTATTTAGTTTATTGACATATATTATATGAACCGCATTAGGGCAAGATCGCTATAAACTCTGTTATCAAAATCATAAACTAAATTACAAAATTAAATAATTGAACTCGAAGAATACATTGTTTCAAATTCAAACTCTCATAAATTAACTTTTATTTCACAACACAAAATCTTAACGTCATTTTAGTGACAACCGACAACCCTAAGGATAAGGCCACATGCGCGTACTTATACCACTACCGGTGTGTATCTCCTGAGATCTGATAAGATTCAAATAAGGGATTAGAGAGGGACGTGGCGAGGATTTGCAAATACCTCTCGTGAGTGCGACAGAGACAGACAATGGGATTATCTGACGGACGAGCCGAAAAGATTGTAAAGGATTCGAACCGGATTTATCGAGCGAATTTATAAATTGCTATTTATTTTTTGTTTAACGTTTTAATTTTGCTATTGAAAATAATAAACACTTATGTTTTTGTCTCACACAACACCTCACCAGTTGTTTTTCTAGCTTCATTTGAGTAGTTAGAAAAATTTAGAGTATCGAAACTCATGTTTCACGCAACCCTCCTAAGTTCTTTATGCAATTATAGTTTATTTCTGAAGATAAATAAATAAACATTTTATTATTTCTTACTATTTCTTTTATAGAAGATATATACGTAGTTTACCGATACCATTTAAAAATATATATACACATTATATTTATTACAAAAAAAATTGTAGGTAAACACAGTTTTACATGTGATGAACAATTTTATTTAAAATCTATCGAATCGATGCACACGTAGTTTCTATCGGTACCTTCAATAAATCCACACCTTTGCTATCGGTACAATGCAACTATAAGTGTACTCGTAGTATAGATAGTTTACCGGTAGGATCAAGGTAAGCCGGGATAGGGTTGAATTCCGGATTTATACACCCCGACCTTGCGAAGGATTGTGGGTCTAAGCTCTACGTTTTCAGCTTGAAAACGCAAAAATTGTTGCAATAATATATAGACACTTGAAGGACCTTTTACAAAGGTATTGCTTTAGCGAGTTGAAAGTTTAGCCTCAGATTGAAACAACCATTTTTGTAGAACGTTTGATACTATGAGTAAAGCTGTGATGGTCCAAAGTGGATTTAATAAAATGTAGCAAATATTTTTTTAAGTTAGCAATTGAGTTAAGTAATCGATCCGTGCTCTGTGCTTCTTTTTGAGGGTTGTAATCCCTTACATCATGAGCATTAAAAAGAATGAAACCCAATCAGGGCTAAGGCTTAAATTTTTATTCATTTTTTCGTTTTGTCGAACTAATCCGTCGGCTTATCTCCAGCTTGCAGTTAAGCTACCGAGTCAGGATCTTTGAAGAAATGTCAGTTTTATCGAGAGGGGGGTAAGGTTGGAAGTCGTGTGTAGGGATAAAACAGGGGTTTAATGTGCTAGTCAATGAACCTCACGGGGTAAACCGCGACCTACCATAGGGGGTGAGGAGTTGAACGATGCGAGGACAAATATCGGTGGATTTCGTTTTTTTGTTTGATTTCAAGATTCATAGAGACAAAGTAAAAGTATAGATTTAAACCCGGAAGTCAAAGTTGCAGGGACTTCTTAAATATTATGGTTCATTCATCAAGTTATTATAAGCTGGGACGACAATACAACTGTAAAGTTTTGAGATTATTGGAGGTTATCTAGCGCTACATATTCACAGCCTTATGCCGAAAAGCAACTCATATTACCTACAAGTAAAAGATCTGAAAAAGTTCAGTACCTAACAAAAACAAAGTCAACCTTGTAAAAGTGTTTACGATACGGCCTGTACCTACAACATTAAAAAAAATCATTAATTTTTTGCAATTTTGTGTGTCTGTTAACCCAAAAATGGGAAATTCAAAAGTTACCATTACAAATTTCCCGAAATTCGCAGATTATTAACCTACATTATCGGAAAGTCCAGCATAGTCGTAACGATATAAATATTTTGCTTCGGTATCAACCCACGGGGTAATCTCGCGTGGATGACTACAAAAAGATAAGCTGTAGTACGATTAAGTGTTGGGTTTTTGTACGCTGTTTATGTACAAGTACAATAAAATAAGGTAGGATATTTGTACTTACACCCTCTTGGATGTTGGTGGTAGTCGGATTTCGGTCACGTTGTTCTATGAATTCGGAATGTACCTCTATACACATTGTATAAACAGTCGAATTCTAACTGTGTTGTGGTTCAGTTTACAATAAGATGAAAATAAAACAACATATACAATAGGTGCACACAGGTACAATAGGCACGGATTGATCCGTCAATAAATGACAAAATAAATTCTGTTCGAAAAGGGCTGTACCCTTTTTGCATATTGCGCCTAGTTTGCCGCTGTGCCTAAATTTTCTGCACGTTTTTCCTCCACGATAGGTATAAGATCAATATTACCGCATCCATTACGCAAATTAATTATTGACATTTCCGGAAAGCGCAAAGAATCACTGTAATTACTTGAGTCCTTTCATCCAAGTGTATCTTCCATACATCTACCGTAGGTCTCTATCGTTGTCGGTTTTTGTTTACCACCTCCGTTTGATGTACGATGTCGCTTATCCAATAATGATAATACTGTGGGGCGTGCTTTGTTTACTTGGAGGAGGGTTGTGATCGTAACATTACCGTACTTTCTATAGAGATCTAAAGAAACAGCAACGAATTCGTTTTAGTACGTGAACGCGTGAAGTTTCACAAACCTTCATAATGGTTCACCAAACTTCGGTATCCGTACAGCTACATACGTACATACATAGAGCTCTCACGTGGTAGCTAGCCACCGCCTATGCGTTACAGGTATGCAGCGCGAAATAAAATAAAAACTGGATAAATGCGAGTCGACTCGCACACGAAGGGTTCCGTACCATCGCACAAAATACTTTCGCAAAAGAAACAATAGAAACCCTAAACAACAGATTTTTTTTTTGATGGATTGAAAACAATCAACAAGCTAATATAACGCGGTCAGGTCACCCATACAATATATACGAGTATATGATGGATAGATTGTTAAGGTCGAGCAAAGAACACTGTAAAATCATGTTTTTTTGTATATACTGTTAATTTTAGTATTTATTTTATTTTATTATTAGTTGTTAGAGCGGAAAATGATAATATGAATATATTCATCATCTGTGAAATTTGCGTCTGTCTACCTTTGTACGATTAATGACAGACAGTGGAGGTATAATGCGGACTCATGTGCTTTCTATATTTTGTTCTGCAGTTTCCTGTTCTTTCTGGATACCGTACTGCAGTATTCGACTTCTGTAATAGTTAGTACAGTCGTTAGTATTAGGGTCCCAACCCTTTGGGCACGAAACTGTACAAGGACCTGCGCAAAATTGCCAGGTCTGGTTCCGATAAATCACATATGGTAAAATATTAAAATATCTGCAAAACTAGCGAATATAACAAAATCAATCTTTTAGTCCCGTCTCATCCAGCCTATACCCTCCCCAGTCAGCTAATGCAGATTTCAATAAAACATCATCTCACATCCGTAGTCGTTTTAGTGTGAACGCGCGCACAGATTACCAAACTTCGTTCTTAGTAGGATTGTTAATAGATACATACTATAAATCCTCGTGCAAAAGCTACTTCTATGCGTACATATGTGACCGACGATAGGTAGTAAGCAAAAAAATAACGATCGCGATTGCTATACATCACACATCACACATCCGCTATGACATCCGCTATGACATCTATGATAAAATATGAAAGATTGAAGGTACTAGCGAATATACCAATATCAATCTTTTAGTCTCGTCTCGTCCAACCTATACCCACCCGACCAGCTAAGCCAGATTTCAATAGAGTGTAATCTCGCCCTAATGAATCTCCGATCCGGATTACGAAGGCCATTATGGCTGAGCGCAAACGAGCGGTTTACAAAAACTTTGATTAGTGGACTGCATGCGTTTGGGGGATCATCAATTATTGCGTACGAGAGGGCTATCTGATTATGATTAGGCACAGTTTCGTTCATAAAAAAGGTATTCAATTACAAAGAAAAGTTAACATGAAACAAATTTACCAGTAATATCAGTAAGTACCATGATTTCAGTTAACGCGTTTACTATATAAGCTCTTGTTCACACACGTTTTTTTCGCCGTGAAAATCTCCGCTTAATTCGCCGTGTGAAGGCACGGTTGTCAGTATTGTATGGATCACTATGGAAGCTTGCTGACGGCACCGTGCCAACACACGGCGAATTAAACGTGGATTTTCACGGCGAAAAAATCTAAATGATAGACAAAAGTCACCAACATTATTAAGCTGGCTCTACATTTCCTTAAACGCATTTCATCGTAGGTTAGTTTTCTTTGTCTTTCCCTTAATTTTAAGAACTAAGATGATGAGATAATTTGAGATAATACGGCCGCAAAATAAATCCAGCAGAATGGCCTAGGTGATCTTATACGTGTCCGATTCCGTCCAATAAATCGCAAAGGGCGCACGACACTAGGCTAATCCCATTGGCGGCATTAGATCGGCTTTGCGCGGACAGATCGCAAGCGCCGAAATTACCTAGCAATTGGTAGCCAAGCCGAATCGCACATCGGAAAAAGAGAGTCAGCTGGTGAAATTTTACTAGCTTATAGACTAGAAGGTAGGAGAAGAAGAGTAACCAATCATAAGGTGCAGGCTTAGCGGCTAAGGCGAAACCTGTGAAATTGTAGAACATGGTGATACGTGCTCCATCATGTCAGAGTTTTTTACATTTTGTAAGACCTAGTACCAGTGAGCGCAGACCACAAATTATCAATTGATTGGAAGTCGTCAAAAATGAGGTAACTAAAGAGCAATCAGCTATGCACGTGGGCTTAGTCTAAATCGACTGCAGACACTTTTATTGGGCGGCGGCGAGTCGGATAAATCCCGCTGACCCGCGCCCGTCGATCCCGGCCTTCGTTTTATCCCGGACCGGCTTAATCCCGGATTTGACGTCGCTTAATCCGCACCCGTGTTGGATATCGCGTCGACACAGCCCTCGCCCGCACTCTTGTTCATATTGATTTCGGATTTCACGGCACACCTCTGTAAAAGCACGTAAACAAAGCATCGGAACCTTTCACGGATTATTTCCGCGATGACATTATAGTAAATTAATATAGCCTTTGATGAAATAATTCAATTGAGACAAAAGTAATCCGTAACTATCACGTGGGATTACTCACTGCCTCGCTCGGATATTTGAGCTCAATGATATAAAATTGTATGCAAAAAATGAGGAGATTAATTTGTGTTTTCATTGGGTGGTGCGTTATGCGAAAAATTGAGCGGTCGGGAAGCAAATGAAAATGATCGCTTCGTATAATTTTATTCTCGTGGATTGTCGTTCGCAAAATGAACTACTTACCAACCACGTAAAGCATTATTATTCCTACTGAAATTGCGTTATTGCTGTAAAAATAAAGGACTGCCCAAATATACCATTTTGCGCACATTTGAGCTTGAGGATTTAGTCAGCACATAATTTTGGGAAACACGTACTTAACGTACGTTTTACATAATAATTATGGTTTGCCCGCGTTTATTAATCAGCATTTCATGGTGAATTAAATGTCTCTTTCCTATTTTGACGAGGAATATAGTTAGAAGTGCATTTGGTGCGCGCGGTAAAATTAATTACTAAATCGAGTCTGTCTGCCTCGAAAAGCGATCATTTCAAAGCCTACATTCACATTATTACGGTTTGAGGTTTATCCTCCACTTTTAAGGATTCTGTCTCCTCTATTAATGCAAATATGTACCTCATACAAACAAAAATTTACGAAAAAAGCCATAAGCATCTACATGTATTTAGCTGAAATGATATGTCATTTTAATTTTGGTTATTATTTAAAATGAGAAGCTCAACACGTTTTATATTTTTTATTAGTCTCAAAAACCAGATTCGATCCAACGTACGTGTAGGTAGCTGATCTCAAATTATTTTATTAAATAATTTACGATGTTCGTACCTACGTACGTGTAGATAGCTGATCTCAAATTATTTTATTAAATAATTTACAATGTTCGTACCTACGTACGTGTAGGTAGCAGATCTCAAATTATTTTATTAAATAATTTACAATGTTCGTACCTACGTACGTGTTGGTACGAACCTGATCTCAAATTATTTTATTAAATAACTTACGATGTTCGTGCCTACGTACGTGTAGGTAACTGATCTCAAATTATTTTATTAAATAATTTACAATATTCGTACCTACGTACGTGTAGGTAGCTGATCTCAAATTATTTTATTAAATAATTTACAATGTTCGTACCTACGTACGTGTAGGTAGCTGATCTCAAATTATTTTATTAAATAATTTACAATGTTCGTACCTACGTACGTGTTGGTACGAACCTGATCTCAAATTAAGGCAAGTCTACAATAGCATTAGCAAGTGACAACAACCTTTTACCTGAAAAGTTGCCAACTAATAGAGCGCGCCTAAACTGAATTCCGTTGAAGCCTACCCGGGGATATTGGATTAGAAACAATTTTGTATGAACTTTCCCTACCGAGCTGAGTGTGTAATTGCTTTATTTGACTTCTGTAGGGTACCGTCACAATAATCCTTTGTGATGTGGCTAATGGAGAAGATATTTTAGTAAAAGGTGATTAGGAGTACCTGGTTCCACGCTAAAGTAAATTTTTGCGCGGTTAACTAGACCAATTATTAAAAAATAAGCTTTATACTTCGTGTTCGTATAATACTTTCCAGTATTAAACCGCGTATCGCAATCTAAATTAGTGTTTTTATAGTTGACTGAAAACGAATAAGTAAGGAGATAGAGGGAGGTAATGTAGTCCGCTTAGGTATTGGATCAATATACTGTTCTTTCTCATCATAATTTTTGGTTTAATTTACGGTTTTAATATGTTGGAAGTCAGATAAAGCAAAATAGTTTCGTAGATAATAACAGTTTTTGGAACGAATCTACCAAAAACATTTCCCTAAAATAAGAATCAAACTCAATGAATTCCCAAATTCATATGGATTATCAAATACGCATTAACAGCCCATTTAATGAATTGAACAGCTAAAGCTTAACGCGAGCACTAATACACTATTCTCAATCAATGACGGTCAGAATGGACCAAATAATCGGGACGCAGTTAATGAACGCATTTGAAAAGTTAAAAGCCTATTCGGAAGCGGATACACTGAAACTTAAGCGGAAGCGGATGACAAACTTCCTATAGAAATAGCAGACCTCTCGTTTTCGTAAATATTTTTTGTACAAAAGCTCACGGGTTTGAGTCCAAGGTACACAGATATAAGTAGAGTATGATGTGATGCAGCAAGCAGCAGTCGAAAAAATAACTTTTTTTTCGAATGTTCGATTATTGCTGTTATTATTATTATAGTGCGTAAGCCCTCACACTGGGTGTAATTTATAAGAAATCAAATAATATCTCAAAAATGTTTCGACTTTGACGGGACTTGAAGCAGCATCCTTCCTTCACTTCGATCAATGATCGAAGTTCCCTCAGTACGGGAAATTTTTGGGTTATTATTTGATTTCTTATAATGCTGTTGACCGCAGATGGCCGTGACAGCCGGACTTTTGGCGGGCGCAGAGGGCGCCTCGCCGGTAAAATTAGGTTAAGGCAACACGCACAAGGGCCACCACTAGGTGCGAACCTCGGCTTGGGCTGTTGCCAGACGCTAGAATAGGAAATGGAGGTTTCGCATAGGTGCATGAATGTACCTAAGGGCGGAAGCGGGGATTCCTTCGATCCCGCATCCGATCGGTCGGTTATGGGTTGGGTGTGTAGTGTGCGGAAGCGAATCGGGACTGGTTGCCGTCACCTCCGGGTAAGCGGCGGTGATTGGGTCACCGAGAACGTGTCTTGGTCTTCGGAGGAGAGACGACAAAATAACATGATGATTCCCTATGATTTAAAAGGCATTTCTTCATGTTTTTGTTTTGCCACCGTGTAGGAAGATAGTCCTCGCGTGAGAGTCTGTCACTGACATCAAAGCACAAAACACTATACAATAGGTATACTATTTAATAGAAGTTGTAAAAGTTATACCGAAACTTCGGTGTACTTATAATATTTTAATAGAAGTCGCGGAAAGTATTCGCGAGTCACAATGACGTAGGCTTGAAGCCCACTAGGCCGCGGACACAGCGCCTAATTAACCAGTAATACCTAGTGTGGATGGGACTTAACGGCATTATCGTCTAAATTGTCCTAATGTTGGTTGCGGGTGTGGACGCCCATTAGTGGTGTCGATTCGACTGCCTATTTAATTCTAACTTTATGAGGACTTAATTATTGTGATTTTACTGTAATGCGATTTTAGGATGCTGCTTGCGTGCAATAATATTCTACGACTTTTATTAATATCTCGATATTTACTAAGAGAAAACCAAGAACGGGTCTTTTTAAATATGAATTTAGAGTTGTATGAATTTAGGTTTATTTTCTGGCACGCGTTGACAGACTAAGTCTTGTTTTGTTGTCTTTTGTCTCAGATTCCGTTTAACAGAGGTGAACAACTGGGCCGATCTTGAATTCTGTGTCAAGTCCCTCAGAAAAGGCGGCCCTTTTTGGACTGACCCTCTTTACGCCATTATGCAACAAAAAATGGTCACGCTGGTAAACTGCATTTCAAAAAGTAGACAATACAGCTGCGGCAGATATTGAGGTGGTGAGATAAATCGCAACCCGTTTCAACTATGTTTAAAAATATGTCCTAGTACATCTACATTCTATCAAACAACCCAATTTATCAGGCTCGCCTAGGGATATTTTGTTTTGTTTTACGAGTATAGTAGGTATTATAAGAACCTGTATGCGTGTGTGTGTGTCTCGAGCGGGCAAAGCCGGCCTAATCCACCGATCCACCGGCCGCAAGACGCCGCTTGTTGCTCGCTAGGGCTTCGCACTATAAACTATTGGAATTTCATAAATACCATACAGAAACCAAAATGTGTCTATTGACACATTACCGAACATTATTATGTTCGGTAAGTTTAGTTTTTTAACCGATTACTAAAAAGGTTCTATGTTCGGCTGGATCTTTTTTATGTATGTTCGTTGATTTCTTTGTCATTTATGGACCGATTTGAATGATTATTTTGCTGTTCTATAGAGGTGATTTCGAGGTCCCATAAAATTTGATTTTCGGGGGATTAGTAAATACTAATCCCTCGAAAACTTATAAAACTGTATAAACCTAAGGGATCCGAAGTCGGTTTTTAGTTTTATCAAAACAATCATTTTATATGACGTGTTTGTTGAAGTAAATTTTTACACAAATTATTATCTGAGCTGCGCTTTCGTAGACGATTCGTAGAGGGCTACGCTTCGTAGACAAATTCTTATATAACGAACATTTCATGCTTCTACCGGTTACATCTCCGATTGTTATACAAAAATGAACATTTATTTAGTCTATCATATATTTAGTGTTTCACAGTATTGTTCGAGGAGTTAATAAAGCGCAGGTAATCAAAGTCGAAACAATCACAACAAGAAACAATGTACACCTTAACGTCCCAGACGGCAAGGCAGCTTCCTAAACCACCTCGGGATTTAGCAAACCATCGGACGCACATCGCAGATTAATTATTTATGTTCGGCCCTGCTGCCCGAGGGAAGGTTTAGCTCCCAGACGCTCGATTCCTCTCTCATGCAAACTACTCGTCTTAACGCAAAATTGACGCGCAAAATTTATTAATAACATTGGTTTCTCCGCCTCTAATATTAAGGTTGATTTTCGTTCGTGTGAATTATTTAAAGGTCCTTTGTCTTCATTGTCCGGCGTAAAGATCTGGGGGCTTGCGATGACCACCTTGTCATGGCGAGCTTTGTTGTAAATCTACGTTGCATCTTTGCTTGGCGTAATCGCTTAAGCCTGGCTTAGGCTGCTGCTAAATTAATACCTATAAATTCTATTTCTGTTTGAGCTTCTTGTTTTGTCCAACGTTTATTTGGATGTATTATTTAATTTGATCCCTGAGGATTAGTGTCTTTAAACGAATGATCGAACCTAATGCATTTGTTTTTTTTTGTTGCAAAACTAGATATTTCGTTAGTCCAAGTATTTAATGTTTTTAAAAGAGGCTGCCTTTTTTTGTATCTACACTGAAGAATATCTTCGAATGTGGTCATAACCAAACTGTCTACAAAAATAATTTCTGAATACGCGTAATGTACACGTCAGTTTTAATCCTTAAGGCGAAGCAAAGCATGTTATATGTAGAAACCTTCTTAACCTAACAGGATTATCTTGTGAGGTAGGCATTCACGGTCGGATCACGCTTGCCTTAAGACACAGATTTTATTACACAAATAAGATTAATATGAGTACTTAAAAGTGCGTAGGTAAAGCATAAATATTTTGTTAGATATCCAACTCACATGTAGCTTTAAACAAATCTTATAACATCCAGTTGGAAATAAGAGATTTAGATTTGGTATTGTTATTTCGGGCAACATTTTATTTATTTCGCAAAATAGTTGGCTCCTTCAAGGAATATGTCTTGAACTTGTGCTGATAAAGACTACAATGTGTCCCTAATTCATAAAGACGGCGTTCATTACACAAAACGGTTCACATCACCCAAGTTCCATTTAAACCAAACGAAGGATCCGTTTCAGCAATAGAAAATACCTACATTCCTCCGTGCCTACATCTTAGACGTTTCCACGATGTCAAGAGGACAAAGACCTTAAGACACGAGCACACGAGCCGAAAACACATTTAAATCGGAATATCAAGCGCCCTCAAAAAGGCTATTTGTAAACAATCGCACCTCCCGGCGTAAACTGACAAACGATAGCGTCTAACCACTCTAACCAGCTTTGAACTTCTTTGACGCGTCGTCGATAAGCGTGACGGCAGTATTGTGCTGTGTACGCCGATCTTTACAATGGTTCGTTTTGCAAGTTTTCACCCAGTCGCGTTCGCTGGAAGTGGGTAAATGTGTTAGCGATTGACGATGGGACAAAAGAACTTTGATACGTGTACGAGCTTTGTTCCTCCAGTGAGATAATGATGACGTTTCCTATGGAGATGTACGGCTTGTGGAAATAATTAGCTGTAGGGGTACGAAAAGGCAGGACAAGTGGCTGGATTTACGTGGAGGGAGTTTCTTAAGGTATTCTTGTGCATTGTGGAAGTTTATTTGGTGTTACCGTTATCGTTACTTGAATAACTGAAGTTTAAAATAGTAACGTTAAGTTTTGCTGATGGTTTTTTTATATCCTCGGACACTGCTATCTACGAGTATTATGACCCCATAATAAACAATTTTTACGTGATTTGTTATAAACATACACCGTTCAATATACCAACATAAATATTTTTGACAATCTCGGTAGCGCGGCGGGCCAAGGTCTGCCTGCGACGCGGAGGTTGCGGGTTCGATTCCCGATTCGGGACAAATGTTTGTACGATCTGGAAATTTTTTTTTTTGATGTTTTGGATGTTTTCTGTATATCATAAAAAAAATATCTATCTATGTAGGTAGTGTACTGTATTAAGTATGTATATCAACTATCTAGTACCCATGACACAAGCTCTGTTTAGCTTAGAGCTAGTTAATGCTCTGTGAAGTGCTTAGCATTATGTTGCCATGTTTTCTCACTGCTGGGCAAAGGCCTCCCCATAGCCTTTCAATTATCATTATCTCTAGCTGCAACATTTAGAAAACCTAAATGGGTACTTGCTCATAAGTAGCCCTTCGCATCACAGAATACACAATACTAATATAGGTACTTTACGTTACAAAGAGGGATGAACCGTGAACCGAGTTTCTTAATTAAAATATCAAACACGGCCTCTGACAGTTGTAACACTTGTTCTTCCATCATTATTGTTAGCGTTATCTTGTATCGTATTGTTGGATTCCGGTAGACGGAAATTGAGTTTTATATTAAGTTGTATAAGATTTGATTTCAATGTCTAATTTCGATAAGTTAACTTTAGATTAATACTAAAGAAAATAATCTGCTTGTTGTGTTGCATTGCACTACGCACTGAAATGTGAAATTTATAATATTTAGGTGGTTGGATACGTTTATTAATGCACCAAAACGACTGAACGGATTGAATATATAATTAAACTACTTGTGTCGTGTCAAAATTGATCCAGCTGTTTCGGAGATAAGCCGGAATAAGCAAACAGACAGACCAAATATTTCAAATTGTCTTCGTGTTGTTTTGTCATCATTACTAACAAACACTTCAATTTTATTTGTGTGGTACTATAGAGTATAGATATACTAGTTGACCGGAAGTTCCATCTACCAAGGACTTTTATTCCTGAATATCGTACACAAAATTATCGATTATTTATCGGATATTTACCGCGTACCTTTTGTTATTATTAAATTGCAAAACTTTAAAAAGTTTTATCGTACACAAAACCGCAGGCACAAGCTAGTAAACCATATTTCTAAAACCAGACCCAATTCGCTTAACCGGAAGTAAAATCTGAGTATAATAAAGGTGTTGAGGCTTTAGACAGGCTTTAGACAGGCTTTAGACAGGGCTTTAGCCCAGGCAAAGTCCTAGAGTCATGTTACGTCCTAGACTAGACAGTTGGTACGTTGCTAAGCTTTTATATCTTGACTAGGTAGTAACATTATTACTAACTTCTGATCGCGGCTTCACTCGTTCTATTTCATTATAAAAATGAGCTATATGTTACGCAGGTCTGTCTATAAGTGTGCAAAATTAAGTTTGATTCGTTCTGTAGTTAGGCGTTGTCTCGGACACACGTTTCACAACTTCACAAACTTTGGTCTTTAAATATATATTTTTTTTTACAATTAATATTATTTTCATTGGGATCAGCTTACAAGTTGAAATCTGTATAAAACTAACTATACCCACTGTTTTATTTAACACATAGAAAATTACAATAACAGAATATTAGTAGTATCTGACAGTCGGTAAACACCGCTACATTTGTTATTTGGTAATGGTAAAGTTACAATTAGGCTGGTTTACCTCCGAATACTCAAACGCAACTCAGATTTAAGCGCGTCTCAAGTGACGAATTTTTGACAGTTTTCAATGAAAATCTGTCTAAAATTCGTCACTTGAGGCGCGCTTAAATTTGAGTTGCGCTTGAGTATTTGGACGTTAGCCACTTTTGAGCAAAGGGGGCAAAGATACTAAAAGAAGACGCCACGATCACGTCTCGTTGCTAACGTCAAATAGACTCACCCCTCAGATATTTTAAATGACTTGATTTATGTCGCAAGTGAAAACCAAACCTAAATCTGTCAAACATCCGCTTGTTATTGTCAAAGGTGTTTTAAAACAAACCCTCTTGCAAGGTTTCTATTTAATTTCAAATAATCTGGGTTGTTTATTTTATGATAGAGTCACGAATTCTAAATATTTTTGGCAAACCTCATCCAGAACATGCGTAAAGATACACATTAATTATTTGTGTAGGCAAATGAAGTAGGTAAGTATGCATAAACTGATTGTTTTCGTCATAGGTCACATTCGTAGAAGGCATTTTTTTTGTAAAGTTAATGACTTGACTTACATCTGCATAGGTTCAGTTTTGTAGTAATGCAGTGTGCATTGAACACGGTAGAATTATAAGGAGAATCAGACCGTCTGCTAAAACTTTCGGGTAAGTAAGGGGATTACCTATCAGACTGCGTTAGCTACCTTTTGTTGGTAACTATGTTTGTTTAAGTATGATCTAAAAAGGTATAGAATAAAGGAAGGAAATTTGATTTTGAATTGCTATGCTTTTAGACATAATAACTAAGTGTATATAGTAAAAATATGTTAAAATTGTGCATTCAAATGATTATTAGTATTAAAATTTGGTAACTGAGCTTTATTTTGGTGGTCCAAATAAAGCACAGTTAACGGTCTGAAATAAATTTTATTATTATTATTACCATTTTACCATTTTTGTTATTATTATTTTTATTTATTTATAATACGTCAAATTTTTTAATCAAACCCGTCATGAATTCCAAATAACAATAACATTTTATTATAAGTATTATTTAGCGGAGGTTTATCTCGTTATTTACCTATTTTTCCCGACGTTTCAACACGTTTACGCACTGTCGTGGTCACGGGATGACTTTTCTATGCCTGTTTATTTTTAATATCATTGTAGGGTTAACCTGTAACCGAGATTTTGTAGGTACCATTTAATTTAATGTAATGTGCCGTATCTAATAAATTATTATATCGTTGGATACTTTATATATGCGAAAGCTTGGACGTTTGGATGTTAAAAGGTTTGTTGCCTCTTCACACGAAAACCTTCGTCGATCGGGCTGTATGTAGAGGTAGTTTTAGGCCTGGGTTAATTTAAAAAAAAGGTTACATTTATCCCGAAGGAACGCGTAAATAAATAGAGTTACAAATTGAATGTCACATAGTAAGCCTATAGTTATTGGATTCGCGTGCGTGTATTCGTGAGCGATGATCTATTTAGATCGGATAAGGCTGGCGTGTCGGATGCTGAAACCTCGCAACTACAACATGCCACCGCATCCTGCTGTTTATTATCACTTATTACGATAATATCGCAATATGGTGAAAATATTATAAACATCACCTAGTGATAATAGAATACCTTGTTCGATATATGTATACTGATGCGCTGCGCCAGATGCTCACCAGCTCTCGGATATCTTGCCATACAGCTTCCGACTGGTATTGATATGGATCAGTTCAGCTACCAGTAGATTGTATGCAACAGTCTGCAGTTAGCTCAATTGTTTCAATTGTAAGTTACCTCTAATTTGAATTAAACATTGGTTGTCTCTAAAATTTAATATTTGGCTGAGATAATAACGCTTACCACAAATAGGTAGATTCTCGATATATTTCAATGGGGTAGATGGTAAATGTCTGTTAGAGAGAAAATCGATCAAATCAGAATTAATTATTTGTTTATGAAAAAACTATAATACAAAGACGAAACAAGCATAAAGAAAATCACAGTTGTTGGAAAAGTAAAAATCAATACCGGCTAATCCGCAAAGACTGGTAAGTTAGTACTTACTCAGTTCTAGTTTCTAAACTAAGTTAAACCATCATTAGTACAACATAAAACAACAATTACAAAGAGCCGAGACTCAGCTTAGATCGAGAGCTCTCCAAGATCGGAGGGTGGTAAGTCATGTGAGTGTTTTAAAACTTTCTACTCACAGGAATTAGGGGGTCGATGGGGGTTGAAAATTGTTTGGAGTTAAGATTTTGTTTTGATTTGTTTTAAAATGCTCGCTCTTTTAAAATTTTTCTTTTAAACTTCTATGATTTGAAAATTGGAGTGGCTGCATTTCCATCAAAATATCGCCTAGATTGGGACTTATTTAAGGGGACTTAGTAGAAAAAAAGCCTTAAACTACAAAAGCATATGATCTTGGAATCGAAAACCGTTGGAATTTTCGTGTGACGTTGCCCATAGATGCGTTTTCGTGAGACGTTGGGAATCTATATATGTATATAAAAGAAAGTCGTGTTAGTTACACTATTTATAACTCAAGAACGGCTGAACGGATCTCGGTGAAATTTGTCAGCGAGGTAGATGGTATCCCGAGCCGGATATAACTTATAAAACTGGATTTGCCAAAATAGTGATTAATCTAAGAGCCTCCTACACAAAATAGAATATTCTAACAAAATTCTATTACGCTGTAGATAGCAATGTATAATTAATATTGGAGTCCACTAGTTTCATAACCGAGGATTAGTTGACCGAAAGACCGGCCCGCCGCCGGTCGGTCGACTAAACCTCAAGTAATCCAGGCTGTATATTAAAACCATAGGTGCTAACCTAAAACTACCTTCGACCGGTTATACAGGGTGCTTGTAATAAAGTTCCTCAAATATTAGAGATGATCACACCATGTTATTAGTAGGTACCTATTTTAGCAGCCTACGTTGGTAACGTGAAGCACTCACTATCTAGTAGGTACATAGTTCCGTGTCTGCACGATAGAGCCGCTGCGCTGAAACAAATCCCATACAAAAATGAGACGTTACGTTGACGTATTTATACCAGCGTCAAACTGACCTCAGGGCTCTGGTCTTGTGATTTTGTCAGCAATCGACGTTTTCAAAAGTATATCTTTCCACTCAGCCAACCTCTACGTCAGATAATTGAATTGAACACCATGTATAAAACCGCCGCGCCGGTGTGATATATTTTATGCGAAGCTATCGCATAATATATATCACCCGGAATACCTTGATAGCAAAAACTATTGAAAGTTACTTAGGAGATTACACTTCAGGAAACCCCAGCTATTTTAAAGGTAACACACAACTAACCTGCTAGTATTAAAAGATTATACTCCAAGTTCACAGTTTTACTCCTTTGTTACGGTTTGGTTTTAAACTAGGATTGTTTATGTAAATGGTAGCTTTTAGGCTAGCTTGCAGTTTGTTGTGTAAAACGAATGAATCGACGCAGCTTTTGAAAATTAAAGCTGACTATCCAGCGTCCGCAAAACGTTGTTTTCACCAGAGTTTGTTGCGCATCCACTATAGATGCTTTTAAACGGACCGGAAAAATGAGCGTTGAGGCAGCAAAAACTATTTAATATCAAGACAAAGGCACTGCCGACGTGAAGCAAGGATTAATTATTATTTTAACGTTTCAGTCGGTTTTTTGCCGCGTCCGTGAGCAAGTCAAAAGCATTGCTTCTCGCTTGAAAAGTTGTTAAATAATTAAGACGCCTCCTTAACGACAGCGTTTCGACGTGAAAGCGTAAGGTTTTTAAGAAGCTAGGAAAAAGATTTTCCATTACAGTTTTTGCTGCGTCGCCTTTGAAAGAATGGAGGCTTTGGTCCATCTTCCTGAAATAAAAATAAACATAAACTTATATCAGTTCCCTTAAAATAACTACACCTTAACTATAAAACGAATCTAATACAGCTTTATTTGTATCAGATAATATTGTTCAGTTTCATAACATCATGACTCAACTCTATTTCTCGGAAGAGCGTGGCTCGACCCAGACATTGCTTAGGTCCTAATTTATCAATAAGTATTAGCGTATTTACCAAGATTCTTACTATATAAAACGAATCACCATCATCATCAGTCTATATTAGTCCACTGCTGGTTATAGGCCTATAACCCCCCCATCAAACAAATGCCTCGTTCCAAATAGTCTTTGCCTTTCCTCTTTACTAAAAGAATTTCCATTGCTGCAGGTAAAACCCTGCCAGTCCATTGCGTGGTGGAAGCTGTATCCTCATTAGAGGAAGGTACCTGGAGACGCCGAGCTGTGGTGGAGACTGACAGCTACGTCATCATTCCTGCAGCTACGGCATTCCATGAGCTCGTGCCAGCAGCTATGATGCGGCTTGGGTACCCTCATGAGCTGGCTTCTTCTGCGAAAGGTAACGGGTTTAAAATCTTTGCTATGTATGATACAATTTTAATGCTACCTGTATCAGAAAAACAAAAATAATATTGTACATTGCTACGTCTGGACTAACGCAGATGACCAAAGGTTAATCAACTATCGGAAGAAAAACACTGCCTAACATGACCTTCCCAAATAAAGTTACATTCATCGCTCAATCACTTTATTGAGTTTGTAACGAATTACCAGGAACACAGTACTAAAAATTTTAAAACTGCGATGTAAAATCTCAACCTTCTATTTGTCCACAGGCTCGGTAGTAATTAACAACTGGAAGCCACTCACCTTCGACCGAATCTCCGATGGTCCTCTGGCCACTGTGGGTGAAGTCCTCGGCGAGTTGACCACAGTGGCGACGCTGCGGATCCAGCTGCTGAGGCCTAGGCCTACGCCCCTCCAGGACATCAAGGACAAACTGCTCAGGCTGCTGTTGATCCAAAGCCGTCCCTTGTTGATGTCGACAGGATGCCCGTTAGATGAGGTAAGATCTTTACTTTTCTAAATAATGCTGTACAATTCACACCGCATCATCTAACCTCAAACTCAGGAGAGGTAATGTTTCTAGCGCCTAACAATGTAAATCAATTTTCATCGCATTCTTATAACTGGACGTAATTATACTTGACCGAGCTATAATTATTTTATTAATTATTGGATTGGTATTGATATGGATCAGTTGAGCTACCTGTAGATTGTTTGCAACAGTCTGCAGTTAGCTTAATTGTTTCAATTGTAAATATTAGTTCTAATTTTTTTTTTTAATCTTTATTGACAAAGAAAATTACAATTCAATAATAAAAACAAATTAGAACTAGTATTTACAGTTGAAACAATTAAGCTAACTGCAGACTGTTACAAACAATCTACAGGTAGCTCAACTGATCCATATCAAAACCAGTCGGAAGCATCCCTAAGACGCTGGCTGCATTGCCCCGCTGTATGGCAATGTTGATGTGCTGCGCCAGATACCCGCCCGCTCTCGGGTAGTTAGTTATAGTTCTAATTTGTTTTTATTATTGAATAGTAATTTTCTTTGTCAATAAAGAGTTTTATTCAGTTCAGAGATTAGGGCATAGAACAGGAAGGGGGTATGTAAACGAATCCACAACATGTCCAAAAACATTTGTCAAACCGTATTACTTAGGGCATCATAACCGACACAAAGCGCGCACGGTAGAGCGCACTGAACCACATTGTGTCCTGTTCTTTAATGCCCAATTGTAGTCACCCCCACCTGTTCCAACCCCGCACTAAAACCTTTACCCCTTGTTACCGTGAATCTCATTGTTTTCCATATTTTAAGTCCACCATTGAAACCGTGGATCCGCCCTCAATGTATTGTTTAGGCGGAAATTGATTTAATTGGTGTTATGGATTTGAATATTGAACTCTCTTTGTGCTTTGTCTTTTTATTGGTCTACGAGATGATACCTAGTATTTTGGGATCGGGCAATCACATCAAAATATCCTCTGTTATTTGTATAATTCGATGTCCGTTTGCATATTCTGTATTAAATAAGACTGAATTTCCATACAATTTCGTGTAAATTGTAAGCGGTTCCATGTTAAATTATTATCAGGTTGATCATGATCAGACAAAATAAACCGATTTCCATTCTCGATAATAATTCAATAGTCTCTAGATAATCAGAATGCTCAATCAATCTACCTGGTCGTGATTTCGCAAATTGCAATTTTTCAATGAGCTTAAAACTTTAACAGCTTGTTGAACGAGAAGTTAATATAAATGAAAAATATGTCTACGTACTACAGTGCAGGCAGCGTATGTAGTTTTTATTGGATTGTTACAAAACGACGTCACTTATTTTGTAGGGCGAGCTTTTTTGGGACTAGAGTTTTAATTTTAATTTAAATTTATACTTTCTTTATTCAGGACAAAAAACAATTGTACAATGCAGACTTATTCAATCAATCAATCATTTATTTGCAAGAATACATAATTATTTTACAATGTCAGGTCTTATAACTATATTAGTAACTATATTCAGCCTGCATGCAGGCGTGCAAATATTGTGTGAGTCATATTATTATTAAAAGTACTAGTCATTTATATTACGAATCATATTCTAGAGATTCGTATATTATATAATGTACTTATCCTATGTGTTTCTAAATGTACAACCAATCACATTACCCATAGATTACAGAGTTATTGAGTTTGAAAACATACATAATGTAAATTAGAGGCACAAAAATCTTTTCGCAAGCCAACATCAAAAATGTCTTTTTGTACGTTCCTGTACATAAAACGACTGAGCCGCGATGGAGACAGATTATCAAACTCGCTAAGTAGCATTTCGTCAGTACTCGAGGTCTTTATAATTGCGAGGTTACTCGTAAGTCCCTACTAATAGGGATCATCACTCGAGAGAAGAATTAAGGAAGCATTTGTTTTGATGTTCGCGGGTGCTCAGCATCTTATAATGTAAATTCTCATGTCTTAGTCTCGAGTGAGCATTTTGTTCGTATTATGATTTTGTCTTGTTTGTTTCTTTCCCTAATCAACAAAGCTTAGTACGGTATTTTGATGTTCAGATAAAAAAAATTAATAATTATTTATCTTTATCTACAAAAGTAAATTTCATCTACACACACGTTTGTTGATAACTAATCTTTGGTTTGTAGTAATTTTAGCATTATCAATTAATGCATTATCAAGATTGCCAATATTCCAATATTTTATCGTTAAAAGGCATTCGCGTAAAACGCTTAAATAGGTAGATGAAGTCTAAATAGCTTGCGATACTATGTACATAGCAACATAGAGCAATTTGTCGACGCGATGAGCACCTGCCTACACGCAAGATCTCCATACATAATAAATTTAATTGAATCTCCGTCTCATCCGCACCTCGCAAGGCCTTATTATATTTTCTAAATATCCGCCTTGTGTCGAACGGGTTACGTCACACCGCCCCCCTCGTCTTATGCCTCCGCGAAAGAGGGTTAAAAGGAGTTTTAGATGTACGAACGCTTTTGATCTTATTAATACCATAAAATAATGCTTTATAATCTTATTAAACGCGAGGTTAGCGCTCGTTGCGCGCCCTCCGAGGCTTAACCGGAGTCGCGGTGCCGTTTCAATTTGGCGCTTCCAGTGACACAGTTCAACGGAAATTCACTCTCGATTACAACTTTCCAGAATCGAAGACGAAGTTACCGCAAATGAACCAAAGGAACTTCGGAAAGGAGATAATCAAACACCTCGAACAGCAAAGTTGTAGCTAAACGGCAGATGAACTCGGTTCTATGATATTACGGCAATTTATCTCACGCCAATTTGTGCCACTTCAGTTCCAACTCGTAACAAACTTTCAGATCGAGAAATATTTCAGACGATTTGATAAAATGTTTTGAGTGGCGCACGTCCAAGGATTAATTGTAAGCCATCAATTTAAATTCAAGACATCTTTCTGCTCTAATATCTCTCCTTTACTGTACCAAGGTAGCGCTTTAAAATTCAACATCTCAACTTAAGTGGCATATGTACTCAACATAATAATACTAGATAAGGCTAAGCCTGTGGTATTCAGATGTCTCCAGAGTGAGGCATATCAAGCAATGTTCGCAATCACATACCGAATTACGTACTTAGTCGGATTACACGTGACGCGAGTTATCACGCGCAGGCGCCAGCTCTCGTAAATCTTCCACGAAGCACAGACAATATCTGAAAACAAATATGGCCTCACTATTTAAAAATACAAAACAAAGAAGCGGATTAACGTATCACTCCGGGCTCGCTAATTCCCCTGACATGATTTATAGGTACCTACAATCTCAATGTGTTCTAATTAGGTTTGAATTTAACATCTGATTTAGCAACGAGCTAAGCAAACGGCTCTGACAAGTCGCTTGACGTCGTAATCGCTGGCATTGTTCTATGTAATCTAGTGACACGAGAGATCTACTTGCATAACTGTCAAGCTGGGTAAACTCCTCGACGGAGCATAATCTGACAGCTACTTTTATGATTGACTACTTGCAGTGCGATTAATTCATATCTAAATATTCATTTGTGTTATCGCGATATAAATAACTGGGAAATCCAAATAGACCTTAGGAATATTTTGAAGTCACACGGTCTGTTTACCGCTCTAATATCGGCAGATCGGCTAGGAGGGATTTTTAAATAGACGCGGAAGAGTTTTAGTGTAAGCACTTAGTGTATCGGCATCGTTGCCGGCGCCTAGTTGAGAGCAAAGTGGGTGGCTGCTAATTGGTAAGACGCCCTCCCCGCTCATTGTTTTAGAGCAGACCATGATTGAAGTTTCGGCGGCGCGAGGGAGTGTTGCGTTCTAACCAGCGCGCAAACACCTCCGTCTGAACCGGCCCGACCGCGCATGACACATGCATTAACAGCCAACCTAATATTTTCATAATCTAATGGCGATGTTCTGTGAAACAATGGTCGATGTTTATTCAAGAAATTATCTCTGTATCTGTTGCTGGTTAGACTGACCTATTTAAAACCTTCTAAAATTGTTTGCGGTGCCTTGTTTCTTTATTTACTTGGAGAAACTTTGACTGACTACGTTTCTATTGTTGCAGGTAACTCTCGCTCAGATATGTCGAGGGCAAGACCGGACGCCGGGGCCACATAACTTCCACGAGCCTTCGGAGGAGATGCGTCGGAAATTCGAGTCGTGGTGGAGCGCACAGGTGTCGCCTCGACCTCCACCCTTCAGTCCTCGTAGATACCCATCTCCCGGACCGAATATGAAAAACCGATCTCCTACCCTCAACTCAATGCCAGAGCACTTGCACCCAGCATTGCAGACAGTTCAAACTCAGTATCCTACACAGAAAACCAGAATGAGAACAAGCTTTGATCCGGAGCTGGAACTTCCAAAGCTGCAGCGTTGGTTTTCGGAGAATCAACACCCAAGCAGACAGCAAATCCAGCAATACGTTCGAGAATTAAACAATTTAGAATCAAGGCGTGGGAGAAAACCCCTCGATGTGAACAATGTGGTGTATTGGTTCAAGAATGCTAGGGCTGCTCAAAAACGTGCTGAACTTCGCAATATCGGAGGTCTTGGATGTCACTTAAATGGTTTCAACAGCAGAAGTCACAGTCCTACCAATGGCTCCATGATGGGGGGAAGCGACAGCTACAATCCTCATGACCACCACTCCATGAAAAGCCCTTTAGAGCTATCTGAAAGTCCTGGCAGATATCCGATGTCTGTGATGTCTGAGGATAATCTGTCAAATAACGGCTCTGATATGGAAGACGATGGAGTGGACTTGAACCCTGATGACAGGCCTGAAAGCCCTGAGGCGCCTCTCTCGTTGATCACGTCTAAGAAGAATAATAACGACTCTGAAGAGCCGAGACATGAATCGCCAAAACCTCCCGATATCATCAAGGTAAATTTGATCGGCACAATTTCATCTTTCCGTATTTTTACTCTAATCCATTTATCTAATCATCCAACTTCTTATATGTGTCTACATTTACTTCTAAATGCACTTCTGTGTCGTACAATATAAAATTTTATTTATTATTTTTTATTTTATTTATAAGCACATAAATAACATGTGTTTTTTTCCTACAGGTGCACGATATCAAAATGGAGCCGCGAGACTTAAGCAAGGCAGATCCCGCCCCTTCCCCGCAGCGCTCCCCAGCCAAGAACAGCGACAGCTCTCACAACAACAACACAAACAACAATGACGACGAGAACGGAGTGGCCGACGAACACGAGGCCTCTGATGACGATGTCATCCAAGAGAGGCACTACCACCAGAGCTCTCCACACATAGACCGCTTACCATTCCCTATGGTGCCAAACCATCCTATGTTCGGACATGGGATTATGTACATGAGTCAGTACATGAGCGGGTTCCCTGGTGTCAGTCCTTTACCTGGCGAAGGCGCCAGTGGACTGAATCTCGCTCTCGGTGGAGCGTCAGACGAGCGCCGCAAACGCAACCGCACATTCATAGATCCAGTATCCGAAGTACCTGTTCTAGAACAATGGTTCTCAATGAACACCCATCCTTCGCACAACCTGATTCTGAAGTACACAGAGGAGCTGAATCGAATGCCTTACAGGCAGAAGTTTCCGCGGCTGGAGTCGAAAAACGTGCAGTTCTGGTTCAAGAATAGAAGAGCAAAGTGTAAGCGATTGAAGATGTCCTTGTACGAACCTGCCTCTCCCGGGCATTACTCGCATCCTGGACATCATGGGCACGCCATGGTTGATAGAAAAATGGTTTAAACTTTCGGATTTGGTGTATCTCTAAGGATTTTGTGTTTGTAGCGTCCATCGGCTTTACACGGAAGGAAGACTGAAGTGAAATACGATATGGTGTGCAGTGCCATGTTAGTATTAAAGTGTGCCAAGGTGAGGTCATTATGACTGTAGGTCGATTAGGAATATAGGAATAAGACAAGCTGTTTCTAAATTTTTTAAATCTATTTCTAGTACATTGTTTGGCTGAAATGCTGAAAGCGTTCGCTATAAAAGGCGTTTTAAAATGCTTCCAAATATAATGAAGGAATTTGGTTGGTCAGTCGTAAATGTAAGTATCAATCCCTTGCTCGTATTATTCAAAGACATATTGACTCATGTAGGTTACTTTGTAGGTATTAAGGTATGCGACGTTATTAAGCATGATAAGTAGGATCTTCGTATCAAGTAGAGAAGCGATCACATCGTATTGTGTACATAGATGTACAAATAAGACGATATTATCAAAGGACACGAAACGTTTGTTTATGAATCTCAAATATTAAATAGTTTTATTGTATATAGACGCAAATTACTCGTTTTATTTATTAAATTACAGTAGCTGTATAAAATGGTTATTAGGAACGAATATTCTCATTGAAATTCCACTATTATTGGATATGATGTAGTGATTATGATATAATTTATAATTTATGTTATGGATGGTATTCAATGTTATTCTATTGTATAATTGTAACGATAGGCAATATTTTAGCGCGTTTTAGGAATTTAGGCTAAGTATAACTATTTGAGCTATCTACATCGATTTTTATAAGTAGTTAACGCACATTCCTTTTTATTTATTTCATATCGATTCCTCTGCTCATTGATAAACTATTGTAAAAAAATTACGCAATACCTTTCATACATATCGAAATGCATTAAGGAAATGCATCGAAATAAATAATTATGGAACGTATATTTAAAGTAGATACTTAGTCATTATGCATAACTATAATTCTGTAAGTACCTAGTTTCAGATAACAGATCATCTGTAATGTTATAATAACTTTGAGATTTGTTCATACATTGCGTAGTCTATCAAAGACACATTAAAATGTAGTCTACAGACCAGAGTCGGCGGGTTTGTGCGACATTTCAGTGTATGGATATTGGATATTGCAGGCAGCCGACGACGTGTTTTGTCAACTTGTCGGTGGCCTGCCGACTTTGTTATATAAAGTGTTTTTTTTAACTGCGACAGTACGGGGCCACCCATAACCATAGGAGATACAGGCGCAGTTTATTTTGCAGCGTCCTTTTTTGAGAAAACCATTTTAGCATGAAAAAAATTTTGATTTAGCGTGAGTAGCGCCTTAAAATGAATCAAATTGGGGAAAAAAAATTATGCCAATCGTCGTCCCTTGTAATGTAACATTTTAATATAGTAGGTAGTATCGGATGATAAAAATCTGAGCAGTGGGAGTTAGTCATATTTAATAAAATGTTTTCTCATACAATTTCTTAGTAATTTGGTACATAAAAGCTACTAAAACTATCGCAATAGATGTTCAATATGGCCCCCATAATGCTGTATGCAGGTACGGGCACGTTTTTAAACACTTTTAGTGGCCATTGACAACCATTGTATTGTATTGTATTTATTTATTCCTTATAGATACATTTGTACACTTGGAAAAGTCAATTTTGTTACATTTATGTTACAAAGTAAACACGAGTTAATATTAAATAAAAGTGGTACAAGCAAAGTACATAAATATACTAAGATTAGATAGGTATAACAGTAAGATCATCAGCAATAACCATGGGTAGTGAATCTTGTTGAGGTGAAAATGGACTGCGTTTTTTAATTCTTGAACGGTATTAGGGCAACTAAAGTGTTGCGCCATAAAAAAAAACCATTGGCGTCATGTCGGGTGAACGTGGTGTCCATTTAACCATATGCTCATATTACCACATGTGCCCATCCAACGGTCAGGAAAATGCTCATCTAAAAACCGTTTACTCGCTGTACTACCCACAAATAATAAAAAAATAATTAAATTAATAATGTTTAATATTAATTGTGTGTAATAATATATAGTATATATAATAATATAAATAATATAATATATATTATTATATATCTATATGAGGAGGTGCACCATCCTGTTGGTAGACCACATTACTCTACTACTAGAATCTATTATGATGTTTGTTGGAGGAATTTTGCTTTGTCCTGTTGTATGAGAATATATTTTATTAATTTTGACTAACTTCCGCTGCTCTGATTTTTTCATCTGATACGTTAAAATGACCCTTACAAGGGACTGAATCGATTAATATAATTATTTTTTTACCAATTTTTTTCATTTTATGGCGCTTGGCCAAAAATGTTTTAATGCCAAAATGTTTTTCACCAAAAAGGAGCTGATGTTTAAAAAGAAACTGCACCTGTATATCCTCTGGTTATGGATGCCCCCGTCCGTACTGTCCCAGTTAAAAAAAATACTCGTATACTCGTTAATGAGTACCTAAATAAATTAAATAAATAAATAACTAGTAATGAATAAACAGTTTAATAAACCACGTTTCAGTATTTACGCATTTATCGATCGAGGCTGTTTAAAACATTTCCATTATATCGATATTGTTTTATAGTTGTACACAACACTAGTATATATCTGATTGTTTTTATTGTTTCAATGTTAAGCTAGTTTTTGTGAAGCTGTGATGAATTTTCCAAATAATTGTAAATAAGTTAAAATAAGGTTTTTAACTACGTCACTAGGCTCACATGAACATCATTTACTGCTTAAGTAAATATTGGCTAAATGTTTATTCGATTCAATTATATAAACGAAATTTAATTGAATATAATATGAGAAAAAACACGTGTGTTATTTCATGATCCTGCAAAAAATATTTAGAGATCCATAATGTGCCAAAGTATAGGTACACAGGTATCTACGAAAATATGTCAGTTAGGTATTTAGGTAGGTAGGTTTTTCAAAATAACTTACGCAAGGAAAAGTCAGAATAACGGTGTCTATAATGTCTTCTTGGACGTTATTAAAACACCAAGGGCTCAAGGTAGAGCGGGAGTAATAGAACACTTTTTAAAATATAAGTTGTACGTAACAAAGGACAAAGGTTATTGTGTCAGTTACAGATAAACTTTTATTCTGTTACACGGCTAAATTCGCCGTTGTGTATGTCTTCTTGAACTCAGATCTAAAAGTATAACAGAACTTTTAAGGATTTTTGATAAGCTAACAGAGAGAAATCAGCCTTTACTGTAAACACGATAATAAGTTTAATTTCATTATATTATCGCGATTCAAAGCATGTGTCAATAGATAACTGCTGGACTAGACGGCGGAAGTCGACTGGGGACCCAAATCACCTGTCAAACTAAACTGCGAGTCTTGTAATCGACGCTGAATCTGCAGACATCTTTGTCGTGACTTCGATCACTGAGGTTTGGGAACTTGATGAGTTGGTACATAGCTAAATTCTCGTGATAGTTTCCTACCTTGCGAATAGAAAGAGATGAGACACAATTATTTCGTTCTTTCCTTCCCTCTCCCTCTTGCAGGTGTGGCCAAAGTTCGTAAAAGGCAAAACAGGCTTGCCTTTTAACGGTATGATACATTTTTATACATAATAATATTCGTTCTATTTGTATTACCTAATCGATAATTTGTAGAGCCGTATAAGAATAAAGATAAAGATTATTTATTGACGAAACTGTGTAGGTATAAAAAGCTCTTAAAAAATAAGGTGGTAACAACAGTTTGTCTATTAATTACAGACGTACAATATTTAACATAAATAACTAGGACATTAATTACAAATTAAAAAATTCTTTGATTTTATAAAAACATTTTTTTATGGAAATGGAGGATAAAGACGGATGGACGCTTCCGACTGGTATTGATATGGATCAGTTGAGCTACCTGTAGATTGTTTGCAACAGTCTGCAGTTAGCTTAATTGTCTCAATTGTAAATACTGGTTCTAATTAGCTTTTATTATTGAATTGTAATTTTCTTTATGAGCTACATACGGAGTTTTGTTATAAATTTATTAAATGGCAATTCTCTTATATCTCTAGGAATTTTATTATACACTTTTATAGTCATAGCATAGACATTTTTTCCACTAAATGTAGTTTTGTGTCGGTGCAATATAACCCTATTAGGATCTCTATATTTAATAACAGAGCACTGTTTATCTTTATACTAGTAAAAAAATGATGCTTGCTCTTTTACAACAGCCAATTTTTAAAAGTATAAACCTGTAAAAAGGAAGGTCATATTAAGATGGCCCACCACGTATCAAAGTGGCTTGTAAATAAAATATGATGGCACTTTAGCTTTATCTAGCCATAAATACTGCCAACTACAAATACTCCACTGTCCATACAAATGCTTTACAGAAGAAATAGAGCACTCAATAAAGTTTGCTATGACATTTTTGTCCGGCGTTTGTCGCTTATTAAGATCGAGGGCTGTGTAATGCTCGGACCTCGACTAGTGGTGGACGAGTTAACGTGTGGTAAAAATAAATTATTATTTCTATAAGTTCCGGTAATATTGAAAACGAATCAATTCTTAAATTATGGTTGCTCGCGGAGCAGCGACGCACCCCTGCGGTCGCTTCGTTGTAACTTGGCAGTGAACGTGTTAAAACATTTTATCTAATTAATTCTGTTTTCAAAAACAATAAATATAATGTTTTTGATATTATAGTGCGTAAACCCTCGCACTCGGGATAATTTCTATGAAATCTCTCTCTTCGATTTCTTATTAAATATAATACAAAAGTATTATCCCAGTCCAAAAAGTGACATTTTGAATTGTGCTACCTACTGCACAAGCACAATCAATGCCTTTATCTAAGCGTGTACTCGTACTTAGAAGAGAACGATAATAATGTGGGAGTGTTCATAATTATTATCGTTGTCTTTTATAAAATGTAGGTACCAACTTATACCTACTTCACCCAATAAAGCATATTCGAGTGCGAGTATCTAGGAGCGATTGAGCCTGAGTTGTTCGGATTATGCCAATTAGAGAGATTCCATTCAACTTCCACGCGATGATTCTTTGATCGTGGCACTGGCTCTTATCCTGGGTCTTTGTATACTTTACGCTGATTTTATTACAAATGAGCTACTATTAGGTAAGTTAACGTTGTACAGGTGTGTAGGTGAGTAAAGTAAAAATAAATAGCTAATTAAACATTAATCTTATTATTTTAAAGCTGAAATTATGTTATGTATAAATAAATAATGCTGGACAATTCAGTCAGCATCATCTAGCCCCAAGCTAAGCAGATCTTGTGTTATGGTAATGCATAACTGGTTTTTGTGCAATATGAGCTAACACTCCACACAGATGAAGTCCTAGAACTCTACAATTACATTTTTGCTTCTTAGTTTTCTTGTAAATAAGCAAAAACCTGATTTTTGCGCTAACGCAGTTCCAATAACATATGCTCTGTCCTATGCTCCTATGAACACGAAATCCTATGCCTATCCTTTTCACAAAATGGCGCACGTTAAGCCGTTGGTTCTGCGCTCGACCTCCCCCGGTCGTCTCCGTCTGCCGTTCCATTGGATTATGAGAGTGAGAGAGTGATAGTAGAACATCATTATCATAGTAACTAGAGCGCCAGGTCACTGTCCGTAACTCCGTAAGGTATACCAGTGTACATTAAAAACAACGTGCATAAATGGAAGAAATGTACCAGTAGGTATTAGCAGATATTACACGCAATTACCGGAAGTTAAAAAATCTCCGCCATGTTTATCAATTACAGTGCCTATTACATTTTAATCAAAACAAACTGCCGAGCGCAGGCAAAGCCGCGCATTCATGTTAGTTAACCAGGATTATGACGAAAGCTATGAAGCAATTTATTACTGACTAGTGAGCGCCCGTGACTTCCTTTTGGGGCTTTGTGACAAAGTTTCCTAGGTTCTAAAGCTAGAATGGTGAAAGGGTTACATTTTTGTATGCCGTTTTTGGATGCCCATGTTTGTTAAATGATGTACAACCTGTTTTATAAGGCTATGAAATAAAAGCATCATCTATCTATCTATCTATCATCAGTTTTCTTGGTAGATACGACGTTGAATAAAGCAGTTGTTTTAGTTGTACGCATGTGGAAAAAATGGTTTAGGCTAGCGCCACATTCAACGAATAATCGGCGGAAATCGGCAGAATGCAATTACATTTTATTTTATCTGATTTTCGGGCACTCTACGCGGAAGATCGGTTCGAACCGAAAATAGAATGTGGCGCTAGCATTAGCAACCATAATGGTTTGCTATGAAATTTTAGCCAGGCGTTTCACCTAGGTATCATTAAAATTCTAGCTGATTTCTTGGCCACTGCGGTCAGTCTCACTGGAGACCAGCTATATGCGCGAAACATATTAGAGACTGATGAGTTGTCACACAAGTATGTGTGCAAACACAGGTGCACACTCTATTGCCTCAATCGCATAATCCGTTGGGACGGGCTAACTAACATCACATAATAACAATATACTATCACACCTTGGTATAAGTTATTTAAAAAAATATGTTTATGTAATTTCTTGCGCCCTAATCGCCACGCCAAAATCGCTGAACCAAAAACGTTAGTAAATGTATTTCTCCGCACCTAACCGTACAACATAAACTGAAAATGTAATTCCTTCAATACATCTTTTAAAAGTTTACCATTATTTTTAAAGCAAGTTTATTATTTACTAAGCCAAGCCACCGTAGACGCAATCCCCCTTGTACGACAATAAAACTCTTAAGCCCCATTGCCTGGCGAGTAAGATTTACTCTAGCAACTAATACTGCGG
The DNA here is from genome assembly GCA_963662085.1 of Eupithecia inturbata. NCBI lineage: Eukaryota > Metazoa > Arthropoda > Insecta > Lepidoptera > Geometridae > Eupithecia > Eupithecia inturbata. The sequence continues at coordinate 5,001,653 of OY759177.1, forward strand.
TCCTGTTGGTTATTTTGTTAGAAATTAAGACTTACACAAACTGAGGTTTAAAAATATTATTTAACTTTATATCTAGATATGGTGACGTCATCGCACACATCAAATCAGCAGCCTTTACTAGATCTCTTTACTTACATAAACATGTTTTTTATTGTTTTGTAATTAAGTATAAATATTGTTGTTATATGTTACGTAATACATTAAAATCCCTTGCTATTTGTCGGTAGTGCTCCAATAATATGGGTTTATATAACTACGAAAGTTTTATTACATATTAATCGCTCGTCTCGACTTCCGAAATGTAAACAAACAGTTTCACAACAGTGAAACTATCGTGCAAAGGTTAATACAATCATTTTTACGCCAACGCCACATTTGACAAAGCTACAAGTTATTAAATATAAAAAATACTCGTAATTCACAGAGAAATCTCACTTATTCTCAGTATTAAACATCTCGTATCAACTTTAATAACCATCCCTTCTTAAGGGCTATAACTCAAAGTTGATCCTTACATCGACTTAGCAGATGAACCTCCCTCAAATAGCTTTGGCAATCATCTTTGCTATATCTATGGCAACTGTGTTCCGGAGCGGCAGTTGTGCACTGATTTTTGACATTATTAAGGTTATGGCAGAGAATCGTCTATTATTCTAGCTAAAGGATCAAGCGAGCTAATTAGATATGTAGGTACATAGGAAGAAATATGAAGCTGCTACTAAATTGATAAAAAAATAACACTTGCCCACTTAACGTAATTTTTCTACTAATTGCAAGCTGGTTGCAAGGATCAGTGAACATCTAATTTATGTCTAGGAAGAATTTAGTAAGTCACACACTTAATAATTTATTGTTAACACATTTTCTTCAATGCAAGACGCAAACAATTGCAATTGCATAAACACAATTTTGTACATGTCACAAATAGTGGGCTGGTCTGGATCTATCTCATTATCTTCTCCCCAATCTATTCCCGGATCTTGAGAGTGAGGGAATAGAGAGTGCGCCTGTGTTTGCACACACACTTGTGCACTATAACATGTCTGAAAGTGGGCTAGGAGGACATCAATCTATCTGCCAGCTGACATAAAATTTGCTACTACACTTTACACAACACTTTTCACCACAACTTTCCATAAGAAAAACTCCGCGCAATATTGTTTACAAAATGTCGCGGCACTCGATTTTTCCCGTGGTCCGTGTAATCTCAAATCTCCTGCCGCCAATTTATTTTCATTAGCGATCATCCTCGGTTAATTTTATTCCCTACTTACCCCTGGAAAGATCGGGAGACTCGGGCTACGTAGTGTGGAAGTGACTCTTTTACGATTTAAAAGTATTCTTAGTTTTAGGAATGATTTATGATGCGAGTCATGGCCCGTTACCAAAGAGACTCATACTCATTTATTCGCCGTAGGAGCACAAGGCACCCTTGGAGACGTCAAATTACATTATAGATTACAGTAAATGTTGCTTAAATTAGTTATTCAAATCCATAAAACAGACAAGATAGAAAAATAATCGAGGAACTTAGGAATTAGGGTACAAAAATAGGTAAAATAATAAATAGATCAGCTGTCATAATTAATTCTAAATAGATAACAAGTAATAGGTATCACAGTGTATACAGTTACTTTACTCAGGTAAAATGTTGCTAAGAGTGCATAAGAGTGCAGAGTGACTATTAACAATATCCAAGGTTTTTAAAAGTCCGATGAATGGAATATGCTGCGGTATAAAACTAATCGGCCGAGTCAGAGGCAAAACATACGCGCAAAAACGGCTGGACGTACTGCGAGGCCTTCCGACAACAGGTGGAGCGAGAGGCTGATGCACTGGTAAACTATGCGCGGCGAGCGCTGCCCGCCCGGGCGCCCGGGCCGTCGCTGGGCGGACGACATCGTATCCGCCGCCAGGCCTAGTAAGAACCATTAAACAGAGAAAAGTTGCCTATCTCGGACAGTTGTCTGTCTTACGACATGGTCGATACAATTTGCTGCAAGTGATCATGATGGGAAAGATACAGGGTAAAAGAGCGGTTGGTTGGAGGAATTCTTGTTGGCTGGCAACATAAGGCAGTGGACTGGCATTAAGCAAGCAGAAGATCTATTTAGGCTAGCCCTGGATTAGGGAAAATTCAAGAGGATGACTGACGACCTTCAGTAATGGAGAGGCACTATAAGAAGAAGAAGGAGGAGGCCTAAGTTCATATATGGACGTCCCAGAAAGAAAATTAGGAATAAAATGTTTATTTGTTATTATAATTATTAGGTAAATTAATGCATGCATTAAGTACTTTTTACTATCATAATTCTAAACTCATTCATTAACTGTTTTTTAACGTATAATATGAAAAGAAATGGCTTTATTATTATTAGTAAACCATTAAATAGGGCAATTATGTATTTTAAATGTTTTTTCTGAACTTTTTTAACATTTTAAATGATTTTTGGCCCTTAACAAAACTGACAAGAGTGTGTGCCTGGATCAACGTCCAGGCACAGTTAAAGGCTTACGATTAGTTACGATGTAATCTGATTTGTGCTGATTTAATTTTATTTCTGTTTCTATTAAAGTTCATCGTTGAAAATACAAACAGAGGATGCCTTTCTACATTTCATTCAAGCGCATTTGTAGTTTAGAATAAAGGGATAAATGTCATACACTTACTGTCTTTAAGAGGGTGCAATGCGCGGCATTTTGTGAATAAGTTAGGCATAGGATTTCACGTTCTTAGGAGCGTGACAGAGCATACGTTTTTGGAACGGCGCGCGTAAGCGCAAAAATCAAGTATTTAATTATTTACAAGAAAACTACACAACTTATGAAGAAACTGATTCAAGGAACCAAATAATTAGTAATTCAATAGATCGCGGGTTTCCTGCGATATCGACCAAATCATGTGCAAAACATTGCACTTAGATGATTTATTTGAAAAAAAAATGTTAATCTCCTATCTTGAGTATCAAATTCCGACAAAACAATTTTTATTGAGTACCAATAGAGAACATAGTAAAGCCTACTCCACATTAACCAATCCCTAGTTCCGCCTCGTATCCTGAGCCGCGTATCAGGGAGTTGCTTAATTCATTTCCACGGGATAATATTATTTTTTTACTCCCTCTCGTTTTTTGTGATGAGCCACAGCTTATTTTTATTCATTTTCATTGCGATGGATATTCGTCACAATTTTTTGAGTTAGATTGAGGTGTAATCGAGTTGACAGTCGCTTTTGAGTTCATTCAGCTCGGTTTGATCTGGGTTGGGGAGCGTATTTGTTTATTTCGATTTAATTAGCTTATTTTTAATCCATTTTTATTGCGTAGTTTCTGGCATTCACAAAGGAGCATCTATGACATTATTTCATTACAAATGATCATGCATGCACGCAACCACATAGATCATTTGACTTGATTTGAAGCCTATAAATTTTCTGAACAGAAGCTTTTGCTTGTCATGTTGATACGCGCTACGCTGCTACGAAAGGTCTACAACGACTACGAAAGGTCTACGACTGCTACGAAGTTCTACGACTACTACGAAGGTCTACGACTACTACGAAAGTCTACGACAACGCGCTTATGCTGAACGACCGACGACGATGATGGCGAGTAATCTTCTATTATTTTTATTTTATTTTAGTTGGTATGGTACCCAATGTATAATGAAGATAGTCTTTAATAAATATTAGTATTAGGGATCAGGTTTATCATAATCAACACACATATCATTATTTTCAGGGCTCTAAAACTTCAGTATGAAACTTATTCACACTAACTGTGTAGAATAATTGGCAGTGTCTTCTCATTCATATAGATACAGCTTTATTCAACTATTTAATATAATAAATCAAGGACCTGCTCATCTTTTGAATAGAAAATATTATTTATTCAAATGAATAGCAAGCTTAGTAAAAGTTTATTAGAACAACAAAGGAAACTTAATAGCTGAAATAGTAAATATTCGTAAATCTGTACCCAAATGAATTTGCCTCGTCTCACAAAATTAACGCATGAGTAACATCGCATGCCCTGACATCGCGCTAAACCTCGCCAGTATGCAACTCATTACATAGAGTATAGAGAAGATAACCTAGTATTACTTTTTTTTTGTACTTTTTAACACGTTCGCGAGAGCAAGCCGTTTCTTTAGGCTATAAGCAGTCTAAAGAAACGGCTTGCTCGCGCGATTGACACGTAATTTGCCCATATAATTAAGTTCGACGTCTATGGACGTCCTATTGCATTTCCTCATGAGATTATTGCACACGACAAAACGTGTTATCACTGCCATCCTGCGGAATACTAGGAACATGCCTGATAGATTTGTCAGTTCAATCGAAGTATCAGAGCTATCTGATAGAGCTGTCTTCGTCCGGGAACATTGTCCTAACCAAACCAATTACCCATCGTTTCACCATCGTTGTCGCTAAACAGTTCTGGGGTTCCTGATGAAACTTCATGAAAGAAAATTTGCAGCCGTTTCACTAGATATCTTCAAGTTATTTAGTTAAGAGGTCTGAACGATAAAACAAATATAATATCAACCTACGTTTTTACCCAAAGCTTTAAAAAATAACACATGGTGGAGTTCAAAATGCGTGAAATACACGCGTTTAGGGCAGTGTGCGGGGGATATGTCTTGTACGAAGACGTGTCATGGCAGCACCCCGTAGCCAAGGTATTTTAACCTCTATGCTTAGGCTAACATTTGAGCCGTCCCAAGGAACAGTAGACGCTTGAGATGATGTGACACAGAGTACGTAAATTCCAAAATTTCTATTTTGTAAATCAAACGTGGCTTAACGTTCTGAGTATAAGCGGGGGAACTAAAAAATAACGTAATTTCACGTTGTGTCACATCACATGTCTACCGAAAGGACTTGAAATAACGTTATGTCAAATAATGTGTTAAAAGTAAGTTGTATATTTTAGAGGAGCTTTATTTTGTACTATTTTCATGCAAAGGATAATAATATTAGTACAGATGTATACTATACTGATACAGATTATGTGTCTTAAATAAGAAATTATTTTGAAAACGATGATCACCTTTATACTATTAGATTCAGGTTTCTATTCCTTGAATTGAATTTCAATTCTGTTGTTTACTGCGGATGGCCATAACAACGTTACCGAGTTATGGTGAGCGGAAAAGGCGCTACGACTGATAAAAATAAGTTCGAAGAACAGTTATAGACGCACAGGGGTAGGTAAACCCTCTTGGCGTACGTCTATAGTGAGTTGGCGTTGTAACAGCTCTATACCCTACCGCCTTAATATACCCTTCGCGGCCTCAGGTGAAGAGATCCCACGCTCATATCGTCTGATGTAGCTTAGCTATTTACCGTCTGCACTCATCATGCGGGTTTTTGCTATTCCAGGCTTACGTTTACGTTTTTGTTCGTGTATTTTACTGATTTAATAATAATAATGATGATGAGATGAATTTACAAAGTAGGAACTTACAATCGTTTTCATATTAAGTGTAGTTAGGCTATTTGCGTCGTTCATTACGTACATGCCTACTTGTGATTAACCTTTTATGGTCAAAGATAATGACACCTCGCTCTAACTAAGTTTGCTAACTTGTATTTAGACAAGAGGGCTCAATCCTCTGGCTTCTTATTTAAGTGCTTAGGCTGTTAACTTGAAACATCAAAACGTGAGTTTAAATCTTCCCTTATGTCCCATGCTTTCGCATCCAAGTGTGACTTGAGAATTTGACGTGTGACTTTGAAAATGTGGATTTGCCGAGTGCGCTCTTATAATGGCAGAGGGCGGCCACAGTAATTTTCCCCAGACAGAGAGAGAAACAGAGTTACCTTTCTAAGAACAAGTTCATAAATAGATAGCCAATAAGGTCCCTTACCTTCTTCCAGTTTTATAGAGGTACAAACTACCTAATTAAGCAATGATATCTTTCCTCACTTTGTTTCCTGGTTTTCAATGCGTGCATCAAACATAACACTAATTACAATCAATTAATTACTCCACCGTTAATTTCCAAGGGCCGGTTATACAAAAACAAGTTAATTTTTAACGAGCACTCATGAAACGTTTAACTGAGCCTCGGGGGACAGTTGAGCTAATCAGCCGTCTAAAGAACGCGCAATAAACTTGATGCTTGTGACGGAATCAGGAAATTAGCTCTTAAAAGCCGGGGCAAGTGTGCGTTGAGACAGGATGGTTCCGCAGCTATTCCGATAAAGAGAAAAACGGTCAAAATTATATTTCTTAAAAAAATAAGACTGTCGAAATTCTCGTAAGTTTTGAATACGTTAATTGGTTAACCATAGATTATTGACGTTCTGATTTTCATAAATTGCCTATTTCTTTGTGCCAAATTAATTGATGGATCCCAAAGTTTAATTTTGTCATTTTCTTGTATGAATAATAAGTCAAAATTCTACGATAGATAATCAAAACGTTAAATAGGTTTTCCCAGTCAATGGAAATTGGTCCAGACCAGAAAGCTAAGATTGAATAAAAATCTAATGGGCCAGTTTGATTCTGCGGATCTCTAATGAAACTCATAGCCACCCCAATTTTTGACATCTCAGTATCCACCCCACAGTTATTGCAGCTCGGAAAATCTGTCTCTCTGTCGAGTAAGACAATTGCACAGATAATAAATTATACTTTTTCGGCGTTTCGTTTTTGTGTCGATGAGCTGAGAAGTTTCCGTCGCTCGTTTGTTTTAAATTGATATGGATTTCTTTTGTTTCTATATTTAATTTGATGACTTCAAATAATTTTTATTTCGAAAGTATTTGCGTGAAATCGCAGTGTTTTTCTATTGTAACCAGCTATTCAAAACTAGAGTAACTAAAAAAGGTTCTTGGTCAGTCAAATACACACTTTGACAGATGTATTTTTATTTTGCTTCTCACTCACTCTATTTTTCACTTACCTCAATTACAGCAAGATAACTACATTTTTGTTTATTATATATTTTGACTGTCATAGCGATTACTTTTCACTGTCATCGGTCTACTTAGTTCCTCTAAGAGCGAGTTCACGTACTAGTATTAGTATAGAGTACCTAGAGGTGTGCGTTTGGGTTTGTAATATGTATGCTTTTTTTTGTAAATACTTATTTCACCGTATATACACATGTTACACTTGATGTCGTTACACTCTATATATTCGTAATTTATATAATGAAAAACTCACACAAATTTTTGACATAGGAAACACCTTATGAGTTGTTCAAAGAAAATAAAACACAGACAGACAAATTAAAAAATATAATTGGTCAAACTAAAATGAATAACAAATAAATTAATAGGTATGTCCTGTCAAAGTATGCTGCTGTACAAGGGCATTGTCAAACTATGTACAATAAAAAAAATAATGTCAAAAGTAAAATAATTTAAATTCATAATGTAAATAAAGCTGTTCTAAGGGCATTGTCAAATAAACTAAAACAAAAATAAAATTATGCATTAAATACAGAATCATTGTGAAACAATGTCAAAATAGTAATCAAATTTATGTTTGCTGCTATTTGTCGAATCAAACCAATAATGTCAATAGGTATAAAATGCATGCCAATTTAGATAGCACCTAAGTACCAAATATATCAAATGGTTATTAAAACGCACGTTACCAAAGCACGCTTCAATACGCCTTATATGTACTTGCTCTAGAGTTACTGTAATCTTACAAAATTTAAAATATCACATCAAATGTAAGTACTTAGCTACTCCGTCTCCAAATAAAGTAATTCACATTCGTCGCGCCATAAAGGCGTGCATTATCATCTGCAGTCTTATCTGTCGCATAAACCGCGCGTTAGCGAGCGTTGCACATTTCCGCAGAGATATCTTATTCATTCAGTTTCCTGGCGCTTTCTTAAATGAGTGTATGGTAATGGAGATCGGAATGAGGGTTCAGAAGGTTGTTTGAAGTCACTATGTTTTTTATCGTACTTTCGTACACGGTTCGTTGTTAACCCGCTTACGATCATAATGAATTTGTCAAACTACGATTGTACGGTGCAGCGCAACCGTGCATTGAGGTATAAGCTAGCTAATTATAGTCAAATCATCGATATTATTAAGGTCAATAATATCGACACGCGCCTTCCACTTACTTTATTGCATCAGTTCACGTTTTCACCCCGTCATGGTAGGCGCGTGCTCAAATATCAATCAATTTACCTCTATAATATCAATATAAAAGTTTTTATCGTATACTCTTCTTATCATTTCTATCATATAAAGGTGTCCCGTACAACGATAGTTTTTATAGTAAACAGTATGTTTCATATTTCGTATTTATTGTATTGCAATCATTATGTACATTTTGTAGGTCTTATTATGTAGGCAATGTCTAAGAGACACAATGGTACCCATGTTACAATCGTTACTGAGAGTGGAAGTGGACCGGGATTCATGAAAGTTTTCAGATTTTTTTTAAAGTTTTTTTTTGAAAAATATAATGCAATTAACATAGCGTTTAGTTAATAACTTAACTTAACGTTACGTCACGTAACGTTAACGTTACGCTACGTAACGTTAACGTAACGTAACGTTCTTTGTTGTAACTTCATTCCCGTACGACTCGCGCGGCCTCACTATTGTTTGCACTTGGAGAGTCGAAGAGATATAACTTATTAGAATATTTACACAAGTAATAAATTAATCTAGCTGTAGGAGTAATTTTCCAAAAGCTTTTTTTTAACAAATTACTAGTACCTATGTGAAGAAATATTTTGAGCATATATTTTTTTCCAATATTTAACATACGAAACGTTATGAGAATATATCGAAAAGCTATTTAACTCCTAAGATTCAATGTGCTACGAAGAATTTCCCTTTAATTTGTAGGTCTATAAGGTTTACTTATTACCTTCCATAATCACTAAATAAACTCACTTTATTTACGTTCACAAACAAGAAGCTCCGAGTTTCTCGTAGAACGCCATCTAACATAGAAAATTCAATAAAAAGCTAAAAGCCAATCTTATCTCGGCGAGAGGAAATTAAGAAACAGCGGCGGGCATCTGACATGGTGGCTCTTTACAGATCTGGTTAGTAGGGAGGGGATCGCGTTTTGGGATTTAAACGATATTTTTTCAAGCTCAGCACAGTGACAGCTGATTAAATATCACTCAAAAAATACAACCGTCTAATCTAAATGGTAATTAAAATTATGAATGTAAAGTGATTTGTATTGTATTGTTTTGGATATGTTTATTTCAAAAAGTTATTATTTCTTTTTATCAGAACATAGAAGGCAAGTTCTGTGTAAAATGATGGATAAGGTAAACCTGTCGCACATAGTTTGTTACTATGAATATTGTTGTTGAGTTAGGAAGGTTGGTTTTTAAAAACACCACAGTTCAACTTTTTTATAAAGCTATTCAGGAGACGATCACGAAGAAACAACACAAAGAGGTTACTACAAAAACATCGACACCAAATTAACACCTCGCCCAGCCCTAACCATTTTTAAAGATAGAGTGTTGAATGCGACGCCGTCACGACATCGGGTTTTCTCGTCGAATCGCTGAAATAATTCCACAGTGACACCTACCGTCGGGGGACGGAAACGCAGCCTTATCTCTCCCAGAACCCGCTTGTTCCATTTTTAAACAACTCACTTCTTTATTTGTATTTATTCCGCCCTCTCCCTGCCCTCCCCCTTCCGCGGCAGTGTTACCACATGAATAGAGACGCCTACTTAATGGGACTTTCAGTTACTAAGTCATCATGTTTTTAACAATACGAAGATAAGTAAGGAGGTCGACATGCGGATAATAAACGGTGAAAATATGCGTACGGCTTCGGGGAAGTATGAAAGAGTATCTTGATGGAGCCGTAAACAAGGTGGAAGTTTGTTGTTTTAATATTGTGTTTTTTCGGATACCTATTGAAAGAAATTGAAATGTATGTTATTACTTGCTGTTCCGGATACGCTTATATTTCAGGTACTGACTTATTGTAATTTAGTAATATTTACTGAATTACAATTCTAAATTTGTGAATAAGTTTTCTTATTTTGCTGATTATGAAAGTTTCTTGTGTTAGGTACATGGTTGATAGCATTGTCGTTACAATCAACGTATTTAAAAAGCTTATTGATCTCAGCATTAATGTAAATTACAAAATTCAAATTGATCATCATTGATTACCAAATAAGTTTTTTTAAAGTATAAAATGGCAGTGGCATCAGAATTTTGTTGCTAAAAATGTAGAAGATCCTAGGCAGGTAATTTCTCTATATTTTCTTTTTCACCATTGCAGTTTTGGTCATAATCTCAAGCCCGTGCTGATAAAACGACGTCATAACTCAAACGGCAGCTATATTCCTCTACTGGGTACAGTTTATACGTTATCAGGATAACAATGCATTACCGTAACAATATCATTGCGGGGGCTATTCACCATTTTTATTATTACGCTACTATTGTCTTATGGCGCGACTCTGCCTGATAACGGCTGAGACACAAGGCCGTTTAGTTCATTAAACATTTTGTTTATGTGGTTTTTCACATACCAAACAAAAGGACCTTGCATTTTTGTAGTTTCCAAACCCGTACATAAAAAACTTAAATGGGCAGGTTCTGGGTTTCGTTACATATATGTCGGCGCAAAGACGTTATTTCAATATGAAAATCTAGTTTTGAGAGTTAATTTGATTGTTAAACCACTTAACTTAACCATAGAACAGAGCAACAGTAACAGTTTAGTAACATTGTAAAATAGTCATAGACTTAGATTCGCGACGGAGATTTTCGCTCGCGCTCGAAACCGACGCGGGGCTAAGCTTTGCTATAATTAGTGTTGGTTAATATATCATATAGCAAATTATAGCACCGTGCTATACAAATAACATAATTATAGCAAATGCCATCGTGGCTCTCACAAGTTGCTATTTGCTATTTGCTTTTACATCGCACTCTCTGTCTCTGTCCGTCGCGCGAAACGCAATAGCAAGTCGTAGCATTCTAGCGATTCCTGTCGGTCGCGTGGGTTATTGTTTTACGCAACGCGTGCGAATTTGTGATATCTCTGGTGGCTCACGTAAATAAATACGTATTTTATTACTGTAAATAAATTTAGTGATAGGACACGCAAAACCTGTAATTGTGTAATTGTAAAAAAATGTCAATATGTAGAAATGACAATATTATAGTTGATTTTTGTACATACAATCAATGAACTTCTAAATACGCCTATTTTTGCTTTAAATACTAACTTATTTTATTAAAGAATTAATAATTAATTTTATTTTATTCAATTAAAGACAGTCCTAAGCCTGGCAAGTATGAAGAAAAGTTCATTGTATTTTTAACGGTTCTGTTTTATCGTAATTCATAAACGCGATGCAATATTCTTTTATTGCATGCTGTCAGTCACCGCGCTTGCTATATTCGCGCCCGCGCTTTTTGCCGTAGCAAGTCAAGTACCCACGCGTATAAAATAGCATGCTATATTATAGCATAAAAAAAAGCATGCTGAAATTATATAGCATTTAGCAAGTGATTGCCATATAGCAACTTTGAACACTACTAGCTATAATTACGGCCGTCGGCCGAGGTAGAATTCATTCTTTTTCGAGTCGTCGGACGGAACGAACCTCTGCTATGGAATAAATGCTATTGCCACACCAACTTCGTGTCTTTCTTCCAATGGATCCCCACCAAGACGAGGATGATAGTGACGTCAGCGCTGGTGACGTCACCCTCTTTAATAAGCGTACGGAGGGTCTTTTTCCATCATATATGTTTGTTATTTTATTTAGGTCATATTATCATGAGGACTGGCAGATATGATGGATTTAAGTCATTACATTTTAGGGGTGATTTGAATAGGCGTGATAATCTATATAACATAAAAATTAATCCCTATTTCCCTTGGTCACGGCATCACGCGTGAAAGGCTGGACCGATTTTCCTAATTCTTTTATTTTTTGTTGTTAGTTATTGTCAGGAGAAGGTTATTATGAAAGAAAAAATTACCAAAGTTGCGCGAAAATAAGAAATTTTAAGAAAACTTAACGACTACCAATTCGAATTCAATATTCATAGTTAAGACAGGACAGCGTCTGTCGGGTCGGCTAGCCAATTATAAAAATTAAGAAATAAAGCCGTATTGGCAGACTATTGGTGGGGTTTACACATGCCCGGTAAAGCTATCTCGTTATCGAAAGAACTAAAGCTAAACAACGTTTGACTTCGCCAACCCAACAAGCTCGCTGGCTGACCTCTCCACCACTATGCCCCTACAGCTCTCAACCGAGATACGTCTTCAGATTTATGTCTATAACGTTTGTTGTTTCACCTTCCGCGAATAATGCCCGCCCAGATTTATGAATAAGCCCGTTGTTTACGGCGATCGGTGATAAAGACGGTATGACTAATTTCTTGGTTCCGTGGTTTTGCAGATTTGATTAAATAGAAGCTGAGCTGATTAATTTTGAGGTTGAGATTTTACTAACAGACATATTAAGCTCCTGTATCTTGTTAATATAAGTAAAGGCCTGGGTCTCTAAATGGTAGAGCCTGTTGACTCAGCTGTTGACCCATGATCGTAGGTGATATTATAAGATTTTCCGGAAAGAAGGTAGAATTCCGGAAAGTCTTATGAAGTAGGTAGCTAAGTAAACTTTTAACAATATTGGTTCCAAACAACGGCAAGCTGACTAAAAGCGTTACTTTAGAAGGCTTTCCAACCACTGAATGAAAATAAATTATTTAAATAAACATTAAAATAAATTAACTTTTGCTCAACATTTATGAATAAAGAGAAAGAATAACATTGGTTCACAAAAAAAAAACTATAGAAACAAAATTGAACATCGGTCAACGAATTAGCATTACGTTCGTAGTTGCCATTCAGCGTAGCAATGCTGCCAGCATTCTGGTCACTCTGCCTTCTGGTGACGGCAGATTTTTAAGAAAAAGATATAAAAAAAATACTGCAAATACTAATTGTAATTGTTTTATTCTATTTTTGTAATTTTCTATGTGTTAGCACATAGGATATTTTTTTCTCTTGGTAGTTTTTATTAAGATAAAAAAATATCCTACAGACTGGAGCCGATCAAAAAACGTGTCATCCAATAGTTAACAAACACCTACAAAACAATAGTTCCACGAAACTTTAACCCAAACCGCAATAACAAACCGCAGAACCAAATTATGCAAATACCCGCTTCCTGCTTAAAGGAGATACCATAAATCATTATCTAAATTAATTTCGAACGTTTTACAAAATCTCCTCTTAGTTTCTTAAAGTCACAATAAAGAGGATAGGGCCGCATCGGCCATAATTCATCCGCTAAGATTACTGATCTTTAATCCCCCTCCTTCACTTAAAGTTAAGATTTACGAGCAGTGGAATTATATTACCACGCGAAATAAGCTGCTGTGACATGTCTATGAAAAAGGTGCATGCTGAGCTCTTTTTGGCGCAGGAAAGAGTTCGCCGAAAATTATAAAGAAGTGGAATAGGCTGAGTTTTCCTTGCAAACTTTTTAAAATCTTTTGCTTTTAAAATTACTAACGTCACCATTAGAAAACATAACAACACTTATTAATAAAATTATTATAGAATAAACAAAATAATACTTTTAATTTTAATGGTCCAGCATTATTTATTATAGGCTGGGCAGCGTTTGAGTATTCTCGTCATCCTTACCTCAATGCTTGAAAACTAAAGTTTTCAACCAGTGCGTCCTACCCGTCATGACATACAGAGCTGAAACGTGGACACTGACGGTAGGATTGGTCTACCAGTTTAAAGTCGCTCAGTGACCTATGGAAAGAGCTATGCTCGGAGTTTCACTGAAGGATGGATTCGTAACGAATACATCCGACAGAAAACCAAACTTATCGACATATCTCAAAGAATTAGCAAGCTGAATTGGCAGTGGGCCGGCTATATCTCGCGAAGAACTGACAACCACTGGGGTAAACGTTTTCTTGAGTGGAGACGCGACTCGGCAAAAATAGTGTAGGACGCCCTCCAGCCAAGTGGGATGCTGGATGCGGCAAGCTGAATACAGGGTGCTTTGGCACTCATTAGGGGAGGCCTATGTCCAGCTGTGGACTAATAGGTTGCTGATGATGATGATTTATTATTATTTGTTATATATGATACGGGGTTTTCATTACTACCTCTAGATTCATAACGATCAAATAAAGAACAGACGAAGAAGTCAAAAGTCAATAACGTTATTTATTTAGGCTAACAAAATAAGCACTTAAACAAGTCAAATTCTATACCATAAATTATTATTAAATATATTATAAAGGATACTATAGAAAATTACAATAACAAAATATGTTTTATTTTGATTTATTACAACTAGTATTTACACTTATATCTATTCCTTAAAAAATCTATGACGTCACCAGAAGGCATGTGTGCCCAAAATGCTGGCAGCATTGCCACGTTGAAATTAATCAATTCAATGCAATTTATTAAATAAGAAATAACGTGTTACTGATTTTTACTTTAAATTATTTGTCCACTAGTGGAAAAAGACCAATCGCCACATCGGTCGTCCAGTAGAGGACGACCGATGTGGCGCGGCGGGCGAAGGTCCGCCTGCGACGCAGAAGGTTGCGGGTTCGATTCCCGCCTTGGGGCAAATGTTTGTACGATCTGCAAATATTCGTTCCGGGTGTTCTGGGTATTTTCTATATATAATAAAAAATATCTATCTATGTTATGTATTGTATTAAGTATATCAGTCATCTAGTACCCATAACACAAGCTCTGCTTACTTTGGGGCTAGATGATGATGTGTGGATTGTCCAGCATTATTAATTTTATATAAAAAAAAAGATCTAATAATCGAAGTAATAATCGTCTTAGTTTGTAGTAAACATTCAAATGTTTACTATAATATTATATAACGATTATTTCAAAATCTTCAAACATCCTTCCAGAAACCTTATCGCATACTTTTTAATTTTCCACAAGCTGACAACAAAAAGATGAATAGACCTCTTAAACCTACTTTGTAAGCCAAACGAAGATCTAAAACCTGTTACGGAGTTAGCTGAAGGAATATTTATAGCAGTAACTTATTTAATATCGGGACGTCTTCATCCCCTATGTAAACTTTTAAGCTGCAACGTCAACTTTTGCCTAGCAACACTTTTATTTTCGCTACAACAAAGGCTTTTTTTTAACATGCCGATATACCTAATGTTAGAAAAGTAGTATTTAAATGAATTTTGTTTAGGGTTGCTTTCAATACTTGGCGATTTGCTGATAATAACCAGGTCTGGGCTTTCTCATGTATAAATAACTCACCTTCTTGCGCAGTCAGGTAAATAAAAATATCTATCTATTGTATTATTGATCTCAGTTTTTTGGTATCCATAATACAAGATTTTGGTTCTGTGTGGATTGTCCAACATTATAATTATTATAAATATCCTTGATTGATGAGAATTATAATATTCACCAGGGGTAGGCAGCAGCGTCTCCTGCAGAACAATTCTACCACCGAACTGCGATCCCCAACCCGCATGCCCAGCGTGGGGATTATGGGCATTACCTCCCGTGAGTTAAAAACCAATAAGGCGCTTATCAGGGGGAGGCCTGGTTCCAGCAGTGGACCAATATAGGTTGTGGAGGAAGAGGATGAGAATTGTTATCTAAAACAAGTTCAAGACAAAACTCAACGTCAATAAAATATTCTTCGATTCTTTTAACCTCATTCTAGAGAACACAGGGCTTTTAGATTTAATTTAATATGTTGGTCGATGAATACATTTTTAAAGTGTAGGACGCTTTTAACCCTTTTTAAATGTCGGTACAAGGTCCAAATATTTTGATAAAGAAATCCTGTGTTCACATTAGCCCTTTTGTTTCCAGTATAACTTTCCACGGTCGCGTAGGTAATTGAAAGATCGGAAATTCCCAACCAACGCATATTTCAAAACCTCTTCTTGCCCGGATAATATAAGGAGATAGAGGACAGAGTTGGATATAAAATATGGCGTCCTTTCATGAATCTTATTAAGATATCCTACGAAAAAGGAAAGGGACAAAACTAGCCAACAGCGTTGGAATAGAAAGGGAGGTAAATAGAAGGTTTACGCTAAAATAATACAGTTAAAGAGGTGTGCCAGTGACAATTTATAGTCTCTATGAATATGATTTTCTAAAGTAGCGGATATGGCTCCGTAAGGAGGTGTTTGGTGTCAAAGGATTTTATGCATGCTGGAAGATTTTACCTTAGAACTTTTTTTAATATTTTTATGCTTTAAATGAAAAAGACAATCGAAATCAGTGGCTTTTTCTAAAAAACGTAAAAGGGTTTTATTTTGAATGAGCATCAGAAGTTTTAGTAGTAATTCACACATTATATGGATCTAAAGGAAAATGTTTTAATAAGATTTAAAATAAATTACCATGTGGAGTTAGAATTAAAACGACAAAAGCGCTTTTACGAACATCCATTTCCAATAATTAAACAGACTAAAATGTATACTTCATATTTCCTCAAAACCGTGCCAATAACCGAAAACTTAATCTCGACTTCGACAAAAGAGTAGATATATAGGGTGAACGCGAATATGTCCCATAACTCACAACTTTCTTTCAGGAGTGCAGCACACGCTATCTCACATGCAAAATAAGTTTGGGATACGCTGTACTGGTTAGCGGAAACCGATAATAAACTTAAACAACGCTGGAATATTTGGCAAGGTTCTTGAATATTTATGATGTTTTAACCAAGTTATCGGAGATAAGAGATTCATCAAAGCTCTGCTTAGTTAAGGCAAGATGTGTGACATTTTCTGGAGGGATACTTATAACTTAGTTGTCTTAACTTTTTTACTTACATGGACTTATCCCTTTTTTGTTACCACAAATTATCAAATTATAATACCTCTAAATTACAAGAAAATAACAATCAAATAATAGAAACAAATAAGAACTAGTATTTACAATCGAATCAATTGAGCTAACTACAGACTGTTGCAAGCAGTCTACAGGTAGCTCAACTGATCCATAATTATCATTATATAAAAATTATACCTATTATAGATAAGTTAAATCGGAAATAAATTTAAGAACTTTTATTATCTAAGAAAAACAGAAAAATCTTACAAAAGCCTGAACCTATCCATTACCTATCCATAAAAATCAATACAAAAGCCTATGAAAATCTGAACCTTATCATTCAATTTATGCCTCCCCTCGATATGCAAAAAGCGCTGTTTTATCCCCGTCATAAATAACATTAGGTATAACCGTGGATGGAGGCATGTGTAATTACCATATAAATAATAATTTTGAAGATTACGCCGGAGTAAGGATGATACACTGTCTTTGTACACCTTATGAGGTGTATAATATTGTTTTGAAGATATAAATAAGGTAAACGATAATCAAACCATAACAATTTTATGGATTTTTTAAATTTCACATTACTTTTTTTATAACGTATAGCTGATGGCTGCGTTCATTGATTTATAAGTGTAAAAAAATCCTCATACAAAACAAAACATTAATTATTATAAGATTTATAAGTGACTAAAACCAGGATTTGCTATTTTGATAAATTAATGCACCTAATTTATTTTAATTAATGCAACAAACTAATTTGGAAAACACATTATTAAGTAGTTCTACTAAAGTAATTTATATAACTGTTTCTTACATGTGTGTAAAAAGGTCGAACCAAAAAATTACACTTTGAGTTTTGAAATTTAGACGGGTATTCCTTTGCATATCAATATACACATTAATTTAAACTTTTCTGATCTAATAACTCCATTCTCATATAAACCAAGTTTAAGTTATTGCACAAACATTATAAATATTCATTAAAATTATCGCTGGATCGGTCGGAGCCCGTAAGCTTAAGGTGGCAAAGCTTACATACAATGGAGAATGTGTGTTTTCTTAAAAACTACGAGTAGGTAAATAATAAGCCGCCGATTGTGCCACATTATATATAATTAGTATTAAGTTCTTGTTTTATAAGTGTATTGATGGTGCAATAAAGTGATAATCTATCTATCTATCTAAGTATGGAAGTTAACGTTTTTAAAACGACTTTTTCAAAATTAAGTATTTAAAGTTTGGTTGGGAATTCTTATTTCATAAGAATTTTATAATAACACTAGCTGCGCCCCGCGACTTTGCCCGCGTGGAAATTGATTGCACACCCCCTAGGGGTACTTCTGTAATAATGAAAAATATGTGTATCATTATTTACTTTATAGTTTAGTTGTGAGTGAGAGTAATCGAACCAAGGAATAATAATTTTCCGTATAAACTTTTCTACACCATTCTTTTTAACCACCATTAAGAGGTGAATTTTTGAAACATAGATTAGTTTTTTTTTATTCTAGAACTTAAACTATCTACGTACCAAATTTCATCTAAATAGGTTAAGTAGTTACGGAGAAACATTTACACGAACTTTCGCATTTATAACATTAGTATGCATATGGGATTCTATTTTTGAATCCAGTCACTACTAAATAAACTATTTTGATAAGCTCATACCAAAATCAACTTTTGTAAAACGTATCACAGTTTTCAGACGGTCTAAAATCTCTAACACCCTTTTCAAAAAAGTTAGTACAGCATTTTCACACCTTACCAATCATAATAAGCCATGGTTCACATTAATCAAGATTTAATACGGGCAATAATTAAAAATCTCATAGGTGCCGTGCGCCGCTGCAGCTCACTTAATCGTTACCCCAGTTGATAGATGGCGCTATTCCTGCCACGCTCTTACAACCTTACCACATTAAACCAGAGAATAAAGCCCCTCTGTTTCCTTCAAAGAGAAAGGCGGATGAAGAATGAAAAGGTTCCAAGACGCTAGCGTAGATAGGAGTATTAGGAAGCGTTTACAAAAGCGGCACGTAGAGTAATAAATAATATAGTAATCAGTGCGATTCCTTACATCCCATCTCTTATTAGGAGAACCTACATTCAACATTCGCTAATACCGCCGGCTTACTAACACATGTGGAACGGAAAGATTCACGTTGAATTTATTGTGTTTCGGCTTATGAATCATAAATAAGGGTGCTAATTAAGAATGCCTTGGGTAGGATGTTCACGTTGTTTCGGTTTCTTAACAGTTTTGCAGGAGAAGTAAATAGAAAGTTGGATGAGCGCCTTCATCCAATGAGGCGCTTTCCAATAAAGAAAAAACCCTGTTTACCTTAGAACTGGAATAGATGGCGTGGATTTTTAATGGATTTTTAACGGGTAGGTTGTCAATTGGATGTCGTGTAAGCGTGTAATGGTGTCGTGTGTGTGTTGTATAAGCACTTTTAATTTGGCTGTCCTACGTAAAAATAATGAAATTAAGAATACGCCTCATGGAGGATTGTCTATCCTGGCAATGGCTTTTTTGACTTTGGCACTGAGATAAAATATTGTAAGTGTGTATGTGACATGATGCAAGTATTTGAAAATAATTTTAGACCGGTTGGTCTAATATTATTTACCAGGAAATTGTAATTCATGTCTTGTTTTTGTTATAACGAAAAAGAGAATTTGCGTCTTTCAAAACTATCTCTCACTCTCTTTCTCCTGAGCATTATTATCCTCATCTGATGTTGGGATCTGCTTTCCTTTATTTCGCTCCATTTCCACTTTCAAAACGAATTTCTAATTAGGTACCTATTCATAATCATAAAACCAATTTTGTATATAAGCACGCGTATAAAGGCTCGCACACACAGATAATGCAGGCAAATTATGAAGTTTTAACAAGTTCGCGAAATAATAAATCTCTTTCGCGCACGGTTATCGCAGTTCGCATAGGCTTCGGTGTGTTCGGGGCTGCCAGACTCGGGAGTTTCACTTAGTTTTAGGGTAATTTCTATGTCTCTTTAATTTTGCCTGCTTCGATCTCTACCACACAGTCCAGTGAGCTGTTTTTTTTTTGGGTTGTATGATATTTTTTCAAGAGTAAAAGTTATTCGTGCGTTGATAAGAAGCCCAATTAAATGTCATATTTGATTATATTAATTTTACAACATTTTTTTAAAGCATGCTTTCTTCCTTAAGTTCCCGATGAGTTAGGGTAATTGTTTTTCACAAATCTAACGAGTCATCGCCATTACATGGCAACCCCATAAAGTCGTAAAGTGGTAAGGTAAAGAATGGAAAGTAAAGTTGGCGCAATAAATTAATTGCCGACTAAGTTGCCAGTAAGGCGCGCGATCCAACCAAGTTTAGACTATTAATTTGGGTCTTATAGGACGTAACCACGATGCGATGGCGACAAATAACCTTGGATAATATGTGTGCGTTATGTGATGGTTATTAATTTTAGGGAAATATTGTAGGAATGATGTGCCGACCGATGTGGTGCACTGGGCGAAGGTTCGCCTGCGACGCAGGAGGTTGCGGGTTCGTTTCCGCCTTGGGAAAAATGTTTGTGCGATCTGCAAATATTTGTTCTGGGTGTTCTGGGTATTTTCTAAGTATAATCTAAAATATCTATCTATGTAATGTATTAGGTTTATCAGTCGTCTAGAACCCATAACACAAGCTCTGCTTAGCTTGGGGCTAGATGATACTGTGTGGATTATCCAGCATTATCTATTCTATACCTCTATATATATATATATATATATATAAAAGAAAGTCGTGTTAGTTATTACACTATTTATAACTCAAGAACGGCTGAACGGATCTCGGTGAAATTTGGCAGCGAGGTAGATGGTATCCCGGGGCCGGACATAGGCTACCTTTTATTCCGGAAAAAAGCGTGCGAAGCCGCGGGCTGCAGCTAGTATATTTATAATGAAGGAATGTATCCGTTTATTATATATATAAAGATTTACAGAGATAGACTTTCTCTGTAAAGTGTATCCAAAAATGACGAGTTCGAACTTATATTTGAATGCTCATTTTTATACTGTTCGGTAGTGTGTGTGTTCCATAAATTAAAAGCTTTAGTTATCTTTGGATGGTACTTTAAAGTGATTATATACTCTATTGTACATAAGTACTATAAAATTTTAAGTATGGAGGCATTCATTAAATTAAAATAATAATTAATTAAAATTTTAAGTATCAACCTCTGAAATCAATGATCAGTAGGTATGCCTAGTTATTTGACTGTAGCATACCTAGTACTTTATTCAAACACAACTTAATAATTGTCATCCAAAAATTACAATTACAAAAAAACAACTTACAATCATTAAAACCACATTCCGCACACATAGATGACATAACTAAAACATATAACTCAGTTTAAAATTTTTACCTGCGTAAGCAAATACCCAACTACCCTCAGAACAGCCAGTGATTACCATAAATAAAACAAGCGGCACACAAACAGCCATTTGCGATCCCTCGCGTATTAAGTCAGCCATTTCTACTGATTGATTCGACTGTAATGACGCCCAAAATTTTGTAACGACTACTTTCGTCAATTTTACGCATAAAGTACTAAAATTACCCAATAAATTTGGAGCGGCGATTATTTCGGCTCACAGTTTAGTAATTTTAAAAACATTAGGGTTTGGGGATTTTGTTTTATACGTTATAGATATTTATTGGTGTAACTTTAGTTATTCAAATTCAAAGTGCTTTATTTCCTTTAGACCTTACAGGACTCTTGGACGCGTCACCAAATGTCACCAAATTCAAATTACATTATCAGTAAAAGAACTTAGGATAATTAAGCTATTTATAATTTTGAGGGACTTACTCTTTTTCAGTTACATACGGAAGTATGTAACTTTAGTATGTAACTTTCAGTTACATACCAAAGTATGTATGTACATAACTGAAGCTCAAGATTTAGGCAAGGCAATTTTACCAGTTTCGATCCTGCGACTAAAGATTAATTTATCTGAATAACAAATGAATTGACAACGATGCCAAACACTCCACTCAAGGTTCACTAAAGGTAAAAACATCTCAGATATTTTATCTGCGTTTCTATATTACGGTACAATAGTCACACTCCCTTTTCATTTTCCCATTAGAAAACTTTCTCACAAAAAACCCATTTCCCAACAGCGCACTTCCAGAAAGCTTTAAAAGAATGTTTTTCAAAGCACGTGGCTTGTGGGCGGTTCATCCCACCTGTTTGATCCGGCTGATCCGCCTACACGGATAGCCGGGCGGATAGTACGCCTAACGCCCAGCTTAGCTGCGCGCGTTATCTCCGAGAACCAAGGAGGTTCTTGTTCTTGCCTACTGGATTAAATACCTACGAAGATTAAGTACCCACACGTAATGATGTAGTACATGATAGTCACTGAATGTGGAATAAATAGATATAGAAATTGCATTTGAATGTGACGATGATGTAGATGTTTTTACATAAGTTTTTTATTAACAAGTAGAATTATTATTAAAGAATACAAACAAATAAGAAATAGTATTAATAGATGTTGTGATGATGCATTTGCTTGTTCAAGAATTCTTGATTTTGGAGGCCCGTTCAGCGTATGTTGAGCAAATAATACGTAAAGAGGTTATGTTGGATTCCTGTTGCAAAACAATTTGTTTAATAAAATTTTCGTTGACGAGTTATTCATACAGAAGAGACAATTTATAACTTGCTTGCTACCTGTATTTTGTTTGCAACAGTCTGCAGTTAGCTTAATTGTTTCAATTGTTAATACTAGTTCTAATTTGTTTTTATTATTTGATTGTAACTTTCTTTGTTTCTTACTAGCTACATATATAATCGTCATTATCATTTCAGCGAAAGTATTAATAATTTTTTTTTTTTTTTTTTTAATAACCCTTTTGGTATTTTCTATATCAAAAATTTGTGTGAGATTGTTATAATATTCATTATACAGAGTATGTGTACCTACGGTGGAATAAATAAATACAAATACAAAGATGGTTACTGCTGGATACCTTCCCCAAAGATCACAACAATGTTGCGATCAGAAGCCAATTTTTGTCTATTTTAATTCTCCAACACGAAATTGCGCCCTGGACATCAGACGTGCCAAATCAAACCCTATCTTGAAAAAACTGGTTTATCAGCATTATTTATCCTTGTAAAAGTTAGAAAACCCAAATTTTAAGTTTAAGTAACTTTATTATAATGTTTGTAGGTACATACCTATTATAGTATGTAGTTTAACTATTATTGTTTTTCTTTTATTCTTCGAGTGTCACCGTCTATTTTGTTCTTACATGTCCAGTCCAACCCAAGGTTGCCTGGAAGAGATCGCTCATAGCGATAAGGCCGCCTTTGTACTTCGTCTACTCTTAGCATCTATTTCTGTATTGTTTTCTGTCTTTATGTGGTACAATAAAGAATTATCTATCCGTCTATCTAATTGCGTGTTCCGTTTCGGCCAGGTGTACATTGAATTATGGTACAAAATTGCAAAAAAAAAAACGAAACGAAACAAACGATTGCGTATTTTGGAGAATTAAAAATAGATAGATAGATAGATAATGCTTTATTCATCACCTTATAAAACAGATAGTACTTAAATACTAATAATAATAATAATACTACTAAAATAGGCCTCTAGTACGGTAGTTCAAATAATAACGACAGTATTTTAATTTCGCCTCTACATAAACACATTGGTACAATCTCCCAAAGAACTTAAGTGGTCCAATTTTCCCCCTCAATCACAAAGGAGAGGTCCCAAATGGACTATACAACTAAGTTCATCTTACCTAAGACGTTCCACGACAACTAAACTACTAATTGGCGAATCGAATTACAAAACCGGGTATCGAACACCCGATCTTGCACTTAGATCCATTTAACGGTTTAGTGGAGACGGATCCCTTTTGCGAGACGATATTTAGCAATTAAGGGATAGTTCTTGGTACCTACCTAATTGTTGAAAAGGTTCTTGATTGGTCAATAATCTAATGGCAGTGGTGTCTGGTTGTTCGAAGAAGTTTCGTAATTTCTCGAAATAATACTATCTAAAGATATAAAGGCATACTTTAGATAGACCTGCCCACAGGTTCGTAGGTGGAGTCAATGAATAAAAATGATGACTTTTTTTTGATAGATGAGAAAGGGAAAGCTTAATTTTAAGTGCTGTCAAATTACTTTAGTTCAGTCTGAATGTATACACCATTGTCGAGTATTGTTTTGTTTATAAACTGAGGCAGAAACAATTACTAAGGATTAAAAAAAAAATGTAATTCCTTTGTAAGGAATTAAAAAAAAGGATTAAGTTAATTGCTGTGGAATAGAATAGAATAGAATAGAAATTTTAAATTTTTTTTCATTGTTACAACTTTTTTGACAAACAAAATTACAATTCAATAATAAAAACAAATTAGAACTAGTATTTACAATTGAAGCAATTAAGCTAACTGCAGACTGTTGCAAACAATCTACAGGTAGCTCAACTGATCCATATAGAATAGAACATAACTTTAATAAAATGCTGCTAATTTCTCAGCTAATTTCTTTTTCCTGCTTCCATTTATCAACTCCGTAATAACATGCAACATCAAATTATTACATTAATTCCATATCTTATGCTGGGAAGTAAATCAAGTTATTATCAATAGGTAGTTTCGGTTAGAGTGGTCACCTCAAATAGTTCGTCTCAAGTCCGGTGGGCAGGCAAGATGCTCCAAAAGCACTTTGCCGGGCGATAGTTCTAAATTAGCTGAGGGATGGTTTTCACCAGTAAAATTAAAAGTTTTGTTGATGAGACTTAAACTACTTTTAGATGTAGGCAAGGCACGAGCGATATGTCTATAGATAAATTGTTAACCAGCCAGAGTTTGATTTTTATCTGCTCTCGGTGTGGCTCGATTCCTAGTTATTTTCGTGTGAATTCTCAGACACTTGTGTCAAATTGTGATTTCGTCGTCAATAGGAAGTGGAGAGAGTTGAAGCTAATAACTTTTTCTAACAAAATAAGCACATAGACAAGTCAAATTCTTTACCGTAAAATATTATCAAATAAGAAATAAAGTTTTATTGATTTTTTAATAATTAAATAAAAAAAATTGTCCACTAGTGAAAGAAGTGACAAGACTAAGTCACTACGGCAGATTCATAAATCAAGCTTCTAGGTGATGGCCACCCTCTGTGAATAAATCTGCGGGATTCTGAAATACTTAAGCTAAACCCAAAATCTCAATAAAATAATTATTTTTAATCCGAACTCAAGAAAACTTAGACACTAACTTCATGTTCAATATGGTGCAATCGGCCCTCACGGTCACCAACCGACCATCCTCAGAAGCATTACTGCGAAATGCACTAATGCCTGTTCGATACCGTGGAAAACTGTTAAGGGGCTGGTTAGGGGCTTTCTAAGATACTGATATAATTAGTGCATTGTACCTCTAACGTCCTACAAACTACGAACTCTGCCATCCACCCTGCTATCTCAATATGAGTCTTATGGACCTCGGAATAGGGGAAAATTTTGTTTATGAGACGGTAAGAGGAAGATAGTGAAGATGGTGGTTATGGAGAAGTTTGCTTGAGTTACTGGCCGTATGCAGAGGTCATTATCATCCGGGAAGTGGACTGGGAGCTTTTGAATATAGAACGCTCGCTCGAGGCTTAATAATTCAATGTTTGGTGTACGTAGGTTCTAGAGATCTTGCAAGTTTATAAGTTTTATGTGGGTTTATATTTTTGTTTTTTACAACCCACAGGGCAGATTATGTTTTTTTGTGTATTTCGATGAATGATTATCAAGAAATCTATATTATCTTTAATCACCAAAACGGCTGCAGCAATTTCTTTATGGTATCAAAATACTATAAAATGTCAGTTTCTTTTGTGTTTTTATCTACATTTTGCCCTCTAATTTTGAGAAATAAATAAATTTAGAGCTTAAAAAAGTGAAAAGTGGAACCGATTTGGGATACCTATATTTTCAATGAATTACTAGTTCTAAGTTTTGTTGGCAAAATGGGTGTTTCTTCGTACCTAACTAGGTACGAAGAAACACCTATCAGACATAACTGTCTGAAGTCTTTAAAACATTATTATATACAATAAAAATAAAAATTTGATTAAACCGCTACAAAGTGCTACGAACAAGCTACGACTGCTACGAAATCTCTACGAGTGCTACAAAAGCTTTACGAGTGCTACGAGTGCTACGCCGCCGTAGCGAATAAATATAGATCTTTTAAAACGGCTGGCTCCTAATTGCCTGCAGATGGACCCGAGCCAATTACAGACATTTAGTCGGAGCGACGCGCCCGATAAATGGCACTGATATTTAGCGCAGAGATACACTGACTAATGACTAATGACCATCATGAGCTTTGATACAGGAAATGTTTAAGTAAATACGAGACAGGCTGACGCGACGCGCTGGCGTGACGATATTGATGTCTTCTAGGAAGAATGGTGGAAGGAAGTCGATTTGTCCAGCTGTGAGACTATTCCTAGGTTAACTAAAAAATATCTGTTGAGACTAAAGGATTCGATTAATGCTGAGGCTTTGGTCCCGTCATCTGTTAAGATGATTTGAAATAACTTGGCGTGGTTTAAAAAAACGATAAACCGACAGCGAATCCTGTAGATAAGTTAATTCATCCTATGTCTCGAACGAACGAAATCACCCCTCCTTTACATTCCCCGACCGAAGGTGTATGTGTTCACGTGCAAAAAATTGAGTTTACACTGGCGACATCTAGTTATAATTCAAGTCTAATTTAGTTTGATGACACATAGATGAAACTGTTGACGCCCGTTGCTATGGAAACCATTAAGAGATAGTAAAATGATAATTTATTTTTATTTTTATGATGAATTTTTACAGACCTACGTTTTATAGCGCACATAGCAATTCCTCGAGAATCAAACTTATAGCAGACCTCCTTAAAATCACTTTTAATACAACAACGAAAGAATCATCAAAATCTATTATAAATTATTGGCGCAGATGTCACCAAATCTGTTGTAGCTAGTCGTGATTCTCCAAAAATATTATGTTGCTTTTTAAGTTTAACGGGATAAATACTAATTCCTCGGGAATACAATTTTTATGGGACCACCTCAAGATCATTCTCTATACAATAGTGAAAGAATCAGTAAAATCGGTTCATCGGTTAACAGGCGGAGATATCAAGAAACATACATACATAAAAAACATACAGACGAACTGAGAACCTCCTCCTTTTTGAAGTCGGTTAAAAACTATATAGATTTTAAAATTCTGTTATTTGTCAAAATACATTGTACTATACGAGAAGCTTGGAAATTAGGATGTCTAGTCTAGATTAGCCTAGCCATGGCGTTTTCGAAATCGACCGAATACGGCATATATGTAATGTGGACCGAAAGCAGATTTTTTAAGTGGGCTGAACTTCTTCGGGATGAATTTCGCATACATCCTCCAACTCAACTCATTGATGTCGTAGGATTCGAATAAGGGAAACTGCCAGATCAGCAGCTTCCTTCTGAGCATTTTAAGTCACTGTTGGGGGTGATAATAAAGGTTTTATTTCATTATTTTCAATACCCCTACTGCGATCAACAATCTGCCAGCCAAGCGTGGTGATGATGACAAAAACCCTCCTCGTTTCTGGAAGACGTGTTCAGCAGTGGGTGTGTGCTGCTGAGGAATTATGAGTTCTGGCATTTAGCAGTTATAAGTCTAAATGAAAATTATAACTTACTTTATCACAAAATAAATTATAAAATAATATAAAAAATATATGAGAAACTCCACTTTAGTGTTGTAGAAGAGTTGTACTTTTCTGACACCTAAGCTCGATCAAAGCACATTAGCTTTATATGACAGCGCGGTCCAAATGGTGGTTGGGAGGACACACTGTTCTCGAGAATGCCAAACTATTACGGTTTCCGAAATGTCTATATTATCCACTTTAGTATTTTTTGAATGTACGTTAAGTAAGGGCGGACCTTATAAAATTCGTTGTACTAATGTGCCTCTTTTGCATCGAATTTCAGACAGCATATGTAAAATGCAAGAATGTACAGGTTTGGGGGATTTGTTCTTGAGTTAAAAAAGTGATTTATTCCAACTTATCATCGCGATCTATTGCGGCCTGAGAGACCCTTACGAGACAGAAGATTTTCAAAATTGTTCCAAAAATAATTATTTAAAAATTATATCAAACGTTCAACCTACATATTGAATTTCATTCTATGAAACTAAGAAAAAAATTTACCCATAATACATAACACAATACATTACAACAATAGGCAGGTACAAGAAACACATAAGATTATAGATTAAAAACAAAAAAACAGATATACAATTATACAACGTGTTACTGGGGTTAAATGCCCCCTGTCTCAGCATAATGCCGCTACAAGCCGAAGCGGCGGCGCTGATTTTCAGATATCATCGTGCACAAGCGTGTGAGCAAACGCAGGGCACTTCCTATTGTTTCAATCTCATAATTCGATGGGACGAACGAACCAACAGCCTGTACTGTACAAGATTAAGCGAATCAAATCTCCACCATTTAGTTGTCCATACCAGTTCCCCGTGTGGTTTTTCGTAATGTGCACTAGTTTATGTCGCCCGCGATAGTCGTGGCAGAGGTTATTCGTTGCGCTAATGTGCAGGCGTCGTCGTTTGCATCGCATTTCGGACAGCTTGTCGCAAAATGCACGTATTTGGGAAAATTCTTCTTTGCTTGCTGGGTTGATAAGGTTCGATATCAACCCAGCACGTAAATATGGAAGTCATAGTGTTATTTCTGTTACAGTCATCCGAACACAAAACAGATGAATCGTGAAAAATTTATAGTTGAAAGATTTTCTTCATCATCATCATATGCGTGTAACGTCCACTTCGTAACAAAGACCTCGCTGTGGTGATGACACAAATAGCTGCTATCATAAGCGGGGGCTGCTTTAATCACCACGTTTGAGTTGCTAATTGGTATTCTCAGTAGAGGTGTTAAATATACCTACACTGGTTGTTATTAATACTACCAAAGGAGTATCTTTTTGTCATTCCATGACATACATAAATACAGTTACGCATAGCACATCGTTATTTATTAGTCTCCCAAATGAAAAGTTACATCTCGTTACGCGGGACATTGAAAATTTACAACAAAAATAAAACTCGTGGCGACAACTTCCCCGTCTCGCACTATTCTCATTCCCTGTACTGCCACATTTAATTTTACTGAAATTCTAACGTAGCTTTGCAAAAATGTCAACTTTATTCCGCCTCAGCCTCCGTCTACGTTCCAGTCGGTTTTGCTTCTTCATTTTCTGGAATGTTCCGCAGTTTTGCGACGAGCTTTGAGAAACTACAACTTTATGAAAACTTGTACAGGAGCTCTGAAATAAGACGTGGCTTCCAGCAAAAATTTATCAAAGCGTATTTAATTTTCGTTATGACTTCTTCGTTCGTTTCAGCGCGAACTCGTTAAGTGAATGAAACGTTGGGTACCTACCCAACGTTTTCACTTAACTCTACGTAAGAAGTTATAAGGAACTGTATTTTATTTCTTATAAATTACCACGAGTGTGAGGGCTTACGCACTATAATAATAAAAACCTTAGAACTGTAAATAAATTCAAACATTTAGGTATTTTAAGTTAATTACGTACATTGCTCGACACCTACAATTCTATTCATCAGTGTCTGTGTATAGGGAAAAATGGAACACGTATTTTAGCGAATCCTAAACTTACGAGTACGTCACTAAACCATAAATACCAGTGAAATATTGGAGTTACTAAAGTAACATAAATACTGAAATTAGCCCAATCAATCAATAACCTAGACCGAAAATAATCCCACATAAGTTTAAACAAGATTCGAAAACAGTACATGAAACCGTCGAATCGGAAAACCATTTATCAAATACGTTTGCGAAACAGAGCTTACAATCTTATAACCCATCTGAAATTCATATTGAGAGTCGATCGCACAAAGCCGCGTACACACTGTAAAAGGCTGAGCTCCCGCGGGAGGTCTAAAAGGCGAGGTACACAGTAACCTATATATGCAGTAAGGAAGCTTTTCGGATGGATAGATAGATATAATGATTATATTTATTTATTTATGTAAGTAATAAAAACAAATTAGAACTAGTATTTACAATTGAAACAATTAAGCTAACTGCAGACTGTTGCAAACAACCTACAGGTAGCTCAACTGATCCTTATCAATACCAATCGGTAGCGTCCCCAAGACGCTGGCCGCATTGCCCCGCTGTATGGCAATGCTGATGCGCTGCGCCAGATACTCGGGTCACGCGCCGCTTCGACCAGACGCTCAGATAACTTTTTAAAAACCCGGAGAGCCTCGGTACCCTGTTTTTATTTAAGGAACTACAAACAGTGCTAACATTACGATATAACTGGGATATACAGGGTGTCCGATGGAAAAATACGGATTCGAAATTTAAATTTTTGAAAAAAATTATGTAATAGTAAAAAAATAACCTTCAGTAGCCGTCTATTTTTTAGCCGACTAAATTAGAAGTCATGAAACAGAAGTCTACCCTCGCCAGATACGAATTAATCTCAAAAGACCTACTGGATAGTGACGTCCTTATCCTGTGACAAGCAATAGCACTCATCGTAGAATAAGCCTGTTTCCCGACGACGAGGTTTAGGGATGCGACATCGACTCGATGCTGTTTTCTGCTGCCATCAATACATAAAATACTGAACGGTTTAGTGATGTGTTCACGTCGATGATTTTCGATTACTGTTTCTTGTGAAACTAGAAAAATAAGACAAAGAAGCAATAATACTTATATCCTGGCAAAACAAGAGACTTCTCTTCTTCTTTTCTAAAATTTACGTAATGATTCGTTGCTATGTTGTTGTTGCATAACTTTTATATCCGACGTTTTGGAACATTAAAGGTCATTACAAAATAGTAAAAAAGTCTGGCAGGACCTGATCACCCTGTGACAAAAAAAAAGTCGATGTTTATTATTCATTATTCTGGTGAACACATGCTCTGTACGCCCACCAGACATGCGTACAGAGTATGGGTGCACTGTACGCCCACCAGAACACCATGCTCTGGTGGGCGTACAGTAACAATTATTAAAATATCGTCGTCTAGCTATGACCATAATTTTATCTGACCAGTTCTAGATAACATTTGTCCAGGATCATCTTGGATTTGGCCGTACAATTTCATTTATTGATCGTCATCAGACGTGCTCCCAACACTAATATAAAAGGATTGACATTTGAGGACGAACGAAGTAGCGGATTGAGTCGGAGACAAAGTCGACTTAGAATACGTACTTCTTTGTTAATGGCAAATATTCAGCAGATATTCAAATATCAACCCTTTGTCTGACAAGAGGGGTTATTAGTCTCATTTGTAAGTACAGAGGGTTTATCAATAAGGACTAATACTCGTTTTATAAACGGAAAAGTTACGATTTTGAAACTCACGATTGGATGGCGAACGGGAGGTAACTACCCAGGGTGTGTACATACAAACCTAATCCAGGAGTTATATTTAAACTGACTTTAAATTTCAAATACAAAAAAAAAATTGGAAAATTGTTTCAAAATCATCCCGAGGAGGTCTCAAAAAATTTGATTTCCGAGGTATTTTTATTTGTCCCAAAAAATTGTAAATACTGTTTAAATACTAAAGAAATTGAAGTCGGTTTTTGGATTTTTCATAACAATCAAATTATGCTTATAATGCATAAACGGTGGTCCTATATGCCTACTATATAGAATTACTAAATGGATCGGGGCCATACCTTGCATTAATGTAGTTGCAGATCTAGAATAATGCAATCAGACAGAAATATACAAAACTTTATTGTGTACATATAAAAGGTTGTAAACACTTGAAATAGGTAGGTAAATGGGAAATTTTATGTTTCGTCATTCATGCAGAACATATTAAAATTAAAGCTCCTTTTTCCTTTTAATATACTACATACTAGTTTTTAATATACTTTCATATTATCACAAAAAAAAAAACAAATCACAAATCCCTTATTGCTGAAAACCACGGGCAGATCAAGAAGTCAACAAATTGCCGTCATCTCGTTTCGTTGGGTCAAACAGCTTAACATACGACCAGCAGGGTGCGGTCGTATTGTACGCGGAGCAACATCAGAGTCGATTATGCTAGCTAAGCTTCAACGGTGCAATCCGCGACTTAGCAAGGACCTGCAACAAAAAAAACATTGATAGTCACTAGCAATAAACTTCGATTAATCTTTTTTCCTTTTAAAACATTCATTAATGTTTGACACAACAATGTCTAGTCAATAAGTGCTCAAAAGAGGGGGTAGAGTGGAAAAGTCAAAAGCAGAATGTTTGTCTTCGGAACTTTGTTTGGACTAGTCAGAAGACAAACATACTAAAAGTCCCCCACTCCTGTGAGGTGAGCTATAGGAGGGGGGCACAAAGAACGTCCTGTTTTTTTATTTTTTCTTACATCTCGTAAACGATACGTCATAGGAATCGCGCTCCGTCATAACGGTCGCTATTTATGCAATTTCCGTGGCAATTGTGGCAAATGGTAGAGCACAGCATGGAGGACTGCAGTCAGTGGTGCACCGGCAAAATATTTAGCCTTAATATTTCTTTCGGTGCAGCTGGATCTTTGGCTTGGATAGGAACCAATTTTCCATCCACAATCCATTGTTAACTGGACTAATAATGTGTAAAACACGTACACACATCATCTCACCCTATTTATTTATTTAAAAAACGGGCATCCTACGTGAAAATCACATGGAGGCTTAATAGTACACTAAACGCATATACCGTCTCCGTTCCGTCGCGAGTAAAAGCAACAGTTTGGGCATTATCGTAGCTGTCTAGTTTTTAACCGACTTCAAAAAAGAAGGAGGTGTCTTTAAGTCTATACCCTGCATACTGTATTAACTTGACAAGCAACTTTCGAAGATCCACTTTTGACATAGGCCAAAGATCGGTCCTGCGTCAGCGGCTATGAATTATGAAATGGGAAATGATGAACTGGGAAAGCGATGCATCCTCTTACTTTACGTGGTTCTCATTTATTTGTTTTTATTCAACTACAGCATATTTACATGCTAATTTGTAGGAAATTTCATGGAGAATCTAGATATTTAGTTCATAGTTCATAGTTCATTTATTCATAACATTCATAGGTTACAGGTCACATTGTAGGTATTCACTAATCATATAGTAGGTATGTATAAACTACATAAATGATTAAATTAATAAAACAGTTAAAATAAAATTACAATAAAATTAAATATCAATAATAAAATCATCAGTTAGGTACATTTTAAAATCATAAATTCGTTAAAATCATAAATTGATTGGGTTATCAGCCACTTTTTTAATCTTATTTTAAAAGACTGTGTGGACTGCGCGCTGGTGACAGAAGTTGGGATACGGTTATAAACAGCCGTCCCCATCACGTGCTGCAACTTGGACGTTTTCTCCAGTCGTCGTGAAAGAGCTCTCAGCCGGTGCGCGTGCCTCGTGTTGTATCTATG
Organism: Eupithecia inturbata; assembly: GCA_963662085.1. Lineage (NCBI taxonomy): Eukaryota > Metazoa > Arthropoda > Insecta > Lepidoptera > Geometridae > Eupithecia > Eupithecia inturbata. The sequence continues at coordinate 5,035,026 of OY759177.1, forward strand.
ACCATCCCCGCACCTTGCATATTTGTCCAAGTTTTCACGCACATACAGTGCGGACTGGTATATGACAAGGGCGGGCACGGTCAAGATCCCTAGGGACTCAAAATACGGCCGCGCAGACTCGTCCTGAGGTATCCTCACTATCGCTCTTATTGCGCGCTTTTGGAGTCTAAAGGCACGCTCCCAATCTGATGCACGCCCCCAAAGCTCCACACCATACTGTAGGAGCGAATGCACGTTGGCAAAGTAGATACTCCTCACCATAGACCTGTCTAGTGTAGCCGAGAGGCGCCATAGAGCAAAACATGACCGGCCTATCTTTCTACATAGTTTGTCTATGTGCTCCTCCCACGTGAGACTCTTGTCCAAGGTGAAACCTAGAAAAGTAGTCGTATGGACTTGATTGATTACTTCGCCTCCCAGGCTCACAGCCACCGGCATACAATTGTGTCCTGCAAGGTTGAAATGCATGAAGTTGGTTTTTGTGATATTCAGAATGAGACCATTCTGATGAAACCACTTCTGCAATTCACCTGCAACGCTATTTAATTTTTGCTGCAAAGCATCCTGATTTGAAGCTTCCACGATGGCCGCGACATCATCCGCATACATAACTATGTGTGCATCGTTAATGCACTCAGGTAGGTCGTTCATCAAGAGGGAGAAAAGTATGTTTGACATCGAGGACCCCTGCGCAACACCAATAGTGGTTGACATTGGGCTCGATTTGACCTTCCCTCCTCTACCAGTGACGATTTGTGTGCGGCCAGTCATGGAGCTGAGCAGCAGTCGCAGAGCCGGACCATCGACGCCATAATGTGCGAGTTTCGCCGCTAGGACGGCATGATCCGCGACGTCGAAGGCTTTCGACAAGTCGCAGAACATGACCGCCACCTGCAGCCTACGCTCTTTGGCCTGCATCACGCGGCAGACGACCTCTCTCGCGACATCTGTCGTGGATCTCCCTGCTCGATAGGCGTATTGCCGGTCGGACAGGGACTCCGTGCTGGACAGATGTGCCGTTAGCCTGCTGCTCAGCCCGCGCTCAAAGATCTTGGCGATAGCTGGGATTATGGACACAGGCCGGTAGCTGTTCACGTCCTCTTTAGATCCCTTTCCTTTGTATAGTGGAGATACCCTAACGTTTTTTAAAACCTGCGGATATTCACCACCGACTAGAGATCTATTAAAAAGTACCGCAAGGATAGAGCACATTGGGATAGCGGCCATAACCAGCAAGGATACGGATATATCATAAATATCCTTCGTTGGTTTATTTGCCACCCCTGATGTAAGTATCTTCAAAATTTCACACGGAGTAAAACGTTCAAACCTCAATGAGCGGTCCACTGGCGCGCGGCACCCCGCCAACGCGCGCACCGCTGCCGGCACGTCGGCAGCGGGCGCGCCGCACGTCAGCGGCGCGCTCACAAAATGCATGTTCACCGCGTCCACAGCGGCGACTTCGCTCACGAATTCGGATCCATCGGGTCTTTTCAACCTTTCCATAAAGTCAGTGTTGATCCCCCGTTTCTGTCCGGTTTCAATTTTAACTAAGTCCCACATAGTTTTAGTCAAATTAGTAGAATTATTAATAATATCACAGTAAAAACGGCTTCTCTCAGATTTTAAAATCCTATCGTACCTAGTTTGATATTCGTCAATTTTTGCAGATAGTATTTCATTGTCAGGGAATTTAAATTTAATATATTTCATGTCACGTAATAAATTATCCAAATTGATTATTTCATTCGATACCCACGATATATTTTTCTTCAAAACTGAACGTTTTAAAGGAAAACAAATGTCAAACTTACTATTTAAAATAGTAATGATTAAGTTGGCTAAACCATTAGCAGTTAACACCGATATTTGAGTGATTTCCACCCAGTCCACACTCTCCAGCGATGCAACAAAGTTACAATAGTTAGCCCGCGTGAACGACCTAACTAGCGAAGGTGGATGTGGATCGCACGGTCCGTATTCTAGCTCGACGCGCACGGCGTAGTGGTCGCTCAGACCAGTTTTAACTGGAGTCGCGCACACAGTACCCGTGCACGCGCGCTCACAGTCCACGTAGACGTGGTCCAAACACGTACTCGTCGAAACTGCAACACGGGTGGGGAAGTCGACTATATTACAACAGTTCCTAGTATGCACAATATCAGAAAGTTTTTTCTGATCACTATTCAATGGGCATAGGAGATCGATTTATAGATATTACTAGGTATTCCTACAAAAAGATCAAGAAAATGCGGAAGCTGCAAGCAAGCTGCAAGCGCGCGGCAACCAAGCGTACGCGGTTCGCCACCTTAAGTAAAAACGTCGCGCGAGCGCTGCCTAAGGAGAGGTTAATGAAGTTATACCTATTGGCTACCGACTCGCTAGCAGTCCAGCCGCCACTTTACCGGACAAATAGATACGAAGCTCCTTACGTATCATATTCGCTGATCCCCAACTAAGAAGGGTCAGGCGATTTAGGACAATTGGAATATTTGTAATTGTTTTTATCCTCTGCTCGATTTTTTTGTGTTTTTTTATTGTTATCGTTTTGTCTTTATATTCATTAATACAGGGTTATTGGTAATTCACTAACACTGCGTGAGCTGCAATTTCTGCCTATCATCACAAACAAGTTTGTGAAGACGCCAGGTCAATTTAAATTTAAATTTTGCCATTCCTTTTTTTGTGAATCAGCTCTGATTGAAAATGAAAAAGCATATTTGTCCGGAACCCAATGAATTACTAAAAACCAGTTTCCCACTCCCACACCCACTGTTAATTCAGGGCAGAATTTTTACGTTAGTAACACTAGTTAGTAGTTAGTTAAGAATTGACCTGGCGTCTTCTCAAACGTGTTGGGAATGATGGGCAGAACCTGCAATTTACGCAGTGTCAGTAAATTACCACTAACCCTGTATATTCGGGTTTAAAAATAAAAACAGTAATTGATTTCTTAATTACCTATTAAACAGATAACGAAAACAAACAACACCTTTTGCTATACGTATTTATGGTGTGCAGTAGGCTTCGGAAGAAAATATTTTAATAAAATATTTGTAAATTTCGTGAATAGGTAAACAGTCGATCAGTCAATGAAATAACGCCAAAAGCGAATATGAGAATCAAAATCCGAAAGATATCTACATCACATTATGATAATAACCAAAGTCTTAATTCGCCACAGAAACACGATCGTCACAAACCACCTGCAAAGCAGTCAATTTGTATCCAAACACTCAGTTGTATATCAAACTGGGCGGCAATCCCAAATCTTAACAAAATAGTCCCCCTCCACACTTTAAGTCTAAGTAAGTGGCGTTCGGCGGCCGAAGATTTGCCGGACCGTCTGTAATGGGCCTTATCCTTATTTATTGAAGTTGCTGCCGAAACCTGAATCGTTATGATATAAACTTTAAAGTTAACTTACTCGTCAATTTAGAACTCAAGATGAGGGAATATACAATATTTTCTCCTAGCTAGACCCTTGCTTGCTCCCTTGCTGAAAGGTGAAGGTGTCATTCAATTGCCTTTATTCGCTTATGTTTTTTTTACAATCAATTTATAGATATTTTAACAACAATCTCACCTAATGGAAAGTGACGGCTGACGATGTATCAAGAAGGTCAAGAACATTTTATTCACTCGTCTTTCGAAGCGACTGTAAATCTAGAAGTGTACTTGCTCCTTCATTTATTACGAAAGCACCACCGCGAGTTGCCAAAACATTTCAAGTAGGCGCAGAAAATCATCTTGTCGAATTGAAATCCTAAGTGCAAGATTACCAGGTGTGACATGTTGTTTACGGCTGTCTGGGCTCGTTTGAGACCCCCTTCAAGCTGAAGTTAGTCAATCAATGGGGGGTTGAGAGGGGGTGATAAGCCACATCGATTAGGGATGTTTCGTGGTTCGTCGCGCTTGAACTGCTTTCAGATTTCGCGAAGATTTTAACAAGGCGTTAGTACTAGGTATAGATAATGATTGGTTTGCCAACGGGAACGTAACCTATACAGGTTAGTTTGATGTTTAAAAATCCACACCTTCATACACCTAACTAAAAGGGCTATTAGGCATGGAGTTCTGATCATATTGTAAATAGCATCATAAAGACAATTTAAATCATAATCAGGGATGATTAAACAAAGCAATTACAAATTTCAAAAACACAATATAAATACAACATAAATTTTTATAGTGAGTCACAAATATGAAACTATGGGCTGTACCAAATTATTAGTAGGTATGTTATCTCGTAATCTTATCGGAATACGTGTAGGTTTAACCATAAAAAGAGGACTCTTATTAAGTAGAGCATTTATTAATAAACAGAGTATTTTGGGTAAAATTAGTAGTGCAAATTTATAATAAGGCAGGTATGCAACGAGAGTGCCAAAGTTATGTTTAGATGTAACTATGATTCATTTTTGAGTTATTCTTTCGTCCAGTGATAAGTCGATACCTAATCAGTGATAAGACAATGTCGATAACAGAAATTATAGGGTGATACCAAACTTTGTGTTTATTCATGCAGTAAGCTTAGATAAAAATAATTCACCAATTATTATGGTACCTACCCATCTCATTAATATTAAATATAATTAATATTAATGATATTAATTATAAATATAATTTGACAATGCCCTTGTACAGCAGCATACTTCGACATACCTTTTAAGTTATTTATTATTAATTTTAGTTTGACCAATTTTATTTAATTTACTTTGTGAAAGAGTCCTTAACTGTCTGTTTTTTATTTTCTATGAACAACCCTTATGGTGTTTCCTTTGTTAAAAATTTATGCGAGATTGTTACAATATAAATTATTTAAAAAGTGTAACGACATCAAGTGTAACATGTGTACCTACGGTGGAATAAATAAATACAAATACATAATCATAATTAATTTATAAAGTGAATCGGGCCAAATTATTTTAAACAAAATCAGTATATGCTTGAGCATAATAATCATAAATCAATAATTTATTTGCGAGAATACATAATTACTATACAATATGTCAGATCTTAAAACTATTTTAGTAATTGTATTCTGCCTTCACGCAGGCGTGCCAATACTTTGTGAGTCATATTATTAGAAGTAGGTATTAATAATTTATGTTACAATTAAAATTTTCAAATATTCGTTCACATTATAAAAACATTTTCACAAACAGGCAAAATTCCTTAATATACATAGGCGAGAGGATCCTACAGTTCTTGAAGAGAGGCTTGCCCCCAAGGAACCAAGACCTGTTCAATACTGACATCTCTTTTGGGATTTTAAATACTCTCTCAACATCTACTGAGTTACCCCGCAGTAACAAGCCGTACCCCAGGACCGAAGACACATGACCATGGTAAGCAGCTAGAGCTGCGTCAAAATAAACGATTTGGCGAATCTTCATATTATGAGCGAATACCAATCTGCTCAGTCTTTAACACACCAGGTTCACATGGTATTCAAATGTCTATCAAGAATAATTCCTAGGAATTTAAAAGAAGTAACTTCATCCACCTTCTCACTATTATAACCAATGTCAAATTTTAAAGGATTTGTATTATATGAATTAAATTGTATAATTTTTGTCTTATATATTAATAAATTAGCATCGACATGGATAAAAAAAAACTGTTCACGTCACGTCAAAGCTATTGAACTTGGGAAATATTGTTGTCACCCTGTATACGAGGACGTTTGGTGCGGCTCAGTGGAACCCACCTAGTATTTGCTACATGCTGTTATCTTTCTAACCCAAGAGCTCAGTTCGAGTTTCACGAACGAAAATTCACAAAAATACATCACCTCATCGCGTTGTTTGTGGTTGTGAGAATACATTTTTGATTGCTAATGAAATTAATGTAATGGAATATGTGAATTACAATTATGTTGGTGGACAAAACTGAGTGGGAACTATTTATATTCTAATGGGATCGGGTACGTAGTCGTGTTTTGTGATAACAAAAATTCAATGTTCTCTGTGATTGATAACATATATTTTTTTATACATTCTGAATTTAGATAGGTAGCCTTTCGCCGTGCTCTCATCAGCAATAAGACCACCAATTGTCGGTTATTAGTTTTAGTTTGGTTCTTGTTCAGTTGTACTCAGTTTGCTATAAATGTGCGAGAAAGTATCTTGATATAATATCTCTATAGCAATTAGATAATATTTTTGGACATCCTTATACCAAAATAACCATAGATACGATAGGGCTAGCAAGTTAATTAATATGCATGCTATTCTCAATGTTTTAAAAATCTACAGAAGGTAACATAATAACTGTAGAGCCTTGTTTTACGCACGGAACACTAACAACAAAGTAACAACTTTCTAATTAGAGTGATATATGACAATCAGTTTAACGAATTTATTTTACTCAAAAGAACAATGTTCACTTAAATGAGTACAAACAATAATCTTACGTACTATCTTAACTAATTAATACTAAATTATAACAGTTTGATAATAATTGTAGTAGTAAGTTTTACATTATTTGTTGGTACCGCCACGCTAACTTAAAAGATCTTATTATAAATATACTGTTTCAGTCTTTTCCTAAATATGTGTATTGATAAACAGTTCTTAATGTTATCGGGTAAGCTGTTGTACAACTGCGCACCTTCATAAAGAATATTTCTTTTTCCATAGTTGGTTTGTAGACTCCTTAGTGTTAACTTATTTTTATTTCTCAAAATGTAGGTGTAGGTTTTACAATCTCTGGTGGAATTCATAGAAACCAACGATATCAAAATCCACACTAATATTATAAATTCGAAAGTAAGTCTATCTGTCTGTCTATCCGTATGTATGTTACCCTTTCACGCTGAAACGGCTGCTCGGATCTCAGTGAAATTTGGCAGGGAGGCAAACGGTATCCCGGCAACGGTCATAGGCTACTTAAAAAGTGCGTGTGAAGCCGCGGGCAGCAGCTAGTTATCTATACATTGGTAAAATGTTTTTCAAAATCGGTCTATAATTGACAGAGAAATCGACGAACATACATAAATAAACACACATGCAGCCGAAGAAAAAAAAAATACAAAAAAGTATATATATCTATATACCTCCTTCTTTTTTCGAAGTCAGTTGAAAATCAAGATCGTTGTGGCTGTGTTCACTGTCAATGATCCTTTATCTTCTTTCAACACAAATGTTTGACAACCTTGAAACTTCGAACAACTAGGCAAATAAATTACTTTTACACGTATCTACATCTACCCTCATAAAAATGTTATGTAACTTCAGTAACAAGATAAATCAATATTCACAACACATTTTTCTCATAACTCACCCATTTATATCATTGAGACCGAGTAGACATTACCATAATATCATTTAATTATTTATAATCCCACTAATAAATTTAATTTTAATTGTCGACCGATGTGGCGCGGCGGGCGAAGGTCCGCCTGCGACGCAGGAGGTTACGGGTTCGATTCCCGCCTTGGGACCAATGTTAGTATGATCTGCAAATATTTGTTCCGAGTGTTCTGGGTTTTTTTATGTATAATAAAAAATATATATCTATGTAGTGTATTGTATTAAGTATATCAGTCATCTAGTACTCATAACACTAGCTCTCCTTAGCTTGGGCTAGATGATGCTGTGTGGATTGAGCATTATTTATTTTATTTATTTAAATGCAAGTTTGAATTTTTGGATGGATGTTTGTAACCTGACACCAAAACTACTAAACGCTGAGATGTTGTATAGAATAGAATAGAAAGACAATTATTTATAACAACAATACGAACAGTTAAAAAACGAAACACACTTGTAGGCCTGGAAACAAGCATAGGCTACTTTTTATCCTTTATAACAGTTCCCATAGGATAGAAATAACTCTTAAACATTTCCATAAAACCAACGCGTGCGAAATCACGGGCAGAAACTAATCAAATAATAATATAATTAATACTTGCATACTATTTGCATCACCATCATCCACAGCGCAATTTTATAAATTAAAACACATCAGCTGATTTCTGAACGCTTTATTCTAGGAACACTTGTATTACTTATATGGCTGCTGCCAGCGATGGTGACTCCCGGTGCGATCCGGTACAGTGCACAAGTGTTGGGCGAACCAGTCTGCCATACGTACACGCTGAACAATCTCCTTCACGTGGACTGCTCCAACCAGGGGTTGACCGACGCCTTGCCTCAAAACTTGGATTATAATGTAAGTTTGATGATGACTTATTTGAGCCCTGAGTTCGGGTTGACGATAGTATCGAGACGTCATCTTAATGCTTCATTTTTGTATGGGATTTGCGTAGTTACATGTCCACAAATAGAGCGCTGTCCCAGATCTTGAAGAAAAATTACGTTTCTTGAAGACAATATTTTTTATTTAATTTTTATAAGAGTCATGTCTGTCTGTTTTTTATTTTAATTTTCTTTGAACATCCCTTATGGTGTTTCCTATATCATAAATGTGTGTATGATTGTTATAATATTAATTATATAGAGTGTAGCGACATCAAGTGTAACATGTGTACCTACGGTGGAATAAATAAATTAAAGTAAAGTAAAAGTATAAATATATTTATTTTGTTACATAACACAGTGCAACTTAAAAAAATAAAAAATAGAGACGTGACAAAAATGGTTACCACTCCGCTTGTGCTATGTATGTGAATTATGCCGTAGCGCTGGTCTTCCGTGGTGACCGTGGTGCCTGAAGTGGCTACGTCATACACATACCATAATACATAGAAATAAATATAAACATAATACAAATATGGGATCGTCAGACCGAACTCAGGGCTCTGGTTTTTAAGTAGGAAGGAGATCAAAATAATTCATTCTTCCTTTTAGTTCCTAATAGTCGTTTTGTTATTTCTATTTCAGGCAGAAGTACTGATCTTATCCAACAACAATTTCGGAACTTTCCCGCCACAGATCGCAACCTTTTCCAATCTACAAGTTTTAAATCTGTCCAGCAACTTTATCGCCCATCCTATACCCGAATATTTTAACAACTTGCAGGGACTAATTAGACTCGACCTATCTGACAACGTGTACGACACCTGGCAGGGCAGTGACTTTGATCTCAATTTACAAACACTAGACCTCTCTAAAAATAAAATAAATAGCATACACGAAGATGCATTCAAAACTACTCCGCAACTGCACCATCTTGATTTATCAGAAAACAGAATCTACGATTTACCACCGACAATATTCTCCGAAGCTAAAAACTTGGACACGCTCATTCTATCTAGAAATTACTTTTCTGACGTTCCCAGTTTCCAGTCTCATTCTTTGAAGCGGGTTCACTTGAGCAACTGTCAAATATTGAACATAAACGTCAATTCACTCAACGGGATGAATTCAGTTTTACAAATCGATTTATCGATAAACCAGATTGAAGAGATACCAGACAACCTTGCCTCTAAGACGCTACAAGAGTTGAACCTGGGCTACAATGAAATAAGCGATATTACTGACTCTACATTCTCGTCTCTACCGCACTTAGCGGTATTAGATTTGAGAGGAAACGAGTTTAAAGAAGTTTGGCCAACCTCACACTTCTCCTCTAATCTTTTTCTGAGGGAAATATACGTGAAGGGGAACCGGTGGAGCTGCGAGGGTTTTAGTGTAAACCTTCTGTTGACTTATGAGTTTTTAACCAAGGACCCAGCAAAAATTATGGATGTAGCATCACTTATATGCTATTCACCCTCAAACGTGACTCAGTTGAGCTGGCAGGAGGCGTATATAAGAACTTGGCATCCTTTGGACTCGGTAACGGAATCATACACAACCATCGCTGTGCTAGTCGGTATTATAATTGGTATATTAATCACGTCAATGGTCTGTCGGTGTTTGATGTCCCTGAACAAGCCAGAGCCTTCAAGACCACCTGAATTACCAGTAAATTTGAACGGCACCACACAACCACGTGTGGAGTCTGTGGTTATGCGAGTTCCGTTGCGCGAAGAGGATCTACCACCAAGTTATGATGAAGCACTGCTGATGCCAAGATTGAATTCTTCTTTCCACTCTCTGCCTGACTTCATCGATGAAGAAGAGCCGTCTACTAGAAGATTCCGAAGATCAAGGTCAATAGGTGATCTTACCGAATACAGGCCAAGGACGGTGGACAGGCGCTCTGTCAGACGAACTGTTGAAATTCACATTAGCTAAATACATGGAGTGCCAACCACATAATTTTTTGGCAGTCGGTAAAATATTAGTATTTAATTATTTTCAGAGAAGTTAACATATCAAATAATTTCATACCCTAGATACTTAAAGATTGTAAATAGTTATACATATAGGAACTTTCTTAAGTTACCTATTTATAAGTTAATTCAAATAAATTTTAATATTTAAAGTAAGCTCAGAATTATTCAATTTTTTGATTGCTATATCTTGGCCGAAGCTCTGCGTACTGGTTATGCCATCTATCGTCAAATTGTTGAGGTGATTTGATAGTCAGTACGGTTTCTCTTTAAAGGTTGGGTTTCATTATGAACGTTTTCTTCAAGCTTTCAGAGGTTAACTAGTTCAGGTGGTTAATAATAGATGGCGATTCACTCCACTTAAATTCATTTGTTTTGTAGCCTACATAGGTACTAGCTTAGTAGCTTCTAACTTGACTCCGAAGAAACAAAAGACGAAAGTTTTGTGAGAATATTGCTTCGTTAATTTACCTACTAGAATTTCAGAATAACATGCCTCTACATAACATTATGTAGTACCTACCTCCTTTAATCAACATTATGACTTTAGTTATAATGTTAATATACTGGGTTAAACATTACTGGCTTTAGCCAGTGACTAGTTTTTTACCTAGAAACGTATAACAGATTATGTGATGTAGGTACATACACACTTTCGCCACCGACAGTACTTTATCGTTATCATTGATAACGCATTTTGACTCACACAATGTAATCATCCACACCCGACCGCACGTCCAAAGAATTGTGCCAAAAAACTAGTACCAAACAAGATTAAAGTGTATGTACCTAGTGATAATATGGATAGCAATGGGACAAATTGTGTTTCAAATAAATCAAGGTAAGCAAGATTAATATTTTTTTATTAGAAAAAAGTCTTTGAATGGGTTCCCTAGTTTACCTACCTTATAGTCAAGCTTTGGGAGGCTCTACTATTTCATTCAAGTCTTTTATCAATGTGATGACGAGATAATCATAATTATTTGTGGAAGTTACATGAAGCACTTGAATAATTTTAAGTGAATGAAAATGATTTGAAGGAAATTCATCTGCGAAAAAAACGCACAAAAATACAGAAATATAAAAAAATACCACCTTAGGTATTAAATCATAGGCGGTGATATAATGGTTAGTTACTTGAACAATTAGGGTAGGGTCGAATAATAAAAAAAATAGCGTAGGGTTTTCAAATAAAGAAATAACTATCTACCTACATACCTATCTAATTTTATCAAAAATACAATTAAGATCGTACAATCAAAAGGGTGGAATTCAGCTTTGCAAAAGGTATAACGCTAACGACCTAAATTCGAGTATCCTCAGCAGCTTTATCAATAGTAGATAACGAAGATAAAATTGCTGTTGGTATAAATATTGACTAACTTGGTTTATGAAACGACTCTAAGACAATGGGTGTTTTTTTAGGTAGTAACCTCTATCTGCCAATTTATTCGAAGACTCGACGTGACTAGAAAGTTATGACTCGTAATTGTGCAGGTGTTTATTATAACGTAGCAAATATGGAGTTACCTACTTCCACGACGATTAAACTGCACAAAGTATCTTCAAAAGTTATCTATGTTCCTTCACCTACCATAAAACTCTAGCACTACCCTGCTTCTATAAATTATCTAAGTCGAGTTTATAAAACTATACTACTTTTTCTCAATTTCAGCCAGTAATGAAATCAAGACGTAATGTATTTGATGCTGTTGATCTCGGTGCTGCTTGGCTCAGCTGCGAATGGAGAGATCCTGGACATCGATGACAGGGTGTCAAATGATCTCTGCTACCTGTGCGCCTGTAGCCTCGACAGGACCAGCGTCGACTGCTCAAGACGAGGCCTCGTGGACTTACCAGATGGACTGGGTCCACAGGTTAGTAGAATTTTTAGAATTATGACAAACATGTGTGGATTGTCCAGCATTATTTATTTACTTATAGGCAGCTATTTACAATGGGTGCTGAGTTCATCCTCTTAAATTATGTACAAACATGTACTTTTTTGTTTCAGGTCACATTGTTGAATATCTCAAATAACGAAATCTCTTCGTTTCCAAATTCCTTAAGCCGTTTCTACAATTTAGTAACGTTGGACGCTTCTGGAAACCGTTTGGCTGAGTTACCAGATAACGCGCTTTTCAACCTTACGGCCTTAGAAGTGCTAAATCTATCTCGAAATTACTTTGAACATTGGCTGGATATAAACCCCAATGATGTGCTTGGTCCAGCAACAAATCTTAAACATTTAGATTTATCTCATAATAAATTTAAGACTATGGGCAATTTGGCTAATCAGGAATTGTTGATAAGTCCAACCTTGGAAATTTTAATCTTAGATCACTGTCAGATAGACTCTATACACGGAAGATCTCCACTGGGTGGACTTAAAAACATTAAAGTCCTTAAATTAAACTTTAATCCTCTTTTGCGGATACAAAATCTTATATCATCAAGTCTGAAAAACCTTTATGTCAGTAATTGTCAGCTGAGCACCTTGAACCATAACGAATTGATGTCATTACCTGCTCTGATTTATCTGAAGATGTCACACAATAATCGCTTAGAGCTTTCGGACTCTGCATACTATTTGTTCTCGAATTCACTTAAATTTCTGGATATATCATACTGTAATGTTTTGCAACCCAATCTACAGGGTTTTCCCAACCTCAGAAAAGCATTAATTAATCACAACATGATTAGATATCTCAGGAGTAATGAATTTTCAAATAATACGAAGCTAGAATATTTGGATATGTCATATAATAATATAGGGTCATTGAAAAGTGATACATTCAGAGGACTCAACATGCTAAAATATTTGGATTTATCTTGGAACGAAATTGCAAATTTTCCTGAGGACGCTTTGCTGGAAATGCCCTCACTGACGCAGTTAAAGCTAGCCAGAAACTACCTCACTCATGTCGGGCACCTGAAATCTACATCAGTGAGTGTAGTAGATATGAGTTCCTGTGAAATTAGTTCAATTGGCAAAGATTCCCTAGAAGGACTTCAGTCTTTAGTTGACCTGGATTTATCTCGAAACCTCATGTCGGCTATTCCTGACAGTATCTCCTCGAACACGTTGAAGTATTTGAACCTAAATTACAATCGCATAACCGCCGTCAATAATTTTACATTTTTCATGCTGCCTCGATTGACTGGTTTATCTGTTGTAGGAAATAGATTTACAAGCATCTGGAAAAAGTCTTATTTTGAATCTAATTTGTATTTAGAAAGGCTTGACCTAAACGACAATATGTGGCGATGCGATTGTGCTGACAGCAACATGGTTGATTTTTATGAATTTGTTACTTTAGAACCAAGCAAAAAAGAAGAATCCTATAATCTAATGTGCAACAGTCCAAATAACGTCATTGGACAGACTTGGTTGGAAGCTTGTTACTTTTCTTGGAACCCTACAGAGTCAAAAACCAACACAGACGGTCTTATATGGTTCCTTATTACAATGATAGTTGGCGTTTCTTTGTGTATACTTATAGTAAATTGCATTAGAAGCTCTATGAAACGTCGTTTAGCAGCAATTCAAGCTGAAAGAGAGAGACAAGTAGAGGAAGCGAGGGACAGGCTTAGACAACTTAGAATACAAGCAGAGCAGGAGGCATTATGCAACACTCCAGATCCAAGAGATTTGATAGCACCCCCATCTTACGACGAAGCTCTCTCCATGCCGAAACTAAACACCTCAAGCTATTCACTCAATGAAACAGGCTCAGGAAAAGGAAGGAAGAAAAGAGGCAGAAGAAAAACTAAGTCGAGTGGAGATCTTTTGGATGAGACAGAACGTAACGGCGATTTGCCAGTTATAGAAGATTTTGAATCCAATGAAAGAGTTGGTAATAGAAGGAGGCGGCGTAGAGTAAATAGATATGGTAGCCATGAGATTGCAGAACTGGACAATTCGCCTGGTGCTCGGCGCAGACGAATGTCGGAGTACGCTGTAGATGATGAGGATGGAGATGCTTACACTATTGAAGTCGAAGCGGAGTTGGAGCGCCCTTTGAATCCTCGCAATCGTAATAGAGATGAGAATGCTGTGCAAGAGAGCAACTTTTAAGGTCTATTTATAAGTAGGTCAGTAATTAACTATAAGTAACTTATCCTTAATTTGTAGTCCGTAATGTCCTTGTTACTTATTTATTTTATAAAAATGTTTTTAAAAGCTTGTTTTGTATACTTTGCCTAATCAGAATCAAAAAATAAATAATATTAATATATAAAAAAAACTTCACTATAAACAAGCTTTCATTAAAAAACTCTATCCAACTTTGTGCTTGGGAAGACAAATCCAACGAACCCTCGACGGGGTTACGTCGTTTCGTTTATGAGTTCCTATGGCCACCTTCTGTCTCCATCATAAGATCAGCTCGATAGTACCATGACATTGCATTCACTGAACTCACATAATGGTATGCCTATGGTGGTGGGAAAGTTCAGCTCAATGGGTTAAGGATAAGGTCTAAAATTCAGTAGCAAGATTTGTCCCACACATACCGCACATTGAAAACAAAATTGACACTAAACGAAAAACTCAATTTTTCACTATGGCCATTTAAAGTTTTTGTAATTTTTACGTCTACTTACTACTAATTTAATTTCTACGTGAGGCCCATAATTCGAGTTTGTATTGAAACAGAGTTGCAGTTGTTACTCTAACTCTAAATGATAGTTTACGTATTAAGTAGAAGTAAGATAGTTTTCGATTAAATTCACTAGTGGGTATGAAAAATATTAATTTGAAAAAAGTTTAGCATAGAGTCACTTTTGCCCTGAAATGATAAGGTATTTTTTGTATAGTGCCTAAATAATAAATTTATCTTTTTAAATACAACTAGTAAAAGTAAAAGGAATAAAACAAACAGATAGAAGAATAAAAAAAAATATTCTACAAATGGAACTACAGCGTTAAAGTCTAGAAGATTATCTCAACTGAAGACTTTGTTTGCGAAAACTTCAAAACGTTAAGTTTAAGTAGTTTATTTTGGGCTTGTAGTGAAAAGTGGTGACAGTCATTACGACGTGCAAATAGTTGTTGAATTATTAATTACACATGACAGTGAAATCACTCCACACGTTTCCTTTATAGCTCTGTATTCGCCATCGACTATTTTCTTTCTCTTTTAAATGCCTCTCGTAATCTTCCTTCTAAGTATCTTTTTCAGGATCATTCAGTCAACTTCTAAATTGTGCATTACTTCATATTGTCCTTCTTGAGTACAAAAACAGAAATACAATTCCTTTATTTGATATTTATAAACTAAAACATAATGCAACGATACTGACGCTACTAAAAGCGTAAAACTGTGTCGCGTTCAGTAACTATGGGCCCTCCTCTGGACAAAGCGAAAAAGATAAAAGATATTAACAAAAAGTACGTTATCCTAAATTATTACCAAAGTTTTTATTTTATTTATTTTATTTTAGAATTTTAGAAAACTTACAGCTAGAAAATTACAAAGTAAGGAACATTTATCTAAATACATGAGATTTACATGAACTTATGCTGAGGGCTTACATAAATAATAAACATACTCAAATTGTCTGTGTCTTCGTAAAACTAATATTATTCAATTATGCTGTGACTGGAGAGGTAAAAATAAATAAATAAAAAAGTCAGTATTTAAGTAGGCACCTTCGAGGACACCTGTGTTATGGAATCAGGGCAACGATTAAATAAAAAATTTATTTAAAATGTCCATTAAAAACATTGCGATTGACATGCTCTATATTTATAACGTGTCTACAACTGTTTTTTCCTCCATACATATGTATGAAACATAAATGGATGAATATAACAGTATAAAAAGTCGAGCGATAAAGGAAACGAGTCAATTTGTTTTAGGAGTAATGATTTATATATTAAAAGTAATGCCTCTTTGTCTTTTAATTAAAGCCGTTTCCCAGTGGTTAACTTTCGATTAGTTTTCGTCTCCTTTACTCTGATAGTTTTGCTGTAAATAGGTTACTGATATCCGCAAGTTTGTTTGAAAATCATGGCCGGAAAATTTTCATTTTGGCAATTTTATAGGTACACACCGCATTTGTTTTAATGTTGTAATGGATTAATAAAGAAAGAACGTAAAAAAAATAAGAAATGAACTGTTATGAAACTAGGCACCTATCTAGGTAAATGATCTCAGCTCTTTTATCGGTGAAGCCACTATCTGAACGAAATTGGCTAGTTTGAACATTTATGTTTTTGATTAGATTTCATAACTTTTTGATAAGTTTAATCAATAACCTTTATTGACAAAGAAAATTACAATTCAATAATAAAAACAAATTAGAACTAGTATTTACAATTGAAACAAAAAAGCTAACTGCAGACTGTTGCAAACAATCTACAGGTAGCTCAACTAAGTTTAATTACCTTTACATATGTAATTTTTTATTCGCAACCGAAAGGCAACCCAGGACCATGAGTAAATTTTATGTAAGTACATAATATGTACCTACCAATGTAACTTACAAATTCATACAATTAGTAAAAGACACACTTTTCTTTATTCAGGCTTTTTCAGTATAAATATTAGTAATAAAGAGCTCGTACAATTTTACTAGCGACATCTAGATATGAGTTTAAGGAACCAATGCATCGGTCCCTTTTAACTGAACTGAAACCCGGAGTTAATTTACTTTACACGATCGCTCACACATTTTAAACGATAATTCCGAAACTAATAATTATAAATTAATATGATTTACCAGTTTTTACGGCGAAGTTGTGTTCTGTTATTTGATACTAAATTTGACTTTGTCGGCCGATTTTATTTTTCCCGCCCCAGCTTTTATTATATGAGTGTCTTATTTTAATGAATAATTTATGTTTTATATAGTTTTCACTTTTGCGTAATTGTTATGCGTCTATGTGTGAAGTTATAAAACATTAGGTCTATCCAATGAGCTATTTACAAATAACCTTAAGAAAATCAATATCATCACTGATACCTCAAAATGTAAATTTTTAGTTTTCGGATTTTTTCTTCCGATTAAGTTGGATCATCTACCTTCATGCCAAATTTCTACTTCCTAGGTTATCCAGAAGATATAAAATTTGGTAATCCTATACTCTATTCATGGATCTTACTAAACATCTAAACATGCAAAATAGGAAGTCAGTAGTGGTTCGATAATGTCTGAGATATAGACAAGACCAAAAGCATGCCCAATGGTTCGTGTAAAGATCGTTTCTTTCCGAACTTGGTTGGACGCTCTACCTCTGTATCTGCTCCGTGCGCTCTACCGCGCCGCGTCTCAATAGGCACGTAACGTAAAAGTATGTAGTGAAACATGCTGACATCTAGTGATTTCTAAGAGATATATAAACAAACTGGTCTTTGGACTGGGTCTTTGGTCAGATGTCACTGTAACTCAATATCGCCAAGTTTCGTATAGTATCACTTTTGTTTTTAAGGTGCGAATTACGTTCATTACATTAATAATAGGGCAGTTTTGATAAAAGCTTGTATAGAATTGTGAAATCTATCTCAAGCAGCGCTATCTGTATTAGAAGGCTCGCAACGCAACAGATCAGGTGAATGAGTGAATGAGTTCTCATTGTTTTGAACAGATGGCGTTACAATAAAGTCGTGCTTGAGTTTATGTCATGGCTTCTTCCTGCGAGCCTCACACATACCTCTACACTACTGTCAATAGACAGTTCTTTTGATATTTAATTATATCGAGTGATAAATTGGCGAGAATTGCCTTCCTGGGGCGCTGTGGCTGGCTATGGCTATAACATTATCTGCGCAGAGAAAACACTGCGCACACTAAACCAACACCGCTACTCCACAGCACCAAAATGTGCGTTCTTAGACGTATTGGTAACATTTAGATACATTTATAATGACGGCATCAGATGACAGACAGCTCGTGGACACTCGTTTGAAGCTTGTGGGAAGCCATTTTGACACTACCTTTTATTTGATTGCACATTTTTGTGTTGTGTGTGCAGTAGCGGTGTTGGATTAATGTTCGCTGAGCTTTATCATCATTTTCGTACTATGCAGATGGCATTAAAGTTTTACATTAAAGTTTTAAGGTAATATTAGGCAAATCATTAAATATTATACCATATGTATCGGCCTAGGTATTTTAAGGGATGTACCTACAAAATAGTAATAAAAACTACATCACATGAATCAACTTTTTATATTTTGTATTTCATCGATAAAATTACAATATTTATAAAAACTTCTTACGGAACTATTTATTGTTCTGTTTTGATCAATCATTTATTTATTGATTCAGTTGTATTAAATAACCACATGCCACGTTTCATAATCATTAGTTTGTAAACATTTATTTAAAACAAAATAATTTCACAATAAAATCTGAATATAACCTTAAAAATATTGGAAATTACACACGCAATCATTAATAAGAATGAACCTGCTTAAAGATAAAATGTATCACATCCTTATTTCCTACTCAATTAGTAACCGTTACAAACCTACAAGGAACTTATATTTAGCCAGACCATGAAGGAATCGAAGTTTCGTTAGGATAGTGAGATACACGTTGACAGGATGTACTGTAAATTTTTATTTGCAACTAAGTACACAACCAATATCCTCGTTCGTTTGGGTTGCTTTGGACTCGACCAGTTTATCATTGGACCCGGTGTGGATTATTAAATAGCTATTACGGCACTAGTAGGTACACAAAATTTTTCCTTATTTTTAATTAGGTAATGAATGATCCATTGACAAATCAGAAGACAAAGCTATTGTGTTGCTTATATACATAGAAGGTAGCTTAAGTCAAATCTTAGAAAAGGTTAATATTTTATTCCTAATGTCCGATGAATACCCTCAAGATACAAACAACGCGAAATAACTAAGGTGCATATTGAGTATACAATTAAACAAACATATTGTATAAATAACTGAAAATAAATACTTATATAACACATTGGTTTTAAAATTTTCCAGAATTTTAATGGTATTGATTTAATGCATCGTAACTATTTAGTAATCCATACCGAGGCCCAGTCACAAACGGGTCGAGGCTAAACAAACCCGTTCGTTTTATACCAACTACCGTGAAAGACATACCTAGGAAGGAACCATAAAGGTACACAGAAGTGGTATCGGACAGAATACACGCATAAGTAATGTTAAATATTTACTGCTATCGTGAACATGGCAACACTTTTACACGTATAAAAAATATTTTAACTTATTTCGTAATACATTTTTATAAATATATTAAAAAACTACTAAATACAAGGCACTGTCGACTACAAACACACTTTGGCAGCGAAAGTTCATGAGATTTACAGTCTTCATTTTGCAATTCACCACACCACATAAACCAAAATGTCTTACTTGCAAAAACCGCAGGATGTCGCCAAAAATAAGTGCTTGTTTATTGACATCATAGACACAAATATTCTTATTCTATGTTGACACTGATGAAACATAAGCAAAGTGTTTAGTCCGCTTCTTTGAGATTGGGTTTCAAGTGATTGTACGACTTGCGTCGCCTGCCGGTGTTATTATAATGTCTCCGGCGTTTGACTTACTCCTTGTGACTAGTACTGGTGTCTTGGGCTTGGGGATCTCTACCAACTTAATACGAACTCTACCCATATCGGGGGAGTATAAAGGAATATATTCGCGGGACGGCGACAAATATTCGGAATTAGTTGTTTGATCGTTTGTTAGTGACTGAGAGACGCCTGTATTGCCATTGAGTTTTGGTTCATCTTCATTAATGGGAACAAATATGTCTTCACTAGATAACGAATCTGGTGATGTCGGGGCAGAATCGAAAGATGTTTCTTGCTTAGGATTTCTGTCAGTCTCTTTTATGTTATTGTCTTTTGAGCTACTCTTGTTTTGATTTGAATCTCTAGGGCTGTCTGTCCTTATTCCATTAGATTCCTTGTGGTTAACCCCATTACTGTTGCTTTCTCCAGCGTTAGCTTTCTTTTGATGTACTTCGTGAGTTGGCACTAATTCATAGTTTCCATTTGCTCTTCGTTCAACTGGTTCTTCTAGAGGAGCTGGTTTACCCAATAGAGATTTATTCATATCAACCATTTCTTTGGATGCATTTTCAACATCTCTTTTTTGTTGACGTAAGAGTCTTCGGTCTCTCCTTTTTCTCATTTGGCCCTTAACTATAGCGAATCCTATTAATCCCACTAATAGAACAACAATGATTGCAATACATACATAGGTGCCTGTTTTATGTGGCGCAACGACTTCATTTGAAGATGGTAATTGACTGAGAACTTCAGATGCTTGAGTAACTCGTATTTGTTCTGATACTGTAGTATCACGTACTGTTGAAGAAGTGGTAATTTTTTCTGTAACTTCTGGTGCACTGCTTTCTACATTCCAATTCCTTCCTCCTTGAAATACAGAAGGAGGCTCAGGCATCGGAAATTCTGTGGTAGATTTGTTTGTGTCATCCTCAAAGAATCTTTCAATAGGTCCTGGAATAAAATCTATAAGTGCCACGGTAGTCGTTTTTTCAGTATGGTCCGGTTCTAATATACCGTAAAAACCAGATCCTTCTCCGGATCCTTCCAAAGGATCTGCAGTAGTGCTCTGAATATCATCTTCAGTGTTAAATTGTTGTGTTTCTGATGAATATTTAGGATCTCTTAGTATATCAAACTCAGTCGTACTCTCGCCATCTCCGGACCCCGACCCTTCTATATAGTTTAAAGGGGATGAAGTACTACGGCCCACCATTAAAAATTGTTGAGAATCATCATCTTCCACAGCATGCTTGCCTTGTATTACGTGACCATCTTCAAGATCATTAGTTGCTGCTGACGGCATGGATTTCAAAGCGGTAGATTCTTCACCAACTTGTTCTGCATCGACCGGCTCATCACCCATCATCATATCTAAGTAGTTAATTTTAGCTTTTGGATGTTTACACAAATCTTTTATTTTTAGCTCCAACCATGACTTTCCCCTTAATTCCACCGGAGAAGCACAAAGCACCCGGTCTATCAACACGTTTCCATGAATCAATTCGTCACGTGCCAACAAATTGTAACAGGAACAATCGAGAGGATTTCCTTCCAATTCTAAATGCTCCAGACTAGTTAAGTGTACGATATCAGAAGGCACATTTTTTAAATGATTATTTGTCAAATCTAAAGAACTGACACTTCCAGGTATATGCATCAAAGATAAATCTTCTATTCTGTTGTTGGCTAGGTTAAGGTGGACCAGTTTTTTAGCATTATGGAGGAATTTATTCAGGTATTGAATGCCATTGGTCGAAAGATCCAGAGTGACCACTTCAGTTAGCCGATCAAGCTCGTGACTAAGTTTCGTGATATTGTTGTGTGAGAGATCCAAGATATTGATGTTATGGTGCTTCTGTCTGAGAGTGAACTTGTTGAGCTCAGCAAGGCTGCTACAGGTGGCGCGGTGCAGGCCGTCGCGAGTTGTGGAACAGATGCAGCCATCGGGACATACAGAAGCCAAGGTAGGCGACAGCAGAAGCGCCACCGCGAGGACACACGAAGAAAGTTGGAGCCTCATCTCAATAGATATTGTACACCTGAAAATAAACAAAAAGAAACGTTAGTCATCACATCACAAAGTAGTGAAAGTTTATTGGTTATTGCATTTTAATTTACGCCAGTACTAATTTAACGCAGATCATTTAGCGGTCGCATCATGCAAGTCTCTAATTTCAGCCGCAATTCGCTGCAACCCATATGTGTTTTATAATCAGTTTCCGAGTAGTTCGAGTTATGAAAACAAAAAGTCAACACAATTTGTCGTCAAGGGTAAATGCGTCGGTAGAACTATCTATACTAGCTATTTATCCAGCCAATCTGGTATCTAGACGAGCAGTTATTACTGCTATTAGATAAATCACAACATCCCTGCTGCAAACTGCCATCTAAATATAAGTTATAGGCAAACGGTCCCCTGCGGTCTATTACCAACTCAACCTCTCCAATTATTCCAACTGCAGCCAGTCTGCAATTTGAATCTACGTGTTTCCTCTGATTCAGGACGACATCTGGACAATTAATGAAAGTCAATCGACCTAACGTCCTTCCATTATTATAACTGTCCTGTCTTTTTCATTACAAAAACAAAAAGACTACAAAACAATTACAAAAATCTGATACGAACAAAAACGTTTATCTGGAATGAAATAGGTACTGGCGAGGTTTAACATGCGCCTAACGCTCTTCCTTCTTCCGTACTATTGTACGTCCTGTGATGTAGTGATGTAATAATAATCTATTTCTGGATAATACTAACATCCTCGGTGCACTTGGCCGGGCAAGAAGTGGTTCAATGTTAAGTCGAGAGGAAAGGAGCTATTATCCATTTGTGCGAATATGACGACTCGGTCACACATAACGTGCGACTGAAGAGGCGTTGTTTGGGGGGCATAATGTGGGGTACATTTACCAATATGCAGGTCAAAGTATAATTCGAATGAATCTATTATGTTGTTGCACTGTACGTGCATTGTTGTCTATATTTGTCAGAAGGTACCTACAGACAAATATATACAACAATGTACAGTAGCTTAGTGCTTTTACCAATGAACTAATAATTAGGTACCTACCTATACGAATATTCTCAGATTTTTTTTATATTGTATTTATTTTTATAAATAATTCTAGATGATTTATCATTCCTTGATTTATTTCAAATATTGAAATAAATAATGCGGATATTATCATCATCATCAGCCTATATTAGTCCTCGGCTGGACATAGGCTTATTTTGTGTTGTGTCCTATGTGGATATCTCACAGCGTCAACTAGAGGTAGATTATGATAATAAAATGGGATCGATGTAGAATACGTTTTTTAATATGTATAAATTAAGCAACCAATCTGGATGGTCGTACTATGTAAACCGTTACATAAATCTGTGACATTTCCATCATGTGAGAGTCCATGGTCGACGAGATAAGTCCTTGTGACTCATTCGAATGTGATACAGAACGCCCTTTCATTTCATTTTGAATACCAATAACTAATGAATAAGGTATGCTCCAAAAAAACTAAAAATCTGTTACAGTAATAAGAAACTGTGATCATATCTACATCGACGTACCTATCTATCGTTAACGGTGACGACGAAAGATTTTCGCAAATATCAGTGATATGAAATTGCATTTACCTATCTGTAAGAGACAAAACCCACCGATGATTTCATTTCTCTTCATTAAATATTTACATTTATGATTATCATGTAGGATCAACATGTATTTTTGGTATTGGCTTCTCAAGTTTTCGAGAAATATCTGTAGGCAGACGGTTATTGATGTTCGGGCATATTATTATACTAAAGAGTTCAACTTTATGTTCGTATAGTTTGGTAAAAATATTTTACATTATTGTAAATATGAAACGGTTATTGAATATCATTGGCAAAATGACGTCAAGGTTGATTTAAAGAGGCCGTTGTACATGTAGGTCTGCGTCCCGATATTAAAACATATATCAGTGTTTTTAAATTTTGATGTATGTCACTATCACTTCTAGCATTATTTTCCTGTTCTGAGGTCACTTCTTTCATCATCTATGCACCTTTTTAAGATTTTGCAGCTGCAAGATTAGAATATCGGACTAAAATCCCCATTCTCTAATTAGGCAAAAATAAAGTAGGTTTGAGTTTTGCTCTACCGCCCATAGATACTGTAGTAGAATTTTTATCGTGATGTTTACGACATTGAAGACTTTTAGCCAAATGTTGCGTTTTTATAAGACAACAGGAGCATAGGTATCTTTTGTCAATTTTCAATGGAACGAATATCCGCACCACGCGGATATTCGCCTTGGAAACCTGTCAAAAATTCACTCGCGTATCCGTTCCTGTAAATGCTACCGAAAATGCAGCATAAAAACTGCAGACCAAAGTGGCACACGTAGTTAGATAGAGATTGTTATTGTGTGGTGTAGTTAAATGAATATAACCCACGCACGATCAGAATGCGACAGAACTTTGCCAAAGTAAATATTTGACATCACATTATATTTTCCACTCTTACAATACGCGCTTTGTCTAATGGGATGGAACCCTTTTTCAATGGTCTAAAGATAGAACCATAAAGCCAATCAAATGTCCTATCACATTCAAAATGGTTCCTTACGTACAATTCAGATCGCGCTTGAGTTATAGGTACCTATTAAAAAGTCCTCTTTGTAATATTTTGACTTGACGCATTGATGTACGTACATGTACATATGTACATATTTATGTAATGCTCTGCTTACATACATTGTCGCCGCACGCATATTGTAATGTTGGAAAAATTCTGAACTGAAGTATTTTATTATTCATCGTATCATTAATTTCTTCTAGTGCTGGTGTAGAAAAGTTTATACAAAAATAGACTAAAGATTTTAGGGGACCTCTGCTAGCTAAGAGACAATGACACTAATATTCTAATGCGAAAGTTTGTATGTGTGTGTGTATGTGTATGCTTGTTACTGCATCACGCAACAACGGCTGAACACATTTTGGTTGAGATTTGATTCCATGATAGCTTATATCCTGGATTAAAACATAGGCTACTTTGATCCCGGAAAAGTGCAGTGTTCCCGTGGGATGATCAAATAGTTCAATTACCTAATACCGTATTAAATTTTTTTTATTTTCTTTATTTAGGACAAAAAACAATTGTACAATGCAGACTTATTATATAATGTACTTATTCTATGTGTTTCTAAATGTACAACCAATCCATCGAGTTAGAATCCTCTCGATGAACCCATTATCCACAGATTACTAGAGAAGTTTTACTTACTACATAGTCGGTTGTTGTATAAAGGTAACTTAATGGTTATATTAATGCTTATTTATTTTATTTTATTTTATTATTAGCAGGTAACACCGCAGGGCGCAGCTAGTATTTGATACTAGTCCCTACCCACGGCTTCGCACGCCTTCTATGGGATCGTTTTCAGTTTATTTCTATTCCGTGGGAACAGATTTATGTTATGGGATAGAAGTAGCCTAAGTGTAAGTGTAAAGGCCTGGAAATACCTACATCTATGCAATTTCAGCCCGATCCGTTAAGTAGTTTTGGTGTGAAGAATTTACAAACATGCATCCATAAAATTTGCACATGTATAATATTAGTGTGATATAATTCGCAAAGTTTTAATAGCGGTTTTTACACAGTTATTGACAATCATAAGGCCCAATCTATGTTAATAAAGACAACGTGCACAAAAGTTACGCAAAAAATTAATTACCATCAAACCAACCGGTTTTGCGAGCGTCACATTTCTAAGAATTTAATATTATTGAGTAAAAAGCGTTGAAGGTTGACTACTACGTATGAGGTCAAAAGACCCTGGGATTTCATCATACGCAAGATGCAGTGATAATGATGCAGGCAAACATGTTGTTGAGAGCTGCGAGAAGCATGATGTAGTAGACATGAAAATGCACTTAGAACAAAGTTGACTGCAACGAGTGTTCGCTACAAACTTATTTATTTTAACATTGGCACTATTTTAGCCCGTTTTTTTACTAGTTACCTAAGAAAGTTAACGTAACTACATGTAGAAATAGAAAACTGAAAACTTTTATGGATCTGTTTAAACATTTTTTGGTATAGATAACGTAGGCTACGGCCTATGTTCATGTCGTGAAATAAACCATTTCCATAGGAGTTAATAAATGTCCAGGATTTTGCGGGTAGTGTTAAAAATGTTTGGTGTCTTACTAAATTTATGAATTCTTTCTGTTATTTATTTTAATATGTATTTGTAAAACTTTTGTATTTTGTTTTGTTACATTCTTTTTAACGGAAACCTACTTAAGTAGGCAGGTAACAAAAATTGTTTGGCTCCTCGAAACTTTATTTAATATTAATTAACTTTAAGATGTTTTCTCAGATAAGTGAAATGTATTTTTTATGAGAAAATAAATATAGTTATAAAAATTTGACATTTCGACGGTCAACAAATTAGCATTGCCATTCAACGTGGCAATGCTGCCAGCATTCTGGGCACTCTGCCTTCTGGTGACAGCTTTGATTTTTAGGAAATAGATTTACCTCTGTGTAAATACTAGCTGTAATTGTTTCATTATCATAATGTAATTTTGTTTGCCAATAAAGATTAAATTTGACGTTTCATGATGGGTGTAAATAACGGAATTATACATTTTCTTTGGTTAAATGGATTGATGGAATACGAATGCTCTATTTATGCGCTAATATAAAACAGATGCATCTCAGACAGTGCTTCTAATGTGGTAACTAAATATGACGTTGATATTATATCCTACCAGCCTAGCTAGATATTTGCAAATGCAAGTAAATTTAATTAGGTTAGTAGGTTGATATCAAAAATTTCACTTTATTTCCGTGTGTGTTTAATTATTAAGAATTTTACCTTTTCTAAGTATACATTTATTGTATTTTTGGAAATAAAGAGTTTTTCACTTTGACTTTTGGTTACTTCAGACTATAATAAGTACTACTCTGTTATAAATAATACAGCACATACTTATTTATACGCGTGCTGCGCATAAATTTACGGTACATATGAAAATATACCAAACGTGTAGGTTTTCATGTACCTACATACCAACATTGTTTATCATTACGTTCTGACTTTCCTTTTTCGATAAGCTTATTTGCATCAAAAATTAACGTTTTGAGTTATGTATAATGAACTAGAACAACGTGATTTGAACAGAGCCCTGAGTCTCGTTACTTGATAGTATCGACTATCGGGCGATCGAACCATTCCATTTTTGTATGGTAATTGCTTAATTCCAAGTCCGCACGGTAGAGGCGCTGTACCGAATTCCATTCGGACGAAGACGGTTCATTCCAAATGAACCGCCTCGATGACTGATGACTGAGTCTAAAGGAGTACCACCTATTCCTTCCGAGCTATATTACCACGGCCACAAGTTGCTAGTTGCCAGTAAGAGGTGCAGGTTCAACCTTTCGCAGAAAACATAAAACAGTATTGTTCAGCGATATGTTTATAAACGCATGGATCAGTCAACCAATATATACCAATATATACCAATATATATGAATTTCCGTTCTATAGTCCCATTATATTTTAAATCTGTCTTTACTAGAATGTCTAGTATAAGCCCCAGCACCTTTTGTTATCCACCACCTTTAATTAATTTATTGGAATTTAACCTTTACTTATTTATACTGTGCCTTTACTTATGAGTTGTATGTCTCGAGTTTAATTTGATGATAGTTTTGAGACCTGAGAGGTGAGTCTATTTGACGTTAGTAACGAGACGTGATCGTGATGATTCCTTTTTGTGTGAGGATTTGTGTAGTTCCCTGTCCGCACGGTAGAAGCGCGCTGTATACGCAATAGGGCAATGTATACGCTTCTACAACAAAACTCCTAGTGAGTTGCAAAAATTATCAGTAAATAAATTCAAACAAATTGTCAAAACCTTCTTGTGTAAAAAGGCCTACTATAAAATATCAGATTATCTAGCTAGAGGATAAAAAAGCGTGGGACGGGATTTGCTCCAACTCGAAAAATAACAACTAACTAACAGGCTAAAGGTTTCTTCGTCGCTTCTTTACCTTAGTCTACATACCGAAGCGACTGAAATCAAAAATATCACTTTATTTCCGTGTCAGTGTTTAATTATTAAGAATTTGACCTTTTCTAAACATACATTTATTGTATTTATGGAAATAAAAAGTTTATGACTTTGACTTTGCAACAAATTGTATGAAAAAGGAAACGTCATGATCACGTCTCGTTACTAACGTCAAATAGACTCACCTGAAAGATCGTTACGTCTTTTTCCTATGGGATTTGGTAGAACGCCTTTATCGTGCAGAGTATGGAACTGTGCCAATACTATACAAAAATGAGACGTCACGATCACGTCTCACTACTATCGTCAAACCAAACTCAGGACTCAGTTCAATTCATTTGAAATTCGATCTGGGATTTTTTAAAACAACCATATATCGACAAAAAACTACTCATATTTACTTGTCTTTTGACCTACCCCCACGCAGAAACATAGTGTAGTTTGTACAGTTTTTATTGATGACCGTACGTAACAAGCTATTTACTCCATTTGAAACAAAGGTTTGTTTTGTTTGGCATACGGCTTTTGACGTAGTTTATAGTATGTATACATAATATTCATTGTTGTATGTGAGATTTGTTTAACTACGACAACTCCGAATTGTAAATAATATGTCTGAAGATGAACTTTGGATTATTATTTTGATGCATTCAAGAAAGGTTTCAACAAACTTTCAAAATAAGCCATGATTATAAAACTATTGATTGGAAGTTGCAAGCTTATGAGCGTATGAAATACGGACAATTAAAGGAACACATCGGGCAAAAATACTATGCAAGATTCCAATGTATTCTCTAAACTAAGTTTCCAATCAATAGTTTAAAGGTTTTTTTATTTATCATCCGTTTTTCCAAGAAGACCCAAACTAAAATTGGCGAATGTTTGGATCGATGTATGTATGTACTCTTTAACGCCAAATCTAGGTACCTACTAGTTGGTTAGGGTTGAAATTTCGTATAGGTAGGCTTCCTGTTTTTTTAAGGTTCTGTACCCGAAGGGTGAAAACCCTATTACTAAGCCTCCGCTGTCCGTCCGTCCGTCCGTCCGCCTGTCACAGGGCTCTATCTCATGAACCGTTAGAGGTAGATAATTGAAATTTTCAGAGGATATGTATTTCTCTTGTCGCTATAATAACAAATACTAAAAATAAAATTAATATCAAAATTAAAGGGGGCTCCTATACAATAAACGTGTCTTTTTGGCTATTTTTGCTCTTAATTTGTCAATGCTTTATCTCTTGAACTACAATAGGTAGGCACATGAGACTTACTATAAATAAGTAACACTTCAACTGTAATAACAACAAATACTAAACATAAAGTAATGTAGAAAATTTAAAGGGCTCTCCGAACAAGTGAAAATTTGATGTTCTTTGAAAAAGTTGCCTGACTTTTACGGTACGGAGCCCTTCGTGGCGAGACGACTCGCATTTGACGGTTTTTTGTTATTGATGGTGTATCTGTCGTTGGCGGATAAATAAATAAATAGTAAAAACGTGCGCAAAGCCGCGGGCAGCAGCTAATAGTGGATTAAAAGTGCTACATGACTGAAGGTTGAATACGATAAGTGTAAAATATACCCAAGCACTATAGCTACCCACGTCAATTCGACGCATACGCAAATCACAGCTATCTAACATCTATTACTCTAACGCCGATATAAATGGCATAGAAAATAGGTACGCGTTCGATAACTCTTGTAATAGTTATCTGAGAATTTATGGGTTTGCCTGCGTCTGGATTGTGGGGTATAGACATAACTACGTAGCTTGGATATTCAGGTTCAAGTGTACAGTTACGTACCCAGTTACGTTGTTTCTTTTCATTGATATATTTCTCAAACAATTTGCGTTGTGTCGGAAATTTCACGTAGGAGCACATGTTACTAATGATGTAAATGAGCATGAGTAAATTGCGAGACTAGAGTGTAATTATTACATAGAAAAAAATACAAAAAGAGGAATTGGAGTACAATATTAATTTTAATTTAAAACACAGACAAAAAAATATACTTATTCAAATTATTACTCGAATGACAAAACAATTATTGTATTTTGATAACAGAAACTTTGGTCTAGAAGTCAAAATGAGGCAGTATGAGACCAATTTAGGTCTCATACTGCCTAATATTGGTCTAACAAATTTGTCTAAATCCTAATATAGATTTTGGAAGCTAATCTGGTCGAAACATTGACTCTGCTTAGATTAAAATTAATAATGTTTATTTTTATAATGACGCCTTTTCTACTTTATCACATACAGCGATATTGTTTTATATAAGCACTAGGCACTTCATTAGTATTAATATTATTATTTTGCTGCATGCAAAAAAACTGTTCAGCAAGTACATACAGTGCGGTGGAGCTTTCTGCAAATGTCTTTGCAACTCTTTAAAGTTGTAAACTGGCAACACCGCTCACTTTCGCACGTTTATTGCTAAAATTTTATGCGCCGACGCATTCAGTCGTTAAATCTACTTCAATCTGACACGAGCAGACGAGAATGGACTTTATCGTCGAGGTTTTATTGCCAATTTAATTTATTTATTAGGTGGAAGTAGAGAAACTTAAAGGCATGTTTCTTATTAAACAATAAGTACATAATCATATCAGTACCAGCTACTTGACTGGTACTGAAATGCATAGCTTTTTTATTTTTTATCGTATCGTTAGTAAGTTAAGTACCTATAATGTACCAATTAACCGTTGCTGTTCTACCATACTTTTTAATGAGGAGAACTTTATGGTCGATGCTGATTTTCTGGTCACTATTTACGTAAAGTAACGCCAAATGACGCAATTGGTTTTTATTGTATTTTTGAAGAGTCTTTGTTGATGCGGCAATGATACTTTTGAAAGTCAAACTACAAAGACACCAATTGAACATCAAAATATATATAAGTTATTTAATTTGTTGGCACAAGGTATTGATTTAAGCAAAAAACCTATACACTAGCCAAAAAACTTAAATTCACTTGCTTGACGTTGAGTTTCAGATATAATTGTAAGCAATATTTATTGAAGGAAGGATCTCAAATCCAAAAGTAATGTTAATTAGGTTAAAAAAGACTCGGCAACAGAGTGATAAAATTCACTCTGTTGCTGGAATAACATCTACTCTGTTGGTTAAGTATGGGCGGTTTGTTTACAAACATTGTACAAATTTAACTGGAATATATGTATGTATGTAGTTACCATTGACTATTCTATATTTGTCTTATGAAGTTATGATTATTAACCTCCTCTTACTCAGTCAAAGTCAAAGTCAAAAACTCTTTATTTCCATAAATACAATAAATGTACATTTAGAAAAGGTCAAATTCTTAATAATTAAACACTGACACGGAAATAAAGTGATATTTTTGATTTCAGTCGCTTCGGTATGTAGACTAAAGTAAAGAAGCGACGAAAAAACCTGTTAGTTAGTTGTTATTTTTTGAGTTGGAGCAAATCCCGTCCCAAGCTTTTTTATCCTCTAGATAATCTGATATTTTATAGTAGGTACTCTCCGGTTACCTCCTAATACAGGTGTTATTATACTTAAAAGGACGTCTCGAACACTGAACAATGTACAATGTTACTTAAGATAATGATAATGACAAACATTTTGTATTTGTGCTCTATGTATGTATAACCGATTCAATGATACTATGCCGATGCGTCGTCGATTCAAAAAAGCAAAAACACCTACTTTCATTATTTTATTCTGAACTCTTCGCCAGATCACACGAGATGTTGAGTCGGAAGGCGTAATTAAGTCACCTTGGTATCACAGTATTATATCTACCTATTAGTGACATACATCTATAATTATTATTATGAACAATAATGTAATAATAATAATAATAATGCTGGACATTTTCACACAGCAACATCTAGGATCAATAATTATGAACTAAAATAACCTATCTAATTTGGTAGGTACTTAATTAAGTATACCTTGGTAAACTTAAATGTCACAGACCTTCAGGCAGGGTTTCTTGAAAAGTTTATTAAAAAACAGTTTAAGTATATTTTGTATGGGACCATTGAGGTAGGTAAATGAATAAATAAATTGAATGACTCTACTTTTCTCGATATCTCTAATCTGAATTTAAAAAAAAACGTCTGTTTATATACATATATATATATTATTCTATAATCCCCACGCTGGGCAAACGGGTTGGGGATCGCTGTTCAGTGGTAGAATTGATCTGCAGGAGGCGCTGCTGCTTGCGCGGTGTATGTCCCTTAGTCGCCTCTTACGGCGCCCGCAGGAAGAGTTGGGGTGGTGCAAATTCTAAGGTCAGTGAGTAAGAATGCTTGAACACTTTTACTCTAACTTTTTGACCTACATACACAAGCTGAGTACAAATATGGGTTGTGACAGTGTGACGCAAGCTGGTATAATTCGTGGCCAGGCCATTAACGCATGGGTGCGTCTTATTAAAGCTTAGTTACGTGTAAATGAGCCCTACTAAACAACGCACGATGAAATTGATATGGACAGTATAATTTCTAAATACTTTTTAAAGACTGGTAGTGATTTAGAGCAGTTGAGCTACCTGTAGATTGTTTCCCACACAGTCTGCAGTTAGCTCAATCATTAAATAAACAAATAAATATTTTTGCACAATTCACACAGCATTGTCAACGTAAAGATTTGTCTTTTCCTACTTATAATTTACGTTTGAGAAATGTGTTTGTGACAAAACAACGCTACGGCCAAACTACTGAACGGATCTGGCTGAAATTTTGCACCCAAGAAGTTTTTGACGAGATTAATACAATAATATGCGAATAAAAAGGAAAAACGTGTACAAAACTAAGGGTAGAAGCTATAGTAACTCCATAATAAACAATAATGAAAAGGATTTGAAAAACTAAAGACGCGACTTTACTCTAGAATTTAAAATTAATTCTTATGACGCGATACTCGAGAATTAATTTTAAATTTACACTTACACGTAGGAAAAACGTGCAAAGTGATGACAGAAGCGATATGGATGCGATTAACAAAGTAAGAAGGTACATAGGTATCTCTTTAATAATAATTTCGTAAAATGTAAAGCCTTGTCTTTAGTTTTCAAATTCTGTCTAGCAAAGTAATCAAGACACTTCCAACGTAGGTACATTCATGAATCATGTAAATAGCAATGTGCACACAGTTCATTAGCTTGTTTGCATCACAAAATAATTCAAGACAACAGTTCACACTAAAGTATGTTCACGGATGCACACCTCAATAATTAATAGATACTAAAACCATTTACTTCACTTTTCTCGGATTTCACTTGCGTATGAAACTTGATTTTCTACTGAACTGATTGGTGAAGCGTTCGAAATGAAACTATCCAATGCTTTAACACTGGCTTTGATGTTCGGTAAAATGTTGTGAAAATTCGGCTTGCATGAACAAAGAGCCGAAATAACCTAAACGATTTGCAATGACACATATCACAAAAAGGATACTCGTTTAAAACGTATAACCTTTTTTTAACGTTATCTATATTAATGTCGAGTAAAATAAGTAATGCTCTATCGGCCGAAACATTTTGTTTGTCATTTCAGTTTCGGTCAGCGGTATAGTGTCGGCTTCGGCTAAATTCTGACCTTCACTACTGAAAGAAAAGTTACATTTTATTTGTGTTCGCTCTCAAGGCCTGAAACTGGAGACCTGCCAACAGTAAACCCGAAAAGAAGTCATTATTATGCTATTTGCACGTGGAAGTGACAATACATTATGCAGTGTATTCGTTCCTTAACATAGTTACCTAATTTTGTCGTTTGGTCAAGCAAATTTTTACCGACTTTAAGCAGGAGGAGGTTCTCAGTTCGTCTGTACGTTTTTTTTTATTTTTATGTATGAATGTTATTTGATATCACCGCCTATGGGTAACTAATTTTACAGATTCTATCACTATGTAGAGAATGATCCCGAGGAAGTCCCATAAAAATTTTATTCCCGAGGGATTAGTATTCATCCCGTTATACTTAAAAATACACACAACATAATATTTTTGGAGAATCACGACTAGCTACAACAGTTTTGGTGATATCTGCGCCAATTGTTTATAGATTTTGCTGATTGTTTCGTTGTTGTATAAAAATTTATTTTGAGGTAGTCCCCTATATAAGTTTGATTCTCGAGGAATTGCTATGTGCGCCATAAAATGTAGGTTTGTAACAATTCTTCAGAATATGATAAATTCATTATCAACTAATTAATGGTTTCCATGGCAACGGGCGTCAACAGTTTCATCCATGTGTGATAAAACTAAATTAGACTTGAATTATAACTAGATGTCGCCAGTCTTCAACTATTTTTTTTGCACGTGAACATAGACCTTCGGTTAGAAAAAGTAATCACCCCTGATTTCGTTCGTCCGAGACATGATGAATATTATCTATAAACCGGAATTTGAAGTCGGTTTATTGTTTTGTAAAATACGCAAAATTATAATAAACCCTTTTGGTTGGCTACGCATTAGAAATGCATTTTCTACGAATATGCTTTCAAGGACCTTGACTAGGTACTATACTATTTGAGACTGGGAATTGTGATTCAAATTTATCACAAATGTTTTGCTCTTGAAATAAGATATTTGTTATTAAAAAAATGTGATGTAACATGAATTATTGGAACCACACAATTTGTTCGGTACCTACCTAGTATTAGAATAAACATTAGGGTCACAGTGTGTCTGCTCTTTGGTGAATAAATATTTAGTTTTTGGTTTTTTGGTGAAATTCGTTGTAACTTCGCTACTTTTACGATTACCTACTCTGGAATTACTAAAGTTTCTTTAAGATAGATTTCCAAAAGCATTTTATTAATTCTTTATTACACAATTCAATTCAATTCTTCTTTATTCTTCTTTATTACACAATAACCAAATTGACTGACGCAAAATCATTCACACGTTTATTGTATTTGCAAGTTAGTGGTTCAATCTTTTGCGTGAAGTGGCAAACGTGTTGGCTACAATGTTTAAACGGGCTTCAGTATGTAATTCCTCTTTGTCTATTTCTGTAATTTTTGGAAGTAAATTTATAAACGTAGACGTTTTTAGGCCCGTATTATGTAAGCTAGCTCAGTCATCGGTCTATGCTCAATGATATGTTAAGGATTTAATTGCGATCATTTTGATTCACATAAACTGCTAGTTATTTTATTTTTGCCTTATTTGGAATGTTCACTATACTTTACCTTAAAATTTGCAAAAAATAATTATCAAAGGCAACAATCTGGCGACAACCACAGGTTTAGTGAACTCATACTTTATTGACAAAGAAAATCACAATCAAAGAATAGCTAACTGCAGACTGTTGCAAAAAATCTACAGGTAGCTCAACTGATCCATATCAATACCAGTCGCAAGCGTCTCCAAGACGCTGGCTGCATTGCCCCGCTGTACGGCGATGCTAATGCGCTGCGCCACATATTCACCAGCGGACTATGTGGCGCAGTGCATCAGGGTCGTAGATTTAGTTGATTTAATAAAATAATGACCTGGTTCAGTTACATTACAGCATTTTTTTTTAATCTAGACCCGGAATTTGAATTTGATATAAAAACCTAAAGCTCTAGTTTAAAAATAAAATAATTGCCTACACGATTGCAATAAAATAAGTGGTCTGGCGACAATCCAAAATCAGTTGCGGGAGACAACGCGACGCCATTTATTTATATGTATATCTTTGTACAAAATACCTACAAGCATATTTTTATATCGTCAAATTTGCATTGTGGCAAATTCGTAGGTAACAACTAACAATAATTTTATGTTTAATTTATCTCAGAATAACTTAAGTACCTAATAGTAATTAGTGTTGGCAAGATAATTAATTTTCTCACGTACTACTTAAAAATATACTTAATCTAAAATCTTTGTAATGAATAAAATATCTTTCCCTACTTTAGGTGCGTAACGATAAAGCGCTGATGTTTCAAACCCGGGTCTCAACAACGTGTCTACAAAAGCATAATAATAATAAGTTTTAATGCTTATACAAGATTGACACACATTTAAAAATATTGATATCGCTACAAAATCTTGGAAAGCATATTTTTTGCTGTTGCTAGCAGCATGACGGCTAGCACCTTCGATCAATTTAATTGATCGAAGACTAGCACGTACTTACCTAAATTATTTTTGCTGTTCTATGTCAGAATTTCAGTTCTTCGTATTCTACCTGTTTTTATGCTCAAATCTAAGTAAAAAATAAGTAGGTATTCTACAAAATAAATATTATTAATTAAATTGTAATTTTTTGTAATAATTGCGAAACTGTGTGCATTGCCAATGCTACTGATTAAAAGACTGTTTGGCGTAGATGTAGATCATAAATTTTGTAGGCTTAATTTTTATCACTGAAAAATATTAAATGTGAAGCCGCGGGCAGAAGCTGGCCATGGTATTTGTTAATAGAACTGAGGGTTATTTGAACGATTAGATATTTATTATTCCTACCAATATTGTGACACTGTTTCGCTTCACTTTGCTGTGTTGTGCCGGCTTAGAATATGTACCACCCCAACTCTTCTCTCGGGTGTCGTAAGAGGCGACTAAGGGATATCCACCGGGAGATGGGCAACAGCGCCGCCTGCAGAACAATTGTACCACCTAACTGCGATCCTCAACCCGCATGCCCAGCGTGGGGATAATGGGCATTAACCCCCATGAGATTAAAGCCATTAAGGCGCTTATCAGGGAGAGGCCTGCTTCCAGCGGTGGACCAATATAGGCTGTTGAGGTGAGGTTGAGGTTTCGCTTCACTACATTTATAGAATCATACCATTCTTGCATTGGATTTTTATTTTTACTTGACTGCCAACGGAGGAGCTCTGGGGACGGGTTGGCCCTCTATGGTCCGTATTATGAAAGCTTGCTCAGTCATAGATCTATGCTTGAGTAACGCTTTTGCCATAGAAAATCAAGAGTAGATCAATGACTGATCAAGCTATCATGATATGGTCCTTAGTATGTTTGTATGGTATGTGTGTATGGAAGAAAGAAGAAAGGACTTTTTCTTTTTGCCTTTTCATATTTTTTTAAGGAAAAACCTAAGTTTCCTGAGTTATTATAACTTAATCTTT
Source organism: Eupithecia inturbata (assembly GCA_963662085.1). Taxonomy (NCBI): domain Eukaryota; kingdom Metazoa; phylum Arthropoda; class Insecta; order Lepidoptera; family Geometridae; genus Eupithecia; species Eupithecia inturbata. The sequence goes on from OY759177.1 coordinate 5,071,868, forward strand.
ATTTGTTTGACTTGTCGGTGTCTAAATTACGTTCAGTTTAATCAAATTATTAATTCTTCCGATTAATGACTTGACCCGTAGTAACTACCTACGTACTTTAGTTCGTTATCTCGACTAAAATAGGTTAATTTGATCGTGTGGTCATTTACGCTTTACTTGATCTGAATAATGAGCTAAATGCAATAATGTGACCCATTTTTTATGACTGGTTCAGATAAGATTGCATTTCCTGCAGTGCAAATTAATGCACAAAATAAAAATAATAGCTAGCAGGTTGTTTTGCTTCATTGGGTTTACCCACTAGGAACCTACCTACAACCAGCATGTATTATAAAAATATATTGAATTATTTGGTTATTCCACGAGAAACTTTTCGGGGATCAAAAGTAGTCTGTATTAATCTGGGATATAAATAGCTTATATCCCAGATTAATACAGACCTGGCACCAAATTTCATCAAAATCTGGTCATCCGTTGGAGCGTAAAGGAGTAATACACAGATATATAAGTGTGATAAATTAAGCTGTACAGACTACAGTTACCATATTTCAGACAGCATCATTGTAGCCTCAAAGTTAGCAGAGATTGTGTTTTGTGAATACCTTCAGATATGATACCAGAGCACCAAGTCCGTTTAACGTTAGTATCGAGACGTGATCGTGACGTCTCTTTTTTTTACCGACTTCAAAAAGGAGGAGGTTCTCAGTTCGTCTGTATGTTTTTTTTATTTTTTTATATAAGTATGTTACTTGATATCACCGCCTACGGGTAACCGATTTTACTGATTCTTTTACTATTGTATAGAGAATAATCCCGAAGTGGTACCATAAAAAAATTATTCCCGAGGAATTAGTATTTATCCCGTTAAAATTAAAAGGCAACATAATATTTTTGGAGAATTACGACTAACTACAACAGTTTTGGTGATAACTGCGCCAATTGTTAATAGATTTCAATGATTCTTTCGTTCTTGTACAAAAATTGATTTAAAAGAGGCCTTCTATAAGTTTGCTTCTCGAGGAATTGCGCCATAAGACGTAGGTTTGTAAAAAATCTTTAGAATATGATAATTTCATTACCACCTAATTAATGGTTTCCATGGCAACGGGCATCAACAGCTTGAATTATAACTAGATGTCGCCCCAGTGTAAACAAAATTTTTTGCACGTGAACATAGACCTTCGGTCAGGGAAAGTAAGGGAAGGGTGATTTCGTTCGTCCGAGACATAGATGAACATTATCTATATACCGGAATGTGAAGTCGGTGTACCGTTTTTAAAAACATGCCAAATTATTCATAGGATTTGGTAGAGCGCCTCTATCGTGCGGACAGGTCTACGCAAATACAATACAAAAATGAGACGTCACGTTCACGTCTCTATACTATCGTCAACCGAACTCAGCGCTCAGTTGACTACCTTCTGATATGATACCTACTACTTAATCACTCGACTCAGGGGTGTATGAATATTATCGATATAATTCACGAATAAGCTGACATCAAATAAAAATAAATAATTTTTAAGTTTAAGACCGACGAAAGCATCTCACGAAATGAACAAAATATTGACATATATGTATGACAAATTGGCAACTGGCTTGTACCCAGTGAACGGAAAGACCATAGAAGCATTCCTTAAGCGTCCCGAGTGATAACAAACTGTTGGCTAACCAGCGAAAGATATTAAAATTTGAGATGTAAGTTTGTTTCCAATTTTGTGTCAAGTTACGTGCATATTTTCCTTGAAGGAAGGCTTCCATGTTTTTCCCATGCACTGCTTGTACCAGACAGAACATTCGAATCTTATAAACGTATTATGTACAGACAAATTAAACGTCAAAGGAGCGCACGCGCAAAACGAAAGTGATCTAAATGATTATTTCGCTCCATCCATCATTTTGCGAGGCTTGTTTATTCAAGTCCTAATGACCTGGATATTTAAGAAAGCAGTTAGGTTGCTCACCTTATAATACGTAAGAAGACTTCACCAGGTGTTTGAAAACATCACCACTCTTGCACTTCTGTAACAAAAAAAATGCGAAATTACGATCAAGAATATATGTATAATATTTTTCGGTTTTGGCAAAATTCTCTATCTTTATTTTTTTGTTTATATGAAACCGTCTGCCTTTAAAAAAATCGAATACTTAATAAAAAATATAATTTGATTGTTGTGAAAACACTAAAAACCGAATTAATAAAGGGAATTCGAATCCTTAATTTTACACTGTTTTCTGTTTTACGGGAGAAATACTAATCCCTCGGGAATACAATTTCTATGGGACTACCTCGAGATCATTCTCTATACAATAACAAAATAATTTTCAAAATCTGTTCATAATTGACGGAGAAATCGACAAACTCACATCCATACAACTATTATGAATTCGAAAGTAACTCTATCTATCTGTCTGTCTGTTACCTATTCACGCCTAAACGGCTGAACGGATCACAATGAAATTTGGCAAGGGGGTAAATGGTATCCCGGGGACGGACATAGGCTACTTAAAAAGCGCGTACGAAGCTGCAAACAGGAGTTAGTACTTAATATCCATACTTCGATACTAATATTAAAAAAGCGAAAGTAACTTCGTATGTCTGTCTGTCACCTTATCACGCCTAAACGGCTGAACGGATCTTAATTAAATTTAGCAGGGAGGTAAACAATATCCGCGGACAGACTTAGACTACTTGAAAAGCACGAGTGAAGCTGGGGGCAGAAGCTTGTAAAAAATAAAACATACTTCCTTTGCCGAAGATAGAACCTCCTCCTTTTTTCGAAGTCAGTTAAAATTTTGCTTTATTAATCTTAGGTATAAGGATAACTGATATGATATTCTAGAACTTTAGGTAAACTAGTAAATGTAACGTAACGACGGATAGTCTGTGGTATCTTACGTATTGTCTGGTTAGCACATGGTTAGGACCTACACGCATTTTTTTAAAACGACAAAAGACAGCTGTTCAACTCAGATACCGGTTTATTGTCGAAGATGATTGCCTCAATGACGCTGAATCCAGAAAGGTATGCTTATACAATCTTTTATTTGATCCCGATCCCCAGACAGCTGCCCCATACCTTCAGCCAACAATTATTATTGCTCAGGTAAAATAACATATTATGATCTTGCACCTTTCATACAATTTGAGGAACGCTTTCATTCACTAGAATATATATTATTATGCCATAGGTAGAAAAAAATCAAATGATACTTTAAGCACACCCCCAAAAAAATAATAGGTATTAATAAAAAATATATATAATGCTAGAAAATACACACAGCATCATCTAGCCCCAATTAGCATCATATTGTAATCAAATGATTAAGCATTTACCAATCGATAGAATTTGTTTCTATGCAGAGAGAGTAAACATATCTATACTATCTATTTGTGTACAGAAATTAAGTAAAATACCAAATATAAAGTAGGCACCAAAAGTAAAACCAGAGTCACACTTTTCGTTTGCCTGAGATACCCACTCGTCCGACTATAAATAGTTCAAAGATCACTCACTCTGTGATTGCGAGGTTTTTTACAGTTCACAAGAAAACGATTGTAAAACTGGTATGCAACAGGGACCACAATTATAGCTATTCTACACAAAACACTCGCTATCGGCTATCCGTGAACACGCTTCCTGTTACATAGTAGACCCTTGTTAATTGATAACAATGAAAGTCGATATTGATAATATTATATCTATTCTGCACGCATATTCACTAACACAATTCTATCTCTTCCTTTCTGGAATAGTTAAGGGATCTGAAGTTATTATCACCTGAACAGTTGTGGATCACAGTGTAAGAAATAATTTTTATTTTGGGGAGGTAGATACAGTGCAGAGCAAGGCCTCGAGACAAGGCCACTTTGCATCGGCGGCCACTCACGGGGTGATGAATACTCGTGATAATGGCCACTAGGTAGTACCTTGTGGCCATTATCATAGGTGGTTTAGTTAAGGACTGTTCAAATTAACAAAATGAGAACAGGAACGAATAAAATAAACAATAGATGTAAAATGAAAGCGTGAAAATAACGTTAATTTCTAGTAAAGTTCTTACATAGACCAAACTGCATTGAGTAAATAGAAGATAGAGAAGCAAGAAATTTAATAAAATGTTATATAGTAATGAAACCACGATGAATGTAAAATAAATGAGACAAGGTTAGCTACGTGCTGATAAAGTTTGACTTTGATTTGACTCAATACTTACATAAATCCCGAGATAACCTTTAGTACAATATCACTTATTGTTTTCAGGAAAATCCATGAAACTATTTAACCTACTGCGATTTATAATTTCAATAATACGATTATAACAAATCTATACAAGTTTCTACTAACTACAAATAAGTCACGACAAAAAACAATTAAAAATAGCAAAAATAGCAAATTTATATATGTATTGTTAGAGCTGTCTGTTTTTCTTGTAAAAATATGTGATCTTCAATGAATATCCAATTACATGTGTAACATGGTAAATGAGTCACAATATTATGTAAGGTTGTACGTAAATTCAAAATCTAACAATGGTGCTGACTTCACCTATGTAAGTTAAGCATTCGTTAGACTGAGTAAGCAAAGCGAGCGCTAGTTATGATATGGGAAATTATAGTAATTTTAATTAGTTTATGGTCAAACAAGCATAGGAAATCGATTATAACTGTGATGAATAATGATTAATGAGTCACATAATCTAAAATGTGCAAAAATATGGTAACGGATTATGCCGCCAGTAGCTAATAATTGTTATGCTAGATAAAGAACCTACAAATCTACCGCTAAATATACCGTTGCAGGTAATTAATGAAAAGTAGCTAAACGAAATCTAAAAAGATTCAAATAATCAAATGCAAATTATAATTCCCGCTAGATAATTATTACCAACATAAATGGCAAAACTTTTGATTCCTCTCCAACTTAAACTTTGTACTGCAATAACTATTGTATTTATAGTTAGGTATTATATGAGACTTCAATTACATTCAAAATGCATTGTAATAGAAGACTATAAACTATCTAGGAACAGCTGCGACCCCATTGCCTAGTTCCAAGTTACTTGGCAAGATAATTGTATATCATCCATCCAAAGTATGTACAGCCTTGTAGAAGATTCATGATAACACCAAAATGACAATGACAAAAATGGCACCATCCGTTTCGTGACCAAGTGTATCCCGTTTAGAATTACCGCTATAACGCGAGACTATAACAAATTAGTAACCAGCGTTTGTATCATTGAAATTATGAAGAGAAATTTTGAATTTACCTGTGAAGTGATTCTACCTAAAGTAAACTTTATTGATAGCAACGACGAACATTAATCTGATAAACTTTTGTGTCAAGGTCAATCATTACTCACCTGTTTAAAGTTTATGGTAATTATTGCATTAAGCCAGATGCTTTAACTAGCAAAGTAAGATAAAAATAAACTGCAGACCCTCAGCACCAACGCTTCAAGTCGAAACCTTTAATAACACAAAAACTAATAATCCAGAAAAGGAAAAACGAATAATCTAAAGGTAAGTAATCTATTTTGGTAAGTGGCGTTTACTACAGACACATTCGAGCACTGAGAAAACATATTATGACAATTGAAAGTGGTCACTTGCGCGAACGCAGAGAAAGTGACTTTGCAAATAATAAGAGTGTGGGTGTGATTTGCGAAACTTGCCATTCAAATGTCAATTAAGACACTTAAATGCCAGTACAAATTTTTTAAAACTGCTTACAATAACAAAAATAACAATTGTAATTATATCGACCGTGCGAGAAAATAAATACCACATTCAAAGACAGCCGAGAGTTCTAAACCTGTTGAAATCTTGCAGTCTTGAAGACTATGAACAAAAATGATACAAAGAAAATAAAAAATTGTAAAATTTATAAAATAACAACTACATTACATAACGAGGTGTGTGGTAAAAACGTTGCATAAAACTTGTAATTCCGGACCACTGGTGGATTCTGTGATCTACTCGAATGTTGCACAAATAAGACACTCACAGTCGACTATACTAGTGCATTAGTGCGTAAGTTGTGCGTTAGGGTACATAATCTCATCTGGTTTATGCTTATTAGCAAACATGCAATTGATGCAGTTGCGTGGGAATCGCAAAGCAACATCATCTGGTGGAACTCAGACGTCGGAATGGTTCTGCTGATAAATTAAAAAAGTTTTTTCTCGAAGGATCACGGCCTGTCGCCGCCGACGGATCCAATTTGGCTTAAAACATTTTAAAGATAGTCGCGCTCAAATAAATCCGAAACACTAAACCTGTTCCCCTAATGGCTATGAATAGGGACGCTCGCTCCAAATTGAGTCCGATAATGTTTTTGTTGGGTAAATGGTATTTATTTTTCTAAACATAATGTTTGGTATTTTGTCACGCCAAGTCGATAAAATATATGCTTGTTGCATGATTATGACAATAATTTAAACCAAATAAAAGACAGAAACAGATCAATACATTAGCTAACAAATCTTATCTACGTTAGTCATCCACCATTGAACATTTTGAACAAATATAGACAAACCGAGAGATAAAACGGCAATCTGAATACATTCTACAAGAAACGGACCACAGTGATTAGAATTGTTTACGACTAGCAAGGTTAAAGCAGAAACACCTTACATTAACGTGAACAGAACGTGATCAGAAATCAGAAATTTAGTAATAAAAATATAATCCAGAGGTTTTCTAATTTTTGGATTTGGTAAAACAAACACAGTGACAAATCAGCTATTACGGAACTATATCTAATCATCGTAATCAATGACAAAAACGTAGATTTTCCCAGAAACAATTGCATCGGATTCGGAGGCGTAGGCGTATGACTCATTAAGTTGTTTGTCACAATTTACCGAATAAAACCCAATGTAAGTAAGTTTTGAAATAGTTTGCAGAATTTTATTTCTTCGGCAATAAGATGAGATGAGGAAAAAATAGTAGATAATTCACATAAGCATTGTACTTTTTGGGAATTCTAGCAGTGACGCATGTTGTCTTATAACAGGATTCTAGTAACCTTACCTCAAATAATTTGGCGTATTTTAAAAACGATAAACCGACTTCAAATAACGGCATACAATTATCTATGTCTCGGACGAACGAAATCACCCCTCCCTTACTTTTTCTAACCGAAGGTCTATGTTCACGTGCAAAAAATTGAGTTTACACTGGCGACATCTAGTTAAAATTCAAGTCTAATTTGGTTTGATGACACATGGATGAAACTGTTGACGCCCGTTGCTATGGAAACCATTAGAGGATAGTAAAATAATAATTATCCTAACGTGATGATGTTTTACAAACCAACGTTTTATAGCGCACATAGCAATTCCTTGAGAATCAAACATAAAAGGGACTACCATAAAATTAGTTTTAATACAACAACGAAAGAATCATGAAATCTATGAACAATTGGCGCAATTGTTCATAGACTTGTCGTGATTCTCTAAGAATATTATGTTGCTTTTTAAGTTTAACGGGATAAATACTAATTCCTCGGGCATATATTTTTATGGGACAACCTGGGAATCATTCTCTATACAATAGTGAAAGCATCAGTAAAGTCGGTTAACCTAGACGGAGATATCAAGTAACATACATACCTACATAAAAAAATACAGACGAACTGAAAACCTCCTTATTTTTTAAGTCTTTACTGTTTTACGTCATCATTGTAAGCTTCATTTGAAGGTAATCTAATCTGCAAAATGCTTACTGTTCTCACTCAAAACAGCGCTGCCGATTCAGTTACGCAGTATATATAAGTACTAGGGATTGCAATGCTGGATTCAGCAATCCAGCTGGATCTAGCAAATTTTTGGGCTTGCTGGATCCGGTACCTGGCGCTGAATCAAGCAGTGCGGATCCGGAATTAGCTAAAACAAGTAACTGATGTTCTTTCCACGCGAAAACGCCACAAATCTTTAGGTTGCCGCTTTGCTAGGCAAGCTATTTAAGGTTGCCTGTAAGAAATTGCTTTAAGCAATAAGGCCGCCTTTTGTACGTTCTTATTAGTTTATTAATTTAGAATAAAATAGAATAGAATAAAACTATAAGATATAAGATATTTTATTTATTTTGTACGTACAATAAAGTGTCATTCATTCATTCATTCATTCATTCATTGCTATTCTCATTTACAGTAGGTTTCTCAGCAATACAGCCCTAGGAAATGATCAGACAGTGGTCAGTGGCTCAGTAACTTTGAGTTTAAATATAACCCTTTTTGATACAAAATGTTCATACTCGTGTCTTCTTCCTCAAGTACAAAGTTGCTGGTTGTTGATCTGGCTCAAACTTACCAGAAGGGCAATTAGATAACTGGAAGGCAGCTACCAGCAGCTACTGAAAAGCTTGACTTATTTCGAATTTCATAACACGCCCACTCTAGGGTTAAGTGACAAAAATAACCTGATGCTGCAGCAAGGGCTGTCTTATTATGAGCGTACATAACTAAAAGGGCATTTAAGATAAATAAAAAATTTAATAAAAACTTCTTTATGAGTATCAAATGTTACCGATATTTGATTTTATATTGGGTACTTATGTCAATGCAATGTTATTATTTCAATATTGGGAAAGTGTATTGAAAAGAGTATTATGAAAAACCGTAATTTAAAAATCGGATTGTAAACTAGAACGTTATGTTAGCAAAAATGTCCGCAAGCCCCAAAAGAGGAATAAAATTTAAAATAAGCCTTTTTAAATTAAAATTAGTTTAATTCCTCCGTATTGACTGATAGATTACCTTCGGATCTAAGTATAATTAGATGTTTTTTACAATACCCTAAAACCGACATAAATTTTCTGAAAACTGGTTACTAAGTTTTACGGAACAAATAGAAATCCCGCGGAAAAATTTTTTTATGGAACCACCTCGGAGTCATTCTTTATACAAAAATTAAATAATTATCAAAATTTTACTACACTATTGACGAAGATATCGAGTAACATCTCTTACATGAAAAATAAATACAGCCGATTTGAGAACCTTTTGTTTTTCGACGGTTGAAATAGATAGAAAAGTTTTTTTACGGCAGGTAAGTGATTTACTTGCAAATATATATGAAAATTTTCCCATTCCTTAATTTTTTGAAAAATTTGTTTCTATCCATCATAAATCCAGACGAATTGAAAATGTCGCCGGTGCCCGCAATCCCTAGTACCTACTCGTACCATAATTTTAGCGGCTTTGCGATACACACAAAAACACGGACAAAAAAGGGTCGTAGGTAAGGGCCTATAAGGGCGGAGCAACGCTCAGTGTCGGAGGGCTTGTAAACAGAATGTAAAGGAAACGGTTTTTTGAATGACCGACCCAGGTAGGAATTTATCCTCCAGCATTATCAGTGTACAAAGCTCGCTATCTCCGAGTGTTTGCACAAATATGGCGACTCTAGTCTACATACGTGACTTCGTTGCTTATGATAGCTGTACATATTTTATATTACTCTATCTACATTTGCTTGTTTTTATGCTCATTATCTGGTTCGGAGAAAAATAATGGCCGAATAATGGTCAGAGAAACTGAATTTTAATCAGAAGAAGAATATGTTATACATGCTAAGTCTCTACCTATATTCAAAAATATGGTCAATGAACATTTCCTCACCTCAACATCTAATTGCTAAACAATTTTGTATATTTACTATATTTATTTTATGTTAAATGTAATATATACTAGTATATTTATGTTAGTATTTATATAATTATAAATCTAAGTATATTCATTTCCTCCTACTAACTAAACATTATTTCTGTTTACACGCCGCCGTCTATACTTTTTCAATCACTTCTTGTCCATCCTAAGGTTGCCGGAAGAGATCGCTCTTAGCGATAAGGCCGCCCATTGTACATTATATTTCTTTGTTTTTGTGTTCTGTGTTATTTTTAATAATTTGGTGTGCAATAAAGAATATTTGTTTTGTATTGTAAGAATAAGAAGAAAGAATAAAAATTCATAAGAATTGGTTTCATGATATCTAAGTTTACGATTATTGAGTTTGCTGAGTCGTACATAAGTATGTTTATGCAGGTATATGTATTTAGCTATTTTTGTAATTTGTATTAGCTACACAGATCCCCATGTTAAATCCAACGATCCTACCTATCCATCCACGGTTGTCTGGTAGAGATCGCTCTCGAGCAATAAGACCGCCAATTGACAATTTTTTTTGTTGTTTCGTAAAGTGTGTAATATAATAAAGAATTATCTATCTATCTTCCTATATTTTTTCCGCTGTACAAACAGTTCAAGGGTTCTCATCTGAGCTTGTTCAGTGGTCGTCCTTGGCCAAGGGTCCGAAATGATAAAAAACTCGTCCCCGAACAAACGGGTGTCTGCGTCTACAATTTTAATGTTGTACCTACCCTCCGTGTGAAGGGCCTGAATAAGTGACAAGACACAAACAGGTCTAATACATTCATGTGCATGGCTTCATTCAAATAACAAATGTGTTAAGTTCTTTTCTTGATTAAAATTTGTGTTATATTAGTGTCTCCTCACCACATTCCACTATTTATGGTAGTTTCACATACCTATTTGGTTCTACTCTTTTTTGTCTTTAAACTTATTCCAACAGTCGTCATCATGTGGACATGGACATAGTGATCATACCATCTTTATGCATCAATTAAAAGAAGACATATTTGTATTGGAATAATTGAGAGCGTACAGGCTTGCTATCATGCCAATCGCGTAAGCATAAACTACGATACCGATGCATCTGTATACAGAATAACAAAACTAGGAGCGAAACAATTTTAAAATATCAAGAGTTTATTTACCTTCCCACTATAAATATGAAATTCTTCAGCAGGCTTAAAATTAAAAGTAATCAGCTGATAAAGACAACTGGCGACATCTCTTCATGATCAAAATTTAGTTTATAAAAAGATTATTTACGATGCTCCCAACTCTGGAAATTCCCATTGCTTACACAGCAGTTGGACAGCATGATGCATGACACTTAAATCAAAATTTTTAATATACCTTTGGATGACAGAACGTGGCACCAGGCCACTCTTCCTATTAGGATGGGAGGTCTAGGTGTCCGCAAAATTTCTAGTGTTTCACTCCCAGCATTTTTATCTTCAGTACATGGTACTAAAGATCTTGTTCATAGCATTTTGGCTAAATGTCAAAATTATGAAATCACAGGTATCAATGAAGCTTTAGACTCATGGAAAATAGCCTGTCCTGACCAGAATCTGCCCAAAGTCCTTTCTTCTCAGAGACTGTGGGATGAGCCACTATGTGAGCTAGTACGGAAAGATATTATTAATACGTCAACTAGCTCATCAGAACGTGCTCGTCTACTCGCCGTTTCCGAGTGGGAATCAGGACTTTGGTTACAGGTTCTGCCTTCCAAAAATCTAGGTACCCTTTTAGATAATAACTCATTTCGGGTGGCCACCTCTTTGCGTTTAGGTTCTCCTTGCCTAGTTGCACACCGTTGTCAGTGTGGTGAAACCGTTGATAAGTTTGGTCACCATCCACTGGCATGTGTCTCTAGTGCAGGACGTGTGCCCCGTCATAGTTCTATTAATGACATCATCCGTCGGGCTTTTACCAGTGTCAGTGTGGCAGCTACCCTCGAACCACGTGGCCTTATGCGAGATGATGGTAAAAGACCTGACGGTATGACTCTGATTCCCTGGAAGATGGGTCGGCCTTTAGTTTGGGATGCCACGTGTGTAGATACCCTAGCGCCTTCACATATTGCAGGGACATCGGTAAGGGCCGGCTCCGCAGCAACATCAGCGGAGTCCCTCAAACGGCGAAAATACGCTAATCTTGACCGAGGTTACCTATTTGAGCCGTTTGGGGTTGAAACCCTTGGTCCTTGGGGACCTGGAGCACACGCCATTTATAAAGATATTACCAAACTTCTTGTAGAGTCGACAGGTGATCGGAATGCTGGCTTCTATTTCGGTCAACGAATTAGCATTGCTATTCAACGTGGTAATGCTGCCAGCATTCTGGGCACTCTGCCTTCTGGTGACGGCTTAGATTTTTAAGAAATAGATATTAAGTGTATATACTAGTTGTAATTGTTTTATTCTGTTATTATCTGAAATAAATTACTTTTCAGCTAAAAAGATTTGACATAACTTTTTATCGTTCCAACTTGGTACATTATAGAAAGGTTCGCGACAGATTTACATCAAAGAACATTACAATAATTTCTTGCACTCGTAAAAGGGTTTCAAAATAATATAGAAAATTATGACTTTCTCTTAATCCATAAAACATATTCGTCCCCTTATGCGGCTGCGAGTGATCTAAAAAAGGCAATAACTATTTTATGTTCTCAGAGAACTACAGCAAGGCAAGAAAACTCTTATGATTAATCTTTTACGACAAATGTAATGAAGGGCATCTTGCGGTGGCTTTTAAGAGGCTAATTAGCCAAAAGCGACGAATTTCAGACGTTTTGTTTTTTCGTGACACGTTGAACTGTTCTGCTAAGGAATGTCCTCGAATCTGTGCAGTGACTGTTTTTAGTTACTCAATTATATGTATACTTTATGTCGACTGGGTATGAGTCAAGTGGTTTGTTCATATAAATAAGCGGAAAGCTGTGACCGCAAGAAGGTCGCCGAGATTATAAAAACTACAGCTTTTCATTCGACTGAACACACAAACATAATAATAGACGGCACTACATACGACGTTAACACTGTGAAACCGCAAAATAAACAAATTCTTGAAAGTAATAGTGTCGCAATTCAAAAACTTAAAGATAAATTTAATAGTTGTTTGTCCTAATTAATCAATCTTGTGGTTACAGGCCAAAGGCTTTTGCCTTTGGCCTGTAACCACAGTGCCCCTAGGCCTTTTGCCTAGGGGCACGGTGTGCACAAATTAAGTTCATTCAACGAATAATTAAAAGACGGTTGCTTTCGAAAAACACTATAATAGAGTTGTACGATTCAACCCTTTATAAGTCTGATCATGGGTACGTGCTCGATGGTCTGATCATAATAGGAACTTCAAACGATGAAATGAACTACATTGGTTAAACGCGCCGATCGACAACAATGCACTAGAATTGGTTGCCGGAAAAGGATTCATTGAACCTCACAACCAATTAAAACTACATGTTGCGTAACAGATAACCGATCATTCGCTCGACTGCCCTGGCTTAGTATTCAATAACAGTGGTCCGCGCCTGCGTCTTTCAAACGGTAATTTTCGGGTTGATTGGGCTTTCTAATTGACATGTTCAGCAACATCATGAGAACAGTATGTTCATGAGCGATTCGAAAAGGGAGAATGCTAAATGAACAATTCCTGAATGTTAATTGGTTACCTATCTATAAAAACATTCACTTAACTAAAACAAGTTGAAGAAAAAGTAAATAATGACCAGTCATAAACGCTTTTCTACCCATCTCTCTTAAATTAACCCATATAACTTAACATGCAGAACAAAATAATAGATTTCTGGTAATGGTGATTGAAGCAACAAACGATTGGATTAATCCGAATGAAATTCAATGTGATTATCAAATTGCGAATCGCAATAGCAATGTCGAATCGATTCCTGTTTATTGGAAAGCTAGAATACGAAATGATTCGAGAGTGGTTGTCGTGGGCGCGGACCTGTATTGTTAGACCTGGTATAGACCTTAGTGTTAGGGCAATGGCCTCAGGAGCAATGTCACCTTATCTTCAAAGTTTACATGGTAAGGTGCCGTCTTTCTCTTCAATTCATTAGAATAATCAACTAAGTATATTTCGCATATTTTTCAAAACGAATATTCTATCTGAATTCACATAAGAAGCGTACCCCTATTATGGGTATTTGGCGTCGTCGCTCCATTTCTGTCATGGATTAATGAGATAATTTTAATGTCCTTTATATTTCGATCTAACCACTGTGGCCATGAGGATATTTCGGGAAAACATGAGGATATTTAGGAATATATTTAGGAAAATAACAGCACGAGCAAGAGAAAACAAATCCTTTCAAGCAATGGACCCTTTCATGACAATCCTGACATTGGATAAGGATTTACTGCTGAGCCCACTCGCAATGTAGGCGTGATTTGTGATTGCCTGTAGGGCCTCTGGACACTCAGATTACTAGTGTATTGTACCTTAACCTACAATACAGGACAAAGTGTATTACCCTTGAGGACTACATACTTACAATTTTTGATGGCTATAAATCTCTTTCGGCATTTTGTTTATAAACCTGTGTATAAAGTATCTATACCTTATAAGAATACTCAGGCAGTAAACAAAAAAATGACAAATTGTATTGATTTAAGAGGTTGTAAGTTGTAAGTAACGTCCTAAAAGGAATAACAAGCCGACAAAAACCTCACCTTGACCATCTAACACGGACTCTTGAGATCAAGAACCGATTACGTAAATGTATGCCTTTACCAAAATACTCACAATAAATATAAAACCTGTTATTATAAAGTCTGCTGACAGTGTAAGTAAACCACATCAACAACAACATCTGGTAAACTTTTACAGAACAAACAAAAAAAATAAGCAAAAATGGATCTCTGCAATATATTGAGTGAGCAATTTAGTGTGAAATTTATATTTGGTTTTGTTTAACATGTGCCGAAGCATCAAGAAGGTCAAGCAAATCACTAATACTGGGAAGGGAAGTTATTATTTTCAATAAACCAAAACTAACGATTGTTTAAACAACAACGCACGAGTCCACCGGTAACTTTTGTTTATTTGAAAACAATCTAGCTACTTGATAGTAACTGCTTCTTAAAGTTTGCTAATAGGTTCATAATCAAGGTTGTAAAGATAAAGGTTGTAAGAAAAAAGGTTGAAATCACCTATCACAAGTATTTCCAGAATACTTAAAAGGTGTTCTCATCTATGACTAAGAATGTATCTTTTATTACTGATTAAACTATTATTATTATTATTATTACTAAAAAAAACGTTTGCCTATAATATTAGTCTACTGCTACATAGGCCATAGGCCTCCCCTAATGAGCGCCGCCATAGCGTCCTGTGCCAGCGTCCTTCAGCTTGCCGCATCCTCTTCCGCTTATAGGTTGTGCAGATAATCAATACTAATATAATAATTTCAAAATTAATTCTGTCTGTGTTACCTTTTCACGCCTAAACGGCTGAACGGAACTTAATAATATTTGGCAGGGACGTAAATGGTACCCCGGTAAAGAACATAGGCTTCTTGGAAAGCGCGTGCGAAACCGCGGGCAGCAGCTAGTAAAGAAATATAAATTTGGTTTAGAGACCCCTTCAAAACAATGAACTTGACGGCAAACAAAATGATAACACATCAACTGCTTAGTTGATTACATTTGCCTATCATATTCGACCAGTATTTCTTCCAAACAAAGAGAAAAACAATAAGCTTTTACGAAGTTTTATTCGCTTGTTGTATATCGTGTAGGTATACATAGGTCTGATAAATTTACAAATATATTTTTAGTGTTAGATCTATTAGAAACCTTTTGTTTTGTTGTAGCGGATACTCAACGTGTGTAAGAAATGTTATCCATTAAAGCCGAGTAAGATCCCCATGGGCTCAGTTTATATACAATATAATATCATTGCATGGGACCATCTAAATAAGCAACCCTTCGTGGGATCTTATTGAACAAGGATACCTCACCCCGTGTAAACATCGCAAGGGCTATTAACAACAGCTATATATCATCCTGACTTACAATAAAACTCTGATGTACGTTATTTATTTGCTATTAAAACACCCATAACATTTCTAAAAGTTACTACTTAAGGTATTTATAGAACAAATAAAAATTGGTTTTATTTTATGAATATCTTTTTTATTATAACGGGGTAAGACTAAATTGACTTTAGCTGAGAAATTTTTAACATCGGATCCATTAATCAATGTCCAGTTAATGTCTAGTACCTACTACCTACTCTTATGAGTGAGTAGACTAAAAACATCAACAATGTTCCTATTGAAAGCATTGGCATTGATTGAAATGTTTTTAGAAACTTTGGTATGACTTACCCACACAGACCTACACTTAATTTCGTTTTCAGTTATAGGATTAAATAACATTTATTTTCACATAAGAAATGCATATCACTTATCTGAGAAAACATATTAAAATTAAGTATATTAAATAAAACTTCGAGCAACCAAACAATTTATATTAATACTTTATTGAAACACATACAAAAGTATGAAACGAGTTTAGTAACATCTACTTAGTCTTAACGTTACTTATTCGATTAAAAACAAGCCACTAAACTTAAGGTTTTTAGTTATACATACTATATACCTAAAGTTGAGTATATGTGAAACCAGACCTGAGTAATACTTAATTAATTGCCGTAATATTACTAGCTAGCTAGGTAATCAATACCACCTCATCAAGGACATCATAATAGCAATATCGCACTGAATTACCTACTTTCCTGTCGACGTGGATGATCGGTATCCATAATAGTTAGTAATAAAAAATATATAAAAGAAAAATATATAAAAAATATATAAAGGAATTGTGTACCAGCACTAGATGAAAAAGTAGGTTCCTTTCCTATTCCCTAGCCTAGCCCTGTTCTTACTTCAAACTTTTTCGTAAATTACGAAAATTTCTTATCTAAATTAGGTATATCTTTTAAATTTAAAATCAATACATGGATTTTAAATTCTTATAGAAGTATGAAACCAGAGACAGAGGAAAATTTAAAATATTAGGGGGGCATAATATATCAGCTACTGGAGTGATAGATTTATGATCAGTTAGCTCAAACACTGGCTAAGTGTTCAGTGCACAAAAACAGAATTACGCTATTCTCCTTTTTGTTTACACTTGCCACTTGAAAGCCTTGCCTGCCTTTATCTGAACCTTGTATTCTACCATCGTCAAACAAGGTGCCTAGTACTACAGCCCCATGCCTTTCCCGTCCTAGCATCTCGTTTGCTAGTACTAGGTCCTAGACCCCATAAAAGGCTGGAACGAGCTAGTCTTCCGTATTCAAGACCATGCTACGACTAGCTGGTACAAAAAGACTGTTTAATATAAGGACCGGCATTTAAATAATGTGGGAGATCTGGTAACAGATAGGCTTGGTTTTAAGCCTGTAGTCCTTCATATACTTTAATGTTAATTGCGTCACGGATGCGTTTAGCTTTAATTATGGCCATTTCTAGTTTATTCTTACTTATTTAATTTATCACCTACGTGCTTTGCTTTGGCTTTAGCTCTCTAGTTGTATGTAGATATATTTAACTCACTGTAGTGAATCTTTAGACGAGAGATGGATGGTATGCCTAAATGAAAAACATTCATGAGCACAGACTAGACAATAGTGCTAACATAACATAACTTGAATCGGAAAAAACAACATACAGCTAACCATTTTTTTTCTTAACTAATGAAACTTGACATGACTAGACACGATCAAAACAAACAAAAAATATTGACGACGGCGCTTAAGTTTTTTTTTCGTAACTACAAATTGTAGCTTATCAGAATAAACCTTAGTAAAGATAAAGATAGTTTATTTGCTTGAACACTATGTAGTAGGTTACACAGATGTTAATAATATTTTAGTTTCAATTATGTTCTACTAAGATTAACACGCAAATGTTACAGTAATTTCAAGTTAATATTGTATTCTTATGTATAATGTAATTGTTGACAATAAAAAAAAAATAAAAAAAATTATCAATAGTAACAGGCGCAATAGTAAAATAAGGTGATGTCAAAATAAAATCATTAAATCGTTAATATTATATTAGTGCCATTTAAATTTTAAAAAGTCATTGTAATTTGGAAACGTTCTTAGAACAAACGCGTAGGTTTGTTTAAAAATGATGTGTATTTATTATTACAGATGGAAATAAAGAGCTTTCGACTTATAAATAGGACATACTTCTATTTCATTATGCAAGAAAATGTCACGTTCGACGAGTGCGTTTTCGACTTTGATCAGTGTCTTATCAACAGATAGGTAGGTGTAGGTGTATCAATTATCAGTGAAATAGCATGCTAGGTTGTAAACATTGCCATATTTGCCATTTTAATCAGAAATGATATCATCGAAATACAATAAAATACATACTCAATGGTAAAATGCTCCGGACTCTTCATGATTCAGTAAGGGACTGGGTCGATATGGATATGGGATAATATTGGGATTAAGGTATCAAGAAGTATTAAATAGTATCCTTATCCGTGACTAAAACAAAGCTTTCGAGTTAAGGGTGGTATGATTTTTTTTACGTAAAAGGTTCATCAATAGAAGGGTCTGACGCCCATCACTTGAAATATGTAGGTTATATCCCAGTAAATTTTTTGTGGTTTCGAAACGTCATGTTCTATATACTCAGATTCAAGTATGTATATTGTTTTGTTGGTTCAAAGAGCCCATTGTAATTGACCATGAGAAAGTTTATACAGAAGATAAGGGCTGAACAAACAGGGCTTTAGTCAGTAATGATCGTTTGGATGCTTTTCGTGATTTACTCGAGCAGATTCCAGATTTCTCGGTATTGGTTGATAGTTTATCGTGTATCGATAAGTTTTATAACAAGTGTGTATTGAGGGCGGCCAGTTATGTCAGATTTATGAGCACATGCCTTCATTGTTCTGCGTATAAGAAACATTTTTTAAACTATTTTTCTTTTGCATTAATTGGCAGCCATGGGAGCTATCTTGACAGCGAACTTTTAATTATGAAGGGACCTATCACCATTGTTCACTAAAAGTGATAAGGACTACTGTGGACTTCATCCGCACATCTTTAAATACTTTATTGAAAACAAATATTTAATTTTACCACAGCATACAATAAATATTTATTATTCTGATTCACACATTCTGGGAATACAACTGGAATTTGTTATTCATGTTTTTTTTTAATTATCAAACTAAAGTCTGTTCGATTATGGCAATTAACATACAATAGAAAGACACGACTGTCGTTTGTTTTTAAGTATCTTTGAGTAACCATTACATACAGGCTTGTATAGGCATGCACAAAAGTCACAATAGCCTCTACTTATCTATGAGACCGTCCTGCATAATAGGGTATGAACTCAGCGACACGCCTAGCCACTAGAGATGCCCTATTTACCACTTGATGAATTGTTGAATCAATCACGCATTGCAAAGGGTTGCCACGGTTGACAGATGGTCAAAAATTAAGTTGAAATTGCCATTACACTTGCAAAATAGTTAAGAAAGCTACAATGCTGTTTCAGTATTGATTGCATGCATAATTTTTAACTACGTATATACAAATCCATTCAATTCACAGTGGACAGCTCACCTGTATTATATTTGTGATCAAATATAATCAAAACCATGATAATGATTATTACAAAATACATACATATCATATCACATATCTTTAAAATACATATCATATCATAATTAGCCACAGTTATTCATATCACATTCTTAAATAACAGTAGAAACCATTGTCAACAAACGATCAGACGATATAGAACAATGGGCCGAATGCATACCAAATCTAAACATGCTATGCACTATGTACATCTATTTGTAACTTGACTTGTAAATATGATTTTACAAATAAAATTAATACATATCTGACTACACAAACAATGTAATTGTTGCATTCCTTACTAGAATAATCAAATGTTCTAGCCATGTGCAAAATTATAAAGTGCACCTTTGCCTTTTTAGGAACATAACTGTTCCTTTTCTATATTTTTGTCAGTATCAATAAAGATATATTATAAATGCAAAAAAAATATAGATTCAGGCGTTACGTTGCGGAAATCTATTGTAAAATATTTAGTAAAAATGCCGCGCCAAATCTTCTCTGATCAGATTCAAGAAAATGTAAATCGCGTGAATCCCTCCCACAAATTGAAAATAAAAAATGAATACAATTTCTTCCAATGCAAATAGATTGAAAAAATAAAAATAAATACATTAATTGCAATTAATGTATTAATTTTTTATTTTTTTAGGCCTCTGACAAATAAACAATGCTGGGACCATTCACACGGCATCATCTAGTAGCCCCAAAGACTTAGTCCGAAAGTGACGAAAAAATGTACGTGGCTAGTGGAAGATCTTAAAAGATGCCAAAAATTATTGGTGGGCATTAATTTATGAACAAAATAATAGATAAATGAAACATTTAGAATTTAAGGATAACATAACTAGGTAACTAACCGTTAGCTTTTCTAAAACCGCAAAGAATGAAATATAAGCTGAATCTCCCACTAAAGTTAAATTAGCTGGGAACGCTAAAGTAGGCTATTTAAATTACGTCACTACAGAATTTGTACCTGAGATTGTAGCTGATATCATATCCAGGACATAAATGTAAGTAGTCGTAACGAACGAAATTACAAAATTACAACATTTTATAAAACTCGTAGATAATGTTTGGTAGAACTAGTTAGAATATAATCTTAAATAGGATTATGGCAAAAACATGTTTGAATTAATTTTCAACTAAATCATTTTGGATTTTAGAAAAATCCTAATGTATCCGTCCGAAGTAAACTAACTCATTTTAAAATGATACAACATTTAGCGTGCTTGCTGCGTTCAAACAAATACATGTTACCTCCTAAGAACAAAAACTTCTTTCAGACTATCTGAGTCTATGCAATGTTCCACATTCAGCGGTTAAAGACCTAATGGCATCATTTTTTGCGTGGCTCATGCAATCTTTGATATATATTCGCAAACGGGGGTGAAAGTAGGTAAGCTTTCACTAGATACCTACATTGAAAACATAAAATATTAAACTCGTGGCATTCGGCAAACTTGGCGAGATTAACTGATAGCTCTTTAGGATATGGTTAAGTAACTGCTTTATATGGAAATCTTGCGAGACCTCGCCATGCTTAATGAGTATGGCAGTTGTTTTATTTTAAACATTTAAAAAGTAATTATGTGTCAGGGTAACTATTTTTTTTTTCTTATGACCAGTAAAATATTCAACAACTGTTCAGAGTAATAATAAAGTCTCAGTGTCAGTTATATATAACAGCCAATTCTCAAGACCGATAAATGTAACTACTTAAGCGAAAATCACGAATTTCCTATCAACGTCACACTTAAATCTTTCGGAAATATAAAATCTAAACATGTGAAATATTTTCACGGGCAGGAATCACTTTGTGAAAATGAACCGTGTTGCTGTTACAATACAAGATACAATTCTGTAAACCCTTCATGTTTGCACGTCATTTATCATGCAAATGCAAATTTATTACTTCCTTGAAGGAGCATTTCAAGATCAATTGAAACATTTAAGAGATCACACAAATTTCACTATATTTTTCACTTATTTCTAAAATAGATTTTGAACTTTGTAAACAGACATTTAGTACCAAATATTAATTTTCAAGATTCTAGAACAAGTATGAAGCTAAGCTATTTTGTCAATATAGAAAATCTTGACCTTAAATAATGACGTCCACAATAAATTCCCAGCGCTATCTGCGGATTATAACGCAATCGTAATCATAGATAACATTGCACACAAAACCACTAATATACAGATATTTAAAAAAGTGTACCAATGCCAACCACATACTAAACTACATAGAAGGTGCGTAAATTGTATAGCATTATATTTAAATATTCTTTAATATACTTTCTCGAAACTGCTTGAGAAATTATCTCGGGAATTATCCTTGCTGCAGCATCAGATCAAGTCTATACGTTTGTTTAAAAGTTTATTGACATTATTAATGATAATTCTTTTAGCAATAATTATTTTTTTCCTTAACATTATTAACGGTTCACTATTACACCAAACTAAAATGATAATTTTTGACTAACTAAATAAGTAGGTACCTACATATATAACGTAGATAGATAGATAATACTTTATTCACAGAACTTATATGTAAAACAGTATGGTGCAGAAGATGATTGGATTGGCGGCCTTATCGCTTAAAGCGATTTCTTCCAGGCAACCAAAGCTTAAAAGAGACGACAAAGGATGGCGGAGCTAATTACAAATACAAAACTAATACAATGTACGTATATTGATATCATTGTTAGCACAGTCTCCTTGAAGGTTATCTGTGCCTGTAGCTCAACTGTTTCAATTGTAAATACTAGTCCTAAATTGTTTTTATAACTAATTTTCTTTGGTATTATAGTAACTTTTATGAAAATGGACCGATTTCAAGACCTGGGAATCTTTGTGGACTAATTTAAATCTTATTATGGGGAAGTTGTCTATTGCGAATACTTCTATTGACACAGAAAAGCGGCAAAAATAACAGCAATAATAGCGGTTTTGAACAACTGATTAGCAATCGAAGCAATTTCAATTTATAATAATATCGAGTCTGCTTTTGCAATTTTTTATTCTTTATAATTACACATATTATTAAATTTAAAAAGAGGTAACCTACCTCCTAATCATTTATGTAGAACATAAGTCATTGGTAATGTTTAATTTTTAAGTAACCTCAGAGACTAGTTTACTAGTCTCTGGTAAACTATAAAACAAAAGTATCATAAAAAAAACTGAGCAATTGAAAACCTTTTTAAAAAAGTATGCGTAAGTTATTCAACATCGTCTGTCGAAAGAGACATCTTTGACATCGACAGCTCAAATTAAAGTGTTGACGTAGTTTGAATTGCGCACGGTTCGCACTTTGTAAGTTGTAAAATGTAAAACGTGTTTCATAATTGCAGTGATAAACAGTTTTTGCCAAAAGTCGTGTTATACCACCGTTGTGTTATACCTACATACAAAGCTAGTATTTTTGGGTTCCGTTTTCGTTAGTTAGCATTGCTATGGTTACACATAAATTTTATGTATGTTGGTATCGTATTACCTAATTTAGTGTTCTATGTTGTGGTTTTCACAGATATGGAAAATATTGCAAGACTTTGCCACTTGACAATACCTACGGAAAATTCACTGTTTTAGGTTTCAAATTTCATATGACAGCATGTTGTAAGACAGCAGAGAACATACCCGGATTGTCCGATATCCACAGATGTTCAGTGTTTTTTTTTAAGTTGCCGTTTCTTTGACCACTCCATCGGCATTCAATATAATAATTTACAAATGTGTGCGAAGTTAAAAAGTTCAAAAAAGTCACATAAGCCGCTAGAATCGTGGGAAACGCATGACTCCAAAGTGTGATATGAATTTATCTCCAAGTTTACTTTAGTTGGACTATTTTCACACGATCGTTGTTTCTAGAATAATATTTACCATTTGAACGATTACATCTACGAGCAATAATATAAAGAAAGGTTTCTTTAAAGACAGGTCTTATAAAATACTGCCTATTTCAACCAGCTAGTTTGACATAAGCAGATTCCTGTCGAAGTCCTGACCCAATTGGTGTTCTTCCGATGCCAAATTACCATGTTTCGCGGTTGTCTTATTAATAACTTTAGCCGTTTCCAATATTCGATCTATGTCTGGTTTTGTAATTTTGCGTTTATTTTATGTATCTACTGACATCTGACCTGACACTGGCAGAGCCGTAGCAAAAAATCACAGATTTCAGAATATCGAAATCTGTTCAAATAACTAAAAGCGACTTAAAAGGAGTTACAAAAATGTTTCTAAATACTATTTTAAATAGCCAAAACGATGTACTCGTATAGGATGTGGGACTGGCTGTTCTCGTTGACAGATTCTCCCTAATAAAGCGTTGCATCGTCGTCGGTAGTTGCAACGCCTTGCTATTAACATAATAGGCAGGTATTAGAGCGGTTTCAGGTCTTACTTCCATTAACCCGACCACCTCAGGGCTGCAGCCTCATTTCCTTATTCTAAACTACACCACGACTATTCCATACACGATTGTTCTACGGAACGAACTTGACAGATAAACGCGTAATTTGTCACGCGCTTCCATTGATTAGGTACATAGTTATGTAGTATGTGGTCTTGGTGTGCTAATTAATTTACCTACATTATTACCTAATATTTAAAAATACGACGTCAATTATTTTATGTCGATTCTTGACTGCTATTGGTTTTAAGGGAAGCATAATTATCATAAATATTTATTATAGATATCATAAAACGTATTTTTATTAGTGGAGAATGGAGAAGTCTAACCATCATCCACACAGTTTCAAATGTTTTGAATCCAAAGACTGCGATGCAGGTTTGCAGGTTTGATTCCCGTCTCGGGACAAATGTTTTTACGATTCGCAGCAATTTGTCCCGGGTGTTCTGGGTGCTTACTGTGTATAGTAAAAAATATCTATCTATGTATTTAGTACCCCACAAGCTCTGCTTTCTTTGGGGCTAGATCATGCTGGGTGGATTGTGAAGTATTATTTATTTATTTAAAGAACATGTTACTCTTAAGGAAACTTTGTCTTATCGTTACAAAAAATGTAAGCGTCACCAATTACCGAGAATCTATACAAATAATGGCACTAATTACTTATTTCCTTATTAACTTGCCCTTTTCTGTGTTATTTTGCTACGAATTTATACTTTCACACAGGATTGCGTTGTAAATGTAAAACAATTTAAATAGGTACTATGCGGGTAGTTATTTATCAATTATTTTGCAAAAAAGAATTGAAAAATTAATTATTTTGTTGTTGAACACAAGAATGTTTTTATCGCAACGCGTAAGTTTTAATTAGACCTGTGTCCTACCCTCATCACATCAAGAATGAATCTAATACTTTTAGATTCATTCTTGATGTAATGAGGTAGATAGATATTGCATAGAATAACTTAAGTATTAATTAATAATTTGAATTGCTTATTTATAATAAAATTTAAATCACTTATCATTCATTTAAAACTAAAATAAGTAACTTAATTCACCAATTAGGTATTTATTCACGTTCAACGTCATTAAACAAACTCGTCACACAAGTTAGCGCTACACTCGTAAAAACTAGAAATAGGAAATAATTTAAGCGATTAAGGACCTTGAAAACGTGACTGTCATCATCTTACGATGGTTCAAAGTTTAAATTTTAACTTGCCAAGTTAAATAACAGTACCTACTTAAACGTGCAAAAATAATGAGCACATAAAACAGTAAGTGACAATTATTCACTTCACGGTTTCGTATCAATAAGATTTTATAACCAGATAAACTAAAAAATAACACTGGCAGGTATAACTAACTTATACAAAAAAAGAAAAAACTTACCAATAATAATAATGCAACGTGAGAGTTAATTTTTCATTCGAATTCGTTCAACAGTCTCGTTCCTCCGTTTCACAAAATATGCTCACTCGCACTGTCACTTCCAGGACCGGCCTTTCCGTATCGCGGTGCGTGTAGCAGCGTCGATACGAGCTTGTGGACTGGAGGGCCGGACGCGCGCGCCTCACGCCGTCGACGTAACCGTTCTGACGTGACGACGACGGCGAGCGATGTGCTGAACTGCTGACGAACGAAGTACGGACCGCAGGAGTATAGGGGCTAACCGTACCAGCCGCTGACCAGCTGTGCAAATAAAATTAGCGGTCGCTTTTGTGCCTTGGAATTTTGGATTTTGCTAGATGGAATAGGCTAATGTAATGAGATATGAGTCATATATCTCATTAGCCCATTCCATCTCCCTAGCAAAATCTATCGTAACAATTTGGCAGTTTTTTGCAAGTAAAAGTTTCAAGAGTTGGAAAGATATAGCTATTATAAAGATATCTAATAAAATAACAGTTCCGCGAAAAAACCTTCTCCAATAAGATCTAACAAAACGTAGTCCGTGTAGATGACCACACCAACCACAAAATGGAAGAACATCTATCAAAGCAAGTCGTCGAATAGTTTCGTCCCTCCACGAGACATCATCAGGACACCACAATACTCGACCTTGACATTGAGAGCACCAACCAACACCGGAAGAGTCCCACCAGAGATGTTGTCTACACGGACTACTTTTTGTTAGATCTTATTGGAGAAGGTTTTTTCGCGGAATTGTTACTAAATATCTTTCATCCTTATATTTACAATGGATTTCCGCAAAGTAACGCCTGAATCTATTAAGATATAGTTAGAGCTGATCTTTTCGTGTTGGCGCGAGATTGTTTTTGAGATTTAATTTTTCAATTGCAAAAGCTCCCTTGCTTTGGGAATATTTCCATTCTCCCCAAAATCTCTTATTTTCCCAAATGCTCTAAAAAATACCAGTGAAGTAATAGAAAATTGTTTACGATTTGTACCAAATTACTTTTTCGCCACTCTCGCTCGAAAACGGAGTATTTGCTGTTCAAAAACAGTGAGCAAAATCGGGTTTTGCTCACATGTGGAAAACAGAATATTATTCAACTTGTTGAAAAAAGTATTTGAATTCAGAATGGTGTACTAAATTTCGATGGTGTGATAAATAAGGTAATGAACGATACTCTATGGTCGGTGCCGAAAAAAAGAAAAACCAGGGGAGGTACTAAAGGCATCGTCATTATTATGACAACTTGGCATATGAATACCATTCTTCTAGGCGGACAGCGTCATCTTTAAATAATCTACCAAACAACAGGTTCGGAATTTATGGGACTTGCACCTCTGTGAGCTGCACTAATTTTAGCTTGTCGTATCGGGAAGGAGGTAAGACAGCGTTCAACCTTTACAGAAACGCATAATTTCGTTCGTTCAAGGTTTGAAAGAGGTTTATAACATTCGTACCCTCCATGGTTGTTGACCAAAATGTGTTCCTGACATTCGATCTCTTTTATAAATGAATAATAACTTATTACATCATCGAAATTTAGTGCAGCATTCTGAATTCAAATACTTTTTTCAACAAGTTGAATAATATTCTGTTTTCCACATGTGAGCAAAACCCGCTTATGCTCACTGTTTTTGAGCAGTCACCGTTTGTGAACGGTTATTCCTTGTAGAACGCAGAAAATATTTAAATCACATGAAACCACATCTCGCCCCAACACGCAATGATCAACCTTTGCAGTACAGATAGGCAAAGAGTCCTGCCTGGCCTTGACTTGTGCACAGATTATTTTAAACTTTCACTCCATAAACATAAAGGTTTCTTCTCCCAATAAGGAATCCAATCCGTTCCAATAATGCATAGATACCGAGCCTAACGCAAGTGTTGTTAATCGGAAATAAGTCACGATTAGGTAAGAAGTCAGAAACTGCGGAATTCGACAATGACCTTCAGTTGTATGCGCAATTTAAAAAACCAGAAAGTATCTATATCCTAAGGTTTCTGTTATTATAGTGCGTAAAGCACTAACACCTTACACTCAGGGTAATTTCTAAGAAATTAATAATATCCCTAAAATGTATATCTATCGATAACTGTATGTATACCATAATCTAGTACAGTAATATAAAAATAGTACCTACTCACGCCTCGGATCGTACGATATCGTGCCACCTCGCCATTCGTTCAAACGTTATTACTTTTAAACCCGTTTGGCTGCGTTTGATATAACATCAGCAACCATTTTTTCGGTTACATAATTGCCTGGATACGTCAAATTATATAATGGAGACCATTATCTTTTTGCAATAGTATCTAGTCAACAAGCCGACCATGATTCTTATTGTAGTGCAAAATACATGTATCGTAGACAGCGCTAATGATGCTTGAACAAAAAATTTACCTAACAATAGGTTAGTAATTACTATAATAAAATTAATAACGTAGCCGCATAGTAATCATAACTAGGTAATTGTATAAAGTCAGCATCTTTTGAGGAAACACAGAACACACACATACTTGCTTAGTGCTTGATATTTTAAGAAATTTGTTAAAAGACTGACCAACTTTCTTTCAAATAATGTAGTGATTAGCATTTTGTGATATCTGCGTCGTGATTGGCTGAAATTATCGGACCATTTTCTATTTTGCTGATATCAGCTGAACAGTAATAAGTAGGTTGAAAATTGTATTTCTCTTTATTGCTGTAAGATTTTAGTTCGTTAAGCTTGATAGTGAAACCTTTTATAAGGTCGGTAATTATTGGAAGCCATTATTGCCGATGCCACTTTAAGAAGCGACCCTATCTTATAACGAAGCCCGTGGGTGTCGTAAGAGCCGACTAAGGGGTAGGGTCCCTTAGTCGGCAGAGGAAGGGCAGCAACTTCCTTAC
This sequence comes from Eupithecia inturbata, assembly GCA_963662085.1. Taxonomy (NCBI): domain Eukaryota; kingdom Metazoa; phylum Arthropoda; class Insecta; order Lepidoptera; family Geometridae; genus Eupithecia; species Eupithecia inturbata. The sequence goes on from OY759177.1 coordinate 5,099,893, forward strand.
TGCGACTGCCGATCCGCATGCCAAGGTGGCAAAACTCCTTGAGGGATGCTTCATCAGAGGATGTGCTGAAGATGGTTCGATTTGTAAAATTGCCTCCTAATTATTTTCATGGAAGAACAGTTGCAGAATTATTACAATACATTATCCCTGTTTAAAAACAACTTAAAACCTCATTAGGTTCTACCTAGCGTTTATTAATTAACGTGTTTAACAATATTATTATCACCATCGCGTCGTTAACTAAGCAGGCAATAATCTAAGTACTGTGCATTATTTATTCAAGGTGTTGAAATCAAAAACTTAGGGGAAAACATATTTAGTAATGATATTTTTACTATCAGAGATATTTATGTTTCTTTACGGTTTCGACAGCCCACGTCACCTTTAGCTTAAAGAGTTTGACCCTTTACATAGAAACAATGAAGAACTAAGTATACTTACAACATACATAGAAACTTAGAACCTCTCATAACAAATGGATATTTATAAAAAAAACCGACTCGCTCTTCGCTTGTTTACTTTTAGTTACCCTACTTAGAGTACGAAAACTTGTAGCTAAGAATCAACTCAGTCCAGAAGAGTATTTTGATACCTTATCAAAATGATTTCAGCTGTTTGGATGCTTCGAGGTAGGTATTAAACAGTATCAGATAACACATAGAAACAAGAAAACTCAATAAGAAAGATACTATTCGATACGTCTTACTTTGGGTAGGGAAGTTTCTAATAACCCATCGAGTCTATTTTACCTGTCGGAGAGTTTAATGCTCTATGGACAAACACACATATTTTATCTACTGAGCATTGAGTGCGTACTTTACTATTCATCTATCACAGAAGTAATGTTTATTAGAAGAACTTTCTACCCTGTACTTTCAACCTAGAGATTAAGGTTATGTAGCAGTAAGTGGGTAGCTGCGTTTATGGCCGAAAGTCTTGGTCAAGTTTTGTTACTTGTAGTAGAAGAGTAATAAGGTGATAGAAATTACTTACTTGCTTACAAATTTTTAGGAAAACTTACAGCTAGGTCTTATGAATAGTAATTTACATAATACATGCCGGTACAGACCAGCATGTGTGCTGAGGGCCAATTAAAAAATTTCCGCATATAAGTAGTTAAATAGGATAATAAATGACACAGTGAAAGTAGACGACTTAAAAAGAAAATAAAAAGAAATACAGAACACAAAGCAAAAGCAATAAAAATAAATGAAGTTATGTAGGTAAAGTTATCTGACAAAAAAAAAGTTATCACTGAGCAAGCGTTTAAGCTTACTTGCAGATGTGTTAAATAGATCAACGTCAATGTTTTTGCTGACCAATGAGTTGAACGATTTACTAGCTCGAATTAAGAATGAATTTTGTCTGTAATTAGTTTTCACCTTAGGAACGTAAAGAATACTCGGTTTTCTCAATGCAGCTGTATTTGTATGCAACCCTAATTGCTCAAGCAGCTCAGGACAGTCTACGTTGCCATTGCAGATGTTTATGAGGTATGCTAGGTCAGCAACTTGCCTGCGATTAGAGAGTGGAAGGAAATGAAAAGAACAAGTAGATAAACCTAACTGAGGCATGTGCACCAGCTTCGACCGTGGCCGACAACCGATTATTAATCGTAGTGAGAACAGAGGCGCCAACATCCGATTAATATACGGACTTGTCAGGTGTCGGACTCGACAAGTGGGGACGAGCTCGGTACAGTCGGATCACGAAGCGCACACTTATCAATCACAGGATTCCACGAGAAATAGAGACATAACTTTTAGAAATGAATAAGTTAGCGATAGTGGAACACCTGCTAGGCTCATGAAGCAACCACTGGGTTGAGCTACATGACCCAAAAGTTCAACCCCGCAAACGCCACTATTTCATAAAGATGGTCCGAGAGGTATTTGAGATCAAGTAGAAGAAAGAGTTGCGGGGTACAGCTAGTCACATATAGGGTGTTGTTCAAATTTGTAGGCAATACTTAAGGAGGTTATTCACCTGCTACCACAGATTAATATTCAGTGAACAAATCATAACGCAAACGATTATTTTTTTGCAGAATTTTTAATTTTATTACATACATTGCCTTATTAATCCATTATGGCGGCGCGGTCGTTGACTGCGGTCGCCTTGTGTCGCCATGCGAAAGTTTGGATGGGACGACTGAAAGTAAAAAAGTACGTTTTATCCCATAAAACAGTTCCCATGGGATAGAAACACCCTTTAAACGTTTCCATAGACTCGTGTGAAGCCGCGGGCAGAAACAAGTTAATATTAAACACTTTACTCGTCTCTAAGTAGCACAAACTGAGATAAAACTCTATAATTTGCTCCAGCAAATTATTCTTGCGGCTTCTATCACAAACGACAATTGCGCTCGTTATCGTCCGTTGACACGGATAACCTGTACTTTCAATAATGTTCTATATTATATTATACAATTATTTGCACAGAGAGAACGGATGGTAACTTAAAAAAGTGAAATGCCTACAATTTCAGTCAATACCGGTTTAATTTCTGTTAATATTGTTAGATACTATTTAAAAAATTGCCGTGCTATGAATACGTATAATGTTATCATTTAATTGTCAAAAAAAAAATAATTAAACTGCCAAAAAATCGCGTGAGTTGCAAGTATGAAACGCAATTAACGCGATTTTTTGGCAGATAAAAAACGCGAAGTTGCGTTTGAGTATTCGGAGGTTAGGTTCCAATGGGATAATCAAACGTAAATCGACAACAAAAGCTACAACACTTTTTTTCTCTCAACTTAAATGTAGAAATCAAGCAAAATACTACCCTTGCATATAAAATATATTTGTTTCAAGTATGTTTATTAAAAAATGGAGTGATTCCCTAACTCGCACCATGATTCTTGTCCCAACTATACTATAATAATTATAAACTCGAAAATAACTCTGGCTGTCTGTCTGCTTACCTTTTCACGCCTAAACGGCTGAACGGATCTCCACGAAATTTGGCAGGGAGGTCAATGGTATCCGGGGCATAGGCTACCTGAAAAGCGCGTGCGAAGCCGCGGGCAGCAGCAGTTATAAAATATGTTTGAACCTACCGAGATATTTAGAAAAAACGACCGACATTTATATGTATATCAGTTGAATAAAAAAAAACGAACCCATCTTATTTTCAAAACATAGAATAGCTCTACCTATATCTAGACTAGATACCTATAAGAGGGGTAACTCGCGCATCCGACTATTTGAATTGCTAATTAGATAGCATTCAAAGTACTAATTAAAATAAAGTGCTGCAATGATTTACCTCCTTTCGTATTAACACCTCGACCTGTTAACTACGTGCAGCATAACTGGAGTACGGTTGAATGGCATGCTGATGTGCAGATTCATCATACTTATATTGTAAACTAGTTTACGCCCGCGGCTTTGCACGCGTTGTTCTATGGAAACGTTTAAAGGTTATTTATATCCCATAGGTACTGATTCATGGGATAAAAAGTATGTCTATGTTTTATTCCAGGCCTAGAACTAATTGTATGAAAAGGAAACCCTAGAGTTGCTGGCTTCGACCCACTTCCCTGGTTCGCAGGATAAAAGTTCGCTCCGACCTGCGCCTGAAAATCCTTATAAGCCTCGGAATGAGGACTGGAACAGGGCTGCTAGGATTATCAGACCGAACCAGGTAAGGTGGGCCGTCAACTCTCTCAAGACTAACAAAGCATGCGGTGAGGACGAAATACTCCCTGTCTTCCTACAGCGGGGAATCGACGTCCTCACTTCATATCTGGTTAAAATCTTTAGGGCGAGCCTCGCCTGGGGATATGTGCCAGAACCATGGACAAATGTCAAAGTCGTCTTTATACCTAAGGCTGGAAAGAAGGACTACAGCCAGCCTAAGTCCTTCAGACCAATAAGGAAAGACGAAAGACCAATAAGCCTTTCGTCTTTCCTTCTGAAGACCATGGAGAAGGTAGTAGACAGACACATCAGAGACGTGGCGTTAGCTGCGTCTCCTATCCACCACAGCCAACGCGCCTATTGCAAGGGCAAATCCACAGAGACGGCGCTGAGTAGCCTCATTGACAGAGTGGAAAAGGCTTTGGAGGACAAGAAAATCGCACTATGTGCTTTCCTTGACATTGAAGGGGCTTTTGATAACTCGCCTACCTCTCTGCTGGTGAACGGGTTGGTAAACAAGAATGTTGACCCGTCCACCATCAGATGGGTTAAGGATATGCTCACAAACAGGGGCGCAAAACTAATCCTTCAACGATCAACAATCGAGATATCCACGGCTAGGGGCTGCCCCCAAGGCGGAGTTTTATCACCCGTATTATGGACCTTAGCAGTGGATCAGCTCCTGTGTGGACTGGCAGACCAGAATATAGATGCGCAAGGCTATGCGGACAACCTTGTGATCATCGTGCGAGTATTTTGCCAGTCCACCATTTCTAGCATCATGCAGAGAGCTCTCAACGCTGTCAGCGACTGGTGTAGCAACAGTGAACTCTCAGTCAACGCTGGCAAAACTGTGATTATACCATTTACAAATAAGCGAAGGCTAGACAAGCTCGTGAAGCCTAAACTTAACGGTAAAATCATAACCTTTTCCACAGAAGTGAAATATTTGGGCGTTACCATCGACCAAAAACTGACGTGGAATACTCACCTAGCCAACGTCTTGAAAAAAGCTAAGATGGCTCTAGGAGCTAGCGGCAGGCTAATGGGCAACAACTGAGGCGTCAACCCCAGGATTGCCTTGTGGCTGTACACTGCCATTGTGAGGCCGATACTCACTTACGCCTCCATGGTATGGTACGACAAGGCCCTTCAGTCAACCGCAATCAACAAACTAAATAGCCTACAAAGGACTGCATGCCTTATGGCCACGGGAGCCATGACCACCTCCCCTGGACTGGCACTAAATGCACTGCTGGGTCTGCCTCCGCTCCATATGTACATACATAAGGAGGCAAAGACCAGCATGTATAGGGCCTGTACTCAGGGCGGTAGGAACTGGCTCTCCCAGAAACTGAGATCTCTGCAAGACTCTACTCTGGAATCACCAATTTTGGGCATGACAACTGATGTCAGGCTCCCACGACATGTGTTTGAAAAACACTACACAGTGGAACTTCCTTGCAGAGAAGACTGGCAAAACAGCCAGGTGCTCTGCAAGAACGGGTGCCTAAATTGGTACACGGATGGTTCCAAAATGGGACTGGATGTAGGCTGTGGAGTGTATGGAGAGCGACCTAGGTTTGGCAAAAGTACAAACCTAGGTAATTACGCCTCTATCTTCCAAGCAGAAGTATTCGCCATCTTAGAATGTGCCGATATAAATCTGGAAAAGCGCTACTCCAACCAAACGATCTTTATCAACTCTGACAGCCAGGCGGCTCTCCTAGCACTGGACTCGAAGGTCATTACATCTAGATTAGTCGAGGACTGTATGTCACGTCTAAACGCGCTCGGCTTGAATAACAGAGTCGTCCTAAGATGGGTACCGGGACACGCAGGAATCAACGGCAATGAGTGTGCCGACGAACTTGCTCGTTCCGGGGCCAAGGGGACTCAGCTGGGCCCCGAGCCGTTCTGTGGCATACCTAAAAGCCTGGCTAACAGAACCCTCTTGGATTCCTGCTTCGAGGAAGCTTCCAAGCTTTGGAAGAATTCCTTGGGCATGAGTCACTCTAAGTCATTAATAAAAGCCTTCGATAAACGGTTCACCAACCGAATCCTAGCGCTAAGCAGAAGCAACCTTCGCATCATGACAAGAGCCCTAACTGGACACTGTCGCCTTAACAAGCACATGTTCAAACTGGGTCTAAGCGACACACAATCCTGCAGATTTTGCGAAGAGGCGGAGGAAACGCCTCTCCACCTGCTAGGAGAGTGCGGAGCACTGATGCAAAAACGTAGCATCCATCTGGGCAAGCACCTGCACAGCCCAGACGAGCTACGAGCCATCACCCCGAAGAAAATCCTGCAGTTTCTAGCAGCTGCAAGGGTTAGTGGCGAACTATGAACGTCGCAGCTTCAGGGCTGAACACTTGAGTGGCGATCACAATAGGCCTTTCATGGCCGCAGTGACACGAAAGCCACCTAGCAAATAAAAAAAAAAAAAAATTTTATGCAAAATTTCAGCCCGATCCGTTCAGTAGTTTTGTGTTGAAGAGGTTTCAAACATACATCCATCCAAATTTTCGCTTGTATAATATTAGTGTGATGCGAAAGTTTGTATGTAAGGATGTTGAAAACTACAGCGCGGATCGCGCTACCTAGTAATAATTTAGATTTAGGTACTACCTATCCATAATTTTGTAATATTTGTTTGTCTGTTATATTGTAGGTATACTAGTTTCAGCCCGCGGCTCCGCACGCGTTATTTCTATGGAAACGTTTAAAGTTTATTTCTATCCCAAGCAGTGATCGGAATTAGGTGGGCTAAAATACCTAAAGTTCAAAGAACAGAGGCAAAAAAAAATGGAGACTTCCTTACTACAATAATTTTATTGGACCCAATTGGGACGAAAATGGAATACTTGTCGCAGTTAGCATGTATATTTAATATTAATGTGTTTATAATATTACGAACTAATTCAAATCATTTTTAACCATCCAACCCAACCAACCATCATTTTAACCAACTGCAAGAAGTTTAATATTTTATAACTTACATTTCTAATTGTTATTAGCTCAGGTAAAAAACTGATTCACCTCATTGTTTTCTTTTCCCAGAATAGCCGAAGCTTGTTGTCTCTTTCTAGATTTTGCTATCTTTTGTTTGTCACTGGTTTGCAGTGTAAGTACCTTTTCAATAAACAATGACAAAAAAGTTGATGGATAGGGTTGAGGGCGTGTTTCACATTCCTAGAGTCGTCATGCGTGCTTCACTCACTCCTGTAGCTACCCCCGTTGTGTACGCATCTCTGACTCGTGAACTTTTATTTGACCAGTGTTTGTTTTATCGTTTATTGGATCTGCTTCACATGACTACCTAGGCTTGAATTTACGGACTTCGATTTACTGCTACTGCAACTACATCACAGCCTTCACTGATACCTACTTGCTTTGGCAATCAAACTACTTGGTAAGTCTTTGATTTTAACTCAAATTTTAATACATTCTAACGATTAAACTATTTTCGATACATTAACCAAATTCAAACAATTTTATTCAACAACTTATGGATCATATTTTAAACAATTGCTTTATGTTTTAGTCCACGCACAAATTTTATACCTACTTACTCGCAATTGTACCTATCATTAAACCATTTTTTTACGCTAAGAAGACACCCCGGGATAAAGGTACTTACCGTATATTTTTCTCGTTATTTACAGTAATTGTGCAATCAAATGGCGACCAAACCTACCGAAGGGATTGTACTGTCGTGGATTAAAGATCACCCTGAATTTTAACTACGACCCCGCTAGCATTACGATATATTGTTCTAAATGTGAGAATACTATTCTATGCAAGAAAAGTAATATCAAGAGGCATATTGACGGGCCGAAACACCAAGGTACTGCTGGCCGCCGAAATCAATTATTTTATCTTGATTTAATACAGTTTCTTATATTGTGTAACATACCCTGGTCACGAGTAAATCGACCAAAGTTTAAAACTTTTTTACTTAAATATATGTGTTGTAAATGTACAAAAGTTAAAACGATTCCCGATGCATCGTTATTGAGAAAAGTTTACTTAGATATTGTTTTAAAAAAAAAATTGCTTCAATTTATGACTATGTTCATAACCAAAAACTTTGGATTTCTCTAGATGAAACTACTGATTATTTAGGTCGTTATATTGTTAATTTTCTAGTAAAACCTTTAAATGTGGTAACAAACAAACCATTTTTAATAGCTTGCAAAATGTTAGAAAAGGTGAATGGAGAGACAGTAGCTCAATTTGTGATTGGATGTTTAGAAAATATGTGGGGTGACTCCTATGAAGCCAAAGTAGGAGATGTTTTAGTATTATGTTCTGATAGCGTAGCATATATGTTAAAAGTAGGAAAAATTTTATAAAACTATTTGCCGAATATGATGCATGTAACCTGTTTTTCTCGCTCTTAATCTCGTTGCAGAACAGATAAGGGCAGAATATGTGGATGTTAATAGGTTAATTTCAAATGTAAAAAATATATTTTTAAAGGCTCCCAATAGAGTAAAAATATTAAAGGAAATGTTTCCGAACATGCCATTACCACCAGAACCTGTCATAACAAGGTGGGGTACATGGCTACAAGCAGTCTCGTATTATGCCAAATATTACGAACAAATTAAAACGATTGTAAGACTTCTTAGAAGCTCTGAAGCTTTATCCATCAGGCACGCTAAAGCTGTGCTAGAAAAAGAAACTTTAAAAACCGATTTAGATTATATTGACGAATATTTTAAAATCATTCAAATTTCATTAAAACGATTACAAAAGTCTAATTTATTGTTAACAGAATCTTTCCAGATATTTGACGAAACTAGAATAATTTTAAGCTGGTGTTCATCTGAATGAGTCAAAATAAAACTAGAAAACGTTATGGACAGAAATCCCGATCTAGATGCATTAAGAGATATTTGTGAGAATTTAGAAAAAGAATCGGAGAATGAAAATGAATTTTTGTCATACTATAAATATGTACCTATAACTTCAGTTGATGTTGAAAGGTCCTTTTCTACCTATAAATGGATCTTAAGTACAAAAAGAAATCGTTTAAAGATTGAAAATATGGAAAAACTCATGATAATTTATTTTAATACTTCAGACGAAAATACATCTGATGATGACAAAGAAAACTCCATTCCTGATGGTGATGAAACATTTAGCTATTCAGATTAACTGACTAATTTCTACATCAACTGAAATAATATTCTCCTGTGTCTCTTAACATTTGGTTACTTTCATAATTTTTACGTTGATTCTAATGATTGTACAACATGAATATATGTATTATGGTGTGAAAACTATAAAATTGTTTTTTTAACCTTTACCTACTTTGTTAGTCACACTAATATTATAAATGTGAAAGTTTGGATGGATGTTTGTTACTTCTGGGACGAAAAAATAAACGGACGAAAAATTGGGACGAAAAAATATTTAGTCCTAAGGCGTCTCCATTTGGTCTCTGTTATTTTTCGAAGTTTAGGTATTTTAGCCCGCCTAATTCCGATCACTGATCCCAAGGGAACAGATTTATGGGATAAAAAGTATGTCTATGTTTTATTCCAGGCCAAGGACTACCTGTATGCAAAATTTCTGCCCGATCCGTTCAGTAGTTTTGGCGTTGAAGAAGTCCAACATCCATCCATCCATACACCTAAACATCCAAACTTTGCATTTATAATATTAGTGTGATGGAACATTGTTGTCTGCCAATAAAGTTATTTAACAATACTGTAAATATCTTTTCAATATATGAACGGGATATGATCCAGTCGTCGATTCCAATGTCAAAACTGGTCATTGCCCACCCGCACAGTGCACAGTGCACAGTGCACAACAGAGGTATTAAATGGAAATTGCTCGAAGGGGACACAGCGGAATAGATTGATCCCCTCTGGTACCGGAAAAGCGAAGGAGACCTCCAGCCAACAAAAATAGATTCGACCTTGGCAATCGAGTTTATTCTTTACTAGCTGCTGCCCGCCGCCCCGGCTTCACACGCTTTTTCCGGGATAAAAAGTAGCCTATGTCCGTCCCCGAGACACCAATTACCTCCCTGGCAAATTTCATTGAGATCCGTTCAGCCGTTTAGGCGTGAAAAGGTAACAGACAGACTGAGTTACTTTCGAATTTCTAATATATGTAAGTATGGATTTGAATCGCAACAGACGTGTTCCTGATGTATTCCAATACAACATGCATGAGTAGAAGTGGGCGTCTCTAGAAGTGGTCATTTTGCGTAGTGGACATTAATACAAGTGGTCATTTTTCCTCCTAATCCACCGAAACCGTTACACCCAGATATAGACTTCAGCTAGTAGCGTAAGTTATTTATAGATTACTCTGGTAAATATAATGGAAGTCTAAATGTAGCTTATAATGCAATTCCAGCAGGCAATTCGGATGTAGATATTGGTCAGTGTATCACTCATACTATTTTTGCCGCTCATCGGCCACATTTTGTATACGAATAATAGAGAAAAGGAAATATGTAGATAGAGAGATAGAGAAAAATTTGTTAACGAACACAAACAATCCTGATACAGCACAGAACAGAAATAGTACATACCTTACAAACAATAAGTGAAACATACCTACCTACATTACAAAATTACCTAAATGAGAAAAAAACAAATTAAGAAGAGAGTAGGCATGTACCTACCCACCCACCCAAATAAAGGGCTAAGCGAACGGAACATAAAGAGAAAGAAAGACAACAGTATAACAACAAATTAATTGACAACTTAATAAGGCTAATAGCAAAAGGTATTCACTATGAAGGTAGGTAGGTAGGTACTATGTCACGGAATGCAGTACCTAGCAGGTAGGTACATAAAGGTGTCAAATCGATGTTGGTGGTAGGTGGATGAGACCTTATGTACAACCTACCAGGCACAGCATTAATGAGCAAGTACAGCAAAATTTCTAGGTAGGTAGGTACATGGGTAGGTCAGCTATCGGTGTGTGCTCCGCGCTGTAAAGCTGCGCAGGTCAAAGAGCTCCACATCACTCAGTTAATGCTACCTTACTTAATGCAAGGTAGCGCTGGTTTTCAGAGGGAACCTGTTTGAGGTGACCTCCAGTCTGCCCACTGCTAAAAGAAAAGATAATGTGTCCAGTCCTAGTACTTTACTAAAAAAAAATATTCGACTGATATTATATGAGTGTATTCACGAATACATCTGAATTTACAGGCTGTTTTAGAACCATGTATTTTATACCTACCAAACTTAATGCACGCAAATTAATTTCAGTTCGATATATTCCTTAGTTTCTGTAGTGACTATAATTCATACTCCATACTCATATTATAAATACGAAAGTAACTCTGTCTGTCTGTCAGACCTTTTCACGCCTAAACGGCTGAGTGGACCTCAATGAAATTTTGCAGGGAAGTAAATGGTATCCCGGGGACAAAGCGCATGCGAAGCCGCGGGCAGCAGCTAGTTTATAATTCGTCAATCAGTAAGTACCAACCGTCTCTTAGCGCTAGGCATTGATAGTATATCTCCAGAAAATTTTGGATTGTAATCAAAGTTTACCGGTTGAAATGATAATGCTTTATTTTCTGCTTATATTCCTGAGAAACAAACCATGAACCATGATTGAACCTTGGCATGTCACAGGGTGCTAATGCCCACAAATGTACCCCAATGGTGTAGATCAAAGTCTGATCTCCCCTTATATCACATATTTTCCCTTTATCGTCCGAATTAGAGAAATGGTGGTAAACATGACCAATAAATTAAATGTCCCCCTGCAAACCCATTCGAGCGTGAAAATGTTAATGAATTAATTGAATCAATAGGCACCATTAAGAAATAATGGTGTTTTTATTTGTCTACTAGCTGACCGATAGATAGACGTTGACGTTGTCCTGTCTTAACTATGCATATTGACATTTTCTAATTTTCGGCGCAACTTTCCTAATTTTTTCTTTCATAAGAACCTTCTCCTGACAACAACAAACACAACAAAAAAAGAATTAGCGAAATCAATCCAGCCGTTCAAGCGTAATACCGTGACCAAGGGAAATAGGGATTCACTTTTAAATATATTTCTTATAGATACCATAATATCGATTTAAATTTTATCCAGTCATGTGCCGAGGGATTTTACAATATGAAGAGAGAAAGTATCTTTCACTACAACGTTTAACATTAAAACTAATTAATTTACGAGCTGAAATTTAACTTTATTGAAAACCGAAGTGCTTGTGAAAGTATTGCCGGAAGCGAAATAAGCTTAAATTGAGTAATCGAGATGTTTGGTTAATCGGGAGCTAACGAGCAACTGCATAGTACATCGATACTAATAATATAATTTCGAAAGTAACTCTGTCTGTCGGTTACCTTATCTTATCACGGCTGAACGGATCTCAGTGAAATTTGGCAGGGAGGTAGATGGTATCCCGGGGACGGACATAGGCTACTTTTTATCCCGGAAAAAAAGCGTGCGAAGCCGCGGACAGCAGCTAGTGATGTAATAAATAAATAATGCAAGACAATCCACACAGCTTCATCTAGCCCCAAAGCACAGATATTATAATACTATACCTTTCATAATGCTATACCAGTACGCGGGTCTGCTGTTTGTACGAACTGCGAGTGTTTTATTTTGGACTAGCTGCAGCCCGCGGCCTGGTCTGGTCTTTTCCGGGACAAAAAGTAACATATTTCCTTCCCCGGAATACCATTTACCTACCTGCCAAATTTCATTGCGATATTATCCGTTCAGCCGTTTAGGCGAGAAAAGGTAACAGAATGACAGATAGACAGACAGAGTTTATTCTGGATGTGGATGTTTTTTTGTGGGTGGCCGGTGGCGGACGCGGCGTAAGAATCGACCCCTCAAACTCAGCCAGTGGATGTTGTAGACAGATTTTATAATAGGTACTATACTAGTACCCAAAGCTAGTATAGTATTACAAAATCTGTACCCAAAGTAAGCGGAGGTTTGTATATGTATCTACTGGAGGTTAACCGCAGGGCCAACAGCTTAAGAGGGCGCAATACGGATAGGCATAGGATTTCGCGTTCGTAGGAGCGGGACAGAGCATACGTTTTTGGAGCGGTGCGGGCGTAAGCGCAAAAATCAAGTTCATACCACTACACAATTTATGAACACAATACAATTTATGAAGAAACTACACAATTTATGAAGAAACTGGTTCTAGGAACCAAATTATTAGTAATAAACTAACGAATTAAAACATAAGTCATTTCAATAGACTCCGGGTTCCCGAGATCATGACCAAATTATGTGCGAAGCAATGCACTTTCAAAAAAATTCGATAAAAAAATACATATTTTTTTATCGTATTTTTTTCTCCATCGTGTTTTCACATTCAAGGAACTATAATATTAGTTCTAATTTGTTTTTATTATTGAATTGTAATTTTCTTTGACGAAAAAGATTTAAAAAAATATAAAAAATAAATAAAGGAACTTTAAAACACATGTGATCCAACTACGGAAAAAGAAATATTCTTTATGAAGGTGCGCAGATGTACAACAGCTTACCCGATAACATTAAGAACTGTTTATCAATGCAAATATTTAGGAAAAGACTGAAACAGTATATTTATGATAAGATCTTTTAAGTTAGCGTGGCGGTACCAACAAATAATGTAAAACTTACTACTACAATTATTATCAAACTGTTATAATTTAGTATTAATTAGTTAAGATAGTACGTAAGATTATTGTATGTACTCATTTAAGTGAACATTGTTCTATTGAGTAAATAAATTCGTTAAACTGAAACTGAACTGATCCCAGTTTTATACCACGGGGACGTGATTATCATCTGCCATCCCATCGGATTATATGTATAAGAGTGAGGGTATAGAGAGTGCACCTGTGTTTGCGCACACATTTGTGCACTATAATATGTCCTGCGCACCTGGCCAGTCTTCGATAATACTGGCCGCTGTGACCGAAAACTTGGCTAGGAAGGCAACATCATTATCATCTACTGGATAAGTGATATGCTTTCATAGAATAACAAAGAAAATTACAATTAAAGCATAGAAACAAATTAGAACTGGTATTTACAATTGATGTAGTTAGACAATTGCAGATAGATAATGTTTTATTATAAACAACCAGAATTGGAACACCAGAGAGGTGAGCCTGAAGTCTCCTTTTTCCATACAATTTGGTACAGCGCCTCTATCGTGGGCACAGGGAACTACACAAATCCCATATTAAAAGGAGTTGTCACGATCACGTCTCGTTACTAACGTCAAATAGACTCACCCCTCAGATCTGTAGATCGTACAAACATGAATCCCGCCTTAAGACCTTTGCCGCATTTGCATGACCTTTGTCATGAGGTAATCGTTGATGAAAAAAGTCCATCAGTCAAACAAATTGTTATTATTTTTGGAAAAATCTATAAATTACTTTTTAAAATAAAGACAACGGTTGTCTGCGCCTAATTTGACGAATTGACAGAATTTATTTGTATCTATGAGTTTTTAAGTCTCGACGAAAAAAAAGGGTTTTGAGTGTAACAAATATTTGTCCTACCTTATCGATGTCTTTATTGCTAACTGTACCGAAAAATTCCATAGACCCGTTGGGAAAGGAAATATTATTTATTTTTAAATGTCGTGGACTCGTTAGGAACCAAAGTTTGAACCAAATTTAATGAAAACAATAGAGTTGCGTGGACCTTTGGGAATAAGGCGTCGACGGATAAACCGATTTCAATTTAGTTTTCTTCTTTAAAATTTTAAATCATCGAGATAGTTCTGAAAATATCTGATCGAAATCGATACAGCTACATGGATGGGTCAAAATAAACCCGTCGACGAGAATATTTTTGGAATTAACTTGTTTCGGCTCAACAGACTGCACTTTGCTATGAGTCTGAATCAGACTATTAATAACATTGTAAAAAAGTAAAAGTAAAAACATATTTATTTGGTCACTTATACACAGTACAAATAAAATATAGAGGACGTCATAAAAATGGTTACCACTCAGCGTGAGCTATTATGACAGACCGATTCATGCCGTTGCGTTGTCTACAATTTCTTGATTACAAACCGACAATTTAGCAACAGTAAAGTCGATGGGCTCTTCTAAAGTAAAATATGATTACAGAAAGCTTTCTATCTTATCATTGAGTCCCTATTTTCTTTTAAAAGTCGGTACCTAATAGTCGATACGCGTCACCGTTTGGCCCACAGATATCAGAAACTAAGGTTTGGCCCAAATTGCCTATTGTGTAAAAACACTCTATTCCTATCTTATCTTAGTAATTTGCCCCCAATAGTTACAACAATTAAGCCAGGAAGCCTTTATTGTGTTGTGGTGATAGGTAAAGAGCCATTACTCGAATTCTGACTAATCTAGAATTTTCTTCACCGACGACCTACTTCTTAGCCGACAACTTTTTACTCGATTCATGACTTTTTGTTCTGTGATGTAAAGCAATAAATTAATTTTCTTTCTATATTTCTATAATATGCTAGGTGAATACCTATTTTTGTTTTGTGGGAAATTTTGGGGTGTGGTTTTTGGGGACATTTTCAGGTGTGGTTTTTGTTATGTCATTCATAAGTCAATCGTATTATAACCACCCAAACGACCAATTTAGAATCTCTAGGGATTTTGTTACATACGATCACAGGGAATTAAAGATCAGATAGGGCTGTGCGTTCTTCACTAACTGCCTATTATAACCTACTGGGGTGAGGCGATGTGGTTGCTCAGCGACAAAGCCTTTTGCTGTGTAGTGTGAAATAAAATAATAATAATAATAACCTACTAGCTGCGCCCCGCGGCTTCGCCCTCGTGGAAATTAGCACACCCCCTAGCGGTAGTTTTGTAAAATTAAAAATACGTGTATCATTACATTATTTACTTTATACTTTATTTATGCCGAGTTTTGAGTGAATTATAATTTTAATTATAATTTTCCACAGAAACTTTACCACCCTTTTAACCCCCTAAGAGGTTATCTTTTTTTAATTTTATTAGCTTATGTGTTATTCTAAAACTTAAACTATCTACATACTAAATTTCATCTAAATAGGTTAGGTAGTTACGGAGATACGTGGTAACAAACATTCACACGAACTTTTGCATCTAAAATATTATGGTATGATAATAATATACTCGTATAGTAAGATTATATAATTAATTTTCAAGCCCCAATCATTTTACTGTTCTTCCATAACTTCAATGGCGTATGGCCCGAGCGGGCTCGCTATTGTATGCAATTGATTAATCATCCTACCAACAGGTTACATACAACTAAATAACCCTTACCGCTTCACTACTCTCTCACTAATTAATATGCTATGCTACTAACATACCGAACCGTGCTTGTAGAGACTAACACAAGCGTTTATTCAAACACACAGGTTAACGCACCATATTAGACATTCAGAGACGCGCAGCGCAGTAAATGGAAATGTTTAATATTATGATGAGGACTGTAAATCAACGGATGTCGGCGACAACAAATGCAGCGAAGCAGGCTCGTGGGCGAGAGTAAACTTGTACCTGTAAACTGCAATGTACAGTGTCTTGCGAATAAGTGGCTCATCTACATTCCAAGTCATGCTCACAATTAGCTAGAGCTTTTTCTGAAAGGGTTCGTGCTTCCAACACAGCGTTGATTATGGGGGCTGTAGGTACCAACCTACAGCCTCCATAATCAACGCTGTCTGTGTGTGTGACTTACAGTCTCAATAAAAAGCTGTAAGTACAGCTTTTTCCTACATGTCAACACTAGCTGCTGCTCGCAGCTGCGCAAGCTCTTTTATGTAGCCTATGTCCGTCCCCGGGATACTATTTACTTCCCTGCCAAATTTCATTAAGATCCGTTCAGCCGTTTAGGCGTGAAAAGGTAACAGACAGGAAGACAGAGTTACTTTCAAATTCGAAAAAATACAAATTCATTTAGGTATAATATTAGTATGGATGCTGGCACGGGGATGCGCTGTTAAGGAAATTAACTTATGGTTTGAGAAATGGCCCTAGTTATTTGATCAAATCACGGATTAAATTTTGGATTCTAGTACCCCCCCCCCCTGAGTCATCGTCAATATCATTATAACAAACTAACTGCTGCCCGCGGCTTCGCACGCTTTTTTCCGAGATAGTGACATGCCATATTACATTAACACTCGTTCAGCCGTTTAGGTGTGAAAAGGTAACTGACTGATTAACAGACAGAGTTACTTTCGAATTTATAATATTAGCAAGGATTACCATGCTGGCACTATTATGGAAATAGGGCGAAGAATCAGGTAATGACCCTAGTTGTTTGATTAAATCACGTATTAGAGGGACTTGATTAAATATCGGATTCTACCTTTTCCCTGCCTCATCGCCAATATCATTATAACAAATTAGGTAGGTGTTTTAGAGCACATAAAGTGACATAATGTACAGTGTCATTACACTAGTTATTATCATCACACCATGAGATACGTCTCTAGCTAAGTGTGCGTCTCATGGTCAATTGACACGCATAGGGAATCAAAACCTTATTAATGAGACGTTTTCCAAAAATGAAATCCCTTACCCCAGAACGCAATAGATGGCGAGGAGGAGGGGATGTCATGTCTAAACAAGCTCGGTCTATGCATTGTCCAAGCCACATTAGGCCGTTTTCTGATTAGTCGGTGCAGCAGCGGTACGACATCAGCACGCTCGGTATACGCGGTACCGAAAGCTTACCAGCTAATCAGAAAACGGCCTTAAGAGGGCACCATGCGCGCCATTTTGTGAAAAAGATATAGCCATAGGATTTCGCGTACATGGAGCGGGACAGAGCATACGTTTTTGGAACGGCGTAAGCGCAAAGTTCAGGTTCTTGCTTATTTACATGAAAACTATGCAACTTATGAAGAAACTGGTTCAACGAACTAAATAATTAGTAATAATAAACTACGAATCAAAATATGATTCATTCCAATAGACCGCAGGGTTCCTGAGATCTCGACCAAGTTATGTGCGAAACAGTGCACTTTCATGCATGTTTTTTTAATCGTAATTTTTTATTTCTGAATTCAAGGCATCAAAGAAAAAAAGCTGAATTTTATGTACTAATTGAGTTTTTTACCACGCGGATCCCGTGAGTAGTACTACTGAGATCTAGGCCTAGTTTGGCAACCAAACCCGCCAGATTCGCCCTTTAACATGAACGCCCCAAGGCCTTGGCCTTACTTGAGGCCCTTTTTCCGGTCTGACAGAACAATTTTCGAAAAAAAAAAAACTATATACATATAACGCATTATTGCGCTTCTCAATTCCTTCACTCTGCCTAGACTGCCTACAGTACAATCTATTCACGCGAGCTGCCAACAATAAATCGCAATCGGATGCCGTGGGCGATATAGCTCAAGGCGTAAGGATTTGAAAGCTATTGCCTGCACCTTAAAGACTTGGCCTGGATGATGTAGTTCGTTAGTTGAAATTTAACTTTATGACATTGGAGTAAGGTGCATGTGTAGCAATCACTAATAAGGAACTCCTTATAAAAAGTAACTACTTTGGGTAGTAAATATTACAAAGATTATGGTACGCTCTAATACCTATCTACACAATCAATAACTGAAAATAAATCAATAACTAATGCTAGACAATCCTCACAGCTTCATCTACCCCCAAATTAGCCTAGGGAAAACTCGTAATTAGTTTATTTGTTGTCAACTAATACATATTACGAGTATCCCTCTTTCATCACCCGCAAACCATTTACCTGGAAGTATAGCACTAAAATAGTTGGCAGCATTAAAGCGCATAAGTACTTGATTATCTAATATTTATTATACAGGATTATTGGTAATTGGATGGAGTGGGCATACTATCAATACCAAGCTTAGGAATCAAGACCTGGCGTCTTCACAAACGTGTTCGTGATGATATAGACACAGATAGATTTATTTGGCTTCACAGGAACAGCACAGATATAATAAAGTATAATCAGACTAACATAGGTAAGTACAAGTGTAATTGAAAAGGTAGAGTTACACATGAGGATTAATTAAATAGATGACAGATGCAGAAAGTGTAAGAAATGATGTAGGTAAATCAAGAGAAGAAAACTGAAACATCTAAAACTGATAAATTAAAGCGGGCATGGACAGAGCCTGCAGTTCACTCAGTGTCAGTGAATTACCAATAACCCTGAATAGATGGCTATTATTATTTGAATTTACTTTAATAAATATTTCACCAGTGTGTTCAACAGTTCACCAGTGTGTTCAATTCAATATTCACACCCAAGTCGATCATGGTCTCAGAAAAACTTAACTTTAGTGAGTGGGCAACAGTGGGTATACATAAGAGTAGACAAAAGTTGTATGAACTGTATAGTGAAAAACAATACAATTTTAGCCAGGAGTTCAAAGTAAAAGTAAAAAATTACTCAAAAATGT
Organism: Eupithecia inturbata; assembly: GCA_963662085.1. Taxonomy (NCBI): domain Eukaryota; kingdom Metazoa; phylum Arthropoda; class Insecta; order Lepidoptera; family Geometridae; genus Eupithecia; species Eupithecia inturbata. Next base: position 5,118,931 of record OY759177.1, read on the forward strand.
TTAGAAAAGTTTGTCATTTAGCAAAATCAAATTATATTAGCTCAAAAATAAGAAATAGTGAAAATGTAATAAAGTCAACTTGGAAAATAATAAATAGTGAGACTGGAAAAGTCAGCACCTACATTAATGATTACAATTTAAAGATTAATGATTGCTCAATCAAAAATGATGTTAAAGTAGCCCAAGCATTTAAAAACTTTTTTACTGACATTCCAATCTCTACTACAAAGTGTCTAAACTCTTCTCAAGTAATCGCCGAGTCATAACTTATAGGAAATGTACCTAAATGCAAAAATACATTTAATTTTAATCATGTTGATGAAAGAGATATTAAAAAAACCTTTAAACTATTAAATATAAAGAAAACTGCAGATCTCTGGGGAATTTCCGTTAGAATTATTAAACCATTGATTGATATCATTGCACCAGATCTAGCTTTTATATTTAATGAGTCTATTGATTGTGGCGTATTTCCTGATCTAATGAAATGTAGTAAAATAATCCCACTTTTTAAATCGGGTAGTAGGTCTGACCCCACTAACTTTAGACCAATATCAGTACTGCCTACATTCAGCAAAGTTTTTGAAAAACTTATTTTACATCAATTGCTTAGGCATTTCAATGGAAATGACCTGCTACATAGTAAGCAATTCGGGTTTACTCGCGGCAGGTCAACTACTGACGCCGGTGTAGAGTTAGTAACGCATATTTTTGATGCTTGGGAGAAGTCGCAAGATGCATTAGGCATTTTTTGCGACTTGTCAAAAGCATTCAATTGCGTACACCATCAAACATTAATCAGGAAACAAAATCACTATGGAATAAGGAACAGCTCTTTGGGTCTTCTTACATCTTATTTGAGTAATAGGATACAAAGAGTTGACATTAATGGGAAACGGTCTTCGGGGTCTGTAGTTACAATGGGTGTACCGCAGGGATCTATCCTCAGCCCTTTCCTATTTTTAATTTATATTAACGACCTGCCTCATCTTGTTAAGAATAATCACGAGATTGTATTGTTTGCTGATGACACTTCATTAATTTTTAAAATGAAACGACAAGACACGAATTTCGATGATGTGAATAATGCAATTTCAAAAGTAGTCCATTGGTTTAATGTCAATAATCTTTTGCTTAACGAAACCAAAACGAAATGTATTAGATTTATTCTACCTAATGTTAAACAAGTTCAGGCTGATGTAAATGTAAAAGGAGAAACGTTAAAAATTGTAGAAAGTACCGTTTTCTTAGGAATCACCTTAGATAATAAACTTCAATGGGGCGCACACATAGATAAGCTATCGAGAAGACTTAGTTCTGCAGCATATGCTGTCAAAAAAATCCGTCATCTTACAGACGTGGATACATCTAGACTTGTTTATTTCAGCTACTTCCATAGTATTATGTCTTATGGTATTCTACCTCGCTGCAGATATTAACACCGTATTTGTGTTGCAGAAGAGGGCTGTTCGTGCTATCTATAGTATGGGTCCCAGAGAATCCCTGCGTGATAAATTCAAAGAAATAAACATAATGACATGTACCATGTCAATATATTTATGAAAACCTATTGTACACTCATAGAAATATCAATCGGTTCCCTAAAAATAGCGATGTACATAATTTGAATACAAGGAATAAACATAAACTCGCTGTGCCCACAACTAGACTACACAAAATTAAAGTATCTTTTAAAGGGCAATGTATACGCTTCTACAACAAAACTCCTAGTGAGTTGCAAAAATTATCAGTAAATAAATTCAAACAAATTGTCAAAACCTTCCTGTGTAAAAAGGCCTACTATAAAATATCAGATTATCTAGAGGATAAAAAAGCGTGGGACGGAATTTGCTCCAACTCGAAAAACTCGAAAAATAACAACTAACAGGCTAAAGGTTTCTTCGTCGCTTCTTTACTTTAGTCTACGTACCGAAGCGACTGAAATCAAAAATATCACTTTATTTCCGTGTCAGTGTTTAATTATTAAGAATTTGACCTTTTCTAAGTATACATTTATTGTATTTATGGAAATAAAGAGTTTTTGACTTTGACTTTGACTTCACTTGTCCTAAACGGAAATAACATAATAATAATATGTCTGTAATAACCCGTGGAGGTCGTAAGAGTACTTTTAACACCTACACTGCAATCACCAATCCGCTTGCCAAGCGTGGTGGTAATGTCAAAACCTAACCAGGGGATACATACAGCGGAACATAGAAACTCCTCCTATTTTGAAGTCTGTTAAAAATAAAAATGAAATATTATGATATGACACACATAAGTACAATCAGTAAGTAGGTATAAACGGATTTAATTTAACATATTAAAGATTGTTTATCGGGTACTTATCGCGTAACTTTTGTTTTATTTTCCAAAGAAAATTAATAATTAATATTTTTAAAACAAAAGATACGCGATAAATACCCGATAAATAATCTTTAATAAGTTAATAGGTCGCGAAAGTTTGAAATGTTTCATTTAACATGATTGTAATGTCGCAAGCAAAGGTCTTTGTAAATTTAGTATCGGAAATCATAAACTCGTTCAATATGCACGTCTACGCGGTAGGTCCGCAAGCAGCTACAACAGAAAGCTAAGCCTAGTACTCCAACCCAGTAACTTTCTCAAAATAAATCTATAATTTCGTAATGCTTATATTATACAAACCAATTAATCACATCCTAGACACATCAAAACCAGCGGTAGCCTCATCAATAGCTCATTAATATCAAATTGCAATAAACCCTGCGTGTCTATTCTGTAACTATTGCTGTCGCGTTGGCTTGTCGCGATTGCTGTGATTTGGAAGAAAGGTTACTTACTAACTTCCCACGGCTTTTCCAAGACAAAACGTCTTTATTTATTTATTTTCGAACTTACGGCTAAACGTGAAAGGAAATTATGTATCAAAAATGTATAATATTTATAATTTATATATAAATTAAGTATACTTAATATATAAGTAGTATTATATTAGATGAACACAGACCCCATGTATTTCCGACGATCCTATCCATACCAGGTTGTCTGGCAGAGATTTATCGTGAGCGATAACACCGCTTTTTGTCACTTATGTCATAATTGTTTAATTTGTAAATTGTTTATTTTTTTGCAGCGCATCAGCATTGCCATACAGCGGGGCAATGCAGCCAGCGTCTTGGGGACGCTTCCGTCCGACTGGTATTGATATGGATCAGTTGAGCTACCTGTAGATTGTTGGTACATTCTGCAGTTAGCTTAATTGGTTAAAATGTAAACACCAGTTCTAAATTGTTTTTGTTATTTAATTGTTTCTTAGCTTTAAATTAAAGTATTTTCTACCTATCTATAAATATAAGGAAGGCCAATTTTCACAAATACGAGTAATATCTTTCCCCAAAATACCGTCTACTTCCCTGCCAAGTTACATCATGATCCGATCAGATCAGTGATCAGATAATATTACTTTTGCTACATACAATGCCTCTTTGTAACAACCATAATATTCACTTAATCTTTTTACATATTCTGAGACAGGATAAGGACGTCCTGGTGAGCAGTGCTCCGTCACTTCAGACTGTTCTGTTCTGGAGACAAAATAATCCCAGGGTGGCCGCTATCAATCTTCATACGGCATCCAAATTAAAAGGGCCTCGTTTTGTAAGGACTGCAGAAGAAGGTCCCACAGCTATTACAACAGTAATTTGGTAAATTTGTTCAGGTCACTAATTTCGATAAGTATGTACTTTGAGAAGCGATCAAATATAATATAATATACTATAGTATAATATAATATACTTACTATAATATAATATTATATAATCTATTATATATAACAGAAAGTCGTGTTAGTTACACTATTTATAACTCAAGAACAGCTGAACGGATCTCGGTGAAATTTGGCAGTGAGGTAGATGGTATCCCGGGACCGGACATAGGCTACCTTTTTTTCCGGAAAAAAGCGTGCGAAGCCGCGGGCTGCAGCTAGTATAATATAATAATGCTGGACAATCCAGACAGCATCATCTAGCCCCAAGCTAAGCAGAGCTTGTGTTATGTTATGACTGATATACTTAATAGATTACATTACATAGATAGATATTTATTATACATAGAAAATACCCAGAACACCCGAAACAAATATTTGCAGATCGTACAAACATAATACGATGAAAGACGTTGGAGTAATGTGCAGTTAAGTTCAGTTTGATTCCATTAATTAAAACTCTAAACAACAATGTAACAGCAGTGTACTCAAAAATAAGATGCGGCAAAGAACACAATAGCACGACAAGTCACATAGTCGTGCTATGTTCGTCATAGGAATAAATATGTCAACAAATTTTTTATTCAATAGTTGGCATCTCACTTACAATACAAATGTCCAATCAAACAATGAAATCCACTTTGGATCGCTGGAAGAGATTGCTTTTAAGCGATAAGGCCGCCCATCGCCCAATCTATTTTTATTCATGTCCAGTTCATCCCAAGGTTGCCTGGAAGAGATCGCTCAAAGCAATAAGGCCGTCCTTTGTACTTTCTTGTTTCTCAGCATTATCTTCTGTATTAGGTATTTTTTGTGTTTGTGTGGTACTAAAGAGTTATCTATCTATTTTTGTTGGTGTACAATAAAGCATATTTGTATAAATTTAATATCTATTAGTTTCTGCCCTGCGTTCTATAGAAACGTTTTAGAAAAAAAATATCCCATGGGAACTGTATTTTTGTATTTCCCTTACTTTCATATAACATGTATGTGGCTATAAATAAATTCTTTATTCTTTCTTCTTTTCTTTTAGTAGCCTGTGTACTATTCCAGGTCTAAACCTATAGCCATGCAAAATTTCGGCCCGATCCGTTCCGTAGGTTTGGCGTGATGAAGTAACAAGCAAATAATTTTAATTTAAAAGTGGCTGCTTCAATACTAGCATTTTATTTCTTCTGCCATCAGTCCCAGCACCCGCACTTTAGCAATCTTCGCAGGCCCGGTTGGGGCGACCTTGCGTGGAGTCAGCGCCAGGATTTTACTCCGGGCAGGAAGGCACGTGCCCCGTCCTATGCAGTATCCTTACTCTTGGACATCCTGATCACGGGGATCTTGCTTTTCGTTAACGCTAATTAGAAGTCCTGTTTTCTAATTAAAGTTCTCTACGAGATATTTGGGTAGTGATTCTTAGTTATTCTTTATAGACTGACGTAATGAAGGTCACCCGGTATACTTAATTACCCTGGAGTAAATCACCTGGGGGTATTAGCAGCTACGCACCACGGTAGACTTGGTGCACGTGGGTGAACTTAGCACATCTTTTAATAAAACACCCAGTAGAGGTTAGTAGGTATACATATTATGGGAAAGCGAATATTAACATACGAATTATTAATAATTTAGTAAATTGGGAGGAACACAGGAAGTGGGTAAATACATTTATCAATTCATACCCAATAATGACTGTGTAAATGTACCTAAGTTTGTCCTGTTTTCCTCTATTCTTTTTTCTCTTTCACTTTATTTACCTAGTGGCAGTTACTGTTAGTTAATCTTTGTTATCCTCGGAAAAAAATATATTTTGTACCAACTTTTGCAAGAAAAGTATTTTTATTTCCATAAAATTCATTACTAGTAAGAGTCACAAAACCACAAGTGAATTATTAAAATTATAAATTGCCATCATTTGTGTTGTGGCTGACATATTGATGATAATTAATTGTTAACTAGGTGTACCTACGACTAATAGGGAAGAATAACGAGTTTGTTAATCTATTAGTTAATTAATAAAATTATATAATCTTATATTTCACTACGAATATCCGGTAACATCACCGATATGTTTAATGGCGGATTGACAGCAACAGCAGCCACTGGCTACCACCGGAAATGATTTGTCAATGTATTAATTACTATATAAGCATTCAAATATTAGCTATCGACCCTGGATGCATGCTTGTAAGGATACAAAGGATAGATTTGCTATTTTAGTACCATTGACAAGACCACTGGCTGAGTTTCGCTCGTTAAAAAACCATTGAACATGCAATAATAATTCTAGGATACCGCCAATCTACATAAATTGTGTTAGGATTACACTACACGTCTTTGGTAGGAATGTTGGGGTCTAGGTGGAGAAGAAGGGTAGGTAATTAGGATGAAAAATATTTTGTAACAATTCGTAGGATAAGATTCTTCCCCGATAAGATCCAAGAAAATAAAATTCGCGTGCAAGGTCCGCCCTCCATTGACATTGACCATTATTCCCCATTGACATGCCAAGACATCGGAGATGGTAAAAAACAGACTTACGCAATTAAAAACTTTCAAGTAAATTAACAAACCTTGCCTTTATTAACAAAGAAAATTACAATCAAATAATAAAAACTACCCAGTCACTTTTTTTTTAAGGAAATAAACTTTATTGACAAAGAAAATTACAATTCTATAATAAAAACAAATGAGAACTAGTATTTACAATTGAAACAATTAAGCTAACTGCAGACTGTTGCAAACAATCTACAGGTAGCTCAACTGATCCATATCAACACCAGTCGGAAGCGTCCCCAAGACGCATTGCCTGCATTGCCCCGCTGTATGGCAATGCTAATGCGCTGCGTCAGATATTCGCCAGCTCTTGGGTCACTTGTCGCGTCGACCTCAGATAACTTTTTAAAAACCCGGAGAGCCTCAGTACCCCACGCACCTAGGGTCTCGACCCCAAAGGGAGCAAATGTGTAGGCTCAGTCGAGACCTGCATATTTGCGTTTCTTGAGATCAGGCAGGGAGGCCTGCGACCATGCCTTGTCACACCTTGCCTTGTCGACATTCAAAACCGATGATAGAGTATTCTTTATTATGTTGTCTAAGCCTTCCAAGAGCTCGCTGTGTCTCCGCAGTTGACTACATTTAAAAGAATACGTAAATTTAGGTACAAAAAGACAAAACCGAATTATTGTAAAAGCCGGGCTATTAATTTTGAGCAGTCTGTCCGAAGTTTTGTTGAAATTTTGAATTTTCTCATCAACAAAGGACTGAAAAAACTCATCCAGAACTGGTGAACAAGGAGGAGAAGTGAACATTTATCTACAACTGTTATGGTTGGAGTTACTAGTTCTTATTTGTTTTTATTATTGAATTGTAATTTTCTTTGTCAATAAAGACTGTTGGGAGCCAAACAATTGAATTTTCCAATGATATTGTTTTTGTCTACACAAGATTCATCACAGATTTATTTTTCGAAATAAATCTGTGATGATTTTTAGATCATCAAAAACTGTATTTAAGTAGGTAAGTAACAAGCTTTTGACAAAATATCAAGAGGTTTCGGTTTGTCTTTTAGCTGTTGAGCTATGTAGCTCATGAAAGAGTTGGGCTATCTGCAGGCTCATGTGAGCCTGCAGATAGCCCAACTCTTTAATGTGTAGGTATGTTTCTACCACAACCTACTTGCTTGTATACCTGAGAAGTAATTTTCTTAGTAAATAAAAATGTGTAGGAGCCTGATGCCTTCTATCCACGAACCATTCAAAGTCAAGGGCAAAACCTAGTAACTATCTCAAACAGCTGTTTTCCAATTAACTTGCATTAAAAGTGTAATTTATGGTGATGTTTAAATAATAGAGGCAGCTTGTTCTTCAAGTTTCTTGATTGCCTCATAAAACTTGAGCTGAGGGAAAAGGAAATTGAGTTTCCATCCTGATGTTAAACAAATATGAAGCCTAGTTTCTAATTAGTTGAGACACCATGAAATCTAGGTCTTAAACCTGTACCATAAAACAATTCAGAACAATTTTGCCTAGTAATGATATCAATGATGATAACACACATCTATGCTAAAAATTACTAAGAAGACCGATTTTTCTAGACCATTTAATTGTTCCGAGAAAATTAGCAAGTTCCGATCCACTGACCTGAACACAAAAAATATTGGCACAATCAAATCTGGCCTACAAAGTCTCCTAGATTAATAACCTAACTAATGCTATCAAAGCAACACAAAATAAGACCACACCCGCTGTTCAAATGAAGACAATTTCTCAGTCAAAATAATTACAGTGATCATCAAGCAATCGCCTTATCCAGTTATAGTAACGGAGAGAAAAAACTACAACGTGATTTCGTCTGAGAAAGTAGACCTGCCAATGACTCGAACGACTAGACTGCCACTAGACGGAACGGTTACGTCAGGCATCATGCTACTTGTAACGCGTAGATTTCCGCATCTCTACCGGCTAATACCGAAACAACTCGATCAAAAACAGCAACAGTTACGAATCTAGCACCAACGCAATGACAGTGAAGTTTTGCGAAAAATTATCAACAACAACTAGGTACCTACCTAGTTGACCAATAGTCACTGGGTTTGTAAGCATGATTAAAGTGAACTTATTATCTGACTATTAAAGTTCTGAAAAGTACACAGAGAAGAACCATTCATTAGTGTCATACCAAAATACCTAGTTGGATCATTAAGTAGTAATCCATGAAAAATAGAAGAATAGCTTCCAAATAGGTATTCTCAGCAACACACAAGTGCTTGGCTAACGGTAAACTCAGAACCTAAATGATGCTGCCTAAATCATCTGTCGCAAATGATGGTCCACGAAGAGGTAGCATGGCTTAATAAGTTTCTGATCACAAAGGCCTGTGACAGGACAGATTGTATTGAAAGTAAAATCCTATCTGTCGATACGCACAAAAATACGAATGTCAAATCAATAGAAGTAATAAGAAAGTGATGGAAAAATATATTTATAGCAATGCTGATGCGCTGCGCCAGATATCCGCCAGCTCTCGGGTCACGCGTCGCGTCGACCTGACGCTTGCCATACAGCGGGGCAATGCAGCCAGCGTCTTGGGCACGCTTCCGACTGGTATTGATATGGATCAGTTGAGCTACCTGTAGATTGTTTGCAACAGTCTGCAGTTAGCAATTCAATTGTAAATACTAGTTATAATTTGATTGTAATTTTCTTTGTTAATTTATAGCAGCAAATAATACAAAATGAGAACAAATAAACTTAACCTAAAACACATAAAAAAGGGACATTTTGTAATATGCTGAGCTAATTTCAATACCTAGTGATTTTCGTTGGCTTCCTCACTAGGCTGGGCCTATAGCGAGGAAGCCAGAATTTTAGTGCAGTGTTCATATTGTACAAAAAATATTGCGCTCGGCATAAACACAGACAGAAGAGTTAAAAGTAAATTGTTGAATTACTAAAACTAAGACCATCCAAACAATTAAAACATAATTTGGCGTGTTATAAAAAACGAAACATACCTACATACAAAAAATAAATAAAAAAATATACAGACGAACTGAGAATCTCCTCCTTTTTGAAGTCGGTTAAAAATAAACTAAAACCAAACAACAAGAAGGTAATAATAATAACATATATATTATGTTTTGGAAAACCCAATTAACTAGTTATGGATATAAATGTTTTGTCCGGAATTTAATAGTAATAATCAGTTGTAGCTTATTAGTGTATCCTACCTAGTTATTATCTAGTTTCGAGAATCCGTTTCCTGCACAGACTCACTCCACATACCTAGTTAACAAAGGTTATCGATAAAGATCGGATATTCCTTATAATTGTTACATTTTAACAATAGTATGGTTATTTTGTTTCTCCCTCGATATAATTTGAAAAAGTGATTATAATGATCTCATAACGGAGATCGACATGCTTCGAGTCGCTAAACCAAAGGAGTAAATTATAAAAAAATATATACTCACTTAAGAGGGCTTTTACAATAAAACGATAAATTGCACGGTTTCGTCGTCCAGATTGTAGGAATTTCGTTTGTTGCTTGAAACAATAATCACTTGCTAATAATAGTTTGCTCTTCGTTACTACAATAATAATAAAACAAATTTTAGAAAATTCTTTTTGTTTTTGTAGTTATAATAATTCTCCCGATGCTTAGGCAAAAACTCGGAGACCTGTTTTGGGAGCTCTAATTTGTAGATTCTATTGAATAAAGACCACCAAAAAATGTTTTCTTGTTACGAATATCCTGTAAGTACTTGAATAATAAATAATAATAGAATAAATTTTCGTTTCATGTCTTTATGTCAAGAAAGAAAAAACTCATATCTCATAAAACTCAATAATAATTGAATAGTCTTTTATTTAATTCATTAAAAAAATTTAACAGTGATTTAAAAAATAGACTTGATACTGTAGTTCAAGCAAATATTGATAATTATTCTGGTATATAGAGGTATATTATGTCAAAATGTTGTAGAACTTCGGGGATATTGGGGTTTGTTTCGAAGCTTTTTCGGTTGATAATCGAGTTCGGTTCAGTTTTTTTTTTGACGATGAAACTGTGCTATTTCTGGTTTTTTTTTTTTTGTAAAAACCCTCTTATAGGAAAATACTTCGACGATACAATAATTAACTTATCCAGTCAATCCTTTAGTGTTTAGGCCGACATACCACCTTTTTCGTAGCTCTATACCAGCAGAAGGTCGGTGAATGATACGGTGGATCTCAGATGAGGACCACAATTATTTATTCCGATGACTACTCTGTTGTATTAGGTCTGACCTGTAATGATAGACGTAATGTTTCAATAAATACAAATACAATACAATACAAAATCAAGTAATTATGATTAGCACAACTAGATCGACGACCAGGCAAAGCTGCTTAGAATATGCTGCACTAGAGCACAGGAGATACTCATACGGTATATTCTAAGCAAATCTGCTTAGAATATGCTGCACTAGAGCACTGGAGATACTCATACAGTGTATTCTAAGCAAATCTGCTTAAAATATACTGCACTACATCACTGGATATACTCATACAGTATATTCTAAGCAAAGCTGCTTAGAATATGCTGCACTACAGCACTGGATATACTCATACAGTATATTCTAAGCAAAGCTGCTTAGAATATGCTGCACTAGAGCACTGGAGATACTCATACAGTATATTCTAAGCAAATCTGCTTAGAATATGCTGCACTAGAGCACTGGATATACTCATACAGTATATTCTAAGCAAAGCTGCTTAGAATATGCTGCACTAGAGCACTGGAGATACTCATACAGTATATTCTAAGCAAATCTGCTTAGAATATACTGCACTACAGCACTGGATATACTCATACGGTATATTCTAAGCAAATCTGCTTAGAATATACTGCACTACAGCACTGGATATACTCATATGGTATATTCTAAGCAAAGCTGCTTAGAATATACTGCACTACAGCACTGGATATACTCATGCGGTATATTCTAAGCAAAGCTGCTTAGAATATACTGCACTACAGCACTGGATATACTCATACAGTATATTCTAAGCAAAGCTGCTTAGAATTTGCTGAGATACCTACTCGTAGCTAAAGACGGATCTACGCATCAGCATTTGACGACCGTGGCGCGGCGGGCGAAGGTCCGCCTGTGACGCAGAAGGTTGCGGGTTCGATTCCCGCCTTGGGACAAATGTTTGTACGAACTGCAAATATTTGTTCCGGCTGTTCTGGGTATTTTCTATATATAATAAAAAATATCTATCTATGTTATGTATTGTATTAAGTATATCACTCATTTCATTTAGTACCCATAACACAAGCTCTGCTTACTTCGGGGCTAGATGATGCTGTGTGGATTGTCCAGTATTATTTATTTATTTATTTCCATACAGCAGGCCAATGCAGCCAGCGTCTTGGGGACGCTTCAGACTGGTGGAGGACTGGTGGTGGTGGGCTGCATATCTGTTTGCAGTTAGCTAAATTGTAAATACTAGTTCTAATTTGTTCCTATTATTTGATTGTAAGACGGATCTTGGATACAGCAGAAAAAAATATATCAGCTAATTTTACTTTCATATCACCTCAGACCATTTTAGCCATTTATCATCTTTATTACAGTTACCTGTCGACTGTTCAATTTGTCTAATCCATTACAAATTGTTACTTTCATTTGACGGTTTTGTCCAGCTAAATTCGGCCTTGCTGCTATAAACTTGAAGTTGATTTTATCGGAGAAGAGTAATTTGTAATGATTGCTTTGATTTTGAAGTGACAATGATATAAACGATGATATAAATGTACCGGGCGGGTGGTCTGTACGATTGACACCGCCTCTCATGAATGGTTTCACTTTACAAGGCGTCCCAAAATCTGGCGATATATCGAAAGGTAAAATATATTTTAATTTTCAGGAAATAATGCATATTTTTTTTTTCGAAAAGTTACCATCTAGGGACGATAACTTTTTCAAAGTTAACCTGAACAGGAAAAATCATTGTTGAGTTGGGTAACACAAACCAGCACATTTTTTTTATCGTATCGCAAAATAGTTAATCGTACAATCATTTGCCATCTAGGGACGATAACTTTTTCAAAGTTAACCTGAACAGGAAAAATCATTGTTGAGTTGGGTAACACAAACCAGCACATTTTTTTTATCGTATCGCAAAATAGTTAATCGTACAATCATTTGCCGTCCATCCGCCCGTAGATCCTTTGGCTCAGCGACCCAAAAGTGGATTTTAGCCTCTGAGATCGACGACTGATGTTGCGCGGCGGGCGAATGTCCGCTTGCGACGCAGGAGGTTTGGAGCAGGTTGCGGTTTCGATTTCCACCTTGGGACAAATGTTTGTAGTACAAATAACCGCAATTATTTGTTCCAGGTGTTCTGAGTATTTTCTATGTATAATAAAAAATACCTATCTATGTAATCTAAGATTTCTCTGAAGGATAAGAACCGTAACTAATACATCCGACAGAGAACTAAAGTTATCGACATAGCTCAAAGAATTAGCAAGTTGAAGTGGCAGTGGGCCGGCCATATCGATATCACGAAGACCCGACAACCACTGGGGAAACGTGTTCTTCAGTAGAGACCGCAACTTGGCAAACGTAGTACACTACCACTACCACGGAGGGTGGCCAGGTGGGATGACGACCTGCGAAAGACTGCAGGCAGATGCTGGGTGCGGCTCGCTGAACACAAGATGATATGGCGTTCATTACGGGAGGCCTTTGTTCAGTAGTGGACTTAACTAGGTTGATTAAAAATCCAGGCATAGTAATTATTACTATTACCTAGAAATAGCCTTACTATTTATTACCTATTCTGGCTCACCTTATTTTACCCGCATGAAACTTATACAACGTAAACAAAATGTAGTCGGTTCGATGTACCATGCATCATCATCATCATCAAGCTATATTAGTCCACTGCTGGACATAGGCCTACCCTTATGAGCGCTATAGCGCCCTATGTCTTCTGCTTGCCGCATCCATCCTGCAGTCATTCGCAGGTCGTCATCCCATCAGAGGTCATTTCTAATTCGTGGCTTAGGTCAGATTTCTGTGGTTAGTCAGTTGGATTGACTTTTATGTACCTACCTACTCTGATCTTCACACTACAAGACACACTATAAAGTAATATAATTATATAACTTATATAGTTATATAAAATATCTTGATGATAACCTTAATCTCGCTAAATAAGGATAGCTACCTATTTCTTAGCAAGAACCTAAGATTCTGTACTAAAATGGACTTTCGAGCCTAACATCCTAGTGACAATGTGAAGTGTTTTATATCAAACGATAGTTTTACAGATACATCTTGAATGGTCCTAAAACCTCCAGATCTATGACTTGCAGAGTTGCAGTTGGGATAGTGTGCACTGCTGCTGGGTAGGTTACAAGATCAACCGACAAAAAAAGCCTAAAAACCTCTAAAAATATTAATAAAAATAAAAGATATTTTTAACACTTTTGTCTACAACCTAACATTAAAGGTATTAACCGCATGCATACGTTATACAGGTTACACGGATAGAGATGCATATTAACCTTTCTCCAGCATTTCCACGAAATGTCGTGGACGAGCTTGCAAGCTTTCTGTCACGAACTACAAGCTCACGCCAAACTCTTAAGCGTCTAAAATTAGCTTTAACTTTCAAATCACTAGTTGTTAAAATATCCTCTTCTGATAAAATATCTTCGTTAGAAAAAAAAAATATATACATTCAAGTTGTTTTCTTCATATATAAGATGTTAATCGTAATCGTAAGTATCTGTCGCATTGACACTCGCTTGAATTATCTAGGCGGAATAGTTCTGGCTTGACGCCAATAAGTCCTACCTCAACAACTCTGGCCATTCACGTCCCTATAGCTTCACCATCCTTATCAGCTCAGCATAGGGTCGAAAGTTCTCTTTACTGTGGTATTAATGTGTGTTATAGATAATGGATAGTTGGTAACCCGATGATGGTTGACCAGCAGGCGGATCGAGTGACGTTCCGCGCCGCCGCCGCCTACTCGACCTGGCTTCAATGTGAACTAAACCTATGTCCTGATTTCGCCCTTGTGCATGAGCATTTGGATGTTTATAAGTTAAAACATGCAAATGCTATCTGAATCATTTTATTCGCAGTTAAAACTTTTAACTGCGAATAATTGATTCGATATTGTATAGTAAATAATGTGTTGTGTACCATATTTGCTGAACAATATCGAGCAGATCTTATTTGTCTTGCCTACAGCATTTTGTACCTCTAGCTACAACTAATCTCACATTTGCGAATATTTTCAAACGCGGAATTTCGAACCATGCATAAAGTTACACAGGCAGGAAGACATTGGCTGTTCTCATACAATTTGAGAAGTAGTTGTGGTTCATAATTTGCTCAATTTGACAAGATCAAGAAGTCTTATTTCAGCAACACGCAAACAAAATAATCCTACCTCTTCACTTGAAAATAGGTCTATTATTTTCACGCATGGAAACTCCGACCTAGAATTTGATTACATCTAATTATTTTGAACAAATTGTTCGCAATTTTTATATCAACAACATATCAACTGATGGTTCTAAATTTATGTTTTATTTTCGTCCTCCTGTTAGGTATCTTCCGGAGATCTACAAACAAACCGCCCCCTTTCCCTTTCTCTTCTTCATCCATCTCTCTGTTTTTCTTTCTTTCTTTCTTCTCTCTTACTTTTTTTTTTGTTACTTTTTGTATATTTTTGGACTTACCCAGTTAAATCGCTATCTGGTTTTGTCATTCACTCTTCAATTGGCAAATAAGTTGATTTCAGATGACATTTTTTTGCAGAATTTCCGTCATCATCATCAATGTAATCAAAATTACCTACGGCTACTCTTTCCAAAAACTTGGAAATCTTCAAGTATTACGATCTCCAGAGTACCTTGAGCAAATTATATCAATTATGATATCACCCTGAGCAATTACTGGGGTCATTGTTGAGGGGCGTATGTTGACTAACAGCTGATAAATATGTATCCAAGAGGCGGATATGTTCAAACGTGTGTTTACTTCGATGTCTGTTTATTGAAGCATAACTCTAGACTAGATTCTTGGAGGGCAAGATTGCAATTTCTTGGTACAATCGATGAAGTTTGTGTATCATAGGATCAACATATTCAAAGCTACCTGCAATATAAAATTTTCTGCGAATATTTTCTGTGCGCTCGAAGTGAACGAATAAATTATCAAAGAAAGTTACAATCAAATAATAATAACATTTGGCGTGTTTTAAAAAACGATAAACCGACTTCAAATTCCGGTTCATAGATTATATTCCTGTCTCGGACGAACAAAATCACCCCTACCTTACTTTCCCTGACCGAAGGTCTATGTTCACGTGCAAAAAAGTTTAGTTTACACTGACGACATCTAGTTATAATTCAAGTCTAATTTAGTTTGATGACACTAGGATGAAACTGTTGACGCCCGTTGCCATGGAAACCATTATTTAGGTGATAATGAAATTATCACATTCTGAGCTACCTGTAGATTGTTTGCAACAGTCTGCAGTTAGCTTATTTGTTTCAATTGTAAATACTAGCTCTAATTTGTTTTTATTACTGAATTGTAATTTTCTTTGTCAATAAAGTCATATTCTGAAGATTTGATACAAACCTACGTTTTACGTCACACATAGCAATTCCTCGAGAATCAAACTTATACCTCAAAATCAATTTTTATACAACAACGAAAGAATCATCAAAATCTATTAACAATTGCCGCAGATATCACCAAAACTGTTTTAGCTAGTCGTGATTCTCTAAAAATATTATGCCCTCGAGCATAAAATTTTATGGGACCACCTCGGGATCATTTTCTATACAATAGTGAAAGAATCAGCAAAATCGGTTACCCATAGGCGGAGATATCAAGTAACATACATAACTACATAAAAATAAAAAAAAACATACAGACGAACTGAGAACCTCCTCCTTTTTGAAGTCGGTTAAAAACACATAAAAACTAGTATTTACAGTTGAAACAACTAAGCTAACTGCAGACTGTTGCAGCTAACTGCAGACTGTTGTAACTGTGACTGCTGTTGTGTAGTTAGTTAGGTATCTCAACTGATCCATATCCATACCAGTCGAAAGCGTCCACAAGACTCTGGCTGCATTGCCCCATAAATATCATAAGTAGTACCTACGTAAATAAAGGTATATATAAATAAATAATGCTGGACTCCACCACATCATTATGTATTCCCAAGCTATGGGTACTAGATGACTGATATAGGTACATAATTACAATACACTACATAGATAGGTATTTTTGGTATACATAGAAAACATAAACGGCGCATTTTATAAAGCATATGAAAAAGGAATCGTAATGTTCAGTCGAGCTTAGTAAGGACCAAAGTCCCTAGGTCTTGTAATAGTACAAGAATGAAAGGCATTTAACCAGAAAAGGGTAAAGTCGGATGATCGTGAACAAAATGTCTTCTATTATTGATGGCAATGCAATGGCCTTTCTTTCCGCAAAAACCGAAAGAAGTGATGTACCAATTGGGCCGCGTTCTGATACCGTCCGTGTTGTGTGTCGTGATCGAGTTGCGTTCTATATA
This sequence comes from Eupithecia inturbata, assembly GCA_963662085.1. Lineage (NCBI taxonomy): Eukaryota > Metazoa > Arthropoda > Insecta > Lepidoptera > Geometridae > Eupithecia > Eupithecia inturbata. Next base: position 5,135,782 of record OY759177.1, read on the forward strand.
ACCGCTGGCAGGGTAACGTTCGTAGCAAAAGACAAAAAATTAAGGTAGATCAGTATGTCTGCCAATAAAAACTCACTCGCAGTGCCTTCAGTTATTCCGTGATCATGGCGCATGAAACTGTGCCGAAATATTGGAAAGTTCAATACTCAAATCATGGTAAATACCCCGTTGTAAATGTCTTTAGGTGAAATCGTATTCAATCAAAGGTCTAATCCGTTTAAAAAAACATACTCAATGCTTTTGACTAATGTTTTTTTTAATTCTTATTTTGCTGACCCAACAGACTTTGTCCTGTCTTAACCTTTCCCCAGGCAAGTGACCTAATTTGGGTCGCTAGCCCAGTTTTATGTTAGTGATCCTAAGTCAGCTGTTCATCAGTAAGATTCTTGCCCTTAGCAAGCCGACAATTTTACGGTGGTTCCGTACATTTTTCTTGTAAGCTATTATTTAACTTACAATGTTTAATGTTTATCTGAAGGTAGGTATGTTTGTTTCGTGGTATGTACATCTACGTAGGTACCTACCTAATAAAGATTATGTATCGATATTTTAATAAAAGTTACGCGATTAATACCTACCCGATAAATATTCTTCATTATGTAGGTATGTTAGAAAATTGCGAAATTTTAAAAAGTGCTACGTAGGTACGTTCCTAGTTTTATTTTTAGCATGAATGAATGTATTATTTATTTGCACATGAAAAATAATAAATTAATGTTATAAACTTAGGTAAATCTAGTACAAGATGGCGGCCTAGTTAAAGGAACCATAATATTTTGTTTGCAAAATGGCCAGCCTTCCGGCTTTATTTACAGGCTTATTTTGCCGACAAACAGACAACCCTATCACTAACGCAAACAGCGTTAGTGATACGGTTGTCTGTTTGCTAAGCGTATGAGTAACGTTATTTATTTACTATGAAAACATAAAACAACTTATTTCTGAAAATAAACCATGCGTATCAGTTGGTGCACAACAACCCCCTTTTGGCTTAGTACACCAATAACGTGGCACGTTGTAGAAAGATATTATCGATTAGAGAAGAGTTTTCTTAAATTTTCTAATTTTCAGCGATATTTTCTTCAATTGTTCTTTCATAAGAACCTTCTCCTGACAATAACAAACACAACAAAAAAAAAGAGTTTGCGTTCCTGTTTCCTTTAAGGATCAAAAGTCAGGACCGACTGAGGTTTGAGTACTAGAAATGTCAGAAACCGCGAAAAACTTTTTTCGTACATTTCGGTAAGAGAGTCAAACTTCTTCATTAAAGATATATTAAAGAGCCAAACTTTATGTTTTAGATGGATCCGCTATAAAGAAACCGGCTGAATAAAAGTAAATAAAAACAAAATATAACTTTCAAACTTCGAATTTGATTCGAATATCTTTGGGTCATTCTTATATGCTGAGAAAATTCTAGATTGTTAGTTGCATTTTATGAACTTCTTGTAAAAATATATAATTAGTATTAAGTTCTTGTTTTATAAGTGTATTGATGGTGCAATAAAGTGATAATCTATCTATCTATCTATCTATCAAATCAATTTAAAATGGTTTTTTTTTTTTATTTTAGTTATAATTGTTGTAGAAGATTATCGATTCAACTATGATTTAGGTAGGCACTTTTGCTTCTAGGTACCTATGGCATAAGGCCGCTGCCTGCTTAACAAAAACTGTAAAATTTATCTTATGCCGCCTGCATAAGGTGCCTGCGTGAAAACCCGGTCTTGTGACTTCTCGTAGTTTCAACTCTCAAACTTCAGTTGGCCTCAAAGAGTCTTGATCTGATCACACTAGGAAATAGGATTGTTGGGCTACAAAAAATATTTCGAGATGGTAAATCGTTTTTCCGTATAAAATGTATGGAAAAAGTTATTCGTGATTTCGGGCATATCTAGTACTCAAACCTCAGTCGGTCCAGTAGAGACTTTTGATCCATATAAAAAACAGGATTGATTGGCATCAAAAAAAGTTTTTGTATAAAATTACCATTTTCTTACTGACTGTACATTTTTTCCAAAATCTTTGAATGCTTTTCAGAATATCTAAAAAGTGATGGATCCTAGGAACGTTTTCCTGTAACTATAACGGCTAAGGTATCTGCCCTTACCGGCCCGTCTCAAAAATTCTTCCTGTATAAATAGATTATTTATAGGACTTTGAGTCATTGGTATGACTATGTCAGTCCCGTATTTTAACAAACTAACAACTACTTAAAACGAAATTTTAACTAAAAGTAACCAGAATAAATATATTCCCCCAGTAGTGCGGCTAAAATAATTTGGATAACACCAGTAAACCAGTATCAGGTTATCTTTTTTTTTACATTTATTTATCTAAATAACACGGTTATTAAAACCAATTACATTATTTACAAGAAAACAAAATTACATCATAAGTTACATACAATAGTCATCACATCAGTCAATTAGAATGTCAGTAAAATTCATAAACACAAAGAAAAATTAAATTAATTATGACGTTCACAAAATAAAAACCACAATAATTTAGTCCACAACCTATCAGCGAACAAATCAACATCGTCGGCTCGAAGGATGGGGGTGACATGGACCCACATGCGCCGGCGGCGCCGCGCCGCCGCCCCGTACGCGACTGCGGCACGGCCAGCAAACCTACGTTTCCGTACAAGTTATGTTATTGGCCGAAAATGTTAAATGAATCTGACCATGTTGTGTCACAGGTTTCTAGTGAGTAGCTAAATGCTTATAAAAGCGCCTTTCCTTGTTATAAACTAATATGAAGCTAAATCGAATTGAATTCATTCAATTAGGTAGGTACCTACCTTAGTGCTAAAAACTACTTTGACTAATAGATTAAACCAGTGAATACTAAAGTAATCGATATTACCGTAAAATCACCAAAATGCAAATGTTAACAGTGTAATAAAAATTTCCTTATTGCCTTCGGTGTTATGTATTATTCCGAAGAAATATGGCAGTACCTTCAATAATATTTAGAAATTTCTAATATTTGCTGTGTTTTCCTGTTCAAGACAAATGAAATAGTCGTCAGATGGATGCGAATCTTGCAAGTATGAACTTCACATGTCACACAAATGTCACAAAACACAAAAATCTTATATAACTAAGTAGATATATATACCTAATGTACACTTTAGTATTGTACACTTCTGCAATAATATATGTTTCTACACATATTACTCTGATTTGATTAGCTTAGGGCTAGGTGATTCTGTGTGGAATGTCCAGCATTATTCATTAATTAATTATTAGTTCCACCATTAGTTAGTTCCAGGATACAGGCCACTGCCCATAATTTTTTAATTTTTTTAATTAAAAAGAAAAATATTACTAGATGTCAACGCGTTTTTGTCCTTCCATACACCAGTCCATCGAGAAGCAACGATTTTCTCAGCATTTATTAGAATAGTTAGCTACTTATCAAAAAGCGGCCAAGTTCCTAAAAAACCTTGACACCTCACCGCATCTCCGCATCCATGCACGAGATGTTCAAAACTGAACCCTCTGTCTTATAGAATAAGTATTCAATTTGAAATAAATCTTCCTTCTAATTTATTAGGAATATCATCCTAATCCTAAAATGACAGATAGTCCGGGATCATTGGTCCTTTAGGAATGTTAATGGTCCTTATATCAAATTCATCGATATAAGTAAAAAGGGGAGATGAGTTACTAGCCTCTCGAAAGTGAAGGCTCAAATTAGGTCCAATTAGGTCCCCCACCTCAGTCATAGTCGGACCGGCGGCGGCGGCGTTCGTGTTACGCGTGCTTGCTATTACGTACTTTAGTGTGATTTCTTGACTGAAAGACTACAGCAATGCCCTCGTTCATTGCACAAGATTGGAAATATAACTGTGAGAGAGTGCTTGCGTGTAGTTTGCAGGCCAGTTGTTAAGTAAGCGTTGGGAGACCGTACCATATCTACATTATTTTACTTAAATCTATGATCAAATCCATATAGGTACCTAAAGTGTCGGACTCTAAATTTATAAATGTCCAGCTTTATATTTTATTCAATAGTCCTTCCTAGCCGAATCTTCGGTCACGCCATCCAGTCTCAACGGGGACTAGCCAGGCGTGCAGGAAATATCATAGTGCTCAAGTGTGTGTGCAAACACAGGTGCACTCTCTATTCCCTCACTCCCATAATCCGATGGGACGGCAGACCGACACGACCAGGGATAGGTCAGGTGCAGGACCGAATCTTTACGTGCTTTCCGAGGCACGGGTAGTAACACCGCCTAAACTTCCTGACACCGAGCTGTTACTTTAAATTTTTTTGGAAGAAAAATCCCAATAACAACTTTGGTCCGACCCAGGATTTGAACCCGGGACCTCATTATCAGTCATTATAATACAACTCAAGTAACGGCACCTCCACAAATGTGCCCCCAAACAGGGGGGATTTTGAAGAACGTTCTGCCAATCTGGTAATTTAGTTTTAACTTATTTTTATAACAACATACGAGTATTACTAAGAATGTGTCCATTAGCACTTTTCTTATTGTCTCTTGGATCATGAAATTTATAAACTACACCCACCTCTTTATTTAGCTAGGATATGAGGCCGCTTGCACCAAGTGCAAGCTTCGTGGGAGTCGTCTGGCCATAGCTACACCATGGCCATCAACCGAACTATGATACCGTAACAATTAGTAACCGTCGCTATTAAAGCAATCACCAGCCGATAGAGTGATGGGGACTCGGATTGGTCTATGCTGGTTGAAGTAGCCACCTGGTGTATAGTTAGTTACTACTTCAATAATACTATGTTGTATATCGTTTATCGCCCTTATCGCTCTTAGCGATAAGGCCGCCCATTGTGAAAATGTTTGGTTCTGGGTTTGAGTTTTTCTGTTCTGTTTTTCTCTATCTGGGTGTGCAATAAGTATAAAATAGAGTATTTGAGTTATTCTGTGCTTCAACGTCAGTGCTTTAAGGAAAATTATATCAAAAGTATTAAAAAGGTATTTTTGTTGTGTTATAGTAATATATTTTGGTTATTTGTTTCGTCGACGACTTTGGAGCTTGGTTCAAATGAAGAAAGTTCTTATATAGTCGTAATTACTAGAAGACCTGGAAAAGTCACAGACTGCCAACAAGGTGTACATAACGTTCATACACTGCGGAAAACCTATGAGCTGAAGTTTTTTAAAACTTTGAAAACTTGCTTCGATCTAAATCTAAACGAATGATTTCCTTGCATTTGTGCGAGAAATCATTAGGCACCTACCTACTTTCATTTATGAGCAAATTTTTTGACGTCTTGTCGGGACGATGTGGTCGCTAAGCGACAAAGTTTTTCCTATGTTAAATAAAAAAGGTACTTATGCAAGAGACCAATTCTGTTAGTTACGACAGTATTGACATAAATCCACATTGTAACCAGAGCACTGATAAAGATAATACAGGACATATCGAGCGCTTTGAGATCGCTGGAGAAATGGGACACTTGAACGTGCATGATAGACCGTCTAACAACTTTGAACTTTCTCGCATGCTATTACGTTTTGAATTCGAATGGAATTTATAAATTCAGGGGAGGTTTCTTCTGTCTTGATAGCTAAAATACTTGGAGCTTTACGTCAAGCTAAATAAGAGCGATTTCGTGGTTGTTACACCAAAAAATATGTGCACCGAGGTACCGTTTTAAAGTATTTTATGACTGTGTCGAAATTATAGGTACCTAAGTAAGTACTGGTAATTACCTACCTAGTGAAGATATCAAACACGGATCAAAATGTTGATGGACCGGAGATGGGCTAAAGCTTTGTGTCCACTGCGTCAGGTCCAACCGTACGGGGCGACGACGAGACGACGCGACGACGCTCCGTACGCTCCGATTCCGTCCGGCAGCGTAAGGATTTGTTGCTTTGTATTGATTTTATGGGACAGCGTGCACTGGATTGGCATTTCTGCGGCAGAGACCGGTATTTCTGCCGATGACGTCATCCGCAACATTATACTCGTCACTATCCTCGTCAATATCCTCGTCACTTGCCTCCATAATCCGACAAGACGCCGCCTGCCGCGTTCGCTGCGTACGCTCCAATTCCGATCCAGTGGACGCGTAACTTTAGTCTGCTGACGTAATTTAAAGGGAACTGCTTAGAACTGTATCTAACAGTTTGGTAATAGTAGGTAAGCTACCGAAAAATTATAAACTACGAGAAAGAAAAACTGCCCCAGCTATAGCGAGACTGCCTGGCAGTTATAATAAGAAGATATGATAAACCACTGAAAACCACAGGGAATTATAAACCTTGAACACCAAAACATTAGACATAAAGTATCAAAACTAGGTGGAAATGTGAATGACCTATGTACAACATTGCCATTGTGCAAATTGCATTGTACCTAGCTTGTCATTTGTGAAGCAAAAATTACGTAACCGCAAATTAAGTTGCTTTCAGCCGTGACTATTATGAAAAGTACCTTACTGACAAAATCACAAATTCAAGTTGAGTGTCGAGTTTCATTTATACCGAGGGATATTAACAAATATTGCTAACAATGTAAATTTTTAACTTACTGTGCCTCATATTTGGTACACCTTACAAAATCGCTTATGGGCAGGATCACGTTCAGTGTCAGTTTTTTCCTTATTACACGTAGGTACTTATTATTGATTGTACTATGTCTATCATTCATATCACACTAATTCATAAAATATGTCAAAGTTTTGATGGATGTTTACTTCTTAACCTTCGATCAATTATTTCTTAACGCTAAAACTACTGAACGAATCATCAGTTTGCATATAAATGTAGAGGTTAGAATAATATGTAGGCTTCTTTTTATCCTATAAATCAATTCCCATGGGACAGAAATTACTTTTTGACGCTTCCATATAAACAACGCATGCGAAAACGCGAGCAGATCTTAGTAATATAATATAAGAAAATAATCCTATTACATTACGATCCCTACACTTATGTAGGGGTCGTAATGTAATAGTGTAGACCCTAAGGTCTAGTCTAGACTTACCTACATAAGTAGATACAGGCAATATTTGTCTACTAATCAATAGTTAAGTAAAGTAAAAAAGCCTTTATTTCGTTAACCAATATATACATAGCACATTACAAAAGATTGATGCGGTAACAAAAATGGCCAACACTCAGCAGATGCTATGGCAGGAGCCACAGCGCTGGTCTTCTGTGGAGGCCAGAATTTAGCGCGTGAGTCGCTGCGCAACGCACACATAAACAAAAACAATATAAAAAAACACAAATGAAAGCATTTTAAAATAAACAATGACCTCTACATTCTTTAAATAAAATTCCAGTATTGTCTTCATTGTTCGTAACACAAGAATAGTTAGATACTCTTTCTCTCATTCCGAACATTCCAGACAAGGCATGCTTTGTTTCACTTCCCTCTAAATACTACAAGGAAATTCGCAGTAAGTGAAATCAAATAATGACAAAAGTTCCCGGTATGAGTCAAGGTTTAGGAACCAGGGACAATGAACTTCTGTGCATTATCAGTGGAACTGCGGATGTAAGTCATGGCGTGATAGCGTTATCTGAACTTGCACTTTTTATTGGAGTTTTAAAGCTCTATTCAGTCTAAGTTTTGACATTCTGGTCTCAGCTTTTTTTAATTTAGCTAATATTTGAGCTTAGTCATCGGCATTGCAAAATTTCTCACTTATTTTTATAAAAAAACTGTAAAAACAGTATTCAAATTAGAAGCATACCACTAACTTACGGACCAAAATCATGATTGTATCCAACCAAATCCATAAGTCAGGTAGTAATATTAATTACATAAGACGCTTCCAACTGGTATTGATATGGATCAGTTGAGCTGCCTGTAGATTGTTTGCAACAGTCTGCAGTTAGCTTAATTGTTTCAATTGTAAATACTAGTTCTAATTTGTTTTTATTATTGAATTGTAGTTTTCTTTGTCAATAAAGACTTATCAAAAAATCACATAAATATCCATATTTCTGCTATATTAATCCATAGCACAGAAATATATCCATAACATAGGGACTTGCTTAGCTACGGAATTCTTGACTGGAATTGAAGACGGAAGAATGAGTATACAGATTGATGTGGGAGTCAGATTGTCCAAGAAAACTACCTATGTACCTGCGGATATGATTAACCGCACGAACGAAGTCGTGAACAGGAGCTTGCAATAAAAACTATAAAAATTATCATAAGTTAGAACCCGACAGGATATGCGTGGCGTGAGTGTGACAATAAGAAGGTTGTAATTGAATAAAAAGGACGGAAGCCCATCAACCTTTCTTATTGTCCAGTTTCGACACACATCGAACAATGTACATTTGTTTGTTTATCGCGATTCACTTATATGGAGCTCTAGGAAGGTGGCCTTGCTTTTCGGTGGCCTTATTTACATGTCCAATGAGTCAGGTAGCTACCGTGAGCATACATCACACGACTTTCCATACATGGTCATGCTGCTGCATTGCATAGCCTTGCGTAAAAAAATTCAAATGACGTTGTTGCTAGTGATGGGGGTCTTTTTTTTTCTTTTTTTTTATTGTTTGTTCCGCCTTTTTTCCCTCCGATATGGATCAGACATTTTTTAGGCTAACATTTTGCTTAGGTCAGCTGTTTAATTTAATATTTAAGCGATCAGTTCAATTCGCATCTGGTCGTGTCGTTGTTAAACACTTACTCGTAGGTTATGGTTATGTTATGATTTGGATTAGTGATGGGGTCTTGATATAACTTGCTGTAACTTTTGCAATTAGATCTAGATTTAAGATAAACACGCATAGTTTTAGACCTAGGTTTTACCTAGTGTAAAACCTAGGTGTTTCTTTTTTATGAATAAGCTTTATTAAGAACTAGCTGCGCCCTGGGAGCGGACGCGCGCTCTGGGATCTACATATCTATACGTGGTTATTTGTTCGTTTAATCAAGTTATAATTCATACGTTACAGACAATGTATCTACGAGAAAGGCCCATCAATATACATATGTTTATGTATGTGATTTGTTTCTATGGTATGTAGATAGTGTAGGTTCTATTCTAGAAACACGTAAACTAATAAAAATAAAAATTAAGGTAGGTACTTTAGCTATCAAAATGGAGGAGTCCATTTTGTTAGCTAAAGTACCTACCTACGAGACAGCACGAACAAAGCCGTGAACAGAGAGATATAGGAGTTAAAGGGGTTTGATGATTTTGGCTCTAACATAGGTCACTATTTAGTTTAATCTTTTTTCAAAATCGCGGCGCGTACCATTGATATTATATATTTAGATAGAGGACACTCAAAAAAACAAAAAAAATTCTATAACATAATGTCCTAAGGCGTCAGATTTCTGAGATATTCACAAATGAAGAAAAAATATAGTTATTTTCATCTGTGAATATCTCTGAAACCTGACGCTTTAGGACATTATTTTATAAAAAAAAAAAAATTATTTTAATGTCTTCTATCCCAATACATATATAACTTTCATAGTGCGCGGCGATTTTATAAACATGAACAAATGTTACGGCCTCCCACCATACAAAAATCTTTAAACCCATTTGGTCGATCTTTTTCAGTCCAGCCAGACCTTACTGGATGGCCAAGCTATAATCCAAAATATCAAGTTGGACATTTCACACCTTCCATCAAGTTACACAGTATTGCAAAGAAGAATGCCAGCTCGAAACTCGAGCGGCTCGTTTCCCGTGAAGATAATTGAGCCGGGCGTTCTGTTTATACTCGTCCGTAATGATTTCTCAAAATCAATAGGTGCTCGAGTTGAGGAATGAATTTCAATGTCTTTACAGTTATTTGATCTGATCAGACGGGTAATTACAATAGTGAAATAATACTCCTCCAGACACAATAGATTTTAATCATCAATGGTCTTTACACCCATGAAGGATGTAAAAGTCATGCATTACATTAAGGCATTGTATTTATGGGGCATTAATGTAATGTTTGTTTTCGGCACTTACGTAGATGACTTGTAAAGCGCTGCGCACATTAATTCAACACCGTTACAGCACAGCAGTAAAATGTGCATTTCTGTAATTCATACATTATTCTTAGGTAGGCATTAATTGCGCAATTGCATTTTGAGAATAATTTTATTTTTTCAAGTAGGTTACAAATCCAATGGCATTATGTAAAGCTTCAGTAGGTACCTAACACATTATGTAAATTTGAAGAACATAACAAATTTACAATAATAAAATAACTTAGCTGGCGTACCTAAAGCGCGGCTTGTTGTGAACAGGATAGGCATAGCATTTCGCGTTCATAGGATAGGGACAGAGCTTACGTTTTTGGAACGGCGGCGGCGTAAGCGAAAAAATGAAGTTATTGCTTATTTACAAGAAAATTACACAACTTATGAAGAAACTGGTTCAAGGAACCAAATAATTAGTAATAATAATAACCTACGATTCACAACATTCAAGTCATTTCAATAGACCGCAGGGATTCCTGAGATCTCGACACTTCGTCCGCAAAACAGTGCACTTTCATGATTTTTTTTATCATATTTTACTCTCAATCGTGTTTTCACATTCAATCAAAGTTTTTTTTTTATTATGTAATTCTAGTTTTATACCACGGGGATCTCGTCGTTACTGAGATCTAGGCCTAGTTTGACAACCAGACCCGTTAGGTACGCCTGTTAAAGTGTTAATCTATTTTTTTTTCAGAATTCGACAACCGATGTGGCGCGACGGACGAAAGTCCGCCTGCGACGCAGGAGGTTGCGGGTTCGATTTTACACCTTGGGACAAATGTTTGTACGATCTGCAAATATTTGTTGTTCCGGTTCCGGGTATTCTATGTATAAAAAAAATCTATGTAGTGTATTGTATTAAGTATATCAGTCATCTACACACAATCCACACAGCATCATCTAGCCCCAAGCTAAGCAGAGCTTGTATTATGAGTACTAGAAGTCTGTATCTAAGTAGAACACTTTTTGTTGTGAAAAAGGGGGGATCTTTTTTCAAATTGGACTGCTACCTCACCGCGTGGGGTGAAAGGTATCAGTTTGAACATCTAAAAACAGTTTTTGAAATATCTATAGTTTTCATACTTTTTAAAACCGATCCACCTGAAATATATGTAGCGTTTGTAGAATGAATCTATATTTTACAGAAAAAAATATAGAGAAGTACATATGTAAGTAGAACACTTTTTAAAAAAATCTCAAAAAGGGGAGAAACTTTTTCAAAAGGGAGGCCCACCTCACCTTGTGAGGTGTTAAATAAAAGGTATTGGTTTGCACATCTCAAAACAGTTTTTGAAATTTCTGTAGGTTACATACTTTTTGAAATATTATGAAAAAGTCGAAAATTTTACGATTCGGTACCCTCTATACTCCGAAGTTTGCAAACTGATCCATCTGAAATGTAGGTATCATTAATTTTTGGGTACCTATCCATTAAACAAAACTACAACAAAACTCCTAGTGAGTTGCAAAAATTATCAGTAAATAAATTCAAACAAATTGTCAAAACCTTCCTGTGTAAAAAGGCCTACTATAAAATATCAGATTATCTAGAGGATAAAAAAGCGTGGGACGGAATTTGCTCCAACTCGAAAAATAACAACTAACAGGCTAAAGGTTTCTTCGTCGCTTCTTTACTTTAGTCTACGTACCGAAGCGACTGAAATCAAAAATATCACTTTATTTCCGTGTCAGTGTTTAATTATTAAGAATTTGACCTTTTCTAAGTATACATTTATTGTATTTATGGAAATAAAGAGTTTGACTTTGACTTTGACTTTGACTAAATAGCAAAGGCTCTAACCGGTACTTAAAGTACATATTCGTATACTTGACAAACGTTCGAAACCCTCGGAGCGCGTCACACTTGCACTTGACGGATCTTGTTTTTGTTCTGACGATGGATTGTCAAAACAATGTCAACAGCGGGAACAGCTAGAGACGATAGTCGTCCAACGTTAAATTAATCGGAACGCGGCCCATTGGCTTTTTTGCTCCCACTATTCTAATAATATTATATTATAATTATAATAATAGTTTATTGCAAAAAGAATCTTTACAAATAATTACATAGCAATTGGCTGACATTACTTATTCAAATAACTAATAACTATCTATATTATTAATATACTTTCTACTAGTTTTCAAAACAAACCATCTATCTTATCTATAATTCCTATTAGTGATACAGTCTATTGTCAAATGTAAATTAATATTCTTATCCATACAAACAAAGGCAACTACATAATCTGCCTTTCGGGTGGTCTCTCCATTTCCTACGACAAAAGTGACAAGCATTTTTTATAACTTGAACCCACAGTAATCTGATTAACATAAAAAATATAATATTTCTTTTATGTTTATAAGTTTTGTATAAAACTGAACGTGAGAGCGCATCTATTCGTTAGACGGTTAGACAATCGCGTCGTTTCGGGTCGACTTTTGTTTCTTGGACCAAAAGATAACAATGTTAATTATTCCCGAATAATGATAATTAAAAATGGGACTCGAATCCGCAACCTTCCATTCTGTTATTTTTATATTTGTTCAACATGAGAGCAAAGTTGTTTGTCGTGAACGTACCAACGGCAAAAATCGATTTTGCTCTCTATTTTTGAGAAGCAGTCTCCGTTTTTCTGCGGGAGCAGTGAAAAATCATGATTCTTAGGTAATTGTTCTTTATTTATAACAAAAATATTACATGTCAGGTCGATATATCTAAGACCCACTTAGAATATACCTAAGCTACACAATTCTAAAAATTGTAGCTACAAAACATATAAAAAATAAAATGTATGGCCACAAAAAGAAGATGTTAAGTTTCGTTAACAGGACAACAACTACTAGGCACTCCACCCAAAATAAATAGTTTAGTTTTGTAGTAACTTATTTTTGATATCTAAACGTACTTAAACCATAATTATCATCAACAGAAGACCTATCTATATACCTATCTTCTGACCAGACCAGAGTATCTCCATCTCCATTTCCACAGCCTATATTGGTCCACTGCTGGACCCAGGCCTCCCCCTGATAAGCGCCTTGTTGGCTTTTATCTCACGGGTACCCCCCCGTGGCCCATAATCCCCACGCTGGGCATGCGGGTCGGGGATCGCAGTTCAGTGGTAGAATTGTTCTGCAGGGGGACCAGAGTATAAAGTAGAAATAATCTTTTTATTATTAGACACTCTTCATGATACCGATGAAGTCCTTACTCGTATAACCACTCTCAAGCAATTATCTCCTCCGGCATCAGAAACAAATTCGTTTTTCTCACGCGATACGGATGTACCCAATTTCAATAAGCATTTAGTACTCCTAGATGCCTCTGATGAAACAAATTGCTCGATAGCTCTCAACTGATTCGCAGGAAGTTGGTTAACTGAACTGAGAACGAGATCAGATAATTAATAGATAATTTCGCAAACTGGGGGACGTACGCCCGGATAGGTCGCTTCTAGAGTAGACTCTATTCAGTAGGTAGGTAGAGTTATTGAATGTTCATGGAAGCCTGTGAAAGCCAACATTATATGTATTTATACGTGTATCAGTTGGTCATATCGCGAAACCAAACTCCTAATATCCCTTAGGACCCGTGACAATATACTTGGAACTTTATTAATCGTCTTACGTTTCGTCTTTCTATTAAAATCGTAGATAAGTAGATAACTACGATTTTACGGTACCTATTTGAAATCATCAAACTGATAAATTTCAAACTTCTTAGACGCAATGGTTATTAAGTTATTATCTATTGTAAGGAATAAATTCTACTTCAATATACGATTCAGCTGTATTTTGGTAGGTATTTTGTCAAATGTATAAATACTTTAAAAGTATAAAGCTTATAGATATTCATAATGTAGTCCACAGCATGTTCTAATTTTTGATGAAGATCTAAGTGTTATCTTTTTCGAAAGTGTGAAAACTGCTTCATTAAAGAAACTCTTCAATATCAATACCCAAAACCCATAAAACAGCTAAAGTTAAGTGTCTAGCAATACAGTGCGCGGTACAGAGAACAATAAAAGTGGATTAATTATTCTCGGAACACACAAGTTCAATGTGCAGCGCACGTGGATCGCAGGTCGTCGTCGCGTCGTCGGTTCAGACGATATTTACCAAACACTGGGTAACGGCAGGATGCGCGCGTGCGCCGGTATCGTTGCAGAGACAAGTGATTGCATTTTACAACAAAGGGGTCGTCCAAAAATCGCGCAAGCGCATTGAGCGCATGAGGCTCGAAAAGGGTCGGAAATAAAACACGAAATAACACAAGGGTGATATCACGTGTATTCATTTTTCTTTGATTACACCTATATTTTGCAAAGAAAATTACAATATTTTCTTTATTATTTTTATGCTAACCAGAAACAAACTGAAACTTATAAATGTTATCACATACGGTACTTAATTTTCCAGAATTAAATTAGATTATACCTACGACTCGCGTGTTAGGGGTTCTGGCCCTTAGTGAGCGCACTGCAGCGGTACAGGCGCGTCGCGAACCACACTCAACCTCTTCAGGGTGAGTGTGGCAAATAAGAACCAGTTTCAACAATACATGTTACATAAATAATATTCATTTATTACAGGCATCACAAGACAAGTACAAAGTAACTTAACTAGATGATGTTGATGACCTTAGAGACTACCTCAACCGTCACTACGTTTTGTCAAAAAAATAGGTTTATACAGGGTGGCACATTTAGATCGGTCAGTATGGGAAAGTCTAAAACTATAAGACATACGAAGATCTCTACTTAAGAACCATGTCATCGATTTTAGTAACAAGAAAAACAGCATTCATAAAACTTAACGTCTTAACGGGTTGAAACGGGCAAAAATTAAATTAACGAGTTGAAACGGATTTCAGCCCAATGCGTTTTGCATAATGTTTATACATCTATGCAAAATGCATTGGGCTGAAATCCGTTTCAGCCCGATCCGATCATATCCGATAGTTCGATCCGATCATATCCGATAGTTCGATCCAATCATATCCGATAGGTCGATCCGATCATATCCGATAGTTCGATCCGATCAAATCTGATAGCTCGATCCGATCATATCCGATAATTCGATCCGATCATATCCGAGGGTTATTCCCATCTGATCATATTATCAGATTGTAGTTGCATCTGATCAACAAAAAAGTTCCTAACGGATTATTGATCCGTTGCAACTGCTTTATTGAATTAAATTTTGTGCCAACGGATAAATAATCAAACGGATAATAATAGTTGGGAACTTTTTGTCTTTTTGTCTGATCAAACCAAAAGTTCCCAACGGGTTATTGATCCGTTGGCACAAAATTTAGTGTTATTCCCATCTGATCATATGATCAGGTTGTAGTTGCAACTGCTTTATTGAATTAAATTTTGTGCCAACGGATTAATAGTCAAATGGGAACTATTTGTTTGATCAGATGCAACTACAATCTGAGCATACGATCAGATGGGAATAACCCGACTCGAGTTGATCAGATGCAACTACAATCTGATCATATGATCAGATGGGAATAACCCTAAATTTTGTGCCAACGGATCAATAATCCGTTGGGAACTTTTTGTTTGATCAGATGCAACTACAATATGATCAGTTGGGAATAACTCGATAGGAATAACCCAAGTTGGGTTATTCCCATCTGATCTTATGATCAGATTGTAGTTGATCAGATGCAACTACAATCTGATCATATGATCTGATGGGAATAACCCATATTCAATATTTTGATCCGATCATATCCGATATTTCGATCCGATCATATCCGATAGTTCGATCCGATCGTATCCGATAGTTCGTTCCGATAGTCGGCGTGAAGAGTCTACAAACAACTAAACATAATTATTATTATTAACTTTCGCATATATAATATTATTGTGATTAAAAAAAGTTGGATAAATCCTAAATCATAGGTCTAGAACTAATCACATAAATACTAGGTGTAGGCGTTACGGCTTTTAAAACGGGCACGGACTTCAGTTAACTTTAGAAAGTGAACTGTGTTCATCAAAGCTCTTGAAAAAATCGCAGACATTATTTTGATCTATTATTATAGGTCGTTATTAGCATGTTGAAGACGATTAGCCTTGTTTTGTAAAGATTGAGATGTTTTTATATTATGTCTTTTTCATACAAATGTGTTCAAGGTAAGAGTTTTTCTAACTAAGCTTAAGCATACTTCAAACTCTTATACAGAAGTAAAAGTAACGGTCAAGTATTTGTCGCTGCATATTGGTACTTGTTTACTAAACACAAATTTATATAATTTCCTCGTATTGTTGTGTTTCATAAATTATTCTTAGGTATCGCAATTGAATTTAGAGAATTATTTAAGTACCTTAAAAAACCTATTGCAATAGCTGTGTGAGCACTATCTAACACATTTTATGTTTATAAATTTGTGGAATAATAATAGGCTTGTTGGCTCTTTTGAAAGTAGGTCTTAAAATATTAATTACTGTCGGATTAGAGGAAAAAAATATAACTTTTTGTTTAAAAGTTTACTTTTCGTAAACAGGCGAAAACGCTGTCAGTCATACATCTGTGCTGTGACGTCATACGGGTCGACACAAACAATTGACATTAGAAAACGTTCATCATTGTAAAAGTACAGACAGATTACTACTATAGCGAATTCTACTCGTATAAGATCCGAAATGAAATTTTATTAGAGTCCTATGACTTCACAACATAGCCGACATCGTTTTTAGGGTTATAAATCAAAATTAAAATTTTAAATTGTAAATATGTATGTAGTCTTCTTACACTTTTAATATCTGGAATCGATAAATATAGATAGATAGGTAGATAATACTTTTATTCATCACCTTTAAAACAGATAGTACTCATTGACATATTATAGGGAACAGCAATGGAACTGGTGGCCTTATCGCTTAAAGCGATTTCTTTCAGGAAACCAAAACAATGGTGAGAAAAATTAAGGATGGCGGTGCTTTACAACATAAATTCAAACTATTTATACTAACTAATACACATAATACCTACTTACTAAAATAATACACTAATACATATTACAAAATAATCATACTTAGTAACTCTAAGAAAATAAATATCTGTTATTTCAGTCAAATACTACAGACAATATTTATTTATTGCGCCAAATTTGATATCTCAAGTATTTTAGATTACGATCAAACCTGAGGGGGCGTGTGTTGTAAATTTATGATTACACGACAAGTATAATTTTGTATGAAAACGGCACTATCCGTTAAGTCCTAGGATTATAGCGTTAAACTAGTCTATAATATTTGCGCAGATAACGCGTTGCTTGCAAATTTATGCACAATCTAAAGTACCGTCATTGAAAGCACACGCATAATAAATAATAGCTTATTACATAGGTAGGTAAGTACCCATTATAAGTAATAAAAATACAAAAGCTGACCATTTAATTTGCTTAGATAAAACTATTAGCTAATAAGTAACTAAGTTGTAACTAAAGTTTCCACGATCCTATCATATCCTGCTAATATTGAAAGGCGAAAGTTTGTGCCATTGCAAAGATGTTTGGCCGAAGACAACGCCCAAACTACTAAATGGATCAAGCTGAAATTTTGCATAAAAAGATCTGGACCTGGAATAACACATAGGCTATTTCTTATTCCAAAAACGCGTGCGAATCCGTGGGCAAAACTTAGTCTTTCATAAGTAGGTGCCTCTAATATCGACACGGATTATTGGTCCCGACATTGGCTAGTGCAAAACTGAACTTCAGTTTCTCAGCGATCTCTGCGTTGTTGATTCACAAGCATTTGAAAACTTTCGCCTTATGTTGAATACCTAGTGCTTATGAGTTATCACTTATCAGATTTTCTAACAAGTCCAAGTTTGAGTACTGACCGGCGTTACAGGGCGTAATGTAACGCGTGTTACACAGCGAGCGTTAGTGCAGTCAGTACGGGGAAAGAAGGCGCTCGCAACGAGCAACGAGGTGAAGCAACGCGGCGTAACGTAGAGTTCGCGCAAAGTTTCATGAGCTCTGTGAAGTTGGCTTCAACGGCTGCGCACTAAACCAAAAATAAGGCGTTGAGGGGAAAGAAAGGGTGGAGAGGGGATCTGTCTGTCAAACCAGGATTCCCAGCAAGAATTTTGGCGTATTTTTATTTTGTCTAGCACATTTTGTTCTGCAATAATTTATTTTTCAATTCAATATTGATAGAATATATAAAAACACCTTATACTCAACGACGGATTATTTAAAACATTAAATTTTAATACAAATTAAACTTTTTATCCTACGCAATTAACCCAAGTTTGAAAATAAAAGAATTACAATATAGCAAATTTATTTAAAACCTAGTTGGCAATACTGTCGAATGAATGGTTTGAGTACAATGACGCAGCAAAGTCTTTGATGGTTGTTCGGTGTTTGTTTTGGTTGATTTCATAGTTTGTTCTTGTGATTTTGTGGAGTATTCCCTGATATTAGCTGTTTCTCTTATACGTTAAATATGCCTCGCGGGCGGTTTAACGTACTGCGTCGTCAAACACAAAAATGGTGTTTGATGTCATGAGTTTTATGACAATCTAGTAGTCAGCTGTTAGTCCTGTTGCAGAAAATAGCACCTTAAGGCCTAGCAATTAGAGTTCAATTGTTCAAGACTTAACATTGTTCACATCAACACTTTCAAGGTCTATAATTTGCACGGGTGCGAAGCCGGGGCGCGTCGCTAGTTGGTAATTATGGCTTTTCTATTTGATTGTACTTGCGCATATTTGCTTCCGTGCCTAAGATCAGAGAGCTCATATAACTTTGCGATCACTCTATCAAGCTCGCTGCGAATGGTCCATTACGCCCCGTAGCAACGGTCAGGTCCCGGCTTAACAATTCAATAGTAACTTGAAAGCCCCCATGTAGGGATTGTTTAATTTACCTTATCATTAGCAGCACTGTCATGACAGCTGACCGTGGAAATAATAAGCACTGTCTCGAGTGAAAGCGCGGTGTGTGCTTTGAAGCTTAGTGCTTTGGAGGATCCACGAAATAGAAATGTGGCATTAGGATTTACATTACTTTATTATTATTAATCACATCGATATAATTATACTACGCACTAGATTGCGCATTCCGAACACTCACTTTGCCAGACTGAACTGTACTGCAATCCGTACACCTTACTTCAGTGTGGCTTCGACATTCATGCAGCGTGTGTGCGTATGAAGCCGCGTTAATCATACGAAAATCCAAGTCTAAATGTGAACCTGAACTTAAATAACGATTCATTAATTAGTCAAGTAAGTAAAATTATTTGTTGTATTATGTGAACAAATAGATAATTATATCGTAATACCACAACAGATAGAAAATAATTTTTCATAAATATGTAAGCCATTGTAATCAATCCTAAACCAACAGATGAAAAAACATGCAGATGTTCTATTTCAAAACCAAGGTAAAATATGTGATTAATGGATGGCGGTGTTTTAGGAAAGTGTTTTAATTAGTTTGATATTTTTAACCGACTTCGAAACAAGGAGGTTCTATGTTCGGCTGTACTGTGTTTTTTTTTAAGTGTGTTCTTCGTTTTCTCCGTCATTTATGGACCGATTTGGATAATTTTTTTAGTTATATAGAGGATGCCCCCGAGGTGATCCTATATTTTTTTATTTTGGAGGGATTTCTATTCATCTCGCAAAATCTAAAAAACAGTTTAAAACTAAGCGATTCGAAGTCGGTTTTTAGTCTTTTCAAAACAATCAAATTAATGAAATTTTATTTCATGTTTTGTCCTTTCAGTACATTATATCAACAACAATGAACAAAGTTCAGAAACTATGACGACATGCGCATTTCGATACTGCAAAAATACATTAATTGATTTCTTATCTAAGTTGATTTTGAACTATTGTAAACTTGTTTAAGTTTAAATAAACACATAACAATTCATTTTCTTTTACTTTTCTAGTTTTTGGTAATATATTTTTTTAAATAGACAATGAATTCTTACGAAGTTTTGTAGGAACAAAAACTGTGTCACCTCTGCGCGGTGTAAAATCTAGGATTGAACAAAACGTGTCAAGCGTCAAGTCAAAACTAGGTATACTCTATTGGCGATCTAGCGCTGAATGTTTTAATAATTTGGTTAGACGAATTATATAAAGTGTTTTAGCGCTGCAGGCACCCGCTGTCAGAATCCGTTTCGTCGGGTACGTTTTTTGTTTGGAATAGCTTACGTAAACGCTTAACGTAGGTAGTACGTATAATTTTTTTTTAATTACGAAGTATCTATGTCCTTTCCGTTAAAAATCCACGCCATCTTTAAGAACGTTCGAAGGTAAACAGGGTTTTTCTTTTTTGGAAAGGGCCTCATATTGTTGTGTGTGTGTTGGTCAAAACAAAACAGTAAAAATAAAAAAACATTTGAAATTATAATTTCCAGCCAAACCATAGACCAGACCACGAACGAAGGAGTTCGTAGCACTTTGTGCTAAAATAATTTAATAAAGAGATTGACATGTGTGTAAATTTACTTAGTTTTTTTTCAGGTTCCTACCTATCCATGAAAATAGCCACTACCACAACTCTTTTCGTAGAGTGGTTTTATTCTCTTTGTCTCTTTTACCCAGAACGTAGGCACGTATGCTAGGTACTAATTTTTAAAATAACCTTGTTCTTGTGTGGTCCGAATCTAAACATTTTATTCTAAGCAAATTATCTCCAGAAAGATTAGAAGACTAGAATTTCATGAAATACGGACTGATATTAGAGGACAAGTCTTCAAAAGAATCTACATAGTTCAGGGTAAGTAAAGTCGAAGAAGTAAGTCAGAATTAGGTCCCAGAAACTGCCTCGTCCAAGCTTCATAGCTTTCTGTAAACTCCACAATAATTCACGTGATGTATGAAGTCGCAGGTTCCATTCATTGCCGTAAGTGAATCGACTTCTGCAGTAGAAAGTGGTTAGAATTGTACTGGAATTGATTAATTACTTTGATTTTACTGATTGCGCCTTATTTGTTAACTTGGTTTAGCTTTAGGTGATTGGTGTATTAGTAGGGTCAAAAGCAAAACTCACCCCAGAAGCCAGAACATGAAGGACATGACGGATGGTAGGATGATGGAGAAATGAACGAAGAAAAAAGAATAATTTTCGCAGAATTTACTTCCCCAATAGACCGTAGGTACCTAGTAGCTACCAACTTGTAAAAAACGTGTTATGCTTGAAATTGAAAACAAAGACTTATCTCGGCCTAAGAACATACAACTTAAAAATCGTACCATTTCAATATTTTTTCAGCGAATAAAGAATATAGATATAATACTTGCTTCTGCCCGCGGCTTCGCCCGCATTTTACCGGAATAAAAAGTAGCCTACGTCCGTCCCTGAGATACCATCTACCTCCCTGCCAAATTTCACTGAGATCCGTTCAGCCGTTTAGGCGTGAAAAGGTTACAGACAGATAGAGTTACTTTCGAATTTTTATTAGCTCTATCGCGTTTAGTTCCGAAAAAATATATATGTATATACCTAATCGCTGCTAGCTCCATCATACGAACGCGCACCGAACTAACTGCTATAGTAGAGAACGAACTCACTGTTTTCATGAGGCCACGCGATTTGCTACGGTTCACTAGGCAAGCATTTGTTGTTACAATAATGGTATAGATGGCGACGGTCATGTCTTTTATTATTATTCTGTGAACATTTAATCTTTCTGTTTCGTTGTTTTTATTTTTCCTCCGAATGCAATGTTTTATTTTTGTATACTACGAGTAACTATAATAGATAGGTACCTACCTGCTATTTGGTTAGGGAGTAACTTCTTTCTTCTCTAAACACTCTTCGATTTTCGATACCTACTCAGATCTTAAATAGGTAAGTAGGTACCTATTTGATTTCAAAAGTCAAATGCATGGAGTAGGTACCTACCTACCTAAGTACTAACCAAGTATAATGTAGTACAAATCAGGGCATGTGTATTAGATATTCAATCAATCAAAACAATTACTTACAGCCGGTTAACGGAAGGAAATCTTAAGTTTACAACCAAGACAAATTCCCTTTACCACCAAACAAAGTCACCTTATCCGTTTTCCTAAGGCATGGGAAACAGGTTTTGCCTGCAAATATACCAAGTAGTAGGTACCTACCTACCAAACTAGGTAGGTAGGTACACAATGCGTGACACACCTCGTTTAGGTCCATCGACTCCAGACGGTCACGCAAATCTTCACTTTTCAGGTCAAAGTCACCACACTGGTGATCCGCAACCGTTTAATAGAAAGAAGAAAATACGATTCCCCATTTTTCGCATTACTGTTTTCCAAAAAGCAAATCGAGGTTTGACATTGTTCAATTAATTCGTCGCACCCGGTGATGTAGGTTGCTGGCTGCACCGACAGCTAACTGCGGTGCTGAAGGACTCTTGCCGTCTCGTTTCTTCCATCTACATATCGCAGTTGTCCGAAAAGGAGAGAGGAGGTTAGGCCTCACGTCACCGAGCAAACAAGGCTTGTCTGCTAGTCTGCGAGAGGCGACCAACGAACGAAGTACAAAACCGGCAGCCATTACTCTCGACGTATCCGCACGAACGTGACTGTGAATTCGTTTCTCTTCATCGATCGTGAAAGAACATCGCGCAGTGCAAGGTAAGGAAGCTTTTATTTGTTTTATGGAAGCAGTGAAGTGATTGTGATAGAATCTGTGGCTTTGTTCACCTCTGTGAGAAGCTTTCTCGGTTATTTATGCAAAGAATTCGTCCGCGGGCAGTGAGCGCAGGCGAGCAGGCTCGATCGATGGTGGCGCGGGCGGCGCGGCGCTGCCTCACACTCGCCTGCGCACCCGCACCCCACACAGCGATACAATACACCAAATGCGACAATTTCATTTCAGTTAATCACGTGCTAGTTCCCAGTGTTACTGTGACTTTGTGCTCTTTTGTGTTGCATGGGTGATTTGTTTGTTTTATTCCAATCACAATAAGACTACAAGTCTTTGTGTTGTGAAACTTGCGGAGTCGATCCGAACTCTACAGTGACGCACTGATTGGGTAATCCTTCTAGATGTAGGTGTTATCAGGGGTTTGTTATAAACATACAAAGTCGTGCCTTCTTATTACCTGTTCCTGTGGTATTAGATATGTCAACAATGAAGTCATGGTAGCGACCGATAGTTCCTTGGTCGTACGACGATGGAGATAAGGAAACGCGGCAATTAGTCCTAATAGGTGTCATGTTACAAAACTTCTACCTTTTGGTAGGAAACAAAACAGGTTTCTATATGGCGCCAGGCGATACCTAAAAGTCACCGCGTTTGCGCTATTTCACACACAATGATAACAATTTTGAATTTACATCTGCAAAACGAACTCTAAATATCTACATAGTGTTTAATCAAACAGCATGCCCACTAGTTAAATTGCTTCATTCGTATGTAGAATAGGTAAGAAACTTTCACTAGATTAAACAGAAAAGTCAATACCTAATACTTAGGTAACATTAAGAAATAGAAACAATAGTACACTCCAGCTAATCCAATCAGCCTTTGATATGATAATGTCTGAAGGCGCTTTGGCTCAAGTACTAATAGGTAAATCAAAGATATAAATAACCAATAACTTAGATGCAACGTACACTGCCACAGCAAAAGTTATATACCTACTTATTGGACAATTGTGATGTGAAACAACAAAAACATAAATTTCAAATGAAAGAAAGTAATACTTGAACTAATATTAAAGAATTCTAGATGTTTTATCGCTGAAAATATCAAAATACCTAGTACCTAATCACAAGCTATGCATAGGTAGTTTGGGGCGTGATGATCCTGTGTGAATTGTCGAGCATTATTTATTAAGTATTAACTGAACTGAACGAATTTCACATTAATGTTATTCGTGGGAAATCAATAACGCTAAACAATTATTAATATTTCACTCAACTTATCGTTTAGGTACTTGCCGGTCTATAAATCAAATTGTTTTATACCGTAACAAATGCTCTTATAACAAACAGTTTTAAATGTGATTGAAAATATTTCTGACGACAAAAGGAATGGTATTACAATAGATGCGATGTAACGAAAGAATGAAGTGACCGCTGGTGATGCTGTGGCCTTGTATTTTACTGACGTGACTACAATTACCTATAAGGCAAGCCAATAGAACTTAGCATTTGTAAGTAGAGCGTTGAACATCGTAATTTTAACGTGACCTAGGGTAGTACCAAATTTGAATTCTATGCTACTGGTTGTAATGGACTTGTTACTAGAAGAGGTATTATGCTAAACTACCTTGTAAGTGTCCCTTCTCCTTCCATGCACCTTTTTCACCCTTTCGGAAGTTATTTAGACGATGTTTACAGAGTTTCTTTACTCTCATCCTCTTATCTGATTTCAACATTGGTAAGTACCTAATTGGACTTTTTTATTTCGACACTAGCCTGCAGTTCGCATAATATCCTCTAACTAACTAACCCAAATTAGTCAAACGGGAATCCCGCAAGTTTTTCTACTGCACAGTAACAGTTTTTTGCTGCTATCAACTGACAATAATTCTTCTTGCATTGTATCGATATTGAATAATTGTTTGTATTCAATGTTTTGTGATATCTTCCGCGTATTTTACCAGACACAATTCCTAAAAAACCGTTTCTTACATTTTACTTACACATACCTACGCTTACTTAAACAATATACTTGTTGTAGATAATGTAGGTAGATTGTAACAAGTACAAAATGCATTTTCTCTCTTTTGACTTTACCCTAATTATGCACCGGTACTTATTCTGAATTATCATGCTGGTTATAAGCGTCCTTCAATTTGGCCCGTCTGTTCTGCTCTATTCAGTTTAAGCCATACTCTATCTGCCGTTGCCATATTTCGCCAAGTGCCTCGCCCATTTCCACTTGAGTCTCTGTTTTATTTTTGATGCTTTCTATTACCTATTATCATATTTCGCGTATGAGGCAAAACCAAACTTACCTATAGAATGCATGGCTAAATGCATACATTAGAGGTATGCATTAGTAGGTACATGTATTTAATTTATATCTCTATCGAGCTCTATACTCCAGACAATTGGAGATCGAGACCAAATTTGTTTTGATTAAAAATATACCTTGATATCAAGCGGCAAAAACATATGTTTTTAATCTTATTTTATTCAGCGGACCAGTTCACATTTACATTATTGACGTAAGCACAGTTAGATACTGTATTCATTATAAATATGCATAGATTCTTGGTAGGTAAGTATTCTAGATTTGTCGTTTACAACATGATTTACTGGCTGTTTGTTTCCAACTATTACGTTGAAACTAAAAATGCCTTGTGTACAGTCTGTTAGTGTTTTGGATGTTTTTAAACTTTAAAAGGTACGTGTATTTCTATTGTCCTTCTTTTAAGTATAAAAGAACCTATATTCTTTCTTTCAGGCTTAAATACAGGTGTAAACCTAGTCCTGACAAAAGAGGGTTTTTCACTTCTATATTTGCGTTTTAAAGCGATTAAGATTTTGTTCTACGTACTCCACGTAGAAACTACAAACAATTTTACAAGCTTTTATTTAAGTTGCGCAGCGCTGTTAGTATGTATGTGTGGGACTAATCTTGCAACTGAATTTTAGAACAGTTATCCTCAACCGACTGATCTGAAATTTGGCATACTTATGTAAATTCGCTTATAATTCAATGTTGTGATACCATTGAACTGTCTGATGATGGAGACAGAAGCCTAAACGCGATGGGCTCAAACGATAGAGTCATCCTAAGATGGGTACCGAGACACGCGGAAATCAACGGCAATGAGTGACTACCGATGAACTCACGCGTTCCGGGGCCAAGGGGACCCAGCTGGGCCCCGAGCCGTTCTGTGGCATAACTAAAAGCTTCGCTCACAGAACCCTCTTGGATTCCTGCTACGAGAAATCGTCCAAGCTCTGGAAGAATTCCTCATATTTTAAGCAAATAAGTACATAATAATATGTATGCACCTACCTACTAAAACTAAACGCTTGAGAGCTCAGTGGTTTAAACAAAGCTAAAAGCGTTGTAATGTAATACTCCCCGTGACCCAATTGCCCTCATAAAAGTTTGCAAGGAGCATGACATCAGGCCTGTACCTACCTCGCAACAGTCGCAACCAATCGAACGCAGCAGATGGAACGGAAACTTGGCGGAACAAGGTTGAAGCAAAAACTGAGGGCCTCGACTTCAACACTTCGTACCCGGAAAGATGAAACAGGCGACTCTATGTGTCTGCCATTTCGTTCTCGATACCACCAAAAATAACGAAATTCTGTTCGCAGTCGAGTCATGTGATTTTCGTTATCATCGGTAGAAAGACGTCAGGATTTACTCATGAAAAAATTATAGGTACATGTATATTATCCCTAACTCTGCGCTGCGGTGCAAAATCTTCACATTAGTTTTACATTGCTAAAGATTTTGTATTTGGTACAGTATACATAATACAGTTTATAGTCTAGGGCTTACCAAGTGGGTAAAGTTTACAAAAAACGTACCAACTCAATACAACGTGAATGGAAAAACTACAAAACGTGGCCTAAATCCAAACAATATTGCTGTAAACAGTAACAGTATACAACGATACCAAATCATTCCCATGTAGGTAAAATATTTACCAAACTCCCGGCACAAGCAGGTGAATTCGTGCTTCTAAAGCAAAGCTTTTCTACTTAGGTACGTAGACGTAGGTTAAAAATAATACTATTTTTACCCCCAAAAACATCAAATACTGATGCTGTTTGGTGTGACATGATCATCGGAACTTTTTCTTGCGAACTAACGAAATAACTTGAAACACAATACCTTACCTCATACCAAGATAATGAGTGCTAGTACCTAAGATAACTAAGATTAGTAAGTAAGTAGGTATTAGTTGGAGTGATCTAACGACTAGACGACAGATAAGGGGGCCATAGATTTGATGACAATGAATACTGATTGAATGCACGATAACTTCTTTCTACACAATAACATGCATGATGGATGAAATACAGTCTATGCAGAAACTTCATTTTATATTATGAATGATACTGCAAGGGCTCTATCTTCAGCCATCTGTTTTACCCTAGCCTGCAACTTCCGCCATTATTGTAGTAGGTAGACAGACCGCTTGACTGCCCCTATAAAATTAAAAATTAAAAAAAAAAGTTTATAAAAGGATAATACCGACGATATAGGAAATAAGATACCAAAGAAATCAGAAAGCGGTATCGTGTTAAGCCTTTGTAAAAACCTAATGGAGCAAATTGTACTGCCCCAGGGAAGGAATGAAGGCCCTCTCGTGTTCTCGGAACAGCACGGTACATTCCTATCATTCTGTGGATCAGCAGATGATTGTAAACTTTGTATTGGAGAGAAAAGACTGAATATAGAAGATTGTGGCGCGCATCCACAATCTAAGATTGTAGATTGTACCGATAAATATGTGTGCGATTGTTGATCGAGATGGGCTTTGTGCAAGCAGCTTGCTTCAAAATAATTCTTTGCATTTTGAAGAAAGCATTGTCCATTGAAAATGACAAGAAATTAAACCTTAATAGGGTTGAATCGCCAGGTTAGTTACTTAGATAGAATTTGACAATGAATTGAATTTGAACAATTGTTTACCTTGTGCAACAGTTTTGTTTTGGCATTGACATAACGATGTATATACACTTACAATACACAGAAATACAATTTTGAGTAGAGCAGATGAACCGCTGACATAGAATTTCCCTGATAACAGTAAGGTTGATAACCAGATAACCTTATTATAACATATAGGTACCTACCTAAACAGGTAGGTTATCTATCTGATCATGGTGTTGTTGTATTGTCAACATTCAGCTTCTAAACTATAAATCAAAATAATTTAGGTTAAACCAACATAATGTACCCACCTTTGTTTTGCTTTAAATATTTATCAGACAGAACATGTCTATTGTGTGAAGCTTGTTTCATACAATGATCACACCACTCAGATTTCCTTTTTATTTCCTTTCGCGAGTTGCTGTGTCGTTTCAGTCACGTTTGTGCAGCGTTTGTGATACTTACGTTTTTAATGGTATTCTTCGATGAATAATATGACATATTATTCATCGAAGATGGTATCAATATGGTATCCTTGCTCTTGCCTTCTTTTTCTAGCTGCTATATCGTGGCATTCTGTAATCTTGTTTTTTTCTAAATCTGAGCTACATTTAAGTTTACCAACATTCTTAGGCATTCAGGCTCCAAGAGGACTTCTTATCGTTATGGAATTCAACTCAAATAGCAACGATGAAAAACAAATTAGGCTCGCATTCCGAGAACTTGATAAGAACATTATCAACATCATCATCTGTTCTCACTAGACAGCTACGTAAAGTAGGTAAGGTACTCACTACTCTAACTAATGGTTGAGGCATAGAAACTTGTAGCGACTTATTTCTCTATGGGTTGAGGTGAATAGAAGATTCATATTTATTCCAAACCGACTCAAAAACTATACAGGTACATAGCTTGTACCTCTGAACACAGGCCTCTTCTTAAAAACTCTAGGCTCTTTTAGTAAAAACCACCGAGTTTTTTCAGCTATTATGCGTTGTATAAAACCGACCGCCATTATCTCATTGTGTACTCACGTAATTTGACACTCCATTGACTTTCAATGAGGCATTTCAAGGAATCTGCTTTAAAGTTGCTATTGACAATCTTTTTCGTTTGCATTCGAAGGATCATAATATAAAGATGCACAAGATTTTCTGTCATACGTACCTTCCGGTTTATCTGGAGGTATTTCTCCAAAGCCTAAGCCTCAGCAGAGGGATCCAGATGATAAGATTACATAGATTATATTGGAATCTGACGTCAAAACATTGAACAACATCAACGCTGCTTTCAGAACGTTTTTGAGTTCTTTGCTTGTTTTAGTTGTAAGCATGTTGTAATATTTATTTTTTACTAGGTACAACTTGTTAGTTAGTTAAGTACCTATTTCTCTGCTGTATTGGCCTATGTTCTAAATTCAATTCCATGTTTATGGTATTCATATAATTTACTTCATTCTCTTTGCCAGTCCGTGGTTTAAGCCACATCTGGAGATTTCCTTCCTTTTGCTTAAACAAATAAAAAAATACTTTGTTCAATGTTATTGCTTCTTTCTTTTCTCGGTTTGAAATGTTTAAAAAGCTTTTCCATCTCAAGTTTGTTATGGGTGTAACAGAGATGGTGATATGAAACACATTGATTTTTAACCAAACCACTTCAAGCAAGACTGATTTGTCGGATAAATTCAAAGGTCGTCTTGTGGTTCTAAGTCTGATGTAACTAAAGTGTTTCTTACTTGGTATTGTATTACTTACGTAGGTGTTTATTGTGAGGCGTTGGCGGCAGTGATTGCCGCAAACTTATCTGTTCAGGTGGTCGAAATTTGAACTACGGCTGTTCTTTGAAAATGCTCTCAAATTCATGTAAAATACTCACCGACAGCGCCACCGTCAACTGATTTTGTGTTGTTGGTTTTATGTATTAATAAGGTAAACATTAGGCAACAGCCGGAGGTCGCGACTCGCGAGTCGTCTCAAAATTCTTCTATAAAGTTTGACACCGCTATAAAATTTGTCATTAGGTTTTTATGTTAGTTGTAAATTGTAAATCATCGTAATGTTTATATTTTTATGGCCTCAAGCGAAGCAAGCAAGTCACTTTACAAATGGCTGGTCTAATTCATATCAAAACTGTATTCTTCCGCCAGTTTCGACAATTTCTTTGTCCGCAAAAAAAAACATAGAAAAACATAAATTTTGATAATTTAACAACAAGTCTGAGAACTTCGTGAAATGAACTTTTGTTGAAGTTAACTGCATTCGTGCTATGTCTGAAGGTTAGGAACCAGTACAGTGCCTACAGTCTTTAAAATAGCTACGAGTTATGCAAGTTAGTACCTACTTGCCTAGGTAATTAGGTAGATATCTTTCTGTGTGGGTGATAGCAAGTTACTGAAAGGCATGATAAGAGGTCGGAGTAACGGGACTTAGACTCCTGCGCACAAAGGAAGCAATCAAACAACCAGTTTCTTGTTTAAATCTCTTGAAATTTACTTTTACAATGTAGACTTTTAGTTAGTATAAGTAACTTGTTTTTAGAATATACAGAGGTAGGAATGCATGTCGGGAACTGTCTTCCTTTCCATTGTTAAATACAATGGAAAGGAAGACAGTTCTTTTTTGTTGAACAGCAGTTGAAGTGCAAAAATCACAATATTTTTGAAGCACAATAACAAATTGTAGAGGAATGCTTTGTAAATAGGCAACCGTAAAGTAGTTAGTATAAAAGAAGTTGGGACTGATTAGCCAATCATCGACTATTTCTGACACAAAAGTCACCTGGAAGCTCTTCTTCAGTCTCCAAAATCAAGGTACAGAACAAAAACGTGTCATAGTAAAGCACATAGGTAGTCAGCTCTAAGCTCTTTTGTATAACCTGCCGAGTACTCAAGGCAAAAGGCATAACCTTCTAAATTGTGACAATATCTTGTAATATAGTTACCTGTGTCAGTCTATGGAGATTGATTTATTTTAACCCATGACGTAAACTGCCCTGACGACGACGTCTTGTACAGTCGGCCCAGCAGTTCAAGGACAATGGACTGAACAGACTCTAATTACAAACTAGTGAGTAGAGAGAAGCGACAGGAAGTGAACCGGCTAATACGGAATAGTGGAAAATTACCTTTAGTGTCGTGGAAAAGACAAGATTGTCACTATCGCTACGTAGAAAACTATAGGAAATGAAAAATTTAACTCTTTGGCATAGTAAGTACATAGAGAAGGTGGACAATGCGTAAACTACTGAAATTTAGTGATAATTTAGCTTAAAAAAGTAAGATAAGTTTACTCAGTCACGCGTCGAAATGTACTTATATACTTATCAAAAAACACTGTGTATACAACTGCGCGCTAGATAGAATCTTTTTCTTGAACATAGTACCTAGGTAAATAATAGATACTTACCTTTTGTATCTAGTAATAAATAACAGCGAACGTTTAGTACCAAGTTAGTACATCATTTATATGATTTTGATCAATGAATAAAACATAATTTGCAAATGAGGACGGCATAAAGCAGTCATGTGTGGCCAACATTGAACCGTCTATTATAAATCAGTCAAGCGGTGAAGGAATATTGCATTTTGAATTCAATACACAGGACAAGATTTAGATTGCTTGCTAGAACTGAATTACAAGTATCTAGCTAGGTTTTGGCGGCTCATTTGCATCAGCTTTGTACAAACTGGCGCCAAGGGTGATAAAGTAAGTAGGTAGATAGAGGTTTGGAGGTTTAGCACAGTGATAATTCTTCGCCATGGATGAAATCAAGCGTGCGTGATGCTGATGACTGATGACGCAATGTAGCTACCTACAATACCTACAGATGCAGTCGACCAATACCTATATTATAGGTACAAGTTCAGAAAATTTCACGACATACTATTTATAC
Source organism: Eupithecia inturbata (assembly GCA_963662085.1). Taxonomy (NCBI): domain Eukaryota; kingdom Metazoa; phylum Arthropoda; class Insecta; order Lepidoptera; family Geometridae; genus Eupithecia; species Eupithecia inturbata. The sequence goes on from OY759177.1 coordinate 5,167,189, forward strand.
AAATTCATTCATTTAAATTTTCTTTATCATCCTGAAAATTCCTAGAAGGTTGGCATAGAGAAGCTAAACTTTTTTTAATCGAGCCATACACTGATGTAGAGCTTGTAGAGTAAGGCTTGATTCTTCAAGAGAACTGATTACTTTTTACTTTTTAACAATGAAATCACTACGAGCTTGTCAGCATTTCCAGTACATACATTAAACACCTATTGTTTTTGGTGAGATAAACCTATACCCCGATACTCTTATCTTTAACTGCCATTGATTTAAAATCTTCGACAGGCGAGACGAGAAGAAGGTTATTTTCCAAGCAATAAAAATAAACAGGCATTTTAACTAATCCATTTGCCTAGGCATTCATTCACACAAAGATCATTCAGGACTCGAGTGTCGAGTGTTTCTAAGCCAGCTCCAGCTTAATTCTATTATCGCCTTGCTATTTACAGTGATGATGGTGGAACGAACACAATGCTTTTGTTCATATTCACGGTTCAAGGGTAAAGCCATTTATGAATGAAGCTTAGCTGTGCTTATACTTGTCTACCTATGTATGTATACATGCTATGTTTTTTTTTATATCGGGAGGGCAATTATGACTGATTTTATAGCAGTCATAAATATAGTAGTGTAGTGTAGTTATAGTTTTATAGTAGTCATAGTCCGGCTACAAAAAGCATTATTAAAGCGTTGCGATGATACTCGCAACAGTAAAATGTTTTTTCGGGACCAAAAATTCATTGCGAACAATGTAGGATATACTGCTAAACCAAATGCTTCACTATGACACTGGTATCGTCGTAGAATCGCCACCATAGACGCATTTTGGTATTCTACCTTAGACGAAAAAACAGACGAGAGAGAGAGACGCACGTCAAAAATGTCGTGCGTGGTTGAAACCTGGACACGTCATGACAAATGAGCATATAGCATCACACACAAATGTGGCGATCAAAGTGGCGATTCTTCGCTGATACCATTGCCATATTGAAGCGACTGGTTCGCAGAATTGGGCCTCAGTAGGGAATTGTAAGCCAATTATTAAATAAACTTCTTTCTCACTGGTCAAACACGACTTTTTTAATGAACTTCACCGATCTGAGTAGTTAGTAAATTTATTTACCCATTGTTATGCAAATGCTTTTTTAGTACTTACCAAACAATTACCTAAAGCCAATCAACTTCGTTTGGCTGGCTGAACCATATTTGGTGTCCGCACAAATTGAATCACTTGAGATGCGGAGGCGGGCACTGAAGAGGTCACGGGTTCAACAACTAATAGGACGAGTTGGGAATTAGAAAGTTATTCATTTATTGGTTCTGTATATTCGCTCCCTCAATACTGTAATGTAAAGCAATTTAAAAGAGGCCTATCTCATACGCAGCACTTCAGCATTGGGCGGTCTCGAGCTGAAAAAATAAAAAGAGTGCAAGGCCCAGCACACAAAACAAGCATTTTATAAACAATAGTTCGATCGGGAAATGTATGGAATTCAGTTGTTCGCTTTTGCCTTTTTAATTTGAAACAAGAACCTTATCGACGTTATCTTATTCTGCTTGCGGTTAATTAAATATTTTGTACCATATGTTCGAATTAATACGACCTGTCTGTGTGTTTGTGAATTCACTTACGATTTAGTAAAGTTTCGACGCTCGACCTCAAAATACCGAAAAACCAAAATTAAAATTAGTTTGTCTTCAGAAGGCCACTAACCGCATTAGATAGAGCAGCGGCTATTATAGTATCACGTCTATAACTCTGTTCGAGAATCCTATTTCTTTTTTTGGTACCTAAACAAAGGGGTATTTTTGTTACTACTAAAGAAATAGCGGTGAAAAATATTTTATGACTCCTGGGAAATATTAGGCCTAGTACTTTCGTGCGCGAGTGTACCCATGCTCAAACACACCCTCTTCACTTTCTTCCAGCGTTATTTTTATGTGACGCGACCGCGACCACGTATTTTACTTATTATTTTACGTATTTTTCGTGTCGTTTCACGTATTTGGCGTATTTTTATGTGGCGTTTATGTGGCGCGGCTTTTTATGTAACGTCGGAGCAAACCGTTGACACTCGCAAAAAAATTATTTTCACATCTTTCATTTTCACATTCGTCTCTCATCTGGTTTCGAACTCGAAACCGAGATTGTTAGTTTCATACATAATTGCCTTTGTTCACAAAAAAAAACTTGGATTCTAGAACCGAGTATACCTCTAGAAGGCTAATATCCAACTTCCAGTCGTTGGGCCACAGAAAATAGTTATGAAACATATTTCATGTAAAAAGAAAACATTTCGATTAAAACCGGTGACGTGAATCTGATTCACCGTGCAGTGAATCACTCCGGAAGTAGCTGACCCCGAAAACATAGAAAGCAAGGTGTAATGTAAAATTGGGGACCGATCTGACTGGATCAACAACGTATTATGCCCTTTAAAAGTACGTATAATAAAGGTGAAAGTCCTGTCACAAGCGCAACCACAAGAGTGAGTAGAGATAAAGTAGAGATAGGTAGAGATTCCTAGTTAATGTTTACTGCTCACGGCTCCGTGCGTAGTTTTTTCGGGATTAAAAAAGCCTTAAGCTATTCCAACATTCGTATTAGGTTATATAATAATAAATAAATAATGCTGGACAATCCACGCAGCGTCATCTAGCCCCAAGCTAAGCAAAGCTTGTGTCATGGGTACTAGATGACTGATATACTTAATACAATACGTAAATAGATAGATATTTATTATTGTACATAGAAAATACCCAGAACACCTAGAACAAATATTTGCAGATCGTACAAACATTTGTCCCAATCGAGCGAGAATCGGGCGAGAATCGAACCCGCAACCTCCTGCGTCGTAAGCAGACCTTCGGCCGCCGCGCCACTTCGGTCGTCAATAATATTAGTCCACAGCTGGCCTATGTCCAGCAGTCCAGCTGTGGATTGATAAAGACTGATGATGATGATTAATGTGATATGTTTCTGAACTCCTAACCAAAAGGTTTAGTAATAGTACTTCTAATAATCTGAGATGATCAGTGCTAAAGGCAAAGTATAAGGGCCTCCACAAATTCCTTCTACGGAACTTACGTTCTTCTAATCTGTGGCGGTACCCTAATAAAGACGTACACAAACATGACGCCATTTTATGAGCACACGTCGTTTCGCGGCCCCAGGTCTGACCTAAATTGGCACTAAACAATTAACGAATTAGGTTTATTTTGCTGTGAAACATCGCTTTATTTATTTACGTGGCTGGCATTGGCACTGAAGGTTATAAAAATAAAGCTAGCCATTTACATCGTCCAATATTATAAGAACTAAATATAGGTAGGTAACTTCACCTAAAAGTTTATCAGAGCCCTAAACTTAGTCCGTCCATAGTATCGATACGGTGTCGTCATCGTTACGGTTCATTTTTGCAGGGGCTGTCCCACATCTCATACAAAAATGGGACGTCTCGATAAACTCAGGCGTCAGGTATTTTGATTGAATGAAGATAAAATGAAGCTGTAGTAATACTTTTTTAGTTGATGTTACTTATTGAAAGTACTGGTAAAACAAAATTATGAAAATGTTTTGGATGAGTTGACCACTAAACATTTTGGATTGACCAACTCATCCAAACTGGATGAAATTAAATGGGTGAGATGACTACTAGAATTACTTGTATAAGTAATTATTAATTAGGTATCTAACCTATAATGTTTTTTTATCCACTAAACTAGAAAAAAGCCTGAAATTCACAAAGAAAATTTGCTATACAATACCCGAACATATTATGTTTACCGGTCACACTATAGAGGTAGTATAATTAAATATACCTATATATATGTAATATTACAAATGCGAAAGTTTGGACGTTTGGATGTATGTTTGTTACCTCTTCACGCCAAAATTACTAAACGGATCGAATTCGTGAAATTTTGTATAGACGTAGTTCGAGGCCTGGAATAAAACATAGGCTACTTTTTATCCCTTATAACAGTTCCCATGGGATATAAATAATACGTTTCCCCAGAAACAACGCGTGCGAAGCCGCAGGCAGAAGCTAGTAGACCATTAAATGTCGCCAATATTAGCCGAAATAGGTCAATGCTTCGTGTAAACAAATGTACAGTCGCTTTCAGAAAAGTGTAGCCTCAAAATATTATTATTTAGCTTCCTAGTTGGACCAATTAATGTTAGAATAAATGTCTGGTGTGTAACCTCTGTGAAACGGAAGTTTTATAAGTTTTATCTACTTATCACAATCATCATGCATTAATCTTATTTCGATAACTGGTAATTATAAAGACTGCCAAAAATAGCAAATCCATAGAGGAAAAACACGCAGCCAATACTTTAGTTTAAGGAGTAGTTTTATGTAGACCAAACAGAAGTGTGTGAGTGAGGTTTTTTATTCCATAATTAATAAATACATAATGCTGAACAATCCACTTAGTTTCATCTAGCCCCAAGCAGCAGAGCTTTTGTTATGGGTACTAGATGACTGATAAACATAATATGATACATGACATAGATAGATATATTTTATTTATTATACATAGAAGTTACCCAGAACACCCGGAACAAATATTTGTAGATCGTACAAACATTTGTCCCAAGGCGGGAATCGAACCCGAAACTTCCTGCGTCGCAGGCGGACCTTCGCCCGCCGTCGCGCCGCATCGCTTGTCAATTGGTGGTATAATTATGATTTATTAACAAAGAAAATTGCAATCAAATTCAAAATTCAAATTGCATTATTTCCTTTAGACCTTACAGGACTCTTGGACACGTCACAAAAATAACATAATAAAACAATTTCGACTAGTATTTACACTTATATGTATTTTCTAAAAATTTTGAGCTGTCATCTGAAGGCAGAGTGCCCAGAATGCTGGCAGTATTGCCACGTTGAATGGCAATTTTCTATTTCTATTTCAATGCTAATTTCTTTGACCGAAATACAAGCTAGCGTTCTGATAACCTGTGAACCACCGGACTGTGTTTGATTTTAATAATGAATACGAGAGAGAAAGTAAAATAAAAATACATTTATAAGAAGGGGTGGATTAGGGGTTTTATTTCCCGAACTGTACCATTAGCGAAGCTACCTTTGTAGAGGGTATGTTAGGTTTGCCGTACAAAATCAGTTCAGGGCGCACAGTTTATGGTGTCATGGCATTTATGGACAATGGAAACACAATGTGCCTTTATTAAGCGCATATTTAATAAGGAAATTATGTAAACATGACTATGAGTTACGGTTTAACGATATTATATTATAGCGAAATTAAATATCTTTATAGAATAATCAGAATTCATAAATAAGTAGACAAAAGGACAGCAACCCTGAAATTTTTGTGTCATGTGTGGCCAGAACTATTGCCTATGTATGACACAGGGTGCGTTGTTGTTTAATGTTAGTACTTTTTTTGGTTAATTATACAAAATCCAAATGAAACATATCTCATATAACTTATAACCTTATAACATTTTATCTAGTTTATCGTACAATAATATTAAATAGGCGAAAGTTTAGATGGATTTTTGTTAGTTCCTCTACTTACCGCTATGACAAACCTACTGAGCAGATCATGCCAAAAAAATCCTAGATGTTATTTTGGTCCTAGAAGTTAGGTTGAAACTGCGGGTAAAATCTAGTCTACATAATAGGACCTATAATTACTTGCTTACGTGTAGGTGCCTTCTTAGAGTTGTGTGTGGTTATAAACTCTGCAAGCTAAGCCAGAGTACACAGAACAGGAAATTATATGTATATGCATTTAATGCACACAATAATAATATGCAACTAGAAGACCCTCTGCGAATCGTTGCATATGTTATTTTACTTATTTATCCGTCTCGTAACATACCTACGCTAAAATATTATGCTTTAATTTGATAAAGTAAAGTGATAAAGCCTCATTTGTTTATTAAAAATACAAATATTAATGGTTGAAGAATTGTTTATTCTGCCTGAACTTAAATGCATAATAAAAACATCCGAGGCAAAACAAGAACTCAAAATGGGGCGAAAATGGAATAAAATTATTAAAATATCCATAACAATTATTAATTTCGAGGCATACAAGGAATATAATGTAGGGCGAACGTGGAATTTTGCATATGGGGTAAAACTATGCGAGGCGAACGTGGAACAAATCATTACGAGATATTTAAGTGATTAAATTAATTGATTAATTGTTAAATAAAAATCCATTACGTTTTGCAAGAGTATGTAAGGAAATATCGGTATCCTGATTGATAGGTAGCTGGGTGCAAAGCTTCAAGGAGTAGCTAGGATAGACCATTTAGAACTATTAGAGCCAAGGTTTTAAATAAAAAACAGTTAACTTATTGTTTAAAGTGTTTAAACTGTACATTATTTGAACTTTGGGTTTTTTCCCCAAAACCCAGAAAAAACTGTAAAAAAACTTTAGTGAGTCTTCGTCTAAGACAAACATGGCTCTAATGGTAGTAAATGGTCTATTCTAGCTTCTACTTGAAGCATTGCACCCAGCTACCACGTAACCACGTACATTTTGATGAATTACGAATATGTCTTCTTCAAATGTTCTTTGATTTTCGAAACTCAGATTGAGCTTTTGGCTAAAATTTAAAAAACAGAGTCTGAGTTTTCTTTTGTTTTCAGGGTCAAAGTAGGAACATTGGAAAGTGTGGAAACATTAAATCTAGGCTTTACGTACAGTCAGGGTGAGAAAAGTTAATCTAAGCATTCAGCCTATGTAGTAGTATTTTAGTCAACAATATGTAGCAAGTTAGACTGTCAAAGCCGCGAAAGCGTAGAAAAAAAATTGCGCCCACCAGCACACCAATGTGGACTATTTCAGTTGTTATCCAGTGCGACCTATCTAGACATATAAATAATCAAAGATTGAACTTTTGCAAGTTCTATAGAGGTATTATTGGACAGGCTGTACTCTTAGATATTTCTGGTACTGACTGTACTGTAAAATTATCCAGTGGCTTTTGTTACCCATAGCCGCACAACATGTTTTAAATATTTGCCGGCTTGCTCTTGCAATGTGCATTCAGCTGAAAATAATAATGCGATAAGCCGAGCGAGCTAAATAAAGAGCTAGTGTAGTAACCACAACAAATAGCTATTATATCTATTTTCGGCTCTTTAGTCGACTGGCCCCGGAAAAAACTGGCCCTACGGGGCCAGTTGACCTAATGCATTTAATTTATTACTTTTCTTTAGTCGACTGGGCCCATTACTGATATCTTAGGTAGGTACCTATATTTCGAGGTTATAACATCGATTCTGGGAAATTAATTAGGTTTTAAATTTAAATATGTAGTCCAATCTTTATAACTGACTTTTTTTTAGTTAATTATACCGATTTTATGGATTTAAATTATTGCATCTGGTTAGCAGTTTTTTAATTGCGCGTCTTTTACATAGGAAAATCATAATTGCCTTTTTAATAGGAAATATTTTTTGTAGTGTATATTTCACATTCAACACCATTTTATTTACTGGATACTAAATTTCCAATGGAATAAGTTGGTACCGAAGCACTTAATTTTAAAATAATTTTTAATACAGGTAGGTAACGTTTTTAAAAACTATTGGGGCGCGTTGAAGTCTTTTGTATCAAAAACACAACATTGATTATTTGGTCTCCAATTGATTTATTATTTATTTGCTCCAAAACAAAGTATAAGTAATCAAATATTTCTACAAAAAAAAATCGACTTCCACGGGACTTGAACCCGCATCCAAAGTCAAAGTCAAAGTCAAAAACTCTTTATTTCCATAAATACAATAAATGTATACTTAGAAAAGGTCAAATTCTTAATAATTAAACACTGACACGGAAATAAAGTGATATTTTTGATTTCAGTCGCTTCGGTACGTAGACTAAAGTAAAGAAGCGACGAAGAAACCTTTAGCCTGTTAGTTGTTATTTTTCGAGTTGGAGCAAATTCCGTCCCACGCTTTTTTATCCTCTAGATAATCTGATATTTTATAGTAGGCCTTTTTACACAGGAAGGTTTTGACAATTTGTTTGAATTTATTTACTGATAATTTTTGCAACTCACTAGGAGTTTTGTTGTAGAAGTGTATACATTGCCCTTTAAAAGATACTTTAATTTTGTGTAGTCTAGTTGTGGGCACAGCGAGTTTATGTTTATTCCTTGTATTCAAATTATGTACATCGCTATTTTTAGGGAACCGATTGATATTTCTATGAGTGTACAATAGGTTTTCATAAATATATTGACATGGTACTGTCATTATGTTTATTTCTTTGAATTTATCACGCAGGGATTCTCTGGGACCCATACTATAGATAGCACGAACAGCCCTCTTCTGCAACACAAATACGGTGTTAATATCTGCAGCGTTCCCCCACAGTAGAATACCATAAGACATAATACTATGGAAGTAGCTGAAATAAACAAGTCTAGATGTATCCACGTCTGTAAGATGACGGATTTTTTTGACAGCATATGCTGCAGAACTAAGTCTTCTCGATAGCTTATCTATGTGTGCGCCCCATTGAAGTTTATTATCTAAGGTGATTCCTAAGAAAACGGTACTTTCTACAATTTTTAACGTTTCTCCTTTTACATTTACATCAGCCTGAACTTGTTTAACATTAAGTAGAATAAATCTAATACATTTCGTTTTGGTTTCGTTAAGCAAAAGATTATTGACATTAAACCAATGGACTACTTTTGAGATTGCATTATTCACATCATCGAAATTCGTGTCTTGTCGTTTCATTTTAAAAATTAATGAAGTGTCATCAGCAAACAATACAATCTCGTGATTATTCTTAACAAGATGAGGCAGGTCGTTAATATAAATTAAAAATAGGAAAGGGCCGAGGATAGATCCCTGCGGTACACCCATTGTAACTACATACCCCGAAGACCGTTTCCCATTAATGTCAACTCTTTGTATCCTATTACTCAAATAAGATGTAAGAAGACCCAAAGAGCTGTTCCTTATTCCATAGTGATTTAGTTTCCTGATTAATGTTTCATGGTGTACGCAATCGAATGCTTTTGACAAGTCGCAAAAAATGCCTAATGCATCTTGCGACTTCTCCCAAGCATCAAAAATATGCGTTACTAACTCTACACCGGCGTCAGTAGTTGACCTGCCGCGAGTAAACCCGAATTGCTTACTATGTAGCAGGTCATTTCCATTGAAATGCCTAAGCAATTGATGTAAAATAAGTTTTTCAAAAACTTTGCTGAATGTAGGCAGTACTGATATTGGTCTAAAGTTAGTGGGGTCAGACCTACTACCCGATTTAAACAGTGGGATTATTTTACTACATTTCATTAGATCAGGAAATACGCCACAATCAATAGACTCATTAAATATAAAAGCTAGATCTAGTGCAATGATATCAATCAATGGTTTAATAATTCTAACGGATATTCCCCAGAGATCTGCAGTTTTCTTTATATTTAATAGTTTAAAGGTTTTTTTAATATCTCTTTCATCAACATGATTAAAATTAAATGTATTTTTGCATTTAGGTACATTTCCTTTAAGTAATGACTCGGCGATTACTTGAGAAGAGTTTAGACACTTTGTAGTAGAGATTGGAATGTCAGTAAAAAAGTTTTCAAATGCTTGGGCTACTTTAACATCATTTTTGATTGAGCAATCATTAAATTGTAATCATTAATGTAGGTGCTGACTTTTCCAGTCTCACTATTTATTATTTTCCAAGTTGACTTTATTACATTTTCACTATTTCTTATTTTTGAGCTAATATAATTTGATTTTGCTAAATGACAAACTTTTCTAAACATTTTTGAGTAATTTTTTACTTTTACTTTGAACTCCTGGCTAAAATTGTATTGTTTTTCACTATACAGTTCATACAACTTTTGTCTACTCTTATGTATACCCACTGTTGCCCACTCACTAAAGTTAAGTTTTTCTGAGACCATGATCGCTATCCGCTAACCAATTTCGCCACGAGGTCAAGTGACATAGGATTCGAAAAACTTTGGGACTTCAGACTAACATAACGGGGCGCTAGAGTCCTAAATTGCGAAATTGGTTAGCGCATTCCCGTACTGAGGGAAGGATGCGGGTTCAAGACCGTTTTTTTTTTTGTAGAATTATTTGATTACTTATACTTTGTTTTGGGTCAACAAATAATAAATCAATTGGAGACCAAATAATCAATGTTGTATTTTTGATACCAAAGACTTCAACGCGATGGAAGGTTGCGGGTTCAAATGCCGTCGACGTAAAAATTGTTTTGAGATATTATTTGATTTCCTTGAAATTACCTACCCCGAGTGTGAGGGCTTACGCACTATAATAACAAAAAGCTTAAAGTATAAGTACATAAAATTAGATGATTAATTGAGGTAGTATCTACCTACTACCTCAATTAATCATCTAATTTTATACCTACCTACCTTTTTTGGTACCTACGTACCTACTCATATAATCAGTGTGATACCAAGTTTAGTACCAAATTTGTCCTTGGCAGCTAAGTACGTAGTATTTTATTTTGTGATGCAGAGTTTTCATCTTTATTCCTTCAGAGGTTTGTGCCAAAGTAGCTTGGTAGAACCAGTTTATCTGGTACACAGATGTCCCGCGCACGTAACACCTGGCATTGGGTTTTTTTTCTTGTTTTATCCGTAGACAGACACCTTGCAAGCGTTCTGATTGTTACATGGACTTGAAATGAGGTCAGAAACTCGTGAGGCTGTTTGAAGATGTTTTGCGTAGGTATTGTTGAGGTAGAGTTTGTATACAAGATATCATAAATGGTACCTAGGTAATTATCAAATTTTCCTCTTAGTACGAAAAAGTATATTAAAAAAAAACGTACAGGTATTTTATTTACCTATTATTAAGTGTTTTATAAAAGTCTTTCACAGCCTACCAACTTAATTTTTATATCCATGAAATACACAATAGATTTTGAAACGCTTTTTCGGGTTCCGTAGGTACCCGAAGGGTGAAAACGGACCCGTCTCCGTCCGTCTGTCACAGGGCTCTATCTAGTGAACCGTAAGAGGTAGAAATTTTCAGAGAATGTATATTTCTCTTGCCGCTATAATAACAAATAATAAAAAATGGGGGCTGCCATACAACAAACGTGTTTTTTTGGCTATTTTTGCTCTCAATTTGTCAAGGCTTTAACTTTTGAACTACATTAGGTAGGCACATCAAACTTACTATAAATAGTTACACTTCAATTGTAATAACAACAAATACTAAAAATAAAAAAAATAAAAAAGTTCAAAATATAAAGGGGTCTCCGAACAATTAAAAATATGATGTTCTTTGAAAAAGTTGCCTGATTTCTAAGTTACGGAACAAATCTTGTGCGAGTCGACTAGCACTTGGCGGTTTATTTGTATTCAACTAACGCGCAACGATTCTCAGAAAATCTAATTCAAACGAGTTTGAATTTTGAATGCCAGAACCTTGTGCATGAAGTGCATGTTCACGGTTAGACTGTCCCAGCCTTAGTTTCTGATATCTGTGCTCCTAGCCAATGTAAGCTAATATCACTTCAAACAAACCGACCAACATTTACTCAAGAACGCGGAGGGCAGACATTTTGTGAAAAGGATAGGCATAGGATTTAGCGTTCATAGAAACGGGACAGAGCATAAGTTTTAGAAGACGCACGTAAACGCCAAAATCGAGTTTTTGTTTATTTACAAAAAAACTACATAACTTATGAAGAAATTAGCTAGTAATAACAATAACCTACGAATCAAAACAGTAATTTCAATAGACTGCAGGGTTCCTGAGATCTCGAACAAAATAATGTGCAAAAAACATTGCACTCTCATGATATATTTTTTTCGTAATTTTGTTTCTTGTTTGTCTTACTCAAGGAACCAAAGAATAATTTTTAAATTGAACAATATGTAATTTGAGTTTTTTACCACGTGGATCCCGTGAGTCTGAGATCTAGGCCTAGTTTGACAACCAAACCCGCCCTTAATTATTATGAGAAAATTTGCTCTTTAACTACCTCAGCTCTTCCGTATAATCATTGCTCGAAGCCTCTCTACTACGGAAAAATACTTCGCTGCTCTGGACTTAAGCATTTTCAATTTCGAATAAATTGATAACTTGTCTTGTTTACTCTCTATTTAGCTAGGCAAGAAATTCCCTCTTTTTCACATAATGTACAACAAAAATGTACTTACTTTTAGGTTTTAGCTACTTAGCTAAAACCTAAAAGTAAGTACATTTTTGTTTCTATGCATTTATTTTTTCCTGAAAATGAAGTGTCTGGTAGATTTGTTACTTTTGATCTAAGAAGTTGAAGTAATTTCACAGTTCACATTTTTCCAATTCGCTAATTGTTCGCATGAATTATTGTTATCGCCGCACGCAGGTGGCCGTAATACGATATTGTCAAAAAACAACATCGATATTCGTAAAGTTTTTGTCATTCTTAGAACTTTATTTTTGTTTTGTGAACAGGTGTCTGCTCATTTATAATTTACGCATTAACAACTACCTACCCAGATCTTTTTATGAGTCAGTCATGAGCAAAAGTTACCATGTAAAAATAAATTCAAGCAGACAAAATAAACCAATCGATAAACACTCGTAACTACGCAAGTGGGAAAATCCTAATATAAATTGAGTTTCATTTCTTTTTCTTCTTTTAAATTAATTTAATCAACCTTTTAATATGCCAATGGGTTTACCACGCTACCGTTGACAAGCAACATGCAGTTGCCAATAGCATTTTTCTCTATACTGAGGTTGCCAATATCCTTATTGCTAAATATCTGAAAATATTTACGAGCGTAGATGCCATAAGAGTGTGTTTCCCCTACTGGCTCAACGACTGTGCATTCCGCGTTTTCTATTAGCTATTTACCCTAGGTCCGTGGGGTACCGAGGCTCTCCGGGTTTTTAAAAGTTATCTGAGCGTCTGGTCGAAGCGACGCTTGACCCGAGTCTGGGTATCAGGCGCAGCGCATCGGTATTGCCTTATTTGCCATAGGTATACCGGGGCAATGCAGCCAGCGCGTCTTGGGGACGCTTCCGACTGGTATTGATATGGATTAGTTGAGCTACCTGTAGATTGTTTGCAACAGTCTGCAGTTAGCTTAATTGTTTCAATTGTAAATACTAGTCCTAATTTTTTTTTATTATTTGATTTTAATTTTCTTTGTTAATAAAAAATATCCAAATTAAAAAAATATACATAGCTATTTTGCTTTTCAAACGTAACCTATTCCATTCCAAGCCTATGAGGGTTCAACCCTAGGTCATTCCATCTAGGCGACAGTGCCTTACGAATAGGCATTTAAACTTTCTACACAGCTCACAGGTCGTATATGAGGCACCGTTGTTTTAGGGAGCCCATTGCTATTCAGTTGATGGGCTGGTTGCATTTTACGACACCTGGCTAATGCGATCCTAGTTCATAAAATGATGCGTGCATTGTTGACTGGTTCGTCAGCTAATGGCTAAAGCCCCTTCGTATTGTAGGTTGTGCTGATGAATACGTTTGGTTAGGTATGTAGGTACGTACCTACTAAGATTTTGTTTGTAGGTATTTATTGCTACTTAGCTCAGTGTATTAGAATTCTATTTACTCACTTAAGGAAGTATTTGCCTAAGCTGCGGGTGCTTATAATTCTTTGTTGTATACCCATAATAGATAAAAACACGGTAATAAATATATTTTTTAATAGGACGCGTCTAATTCTGTAGCATAAGCAAAGCAAATCAACTTACAAACTTTAACTCGTTATAATATTAGTCTCTAGCCGTATACTTAAATTATTCATTAAAGTTCTACAAACCATAGATATTTAGTTTCATAATCTAGCTTACAACATGGAGCTCGGAGAACCAGTCTTGGTAGGTACTTCGTGTAGGGACTAGCAAGTTGTCTTACGACGCGACGACGCACGACGCCAAGCTTAGTTGCCTTTCCTTAGATAAACGCGAATAGCTCGGTATCCTACCCACTAATAATACGTTTGATTTTCCGTTGCTCGAAATTCATAATCTGTATTCAAAAAGCAGCGTAATTTTATAGGTGTCGATCTACGGTACCTACGATTACCTTCTTGCCTTTATAGGTACTTATTTGTCTTGTCTCTATCAAAGATTGGTATCTATTGATTATTCTATACGTTTATCGAAAAGATCAGTCTATAGCAAAATGTAACGTGAAATCTGGTTCGCTCATCATGAGACACTGAACTGTTGGTAATTGAGGATTAGGCAAATTGAGTATGCGATAGTCTATCTAACAGGATAAGACTTTTTTTGTATCCTGTTGCTAATTTTATTTCATTTTTGTTTCAGATTAAAATAAGGTTACGGAGTGGCTGAACGAGGACATAAGTAAGTATAAGTTTTAATACTCAGGTACTTAAACTGTTGTAAGAAAGAAAGAAAGAAAATAAATCACATCACAACAATCACAGATAAGTTCATCTAAAAACTTAGTATGGCTACACAACTTCCAACCAAAGACATTGTCCTGCAACGGTTTCCATCAGAGACAAATTCTCCATACCAACTTTCCACGCGACGCGTCGGCGTCGTTGTGTTCCTACATTTCTTTCGTCCATCCGTTTCGTTCATCCAACAAAAACTAGGCTCGTAGTTAACCCGCTTACATTCATAATGTATTTCTATGCTGTTTGATTTCCATTAATTTCTCTAAGGCATAGCATAGCTGCTGTACTATGTTTATTTAATTTCTTTTCGATAAACATTTGCCCAAGTTTCGGCAAATACTAACTGTCCCTTTAGGTCTAGGTTTAAATGTGCTATAGTTTTGTAATGTAGAGACGTAATAAAATAACTAAGTATTACCAGAGAATAGTACTACTTTACTAGTCTCTGTTATTACAAACAACAGGAAAATTAAATTGTGAGACAACATCAACAAAATAGACAATTGGAGGTGAACCACAATGAAATCAGTCTCCTTTAAAGTAAAACAATACAACAACCGCATAAACATTTTACTACCTAGCAATCTTCATACCATACGAATGTTACTGTAGTTAGAGTTAATATATTTTCTTGTTAACCGACTTCAAAAAGGAGGAGGTTCTCAGTTCGTCTGTATGTTTTTTATTTTTATGTATGTATGTTACTTGATATCTCCGCCTATGGGTAACCGATTTTACTGATTCTTTCACTACCTATTGTATAGAGAATGATCCCGAGGTGGTCCCATAACAGTTTTTTATTCCCGTGGGATTAGTATTTATCCCGTTAAACTTAAAAAGCAACATAATATTTTTGGAGAATCCGCCACGACCGCATTCGCGGCTTTACATCGGTCCTAAATATCGTGAAAACATATGTATGACAAGAACTAGCCGTTCCTTTAAAGGTTGTTGTTGGTAAGAAATCAAATAATATCCCGAAAATCTTTCGACTTCGACGGGACTTGGCATGTTTCCCTCAGTACGGGAACGTGCTAACCAAAAATTTACAAGAAATCAAATAATATCCCAAAAATTTGTCGACTTCGGACGGGACTTGAACCCAAAGGAAGTTGGAAGACCCAATTTTTTTTGTCTCCTACATCTCTTGACCTCGTAGTGTAGTTGGTTAGCACGTTCCCGTATTGAGGGAAAGACGGGGGTTCAAGTCCCGTCGAAGTCGATTTTTTTTTTGGGATATTATTTGCTTTCTTATAAATTAACCCGGCGGCGGTGTAAAAACCTTAGAAGTTGTTGTTGGTATTAGTTAGTCCTCATTCCCGCATTATAATTAGGTCAAACCGCTGAATTCCAAACAATGCGCTCACGTTCCTGCTGTAATTAACTTTTTGTAAATGTACAGGGTGACTCATCGATCGTGAATCGTTACAAAAAACATGAGCAATCTGGCTAGATGATCCCACAAGTAAAATACCGATTCTATGTTATGTTTATATCCTATTAATATTTTAGGTAAATAAGTATCAGTTAATAGAGTAAAAGAAATAATTGAAATGCCTCTAGGTCATGTTGGAAGTATTTTTATTTCTATTTGAGTATAAAATAGTTCCGTTAATTAATAACATAGAGTTCCTTACGGATGTAAGCGGGAACCTTATTTGTTTCTTTAACTGAACCTTATTTGTGTTAAAAGAACACAGTTTACCACCAATTCGTCAAATTACGATAGTTTTTATAGTAAAATAGAGTTTCTTCTTATTATATTCTCATCTTATATTTGTTTTAAAGGGAAGACCTAATTTCCTTATTTTATTACCTACCTCTTGGTACTTCTTGGGCTCTAAGCACCGATTTGGTATTATAGAGATTTATTGACTTGATAATATTGATCCAGTAGGATAAGATTCAGTTGCATCGCGGAAACAAAAATCTTTGTGGAACAACTGAAGTCAGAGATAGAAAGGATTAGTTTTCTTGTTATCCTTCTTAGAATTTAATCAAGTCTGCGAAAGGTCAATGTAAAACAGAAATCTAGTTTTGGATTATTCATGTAGCCTGAACTTTTCCCCTTCTGATTTAAATTCACAAGCAAATTTGGGCAGATATTATGACTGATTCAATCATATGACTGTTGCAGAGCTTTTGTACTTCCGAATACCAATCAATGTTGCCCAGTTTTTCGAATCACCCTGTATCTACACAGGGAATTATCGGTGCATATGCATAATTTCACGCACGTTGTCGTCAACATTCAACAGGCCACCAGGGCCGATTGTATGCTAAATAACTTATTTACAATGACGACTTTTTAGAGTTCCAGCCTACATTAACTGTTATTATAACGACATTATCTCTCAAAAGGGTAAAGTTATTTTTGAATTATTGGGGTCCGTCCGTATAAAGACTCCGGGTTCACAAAGTAGGTACCTAATTTGGTCTAGATAAGAGCGTTCCTCTGTTCATCTCACAATATTCTAGAACCATTTTCATTGTTTTTCGCTCTGATAATGTCAATGTTTGTGATATGTGGAACGCACACCGGTTATCTTATCTCTGGTTTCCACTATGGCGACTGATAGTCATTGTATACAACCTTATCATTTATCAAGCGAATGCTTCAAATTTTTTTGGTTCATGGTAGAACAAAGATTTCTTAACTCTAGCTTTGATATTTATCACTCCAATCCAGGTTGATTCAGATTCCAATTGTAATAAATTGAGCAACTTTGCGTGTAGGAAAATTATCGAATTAAGATAAAGGAAATCCCTGAGGTCCTACGGTCGTCGCGCGTCGGCGACATAACACAAAAAAAAATACAACAAACCAAACAAGTTAAATAACAGGTTTTAAAATTAAAACATATTAGCTCAGTCTGATAAACAGTATTATCCGATCTTGTATTTATTAAATACAAGATCGGATACGTTGCGTTCGAACCCGCATTCGAGTTCGCATGAGTCACATCAGCACTCGTTTGCGCCAACTGCGGTGTGGTTTGAGTTTTACCACAGTTCTACCTTCTAGGTTTATTTTATTAGGCTCGGGCGCCCTTCATTCGATGAGAGACATTCGAACGATACAGTGTGCCGTGTATTTTCGCGGCGTGAAAGTGCCTTAACTTTCTATAATATTCCAGTGGACCTATAGACTAGTGGTTGGACCAGATCGGATTGAAGTGGTTCGTGTTGGATTATTCTAAACTAAGTGGGAATTCAATGTGAGTAAGAAACTATAATCAGTATCCAGATTATAGTTTATAAGTATGCGATTAGTGGGTTCTTGTTAACAAGTTTACGAAGAATAACTATTATTTTACGACTTGTACGATGTGAAATCATAATCAGTTTTAACTAAACTACTAAACGTTAACTGTTCAGTATTTTTATTTTATAGCTTAGCATAATGCCTTCGTTTTACTTCGAGTCACATTTTTGAAACTGCTCTCAGAAGTAGAAAATCGCTATTTAAAGGCCGTCTGGTCCGCTCAAATAATTAACTTACGCAAGAAGATTTTGATTATCTTAGGATTCAATCGTTGACGCAACCTACACCGATAGGTATCCAGGATTTAACTAGATCTTATCCAAATATGTGTAGGCAGGTAATAGGTGTGTAGGTAGGTAGACCTAGAAAAATCATAGATGCTCGTACGCCAGTTGATGGGGTACTTGCATAACCATACAAGGTTTAACGTTGCAAAGTGGGAAATACCGAAATGCTCATTTTATGAATCATTTATGTGTCTAATGGCGTGATAAGAATACAGATTGCATAAAAATACATCACAGATTATATCTTTTTTCCTTGTGTTCCAATACTTTAGAATTTTAGGATATGGGTTCTTCGAGAAGATAATAGGAAACGAACAGGCCTAGCCTAGTGCGGGGGTTAATCATTATATCCATCTAAACTAGTCACCGCACAACTCTAAAACCTATATGTAATCCATTGTTAATAAGGTGTTTTTTTTTGGGGTCCGTACCCGAAGGGTGAAAACTGAACCCTATTACTAGCTACGGACTGTCGGACAGCCTCCGCTGTCCGACAGTCCGTCTGTCACAGGGCTCTATCTCATGAACCGTAAGAGGTAGACAATTGAAGTTTTCAGAATGTGTATTTCTCCTGCCGTTATAACAGCAAATAATAAAAATAAAATAAACATCCAAATTAAAGGGGACTTCCATACAATAAACGTGTTTTTTTTTTGCTATTTTTGCAAACATTTTTAAGAGTAAAACACTGGGTAGGCGCATGAAAATTTCTATGAATAATTAACACTTCAATTGTAATAAAATAACAACAAATACTAAAAATATAATAAAAGGAAGGGAAGGTCAAATTTAAAGAGGACTCCGAACAAGTGAAAATGTAATGTTCTTTGAAAAAGTTGCCTGATATTTACGGTACGGAACCCTTCGTGTGCGAGTCGACTCGCACTTGGCAATTTATTTTCTAAGCTTTTGGAAATCAACTTTTTTGTTTTGTTTGTTTTGTAAAAGACACAGCTGCTAATTACCCGATGATCTTTCAAAGTACACTGAGCAACTTGTACACATACCTAGTGCTAGATTAATGTAGGTACCTAATCAGTGGATTAAATACTGGATAAAGTTAATTATGAATAGATAAAATATACTAATACCTACTAGGTAGTAGGTTTTAGGTACTTACTCGTACTATTATAGGTACTGCTAAAGTCCGGATTATCCGGAAGATCGAGCTTATAATAATAAAAATTTGTCTTGACACGATTAACTCTAAAGAACCCACTTACCTATCTAGGTTTAGATTAGAGACACTAGTAAATGACACCCCTCACAGGGCCTGAGATGTGACTTTAAATGTCCAAGCTCTTTCCGGTGTTCTAAAACAATATGAGAATTATCAGATAAAGAAATACTAACAATCTTACATTACTACTTACCTATCAAACAGCTGCCAATAGGCAAAACAGGAAGTAGGCGGGCATTGTGTTAGTGCCGGCAACCATCGATTTTCTTCAAGTTCAATGTGACTTTTAATGGCCAACCTTGAAGAAATACCTGCTGAAATGTCCGTTATAATTTCATGTGCCGACATTTTTCGCGATCACAGTAAGTACTTACTGCGTGAAATTCGTTTGTTGTTCGTTTCTAGTTGGCGCAAGATTACATTTTTTTGTGTTTTTGATATTTTCTGCATTCTACAAGAAATAAAGCTAACGGAAAAAATATTTTCCGCAAATCGTAAACCTGTATATGTTGATTTTTAGCCCAAAATCTCTTATCATTTTACGATTTGCGGCAAATTACGTTTCCGCAAGTTTTATTCTTTGCAAAAAGCAGAAAAAAATTTAACCACAAAATAATTTGAATCTCGCGCAAACACGAAACGATCAACCTTAGAGAGGATTTTACTCATAGTATTTGCAGTTAGTTGATGTTAATTTGTATAATTATATAAGTTTGGGCCTTTGCTTGTGAATACGAATCGGCAGTGTACTGCCGATTCGAAGGAATCAGAGAAACCACCACGAAACCACGAAACCAGTTCCGAAACTCTGATTCCTTAGGTACACCTAAGGAATCAGAGTTTCGGAACTGGTTTCGTACGTACGGGTAATCGAATATACTGTCTACTAATCTAACTTTTAATCAGATTTAAAAATAGTTTTATAAGAAATAATAATCTAGTAGAAGCCACATTATCCCCGAGTGCCACATACTCGGTTCTAAAATCCTATATATTTTTTGTAGACGACGGAATTATAAAATCAAAGAAGTATTGGCGGAAAATATTTTATAACATCATAAGAGCAAATTGCAGATGTTCGTTTAAAAAAAATGGTTATGAAAGCTTTCATTCATCGTTTTTAACTGACTTCGAGAGTCTGTCTTTTAAAAGGAGGCTAGTTTATTCAGATACCGCGTGATCGAAGCCACGAGAAGCTACTTTGGACATAAATACCAACAGAGGATTTAACTTCCTGATACCTAAACCATTCCATTTCCAGTTAGGTATGCTGTTTTAATTTAATAAACCTTTGTTAGATTCACGATATACTTATAAAGGTTTAACTATCTTTTGTTTGACATTGATGTGTCAATCTGTCCTTCTAATCGATTATTTATTATTTAAATTCTAACTAGGTACCTTAATGCTGAGCGTCATTAAGAATTTTAGTAATTAAGTACACAATCCATTTTTGATTCATCCCAGTCGACCTGTAAGGGCCAAGCGACATCGATCGTAGCTTCAACATTTCAATTTTAAGGTTCGAAAGCATCCTCAAAATGTATGGTCGTCCACTGCTGGACATGCAGATGTCTAATATTAATGTGTTAGGGGCGAACCTAACGTTTGGTTGTCAAACTAGGCCTAGATCTCGGTACTCACGGGATCCCCGTGGTAAAAAACTAGAATTACATAAAATTTAACATGTCACATAGCATGGAGAAAAATTACGATAAAAAAACATGAAAGTGCACTGTTTAGCACATAATTTGGTCGAGATCTCAGGAACCCTGAAGTCTATTGAAATTACTTATGTTTTGATTCGTAGGCTATTCCTAATTATTTTGTTCCTTGAACCATTTTTTTCATAACTTGTGTAGTTTTCTTGTAAATAAGCATATACTAGATTTTTACGCCTACGCCGTTCCAAAAACGTATTCTCTGTCCCGCTCCTATTAAAGCGAAACCCTATGCCTTGCCTTTTCACAAAATGGCGCGCATGATGCCCTCATAAGCCGTTCATTATGATGAAGTTATTGTTTTCGTCCATAGCGAATGTAATGTTTTCCTAAATCAAATTGAACAAAGACATAAGATATTGTATCTGTGTTGTGACGTCTGACAGATGGGCAGCGTGCAGATAAGATTTCACGAGAACAAAGCCGACATCTGGTTACTAACTGTACATAACTACGTAATCTGCATGTGCCTCGAATAACATTCATAATTTGTGTCCATACATTAATTCTACTTAGATATATTTAGTAGGGAAAGTTTGTAAACCTGTGTGTTCGTCACACTAGTAATTAATTGAAAAGTATAAAAAACCCTGTCGCTTTTTAACTAAGCCTACAAAATTCAGCTAAGAACTATGTAGGAGTTCAGACGAGTATTTTAATACCTCATTTATCAAAAACGCTTCAGCCGGGATCCTTCGAAGTGGCTTCGATAATCGTATCGAACATACAAACATAGAAACACTCGAAAAACAACCCACCTCGACTTGTAAAAGCTACTGAACGGATCGGGCTTAAGTTTTGCGCGCATACAGTTCTGGACCATGGATATCACAATAAAGGATAGGTAGATTGGGTAGGTCTTGGAAGCTAGCATTATCTTAATATTTATAAGAACAAGCGATTTTCTGGTAACAACGCCCAGCCCATACCGCTGAAGCAGGAAAGCTGAAATTTTAAAAGCAGTTACGAAGGGATTTTTGAAATTCGGGGTGAAACGGGGGGTTGGAGTTTTTTTGGTGTTTTTTGTAACTCTAACAAGTGGCCCAATTAGCTTGAAAGTTGCAGAGAATAAATACAAAATACAAAAAACTGTGGATACACAACTATTGAACACGTGTTTTAGGATTATATAAATTTTCCTGAAAATGGGGTAAATCGGGTTATTAATGTTTGTGATTCGTAATAAACTAGAAAGTAAATAATGGTCTTGTTAATTTTTTTAAATCGGAGTAGATTTGTTGATTGATATGGGGTGTGCAATCAATTTCCACGCGGCGAAGCCGCGGGGCGCAGCTTGTTATATATAATTGCGAAAGATACTCTGCATGTCTGTTTGTTTCATACGTATCCACCACTAAACGGCTAAACGGATCTTATAAAATTAGTCAAGAGGTATGATCGTTTCTTGGGCATGTGATGTGATATGCGAAACCGCGGGCGGAAGGGACCACCCAGAAGTTAAGTGGTTCGAGTAGGCACGGTTCTTCTAATAATCAAGGCTTGATTGTTAAATTAACCATAGTATCCTTTTAACGGTCCGTCTACAAGTTGCATAAATAAAAAAGCGTTTGTTGAACCTAGAACATACGAGTATGAAGCAATTATTATGTTGACATCTGTTTATATTTATCAGAGCTTAGTGCACACATGGTGTTTGTTTTAAAAGCATTTTGGAAATTTCTCGCATCAAATGTTTGTTCAGTTTGCCCATTGTTCACGAATACTTTTTTTAGAAAACGTTTCTATTGTTTCCGAATACTGTTATTCGTAAGCGTAGGACTCGTGACCAGTATTTCATAATTCACATAATTCACTACTTTCAGTGGTAATGACCTGTTACATCATCATTGATAAGTCGCCTAATTAACCTTTAAGATTTGAAATCCTATTTAAATAAGATACCAAGCTCTCTCTATCTCCATCATTATTGCGATTTCTGTTATAAATATATGGATAATACTTTTATTCATCACCTTATAAAACAGATAGTACTAATTAAACATATTATAGGGAACAGCAATGGAACTTCGTTGAATAACCTTTTCGTTTCCTTCTTTCCAGAGTTCGCTGAGAAATGGGGGTGAGGTTACGGGAGTTGCTGCTTCTTGCGGCGTGCGCATGTGCGCTTGCCAGCGAGACCACCAACAAGACCACGAAGAAGGACGCCAAGGACCTCCTCGACAACTACGACGATGACTACGATTCTTCAGAGGACGTACAAGAGGTCCTCTTCAACGAGGATAGGCCATGCCCCCGAGACTGCATATGCACTGTATCTCAGGGATACAGGATAGCCAAGTGCAATCGCCTCGAAGTTGGCGTGCAGAAGTTCGGCGAAGACATCACTGATCTCGTCATCGAGCACTCTGACCCCACCAACCCCATCCAGTTAGACGACTTCATCTTCAAGAAGCTCGGCCTTAATCACATCGCGACCGTCAAAATCGTCAACAGTACGATTGGTTTCGTCGGACCTAACGCTTTCCACGGCTTGCACGAGCTTTATGCGGTCAACCTCTCTAACAACAAATTGAAAAGTCTACACCCTGAGACGTTCGCTAACAACAAGAAGCTGTTGCTACTGACTCTGACGAACAACCCCTCGTTGAAGTTCCCCGCAGCTGGTTCTGAGGGATACTTCCTAAACGCGTCATCGGTGCAAGAGCTCGATGTCTCGTACTGCAACATGCAATACATCACCGCTAATACTTTCAAAAACATGCCCGGTCTCATGTACCTGAATGTGGCTGGTAACAATCTGTCCGATATGGATCCTACCACTTTCAAGAAACTTCTAGACTTGGAGGAGCTCGACCTCAGCGATAACAACATAAATTCCTTGCCTGATGACATATTCTCAGAAAACACTGAGCTCGCAACGCTCCATATCTTGAAAAACCCTATCGATACTGTCTACGGTCTTCAGATCTCAGACTTGTTGACCTTAAACGCTGGCCAAACTAACCTTAAGTTCATCGGACCTTCCATGTTTAACGGTAT
Organism: Eupithecia inturbata; assembly: GCA_963662085.1. Taxonomy (NCBI): domain Eukaryota; kingdom Metazoa; phylum Arthropoda; class Insecta; order Lepidoptera; family Geometridae; genus Eupithecia; species Eupithecia inturbata. The sequence goes on from OY759177.1 coordinate 5,191,040, forward strand.
GACATACATTGCCAACCTTAACCTCAGTGGAAACAGCATCGAAAAGATACATAACCAGGCTTTTCATAAGCTCGTCGAACTGAACTATCTGGACCTTTCCTTCAACGATCTAGACTTCATTTCATACATTCTCATCAAGGAGAACATTGAACTAGACATCTTCAAGATCTCGAATAACCCCAGACTGAAGCATTTGCCCGCCGAAGGATTCGAGTGCGCCGCTGACCAATTCAACATTTACTTGTTCGACGCTTCTAACAGTGGTCTGGAGGAGATTTACGATAACTCTCTGAAGACTTTCAGCGCTCTCTCAGTTATTAACTTGTCTGAGAATAAAATCAAATCCGTCAGCAACAAAGTGTTCTCTTACAGCCCGAAATTGGTTGACGTCAATCTAGCTTACAATTTGTTGACTACTCTGGACGGTAAAGTTTTCGAGAACAACAACGAGCTCGCTAAGCTAAATCTCCAAAGCAATCCATTGACAGTCCTGACCGCTGAAGTGTTCGTCCACACTCCTCTGATGTCTTGGCTTGACATGAGTCACGCTGAATTGACCTATCTCTGGAAATCAGGCAAGAACCAAACTGAAACTCTCCTCAGCAACTTGACCTTCTTGAACGTTTCTCACAACCGCATCTCTGAAATCAAACAATCTGCGCTCGACAAGCTAACTAAACTGCGAGCTCTGGATATCACAAACAATCCGCTGGTTTGCAACCGCGATTTCGAGAACCTCATGAGCTGGTTGAACAACCGCAAGGTTAACCCCAACGCTGTATCAGACAATGCCAACATGGACAAGAAATCTAAGAGCGATATTGAGCCTTACAGCTGGGAATTCCTTACAAGCAAGATTTGCGGATCCGCTCTACCACACCCCGTGGAGCGTTTACCCGACAGTGTATCCGATGAGGAAATATGGGAGAGGATCGACAAAGACGCGGAGGGCAACTTTGACCTGAAAAACACCTTGGATGACGGAAAGGTCGCAGACGATAAGACAGGTAAACAGAACGAGTACACCATGGATGATGACAAAGATGATGCTGACGATGAGAACGATTTGGCGGACGATGAGGACGAGGATGATGACGAGGATGACGGAGAGGACGACGATGACGATGACACCGCCGAAGATGCCGACGACGACGAAGATGACGATGTCGAGCTCAAAGTCAAACTTAACGAAAAAATTAAACCACTACCCACCCTTCCTAAAGTATCTGAAAGCAAATCAGCCTTCTCCGACAAGATAAAATTGGACGTCAAACTGATGGACAATGACGTAGACGATTTGGAGAAAGAGTTGTATCAAGAAGTGACCTCAGAAGAGGAACACGGCAGATACGACTACCTATGGCCTGTCTGTATCGCCATTCTAGGCGCACTGCTACTTCTTCTCGTCACAGGAAAGATTGTAATGATGATGTGCACTAAGAGGAGTCAACAGATCAGATACAACAGTGCCATAATCGCCGCAATGCAAGCGGGCCGTACAAAGAAGGACTGTGGGCTGGTTTACCAGCAACTGTCCGAGGATCTGACCGGGCCCAAGACCCCGAAACTGAGCCGTTATCAGCCACTACAGAACGTCACAGTGAACGCCACTAACTTATCGTACGAGAGCAGCCCCTTCCACCACCAGAATATCGTGCCGGAACATGTGTAGTACAAACCGCACAACTAACACTGCGTTACTTACATAAGCAAGTGATAGTTAACAAGCGCTAGTCACAGCCCAATATCTCCAGAGATGAGAGTTTCATATAATGTTAAACCTTAGCACTACTGATTGATTTAAGAGAGGTTTAAAAGCGGTGGCGTTCTGTAAATGTATTTTTTTTATTTGGCACCTTATTTAGTTTTAGTTTAACTTTAAGTTCGCTTGAATCTTGTCTCTGGAGAGTATTAATTAGTACAGTGCCTTACACTCTCGAACAACTTCGCGACCAATCTAGCGCTTTTTAAAATTAAAAGTAACAAGAAGTCAAATTACAACAAATTAATTTAAGATTATACATATTATATATTATACAAATTAGTTGATAGGTTTATTTTATTTTATTTTATGTACTTAAAATTATTAAAAATTAAACACTAAATCAATGTTGTTTACATTTTACCTCTTTTATCTGTTTCTCATTCGATCTGTCTTTTAATATACAGGGACCTAATCATTAGTGTATGTATGTAGGGTATAAATAAAATAAAGATAAAAAACAAAAGAAAATGTAATAATCATAATGTATAAAAAACATTGCAATTGATCGTAAATCTTTTTCACTTACAAACTAACATCGCTAAGGCAATATAAAACCATATACCATATACTTGCCTTCTATTTGTTTATAATATATTGAGCACCGATTTGTTTCACAGGATTTTAGAATAAAGACGTTTAATATATCTTCAAGGAATCTTCGAGCAGCTTAGATAGGTCCTCTTCGCTCTGTGCAACGGGGGCTAAGCCTAGTAAGCGTTTCTGAAAACAAAAAACATCCACGTTGAAACAAAGAGGTCCCTGCTCTAATATGATAGCATTTAGTTTTCCAAACATTTTAGAAATGCCTGTTGATATTTCGAGTGTGGGATTTGATAGGTCTTAAAAATGGCAAGCGCAAGAACAAGTAAAACTTAACATTTTAGATTTTCTTGGGAAGTTTTGTATGCAGGTCTGATCAGATCTCAAAAGGTCAGCTTTTAGAGGACCGATAATGTCTGCATTTTATAGGTATTAATCCGTACCGTACACTACGAAAAATCCAATATTAAACAAGCGCCTTTGGTTTAAGCGATATTCACGTGACACAGCCCGTCATGGCCCAAAATATGTTGGAAAAAATGCAATGCTTTTTTATTGACGATACTCGTTTTAGAAGGTCAGACATAATAACATAAAAATACTTCCCCTAGTCGGTACAGACAAAGCAACCATATTTATTGACCTTGTGAAGTTGTGATCAATAACGTACTTAGCTAATGTGAACGTGCTAATGCATAAATCAGGATTATTATAAATTCACAGTGTTATAAAATCAATTCGGTAGACAGTTCCAGCGTCTTGGGGACTGACTGGTATTGATATGGATCAGTTGAGACACCTGTAGATTGTTTGCAACAGTCTGCAGTTAGCTTAATTTTTTCAATTGTAAATACTAGTTCTAATTTGTTTTTATTATTAAATTGTAATTTTCTTTGTCATTAAATAATTAAAAGAAAAAAAATCGGTAGATTTATATCGAGATTATTATCTCGATATAAATCCCAGACGAGTATTATAGAACTCAACTGTGTTAGTGTATGTTGTACTTCAGTTTTAATTTGTTTTGTAACCCAGATGGTAAGCATTTTGGTGTAAACTGAACGCTACTATCAACCTAGATGATGATAATGATGATTTATTTATTATTATTATTTTGTTTATTTATGTTATTTATTCATCATCAAATGTACTCTATCTTTACAGGCGCAGGCACCCAATAATAGAATAGGGTGATCGACCTACAGGTCTTGTCAACATGAGATAAATGATAAGATATTGGGAGCTTATGTATGAGAATTATTGAGTGCAATGAACATAGATGTGCAACGGTTTTATATGAAGTATGTTTTGTTCTTTCTATGGCAGGATGACATGACCGGTAAAACAGAATAAGTATGAATAGCTTTCAACAATTATTTGCTTAGAATAGAAACAATTCACTTGAAGCAAAAAACTAAAGTGAATATACAACGAGCTGCTATCTCAATCTTCTATGTCTAATAAAAAATATCTATCTATGTAATGTATTGTGTTAAGTACCTAGGTATATCAGTCATCTAGAATGTCTATATATAGTCTATAGGTAACCCCTCTGCTAAGTTTAAAGCTAATTCTCGATTTCTCGGGATCACAGGGTGCGATGTGGGTATTAAATAATTGGATTTTTTTGAAAAAAACTACAAACCGACATCAAATTCCTTAGTACCTATTTACACTGTTTTTTAAGTTTTGCGGGACAAATACTTGGGAAAAATCTCGGGATCATTTTCCAAACAATAGCGAAAAAATTTTCGAAATTGTGCCATAATTGACGTTGAAATGGCCAAAAGTATGGCGAACATAGAATAGAACCCCTTTTTTTTGAAGTCGGTTTAAAATTATATTTACCTGAGGCAACGCTCCTTTCACAAGATTCGGAATGTCATCCCTCTTATAACCCAGTCCATTCAATCCATTCACAATCTTCATCAGATCCATATACTTCAGTATCACATCAGCCAACACTCTTCCCGTATCAGCTTTCTTCACGTTGGTTGTATCAGCTCCTAGTAGTGCCGCCGCTTCGATGTGCTTCTCTGGATCGCTGGGTGCGGTGTAGCGGAACACTGCTGGAGCTGTTACAACGCATGATAGGCCGTGGGGGATCATTGGTTTTGTGCTGCGGAGAAAAAACAATAGAAAATAAAATAAAACTATAAAACGGCATGACACTAGTCACATGGGAGTTGGGGAAGCCCATTGTGTGGGACGCTACATGCGTCGACACACTTGCGACTTCCCATCTTCCGAGGATATCCGTGAGGGCTGGTGCAGCGGCAGATTTGGCCGATCTCAAGAGGCGCAAATATGCAGGTCTCGACAGAGCCTAGGAGCCTACACATTTGCTCCCTTTGGGGTCAGACCCTATTAGACCGTGGGGTACCGAGGCTCTCAGGGTTTTTAAAAAGTTATCTGAGCCTCTGGTCGAACCGACGCGTGACCCGAGAGCTGGTGGGTATTTGGCGCAGCGCATCAGCATTGCCATACAGCGGGGCAATGCAGCCAGCATCTTGAGGACGCTTCCAATTGGTATTGATATGGATCAGTTGAGCTACCTGTAGATTGCCTGCAACAGTCTGCAGTTAGCTTAATTGTTTCAATTGTAAATACTATTTCTAATTTGTTTTTATTATTTGTAGGTGTGAATGTTTGTTACCACGTATCTCCGTAACTACTTAACCTGTTTAGAATGTTTAGATGAAGTTTGGTATACTAATACTTTACGTACTGAAATTTGGTATGTATACTTTAAGTTCTAGAACAATGCATAGGCTAAACTAGTTTTCAAAAATTATCCTCTGAGGAAAAGGTGGCAAAGTTTATATGAAAATTATTATTCCTTGGTTCGATTCACTCAAAACCCGGTAAGCTAAAATAAGCTTTAAAGTAAATAACGAAACATGAAACACGTAATATTTATTTTTACAAAGCTACACCCCAGAAGCTGTGCAATCAATTTTCACGCGGGTGAAGTTGCGGGTGATTGTATAAATTCAATAGCCGTTTATAGAGCCTTTATTTCAGATCCAATCACATCACATCATCTTATCACACTAATACAGGGTGCCACGGAAAGGGTGTACTAAGCCGATAGGGGGTGATTCTGAACCCTGAGGGGATAATGCGAAAGTTGTGTTGTGATGTAGGTCTAAACCTGGAATAACAATTTATCCCATAACAGTTCCCGCGGGATAGAAATAACCGTTAAACGTTTCCATAGAAACAACGCCTGCGAAGTCGCGGGCAGAAACTGGTAAATAATAATTAATTAATTAAGCCTGAAGTGTCTCACTGCAGTGCAAATGTCTCCCAAGGACGTACCATTCTAAGCGGTCTTTCACTTACGTTATTTTCGCCGTAAAATCTACGTTTAATTCGCCGTGTGAAGGCACGGTCGTCAGTGTTGTATGGATCTCTATGGAAGCTTGTTGACGGCGACGTGCCCACACACGGCGAATTAACCGTAGATTTTACGGCAAAAAAACTTTATGTCAAGAAGCTTCCATAGTGATCCCTACAACACTGCAGGCGACCGTGCCTACGCACGGCGATTTGACCGTAGATTTTTACGGCGAATAAAACGTGTGTGAACAAAGGCCCCTATAAAAATGTGATAAAGCGTGGCTCTGTTTTATTATATGCTTTATCTTCGATCGTATAGTTCGGTCACAATGCCCGCGCCATCTGTAGATATGAGGATCCGATATCTTCAGGAGGTTCCTAAAGATGAGGTATGTTAAATACGTGCAAATGTACATGTTGCCGTATAAGGGAGAGCAGCGGCACGATATTTGGCAATTAAGGCGTTAACAAATCCTAATGTTGTGCGTTCATTGCATCGGAATCGGAGGGTACGCACGCAGCGTACGTGGCGTCGGTATTTACAATATGATAGGGTTCGTCTACTGCTTTCGGATTTCGCATCGGCAATTAGGTGTTTCTAAAGACTCGAGTTTGCCGATGACGTCATCCGCAATAATATCCGCGAAGCACCTAGTGACGAGGATATTTATTTTGTTGCTCCCTGAGCGAATTTCATAGGACTCTGTTATATATTCTATGCTATTCTAATAAGGTTGACATTGTATAATTTGGATTGACGGAATTTGTTTATTAATATGTTATTGTTATTTTATGTTATTTTAATTACTAGGCCTGACAAATATTTGTATTTTTTAACGTCTTGATTATTACTATGATACTTATTATGTTATATATATAAAATATTGGATTGACATGTAGGTATGTACAAAAAATTTTATTTTATTAGATTTAATTGTTATAATGTTTAAGGAGTTCTGAATGTTAATTAATAAATAAGGTACACTATTGCATTAGGTTTCCTGTGAAAATAGTTGTACATTGTAGAAATAAATAAATAAATAAATATTGTTGTGGGTGACGTCATTAGCAGAAATACCGGTCTCTGGCATCGGTATCGGCAGATATGCCGATCCAGTGCACGCTGTACCATAGAAATCAATACAAAGCAACAAATCCTTACGCTCCGTAGGTATATCCGATTCCGATGCATTGGACGCGCAACTAAAGGCAGATTTTACTAACCCATAATCCTCAGGTAGGAAGGTAGTGACGTTCCCAGCGATGGGATAAGCCAGTCCGTGGCAGAGATGGACGCCCGCATTACCGATGCCGACGCCAGCCATTGTCGCTGCTAGGTGCATGCTGGACCGAGCTTCTATGTCGTCGGGGTTGTATACAGAGCGGGCGAAATATTTTTGTAGGACCTGGGAAATGTACCAAGTTTGTATTTCGTTTTATGAAAGCCATTTTACTCAGGATTTATAATCTCACCTTTACTCTGGAGGACATTTCTGAACATTTACGGTAATATTGCACCATTTTAAGAACAATAAAGAGTACAAATATGTAGGTACTCTTTATTGCACACTAAATAAAACAATGGAACACAGGACAGGAAAAGACAAATACAAATTACGTTGCACAATGGGCGGCCTTATCGCTATAAGCGATCTCTACCAGGCAATCTTTGGATGGACAGGAAGTGATAGAACAAGTGTAGGCGGTGGCGTGTTATACAGAATAATATTTAGATAAAACGTACGTGAACAAATACTGATAGCTATAAATATAAATAAATAAGTATACATATAATACTAGCTGATAGTCTTTATCATAGTTTTAGATAGTAATTACTTGTAGAACCTAGAAAATAGTAAAAACTCGTCCTTTTTTTATACTCGACCAACACTTTTTAACCGCCTGACATGGATGGAGGGCACCAATTCTAAACTGAAAACAACTTCTACTCTACACCTTCTTTACCAAAATAATTACTTTTTTAAAGGGTTTTTTTGTACCTGTAAGCAGAACCTCGCCCAGACATCAGATATGGGGTTGCTGCCCTGGTAAGTTGGTCTAAGCGCAGGGTTGGCAGGCGCCGGTCCTCGCTCCGTGTAGGGAACCGCGGTGAAACTCTCCAACGCGTGGCAGAATATGTCGAACCCAGTGAAGTTTGCTACCTGGAAAGATTGTAGAGTTGAACACTGAGTACTCTATTATGCCGGGCAACTTCTTCCGGAGTTCAAACTTTGCTTAGTTTTAGCAAAGAGATTTCCCAACATTACAGTTGTAGATAAATGTTCACTTCGCCTCCTTGGTTCACCAATTCTTGATGAGTCTTTTCAGTCCTTTGTAGATAAGAAAATTCTAAATTTCAACAAAACTTCGGACAGACTGGTCAAAATTAATAGCTATATGGCTTTTACAATAATTCGGTTTTGTCTTTTTGTACCTAAATTTACGTATTCTTTGAGATGTAGTCAACTGTGGAAACACAGCGACTCTTGGAAGGCTTAGACAACATAACGAAGAATACTCTGTCTTTTGAATGTCGATTTGGATGACAAGGCATGGTCGCAGGCCTCCCTGCCTTTCATATTGGGAGGCTTAGGTATACGCAAAATTTAAAGTGTGAGCTACACTTGAAATTTTGCGTGTTCCAGCGTTTCTGTCTTCCGTATACAGCACTATTCTTTAGTTGAAAAAATTTTAAAGTCATCTTGTTTGGTCCCACTTGGAATTTCATTAAAAAAATTCATTTTTAGACGAAGCTCGAACGGCTTGGCTTAGTTCTTGCCCCGATGCTGCTCCCCCAAAATCCCTTTTAACCCAACGGCAATGGGACGGGCCTCTGTGTGAGTTGACACGGAATTGTTTGTTACAAACGTGCTCCAGCTCTGCGGATCGTGCCCGTCTCCTGGCCGTTTCTAAATGGGAGTCAGGACATTGGTTGCAAGCATTTCCTTCATTTAACACTGGAACTTTATTGGATCGCGTAACTTTCCGTATCGCAACATGTCATCGGTTGGGTGCAATGTGTTACGCGCCTCATCAATGCCAGTGCGGTACTGCTGTCGAACAGCTTGGTCATCACGGATTATCGTGTACTAGGGCCGCCGGTCGGATATCTCGTCATGTTAGCCTTAAGGACATCATCCGGCGGGCCTTTGTTACCGCTAACGTACCAGCTATTCTCGAACCGAATGGTATGTTGCGTGACGACGGTAAGAGGCCCGACGGCATGACACTAATCCCATGGTAGTTGGCAGCGGGGCAATGCAGCCAGCGTCTTGGGAACGCTTCCGACTGGTATTGATATGGATCAGTTGAGCTACCTGTAGATTGTTTGCAACAGTCTGCAGTTAGCTTAATTATTTCAATTGTAAATACTAGTTCCAATTTGTTTTCATTATTGAATTGTTTTGTACTTGTCAGATTACACTAGGTACTGCCCCAAACTAAGGAATGCTAATACATACTCTTTCATACATGCAGTACAATAAGAATGAAGGTAACTCGATATATACCAGAATCACTTGGTAACGTAACTAATAGATTCAGGCGTTACTTTGCGGAAATCCATTGCACAAATTAAGATATTCCTTCTCTATGCAATTTACTAGAAATTGCAAAAATCCTAAAGATGACAAAGAGTCTTGTTAATTCATTGCATTGATGCAAAATACAGACTCCTGTCGCCAGTCAAAAATAAAGGACTTTTTAAGTTAGGTAAAGGATGCCCGGAAGGATGGATGAGTGATATAAAAGGAACTTACCTTTTATTTGTACGCAGCGGGTCTATAAGCCAGTCTTAGACCCAAATTATAAAAGCTTACATAGTCATCGATCTATACTTGAGTGACGTTTGTGCCATAGAAAAATGTTACTCAAGCAAAGATCGATGACCGAGCAAGCTTTCATAATAGGTACGGGCCTTAGTGTGCAACTTCTCGTAGTCGAATATACTGACTCCTTTGGTCACCCTGCCCATTCTACTGGTTGTTATATAAAAGAACTTTACCGCAGTAAGAAGTTGCTAAAGAAGTTCCTGTGGTAGGCTTGCTCCTTAATCGGCACTTACGAAATCCACGAGCGAGGTGGAAGGTGCGCTGCTTGTTGATACTGCGGAGCGTGAGAGTCAACTTCTCGCAGAGATCTCACTGTATCGGGTTTTGGTATTCTTTGTGTGCATATGGAGCTAACAGTATCTAAAACCGGCTCTACAGCTATCCGACTTCTCATGGTGACACGTCTTCCAGGCGGTAGATTCCAACCTCTGTCTCTGTTGAAGTGTCGTTGGTGTTCTTCCAACATTAATAAGGTTCGTAGTTAACCCGCTCAGTCTCAGTTCGCGCGAAAGCACAAAACTGAGAGAGTTGGTTGTTGTTGTAAAGGAACTTACCTTTTCAGGCACAGACAGTGTATGCAGCGGGTCTATAATAGCCAGTGTGGGACGCAGTGCCGAGTGCGCGATGCCAGTCTTAGCGTGTAGCTCCTCATAGTCGAATATACTGACTCCGGTGGTCTCACTGCCCGTTCCACTTGTTGTGGGCACTGAAATTACATTAATAGATAGATAGCTAGATGGTTTATTTGGTTCACAAACAGACAGCACAAAACACAACATAGAAAATAAAGTAGGTAGGTATAGGTAAGAATGCAGTAACTTATGGTTTAAATTTACACACTACACACAAACACTAAAAAATTCAAATCAAACATTACAAAAGTAGGTACACTTATGAATTAAAAAACTAGAATTTTAATTTGTATGTAAGTACTAGCAAATATTTAAAGTTAGGTACCCAAATAGATAAGTACCTACCTAACCTACTCGTGGACAGGTAGGTATGTCAATGCTGCCGAGGGGAGCCAACACGGATCAGTCTCAGCTTTATGCTGTTTTGCACCGGGGTACAAAACAGCGCTAGATATAATAGATTGTAGAGTTTTGATTTGTTACACCACTTTTTGGCGGTTTTTATTTGACTTCACCTTACCATCTGCACCTCTGTAGGTCGGTATGCTGTTGAAGACGACGTATTTATCACTAAGGGTAATAAGTAATAAGTAGTAGCATCCTTTATAAAACACTAGCTGCTTGCCCGCGGCTATGCGCGCGCTATATAAGTAGCCTATGTCCGTCCCCGAGATACTATTTACCTCCCTGACAAATTTCATTGAGATCCGTTCAGCCGTTTAAGCGTGAAAAGGTAACAGACAGAGTTACATTTGAATTTATAACATTAGTATGGATACCTATGCTGGACAATTTACACAGCACCATCTATCTCCGAACGAGCATGTGTTGTTTGTTAGTTACTAGGACTAATAGATAACCAAAAAATATATATATTATTTATTAAAAGCCCCCAGACCCGGAGCAAATATCTGCAGATCGTACAAGAATTTGTCCCGCGGCGGAAATCGAACCCGCAACCTCCTGCGTCACAGGCGCACCTTCGCCCGCTGAGCCACTGAAGTCGACAAATGAATCCCTTTACTTTGGTACATTTTATCAGTTGTCAGGTTGATGCCTCTTGGTGTTCTCATGTCCTGGATTTTGTAGGTATTCACAGGTTAGGTAAACGAAGTGAAACCTTACCAGCAATCATAGGCTTCAACTGCACTGTCACAGGCTTAGCTTTGCCCACAGGAGCATTCACATAGTCCAGTAGTTCTGCCTCAGGATCACAGGCGAAGAGATTAGCAACCTTGCAGGTGTCCATTGCTGAACCACCGCCTACCGCGACGTAGCTGTCGAAGTTACCTTCACGGGCAAACTTTATTGCTGCTTTGAAACTGAAAAAGAGTTGTGTCAGTAATTGTGATGTTTCATTATTTATATAATAATATGTTATATTATATTATATATTATATTATTATATATTATATTATTATATATTATATTATATTATTCCTACTACTAGAAATTTGTTAACAAAAAATTTCAATTTATTATGAAAACAAATATGTAGAGCTCACTTTTACAAAGAAAATTACAATTCAATAATAAAAACAAATTAGAACTATTATTTACAATTTAAACAATTAAGTTAAATGCAAACTGATGCAAACAATCTACAGCTGCAGCTCAATTAGATTAATTTCATGTGCCGAGCTTCCTGGTCATCATCTTACATCCATTCTGACCACAAAAATTAACACGCATATTGTTACAAACAAAATTTTGGCACCTACTCAGAATGGATGCAGGGTTGGGTCCCGTGGTACAAAGGAACTCCTCCTCATTGACATGGCCATTAGTCAACAGGTCAAACGTGGCAGAGGGAACTTGTCGGCTGCATGGATAGACTATAAGAAGGCTTATGATTCGGTGCCTCATACTTGGCTTGAGAGGGTCTTAGAGTTGTATAAAGTAGATACTACTCTAAGATCATTCTTGGGATCATGTATGAGGCAGTGGACCACTGTTCTTCGTCATCCAGGGAGCCGATTGGATCCAACAACCACCAATGATCTGATAAGAATAAAGAGGGGTATATTCCAGGGCGACAGTCTGAGTCCCTTGTGGTTTTGCCTAGCTCTGAATCCACTCAGTACTCTACTGAAAGATTCAGGAATAGGCTATCGCCTTCGGAGAGATGGTGAGGTCATTTCTCACTTGTTGTATATGGATGACCTCAAACTATTTGCGTCGAATAAAACACAGTTAATGGCGCTTCTGAATATCACACAGATATTCAGTAGTGCTATTAACATGGAGTTCGGCGTTGATAAATGTGCGGTCATACAAATACAGCGAGGGAAAGTTGTGAATTCTAATAATTTACAACTTTCAGAGAGAATATTCTCAAATATCTCTCAGAGGGTGAAACCTACAAATATCTTGGTATGCCAGAAGCGTTGGGTATAGTAGACGGGCACATAAAGCAGTCGGTGAAGGAGCGCTTCTTTTGTCGCCTCACAAAAGTGCTAAATAGCCTTTTGTCAGGTGGCAACAAGGTGCGTGCCTTCAACGGCTGGGTAATGCCATTACTCATTTATACCTTTGGCATACTAAGATGGACTCAGACTGAACTAGACGCCTTGGACTGTAAGGTTCGTCAATTTTTAACCACTCATCGCATGCGACACCCCCGAGCTTCGGTAATGAGATTGTATATCCCGCGGAAATGTGGTGGTCGATGCTTTTTAAACGCCAAAACCCTACACAACCGTGAGGTATGCAATCTCAGAAATCATTTTCATCAAGCCGAATACCAGATACATCGTGATGTGGTTGCAGTTGATAAGAACCTTACTCCTCTCTCCTTAGCTAACGAGAACTGGCGCAAACTTAAGGTGATGAGCATTCAGGACAGGAAGGCTATATGGGAGAGCAAAGAGCTGCATGGGAGATTCTACAAGGTCCTCACAGGACCTGATGTAGATCTCCTAAGCTCCGTAAACTGGCTACGCTTCGGTGACCTCTTTGGGGAAACCGAAGGTTTTGTCTGTGCAATTATGGATGAGGTGGTAAAGACGAACAATTACCGAAAGTATATAATGAAAGATGGCACGATCGATATTTGTCGAGCGTGTCATCTTCCTGGGGAGACCCTTCGTCATATACTTTCGGGTTGTTCGCACCTTGCTAACTCTCAGTACTTGCACAGACACAACCAAGTAGCCAAAATTATACACCAGCAACTTGCTCTCCGATATGGCCTTACTGGCCCTGAAGTTCCGTACTATAAGTACACACCGGCGCCAGTTCTCGAAAATGGCCGTGCCACGCTCTATTGGGACCGATTTATCATTACAGACAGGACTATTCTTGCGAATAAGCCAGATATTGTACTGATAGATCGGTTAGAACGGAGGGCGGTGCTCGCTGATCTCACCATACCACATGATGTTAACCTCGTTAAAGCTGAGAAAGATAAACTTAGCAAATATCTTGACTTGGCCAACGAGGTTGTCAGCATGTGGGATGTTGATTCAGCGACCGTCGTCCCGATAGTCGTTTCAGTTAACGGCGTAATAGCGAAGAGCCTCGATCAACATCTCAAGAGACTCTCGCTAGGAAGTTGGATCAAGGGTCAGATTCAAAAGGCGGTACTCCTGGACTCGGCGCGCATCGTCAGGAAGTTCCTCTCTCTGCAGCCCTAGTCACCGGCCGCTTAAGGCTAGCTTCGCGGCTGGTGATTCACCGTTTTGATATATTTTTTACTGTAGAATAGTTTTATAATATTTTATTTTCTATAGTAAAAAATGTATTTTATAAAGAGATTTAAAATAAATGAAGTGAATAATAAAAATAATAATATAGCCTTTTATTTCCAAAACTAACATTTTCTGTAAAAATTCTTATAGTAACATAAATACTGCTTAGTGAATTTATGTTGCCATTTCTGTGTTGCTTCTACAAAATGTCTCTCAGTTTGGTGTGCCTTTCAGCATAGGCCTCCTCCAACTGCCTTCATTGAGGTCTGTCTTCTGCGACTCTTGTCTCACTATAGGATTATAGAATTTTTAAATAACAGGGCCTTTTCTATAATAAATATAGACCAATCTTCTTGGCAAGCATTGTGTTATCTATCACTATTATTATCTAATAACTATGACAATTTTGGAGAAAACTGTCCAGTAGGTATTTATAGTTGACTAGCGCGGCTTCGCACGCGCTTTTCAAGTATCCTATGTCCGTCACCGGGATACTATTTACCTTCCTGCCAAATTTCATTGAGATCCGTTCAGCCGTTTAGGTGTGAAAGGTAACAGACAGAGTTACATTCGAATTTTGGATGGATACTCCTATCAAAAGCCTGCATCCATCATCAATAAAGAGTAAGAAGAAGCATCCTTTAACTTTAGCTCTAATTATTCTAGTTTATTTTTTTTTTATTTTCTTTATTTATTATGGAGTTTTGTCACACAGTGACTATGCCACTCCCGTTAAAGATCAATTCTTCTACATAACTCGCAGATACAGCTTGTTTAGCATTTTGGCTTCCTCGGAGAACGGTTATTATTATTATTTATTCTATTATTTATTATTATTTATTCTAGTTCTAGAAAAAATACAGCCAAATTGAAAAGTGCTTTTTCTTCAAATCAGTTAAGAAAAAAATAACCTGGTGTCTGTAGGCTCCACACTAACTCCATCATAAACCCTGTAGATGATCCCATTCCTGGTTAAAGAATCCAGGACTGCACTCATAGGCTTTAACTTGGCCACATTAGGGTCAGTCACAACACAGACATTCTTAGCTTCCATGTTAACGAGGTCTTGACCAATCTCCCGAGTAACTCCAAGCCCGTAGCGAACTGTTGAGCATTTAATCTGAAAATAGAAAAATAAATATTGATTTAAAAACTAGCTGGAATAAGAGTAAGCAATTTATTTAGGTACCTACTGTCAGACTAGAAAATAAATAAATTAAACTTTATTTCAGATACAATGTAACCATAGTTACTTACATATATATTTATTAGATAAAATCCAAATATGATTACTACTTAATATACATATATCACACTAATATAATATATTTATAATATTATAAATGTTTAGATTTATGGATGTTTGGATGGATGTTTGTTACTTTTTCAAGCCAAAACTACTGAATGGATTGGCCTGAAATTTTGCATTCTGGTAGTTCTAGGCTTGGAATAAAACAACAGCTACTTTTTATCCCATAAATCTGTGCCCATGGGATTATGAAGGTTATTTCTATAACCTTAAAACGTTTCAATAGAAACAACGCGTGCGAAGCCGCGGGCAGCACCTATACACTAGCCAAACACGATGTAGACTGTTTGTAAGTAAACCACGACACAAACAACTAAAACTCACTTGCTTGGCGTCGAGTTTACGATATTAATTTTATTGTACCCAAACCCACCAATATTTATTGAAGGAAGGATCTCAAATCGACAAGTAGGTAAGTAATGTAAATTGCGTATAAAAAGACGGGGCAACAAAGTGAATTCTAGGATAAGTATGGGCTGTTTTTTTACAAATATTCTACATCGAGTTTGGCTAGTATATAGTCACAAACTTAGCTTCAGGTAGTGATATCCACCCTGCATCTAAATGTTGATTTACTAGTACATGTAATATAAGTCTTTCTGCCAGACTATTGATCATCAAATTATCGCACAAGCCAACACTGGACATGGAAGGCGCAATCCTCTTCCGCTAAACAGTGTTAAAAGAGAAAAGTTATCAACATATTTCTGAGTGACATTTAGTGTAGTTTACAAAGTTGCAAATCTAGAACTTACCTCAAAAGCATAATCCTTAAGAGGAGTGGTATTAGACACCTGGATATTGCCTCGATAGCCATGGGCTGGGCATTGGCATCTGAAATAATAATAAAATCTTTATATGTACATATTTAAGTTCTTATTTGATTACTACTGCCTGTCTTTTGTAACACAACTTAATATGTAATAAAATTCCAGACAAGATTAAAAGCCAAGGAAATAATAATACTTTTGAAATTATAATAAAAGAGATGCTCTTGGAAAAATGCTACTACAAACTAAGTGATTTTTTAAGTGATACTTTTGGTGACTTGTAATTGAAATCTTGCATTAATTTTAATTTTATTTGACATACTTACCTTTCATACCATTTTATTAAATTAGTATTAGATATAATAATGTATCTGGCCGTCTCCCATTGCAACACCCTAAGTGGGTACATACATATTGTGTGTAGGAATATAGTCAATAAGTCCTGACAAATTTATGTACTTATTATGATGCAATAAATAAATAAACAATCAAATAAGTAGGTACCTTCTACTGGCACTAACTTAGCCAAATAATTTTTTTCGTTAAAAATCTGTTGGAATGCATAGAATAGTAGGTACTATAAATCTGTGGTAGGTACTTAGATAGGTACAAAAATACTTACGACGCCACATTTAGGGTTCTGAAGAGGTCAAAAACTCTCTGTCGCGATGCCATTCTGTATTCTTTTAGGTCTAGCAAGTGAACTTTACACAAGTATAGGACGATGTGATAAAGCGTTATCTGGTGTTATCATTCTACACAAATACATCACAAAATAACATAAGGTGCCAGATAGGTACAAGTGAACTTTTATCTAAAGCCATGTTTTGAATTTCTTCATAAAGTGAGTGATACCAAAAGATTATTTTATTTTCATCTTTTCTTTTGACCTCGCAAGTCGCAAAGTTTGTTTGTTTTGATTACTTTTGATTTGTTTTTTGTTTGGTGCCGAGAATTATTGCCATGCCAAATAGGGCAAATACAAAGAAGGCTTAGATTGGTTTTTAGGGTTCCGAAACCGAAGGAAGAAAACCGAAGGAAAAACCCTATTACTATTGAGCCTCCGCTGTCTGTATGTCCGTCTATCTGTTCGTCTGCGTCTGTTGTCTGTTACCGGTGTAACATCAGTTAATAAATATCAAAATTTAAAGCCCTGAAACCGTCTGTATCAAAAGATAGACCATTTGACATGTCTACGATTTCAACTAGTGTCACTCTAGCGATCGGACAGAAAGCATGCCTTGCAAAATTGCAAAATCACACTCCCAAGACACTAAAAAGGACGGGATTTCTTATTTTCAGTAGTTTTAATGGATTTTTTACCAGTATAATGTGTTATTTAATAGCCCTATCCTCAAGAAATCAGCCTTGATAATTTATTTTTTCGTTTGCTTTTGTTACGATTTTGACTTTGTTCTGAATTCATGAACAGAGAGGCTATGGTTTTTATTCAATTATTATTGTATGTGTTATTGCATTTATTTTTTTATTACAAAATACTAGCTTGCCGTTATAACTGGTTCAAACACTTCTAAGTACAGTAAATTCGCGTTTCAATTATTCGCGATTTCGCTATTCGCGGGTAAAAAATTGCGACTTGTTTCCTGTATTTGCGGATAAATATTTCGCTATTCGCGGATCCAGTCAGTACATTAAATCGTAATCGGTAGGTACCTAACATTCAAGTATTGTTTGAATCGCAAGACGAAGATTTAGCCGAAGCTGACTTACAGGAAATGTTAAACCCACATTGTCACATTCCATGGAAGAAGAGCCTTCCACAAGCACTGAAAAGGCGTCCTTAAACCTGAAAACCCTTAGTGAATGTTTACGCACGGCAAATAAACTGTGTGATTTTTTTCATGAAAATTTACCTATAGAAGAGATGTCATAAGTTCAAAAGGAGAATTGCTAACGCCCCTGCCGAATATCAATCCGAATTGAAGGACCTTTTAAAAGCGGGAAAAATAAGAAAATTACTAAAAGTTTTAAACCTTTGTCTAAGCCAGGTAGTAATTAAGTAGTAGGTATTGTTAAAAAAAGAGTTACGTTATGTCATTAAATAAATTTTTAGTATGTTTTTTTTTTTGAGTTCTTGGAATTTGTATCCCCTACATCCCTATACAAATTACCGTTTCGTATCCATGGTTTCTGTATTTGCAGCATATTTATGGAACGTATACCCCGCGACTAAGGAGCTTTTACTGTAGGTAATAGCAATATGTAGTTATTTTGGTTTTGAAAATTTTTCTTTTCGTTTTGCATTAAATTTGTTTAGTATTGATTACACAGAAACAGTTCTGTGACTACACTAACTACTTACATACCTAACTATTTGTTGTCCGAAATAAAAGACTTTTATTAATTTTATCATTAATTAGAAGAAACCAAATGAATTTAAATATGATAACTAGGGTATGATTTTCAGATTGTTCCTATATAAAACAGAGTTTTTTTTGTTTTCAGGTACCTACATTAAAATAAAAATAAAATAAATTCGAGTTCATTGATTCTTCTTCCGTATGCACACCTCTACGCAAACTCTTAGCGACAAACAATTGCGTAGACAATTTCGAGTGTAATTTTTGTAAGGTTCTAGTTATCTACGGGGGAGGCGGTGGATACTTGTTCGATAGGGACTGTATAATAAACATGTATATTTGTAGGATGGTACGGACCGGAACACTTCGTGTGAGAGCGACTTGCACTTAGCTGGTTTTATTTTAGTTTGACACTGACACATTTTGACAGCTTTTTGATAGTAAAATTGCCAGACAAATCTCTGAGTACATACCTCTGAGTACATCCGATCAACGGTTTATGTTAGCTGTAGCATAAGAATGTAAATAATGTTTATTAAAAATAAATAAAAAAAAAAACCTCTAAACCAATGGAAGGTATGTTAGCTAGCTTAGCTGTCAAGTCAACGCAACGCGAGTTGTATTATTTGCAGTGTTTATTGTGAAAATTATTTGAATTCGTTACTTCTTGTGAATACTTCAACAAATCAAATCAACAAGGAACATGCCCAATTGCAGTGTGGTAGGTTGCGGGATCAGAAAAAGCGAAAATCGTCCAAACCTATCATTACACCGGTACGTATTATTATTTTGCAAAAATACATTAGATGCCTCATCTTTTGGCTTTCTTATGAATACATTACATAAAATTCATACCAAATGTAGCTTATACTACGTATTTTTGTGGGTTTTGATTTGTTAATACAAGAAAATATAAAACTTTGTTTCGCGATAGTCATTTTTCTTATCGATATTTTCAAATGTAAATTGTTGTGTATAATTTTAAACTGGTTTTTTTCGTTTTAGGCTGCCCAAAAATTACCGTAAAAGAAAAATGTGGCTGGATACAATAGGTGTGGAAAATTTAAAGTCTTGTACGAAAACCATTTTCGTTTGTTCTCTTCATTTTGACGAATCGTGTTTCAATAGAACTTTAAATATCACGACATTGCGAGAGGATGCCGTACCGTCACGAATCTTTTTAGTAAGAATTTTTATTATTTGACCTTTAAACAAACCTGTACTCTTTTATGCTTCGCTCGCGTATATTTACAAACTTTGCCACCTTCATTTTTCCAAAGGGGGCAAAATTTTGATATTAATGAATATTAAGTTAATAAATCAGACCCAAAGTGATATTATAGCCCATACTTTTAGTCCCCTTTAAAATTTATATTTCCATAAATTCTGTCTTTATTTTTTGCAAACTAAACCTATTTACTTACCAAACGTCAGATTTCAGTCTATGGTTGACAAATAATATTCTATTTTATACTTATTCTTCCTTCATGCATGTTTCAGCCGCCAGCCCAATCCAGTACATCCAGTACTATATCAGAAATAGACCCAAACCAGACTCCATATACATATAAATGTGATGCGTCAGATGAGGTGAATATCTTTATTTATTACTTGCTTTACTTCTTACCTATTTATAGTTATTTTATTATACAGGGTGTTCGGCAGACTGTGTACCACATGGTTACTAAGGGTACTTTTTGGTACGAAATAGATTACTTTTCAATTTTTTAAATACATCTAGCATATTTGCCCGTACTATGAAACACTTAATTTTTTTTAAATTTAATCCAAAGTTAAACGCTCAACTTTTAATTTTCACTTTTCAACACTTGTTTGTTTGTACGATCTGCAAATATTTGTTCCGGGTGTTCTGGGTATTTTCTATTGTAATAAAAAATATCTATCTACCTCGTGTGTTCATAAGTTTTGAGACGAACTTATTTAATTAATTTAAAAAGAAAGTAATTCATGCAACCTTTTTTAAACTTTTAAAATTTTAAATTTCAAATGTTTTGAATCAGAAAAATATACATTTGAATATTTGTTTCATTCTCCGTGAAAATGGCGCCAACGACAGATTTGCGTGCGACTGTAATTTCACTGTTTCAAGCAGGAAAAAAACCAATGCAAGTTTTTAGTGAAATCCAAAGTTTGGGATGTAGTCGGAACTTTGTGTATTATACCATAAAGAGGTACAAGGAGACCGGCTCTTTAGAAGACCGTGGAAGATATGGCCGCCCGCGGTCTGTAAGGACGCCCGCCAACATCAAAGTAATCAGAGAGCGAATTCGTCGCAACCCTTGCCGGACTCAAAAGAAATTAGCTCTGCAGACCAACATTTCGCGAATATCGGTGAACAGGATACTTAAATATGATCTTAAACTAAAGGCCTACAGTCGAAGGAAAGTGCATTATTTAAACGAGCGTCTTCGTAAATTGCGACTGGAACGATGTCGGAACCTATTGAAGAGACACGATCCAAAAAATATCCTGTTTACCGATGAAAAGATCTTCACGGTGGAAGAAAAGTTTAACCGGCAGAACAATAAGGTTTACGCCAGAAGTTCAAAGGACGTCCAGCCATCTGTACGCAATGTCCAGCGCACTCATCATCCAGCAAGTGTGATGGTTTGGTGGGGTGTTTCCTACGAGGGGGTCACTTCGCTTCATTTTTGCCAGCAAGGCGTCAAGGTGAAGGCACAAAATTACCAAACCGACATATTGGAAGCGGTGGTTAAACCATTAAATGATACGCTATTCGCTGGAAAATACTGGGTTTTTCCAACAGGACTCTGCTCCCTCCCATAAAGCTAAGACTACCCAACGTGGGCTGGAGGCCAATTTGCCAGGCTTCATTCGGAGTGAAGATTGGCCCTCGTCAAGCCCTGACTTGAATCCTTTGGATTATTCTTTATGGACGGAATTGGAGCTGAGGGCATGCAGAAAGTCTCACCCAAACCTGGATTCTCTCAAGCGAGCCCTTATTAAAGAATCGAAACGGATTCCCATTGAAAAGATTCGTGCCGCCATAGATGAATGGCGCACGCGTTTGAAGGCCTGCATTGAATGCAAAGGCGGCCATTTTGAATGATTTATTTTTAAATACAGATCTAGATGTCAGTAGTTTTAATTTTAATATCCAGTAAATGAATACTCAACTTAGCTCCAAAAATATTTTAGTTTTACTGTGTCTCAAGACTTATGAACACACGAGGTATGTTATGTATTGTATTAAGTTTATCAGTCATCTAGTACCCATAACACAAGTTCTGCTTACTTTGGGGCTAGATGATGCTGTGTGGATTGTCCAGCATTATTATTATTATTACTTTGAATGAACATAGCTGCTTTATTTACCTAGATCTCACGTAAATATTGATTTTAATAGTATGGGCTAACATGGCACACATTTTTTCGTAAAAAAAGTACAGCTAAATAGTTCAAATTAAAAAAAAAACAACAAATTCTTAAAATAGCCGAGCGGCTTACCGGGACTAAAAAAGCCACCAAGCTGTCGCACTTTGTTCCACCTACCCCAGTTACCATAATAATATGGCACACAGTCTGGTCACGTGGTTGAACACTCTGTTTATTATTTAGCTTGTGCTACAAGTAAGAGCTGCATATAACAGGCCCAAGTACATTAAATTTCAATATAAAATAATTAAGCCTATGAAAGAAAAAAACTCGAAACCATTACTATGCTAAAAACCTACTTAATTTTCAGGTTAAAAATGTGAGTTCATATACAGTTTGTATTTGTCAAAATCCAATTCCCAGTACGTCCAATCAGAGTATATCAAATTTACCGGTATGTACAATATGATGACATAATTTATTCAAAAATAATTCCTTCCCGCGGCTTTGCACGCTTTGTTAAGTGTAAAGTTATTTCTATCCCATGGGAACTGATTTATGGAATAAAAAGTAGTCTACGTTTTATTCCAGGCTTGTACTACCTGTATGCAATTTTAGCCCGATTCGTTAAGTAGTTTTGGTGTGAAGAGGTAACAAACATCCATCCAAACTTTCGCATTTATATTATTAGCGTCATAAATAGTCATAATAAAAATAATAAACACTCATTGACATAAGTAAGAGTTCGGTCAGGAATTCATTGCACTGCAGACTTGCTAGAAAACGTTATCATTCAGTCAAATATAATTTCATGTTCTGTTTCTTTTAAGAAGACAACTGACAACCAGTTTTGGTGTTGATGTCCCAAGTTATCAATAATGAATTAATGACAAAAAATATTGCCCAGTCGATTTATAAGACATGACTTGAATGAAAAGCTGTATAGAACATTTTTGGTTCTTATTATTTTTCTCAATAATATAGAACACTTGGATAATTGTATTATTTTGATTTACAGGTTCCGGATGCAACGCTGGAGACTGTGACACAATTAAATTTAAAATGTAAAAATTACCAGAAAAAAATTAAAACATTAAATGAAAAAATAAGAAGAAAAAAAAAGAAAATTGTAGCTTTTTCAAATATTATCAAAGATTTAATAAAATCGCATGGTCGGTGAATGCAGAAAATATTGAAGTCTTAGAAGAATGCGCTGGGCCCAAAGACTTCCTCAAGAGGCAAATAGCAAAATCAAAAGGAGAACCACTAGAAAAAAAATACTCCGATTGACAAAATCTCCATAACTTTTTGTCTCCGAAAGCTTACGAATTTGTTCGTCGTGAATATAATACCTGTCTTCCTCATTAACGAACCCTAACAAAATGGTTTTATTAATTTAAAATTATATTTTTATAAATCTTTATTATTGAATTGTAGTTTTCTTTGTCAATAAAGACAAAAAAAATGGTACCAAAATATCGACGCGGAACCTGGTTGTTGCCATGAGGCATTTGAAGCATTAAAAACAAAAGTAGAAACAAGCGATTGCCCGTTGTATGTTAATTAATTTTTGATAAAATGTCAATCAGAAAATCTCTTTGTTGGGACCCAAAAAGAAACTTGGAGGTCAATGTCCTGAAGCAAAGTTGTAACCATAGTGACCCCTTCCCTCCAATGATACCACAAAAATAATATAGGATGCATAAAAAAAACGAAAATTTTCGTTTTTTTTGCCTTGCGTCCCGTAAACTCCAATCCGACCTATAATTCTCGTTCAATGGTTTTTTTTTTTTGCAAATTGGTACTACTCTAATTCCGTGTAGGTGTAAGAGTACCCTCAGCTTCTACCTACCACAAGACTAATTTCGCCTTCATTTTCATTTAGCCAGTTTTACTTTATAAGGCGTTACAAATAGGTGCGATTTACATCAGCATATTATACATATTAAGATAATGCCCTGCTTTCATGTAGGGTAAAGGGTATCTAAGGGTAAAGTAGTTTCTCATATCAATAAAAATTCAGCATTAGACATCCAAGTGATGTTTTAATAAATTCATACATTTTCACCACTTATGAGGTACGGAAAGAAAGCTATTGTTACTACAAAGAATCTTAATATTAGCTTCATTTGGTTACATAACTTTTATACAAAGTAATCGACAGGCTAAAATGGCATTATAAATAATCATCACATTACATTTCACAATAAATAAATACGCTTTTTAAAAGAACTTTTGATATTACATCCACAATTACATGATCTCTCGAAGAATAATCAAAATAAAAATAAATAAATAGGTTTTACTAATCTAGAATGCGTACCTACGCACTATTAGGTAGAAAGTATATTTACAGGAGCTTCATTGTACATAGCAACTTAATAAACTGGACTGACGTCATAGATTTTTACAGATTCCAGCTGCAAAATTGGCTTAGCTTTCAAATGAGTTAGCTACAATTCTCAAATGCTTAAAACTTAGATGAAATCAAGAAATTAGAGAAAAACACTATTTTAACATCAACGGGAACGACCTAAATCTTGTTACTGAAATACAACTAACCAGAGATAATACTAGTTAAGTATATGGCAACACGCGCGTTCTTTAGGTAACTTTACAATATTAACGATCAGTATGTAACCAATACCTATCTCTTACGAACTATGAATACGATGAGACTAAAAACAAAATATACAAAATAAACATTTACAAGACTTGGGAATGTTAGAATTAACTTGGATTTATATAAACTACAAGAGTAGGTTTTCACCTATTGAATAACTTAACCTAGCTCCATCATAGATCTAAGTAAAACAGTGGGTTACGCGTGCTTGCTACGACGTATTTTAGTGTGATTTATTGACTTAAAGACTACAGCAATGACCTCGTGTTTGTTCATTATAATTATTGCACAAGATTGGAAAAGTAACAGTGAGCGAGTGGTTGCGTAACACAGGCCAGTTGTTGAGTAAGCGCTGGGAGAACGTACCATATCTACAGATTTTACTCAGATCTACGAGTTTAATACATATATTTAATAACAAGGACTCATCGACAAGTTTCGCATTTATAGGGCTAAGATAACAAGTTGATTGGTTTATAAGATCTATTATTGCTAGAATGGGAATCGATAAACTTTAACACGACGTAACAACAATTTCAAATATCCAGAAGCGAGGCTATAAGACTATCTTTGGTCCGTGAAACAGAAACGAAATAGAATAAAATTTATAAACTTTTTCATTTGAATCCTTGGCCTATAGTCTCGCTTTACGAACACAGCTATAAGGCATGCACCAACTAAGACACCTCAATACTACAAATTCAACAAACAGAGCCCGGAGTTTGATTTAACGATGATATCGACCAGTCAATGTGATGTCACATTTTTCTATGGGACATAGTACAGCGCCTCTATCACACGAACATGGAACTACGCAAATCGTCAAACCGAACTCGGGGCTCTACATGGTCCGATAGCATTTTCAATAATTTTACATCTCTTTCTACTGATCACATAAATTTTTGGCAAATAATGTTTGAGCTGTATTTTACGCTACCGCTAAGGGAAGGGTACAACATCGATTTGAATTTCAAACAGGTATAGAATTTAGAATACTCAATTAATTTGGTTTTAGAAGATTGAAATATCTCTATCTACTTTGTTTTTCATCACATCACACACATTTATGTTGTTTTAATAAATAGGTCTCAACTTTACACAATATTAAGTCATACATAATACGTAGTAAAACAAACTACTCCTACCATAGTTAGTCTACGTTAATACGTCTACAACGTACTATGGAAGAGACAAAAACAATATACAAATCCGCAAGGACGGGCTTACAGGCAAATCTTTATTGGTGTTATTAATTCGTGGCAATGACTAAAGCCTTTAAATTTTGACATGCTAACATAATCTTATTTTTAAGTTTATTCTTAGTGTGAAGTGTACAATATTATATCCAAACGAGGAATGGTTAAACATGTGAGTATTAAAATTTGTATAAAACAATTTTATAACAATAAATGTGAGTTCACGGTACCTTATATCAGAAGATTATATTTTCTACCAGCCTGTCTCAATGGCCTTTGTAAGTTTAAAACACCTTGAACATTTTAGAAGAGAAATTCCTACTTACTTTTAGATCTATATCCTGCGTAATGTTGTAATTTGACTTTTAACATTCAGATATTTCACGGGGTTTAGTGTAGTCCTATTTGACATTTGTATATGTATCGCTTGTAAGTTCTAAAAAACACTTATTTTAACATTGCATTAGATGTGATTTTAATAACATTAAAAATACCTATGGGGTTGTTTGATTCAACAATTCAATAATGATTCAAAAACGAATGAATATCAAGATTACTTCAACCAATATGCAGTTTTGTAAATTTTTCAAGTTCTATTGAAAATAAGCTCATAGCCGTAAATGAAAGGCGGTAGCTTAGGCCTGTACAAGTATACCTGAAATCTGAGTCACTGACTTATAAATTCGGCGTCATACGAACCGCTGTCATGTCAAATTAATTTTAAACTTTATTTCACGAGCAATACTGACTGAAATTGTTCAATTGAGAGAACCTTACATCAAGATTCCAAATTGTAACGTCCATCTCTACCTCTATAACAAAGTTCAAAAAC
Source organism: Eupithecia inturbata (assembly GCA_963662085.1). Classification (NCBI taxonomy): domain Eukaryota; kingdom Metazoa; phylum Arthropoda; class Insecta; order Lepidoptera; family Geometridae; genus Eupithecia; species Eupithecia inturbata. The sequence goes on from OY759177.1 coordinate 5,217,246, forward strand.
CACCTCTATGGCCATGCACTAATACTGCGATAGTTACGCCTAAACAGCCGTTTGAACGTTGAATGACTGAGAATCTGCGTTCGTCTCGCTCTTGCTTAGTCAGGTAGCATATGTACGAAAGAGACGGGGAACATGCCGCGACGGCTCGTGCCTTCGACTTGGCCTTCCATCCAGTTGTCGTCTTCGGTTCTCTCGTTGATGACCACTATAACTTCGCCCTCGCGGAATGAAAGCTCGTCTTCGTTGTCAGCTGAGCAGTCGTAGAGGGCCCGGACCCGTCTTATGCCACCCATCTAGAAGAGAAATGGAAATTTTTAACAGTGTTTGCGATGCACAGATGTGTATTAAATGTATCTAGGTTGCAGACGATTCCAAAACTAAATTAAAATCGTTAGGTTCTATTTTATTTTATAAACCTGTAGTGTATTATTTATTTATTAAACAATGAACTTAATATATATTAAAAATACTTTTAGTTTGAAGATTTCAATATTAATGTGAGCGGGTTAACTACGAACCACTGAAATATATCTAGAAAGAAGCAAAGAGTTCGCCGATTTGTATTGAAACCGAGCGTGTAACATTTTGCATAGGTAGGAACTTTGACGTCACGAGTGTAATTTGGTGATGTAAACACCACTAAATTACACAATTTCCTTTTTTGGTTGTGTTTGAACAGTTAATTATTGAACAATAAGGCATTTTGTTTTTATAACCTGATGTCTCACGTGGAAAGCGATCGGGAGCGGACTGAATTTCGCGACGAGAAAGAGGCTCTCCAGCCCCTCTTTTCGGCACGCGAGAGAAATAAACTTTATGCTTCTATCTGGGAACCTTTAGTATTCTTCCAACACAAACAAGGATCGTTCGTAGATAGCTCGTTAGATTCTTGTCAACCATCCTAATTTTTCAGCAGCACAGACAGAAATTTGTGCTAAGAAAACTTCTTGCAGTGGATATTTTTAGCTGGCTTTAATAGCCTCCCCCATGTAAGTAGGAACAGGAATATCTGCTATCTATGCCTTTTTCAATCCTGGTGATCGTTATCCTGCGGTTAATTGGTAGGTAACTGAATACCACAAAACATTTCTTACCATTGTAATAGACGCCGAAGGTGACCGAGAATGCACACTCGAAGTATCCGACACGTCAAGCGACCGACTGTCGCTGCGACGCGACCGGTCGCGCGACCGTGTACTGTCGCACGACAACGCAGACTGCAGACGACTGTCGTCTAGGCACGAGTCTGTCATGTCGCATAGCTCTAACGAAGAGTCTTGACTAGAACATTCCTGAAATTTTAAAGAGAATTACAGCCGATTGTTCGTACGCTGATCAACATTGTAATTGATTTATCATAGCTTAAATTTTCAGTTATTCAGCGTAGCAACAACTTTTATTATTTAAATTCCAGGCAATTAATTTAATTTTCTAACTTAGACGAAGTCGAACTAATAACTAATGTGAACTCCAGGACAAAATTTTCTAACATAAACAAAAATGAACTAGTAGAGACAAAATTAAAATTCGACTGCCAAAAACTAACGTAACTACTACTTTAGTTCTTAGTTCTGGTTCTACTTTCCTAATAATAATAATATAGATAGATCTTGTAGAGATCTTATTGTGATTGGTTTATACTGTATACTTGAAATTTTTAAAGATAAGTGATCAAAAATTAAAAGACGAAAATAAACAGTAAATATTATTGAGTTATGAACAAAAAAAAATAAATTCGTGCAAGTAGTAGTTCAACACAAAGTGTGTTAGAACAACAAAGATGAGAATTGAAATTTGGATTGTTTTAATCCAACAAAAATGTTATAATCCAAAGCTGTTTGCAACATGCATGCAAGGTAATAAAACATTACAGGCTGGAATAATTACACAGAAAGGCTCTCTATTAGACCTAGTAAAATAGATAAAATATATTGACACTTAGTGGTATAAAGAGAGAATGCTAAAATCTACTCTAGGTACACTATAATGTTTAGTGATGCATAGAGAAAACCAAATATAATTCTAAAACATTACGAATAAGCAGCAAGTAGATACATCGATTTTATTTTCTTATTTTTTAGCAAAACTTGTAATGTTCGAAAAAGAATTTTCATTATTTATTGAATTATTATTATCACTTTTTTTTTATTCTAATTTAATTCGGGACTTTGAATTATTATTATCACTTCGATTTTGGAAATTCGTGAGATCAGAAAGTATATTGAATAATTTCCCCTGATTACCAGTCTATTAGGTATTCATCAAGACAATAGTGACACAAAAGGTAAAATAGGGAAACACCAAATTCATTGCATTTTGCAAAACGAGACTTTTTTGATTGATAGAGACATTTATCTACAAAAAGAATAACAAAGGAAAACAAAACACATATTAAGGGACATTATAGTTGTTGCCTTAACTCAGAATAATGCCAGCAAAGGACTCGAAAGATACCTAGCGAGCGCTGGTATTCCGTTAGAGTGTATGTAAGTAAAATTCTCGTTTTACGAAATTAATGAGTACATAAATATATTTTAGTATAAAAGTAGGGCGTAAATCAAACAAGGGTAAAGCGTAAGTACACTAATTCTCTGTTATCGTTACCCTTCTGAGTTTCGCTTTCGCCTTATCCAGATGCAATCTATTTTTCTTCTGAAGCAAAAACAAATTACCCTGTACATGTTAATCGCTATATGGCCTATGTTAGATGCTATTTATTATCTGTAAATCTCTAGAATGTTAGAATAAATTATATCTACATGGAGCATATTGCACCTGAAGTCATAGGTAAAGTGATTCTCAGAGTTTGCAGCAACTAGAAAAATATTTCCTGTACCCAGTCACATATTGAAGGTAAATTGACAATTATGTAACTCATAAATACTACCACTTTAGCATACTTTTTGAATAACATTATTATAGGATAAAAAAAGAGGAGCAAAAACTGATTTCGTTTGACACACAGAATTTTTGACCATACTCATGGAATACTCATAAGGCGGGGTTGAGATTGAGAAACAGCTAATAGGCCTCTGAGTCTAATTTAAAACTTATTCAGTACCAGAAAAAGTACCTACTATCAAAGTAGTTCTCTTTAGTATTAGACTGTTTTAGTCTTGATTTCTAAAAGCTGTACCTATTACCTTTCTAGGAGGCGGCGTAGGCTCGTCCCTATGATGCGCTCCGTTGTGCAGTGTGACCGGCGGCGGCGTCGGCGGAGGCTGTTGCGGCCTGTGTTTTACTATACCCGTTGTCACTGCGAATAGAGTTGATAGTTGCATGAAATTTCCCTTTGAGTACAGGGTTCAGTAAGGGAGCTCTCACTAAGGAGCTGAGTCAAGCGTGAAGGATCGATCAACCACATTGGTTAAAAATATACATCTCGTATTCCCTTGGTTCCTGATTGGTCGATTCCTCGAGCCTCTTTACAGCTGAATTTTTTATCAGTTGTGTCAATTGTCTACTTTTTTGTGTGATTTATTTTATGTTTAATATTATTTAGACATAATAAGTGTCCCTTAGCGTTCCTATTGTTAAAAATAAATGAAATGATTATATATCCGCCGTGCATCGCCTAAGGGCGTCTTAAGGTACAAAGGTGTAGTATTTTCATTAAATTCATACTTAAACATTTTCGGGTGATTTAGAAATAATTATGTTACTGGTTTTATTTCTGTTGTCATGTTGACTATTCGTTTTCTGCAGGCGTTTCAGGTAATACCTGTGACTTAGTTTTAACAGGGATGTTCTATGGCCTCCGTACATGAAGGTACGGAGGCCATACAAGCATCTTACTTGACTCACCATGCAAAGACCGGGCACTATCCGCGGAAGGCGACGGCGTGGAGCGCGGGTGCGGCGGCGGGTGCGATAACGCGACCGCGGGCGGCAGCGGTGCGGCGCGTTTCTTTAGACTGCCTATGTTATCTGTAACATTGTTAATGCGGCTCAGTTCCTTGAGATTGGTTTTGGAATTGTTTGGCAGAAACTGGAAGACGTTAACGTAACGTCACAGCTAGCAGATTGAAAGATTTTACGCGGTATTTTATTAGAATCAGTGAGTAGGTAATTTAAAGATTACGTAAATTTAAATCTATGTTTATTTGATTTTAAGTAAGAAAATTAAGCCAGAGCGAAATTTTGACATCCTGCAAAGTTAAGCTGGTGCACTCATGCAGAGCCCAAAAAGCCGTGCAACAAGTTCACGTTTTTGGCATTATGCACCAAAAGTGTGGCCATGTTGCCACACTGTTCTCGTTATCTATCTAGTTTTTTGAGCCGATCAAATGGTATAAGCGGCGACTCACTCCCATCCGTTTACGAACTTTCGAAGGCACTCTACCCACTCTAACTACATTACTACTCTACAGGACTACAACAACTAACAAAAGACAATCTACAAAAAATAAGCTCTATTACAAATAGAACTTACAAACGTTAGGTTTCCTCGGTAATGTCGTAGGAGTGGGCGGGGCGTGATGTAGCGAATCACAAGTCGACGATCGAGAGCGTAAAACCGGCGACTCACCACCAATAGGCCTCTCCACACCACCTGCGTAGGACGGCGGCCGCGACCGAGGGCATTTCTTTTCAGGCGTTACGCTCCCGTTTTGCTGCAATTTTGAAAACCAATCCATGAATATCTGAAAGAAATTTGTTAATGGATAGTTTATGTCGGTGTTTTAGTTGGATGCCGACTTGCCTGGTTCAATTCTGGTGCGTGTTATTTTGTTAGTTTGATGCTAAGTTTGGAGGAAACTAAGTCTATATATAACTGTTGTTGAATGATAGAAACTGATAAAAAATTGTTAGTACTAAATTTGAAAGAAACTAGTGTAATGAGATTATACTACAAGTAAGGATGTTGTAACTACAGATTTTCTACTTGATAAGTTAAAAATACTATCAGAAAATCGTGGGAATCAATGGGACTATACAACTACGCAACATGCATGACCTACATTAACTATAACAGATGAGAAAAATCTAACATCTAATCTGTAAGTATTGTAAACATACCTATTCCACGAACAATTGACACTTCATTCATAGATCTTGTACTTTTAAACATTCGCAAGTTTAAGCATACTTATCTTACGGGCCGGTTTAATAACACTAGGAAGCCCAGATAATTGCTACGTTTTATAATACGCACATTATATAAATACGTTCCGTATTAAGGGGCGAACCTAGCGGGTTTGGATGTCAAACTAGGCCTAGATCTTAGTACTCACGGGATTCCCGTGGTAACAAACTCGAATTACATAAAATTCAATAGTTTTTTGGTTCCTTGAACGTGAAAACACGATTGCGACAAAAACATACGATAAAAAAACATGAATGTGCACCGTTTCGCACATAATTTGGTCGAGATCTAGGGAACCCTGCGGTCTAATGAAATGAATTATGTTTTGATTTGTAGGTTATTACTAATTATTTGTTTCCTTGAACCAGTTTCTTCATAATTTTCGTAGTTTTCTTGTAAATAAGCATAAACTTGATTTTTACGCCGCGCCGCCGTTCCAAAAACGTATGCTCTGTCTCCTATGAACGCAAAATCCTATAACTATCCTTTTCACAAAATGGCGCGCATTGTGCCCTCTCAAGATACACCATATCAGCACACACACGTCTATTGCTGAATATGTCTCCACCAACAGAGGGTTTTGCTAAAATCATCAAGCTTGGCATGCGGATTGGGGATCGTAGTTGAAATTTCAGGTTCAAAAGAATACTGCCGCCTTTCCTCTGGTAGACCTTAGCCGGCTCTTACGACATCTACGGACGGCCCGAGTTGAAGGAGTTCTTACGTCACGACGACCCGTGAAGGTGGTTTATATTATTTCTGTTAGGCTATCACAATAAGCTACGACGATCAAGTCTTATAATAACTTTTATCAGATTTTTAAATTGAATAATTAAGAAGAAACTAAGCTTACCCTTTCATCGATAACTGTGTCGTCGTCCGAAAAATCCGTAGAGCCGTCATCGTGAGACAGGTTCCAGTCGATATTGATGTTCTCAAATATACTCTTCTCTCGTTTGTCCACGTTTTCTAACTGTAGACAAAATATTTAGTATTAGCACATTCGTTTCTGAAAACTGCGGGTTGTGTGGTGCCGGCTTAGAATTTGCACCAACCCAACTCTTCCCGCGGGTGTCGTAAGAGGCGACTAAAGGATATCCACGGAGGGGCGGGGCGGCAGCATTGCCTCCTGCAGTGTTCAGTATAGCATTGAACTGCGATCCCCAACCCGCGCATGTCCAGCGTGGGGATTATGCGCATTACCCCACATGAGTTAAAAGCCAATAAGACGCTTATCAGGGGGACGTCTGCGTTCAGCAGTGGACCAATATAGGCTGTTTAGGTTGTGGTTCTGAAAACTGCAAGTTTCAAGAAACACATATATGTGCACCCTCAAGGAGTAAAAAAAAATTATTTTAGTGTTACTTTGTAAATGAAGCTTTTAGGGTTGTTTTCTCCAATCACCAAATTCTGATTAAGCCGTATGCTTATTTCGTTATATCATCATCATCTCAATGTGTTCACACTTCAGACACACAGATGATTATAAAAACAACCACTGGTTTATTCGTTCCTGTGTAAGCTTCAGCAACCATCTTCCGGCTACCCTGACGATATCGTCCGCCCATCTAGCTAGTAGGTGCTCTAGAAAGTACAAGTACCCAATACAGCGATCTTTGTCGAAGGTAAAATTGACCAAAGTGCCATGGAATCGTCATCGAATGCGTAAAATATTAATAATTAATACCTTCAACTTAAATAATTTCTGGTTTAAGATCATTTTTTTCTCTTAAGAATTAGATACAATTACCGAAAAACTTATAATAAGTATTAGTGTATTGATGGTGCAATAAAGTGATCTATCTATCTATCTAAACATTTCTAAGGCCAATCGTACACAAGTAGAAAAATTATTAATTTACGCAATGTATAACATTTTATATTATTTTGTTTTTTTTCTGGGCTAGAATACTAACCCAGAAAAAAAATCCCCGTACTAGGGTGCTGCTCTTTCGTCAAGTTTGATGAAATAGAATAGAATATTAATATTTAAACAGGTAATAAAACAACATTACATTTTGGTGCGTTAAAGCCTGTGTTAGGTTTAACTAGGCACATAATTCTTACCTGGTTCAATAAGAGGTCATAACAGGTAGGTATAATAATCGGAACAGGTTACAATCTTTTAAGCTTATCTACCTGCAATAAAGTCTAAGACAAATGAAAGCAAAATTGCTCGAAATGTCACTCACCAATTCAGTGCATCCATGATGCCCCAACTGCTTCGCAATCTGCAAAGGCGTGCGTCCACTGCAGTCTTTAACCGTCGCGTCCGCACCAGCTTTGAGCAATAGCTTCATCGGCTCCGTCCGATCAGTCGCCGCGCAGAGATGTAGCGATGTCAATCCTGTGGTCGTAGCCTTATCTAAGAGTGACGGCCCACCGTTCTGGACTAGAAAATCGACTATGTGAAGACAGGAACCGTCGCCTAGTTCCCGGGATATGGCTAGGTGGAGCGCTGTTTCTCCGCAGTCCTGGAATATATTAAAATAAATAATCATTTATTTTAGCAGCCATAAATAAAATAAATAATAAATGCTAGACGTACCATCTCATCATTCTAGCCTGGTATCACCCACTGCTGGGTATAGGCCTCCTTTCACTTTTGCCAGTCTTTTCTGTCATGTGCTTCCCGCATTCACGTATGCCCTGCGACTCTGGTGATATCGATATATAACGTACGTACCTTATTATAAATAAATAAAAAAAATATTGCAGAATAGATAAACACGTTTAGGTATAGGAAGGTAGTAGGTACAGTAAGTTCTTAATAACTAACTACATCATCATCATCAACCTATCTTAAGTCCACTGCTGGACATAGGCCTCCCCAATGAGCGCCATAGCGCCCTGTCTTAAGCTTGCCGCATCCAGCATCTGCCTGTAGTCTTTTGCAGATCGTCATCCCACCTGGCCGGAGGGCGTCCTACACTACGTCAAATATTCGATGCCGGGATGCGGGATCCCGTGATCTCGGACAAATGTTGAAAATTTCGGGATTACGTTTGAGCAAATCCCGGGATTTCAGGGATTGAAAAATGTATTTAAAGTTTTTAAAATGTTGTACTCATTTTCGTGATGATGATGATGAGGTACAGTAAGTTCTTAAAAACTAACTAAAGTATCCTGCAATTGGCGGTCTTATCCCTTACAGGGATTTCTTACAGACGACGTGTTACAAGGTATATTGCTCAATGTTATGAATTTAGACAAGACTCTGATACTCCTGATCACAGAAAATGATAAACACTAGTTAGCCTGATAGAAAAATAAGATAATTTGCATGCGAATAGTGCGCACGCAATATAACAATCGATTAAACTTTGATCGTAATGAGTAAACCTAGCGTTGGTTTGGTTAATAAGCAGTGTTTACCGTGATTACTTCCTAGAGATCAAATTGGAAAGTTTGCTATTTTGTAACTCAACTACGAAAACACTCAAGATTTCTTCATGCTTCTTGGCTTATAATTTAAGTCCATAACTATACCTTGTTTTCGAGAGATCACAAGACAGACAGAAGTAAGCCACATTGTTGGTAAGAAATGTGGAATAATATCCGAATCCTCATCCTATGTTTTTGAGTCATGATGACCCTTATGAAGAAAATATAATAGATAGATATATAGATAGATAGAATATACTTTATTGCACACTTAAATCTAATATGAAATATTTACAGCAGGCCAACTTAAAAACTAAGCGACAATGGCGGTCGTATCGCTCAAGAGCGATCTCTACCGTCTGGTAGAGATCGAATATTTACAGCAGGCCAACTTAAAAACTAAGCGACAATGGCGGTCTTATCGCTCAAGAGCGATCTCTACCACTATGGATGGATAGGATCATTGGAATAATAGTCTTAGTAAGAAATATGGAATAATATCCGAATCATCAGATAAAGAATTTTAAGACTTAAAAGGCTTACTATAAAATATCAGATTATCTAGAGAGGATAAAAAAGCTTGGGACGGGATTTGCTCCAACTCGGAACATAACAACCAACAGGCTAAAGGTTTCTTCGTCGCTTTTTTACTTTAGTCTACATACTGAAGCGACAGAAATAAAAAAATACCACTTTATTTCCGTGTCAGTGTCTAATTTTTAAGAATTTGACATTTTCTAAGTGTACGTTTATTGTATTTATGGAAAAAAGAGTTTATGATTTGATAAGGATCTTATTTGGTCCTTTACTCACATAAGTACATGCGCTTACAGTCTATACGGCTTAGAGAGCTCATAAATAACTATTGAGAATAGGAAGTTAAGTGACTGACTAAACTTTGTACTAGAATTATAAAGATGTTATAACATACCGAGCTAAGCAACGCCGCGGCCAAGTCAGCCCCTTCAGCGTAGGCTTGCAGCACGTTCATTATGTCCATTATTTACCGTAAGCTCTATTTCGGACTGCCTTTCGGCCGCAGTAAACGTAATCTTTTTCTCGAACGCACTATACCACCGCTAAAGGACGTCTAACCGCGCAGAAACCTTGTGCGTACAGCATCGATTTAAGTAAAAAAGAGGAGATGAGGTACCAGTCTCTCAAAAGGGCTAAAATTAGGACCTACCTCAGTCATAGTCGGACCAGCGCCGCCGGCGTTCGTGTTTTGCGTGCGTATTGTTGTCTCGCTCGCACTTCGATATAGGTACGTCTCCATCTTTGTTGTTCATTACAATTATTGCACAAGATTGGAAATGTAACTGTATGAGCGAGTGTTTGCGTGTAGTTGTAACACAGGCCAGATGTTGAGTAAGCGCTGGGAGAACGTACCATCTACAAATTTTACTTACAATCTATGGCGTAGTTCCGCTATGGTATGGTACCGCTATGGCACCCTACAAAATACCTACCAAAAAGTCCCGATATGGTACGCATCTTTATGGGTGGGATATTTGTACATACCGAGCTAGGCAATGGCGCGGCCAAATCGGCCCCTTCAGCGTAAGCTTGCAGCAAGTTCTGTATGTGTCCATTATTAACTGCGTGTTCTACTTCAGATTGTCTTTCTGCCGCGTCGCAGCAAGTTCGGGCGGCCCACGCTCGGTATACGTACTTCTCACGGATGAACCGAAGCCGTTCCTCCCTGTTGGTGGTAAAATTATTTAATAACAATAGTACAACTGATCGTAAAGCATAAATAGACCAGCGGAGGCCTTTTCGTCCGACGTGTTGTGTTAGGCGTGACTTTCATAACTTTAAAATATGAAGAGTACTTCCCACAATTTCATTGTTTTGAACAAACTAAAAACCGACTTCAAATTCCTTAGTATTTAGTCTGGTGGAAACTGATCCACCCGGGCCATGGATCAGAGTGGAATAGATTTAAGCAGTGAAAACTAATCCATTCGAGGTTCGATTTCCGCCTTGGGACAAATATTTGTACGATCTGCAAATATTTGTTCCGGGTTTTCTGGGTATTTTCTATGTAAAATAACAAAAAATCTTTCTAATGAATTGTATTAAGTATATCAGTTATCAAGTACCTACCCATAACACAAGCTCTGCTTAGCTTGGGGCTGATGCTTTGTGGATTGTCCAGCATTATTTATTTATTAAGATACCTATATAAAATTATACATATATAATATATGGTGTTAGAGACTGGATGCGTGATATATGCACGCCTAGCTCTCTGTGACTTCCAGAACTATTACTGAAATCTCAACAATACTTACATAGTACTCTCAGGTGTTAGCTTATCCCGTAAATCTAACGTGTTCTCCATAACTTCGTTGAACATCTGGTTCCCCAAATGCCGCGCCAGCAGTAGCTGTGAGGTGCTGAGTCGGTCTAGCGTTAGAGACTGGATGCGTGATATATGCACACCTAGCTCTCTGTGACTTCCAGAACATTCTATGCAGACTATTACTCCGAAGTTAGTTGACAGCCAGGTTGGATCTGGAAACAAAGGTTGTTTAGGTTTAACATGAGTGTGTTGTAGAATAATTAACACAATTTAAAAGAATTTATGCCTTGACTCTCGTGTATTCTCTGGTATATTCGGAAGGACGTTACAGCATCGTCAGTATATCTAAGAACTATCAGAGAAAGGGCAGCAGCTTCCTTCTGTGTATTTTAACACCTCCATTGCGATCATCAATCCGCCTGCCAAGCGTGGTGATTATGGAAAAATCCCCCTTGTTTTGGGAAAGCACTTTCAGCAGTGGACGAATGTGCGGCGATGAGAATCCTTACCATTAGTGCTAGTGCAATCCGCACACACTTGATTCCCGGGCATCGCTCGCACCGCTCGTATGATAGACCGCTGTAAGTCCAACAGCGAGTGTCCATTGTCGTTGCTCTCCCCTGCTTGCTGGTGAAAGGCTCTCATGAGTGCGCCTTCCTTGCAGTTGACTAGTACGGATGTCCAAGCGCGTTGCTCGTTTTCATCCTCGGCTTGGAAGTGGTAGGTACGGTTGTCTGGAAGAAAATTACATTTTATAAATACTGCCGGCTTTATGTAAGCCTAAGATCACACTGCTAGGTTAAGGCGCGTATTGAAAGCGTTTAAATGGACCTGCAATGAATCCGAACGTCGTTTGGCGAACTAATATATATTTGATTTTTAATATTGGCTTATTTAGGTACTTCAACCAGTATCTACTGTACTAAATTCAAGCCAAGAGTGTCTCTAGACCCTCATGTTGTCCACAAGGTATAAAAAACACATAAGTCAAGTTACTTGCACAATTTATGCGCGCTCTAAATTAATTTCTGCGGCTAGGTAATGCAAATTCATGAGACGACCTGCTAAGCAATTCTGATATACTGCTGGTCGAAATTACTAAAATTATACCTATGCAACAAATAGCTATAATTGCATTTAACGGTTTATGGTTCAATGTTGTTTGTTTTAATTTACACTTACGCTGTATATAGGTAGTGTATTCTGAACGAAAACAATTATCAAGGGTTGAAAGTAGGTATCAACAAAACACGTAATAAATTGTCCAAGATCAAAACACCGTAATAAGGTGTCGATGACGCCATAAAAGCTGTCTAGCGAGTCGTAAAAACAACGCACCAAAACAAATTGTGGACGTAACTAAATAAATATCAAGAACACGTCGTCAATTTACAAGTATTTGCAAAGTTTGTTGATTTCGAGTTTATATTGTTGTGTGGTGCCAGCTTTGAATTTGCACCACGGCGACTAACGGACAACCTCCGGGGGAGGGCAGCAGCGCCCCCTGCAGAACAATTCTACAACCGAACTGCGATCGCCAACCTGCATGCCTAGCGTGGGGATTATAGGCTTACCCCCCGTGAGATAAAAGCCAATAAGACGCTTATCAAGCGGAGGCCTGGGTCTAGCAGTGGACCAATATATAGGTTGTGGAGGTGGAGGAGTTACATTGATTTAGCAAATCAACTTTTGCTGAGTTCGATTTTGGCATTAGTTAATTGGTTTAGCAAACTTTACACATTTGTATCTTTAGGTATAGTACCTATAGAATGGGATACAACTTTTTTTTTGCTTGTTATCAATTTTAACCAAAATAGGACATAATGTAGTTCCGTTTTTGCCATAAGGAGTTCCGAACTTTTTCTACAGATTTCCTTAGTCACTTGTGTTCTTGCGATAAGTAATACCATTCCAGTTTTACCATTTACGTAAGCACAGATACTACGCAACTGTTTTGTTTTCATCCACTTAAAATAGTATCGAGAAAGCCCTCTATGACTCGACATCGTCGTTTTTGCCAGACGTGAGGGACTGTACCTTCCGAGTTCCTAAGATACCTATAACACCTTTAAGATAACAGATAGATACTTCATCAATCTTACATGAGACTAGATCGAACGCCCTCTTATCATCAGCAGCTACTTTAATCTGGCACGTGAGTAGGTTCACCCTCGCCGGTGTTTTGTTTTCATCAGCGTGGAATATATCGAGAAAGCCCTCGGCTGTGACTCGACATCGTCGTTTTTGCCAGACGCGACGGACCTTCCCTTCAGATTTCTTGAGGAGGTACCCACTCCGGGTTGAGCCGTGTTGTTTGTCGCCTTGCAGTTGGTGGAGAGAGTACCCTCCGACTGATGACGCTACCTGGAAGGGTTGGAAGAATTTTAATGAAGGATTTAAAGGTCATAAACAAAACACGCAACAACTGAAAACGATAATTTCATTGTATTTAAGGGGTATCCAGAATGCCATGCATACATATCCGACATTGCCGTCCTTAAAATTCTCGAAAGCGCATCTAATCTAATGATGAAAAATACCACATTATTTAAAAAAAAAAAATAATTATTTAAATAACAGCTCTTCAAAATTTTATCCTTCCTTTTAAAATATTTTGTGTAGTTTTGTAATAAATCACTGGAGAAAAACACGATCAACAACTGAAAACGAAAATTTCATAAATTGCGAATACTCCGAAACTGTTGACATTTTTGGTCGTATCGACGTCATTCAAAATATTGACGTAAGACCGCACTACGCACCTTTACGAAGATTTACTTTGTGAAAATGAGAGAGTATATTTTTCATAACATTATTGTTTGAAATAGAGAATTAGAACAACAAAATAAATAATAATAAGTTGTCAAAGTTCAAAGTTTTATAAAACGTGATGGTCTGAAGTTTGTAATATATAAAGCTTTGATAACTAAAACTCACCTCTCCCCTGTCTTGAGGCGCGGCTGCCCTCAACATGCTCCTCAGCTCAAACAACCTCCGCCTCTCGTCGTCCTGTTGTTGCCGAATCTTCTGCAGTTGAACACTCAGGTCCGCCACATACACCCCAAAGTGTTCGATCGTCTTCAAACCATCTTGGAAGTAGTTCGTCTGAGCATGGTAGTACTCCACCAGGTGTTGTAACAGCTCTATACCCTTCTTCGTCTTTATCTCATTGAATTTTATCAGGTACTGGAACGAAACATAAACGCGATTAGTTTAAAGTTACAGACAGGGTGACGCCGCGGGCGCGTGGGCAAGCCTCGACACAAACGCGGGATAGCCACGAGCTACGCATACTGTGAAAACTCGAAGCAATTACTCCGTGTCCTTCCGTGAGTTAAAATTACTCCCGATGACGCACGCGCACGCCCGTAGTATCCAGATTTGTCTTCGTTGTGCAATAATAATGCTGGCGCGCGACCTTGCTAACTTTCTTGGCGAGCCGCCTGCTGAACTTGAGTTTTCTTTTTGGTAATGTAGACGGTGAAAACGTAGTGTCATAAACGGGGCGCGTGGGTGTCGGGGTGGTTGAGCTAGGAGAGTGAACAAAGCAAGGGTCATGTCATAGCGTCGCGAGCCGTGCGCCGCGCAAGGCCGGTCGACGACCTGGCAGAGCCGGTGCCGCACCGACCACAGGACTTTAGCTTTCCTTTTTAGCACGACAATGGAACTGGCAATGCGTTTATACGACAGCTTGGTGTTAACGACTCTACCGAGACGGGGCTTTGTTCAACAAAGTTTTAATTCAATTCTAGTTTTTTTATTGTTTTTAATTCCTGTCCATGCCCTTCTCGGTGAAATGCTATTGTTGCGGTTTGTAAATTGAGATAATTATTTAGTAAAGAAAGACAGGTAAATGACATTTAAACAAACCACATTATTTCTACACCATAAAAGTCGGAAATGAAACCAACAGACCTAAAACAAAACTACGTAGGTACTTCCAGACAATAAGTTGGTTACTTATAACCTACTGCGGAAATGGTAAGAACAATGCACTCAGCATATAAAATACGTTTTGTCTTAGTTAAGCGTTGTAGTCATCGTCATTTTATATTACTTACTCCGCGTTTCGTAATTTGCTGACAATATTGTGGTTGTATCGTAATGCCACTGGAATTATTTATATTTCTGAGCGACATAACTTTAGTGTCCCACGAAAGCTAGGACTATATATCTTGTGCAAATGCGACACGGAGCCTATCTAACATCGCTACTTGATATCGGATCGCCCGTATTTATTGACACTAAATTAAACTTTGTGACGGATCGATTTCCAATATTCGATTCGCCTCTGCTGATACTTCACAGAGCCCTATCAAGATGCATCGTTTCGTTGCCAATGTAGGGATGAGCGGGCAAATATTTACAAAGGTACAAATATTTACCATGATGTTACACAAAGTTCAAGTACTTATTGTATTAAGCAATCAACCTATGTAGTCATTTGGCACGAATAGGTTAAGGCGCTACCCCGACCCATACTAGCGCCGCCACCTATTATATTTTATCCTGTTAATACGTTAATAGTTTTATTTTGTATAGTTTAGACAGAGATGCGAAAAAAGAGTTTGGTGGCCACCAAGAGTAACTTCGCATCTCTACATAAACTATACAAAATAAAACAATACAGAGGCATTACAAAAAAAGCTTAAACTAAGGCCTATGCCCAGCAGTGAACTAATATAGGTTGATGATGATGATTTATTTATTTATTTAAATACTTTATTGCACACATTTAACAAAAGTATACAAATGGTGGGCTTAATGCCGATGGCATTTTCTACCTGCCAACCACACATGGTAGAAATAAAACAAAAAGGCGTGCTATAATTAAACTAAGCTAGAAAAACTACATTAATTTATATTAAAACTTGCACTATATAATAATATATATAATATCTAAATATACAGGGTGTCCGGTAATTAATGGATAACCCCGCAGGTACATGTGGGGGGGCAAGGGGGCAACTCAAAAAAAATTTAAAAAAAAAATCTATCTGCAAAGGTATAGGATTTTTTTAAATTTTTTTTAAAGTCCGAAATTTGATACCTTTGTTAAAAATTTTGAACACTACGGCTACAAATTCAATGATAACGAATTGATTTTCTCTGGAAATAACCGTGAATAATTGGTCTTGCTATGGCGTATCACAAATTATTCCTAGCCACAACTGTTTGTTTTTTTCAAACAGTTAAAAATAAAAATTAGTGTTTTCGATTTTTTTATGATAAAGTTTGAGCACCTGTGGTATAAAAAAAACGTATGGAGACCGGGGTGGCCCACAGCTTAAAAAATATGCCTACTTCATGTAGTTTCTTAAAAAGTATTACACTTAATTTTTTTTATTGTCAAATAACCGACTTATGGCTACCTATGTTTCTCTAGCCCTATTTTTCTTATAACAAAAACAAATAATAAGATAAGAAATTTATTTTGAAAATCAGTGAAAGTGTATTTTGGGGTGGTTGGGGTGTTATTAATAATTGAAACAACAATTTCAAATAGGTAGTCTTATAATAAATGTTCAAATTGTTTGCCACCTACTCTAATACAGGCTCTACATCTTCTTATGAATGACCTTTTCAGTAGGCGCGAATACCTGCGCTCTCCAATTTCTCGAGCCGCGTCCAAAACACGTCGACGAAGTTCCTGTATTGTTGCGATTGGTTTTTTGTACACTATTTCTTTTAAGCAGCCCCAATAAAAAAAGTCCAGTGGGTTTAGGTAACTCCATAACTCGGTAATTTGACAATAAAAAAATTGAGTGTGATACTTTTCCAAAAACTACATGAAGTAGGCAAGTTTTTTAAGCTGTAGGCCACCCCTGTCTCCATACGTTTTTTTTATACCACAGGTGCTCAAACATTATCATAAAAAAATCGAATACACTAATTTTTATTTTTAACTATTTGAAAAAAACAAACAGTTGTGGCTAGGAATAATTTGTGATGCGCCATAGCAAGGCCAATTATGCACGGTTATTTCCAGAGAAAATCAATTCGTTATCATTAAATTTGTAGCCGTAGTGTTCAAAATTTTTAACAAAGGTATCAAAATTCGGACTTTAAAAAAAAAATTTAAAAATCCTAGACCTTTGCAGATAGATTTTTTTTAAATTTTTTTTGAGTTGCCCCCTTGCCCCCCCACATGTACCTGCGGGGTTATCCATTAATTACCGGACACCCTGTATATATATAAATAAATATATATATTATAATAGGTACTTACAATGTTTTAATGAAGAAAGGTAGCAATAAAAATCACAAAAAGTTAAAAAGATGGTTGAGTTACCTAACTAGAAGTCGGGTAAAGATTACTTAAAAAATGCTCACGTGTCAACTTTTTAAAACTATCCTTTGATTCAACTTTTCTGATATCATAGGGAAGAGAGTTCCAGAGTCTAACAGCCTCAACAGAAAATGATTTTTCCCGAAAAGATGAGCTATGTGCCGGTATCTCTAGGAGTAGATTGCTGGATGATGTTATAAAAGGACAAGTAGTAGTAATAATAGAAGCTCAACACGAGCTTTTTAAAATTTTAAACAATGCGTGTTGAAGTAAACTAGAAGTAGGAAATCTGGAATGCAGCTAATGGGCCAAGTGCTTCAGCATAAATATTATTATTATTTTTTAAATCTGAAATGTTTTACGGATAGTCCGATTGCTCTAATAACCCCTCAGATCTGCACCTATCAAAGCTGAGGGGTAGAGCAATTTAGACTCCAATGATAAGATCATAAGGCAATATTGATCAAAATGCCATGCCAACATCTAGAAACTCACTAATTTTGCGGCATAGGCGGTGACGTTCGATGAGCTTAGTAAGTTATGTTATTGTGTACTATAAAGTATCAGGTAGGTAATATGGTTACCACACAACACAACCTACTTGTGGTTAGTCAGTACTCATACAAACAAGTTAAAAGCTGTTACTGTTGTGTGTGTGTTGTGTTTTACTGTTTTGTAAAAGAGCATGCTTTATTCTTTAACCAGTAGTATAAAGATAACTCTATTACCAAAAATAGAGATCCCACTATGTACCCACACACTAATGCACCCACACAAAACTGCACTGAGTGGGAAAAATTACTCTACCCTCACTGTAAAAGTATAGGTAACAAAATTCCTAGACATAAGAGAACTGCCTACTAGTAAATTTAAGAAAAACTCCGTAGGTGACTCTTAGAAAAATGCTTTTATGACATTAAACAATTTTATAATCAATACATTGCCTTGTTATAAAAGTTCAAATATTGTATGTCCATAATTAATGGATAAACTGTTGTTCCACCCAGCTTTAAAGATATTTTTTTACAGTTTCTACAATAAATTTCATTTGATTGTTACGTAATCATCGATCAATTTATTGGCCGTTTATGATCGAAGTACATAGATAAAATATAGGTGTAACATGGTTTATGAAAGTTAATTTCACAACCATAGCTTACAAATTCACTGACACCAACCCTTTATTCTTTGTACTGTGTATGAGTTAATAAATATCATTATGATGTAATCGATACCGTCATAGATAAGCTATCAAATAGAAGCTAGAAGTGGAATAACGATGCAATAAATAATTCAACCTTATCACTCATCAGAGATATAAGAGCTGAAGGTTGCCATAAAAGATGCATAGCAATAAAGTGGTTTACGAACCGGCGGCGCGCGGCGCGACCATTGAAATATCTGTCTGAACGCTATGCCAAATAGTGGGTACTATACATCGTGTAAACATAATGCATGAGGTCGGCTATAAAATCTACCAAACATTTGTCATTGCCAAAGTACATGTGACCTTTTACCCTCGAGAACAGTGCTATTTTATGTATGCCGTAAGGTCAGGTCAGGCTAAATAACGGAATTTGTGGTGACCAGTTGCTGTTATTGTGTCGTTTTAAGATGTTATGCCGTCACGTGGCTATAGTTTATAATCTCTGACATTATTATTTTTAGCCATTACTGCCCCACTAATGGGCAAAAGCCAAGACATGAAAACATAAAATTATTGACCTTTTCGTAGCGTACAGTTGTTTAGAACGGAAGTATAATAGCATGCAGCTACTTAAATATCAGTAGTAGGTATGTCTTATCGAAAAGTAATATATTCCAGAATAGAATTCTTTCACAGAAAACCTGTCTAATATTACAATGCTGTTATATTAAATGTTAATCAGTGGTATCAATGCAATTCTACCATTAGGTTTAGACTGGTGTGTGTATAATATTAATAATAGAGGTATACCTAACCTACCTACTTAATAATATTTGTAATTAAAAATTAAATTAAAATAGTCTTCTTTTTTTAAAATAATTTTATTGACAAAGAAAATTACAATTTAATAATAAAAACAAATTAGAACTACTATTTACAATTGAAACAATTAAGCTAACTGCAGACTATTGCAAACAATCTACAGGTAGCTCAACTGATCCATATCAATACTGTCTTGTCAATACCAATCAAATTGTCTTGTCTGTCTGAAATCAAAATATTCGTCCACGTTATTAAAACAATGAGTCAGTTATTGGGACTATTTTTAAAGCTACAATTCCAGGCTTTCCCAGGCAACAATGAGTTTCCTGTGTAGAAGGAGATTGAGTATTGATTTGACTCTATTCGATTGTTATTTCTGCTGCTGGCACTATACAAAAGTATACATATTATGTATACATATTAAATACCAAACCGATATTGCACAACACTGTCAAAGCCAGATAAATTAGAACACGATAATAGCATGCCGGAAAACTATAGATGCAATTTGTACGTGACAGGTAAAACACGTTAGGCCTTAAGTAAATAAGGAAGAAATTGAATAATGAAACTCTTATGTATTATGCAAAAGATTTAGTCTGCGTTTGTATGAAATGCATCATTATTTCCATACATTATCATCAACCTATATTAGTCCACTGCTGGACATAGGCCTCCCCTAATGAACGCCATAGCGCCCTGTCTTCAGCTTGCCGCAGACAGCATCTGCTTGCAGCCTTTCGCAGATCGTAATCCCACCTTTTCATACAATAATGATGAAACCCACAACGCGATATCGATCGACATGAAGAAAACTTTAAAATGTTTACCAAATGAACATAGATCACGTAATATCAACAAAACATTACAGTTTGACTTTTATTTCAATAAGATATCAACGGTAACGTAACAGCAAACCACCATTTAAGCTGACCGGTGTTACGGGGCGTAACATACAATTCGCAGCGAGCATGATATGTTACGCCGTACGCTAAAATCCGCCTAGTTGCTCGTTGAGAGCGCCTTCTTTCCCCGTAGTGACTGCACGAACGCTCGCCGTGTAAAACGTTGCAATACGCCCTGTAACGCCCGTCAGTACCCGGCTTTAAATTCAGTAAACCTGCACGAAGAATTGATCACTCCATCCGTTATTATATTACTTAGTATTTATGTACACCTGTACCAACTTTTTCATCACATTTACATTCTTATCGGTAAATACAATTAAATGCTTGCCTACTTTAAACAAATTTTCGTAATTAGATAAACTTATCTGTACTGGAAATAACAAGTAATTTTAATTTACTTTGAATCCGTCGCGTCATATCCTTAATATAGGCATTGCATAGACATAATGCAAGATATTAACTTTTGTTAACTTTTGTTAAGCAGTTTGTTCCTTCAATCAACACTGGCACTTTATTGGATCCCGTAACTTTCCGAATCGCAACACGTCTTCGGTTGGGTGCAATGTGTTGCGCGCCTCAACAATACCAGTGCGATACTGCTGTCGAACAGCTTGGTCATCACGGAATATCGTGTACTAGGGCCGCCGCCGGTCGGATATCTCGCCATGCCAGCCTTAACGACATCATCCGACGGGCCTTTGTCACCGCTAACGTACCAGCTATGTTAGAATGAATGAATGAATTAGACCATTCTCGAAATGAATGGTCTGTTGCGTGACGATGGTAAAGAGGCCCGACGACATGACACCTAGTCCCATGGGACTTGGGAGGCACATTGTGTGGGACGCTACATGCGTCGACACACTTGCGCCTTCTCATCTTCCGAGGACATCCGTGAGGGCTCGTGCGGCGGCAGATTTGGCAGAGTATCTCAAGAGGCGCAAATATGCAGGTCTCGACAGAGCCTACACATTTGCTCCCTTTGGGGTCGAGACTCTAGGTCCGTGGGGTACCGAGGCTCTCCGGGTTTTTATAAAGTTATCTGTGCGTCTGGCCGAAGCGATGCGTGACCCGAGAGCTGGTGGGTATCTGGCGCAGCGCATCAGCATTGCCAATATTTCCAATAGCGGGGCAATGCAGCCAGGGCCTGGGGGCGCATCCGACTGGTATTGATATGGATCAGTTAAGCTACCTGTAGATTGTTTGCAACAGTCTGCAGTTACCTTAATTGTTGCAATTGTAAATACTAGTTCTAATTTGTTTTTATTATTTGATTGTAATTATCCTTTGTTAATAACTTTTGTTTACAAACATTCTACATCGAGTTTGGCTAGTTTATAGGTCGGCCGGTGGTTAAGTAAGCAAGGGCGGTCAGAGATAACGAAGGTAAGCAAGATAGAAGAATAATCACAATTGTCATTGTTTCTCTCAGTTTATTAAAGAATATGAATCTTTCCCTAGTCAAATAGATTACTGAAAGGGGGTAGAGTCAGTACTCTATAGTGCTGACTCTACCCCCGCGCGCCCCTCGTAGAATTGGCGCGATCGTCGCCGAAGCTAGAAATGGAATGTTTCAAAGTGCAATTGGCTATTCTACATCAATCCTTCACTTCATTTGAATGAACAGCTATGTACCTACTATAATTTTATTGTTTTGAAATACCAAAAACCGACTTCGAATCACTTAGTTCTAAACAGTTTTTTAAGTTTTGCGGAATAAATACCTACTAATTTCTCAGGAATATAATTAATTTAAGAGACCACCTCGGGATTATTCTCTATACAATTGCAAAACATCATCCAAATCGATCCATAAATGACGGAGCAGTCGACGGGCATATATAAAAAAAACATACAGCCGAACATAGAACCTCCTCCTTCTATAGAAATCGGTTAAAAAGTAATTCAAATTGACCGATGACTTGTTAAATTGGCAAGTTGGCCAACAGGTTGCCCTGGGGGCATATGGAAGCCACAAATTGTCCAGACAATTCATACCTTTTGGCTTGGATGGCAATGCCGGTAATCCTTTTAGCTTTTAACCTCATTTTGCATAATGTTACGGGGCGGTTGAACGGATTATGACGTAAGTGGAGAGTGCTTCGTATTTGGAGATGACGTCATTATTTCAAGAGGATATAACGTAACAGGAAGTGGGTAAAGTTATGATCGGGAACAGCATTACCTTATAAATGCCCCGATTTCCCAAACGACTTAATTCAGAACGAGTTGAATAGTAATAACAACTGAAGATCTAACATGCTAGTTCCAGAAAGATAGAGCAGTGTTAAGGTTCGATTCGAATTTGTAGTCAAAAATAAATGCATCAGTGACAGAGCAACGTCATTTCAATCAAGTAATGATGATAACAATAATGATGTTCATTAGGTATATGCGAAGAAGGAGCCATGTAAGAGCCTTTAGTCTGGTGTATGGCCCAACGGCCTTGAGAACACAAAACAATTATCTGTAACCGTATAAATAATTTGTTTTATTCGTGAAATGTTCAATTTGTGTAAAATACTTTGACGAATATAATTGAGTAAAAGAAAAATACTCAAAAACAACAGCGTTTGGAAGAAATATTCAAATATCGAATATATTTTTTTATTCGAAATTTGGATATTTCTTCTAAGCGCTATTGAGTTGAGTCGGAAGACTTGCACGAAACACAGTCCCATTAGTATTGTTAATGCGCATTATAAGTGACCAGAATAAAAATTCTTCCCGGAATATCTCAAACAAACGGAACAACCTAAACTAAAAAAAAACAAACTAAACATCCGCATACTATCCTAGAGCCAAGGATTACATTGGTATGTGTTTAGCCGTTGACATAGAGAACTGTCATCGTTACGGCAAAGCTGTAGATTTTGCTCTACCTTTGAAGAACAAATTGGTCTTCGAAAGCGAAGCAAACTTAATGTAGGACCACATAAGACGTCAAAAAAGTGAAAACATTGCGTCGATGACAAATAATAGAGACACGTTTTTAATGACCGGCAGAACATGAAGGCCCTAATGAAACCTAGCCAAACAAAATAATTAAATAAACGTTCTAATAAATTGTTTTTCTAATTAAACGTTTCGATAAATAAAGTAAAACGAAACTCGTGATAATAAAGCCCAAGGTGCCAATTAGGGATAAACAAAACACGTTTTTACAGGAGAAGCTGGTAATGGTAATAAAGCTGCCACATAAAGATGTATACACTTGTTTATATTACTGTAAACAAGTCGAGAGGTTTTCTGTTTACTTTACAGCTGAAGCCATACAAACTGAAAGTGCTTACTATTTTTGGTATTGTTGGTATCGTATCGATCAATGTACTCGATAACTGGTATAAATACACAGTGCTAATGAGGCTAATTATGTACCTACGTCCTAAACCAACATTTCAATATTAGGTTTGCGTTGTTTAGTTTGGGACGCATGTGGCGGTTTTCACAAAGCATTTCAAAAAAACATAACCACTTACAATGGTTTCTGGCTGAAAAAAAAGATCGATGTTTCTTTGAAATCGTTGGGGGGTTATCGCAATGGAATCTTTTTGCACGGTGTGCCTCACAGCGTTTGTATAGCAAAGCAATACCTGCAGATTGTTTGTAAACAGTCAGCAGTTAGCTCAACTGTTTTCACTTTAAGTATTACTTCTGATTTGTTTATATTCTATACATACATACATAATACAAAACCAAAGCGGCGCGAAGCGTATATGGGTTAAAATAACCGAAGCCATGGTGTCAAAATATCGAAACTAAACCGTAACAATTTGTATTCGAGATTGTCTTGTTAAGATTTAACATCTCTCTTCTCCGCTTTGGTGGAAACCAGGTGTTTATTAGTTACCTCACACATCTGCAACTGGAACAGTCTTCTTTCCTTTTCCATTTCATCTGCAATCTCAGCCGGCGTCACTTCGCTTCTGATGAGGCCAGCCTCTTTCGCCTGCGATTTCTTCTCCTTCTCGAGCTTCAGGTACTTTGACTCGTAGTCTTTGGATGCTTTATCGAAGGGCCTTTTGAGATCGCCCTTGACTCCTCTCAGATCTCCTTTTAGAAGACTGTCGACGGGAAACATGACAATGTTGTTTATGTTCTGCATCTGTAAGCAAAGTGTAAACTTTATGACTCTGTCTGTGGGATACTTTAGTAACTATAATACTTAATTGCTCTGTAGCCTAAAAAAAGAATATCAGTGCTAGGTATTCAATTAGGTAGGGGAATACTGTAAGCATGATAGAACATTGGACATGTCCAAACCAGATGCCTAGAATCTAAAGATACATAATAGAGCGTTCATTTTATTGCCCAACATTTGCATACCAAAGGGCATTTGACTGCGCTCGGGGCGATATGCCAGTTACTTGTATAGCATCGTTTTGATAGACAAGCCATACTTGCAGGCAAATGCACCGCCTGAATAGGCGCCAATATCGTGCTCCGGATAATGATGCCAATTGGGCAACAGTGCTACAAGTCTGCCAGAGTGATGCATCATTGACGAACACGCACGATATGACCGTGACCTACAACAGGTTTTTCTTATTGCTTATGGCTAAATGTATCGCATCTAAATCCGCACGCAATATAAATGGCTGTCCCAAATGGTTGAAACAGATGCCGTTCATGCCGTAATTAACTCAGTTCAGATTGATGAATGCTGATCGATCGAGCATGATAAATTTATAAATAATGCCGGGCATTTTCACAGTAGCTAGCTAACCTAAAAGTTAGCATAATTATAGTGATGAATGAATATAAACATCAAGGGAATACGTTTGCACATAGCACATACCTACTCCACACTACATACTCATTCACCAATGGTCGATTATGTAATCAATGAAGCGAATGCGCCGGCAACAGACGAGACAGCGAGGGTGAACAAAGGGGTGAATGGAGAACACAATACCCCTTCCTGAGTACATATAAACGGCCACTGAACGCCGCTAATTACATAACAAGGACACATTGTTACCAGGCAATCAGCCACTATTAAAAGCGCAAGAAGAGCTCGACCCTTTCACGATTAACAAGAAATTCGTGTAAGTTTATATTCAGAGTAAAGGCAGACCTTTATTGCAAATTTAACTGCGCAGTAAAAAGAGGGATTTGCGAAACACTCGTAATTTGTATTTCGGGAAAAGTGATCAGGTACGGATCAGATCGAATATGATCAACTAACTACTAATTTATTTCCGGAATAATAAATAATAAATAAAATTTCTTGTTGTTAGTATGCCTTGTCGTACCGTATTTTCTATATAATGTGGTGTTTTAAACCAAATCCACACAACAACCAAGTGATAAACTCACAATCACAATATGTTAGCCAAGATTAGGTGAAGCATGATGCTAATCCATACTATTATCCTGAGGGAGTAGTAGTAAATTCTAAACTATCACATGAACGTGCACGGTTGATCGGGAAAGGCTATCAGAGTATTTTGAACGAGGTCTCGCTTACCGGGCTCGGTGAAGTTGCACAAGTGTCAGTATCGAATTCATTTATGAGACAAGAGCCGAGTTCCCAGAATTTATACTCTACTTAGAACTTTCTTTTAAATGTGCAGCAATCAAGGGACTTCACTTCTTCGAACGAGAAAATATTCTGGTCTGAACTTTGACTCAAAACCACATCGAGACAACAAAGGAGCACAGTACTTATGTATATACAACAAAGAAAGACGCCTATATCGTTGACCTTGAAGGAACTATGGAGGTTCGACGATTCGAAATCGATAACTAAACAAACAACTGAGTAATTAATTATTCTAAGCATTATAGAGATGTTCTTCTGTGTGGGAAATACAACAATAAGCCATCAGACAAATTAGTAAGTGGTGTTAACAGGCGCTTTTTTGCTATGTGAATATTTCTGAGTAATGAAATGTACCTAATGTAACAATGATCATTGTTTAGATCGTGAGCACGTGCGATCTTTACGCCGGTGCATTGTATGGAAATTTCAGTCGCACGTATAAATAATGTTAGCAAATATGCCCCGAGGCCGACAGAAATGAAATATGATCCATTGAGGAATTTGTAGAATAAACTGTTTGCACTTTAAAATGCGACAATAGGAAAAATAGTGCTGCTGTTTTAAATTTTTATATTATGAGAAATACTTCTGCACGATTCTGTTTTTTTTTTTGGACAATGATATTTTCCTCTTTTTAATATATACACTTCTGAATGTAAATAAGCGAAGTCAATAGGATAAGTTTTAGCTTCTTGCATTTATGTTGAAAGTCAATGTTCCTGATTTTCCGTAACGCCAGTAAAACGTAACATTAAACGGTTACAAACGAGTTTCCTGGAAATCAAATTAAATATTTAGGCCACATGGAGAGGAAATCAAATATTAAAACGATGTTTAGAGCCGTAAGCTCGTAAGACCTGAGAAGAAATTGCTGAATAACGTTATACTGCCTACAACTGAATTAGGAGTAGGTACGTGAAATGTCGAGGTGCATTTCTAAGTTCTGTTCTATTCACATCATTTTCGGTGGGTGAACCGGAGCGAGGAACGCTGTATTCTCTCGTGCGAAACGCCACAAGTCGGGGACGGACGTGGTGAGTAAGCCCGGACACAACTTAAACTTTGTTCAAATGATTCATTGATAATTTTTGGATTTAACTGGCCTGCCGTCTACAAAAAGCCTATCAAGTGTGAATAATATTAAATTTTTGAGATAGAAGGAGGTCTCCTTCTATCTTAAAAATTTAATAGTATAAGGATTTTTCGCGTACCTACCATTTGATTTGTTTTCGGTGAACGCGATGGAAACGTTCGCAAATGACAACCAACTTTTCATTTATATTCATTTATTTATAACGTTTAATTAAAGGTATATTTGCGATTAGTAAACGTATTGGTTAACTAACCGCAACAGTAATAATTTATTGATCAAGAGTCGTAAGTGGTAAGTAACAAAATGCAGAAAAAATCGATCAAAGACCCTGGGCTAAGGTTTAGGAAGGACAAAGGATTGCATCGTGTCAAGGGCAGGTCGCAGATTCTGCGCAGTACAACTTGGGGTACAGAATATACAGTAACACTTGAGGGGGCTCATCTCAAACCTCCCAGGTTTTGTTAATACATGAGAGAATGTTGAAGGCAAAGTAATGATTGACGATACGAAATTGATCGTCAATACGTGTAAATATTATACACATGCTCAGGAAAATTACGATTATATTATTCACCAACAAGAAATCCTTCCTACGCATAAAATACTTTGACTATACATAAAGCAAGCATGTACCTATTTATGGTTAATAAAAGATAGGGATGGATTTCATGCTGCATTACATGCAGTTATCAAAGGCCCTAGCTGCGAAAAACTAATTTTAAAAAGCATGCTTTCACAAAGAGCTGTGATCAAACAGCAACATTAGGTATTAAAAGAAGCAAGATAGCCACCAGGTATGAAATTTCATATACCTGAGCTGGAAATGATTCTAAGAACGAAACTGTTCCAAAGGCTTTGTCCGCAGTAATAGCTTGCTGGCACAAATTTGATACGGCAGCTCTTCATTCAGAAACTCGAGTATTCAAAATTGTAATGAGGTTTGTAGAATGAAAGACTTTTACGATTTACAGCTAAGCTGTGTTTTGAAGCAACTGTTTTATTTCCATCCTGTCCTGACTTTGATGGATTATCATCATTCATCGTCACATCAATACATGTGACAGTTTGCTTGGATGGATAGATAAATGTTTTTTATTTCTTCACGCCATAAGGAACCACTGAACGGACGAGCCGAAATTTCTATAGAAACACGTTTTCTACGTATCACGGTTCCAGAAAAGGAGACTAGTGACTGACGGGTAGGCAAGAGACTTAGTAATAGAGTCCCTGTTGGCATTGACACCCTATGATCATGGCAAGTACAAGTATATGGAGCAAAGCCTAAATTGCATGTGATATTTCAAATCTGGTTCCCAGACGAACAGTCTACTAACCCATCATTTGCGAGTCGCCTCACCACCCTGACCCATTTACAAGCAAATCTGTGGTTGCGCCCACGCACGTAATCTGCGTCAATCACCAGTTAACGCGGCTTGACAACATAATGCCTTAAGCTGATTTGATATTTTGTAGACATTATTGTATCAAATGGTTTTGCGTACAATTGGGTATTAATTTTCTTTATATTTTAGAGTAGACCTTGACGATTGTGTCGGTAGGCGAAACAAACGACAGGAGAAGTAAATAAATAAATAATGCTACAATGCTATGCTATATATATATATATATATATATGTGTGACAATCCACACAGCATCATCCAGCTTCAAGTTAAGCAGAGCATGTCTTATAGGTACTAGATGCTCGTACTTAATACAATATATTATATAGACAGATATTTTTTATTATGCATAGAAAATACCCAGAACACATGGAACAAGTATTTGTAGAACGTACAAACATTTGTCCCAAGGCGGGAATCGAACCCGCCACCTCCTGCGTCACAGGCGGACCTTCACCCGCCGTGCCACATCGGTCGTCAATGTTACTTGAATAGTTTTTACCGTTTTGAATGAGTGAGCGCCATTTTCAGGCGATCAAGTGTAAAAAGAAATTAAGAAACTTAAAGAGACCAGAGATATCATACTGAAGTCACTATCAATTTGGACTCTTCCACTCAGTTGAAGTGAATTGAACAGCAATATATCAATATGTCTTCATTTGCATAGCGGAAACCAGCTTATTCCGTCTCGTCTGGGCAATTGGCAAGGCAATTTAGGCTAACCGTATCTGTTTCCAAAGTATTCATTCAAACCAAAAGGCATTTTTTAGATCGGTATATTTTTTGCACAAATACGCTTTACGTGCTATCGTGCATGTCTTATCTTCTTGCGATTTAGTCAGATAACATCCTCATAATTATGGGTATTTGTTTACTCTTTATCTTTGTGATTCATCAAAACAAATTGATGCATTTTGTGAAACAACAGAATGGTGACACCATTGCGTTGTTTCACAACGGCCTGAATACATCTGGAAGGTGTACCCTCCTAGGAGCAAGATGATGTTCGTAGAATTTTGGTTTCCGAAACTAGCTACAGTAAAATATGCAAAGGACTCAGAAAAATACAAAACCGAGCAAAAGAAGTCCTTTTATAGTTAGTGGTACTGGCCTGTACCACTAACTATAAAAGGTGGTGGAGTACTGGCCTCCAAAACTAAGTGTCAAACTTTCAAAATTTAATGTTTTTCTAAACTAGAAGTTAGAGATTTAAAATAAAAAACGTTTTATAGCAAATTGAATCAGCTATTTTTGAAACTATAGTAAACTTTACATTAGTAAAATTTTTACCCTAAAACAAAAGGTAATCAATATAATCGCCCTTTTTAGCTTAAGTGTCCAAAAACTCAATTAAGATTTTATAAGTATGTTTTACATGTTATTTAATCTTTAATTACTGGTAACCGAAGCTGTAATCAGAGCCCGAGGCATACCATTCCCTGGTATGCCTCGGACTCTCGGGCATTCTTCTATCAGGCCCTGTTTTAGTGCCCTGGGGCCCTGGGGTGGTGGTCTGCGGCTTCTGACTAGAATTCCTAGCTCATCCCAGGCGTGCTCAATTGGGTTGAGATCTGGACTTCAACCTTCTCCTTCTTCTCCTTCTCTCTCTCCCCCTTTCCTTTTCTCTCTCTTCTTTCTTCTTTTTTTTCTTCTTCTTCTTTTTTTTTTCCAAGCCATCACTCCGAAACCAACCTCCTGAATATACTCTTGTACGACCTGAGCCGTGTGTGGCCGGGCATTATCATGCATCAGCATCGATCCATCACCCGTACTTGCTAAATATGGCCCTGCATACTCATTGAGAATCTCTTGGGCATACGAGTATCTTACCCCAGTCAGAGTGCCATTTTCTATGAACACTAACTCTGTGCGAATTTCTGAAGATATGCCAGCCTATACATGTGCACTGCATCCACCGTACTGACCTCTTTCTGAGAAGCAGGCTTGAAGGTATCGCTCACCAGGTCGCCTGTAGACACTTCGCCTTCTATCAGAAGTGAAAAGTGAGAATCGAGACTCATCTGTGAACAATATTCTTGACCATTCTTCTTAATCCCACTGTATGTGTTCACGGGCGTATCGCAGTCTCGCTACTCTCGAGTTTAGGGTCACTCGCTAGTCTTCGAGGTTTCAGATTTGCTTCAGCAAGGGATGGTTTCCAGTCTCTTCGTATCTACCTTCGCCTTCTGGCCCGTTCGTAACGTCACACACACACCGTTCTTGCAGTACGACGCATACTAATGCCTAGTTACAGAAAAGTCATGATCTTAGCACATTCTTCAGGTGGAAGAGGCATGTTAAATAAAGTTTATGCGCTGTTGTCTGACTTTGCTTTTGTAACAAAACTCATCGATCAAGAAAAAATTTGAAAACAAAAACAGAAACAAAAAAATTAATGGTGAAATTGTCATTCGAAAAGTATTATTTTTATTTTAAAAGGTTTTTTCGGCCATTTTTTAAAAGAAGGTTACCGACTATGAAGTTTTTATAAACAAAATTAAACTATATTTCGAGTCCTTTTTATTTCGAAAGTTTATCTTGTGTATGTACCTTATACGATAATGCAATTTTAAAAGTGTGATACTTAGTTTTGCAGGCCAGTGTAAATACTAGGAAATTACAAATTACTTTATAGCGTCTCTGTCTCATCTACTAATAGAAGTCGATGAATCCGACTAATCTAGAAACACTCAGTTTAGATCAAGCGTTTGAAGTCTTGCAATAAGGTCCGACTACGTTCTTTACAAACCAATCCTTTATGCGGAAAAAACGATAAATATGCCGTATCATTCGTCTCGCAAAGGAAACAAGTAGGGGTTGCATTATCCGATACATTTTCGTATCCGGATAATTCGGATAGTAGTGAGTCTTACTATCCGGATATCCGGATATTTCGGATAATTCGGATAATTTATAAATATACATGCATATAATTTAAATTAAAACAAGGAAAATGGGTTCTGTATCAGTCAGAATGTATTAATTGAATACTCAAAAAAGTAAGAATAATGTTATTTTTAAATAACAATAGAATCAACATAGAAACTAAACAATATAGAGATTAAAAATAACAATATCGATCAAATAGGTTGAAAAACTAAAATATCTATGAAATAATAACGGTTTACTTCGTTCCATCTAACTTATTTTTTTGACATAAATAGACATCCTTCCTCCGGGGAAGCTGCGCTGCGCGGAGACCGGTCCCTTTCGGTGTCGGATCGCTGACCAACCAGTGTCAACGCAATGATGCGATTGCGCGCTATTGTAGGTCTTGCTTCCCTTAAGTTCAGAGATTTACACGAATCAATACTTGTATATTTTTAACAGCATAAAAATTGTGTGCAAATCAGTGTAGCCAATAATTTTTTTTAGGCGGCCGTGTACGTAAAGTTTTTTACCTTGCCGTGCTTAGGTCAGCCGTATCACTGCTCAAAATAAGGAAATACTATACAACATTAGCCAAATGGTGCTATTTTATAGTTTATATGCATTAGGTGCGTGGTGACTATGGCAAAACCCCCCAATATGATGGCAACAAATAGAAAACATTGTAGCGGTCGCAGGGAGTCGATGGATGAAGGCAGCTCAGGACCGCTATTTGTGGCGTCGTTTGGGGGAGGCCCATGTTCCATGGACGTATACCTACGGGCTGATTATGATAACGATGCATTAGGTAACATTCTGCCTTATGGTGGCCAAATTCCCATAAACAGGGCAAAACTAAATTAATTGGAAAATTGACCTCCATTTCTCAAAGAAAGAAACCAGGACTGGTCTGACTGGTATTGACAATGGGAATGGAATAGATGTTGATAGCTCTAATAAAAGCAGTGGAGAAGAATAGTTTTAAGTTACCTACCTAGTTAAAAGAATTTAATAAGAGTTTTTTCTGTGTAAGTAGAGTTCTTATAATATTTATTGTGTTTTAAGTAAACTTTCTGAATCTTTAATTTCGTGTAAATCAGGGTTGTCACTTGGATTTCCAGCAAAATCAACCTATGTTGGCCTTGTTAGGTTATAGCTAGGTTTAGGTACTATGACTACTTATTAATTATTTTTATTTATGAAAAAGTGTACCATAACAAAGCAAAAGTATAAAAAAATATATAAAACGTTTTCCATACAAAAATCACACTATAAATGGACGTTAAATGGTTTTATTTTTCTCCTGAAAAATGAGTTATTCTACTAAATTCTAATGACAAAGATTGTTTTTAATAAAATGTCTTCAAATGTTTGACAATGTTTTCTATTTATTAAAGATTATATCGGGTACTTATCGCGTACCTTTTGTTTTATTTTCCCTTACGTTTCCATCGCGTTGCAGCGATCGTGGTTACGGGGCAACTCAGGGTACGAACGTAGGGAAAAATAAAACAAAAGGTACGCGATAAATACCAGATAAATAATCTTTAACAAGTTACCTAGCAGATCGCGAAAGTTTAAAAAAATATCTATTTGGTTGGATACACATGAAAATAGGGATACAATATTTGTTTGGTGTAGAATAATAGTCCATGACTCTATAGACAACTTTGCAATGTTGGCATTCGGATTCGGATACACAATCGAGCCCAAGATTTATAATTATAACAATCGAATACTCTAAAAGTGAACGCGATTAAATGAATTGATATATTTATCGATAAATTAAATAGGTTCCGAAGAATTTACGGCCACAGGATTGCAGCCGTAGGGTGTTTATTTTGTTATTTTTTTACCTGAAAGCTGAAGAACACGGTAATTGCCGTAACATTGGTAACACTGGCTTAAATATATAACATTTTAAAATGCTGGACGCTGTAGTGTTGTGAATTAGAGAAAACAACTAGGTATCCGTATTATTCGTATTATCCGGATAAAGGTGCTCCTATTATTCGGATATCAAAATCCGCGGATATCCGGATAATTTGGATATCCGGATTGCAATCCCTAGAAACAAGTCTTTCAATGAGATGACCGCGCTACATCCGAGCAGGGCGCCCTCGATAGTGTAATTTCCTTTGCTGTTTGCAACCGAGTCTGATTACTTTGTTGGGCATTGCTTGAGTCGTTTATATTCGCCCTGGGACAAAGTATTATCCGAGAGCAAGCGCTATTTCTACGATTTGTGAACTCAAGGATGATTATAAAAGGTATTGCGGGGATCTTCGGCTATCTTCAGATAGATTAAAAACTAAAATGTTTCTAAACAATCTGTACTCTTGATCGGATTTAAGCGAGAACATTGCAAAATACAATAGAATATCCATTATCATCAACAGATATCACAATCTAATTGCATAATAATAAACACACAACTCTCTATTTATGATTGTCTAGGACAGTGCCGCACGTTGACTCTATCATACAAAAGAGTACCTACATCTACTCTATACAAAGGTTGTAGATGTATCTAAAAATTTTATATGTTTAGTTACACACAGCATTAAACATAAAGTATCATACAATACGGTAAGCCCTTCCAGATTTCATAATCCTACTACACGGACTGCAATATGTGTCGATTCCTAATATAATTCTGGACTCTATTACCGTATCTCTAACTAAAGTGCGGGCAGCCTTATCATGTCCTATAATAGGCTCAGCCGCTCAGATAATGTGCAAATGGTATGAAAATACATTGAGTTATTTTCACAATAGTATGTCGGTCGGCGACCGTATACCGTTTCGTGCAAACAACGCGAAACTGGGACACGTTTAGTGCTACTGCATGTAGTTACTGGCAACATTTACGACACGCACATTTCAACTGTTCAAATAGATTTTATAACACAATTTCTACAAAGAGGTTCCAGTATCTATACCCGTTGAATTTCGGAGAAGGCTAAGGGAGAAGGTCACTCAAGTCAAGGGTTGGTTTGGTATAGGTGGAGAAGGCCACTCTTGAGTTGGTAAAAGGGTACATTTGTGGAAAAGATCAAAGCCAAATTCAGCATTTGATTCTTAATTTATAATTCTTTATTGCACTAATAAAAACAAATACATGTAAAACTTAAAACTAGAGAGATTATGGCAAAGGCGAGCTTAACCCTAAAAGAGTTCTCTTCCAGCAAACCTTATTGGGAGAGAGAGACAAATTTGTTACAGTGGGTTCGTGTGCAAATACAGATAGAAGATTGAATCCTTAGCCTACATAGTTAATAAACTACTACATACATATGTATGTATAATAATATATTACGCTACCTATAAAAATATATAACATACATAAAAATAACAATTCTATAACTACATACGCATTTAAAATAAGTACATAAACTAAATACCTACATCAAAGTCATGAAGATAGGTAATGCTCTTGGACTTTACGCTTAAAGATGAAGAGAGAGGGGCTGGCGCAAATATCATGAGGGAGAGAATTCCATAGCCTGACCGATTCGACGGTGAAGGAGCCACCATAGCGGCTGGAAGAATGCACAGGAAACTTCAGAAGAAGGGACAATGATGTTCTACAGGGTTTATCGCGGGGGTAAAGAAACTCAAACCGCTCACGGAGGTACGAAGGAGTAAGAGGATTGTTCAGAATTTTGTATAGAAGTGTGAGAACGTGCAAATCACGCCGGCGACGGATTGGAAGCCATTTTAACTGAGCTCTGAACATTGAGACGTGATCATATTTACGCAAACCGAAAATAAATCGGATGCATAAATTTTGAAGTCGTTCTAACTTGTTGATAATTTCCTCCGTGGCGTCAAGGAAACAGGAGTCAGCGTAATCTAATAGGGGAAGAAGGAGTGATTGAGCTAATGTGACTTTAGTTTGTATAGGAAGGAACTTCTGAAAACGCTTAAGGGAATGAAAGGAATAGTGGACTCGCTGGCTGATTGCATTGACGTGCTTTTGCCAGGATAACGTGGTGTCAAATATGACACCCAGATTCTTGGCAGAAGCAGAGTAGCAGATATGAGAATTGCTATAGAAGAGTGGAGATATTGGTTTTTGCTGAACTTTGTTCA
The DNA here is from genome assembly GCA_963662085.1 of Eupithecia inturbata. Lineage (NCBI taxonomy): Eukaryota > Metazoa > Arthropoda > Insecta > Lepidoptera > Geometridae > Eupithecia > Eupithecia inturbata. Next base: position 5,252,189 of record OY759177.1, read on the forward strand.
GCATGTATGAGCTACCGCGAATTAGAGCTTGGGACTTAAAAGGGTTGACCAAAAGACCAAAGGCCTTTGCCCACGCGTTAATGTTGATGAGGTCAGTGTTAATTTGGTCAACTCCCAAGGAGATCTCATCAGCCTTAAAGTGGCAATAGATCTGCAGGTCGTCTGCATACAGGTGAAACTTAGAAGAAATGATAGAGGTAATTGCGTTAATGAAGATGGAGAAGAGGAGAGGAGAGAGAACACCGCCTTGAGGTACGCCCGCAGTTATGTCACACCAATCAGAATAAGAATCATCAAAGCGGACACACTGCGACCGGCCTGAGAGATATGCATTGAACCAAGAGATTGCTGAGGGAGAAATGTTGAGAGAGGAAAGAACAGAGAGAAGAATGTCATAATCAACGGTGTTGAATGCGCTACTGAAATCCAGTAATACAAGAATAGTGATGAGTCGATTGTCGATGGCCCAGCGAATGTCATCAGAGACTTTAATTAATGCGCTCACGGTGCTATGGCCAGGTCTAAAGCCAGACTGGTAGGGACTCAGAAGGTTATTTTGGTAAAGGAAAACTTATAATTGCGTATGGACCGCATGTTCAAGGATTTTGGATAGAATGGGAAGGATGGAGATAGGTCTGAAATGTGATACGGCAGAGGGATTAGAAATTTTAGGAAGGGGTATTATGAAAGCTTTCTTCCAGGCGGACGGAAACGAGCTCGTTGCAATGGAGAAATTTATAATGTGAGTGATTGCAGGAACAAGCTCGCAGGAGAGGAGTTGAAGCATGCGAGCACTGATGCCATCGACGCCAATAGCTTTGGTGGAGATAGATTTTATAAATTTCAAGATTTGATGTCCAATATCAAGGAGTATTTCGTTTCTAATTTCGATCTTCATGGTGTTTGTGCTGATAAAGTGGTCGGTGCCGGTTTACCCTCTAGCTCAACTCTAGCTACAGGTTAAATCGCAGACTAGAGTTTCAGGTTCACTTACCAGTGTTTTCATAAGAGCAGACAGTTCCTTAGTGACGACAGCAAACTTGAGAAATGCTGCTCCGATATCTGGCTCCGAATCTTTGCTGAGCGCGTTCCCGCCGAGACGCTCCAGCGCCCGTGAGAGGTACATCTCGTTATCGACGTGGGCTAGAAACAGAAAGGTATTTTTATCTACGAGGAAATCAAGGTTGGGTTCAGCTTGGACAGATGCTGATATTGAAGAATTAAAGTTGTCAATCTACATCAGCTGTGCAAATAACTTCTTCGTTTTGTTACCTAGCTCTGTGTCTAGGATGAAGACATAAATAGAGGTAATTCCAAGCTCATATAATGCCGACAATAATGAGATGCCACAGGCATAGAACGAAACTAGTGACTACAGACCGTAAACGAGAACCATTTAGCATTCAATAGAATCCATATTATCCTATAAATTACACATAGAAATTATAAATTACCTATAAATTGCTGCTCTTATCGCAGCGCCCGTTTATGCCAGTTTCAGCTTCCAATATTAAATTTTAGAGTAAAAAGCCGTAAATGAGTCTTTTGCTGTCTTTCACTGGCAAGTTAATTAGTTTCCAGGCGGATTAACTGAGCTTTTAAAGAGCTCTATCGAACTAGCTACTCTAGTTTGAAGCTTGTACGCTATTAATTCTGGGGTATTTGCTAGCATCCGCAAGGATGAACGACCGAGCCTGAACGTTTTCTCATCTCTGGCTTCGTAATCTACGATAATTACATTGCCAGCATTCGCAGTTTATAACGTTTCTCCTTATTGTGCTCATGTTATTAAACAATTTATAAAATGACAGTCTTGGCTGTGGTTGCTTTGCTACGAAACTATTCAGCCTCTGGACCGGTTATCTATTCATATTCAAATCAATCTAGGGCTGCCGGCTTGCGGAGGGTTGTCTTTAAAAATAAGTGGAGAATTGATGCACGGACACGATTCTCCTTGACTTGGAGATCCGTGTCGCGGCCCACATTTGCCTAGCTAAATCTTGCCAACGCTATCTGAATATTAAATCGCAAACTTCACGCATTTAAATTTTGCCGCTGTACTCCTCATTAACCTTCCACTTGGCATGTTGAGCAAGGCCCAGATTTCATCAAAAGTGCATGTTACAAATGACATTTACCATAAGAAAGTGTTTCCGGGAGTTGTGCAAACCGTACTAATTAGATGGCAAGGTTGCAGGCCCTACTGTCTCCCAAGAGCTTTTATTAACATGCAGAACTGTAAGCCTGCAGTGTTTTATTATTTCATAGCTTTGTTCAGTTTAATAAGCAGATGTAATTATGAGTACATCACACGCTTCATTTCTTTCTTGAATATAGTTTTTGGATGATTTATAATCTATCTACTATTGAGTGTTGTTTTCTTTTTTTTTACAAAAATCTATTTAATGTTTACAGGATACTAGAATTACAAAAGTGTCAACTTCGTTTGGCTCTAACATATAAAATAATATTTTGTTTTATAAAATGTCTGTTATTTTCCGGTTTAAGCCTTTTGGCGCGATTCCAATTTACAAGAATGTCTACAGATTTCATGATCCCTTCTAAGCGCCTATAATAAGTGAATTCTAAACGATGCGATACCGCGTAAGACAATGGCAGACTCATCTACAGTGATTGTTTCCAAACAGCATCATTGTGTCGGAATGTTGGTGATTCGGATTGGTTGTTTTTGCGGGCGCGTGCACGTTGCACGACCTTGCCAGCTGCGCCCGCGCAACCGAACCTGCACGACTAGTTCCGAGCGCTTGCAGCCCTGCCGCTGCTAAAAACAAACCTTCGCACGCGATGGAATTGCAGACCCCGCTAAAAAATAGACGTGCGTGGCTAATTGAACGGCTACCAGCGGGAACAAATTGCAATATCAAGACGGATAGTTTGATCAGAACTTGGATTAGCTTTATCGCTACAAAATCTAGCTAAAGTATTTATTCGTGAATGAAAGAAATTGGAATTAAATTTTATCAAAGCGAGATGAAAATATCGAATATTGCAGTTACGCACGAACCAGCCCAAAAACTCCAATAGATCACGTTTTTCTCTTCGGATACACGGATGACTGTCGCAGTCACAGGTGCGTAGCGGCAACATTTCACCTGCGAGTCGAAACAATAATCTAATATGCCTACTTGTATGCGGTGTCGGGCTAAACCAGACGTTCGAATCGACCTACTTTCATTGACAACTCGAACATGAAGGGAAATTCATTTGCGGCCGGACACCCGAGTCACTCCGGTTTGTATTTCAATCCGTATTCGCTCCATCAATCAGACAACTTGAGTAAAAGTGCCTTAAATGGAAACATAGTACAGCAAAATTGATAGGATTATCGACCAAGACGACTTAGGTATCAATAGATAACTCGCTTTTAAAGGTTCCGTTGAATGTAGCTTCCCTGGAGTATTCGACTCTGTGTTCGTTCATCCTACCCATATGACTGTATGGTCTGAATCACTATTGATTTTCCCAGGACTGCATATTTACTTTAGCTCGCAGAGTGAAAAGTTTATTAAGATTGATGGAATAAATTGGAATCGAAAAGCGTTCTTTTAGTTTTATATGGAGCTGATTGCGGGATTTGAATACAATTTCAGTAAGCCTATGTTCGGTGTTGCAGCAACTGAATACAAATGAGGGATCAGCGTGTTTTGATCACGTATTAGGTCACATACATCACATTCTGCGAATTAGGTCAACAGTTTTGCGGTTCATTACTATGGTTGTCTAGCTAGCTAGTGGATAAGTAAGAAAGAAGTCACCTCATTGAATTGCAAATGTGCATCATTGAAGCCAATTTGTAGTAATTTAACGACTGTTTTTACAATCAAGTAATCGTAATGTTTACATTATGTTACATTACCATAATGTCTGCGGCCTAGCATTATTTGTTGCGATATTTAGGTCACTCTAGTTCAGCGAGTTGAACGGCTTTTCGTCCTAGAAGCCTGTTTTGTGATCATCAAAGAATTATTTACTGCATGCCTAGAACAGTCTGTACCTACTGTGAGCTACTGACACCAAAATCTACAAAAACACATTTTAAAATTGTATCGTTGGTTTTATAATTGTACGAGGGAGCGTAACTTACCTACCTAGGTCATAATTTTTGATGCGAAGAGCAAATTAACAAATCAGCGATGAGAAGTTTTTGGAGTAAATCAGAAGTTGTTCACAGGAAGTATTGTTATTAACTAATATTAATTGAGATAAACAACCATTACTTAACTTATGGCCATAATCAAGAGTAATTAAGAGACAGACAAGAAAGTTTTATCAAAAGCTAAGTCTTTAAGTTGTCCTCGTGTTTTTGGTTATCTGTATATAGAGGTATTGAAGAGACACGATCCAAAAAATATCCTGTTTACCGATGAAAAGATCTTCACGGTGGAAGAAAAGTTTAACCAAAGTTAAGTTAGTTAGTGTGTTCAAGTCTTGAGACACAGTAAAACTAAAATATTTTTGGAGCTAAGTTGAGTATTCATTTATTGGATATTAAAATTAAAACTACTGACATCTAGATCTGTATTTAAAAATAAATCATTCAAAATGGCCGCCTTTGCATTCAATGCAGGCCTTCAAACGCGTGCGCCATTCATCTATGGCGGCACGAATCTTTTCAATGGGAATCCGTTTCGATTCTTTAATAAGGGCTCGCTTGAGAGAATCCAGGTTTGGGTGAGACTTTCTGCATGCCCTCAGCTCCAATTCCGTCCATAAAGAATATTCCAAAGGATTCAAGTCAGGGCTTGACGACGGCCAATCTTCGCTCCGAATGAAGCCTGGCAAATTGGCCTCCAGCCAACGTTGGGTAGCCTTAGCTTTATGGGAGGGAGCAGAGTCCTGTTGGAAAACCCAGTATTTTCCAGCGAATAGCGTATCATTTAATGGTTTAACCACCGCTTCCAATAAGTCGGTTTGGTAATTTTGTGCCTTCACCTTGACGCCTTGCTGGCAAAAATGAAGCGAAGTGACCCCCTCGTAGGAAACACCCCACCAAACCATCACACTTGCTGGATGATGAGTGCGCTGGACATTGCGTACAGATGGCTGGAGGTCCTTTGAACTTCTGGCGTAAACCTTATTGTTCTGCCGGTTAAACTTTTCTTCCGTGAAGATCCACCGTGAAGATCTTTTCATCGGTAAACAGGATATTTTTTGGATCGTGTCTCTTCAATAGGTTCCGACATCGTTCCAGTCGCAATTTACGAAGACGCTCGTTTAAATAATGCACTTTCCTTCGACTGTAGGCCTTTAGTTTAAGATCATATTTAAGTATCCTGTTCACCGATATTCGCGAAATGTTGGTCTGCAGAGCTAATTTCTTTTGAGTCCGGCAAGGGTTGCGACGAATTCGCTCTCTGATTACTTTGATGTTGGCGGGCGTCCTTACAGACCGCGGGCGGCCACATCTTCCACGGTCTTCTAAAGAGCCGGTCTCCTTGTACCTCTTTATGGTAATACACAAAGTTCCGACTACATCCCAAACTTTAGATTTCACTAAAAACTTGCATTGGTTTTTTTCCTGCTTGAAACAGTGAAATTACAGTCGCACGCAAATCTTTTGTTGGCGCCATTTTCACGGAGAATGAAACAAATATTCAAATGTATATTTTTTCTGATTCAAAACATTCGAAATTTAAAATTTTAAAAGTTTAAAAAAGGTTGCATGAATTACTTTCTTTTTAAATTAATTAAATAAGTTCGTCTCAAAACTTATGAACACACGAGGTACAAACTACCTACTGCTTTCATAATGTGTACTGTTGTATCAGAATAAACGCATTTCATTCATGCACTCATTCAAAAGATAGTGCTCTACATGATGACTAGGTCGCAGGTAGGTAGAGTACCATTATTCTTCTACATCCAAGCGAAAGATTGTCGATCTTACATCCGTGCCTTGCCAATGGAGAGATTAATACAAATTATGTGGACTACCTCTCCATCCAGCAGCACATAATATTTATTGGCTTGATTAAACTAGGCTCTTTTTTAGTTTTATTTCAGTAAATCAGAGATACCAACCAAACTTTTGACTGCTTAAAATATAGACCGGAGTTTATCGGTGCATGCAGCTCTTCACCTATTTCTGGCCTCGCCTTTCGTACCATATACTTCCTCTACAAATATTTTTAGTCGGGTCTCTCTGTCGCCAGGATAATGCGGGATGAAAGACGAGAATACAAATAGACTGGTCTGATTATGACTATTGTACTAGCGGCGGCGCCGCGTACTGTGTAGCAATCGGAAGAAAACATTTAACATTAGAATATCTCACGAGTCTAATAGCTCTGTGAAGAGACAAGTAAAGTTAAGGATTAACATTCCGAAGGTATTTATTTAATGATTTCACACAGCATCATCTAATCTAGTCCCAAGCTAAGCACAGCTTATGCTATGGTACTAGATGATTGATATATTTAATACAATTATTACAGCTTCTGCCCCCGGGTTCGCACGAACTTTACCGCGATAAAAAGCTGCCTATGTCCATTCCTGGGATACCGTCTACTTCCCTGCCAAATTTCATTAAGATCCGTTCAGCCGTTTAGGCGTGAAAGGGACAGACAGAGTTACTTTCGAATTTATAGTATTAGTATCGATTAGGTATACTTAGTACATACATAGATTTTTTTATTAAACTTAGAAAACACCCAGATCACCCGGAAGAAAAATCTGCGGATGTTACAGATATTTGTTCCGAAGCGGGAATCGAACCAGCAACTTCGCCCGCTGCGCCACTGAAGTCGTCAGAGAGTTACTCTGAAAGTAAACATCTCAGCTGATTCAAAGTACTGATCAGCTGAACAACAATAGATCTAGCTTACCATTTCCGGAGTTGTGGATGGCTTTGATAGCCTTCTTCAATTTCGCCAAACCATCGCGATCGAAATCCAACGTCTGTAACAAAAACCTTCCATCAAAATTCACCTTTCAAGGGCAGAATAGGAACTTTAATTTAAAATAAGCACGGAAGGGTCCCTGGGTTCGGATTTTAGCAACGGCCCGTAGATAGTACAATAGCCACGAGGCCAACGATCGAACATCTGCCGCCCCAGCCGGCTATTAATCAGTAACCCTCGACAAACCGACCGGGTCCTAAATAAAACACGATCGCAACTCGGTGCACTTACCTTAGGTTGCGTTGCCTAAAGTGGTCCGATTGATGGGGAATTAGAGAGTAATTGATGTTATGCTGGTTTTAATTATAAGTAATGAAAGGATTTTTGTCAATTGTTTTATCCTATCCCAAAGTTGTTACGTAAGCTAGCTTAAGGTGAATAGTGGCGCTTGGAAAAAAAAGGGTTTGTAAAATTTTCTAGGTTCTACAAGTATTTTACTATAATACAAACTGCATTTTTGCTTAAAGAAACTTTGAATCAATTGTAGTTTAGAGAGAGAGAGAATATTTTATTTGTAACTCAAATAAACAAAAACACAAATGTAATTAAAAAATAAAATAAAAACAAAGCTTGGCTATTAGTTTTTGCATTGAGTCACAAAGCGGTCTCTGTCTCAGCATGAGCTAGTTGTAAAAACATTACAACCATCGCTGGTCTTCCGACAGAGCCGTTTGGTGACGACCCGGAGTCTACCGGACTCCGTGTCGTCATGTCACGGAGTCTATCGGATATTTTGGAGTCTATCGACATAATGTTGATTTTAGTAAAAAATTTCATAATGTCAATAGACTCCAAAACGACAATTGATTCGTAGATTGTTTTACCGTGGGTTCATAGCAAATGGCAGCAAAACTTCTTATCTGCTATCTAAATAACTTGTAGAACCTAGAAAATTGTAAAAACCCGTTTTTTTCGAGCGTCTCTAACCACCTTAAGATAACTTAACTACAATTTATTGGTGGTTGGTTAATTAAGTATATTTTAGTAGTTGTGGAGTAAGATGTTGGCAAGCGTAAAATTGGCGATGATATAGATGTAGTAGGTGATATAGATAGTATCGACAAAAACAATTCAGTCGAAAAAATAACAATGTCTCGAGAATTCGGGTCGAATTTTTTCGCCCACAATGAGAACACTGAGAAACAGCCGGAGCGTTACCAATTCGTCTTATTGATTGACAGAGAATTTCGTACAAAAATTAAATACGACACCATACAACACTTACAAAAAGATACACGTTTTCTGCTATGACCATCGAGGTAGGATTCTATCTCGATGGTTATGACATACACTACTTTGCTTGTAGGAAACCAAAAATGTTCCTTTTTAACTTTCTCGTATACAGTTCAGTTAACTTCCAACCAAATGATGCTGCCAACCTAATTAAATTATGTAAGTTCCATTTGCCAAATGCCTACATTATCAATAATTAACAAGCTCCAACGTAACAGCTTTTGTAATTACGTCTAGTGACACAATCCTGTGATATTATCGGCCCGTAATGGTCTTGATTACAATAAAACGTCAAGTGCGAGTCGAACTTGCGCACCAAAGGTCCTGTATAACAGTAAGACATTGTTTATTGCCAAATATCATGATTCTAGGTCTACGGGAAGTACCGTATAGGTAAAGGTCCATGGCGAGAATCAAATGATTTTTTTTTGTGAATAAACTACTAAAAATTTTAAGACATTTCCGATGGATCGGTTTGCAAACTTCAGAGTATAGGGGGTACCTAATGGTAAAGTTTTCGATTTTTTTCAATATATGTATTTCGAATAGTACTTACCTATGTAAACACAGAAATTTCAAAAACTGTTTTGAGATGTACAAACTGATACCTTTCATGTGAAACCCCACTCGGTGAGGTAGACCTCTGTTTTGAAAAATATTCCCCCTCTTTTTGTAAATTTCTCAGTGTTCTACTTACAGACATCTCTATATTTTTCCTATAAAATGTAGATCCACATCTACAAACGCTACATACATTTCAGATGGATCGTTCTGCAAACTTCGGAGATAGTGGGGGGAGGGGAATGGTTATTTTTTCGCCTTGTATAAAAATAAAAAAAAAATTAAACCAACAGAAATTTCAAAAACTGTTTTGAGATATACAAAACGATACCTTTAACTTGATGCCCTACTCGGTGATGGTTAAGAAAATTACAATCAAATAATAGAAACAAATTAGAACCGTTCTAGTATTTACAATTGAAACAATTGAACTAACAGCAGACTGTTGCAAACAATTTACAGGTAGCTCAACTGATCCATATCAATACCAGTCGGAAGCGTCCCCAAGACGCTGCTGGCTGCATTGCCTCTCTGTATGGCGATGCTGATGCGCTGCGCTAGATACTCACCAGCTCTTAGAATACATGGTTTACTTCACTTGATGAACACTTGCTTCTCTATGATACTCTACCTACCTACATCACTAGCTTCTTTTTTCCCGTTCTTGGCAGTAGCAGTAGAATTATTTAGAAATTTCTTGGTTGAATTGGCTTGTTAGGTACCTTCCTATCTATTTGTACCTTATAACATAGTTAGAATCCATATTATAATTATAAATTCGAAAGTAAGTCTGTCTGTCTGTTACCTTTTCACGCCTAAACGACTGAACGGATCTAAATAAAATTTGGCAGGGAGATAAATGTTCCCGGGAACGGACATAGGCTACTTAAAAAGCGCAAGCGAAGCCGCTGGCAGCAGCTAGTTACTTATACAAGACTCTACTCGTCGCTCGATTCCAAATTTTGTCTGGGATTAAGACAGGACAAAGTACGAGTATGTCGATGATAGAAAAGAGGTAGGTACTAGTCATTTGTGTGGTCAAGTTCGCAGAGTTATCATCACGCATGATCAGCATTACAATAGTCGTTTGTTTTGTTTCGCATAAAGCCTCTCCCAGACGCGGTCCGCGGTGGCGGTCAGAACAATCTGCAAGCAAATACAATGCAAACTGTACTGGCCGCCATGCCACCTCAGGCCGCGTCTGTCCTGGAGAGGCTGAAGAGGGCACTATGCGCGCCATTTTGTGAAAAGGATAGGCATAGGATTTCGCGTTCATAGAAGTGGGACAGAGCATACATTTTTGGAAAGGCGTAAGCGCAAAAATCAAGTTATTGTTTATTTACAAGAAAACTACGCAACTAATTAAATAAACATGCGAGTCGACCCTGGCACGTGACGGTTTATTGGTTATTGGCGGTGCACACGAAGGGTTCCGTACCGTAAAAATCAGGCACCTTTTTCAAAGAACATCAATTTTCACTTGTTTGGAGACCCTTTTAAATTTTTAACTTTATTATATTTTTAGTATTTGTTGTTATTATTATTACAGTTGAAGTGTTACTTATTTGTAGAAAGTTTTATGTTTCTACCTATTGTAGTTCAAGAGAACACAACAAAACCTTAACAAATTAAGAGCCAAAATAGCCAAAAAATTCACGTTTCTAAAGGGGGCTTTTTTTTGATGTTTATTTCGTTTTTATTATTAGTTTTGCCGCTATGGCAAGAGAAATACACATTATCTGAAAATTTCAACTGTCTACCTCTTACGGTTCATGAGATATAGCCACGTGACAGACGGACGGACGGACGGACAGCGAAGGCTTAGTAATAGGGTTCCGTTTTCACCCTTCGGGTACGTCCCCTAAAAACTGGCTTAGTTAGAGGAACCAAATAATTAGTAAAAACCTACGAATCAAAACATAAGTTATTTCAATAGACCGAAAGGTTCCTGATGTCTCGACCAAATTATGTGTGAAACAGTGAACTTTCAAGATATTTTTTTATCGTATTTTTATTCTCAATCGTCTTATCACATTAAAAGATCCAAAGAAATAATGTTGAATTTTATGTAATTTTTTATCACGGGGGTATCCCGTGAGTGCTGAGATCTGGGCTTTGTATGACAACCAAACCCGTTGGGTCAAGGGCCCCAAGACTGCACGCAACATACTGTGGATACTGGTTAAAATTTACCAGGGAAACCGCTGGAGCTTGTCCAGCTGATACATGACAGTGAAAGTAGTTGACCTTGTGTTAAAACGGTGGTAGTAGATGAGATCGAAAGGCCATGAAACAAGTATGTAGTGAAAAGGAAACCTCACGGTTCTTGTATATTTGTATGACAGCAACATGTTAAGATTAAGTATACTAAATTATTTGCAAAGTATTTTCCAATTTTAATTTAATATGAAATTTTTATTATGGTTTATTTGTATCACACTGAGTAATGACTGTAATGAGGACCTTTTGGTAAGAAGCCCAAATGATATCAAAATAAGAAGAAAAAGACAAAATACCAACCTAAAAGATGAATACTGCAGAGGTCCATAAAAAACATTTTTGGAACAAGTTTGCCGCGTCTCACCAGACGTAAAAACTTTCTCTCGACAACAATGTACGATGAAGATCTGCCGAATTGAAGGTATAAGATAGGTACTCATACGTATTTGTTTTTAAAATCCTGTGCGTGCCTGAGTTTTACAACCTTTTACAAAAACATTTCGTTCTACACTATAAAGTGCAAATTTTTGGATTTATTAATTGTAAGGGTTGTTTTGTACCAACCCAAATTAGCATGTAACAATAAAATAATTAACGGTCGTTTTCAATACATTAAGATTTTTATTGAGAAGTGTCTTTCCTTTATGTCTCGAAATAAATGAAACGGTCGTCGATCGCATCGCACCATCAACACATTTTCAGCGAATAACGTTTCTTTCTTGAATTACCTACACAAACAGAACCTTTAGTTCAAATCTTGATACAAAATTCAAGACAACGTATAAATCGTATTATTATGCACTTCTAACGCTGTATACAGAATTTTAAAGTACGCATTTGACCGAGCCAAGCTCCCCAGCGATAAAGTTCCGCGCACTTGAGCACGACACGGCAGGTTTGATGTATAAAAACCATGCCGCAGACTTTGATTAGAACCATAGGTCCATAAGTGGTTTAAAGTATGTGAATAGAAGCTTAAGTGCCATCCAGGTACAGTGGTTTAATTGAGCTGCTCTTAAATCGCGTTTTATGGTGTTTATATACACTTAATTACAGAGGATGTCGTGTTGAGCAATTTTATATAAATTGTGTGGACTTGACTGGATGCGGACAGCTTTCTTAATCCACTTTTAACAGGTATGAATGAGTCACAGTATGCAAGTATATCTCTGTTGTATGTGTATGCAGTATGTATGTACCTACTGTATGTCTGTCCAACCAAACTATTCGAAGATGGCATCGCAATCATAATGAGTCATTGGTTATTGACCTTTAGAACCTATTCAGTAGCTGATGGCGTATAAAGAGGTTAATATTCATCAAGTCTTCGTTTAGAAAGCTATAGATAGACTAGCTGCTGCCCGCGGCTTCGCACGCGCTTTTTAAGTAGCCTTTGTCCGTCCCCGGAATACCATTTACCTCCTTGCCAAGTTTTATTAAGATCCGTTAGGCCGTTAACGCTTGAAAAGGTAACAGACAGACAGACAGAGTTACTTTCGAATTTATAATATTATGGATTTGATAAATTGGTTATCTCGGGCCAAATATGTACATGCATCTTTCTTTATTGGCACGATTTTCTAATTTGATTACGAACATTGTAGAGTTACAATCGCGGTTTACTTTTTCTCGAAATAACCAACCGAGTTTTTGACATTAATAAAGTAAGTAGGTGGATAAGTGCTATTTGCTCTTCTCTTTATTCATTGGCGTATTGCCAGACGTTTTAATGGTGGATATGCATTCGATCGACGAACTAAGTACTAAGTAACATGAACAAACGTAAAGTTTGGGCCGTCTTTCTAAATACGGAGCAGATTTCGGTGTAAGCGTTTCCGTCGTCAAAATGTCATCAGCATTCTATTCTGCATAGGTAATAAATTTACTTATATCCAATGTGGAATATGTCTTTGTGTCCAATGCATTTGCATTGCACTGATTTGCAATGTGTGATGATGATTCGTCTGCACTGCATTATGAATAAGTAATCCATTCCCAATATATGGCGCCAGTTAATAAAATAACAAGTTTAAAGTTCTAGCAGCCATTTTCTAGTTTAAACAATTTCCGTATCAGAGCACCAGTGACCCAGTAACCCACGCGGTTATAACTACGCCTTTCTAGTCGGTTTGTTTAACTTTTTAACGGATGTGTCGTTATAACCGGTAGTGGTAGTTTACAGTCGCTTTCCCAGGAAACATGTAACTAATAAAACGTTTACATACATTTTCTATTCAAATTCAAAGTGCTTTATTTTCTTTAGACCTTACAGGTCACAAAATTCAAATTACGTAAGTAAAACTAGGAAATACGGTGATCACTTTGATTTTTGTCCACTTCAATCTTTTTAAGGTAAAGTAAAGAAGCGAACAAGAAACCTTTACCATGTTAGGTTGTTAGTTTTCGAGTTGGAGCAAAACTTGTCCCAAGCTTTTTTATCCTCTAGATACTTAACTAGATATTTTGTAGTAAGCCTTTTATTAAATTAGATAATTTACAAGCTCTGCGGATCGCAGCATCGTTGATACTCAATCAATGCTGATTTTCGTATTATTTTCTAGCCGGTTAGTTGGTACCTATATTCTGTACGTATAAGCCGTGAATAGCTCAAATAAAATGTAGCAAGGATTAAGCATGTCCCATAGCGCAATTTTTTTTAGCAGCTTTAAATGAAATTTTGTCTAATTTGCGTTTAAAGTATTCGGGGGTAAACTAACACTATGTAATATAACTGCATCATGAAAAAGGTACTTTTACATTTGGCTTTTACTATTTATTGTCGAAGCTAGCTTCGAGGCTTTTTTAATTAGTATTTATTTGCAAAGTGCTGACGACGAGCGACGTCGCGAAAACTCCACGATACATTTATGGGCGAAATCAATAATTTCAGGAAATGGAAAAAAAAAGACAACAAAAGCAGGAGGGAAAGAGAAAGAGATATGGGGAAAATCTGTTTCTGTGCACTATATTATAGTTAAATGGTTTTGCTCAGGGCATGCCCTATTTCCAGATAAAATGTGACATAATATTTAAGTTAGGATAAGTATTATTATTATTATTATATACATTTACGCCAAAATTTTGATCTCTTAGTTTTGGAGATCAACATGTCCACATCTCACTCACACTTGCAAAGGTTTGCTTATTATTTAGTATCATTAAGATAGGATGCCAACCTATTGTGGTTTTCATAATGCAGATTAAATATCTACAAAAAAATTATGCCTTAAATCTCTCTTTCTCCACTACATTTGATTATAAAGATAATGGAAATATTTTTCGAGTAAAAATCATCATTTAAATAATGATGAGAATTTAAAGTCATTGATAATGCAGATTTATCTAATCAGAGGGCTCTACCAGTACCGATACACGGTGTAACTATTATAGAGGGGTGGATCATCAGTGGCTAGGGGGTGAAGGACCTCAGTACCTAACGATTTAACACCCATGTTCTAGTATTGGTATTTGGACTGTGGTAAAAAAGTCAAAATCAGATAAATTACTATGTTTATTTTATTTTCCCCTGATTTGGATACTTTGGGTGTATAAGCGAAACCAAGTGTTCATGGTACCTGTGGCTACTCTATGCTCAAACAGAAACAAACTTAGACTAATACATCATCATCAGCCTATACTTGTCCACTGCCGGTCATAGGCCTACCCTAATGAGTTCCATAATGTCCTGCCTGCAGCTTGCCACATCCAGCATCAGCCTGCAGTCTTTCCCAGGCGGCCAGGTTATCATCCTACCAATGTTTGTGCAACTTTACACAAAGACAAAAAGTCAATTTTTAAGGAGTTACATCCTGCCTGATTTAATGTTTCTTTTTCTTAGTAAAACTACTGTGAACCATCTGGCTGAAATTTTCCTTAGATGTAGACCAGGAATAACTTAATGGTTTTATATCAACCTGGAAAACCATGCGCATATCCAGGGGGCAGAAATGTGTATGACACACCTACCTGAAGTTATTATGTGGGTGGGTTATCAATGTTATCATTAGGTATTTTAGTAAGTAATAGGTAATTTAGAACCCTATGTAAGAAAGTTTGCTCAGTCATCGATCTATGCTTGAGTAGCGCTTTTCTATGGCATATGCATTACTCAAGCATAGATAGACGACCGAGCAAGCTTTCATACGGGCCTAAGACTTAGCATTGGGTAATAAGTACTTTGATAGTATTATATACCTTACTGATTTTTATTTAATGCTCTGCTCATGCCTATACTTATGTAGTAGTTAATTAATAGTCTCCAGTGTCATTTATTACCCATAATATACAAAATATGTATGATAATTATATGTTGCGGGGATTATTTCATTTTCGTTGGAGATAGATATTCAGATCATAACCAATTACCTCTTCTAAAGCGCTGATAGTTTGCCGAAATTGTGGCATGCGAGACACAAACGTTGACGTTGTGGGCGAGTTGTAATCCTCTCGAGTTTCCTCGATGAATTCGCCGATTCCGACAACACCCGGCATGGTGAATGGTGACAAATTAGAATCTTATCACAAAATTAGTCTCTAACTTCACATTCGTTTAAAGTACACAGAAAACGCACTATTGTTTTAACGATAAACAAAACATAAACTAAACATGTTGTCAAAAACACCTTTGCACAAAAAAACAAAAACAACGTCGCATCTGGTTATCGCCAACTCACAACACAACACTCAAGAAACGACCATTCAAACCGCGATAAAACTGCTGACTGAAAAGATTGAATGATTCCGAATGAACGAACGCAGAAAAAATATCTACTTCATGTGAATGAATCTAAATCATAAAGCTAGAAATTTTCGGACTTTTCTTTTCCGAGGTAGAGTAGAAACTAATCAATCATAGACAGAATAAACACTTCCGGTCCAGGTCCTGGACTGTGCTGGACAGGTAATAAAGTATAGGCATAATTGCAAGTAAGACGGAGCGTGTGGCTAGACATGAAGTTTGCACGAGCTTATTTGCACGTGTGGCCACTGTACCGGTGTTCCGTCTGTTTGGACAATCATAGCTGCACAAACTGGACTGCGCAAGCAAGTGTGCGTGCGGCCGGGCTTTAACAGCAGGCTTATCAATGTAAAATCACTTTCAAGCCACGGTTCCGGGCTCGTACGAGCTTCCGTCTTGCCGTCCACACGCTCCCTCTTACCTGCGCGAACGTGCATGCATACTTAGTTTGCAAGCAAGATGGAGCGTGTGGCTGGGCTATTACATAGTATTGCCATAGATAAAATAGACGTGTGAGCAAAAGCCATCAACCGGAAAGAATGATAGTGATCTGATGGATTGAACGAATTAAATAAAAAATCATGACGGAGCTGTCACGAGGTTTGAGTCATTATTTTTCGAAATTAATTCTAATTTCTCGTGTCTGATTTTATTGCTAGGTTACAACCTGAATTAGATATTTTTAGGCATACACAGACTACATCATACATTTACAACCAGACTACATCTTGTATATAAACCTCCAATATCAATTATCACCTATTCTAAAGTTGACCTGGATTCTGTTTTGATTTGGGATCTGATTGACCCTTAACTGTCCTGTGGTGTACGTACATAACTGGCTGACGAGCTTAGATCAAAGCTCAAAGCAATCGAACCGTTGTCCGGTCCTGATCATATTATTGATGTAAGTAACATTAATTTTCAGAAATCGGAGAAATCTGGTCGCGGCTGTTCGACCATCGTCCTTTCCTAAATGGTGAAATTAATTACATGCTAAAGGAATTTGAGGTAATTTCAAAATAAACCATTTATTTTTCCATACTAAAAAAGCGAAAGTCAGTCTGTTCTAACAGCGTAACTGTCCCCCGAATTAAATAAATCCCTAATTAAATTGGGCAAAAAGATAGATCCCAATCAAGAAGATGCCTACTTTATCCATTAAATCCATCGATCAAGGTATCCGCTGGCCCCCCATAGACTACAAGAATAAATAATAATAAATAAATAGATTCACAATGTGTACCCTGAAACCGTCTGTATCAAAAGAGATCCCATTTGACATCTGTTGATACCATTTCAACTAGTGTAATTTTAGCGCTCGGGCAGGAAGTGTGCCTAGCAAAATTGCAAGAAGCACATGTCGAAGATACAAAAAAGGATGGGATTTCCTATTTTCAGTAAAGTTATAAAGTAATAAATAAATCAGCAATAAAAATTATTTTGGTTTGCTTATGTTACGATTTTGACTTTGTTATAAATTAATGAAAAGGGAGGCTATTGTTTTATTTTATGTGTTTTTGTGTTTATTTTTCATTATTAAAAAAAGACTAGTTTGCAATTATTACCTACTGGTTCAAACATTTATAAAATAATAGCAATAGTTTTTGCTTCATTATATTTGTTTAGTATTGTACTACACAGTAATAGTTTTATGACTACACTAACTACCTACATACGTATGTGTTGTCCGAAATAAAACATTTTTATTTATTTCTAAGGGACAAAATTAATTTAAATATGATAAGTACTAAGTAACGGTATTATTTTCATATTGTTCCTATAAAAAAACAGCATTTATTATTGAAACCATTATTTTGCTTTGTGATTGTGGTAATATACATTTGATCTTAAATTTAGTTTTAGGTCAGCACAATCTACTCTTTCGAGCGTACAAAAATGTAACATGTGTTTGGAGTTGACTTATAACAGCACAAATTTTAATATCAAAAGAATCAAAGAAAATCCTATTTACAATAAAATCTAAATCAATTTATATAATAATCTAAAGTAATAATAAGTCATGTCACAAACATAAAAAATCCATAATAATATTCCAATATAAAATAAAAACCTAATTCAATTTAATATTAAATACGTGTCATTATACAAAAAAGTTCATGGGTGTCATATAAACAATTCTCCAGAAGCCAAGAAAAAATTATCAGGTACATACTTATAATTAAAATAAATTCGACTCCACTAACATCTTGTTCTATATTCATAGAACTTGTCATGGCTCTGCGCAAACTGTCTGCATCAAAACAAGTTGTAGCCAATTTCAAGCATAATTTTTGTAAGGTTCTAGGTGTCTAAGGAGGAAGCGCTAGGCGGTGGATACCTTATCGAAGATTAAATCACATAAAAATGAAAATAACCATTGCACAAAAAAGATTATACGATTGAGACAGTTATCATATTAATTTATCTCTTACAGGAAAAAAGAGGTGACCGGGAAGTTGAAAACTTGTTTGCAATTCTTGAAAAATTTTCAGAAGTCAAAGACATTGAGCTGATTTCTATAAAAAAGAGTGGTGAAGTTGGGATCCCTGTTTTGAAAGAGAAACTAGATCAAGCAATACAGCTATTTAATGAAGTTGAGGCATACTGTTTGGATACAAAGGAGGTAAAATCTTATATCTAAATAGTTGTTGTGAATCCAATTATGCCTCTAAGTAAACCTGCAATTGCTTCATGTTACAACAGTTGTAATTAACTAAATACATTTTTTTTTTCTAAAACTTCAGGTCTTTCGTAAAAAACGTGAAGAAAACAAAGAAAAGAGGCAGAAAGAATGGGATCAGTTCATTGATGACATGAACTTTAAGTGCCAAAGAATTGACAACGCGTTTGAGGAAAAAGAAGAAGAATTGAGAGATTTGTATGCTGACCTTAACCACAAACTGAACATTGCCGACAATTGAATCATGGACCAAAAGGGCTCTCTTGTCAACACTCACCTCAAAATATTCCCAACAAAAAACTTGCTAGCTCTCCTCCAAAATATATCTGAAAAGGATGACATTCCCTATAATATTTTAAAAGTCATTGGTAAAGATGCCAATAAAACATCTAACTTCAATCCAGTCAACACGCAAATTACTTTCAATGATTTGGAAAATCTTAGAAACATCAGAGAAGCTGTGATCAATGAAGTCATTGAAAATTCTGAAGTTATTAAAGAAAGCCCAAAAGTAGTAACTGAAGAGGTAGACCCAAAACTGATAGAAACTGGTACAAAACACACCAATGATGAGTCTTTAGAAACTAAAGATGAGGAAAAGAAACTACCTTTCCGCGATACATCAGACCTTGACTGGCATGAAGAAGAAGAAAGCCCTGAAGAAGTTAAACAAGTTGAAGAAATTATACAACAAATACCTTACCTTACAACACCAGATATTGATTGGCTTTACAATTACCTTCAAAGCCAAAAAAGCATTAGCATAGATGTACCATATTTACATGAATTGCTAGCTGGTGCAAATATTGAGGTACCTGATAACAAAGTGATCAAGAGAAACCCAATATTGGAAGCCAGATGTGTCAAATTGAGAAAACAGCAAGAGGCAAGGGAGTATAGAAAGATGACGAAAACTGTAGATAATGTACGGTTGAAGTTTCCTGAAGACAGCATTGCCTACCAAAGTAAGCACAGCTTTTCTTATTACTCTTTTTACCACTATTATAATAATAATATTTCGTTATTAATTCACACCAAGCATCATCAAAAACTTGTTGATGAAACTATCCTAAGGCCACCCCTAGAGCCATAGGTGTGTAATAGATAATTTATCTTATATGAATCATCAAGTTATCATGCTTTGGTAATGATAAGAATTTATTTTTTACAGTGAAACAACTGAATCGGCAGCTGATAGCAATTGGTCAATTTATCCTTTCCATTTTTGCCGGATTCCTTTTTGGCTTCAGAGGTGTGGAATGGATGGTGGGCAACCTGGACTTTGGGTTTAGGCTACTCTTAGGTGTTATGTGCGCGTTAGTCATAGCTCTGGCTGAAATATATTTCTTGGCAAAGAAACTAAATGAAGAATTGAACATTCCAGAAACAGTCCAGTTGGGTGGTCCACCTAAGTTTGTAGATGAAGATAAATATATGAATACTGTACCAACTAAAAAATCAATAGAAAAAGAGCATCAAGATTAATTTAGTAATCACTTATCATAATTATTATTTTATAAACCTAGTTTTAGTTATGTACTTACCTACTAAATGTATGATGTATATCTGTAACTGTTGGTAGTTATGTTGTTTATTAAAATTAAGTGTTTTGCCTATGTTCATAAACTTTTATTTCTTTGCTAATAATATGTAGGTACTTACCTAGGTATGCTAATGGCCTACATGATGTCGCACCTGCGTTATGTGGTAATAAATGTTACAGGGAAATGGTATCAATAAACTAGGTACATAAGTAAATGTTTGCATTGCAAGTAGATAATATTCTGATATGTAGGGAAGACAGACTATTCTGTCTACCCTACATATGCATATGTAAATATTTCATTTCGCTCATAAAGAAGAGTGAAATGAAACATTTACATGCATGAATCCCTTAAAGAAATAGAGTATAACTAAAAATTTGTCTCATGGCGGCTTATCTGTAGATAAATAAGTCGCGCCACGTAAAAAGAACGCTGAGGGGGGTAGAGGGGATGTGTCTTGTTCGGTGTAGGCATCGAGGTAGAATTCTAACTCGATAGGTGTAGGTATAATTTCACTAGTAAATTTTTTGTTGTGCGCGACTGTACTACAATACATTTGTTCCTACAACTTCACATCGACTTTTTTTTAATGTTTCATTACGAATTTGCATAAAGTATGACTAAACTGATAGATGCAGTAGTTCAGGTCATGTGTACGCCAGCTGAACGTTCCGCTAGCGTTACCCACTAAGAATGGTCATTAGGGTAGGTGCACCTGTTCGCCGACCAGCCCTCCTTACCGACCATCGCGGGGTACGCGCTTCGTAAATATCAGATATTAGAAGTGTTGAAAACAATTTCCAAACGAAATCAAGTTCAATGAGTAGTCAAATAGAATACACTTTATGTGGCAGCATTGTCGAGTGAGTACACACACCCGGTGATTTTGAACAATTTGTTTAGTTCTGCATTCACGACGGCACCGTCACCAAGTCGGTTTTCGAACAAAAAAAATAGTGGCACGTGTTTTAGTTCAAGGCAAGTATTGTCATGTTTTAACGATGTTCACATGGTCATTTGTTTTTTTATACTTTAAGAATAGTTCCTTTACGTATTATGATAAGAATATTTATGTTTTTTATTGAATTACTTGAAAATTTGGGTGGTCGGGTATGGAAACAAGAAATTCACAAATAAGTCACATCTCGGCCGGGGGGCCGGAAAGAAGTACGAATGGACCCAGAATACTTTTGTCACATTCTTTTACTTAACTGGGTTATAATAGTCCTTTTTCATTGTATTGACTAAAACCGACCTAAGGAATCTAAGTTTTCATTTTCGGCCTTCCATAATACTGTTATTCAACGAAATTTAGTCATTTGTTTATTTGTGGCCGAGAACGGAAAAGTGAATAATATTGTGATTTAGTCTTCGGCCAACTACAATTTGTATGAAGAAATTAGGTGGCCAGAAATGAGAACCCCTTTCAGTTTTCGGCATTATCGCATTTTAAAAGATATTCGTAGTACAAATCGGAGATTTTTGTAATGGAAACTAACGTATTTTGACATTTTATGGGTATTGAATTGTTTATTATGTACACAAAAACTATTAGACAAAGGGGTTTGAAGATTTTGGTCCTAACATCGGTCACCGATTTTAGTATTTTGTCGATAATCGTATTGGCGATAATACCTGCCTACCCCCGTGCCACACCACACGCACAACCTCCCGCTCACTTTCCTGTTCAGGTACCTAGTACCTGAACAGTTCCGTGAGTTTTTTTGATAGTGGTTGTGTTGTGGTGTCCGTGTCCTCAATGCACTGGCATTGAGTGGCCGATGTGCGCTAGAATACCATACGAAGTAGGTAAATAACTTAGTTGTAATAAATTAGTTATTTTGCCTGTGTAGTAGATTTTGTACAGTATCGGAGGGCCTCTTAGATTATATAATATACCCTATTGTATACAAAATTTTGAAATTACAAGTTACGATGACGCTCTAAGTAGACTCATGGAAAATAGCCTGTCCTGACACGAATCTGCCCAAAGTCCTTTCTTCTCAGACAAAAATCTTATTAATACGTCTACCAGCTCATCAGAACGTGCTCGTCTACTCGCTGTCTCCGAGTGGGAATCAGGACTCTGGTTACATGTTCTGCCTTCCAAAAATCTAGGTACCCATTTAGACAAAATACCATTTTCGAGTGGCCACCTTTTCGCATTTGGGTTCACCTTGCATAATTGCACATCAATGCCAGTGTGCTGAAACCGTTGATTAGTTTGGTCACCATGCACTGGCACGTATCTCTAGTTTAGGACGTGTGCCCCGTCGTAGTTCAATTAGCGACATCATTCGTCGGGCTTTTTTACCAGCGTCAGTGTGGCAGCTACCCTCGGCCACCACGTGGCCTTATGCGAGATGATGGTAAAAGACCTGTCGGTATGACCCTGATTCCCTGGAAGGTGTGTCGGTCTTTATTTTGCGATGCCACGAGTGTGATACCTTAGCGCCTTCACATTTTGCAGGGACATCAGTAAGGGCTGGCTCCGCAGCAACATCAGCGGAGTCCCTCAAATGTCGAAAATACGCTAATCTGGACCTAGGGTTCCTGTTTGAACCGTGGAAACCCTTGGTCCTTAGGGCCCTGGGGCACACGCAATTTATAAAGATCTTACAATACTTCTCAGAGTCGACAGGTGATCGGAATGCTGGCTCTAATTCGGTCAATGAATTAGCATTGCCATTCAATGTGACAATGCTGCCAGCGTTCTGGGTACTCCTCCGTGCCTTCTGGTGATGGCTTAGATTTTTAGGAAATTTATATTATTAAGTGTAATTGAATTGCACAAATGGATAATAAATGGATGTTCGTTACCTTATCACGCCAAAAAACTAATCAAAGTTGGCCGAAATTTAGCATAACTGTAGTTCTAGACCTGGAATAACATAAAGCCTACGTTTAATCCCGGGAAATTGCGTGATAACCGCAGGGAAAAGCTAATTACAAATATATATTATTTAAATTCTACAGTTATTGTAATTATCCGAATTATCCGGATATGTGAATGATGAAAACTGTATTATCTGGATAAGAGAATGATCCGGATTTCGCAATCCCTATTCAGATGGCACCTGTCAAGCGTCCGCCACCCGAAAAGACAAAACTAATACCGAAAACTAACTTCTAAGAACACTCAAAATGCCGTGGACACAGCTAGGCTTTGCCTATTATGAGTTTTGATTACTTTTGTTATTAAAGAACATGAGCAAATAAAAACTATGTTAATATTTTATACTTTTATTCCATAAATAATTAGTGGCCGAAATCGGATTCAGGTCCGGCCGAATACTAAATTTTGTGGTCGAAAACTGAAGTTTTACTCATTTTCGATTAATTATTTTTTTATAAAATAACTATGAGGTTTAACTACAAAAATCTTCCAGTATTTAAAACAAGGTAGGTATTTAGGGTATTTATGGAATAAAAGTCTAAAATATTAACATAGTTTTTATTTGCTCATGTTCTTTAATAACAAAAGTAATCAAAACTCATAATAGGCAAAGCCTTGCTATGTCATTTTGAGTGTTCTTAGAAGTTAGTTTTCGGTATTAGTTTTGTCTTTTCGGGTGGCGGACGCTTGACAGGTGGCATCTGAATAGGGATTGCGAAATCCGGATAATTCTCTTATCCAGATAATACAGTTTTTATCATTCACATATCCGGATAATTCGGATAATTCCAATAACTGTAGAATTTAAATAACATATATTTGTAATTAGCTTTTGCCTGCGGTTATCACGCAATTTCCCGGGATTAAACGTAGGCTTTATGTTACAGGTCTAGAACTACAGTTATGCTAAATTTCGGCCAACTTTGATTAGTTTTTTGGCGTGATAAGGTAACGAACATCCATTTATTATCCATTTGTGCAATTCAATTACACTTAATAAATAAATTTCCTAAAAATCTAAGCCATCACCAGAAGGCACGGAGGAGTACCCAGAACGCTGGCAGCATTGTCACATTGAATGGCAATGCTAATTCATTGACCGAAATAGAGCCAGCATTCCGATCACCTGTCGACTCTGAGAAGTTTTGTAAGATCTTTATAAATTGCGTGTGCCCCAGGGCCCTAAGGACCAAGGGTTTCCACGGTTCAAACAGGAACCCTAGGTCCAGATTAGCGTATTTTCGACATCTGAGGGACTCCGCTGATGTTACTGCGGAGCCAGCCCTTACTGATGTCCATGCAAAATGTGAAGGCGCTAAGGAATCACACTCGTAGCATCGCAAACTAAAGACCGACACACCTTCCAGGGAATCAGGGTCATACCGACAGGTCTTTTACCATCATCTCGCATAAAGCCTCGTGGTCTGAGGGTAGCTGCCACACTGACGCTGGTAAAAAAGCCCGACAAATGATGTCGCTAATTGAACTACGACGGGGCACACGTCCTAAACTAGAGATACGTGCCAGTGCATGGTGACCAAACTAATCAACGGTTTCAGAACACTGGCATTGATGTGCAATTATGCAAGGTGAACCCAAATGCGAAGAGGTGGCCATTCGAAAATGGTTTTTTGTCTACATGGGTACCTAGATTTTTGGAAGGCAGAACATGTAACCAGAGTCCTGATTCCCACTCGGAGACAGCGAGTAGACGAGCACGTTCTGATGAGCTGGTAGACGTATTAATAAGATTTTTGTCTGAGAAGAAAGGACTTTGGGCAGATTCGTGTCAGGACAGGCTATTTTCCATGAGTCTACTTGGAGCGTCATCGTAACTTGTAATTTCAAAATTTTGTAAATAATAGGGTATATTATTTAATCTAAGAGGCCCTCCGATATTGTACAAAATCTACTACACAGGCAAAATAACTAATTTATTACAACTAAGTTATTTACCTACTTCGTATGGTATTCTAGCGCACATCGGCCACTCAATGCCAGTGCATTGAGGACACGGACACCACAACACAACCACTATCAAAAAAAACTCACGGAACTTTTCAGGTACTAGGTACCTGAACAGGAAAGTGAGCGGGAGGTTGTGCGTGTGGTGTGGCACGGGGGTAGGCAGGTATTATCGCCAATACCATTATCGACAAAATACTAAAATCGGTGACCGATGTTAGGACCAAAATCTTCAAACCCCTTTGTCTAATAGTTTTTGTGTACATAGAAAACAATTCAATAGCCATAAAATGTCAAAATACGTTAGTTTCCATTACAAAAATCTCCGATTTGTACTACGAATATCTTTTAAAATGCGATAATGCCGAAAACTGAAAAGGGGTTCCGGCCACCTAATTTCTGCATACAAATTGTAGTTGGCCGAAGACTAAATCACAATATTATTCACTTTTCCGTTCTCGGCCACAAATAAACAAATGACTAAATTTCGTTGAATAACAGTATTATGGAAGGCCGAAAATGAAAACTTAGATTCCATAAGTCGGTTTTAGTCAATACAATGAAAAAGGACTATTATAACCCAGTTAAGTAAAAGAATGTGACAAAAGTATTCTGGGTCCATTCGTACTTCTTTCCGGCCCCCCCGGCCGAGATGTACTTATTTATGAATTTCTTGTTTCGATACCCGACCACCCAAATTTTCAAGTAATTCAATAAAAAAACATAAATATTCTTATCATAATACGTAAAGAAACTATTCTTAATGTATAAAACAACAAATGACCATGTGAACATCGTTAAAACATGACAATACTTGCCTTGAACTAAAACACGTGCCACTATTTTTTTTGTTCGAAAACCGACTTGGTGACGGTGCCGTCGTGAATGCAGAACTAAACAAATCGTTCAAAATCACCGGGTGTGTGTACTCACTCGACAATGCTGCCACATAAAGTGTATTCTATTTGACTACTCATTGAACTTGATTTCGTTTGGAAATTGTTTTCAACACTTCTAATATCTGATATTTACGAAGCGCGTACCCCGCGATGGTCGGTAAGGAGGGCTGGTCGGCGAACAGGTGCACCTACCCCATCACCTAAATAATGGTGGTTTCCATGGCAACGTGCGTCAACAGTTTCATCCATGTGTCGCCAGTGTAAACTCAATTTTCTGCAAGTGATCCATCATAGACCTTCGGTCAGGGAAAGTAAGGGAGGGGTGATTTCGTTCGTCTGAAACATATATGAATAATATCTATAAACCGGAATTTGAAGTCGGTTTATCGTTTTTTAAAACACGCCAAATTGTATACCTATACAGATTTACCTTCAGCCAAATAAATAAGAATGTGAATTGTGAAGGTGACACTTATTGGCAGTAGGTATTATTACTATTATCAAAGCATGGCGGCAATATTATACACGCTTGGCGAGACATCCCAAAACAGGCCGAGCATGGGTGTGCACATGGTGCACTCCTCTCGCCCCTCGCCCCTCGTAGGTTCGTCTTGTCTTGTCTATTCGGACACAGCATCGAGCACATACCCAATAGAGAGGAAATATGGGTTTTCGAATTCCGAAACTCATCAGTGTTTTGTCACTAAATGTCAACTCTCGCTCGCGCTATGACAGTACAACGCCAACAGCGGAGCTCCATCTAATTACGAAATATATTCAGTTAATATACAAATACTTTAAAAATGGCTTGTTGTTCATTACGGTGGTGTGGGAAAAACAGCAAGAAATCGAACTATATAAGTTACAATCATTTTAGCACGGCTCAAGTAAAACTGGTAAATTGAAATGAAACAATTGACGCGCGCGTTTCGCTTAACTATGCGTTTCGCTTTCACCTAGCTGCAATGCTTATAACGTCATCTCATTCTATCATACTAGTGTTGTGCTGACGTATTAAAATAATGTTTCGGTACTCCCGATATAACAAGAAAATTTATCAGTTTGATTATGTTATTGTTAATCAGTGTAACTTTTAAAAAAACTCCACGATTTAGCATATTATTTCATCGATACTTAAAGTAAAAAATATAACTATATATTTTTTTTTACAATATTTATCATTTTCAAGTAACTTTTTAAGGCGTCATAAACTTTGTGTATGTAAACAAGGTAACATAGTATTCCTAGAACTTCTTACTAATGTTAACTTCCTTTATAATTAGTTATTTCTGTCTAATACATATAACAATGGCACACTTGTTACATGTATTAGACACAGACACAGTTATACACGAACCTATTCATTTGTTTGCTTTTTAAAAATCATAAATTCACTATCGTTGAAGAAAATAGTTTACGTGACGACGCTCATACGTGTCATGGTTTATAATATTGACTATCGATATCGATAAAAATATTTGGTTGCCCATTTCAAGTGTGATGCTTGACCTTGAGTCGGCTAATCGGAGCGCAGTGGTCGCCGTTGTAGTGATTTGGTTTTTTTTTTTTTAGAAATTGTTGTTTAAACAAAATAAATGATATTTCCTCTCTATTGGGTATGCGCTCGATGGACACAGCTTAAAACTTTCATGGCCCACGACGCACATTCATGGTTTACGATTTGTGGCAAATAAACAGTTTACCTATTCGTTGTACGCAGACACAAACAAGAAGTGAAAAAAAAAACAAATAATGCAGTTTATAATGAACCCCCCTTTAGTGACGATGACATTTTGTTTAGTGTACTGTCTTCTTCTTCTTCTTCTTCGTGTCAGATGGCTTCTGCGATAGTGTACTGTCAATTTGAAAATAATTTTAATAAGACTCACTCACACGCCCTTCTGACATGAAGTTGAAGTTGATTAAAATGACGATGACACTGGCAGAAATTGGCAAATCAGACACATGTTAGCACAGAAGTCAAGTCAAACCAAACCAAATAAACCGCCAAGGGCCATAAAAATCAGGCAACTTTTTCTAAGAACATCAAATTTTCACTTGCTTGGAGACTTCTTTTAATTTTTAACTTTATTATTTTTAGTAGGTATTTGTTGTTATTACAGTTGAAGTGTTACAATTAAAGAGTCTATTACGTCTACTTAATGTGGTTCAAGAGATACAGCCTTGACAAACGAAGAGAAAAAATTTACAAAAACATCATGTTTTTAGTATTGAAGCACCCTTTACTTTGGATTTTAGTTTATTGTTTTATTTGTTGTTATAGCGGCAAGAGAAATACACATTCTCTGAAAATTTCAACTGTCTTCCTTTTACGGTTCATGAGATAGATCCCTGTGACGGACGGACGGACGGACAGCGGAGGCTTAGTAATAGGGTTTCCTTTTTCACCCTTCGGGTACGGAACCCTACAAGTGAATAAACACAAAATGTCATGTCACCACGCACGCACGTCGCATACCGCTTGCATACAGGGCTGCCACCTTAGTGATTTTGGCGCCAATTCTAGCGCTTTTTAGCCACCTTTAGCTTCTGCCTTTTGCCATTAGGGTTTAGGGGTTAGTTTCTCATTCATCTAGTAACGAATAATTAGTAAGAATAAAAATGTCCATACTCACACACACACATCAGTGTTTATTAATAAATAAATATCTTTACTTTACTTTTATTATAAGACGTAGTCAACCAGTATGAAATAATTTTTAGATATTTCTAATCTGGAGGGGACAAATTGGTTTTTCCTCCTTTCAAAGTTGGTGATAGTTTGTATTTTATGTTGACATTATGTTGTTGTAGCTTAGTAATTTATTTTCTAAATCTGGAAAAAAGACGTTAAGTTTTGAAATTTCTATAAAACTTAAATATCTAGTTATAGCTGACGTTGATTTCTGTATTCAATATTGAAACGTATTCTAAAGAAAATTAGTAGAGTTTTAAAGAAGGAATGAAAACTTTTGCGATGACAGTGCATGGAACGTAAAAAGAGAAGTCTGTATTTATAGACATCTCTTTATACACTTATATTTATAGACTTTATATATTTATATAAAGTCCATAAATATAAATGTATAAATAATCAATCAACGGCATGGAAACAAACAATATTATTATTATGCGGAGTAAAGCTGGCGGTTCAGGTAGTAGGTATCTAATTACATAATATAACTAGGATTGTAAGCATAAAAAAATACACAAGTTTTTGAGTCCAAATGTTTGACATGGGAGTGTCGATTTAACGAGGTTGTAAGGTGTTTTTCTTTTCAATTTGTCAAAAATTGTTCGACCACACTAAAAAGAGAGCGCTATGAGTTTGTGTCTGTTAAATTAAAATGGCGCGGCGGCGTATGCCCTTCATAGTTGAACATGGCATCCTAATGACAACCTATAATCTTCCGCGAAAGATCCGCGCTTTCTATTGAGTTCCAAAGTAAATACGGATATTTTCTTATTTGGGAAAAGCCTCATTATCATTATTTGAGAAAATATAGCCTTTTTAGGGTTTTGTACCCAAAGGGTGAAAAAACAGGACCGTATCTACCTAAGCCTCCGCCGTCTGTCCGTCTGTCAGCGGACTGTATCTCATGAACCGTAAAAAGTAGATAGTTTAAATTTTCACAGTGTGCATTTTGTGTATTTCTCATGCCACTATAACAACAAATATGAAAAATCATTTTCATATTTGTTGGGGGCTGTACAAAAAATGCGACTTTTTCGGCTATTTTAGCTCTACATTTTTGTCAATGCTGTATAATATCTTGAACCATAAGGTAGGTAGACAGTTGAAATTTTGATAAAGTGTGTATGACTATTGGGGCTATGACAACAAATACTAAAAATAAAATAATTTTAATAATTAAGGGGAAACGCCCATACCACGTTGAGTACATATTAGTGATATATAAGTTATCAGGTTATCACCGAAGTTAAGAATGCGCGGTCAGTACTTGGATGGGTGACCGCATAATGTTCACTTTTTGTTATTTCGGATCCATCAAACATATAAGTGTTTTGTTTGTTATATTGCGTAGGTACAGTTTTCTAAGATTGTACAGAACCCTCCGTGTGCGAGTCGACTTACACTTGGCCGGTTTTATTACACTCCGCGCCCGCACCGCTTGCTTTTCGCTACGACTCTGCCAGTGTCAGTAAGGAGTGTCACATATCATAAACTTCAAAAATAATATGATTGGTTCAAAATTCGGTACAGTGAAAGCAGAGAAAAATTTAAATTTTGCATCAAATTGATTTATCTATTTTTAATAGGACAACACAACATATTACATACTCGTCTATAAAATATTATAGCGTCGCGCCCTCTGACTAGGTAGAGATACTAAGTCGCGCCAGCCTAATACTCGAACTCAGGTGGAAACACTGGCTTCGCTCAACTCCGGTGGCATGCTTGTTTGTTTGTATTGCACAACAAAGCAGCATATTAGCCTTTCAAATAAAAAACCGATCGCGTTGTTGTGTTGTGGTTGTGGGTGACTCACAGCACAGTAACATTCAGATTTACACAATAAAGCGGAAAGTTGCGCGCGCACTGGTAGACTGGTACAGTACCGTAAACCAGTTAGTGTATTAGTAGGTACGAGTCTGCTTGAGCTTGCTTTGCTTGCGACTTACTACTTTGGGAGTTGTGTTGGAACTTGGAACTGTTGAAAGTAAGAGGAACGAGTTACAAATTTTCTGCCAGACCAGTTTTAAAGGCCACTGGTAAGTTTTTTACTTTTATTTCTATTTCTACACAGGACTGTCTTTCGATTCATGGTAAAATCTTCCAAGCAAATAACTTACGATCCATATGCGGAGTTCTGATTTCTACACGTAGTAGTAGGTACGTAATTATCGATGTTTCTACATGATCAAAATGGCAGCCAACAATAGAAAACAGTAAAGGGTTGTAAAACAAGGTGCTTGTGTTTAGACTGAGAAATTTGTGTACAAACTCTGAAACACGTACGCAATGTCAGGTCGAATCATGCAGGTTGACTTGAAATTTGTTTTGTGGGTTTCATGCTTAGATTATTTAGGTTTCATGGCCTTCATTCATCATTGCATCACACTATGCATCTTCATGGAGTTGTTTCAACATTTCACAGTTATGAATGTTGGTATTGTGCATTGTCTCCCTGCCTAACCAGGTCCTAACTAGCCCAAACTGCTGAAGTACCAGAGCGGGACTTTTGGTGATTGACATCTTTGTTTCAACTTTTCTGTAAGTATATGCTATACAAAATAGATTCAATGAGAAAAAAAAATCATACCATTATACAAAAAAAGGCTCTTGCATCCTCACAGCACCATAAAACCGAATGGCCAATTCATGTGTTTTATTCTCAGCATTTTCAGTGCCCCAACACCAGTGTAAATCAATTCAGATGGAAATTGTATTCAAAAATGCAAGGACATACATTTTGGACCGCTTGTTTTCTCTAGAATAAACATGAGATAAAAAATGTGCTAATAATATATACCTAAGAGTAGTACGATTTCATATTGTTTATGAAAAATAAGAAATAATTATCAAATAGTAAAGGACTCATTATTTATTAAACAAATAATGGTGATTTGAAGAACAAAACATAAAAAAGTGTCTGCTTATCCGCATTCTAGAATAACACATGATTAATCTAATTTTCAAAAACTAATCTCTGAGCGGGTTATAAAATGGTTTGTTTCACTCAAAACTGAATAAATAAACCATAAGGTAAATAATGATACACATATTTTTTATTTTTACTTAACTACCCCTATGCGGTGTACAATCAATTTCATAATTAAGGGGGCCAACATCCTTATCAATCACTGAAGTTAAGCAACTAGTTAGATGGGCTTTTTTTGATCCAAAAATCTTGTTTCTTTTGTGAAATCAATCAGGTATCCGCCGCCGCCTCCTCCGTAGATAACTAACACCTTACCAAAAATGACACTCGAAATTGTCTATGAAATTGTTTGACACCGTGTTTGCGCAGAGGCATGACAAGTTCTGTGCAAACAGAACAAGAGATCAGTGGAGTCGTATTTATTGTACTTCTTTGAGATGTAGTCAAATGTGGAAACACAGCAAGCTCTTGGAAGGCTTAGACAACATAATAAAGAATACTCTATCATCGGTTTTGAATATCAATTTAGATGACAAAGCATGATTGCAGGCTTCCCTGCCTGTCAAATTGGGAGGCTTAGGTATATGCAAAATTTCAAGTGTAGCCCTTCCAGCGTTCCTGGCTTCCGTCTACAGCACTAGTTCTTTAGTTGAAAAAATTTTACAGCCATCTCATTTGGACCCACCAGGAATTTTATTTTTAGTTGAAGTTGAACGGCTAGGCATAGTGCGTCCCCCAATGCTGCTCCCCCAAAATATCTTATGTCCCAACGGTAATGGGACGGGCCTCTGTGTGATTTGAAACGGAATTGTTTGTTACAAACGTGCTCCAGCTCTGCAGATCGTGCCCGTCTCCTGGCCGTTTCTAAATGGGAGTCAGGACATTGCTTGCAAGCATTTCATTCATTTAACACTGGTACTTTTTTACGGTTGGGTGCAAGGTGTTGCGCGCCTCATCAATGCCAGTGCGATGCTGCTGTCGAACAGCTTGGTGATCACGGATTATCGTGTACTAGGGCCGCCGCGCCGGTCAGATATCTCGCCATGCCAGCCTTAACGACATCATCCGGCAGGCCTTTGTCACCGCTAACGTAACGGCTATTCTCGAACCGAATGGTCTGTTGCGTGACGATGGTAAGAGGCCCGAAGGCATGACACTAGTCCCATGGATGTGGGAGAGGTCCATCGTGTGGGACGCTACATGCGTCGACACACTTGTGCCTTCCCATCTTCCGAGAACATCCGTGAGGGCTGGTGCGGCGGCAGATTTCGCCGAGGAACTCAAACGACGCAAATACCTATGCAGGTCTCGACACAGCCTACATATTTGCTCCCTTTGGGGTCGAGACACTAGGTCCGTGAGGTCCGTATGGAGCTCCACGGGTTTTTAAAAAGTTATCTGAGCGTGACCCGAGAGCTGGTGGGTATCTGGTGCAGCGCATCAGCATTGCCCTACAGCGGGGCAATGTAGCCAGCGTCTTGGGATACACTTCCGACTGGTATTGATATGGATCAGTTGAGCTACCTGTAGATTGTTTGCAACAGTCTGCAGTTAGCTTAATTGTTTCAATTGTAAATACTAGTTCTAATTTGTTTTTATTATTTGATTGTAATTTTTTTTTTATTTTTTTTATAAGTGACTAGATTATAATAAATGCTGTATTTTAATAGGTAGGATATAAAAATCTGAAATTCATACCATTACCTAGTACTTATCAATTATCATATTATAAATTCATTTGGTTCCATCTAAAAGGAGATGTTCAACATCTCCATAATCCAAACCACATTCATATAGCGATTGATCCCTGATTTTTCTTGCCAATATAAGGGTATCTTGGCAAGAAAAACAGGAGTACATGCATGGCCCAACCGGAGACGGCATAAATTGGATACGCTGGTTTTGCTGGCCTTTTTAAACTTGAAAAACCAAGGTTTGAGAGGAATGTTTGGTTGCAATTCAATGTAGTGCTTATCTTTTAAAAGCCTAGATGAATTCCACATTAGAGACCAAGAGGTAGCTAGATGAAAACTAGGTGCTGACCAAAGATCATAAGCAAAAATTTTAAGGTGTTCCTCAGAACCAAACTGAATCGCTTGTTTCGCACAGGACTCAAACAGTTACATTTCTTGGAATCCCAGAATGACCAGGGATCCAAGCCAAGATAACATTAATGCCACGAGTTTTACACCTGAACAAAGATTCACGTATTTTAAGAACGATTGGAAATCTAGATTTAGAGCAAAAGGGACAAGATAGAATGGACTGAAGAAAGCTTTTGGAGTCAGAAAATATTAAGGAATTATTAAGGTTGTGCGAGTCTATAATTATTGCAATTTTGCTAGGCATGCTTCCTGTCCGAGCGCTAAAATGACACTAGTTGAAAAGGCAGCCTAACATGTCAAATGGTTTCTCTTTTGATAAAGACGGTTTCAGCATTTTTAAAATTATATTTGTACAACAAAATTACAATATTGTCTAACAAAGGACTACTTTCTGCTAGAAAATGCTGGAACTGATGTTCCTTTATTTCAGGGTGCGCATTGTGAATCTATGGGGGGCCCGCGGATACCTTGATCGATGGATTAGTAGTACGATGGTACGGAACGAAACCCTTCAGCCATATTAATAAAAAAGCTCTACTCCTAGCTTACTACGAAACTACTCTTAGACTAGTTAATCCAAGACTAGCCGAGTATCAACTTCGATAATTACAATGCTATTAATAAACATGAAGTAACCTCGGAGTTACAATGCATTCGTTACTCCGGGATTAACCATGCGTTATGGCAACCCGCATAATTTAAAAGTAAAGAGAGTGAGGAAATGAATGAATAATGATGTCATTGATGACAGTGACACACAAAATTATGAGTTTAACAACTTGTTTTAGTAAGTGTTTTATATAAATATGAGTTTTACTTTCTAAGTTGAAGATTATGACACTCCGACACAAACACTGGCAGAGTCGTAGCGAAAAGCAAGCAACGCCAAAAAAAAAGTAGTTGAAATTGAAGATTACATTCTCTTTGAGTTGAAGTTGATTTGTTTTTGTGGCAGCTGGCGTGTGCATTAATTATTATTCATTACAACACTTTAATTTTAGAGGATTCTTACGAATCTTATACATTTTTGCTCGCCTCGGTAATGGAATTTGGTTTACAAACTCATAAATTTCTTCTATCTGCCTCAAATCGTTAACATAATAATCTATATCCATCGTATTAAGCACGAAGTACATTTATATCTATATATATCTATAGGTATATATAAAAGAAAGTCGTGTTAGTTACACTATTTATAACTCAAAAACGGCTGAACGGATCTCGGTGAAATTTGGCAGCGAGGTAGACGGTATCCCGGGGCCGGACATAGGCTACCTTTTATTCCGGAAAAAAGCGTGCGAAGCCGCGGGCTGCAGCAAGTGACACATAAAATCAAAGGTATAAATATTTGCGTTTACTGTACACGGAGTAGTTTTATTTTCGTAGAAAATACAAAAAATCGAAAAAAATTACAGGTTTTTAGAGGCTTTTTAGGTTATGGATATAATTCTCATGATAGTCTGTCTCTAAACTAGGTAGTACGTGGGATTAAATGTTAGTCCGGGAGTACATTCGGATTAGCTTACTTCCTCCTTACTCTTTATTTATTAATACTGGATTTATCTACTACCGACTTAAAACTTAGAGTAAAATTAATCATACGTTACTCTCTGTTTATAAATAACACAGTTAGGCTTCGTTCACACGGCATTGTCCTGCACGTTTTTATGCAGTGTACGTCTTAACGTATAAATAGTGACCATACAATGTACATAGATCCATTCACACGTCGATTGTACTGCAAAAAAACGTGTACCGCTTATACGTTTAAACGCATACTCAACGGACTTGTCAAGCAAATCGAATGAACTTTGACGTATTCGGTTCGCAGTGGCATATGGTATAGCTTTGTCTCCTTCACACGACACGATGTCATACGTTTTTTATCGAATAGCAACCGAAGAAGCGTTTAGTACCTGAGCGTCTTTTGTACGGGTGGCACGTATTGTTTGATTTGGGGTATTATTCAAAATGGTTGAGGAATCTTCTATAGATAACGAACTATTGATTTCTTTAGTGGAACAAAATCCCGTTTTATGGGATAAAACTTTGGAACTTTATAAAAATCGCGTCGCAACTCAAGCGGCTTGGAAGGGAATCATGTTAATAATTGATCCTAATTTTGAGACATTGGAAGAAAAAACAAGACAAGCCTTAGGTATGTACATTTTATTATTAATAATAAAAATTGCGTTACAACATATTTTAATTTACTCTGCTTAGTTCTAAATATATTCGTTTTGCCATGGGACTGATCCTTTGTTTGATAAAAAATAGTCACTAAAAGTGGACCTTACGCTGTTTGCTTGAACATTTCGAACTGACGTACTTTGAATATTTTCAAATAATGGAGGATTTGCCACATCTTCAAAATTGTGTCCATCATGTTCACGAACGTAATTGTGTAATACAATGCATGCTTTTATGATTTCTGTCAATAAACTTGGTGAAACATCAATAGCCTTATGTAGAATTCTCCATTTTCCCGCTAAGATACCGAAAGCACACTCCACGTACCTCCTTGCTCTGCTCAGGCGGTAATTAAAGATTTTTTTACGTAAATTTAAATGTGTTCCTCCAAAAGGGCGAAGTAAATTATTATGTAGAGCAAAACCCTCATCACCAATAAATACGTAAGGTGTACTTTCTCCACCTTCTAATAATGGCATTGGTTTGAGTATATTCAGCGAACCATCATTAACTTTTTTCCATAAGATGGAATTTTTCAAAATGGATGAGTCACAATCTTTTCCGTATGATCCTATGTCTACGTATATAAATCTGTATTCCGAATCAACCACCGCAAGTAGCACAATTGAAAAAAAATCTTTATAATTGAAGTACATGGATCCACTATGAGGAGGCTTTAAGATTTTTATATGTTTCCCGTCAATTGCACCTAAACAATGAGGGAAATTAGTCTTTCTTTCAAAACCCTCCACTATTTTCATCCATTCACTTTCTGTAGAAGGCGTTTGAAGATATTCTCCCTGAAGGACATGCCACAGAGTCCAGCAAACATCCCAGATGATACCACTTATAGTCGATACTCCAACTTTGTATGAATAGTGTAAATCTTTCATGGAACACCCCGATGCTAAATACCTGAAAAAAGAAATGTATAATATGTACTGTATTACTTATCATATTTGTCTTTTACAGCTAAAATGATTATTCAACGGTGGACTCATATAAGAGATAATTATAATCGATCATATAAAAAGATAAAAGGTCAGAAAAGCTCAGGAAGTGGTGCCAAAACAGCAAAGCCCTATGTTTATAGTAAACAGTTATCTTTTCTGCAGAAAGTAATACAACCAAAAGAGACAATAAACAACGTAACTACCGAAAATAACAACACGGAATCCGACAATAACACAGAATCCGAAAACCAGAAAAATAATTCTGAGGGAAGAAATGAAACATTGGAAAACTCTATAGACACAATGGCGGCAAAGAGCCCAATACCTAATCGTGTACCTAAAAGATCTGTAAAAAATATGATTAGTCCTGTAGATGCGAAGATGATGAAATTTATGGATTCTTATTCAAATAACGAATCTAAACCAATGAATCGGCACCTTTCATTTTTTAATGGGATATTACCATCATTAGATAAGTATGACGATGATGAAGTCCTCGAATTCCAAATGGGTGTGCTACAATTAATGAAAAAAATTAAAAACAGTCGCCAAATTCGTGAATCGTCGTCTTTCAATCACTCATCAGTTCACAGAGGATATTTTACACAACAATTCCAAAACAGTAATATACAAGAAGCTACTAATTCTACCAGTACAAACATGACTGCAACGACTTCTCTTCAAAGTCCAGCCTCTGTACAATTAACTACAGCAGCTTCTCTTCAAAATCCGTCCTCTGTCGAATCCTACTATTCTAACTACTCGGATATTGATTACAATGACTTTTAATACGAAACACGAATACACTATAGTAAAATTGGTCCAATTTTAATATTTTTAAAATTATAATATTGATTTCATTAACATTAATAAAACTTAAATAATCACAACCTGTGTATTTTTATTTGTGTACTCACCTTAAACAGATGGCTAATTTCATTTTAGTACTAATGCATTTCCGCATATTCGTATTTGATTTTGGTAGGCTTGAATTTTCCAGTCGAGTCAATAACTTTTCAAAACTTTCAATAGACATTCGAAAGTAATTAAAAAACATTTTTTCATCGTTTCTAAGATTTTCGAATAATTTTTCAAATGTGATCGTTCGCACAGATTCTTGATTAATAGGATGTACCCAAAATCTTCTGTTTTGTCGCCGGCGAGACCGTTGGCGCCTTCGATACCAATATAAAAGTACAACCAAGCGTGGATCCATCAGTACGTCTACTCACTGTGACAACTGTGTGGAAACTGCGGCTATTCGTTAAAAAAACAATTACAAAATAACGTGCAGGACAATGCCGTGTACCATATGAACACCCGGTTGACTATACGTTAAGAAAACGATTACAAAAAAACGTGCAGGACAATGCCGTGTGAACGAAGCCTTAGTGTGCGAGTCGACTCGCACATGGCCGGTATTAGTTTTTGTAATAATTACTCAATCTGTTTAGTTTTATTTGGGAAATATAATAATAATAATAATAATACAAGATCAACATCTAGGAAGTTGGATCAAGGGTCAGATCCAAAAGGCGGTACTCCTGGACTCGGCGCCCATTGTCAGGAAGTTCCTCTCTCTACAGCCCTAGTCACCGGCCGCTGGAGGCTAAGCTTCGCGGCCGGTGATTCACCGTTTTGATATATTTTTTACTGTAGAATAGTTAATAATAATATTTTATTTTCTATAGTAAAAAATGTATTTTATAACGAGATTTCAAATAAATAATGTGAATACTAATAATAATGCTCGACAATCCACACAACATCATCTAGCCCCAAGCTAAGCAGAGCTTGTGTTATGGGTACTAGATGACTGATATACTTAATACAATACATTACATAGGTAGATAGATATTTTTTATTATACTTAGAAAACACCCGGAACAAATATTTGCAGATCATAACATTTGTCCCAAAGCGGGAATCGAACCCGCAACAAGTTTTATGTATATAAATAAAATAAAATAAAAAGTTTCTTTATTCAGACATAATGTTGTCCACACTTACATAAATAAAATTACAAAAATAAAATACAAAAGAAAGAAAGCAAAAGACCTTAAATTCGCGTAAAGGGCGTATATACATAATACTTAAAATTAAGTTTACGTGTAAAATTACGTGTCTCAGGTCAAAACTACATTGTCAATCAACAAAACTATTATAAATATCAAATATTTATGGGATCACTTAGTATAATAATAACAATTACTATTAACGCATAAATACTAAAACATAGCAATCAATCACTTAGATCTTATGTGATGCAGCGTATTCCCGCCAAAAGCGCCAAACAACCTCTCCCACCGCGGCCTCGCGCGTCAGTGGCACTCCGCGTCCCGGGGCCGGGTATCCATACGCTCCCACGCGCCCCTTTCCATCGTTTTTAAATCGAACGTGTTGCTACTTTCCGAGATAGTACAAGTGTCCGAAGCTAGGTGCCGTCCGGCGTTACGGGACTTCCCCCTAAAGATAGTATTGTCTTAGCAACCTCTCAAGATGCATGGCGTCCTAACGGCTCCTAATACCTAGCCTTTCTGTGTGAAATTCTTAAGACCTCTCACACTATTAGGATTGCAAAATAAATAATAAATAAAAACATAAGTCATTTCAACGGAGTGGTTAGGTTCGCCCCCTTAATTTACATTTTAAACGAGAATAAAATAATGATAGTGGTACTTTTATTTTTTTGATGATGATGATTGTTGTCCTTCGTATGCTAAGATATTTTTTAATAATTTATTTAAGTATTATTTGTTTTTATCACTACACCACTTAAGTTTTCGAGCGCCATTCGTACCCGTAGGATACCTAGGTCTCTTGTTCATAAATATTCTTGGCAGTTCACAATCGTGGATTTGTTGCACGAAATCGGGATTTTATGTCGTATTTATTATTCTCTGAGTTTGGTTTGTTTTTGTTTATCTTTTAAGTTTGTTTTAGGTATATATTCAGTTGCCGAATTTTTGAATCCTGTTGCGGTCTTTTCAGTTATTATGATTTTTTTAGTGGCTGCCTAGTTTCTAGATTTTGTCTTTGCC
Organism: Eupithecia inturbata; assembly: GCA_963662085.1. Taxonomy (NCBI): domain Eukaryota; kingdom Metazoa; phylum Arthropoda; class Insecta; order Lepidoptera; family Geometridae; genus Eupithecia; species Eupithecia inturbata. The sequence goes on from OY759177.1 coordinate 5,291,761, forward strand.
ATTGAACTGCTTATTTTATTTGTATTTTGTTTTGTGGTAGTGTGGCCATTTCCCACTAAATAGGTGCCTTGTTTATTATTTATAGATATTCATTAATTAATTTATCATCATTATCTAAGCCCGTTTGCACCCACTGTTAGGTATAGGCCTGCTCTTTAATAGATCACTCCACCCCCTGCGAGTCGCGTTTCTCCTTAGATAAAAAATCTAATAATCTCAATGCATCGAGCCCATACCTAATTGGGCCCATACCTTATATAACAGGCTACATAGGAAGCTTGGTACCTAACAGCCGCCGTTCGTAAATCAATATTATCGCGTCTGCGTAGGGTACCTAGACCCAGCGCTCGTACAAAGGAACCTGGGCTCGCGAAGCCTCCAGCCTTGCGCAAGTGCGAAATCATCCCATTGCATCAGTTGCATAACAACCATCCTGGCTGTTGCACTTTGTTACTGGTGCACTCTTAAATTCAGTTCCATATGAACGGTTAAACAATGGCTGACTTTACTTCAGATGTTTATTTTCAATTAACGTCTTTTGTTTTGATTTTTGTTATACCGGTCATGTTGTTATATATATATTTCCTATCTTTTATGAAGAAGTTTAGAAGATACATCAAGATATGCGTTTACGAACGACGTAATTTCAAAATGTTTACATACCTACCTTGTGAAATTAACGAGCATGAAGCAACAAGTTAGGTTTGTCATTATTTTGCAGATATGGAGGCGGGAACATCATATAAATCATATCTATACTACGGGGATGACCCAAAGCCTGAAGTGCGACGATTTATTCTGCAGGATTTGGAATCATATAAATTTGCACCACTGCAGTCTACAGTGCGCGAAATATATCAGCTGAAATCGCATAAGTTCTCTATCGCTTGGAAAGGTAAGAGTATTTTTTTTAATTATACGATGTTCGATGTGAAATTAACTTTTTGTAAGTTTAAACATTTGAGTGCATTGGGGAGTTGTGAAGGGGAGGTTGAGTTCCACCTAGTGATGGACGCTGTATGCGTGTTTTCGTGTGTTGGGGTCGCCAACGATCCAATCTAGCGTCCCGGAAAGTTGTTAAGTAGGTTTAATTTAAAGTTAATAAGCTTCAATAATTTTTTGACTTCTCGGCAGTGTTCGAATAATATGCTTAGGATATATTATGACTATGGGCCTTATTTGAATAACGTAACCAGTGCTCGTTCCATCGCGTCGATCAGTTTGTGCATCCTTTAAAGCTTCAGCCATTTTGTTTTGGATACAAAATGGCGGACAGAGTGTGATTGCTGGTTGCGCGCGCATCCTGGAATAGGTTTCTGATGTACAAGCTGTCCTTGTTTTTATAAGTCAGTAAATCCTTAAATCCATAGTTCATAGGTCTAAGTACCTACCTACCTACTTCACATTCCTATGTAGTAGCATCTTAGGAGTTCTGTCGAACTTGACAATCAAATATTGATAACTTGGTAAATACTCTAGCGTAGCTTTTTGTCAACAGATGAAGACGGGGATGAGGTGGTTATGTCTTCTGACGCAGAGGTCAGGACAATGCAAGCGGAAGGCCAAGATGGTGTGCTTAAGCTGGTAGTTCGTTGCGAAAGTGATGCCAGAGCTCAAAAATTACCCGCACCCAAAGAAGCTCCCGCAGTCGCTGTTACCACAGCCACCAACCAAGGCAAGTCAACTGACAACCATAATTAGGGACCCTCGAGTCTGCCTACAATCATGCAGCATGGAAAAGTATACTTACATACGCCTGTGGCTCAGCGACCCAAAGTTGTACACCTATTTATTAATTACATTTCTCTTTTAGGTGGAATTCCTGGCGCTGTTCATAAAGGCGTAACTTGCGATGGGTGCGGCCACGCTGTCGTCGGCCATCGGTATAAATGTATCTCCTGTGACAATTTTGACCTTTGTGCCAAATGTGAGACTGCAGGGAAGCATTCAGAGCACTGCGTAGTACGCGTGCCTCTTCCTAACATGTCGGTAAGTAACGCGACCTCTAAATCAACTGTTTGATGCTTCAGCCAGTTAAACCGTATATATCCTCAAAACCATATAAAGAATAGTTAGAATCATATAAAGAATAGTTGTCTATATTTTTGACCAAATAGATTTGAGAAGTTAAGATAGTTTAATACGTATATAATTTCACAGGTACCCCTCCTCAAGGCAACGATTAAAAAGTCCCGTCGTTTTCTGAAGAGCGTTGCGTTAAACGCTATCGAAGAAAACAAGAAGCTGCGCCGCGAACGCAGGCATTCCGCCGAGCCCAACACTCAAGGTAAACAAGATCCCCAGCCCCGCACCTCCAAAGGCTGGATGGATGCCTTCACCAAGTACATGGACGAGTTTGCTAACATAGCTGGAAACATGGCTTACTGCCCTGAAAATGTAACTGCAACTACTGAGGCGGCCACATCCACAGAGCCTCGATCTGGTGAAACCGATACGAATGTTCCAACCGATGATCAAATCGCCCATAACCCGTGGGAATTGTCCGGCGATCCTCTGACGAAACTTCAACGTTTCTGCAAGTATGTGCGCGATAATAATCTTGGAGAAACCACAGAACTGGCTTTAAAGTTTTTTAGTTCTTTAGACCCAGGTTATGCTTTCGCTCCTGAAATGGATTTGAAAAACGGTGCCTCCAATCTAACTCAAGGTGCAAAAGACATCGCAGAGGCTGGACCGGCCCCTCGCCAAGAGGCGATGAATGATGATGAGGAATCTTCAAAAACCTACCAAGGCGTCAGTCACCCAGAACTAGCTCCTACCCAAGCAGCATTGTCTGATTCCGCCGAGATGACCCAGATCACTATAACTGGGCAAGGTACCCCACAGTCTGCTAGTTTAAAGGACATTTACGTCAAACGAGGCGACATCTCTGAACTAGTGAATGCTGTCAACAAATGCGAGGTGTCTTCCAATGCTAGCTCTTGCTCCGAGGGCAATGGATACGAAAAGGCCGATGGTTGGACCGTGGTTGATGCTGAAAACCTACTAAAAGGTAAATTGTTGTAACGTTTTATAAGAGTTACGCGTCTGGCGTATCCACCCGTATTAAATATTAACCAGCTCATCAGTTTAGGTAAGTATGTAGATACTAACAATACAGGATTAATAACCATCATACTCTACAAATTACTAAATTTTCTAGATTTAATCGTTTATTTTGTTTATTAGTAAACTGTAAATTAAACAAACTAACGTGTGATTTTAAAGCATCGCCTGAAACTGCTGCGTAATCTATCTAACAGCTGTAAACAACTACTTTACTATGGAATAAGAGACACCTCTTTGGATCTTCTTACATCTTACTTGAGTGATAGGATACAAAGAGTTGACATTAATGGAAAACGATCTTGTCTGTAGTTACAATGGGTGTTCTATCCTCGGTACTTTCCTATTTTTAGTTTATATTAACGACCTGCCTCATCTTGTAAAGGGTAATCACAAGATCGTATTGTTTGCTGATACTTCATTAATTTTTAAAATGAAACGACAAAACACTAATTTCGACGATGTGAATAATGCAATCTCAAAAATAGTCCATTGGTTTAGTGTCAATAACCTTTTGCTTAATTGAACTAAATCGAAATGTATTAGTTTTATTCTACCTAATGTAAAACAAGTTAAGGCTGACATAACCGTCAAAGGAGAAACGTTAGAAATTGTTAACAGTACCATATTATCAGGAATAACCATAGATAGTAAACTTCAATGGGGCCCACACATAGACAAGCTATCGTAGAGACTTAGTTCAGCAGCGTATGCAGTCAAAAAATCCGGTATCTACAGACGATGATACTTCTAGGCTAGTTTATGTCAGCTACTTCCATAGTGTTATGTCCTATGGCATACTGCTGTGGGGGAACGCTGCAGATATTAACACCGTATTTGTGCTGCAGAAGAGGGCTGTCGTGCAATCTATAATATGGGTCCCAGAGAAACCCTATATGAAAAATCCAAAGAAATAAATATAATGACAGTACCATGTCAAAATATATATGAAAACTTGTTGTACACTCATAGGAATATCAATCGGTTCTCTAAAAATAACGACATACATAATTTAAATACAAGAAATAAGAGTAAACTCGCTGTGCCCACAACTAGGCTACACAAGATTAGTGTATCTTTTAAAGGGCAATGTATACGCTACTACAACAAAAGTCCAAATGAGTTGAAAAAATTATCAATAAATAAATTCAAACAAATTGTCAAACATATCCTTTGTAAAAAGGCTTACTACCAAATATCTGATTACCTAGATTCTAGAGAGGATAAAAAAGCTTGGGACAAGTTTTGCTCCAACTCGAAAACTAAGAACTTATCAAGGTAAAGGTTTCTTGTTCGCTTGTTTACTTTACCTTAAAAATATTGAAGTGAACTAAAATCAAAGTGATCACTTTATTTTCTAGTTTTACTTATGTAATTTGAATTTTGTGACGTGTCCAAGAGTCCTGTAAGGTCTAAAGGAAATTTGTATCGGTTTTGCCCTCCAGATGAGAGCCCTGATGCCTCGGCCATTGTGGAGGACGGCCCTATGGACGGCCAGGAGCCCATTCGTCAACAAGCCTCGCTCTACCCGCCATTGAATGTTGATACTGCTGGTACGTACCATATCCACATTTTTAAATCTTAAATTTTTTTCCTGTATCTTTGAGATGTCATAAAATTAAATACGTGTCCTTTAAGCTACTATTTTTTTCGGGATAAAAAGTAGTAGGTATGTATGTATTCCCCGTTTATCTATCTCCTTGCTAAATTTTATTAAAATCCTTTCAGCTGTGTAGGCTTAAAAAGGTAACAGACAGTTTACTTTAGCATTTTTAATATGTAAGTATGGATTCATCAGTAATAAAAGATTAAAATGTGTTTTTAACAGTTTTTGACCCCAAAGAATCTGTTGTCGCCCCTGCCTCGGCATCGGATGCCCCCGCCCCGGTTGCTCCCGCAACTGCTCCGAAGCTGTCAGAGAAGGAAACGAAGAAAGTCACTTCTACCGCCGCAGCTATTGCAGAAGACCTACGTATGCAAATCGGTAAACACCCCTTTCTTTTGCAATCCATCATCTGCTCGCGGTTTCGCACACGAATTACGAGATTAAAATATATTCCAGCTCTAGATTTGTAACGGTTCTAGAACCGTAACCATGCAAAATCCATTGTGTAGTTCTTGTGTGAAGTAGTGGCAAACATCCATCTATCCATCCATTTCGCAATCATAATAGTGTGATGTGTCCACATAAACAATCCAGGCTTGTTTATGTGGAAATAAATAAATATTGTATTTGTAATCTCACGCATGCCCAGCGTGAGATTATGGGCATTACCCCCGTCATATGAAAACCAATAAGGCGTTTATCATGGGGAGGCCTGCGTCCAGCAGTGGACCAGTATAGGCTGTAGATGTAGAAACGTATGAAGTCCTTTTTGGGTCAGGTCATTATGTTGAATGGCCAAATACCTACTGCTCATATCGATATTAGGTATTGGTAGTAAAAAAAATCATTGTAGGCAAGGAGTGGATAACAGCGGTGGCGTAAACGGGCTGATGATGAGGTATATTTTTAATACCTACTCAGAAGCGCGAGCACGGATCTCGATAATGATTGATCAGCGCCGATTTTATTTCTGTTGTCGATAAAATTTGGTAAGAACGGTCGAGTCTCGAATTTTATAGGCACCAGAAATAAAATTGGTGCATATCGATCCTTATCGTTTCCGTGCTCGCGCTCCAGAGTATTCATATTTAGTCATTGTTCGATTTCTGTCAGTTCTGTTTAATTCTGACAAGACACCGCTCAATAATAAAATAATCTACATTGGCCTTATATTTTGAAACAAACAGCTGTGTTTATCTATGCGTTATCGAAGAATAAAATAATATCTATTCAGTCATTAGCATTAGGAATAACATTGTTAAAAATTTGGCTTACCTAGAAAACCGGTGTACCCACTATGTACCTATTTAAATTGGTGATATTTGTCTGCTAAATCGGGGCCTCACATACCCATAAAATAGAGCTTGTTATTTAATATATGTATTGCCTTACAAATATTCTGTAGTCGCTAAAGGCTTATTATAACTCCTCCCATAATTTAAAAATACAAAGAAATAATATTTTTTAATGATGTTTCAGCCCCTCACGTCGAAGCTGCCCTACATCAGATGGAGGCGATGGGCTTCACCAACGAATCCGGCTGGCTGACCCAACTCCTCGACCACCACGACGGAAACATTGCTATCGTACTGGACCTGATTGCTCCTATTAAGACCTCTAGTGCCCCAAACGCACCCAACGCCCATCCTAAGTAAATTCAGACGATAAGGCAAGCCATACCTCTTTTTCACCTCATTTCTGAGTTGGTCATATTCTGTGCTGGATTTAGTGTATGTAGGTACACAATAGGTGTTTTGAAGCGCGCGCTTTGGAAACGCAACGCCAACGACTAATGGGTACTCACTCGCTCTAAGCGAGTACACATTGGACGTTGGCGTTGCGTTCGGCGCATGTGCACAGTCTCAGTTTGATGGATCCAAAAACAAAAGCAGTTCAGTAATAGCGTGTCATGCGTACTTCTTGCCATTTCAAGTATCATGGACTAATAACATCTCTCGTTAACATACATTAGGTACCCCTAATGTATGTTATGGAGACTCGACAGCTACCTAAATAAATGGTTTGATGGATCCAAAAACAAAAGCAGTTCAGTGATAACGCGTCATGGGTACTTCTTGCCATTTCAATTATCATGGACTAATAACATCTCTCGTTAACATACATTAGGTACCCCTAATGTATGTTATGGAGACTCGACAGCTACCTAAATAAATGGTTTGATGGATCCAAAAACAAAAGCAGTTCAGTGATAACGCGTCATGGGTATGTACTTCTTGCCATTTCAATTATCATGGACTAATAACATCTCTCCTTAACATACATTCGGTACCCCTAATGTATGTTATGGAGACTCGACAGAGACCTAAATAAAGGCTTTGATGGATCCAAAAACAAAAGCAGTTCAGTAATAGCGCGTCATACGTACTTCTTGCCATTTCAAGTATCATGGACTAATAACATCTCTCCTTAGCATACATTAGGTACCCCTAATGTATGTTATGGAGACTCGACAGAGACCTAAATAAAGGGTTTGATGGATCCAAAAACAAAAGCAGTTCAATAAAAGCGCGTCATGCGTACTTCTTGCTATTTCAAGTATCACATTAGATACCCCTAATGTATGTTATGGAGACTCGGCAGAGGCCTAAACAAAGGGTACAAATAATGTGAATTATTTACGTCAGTATCTTATGGCTTGCCTAAAACGATTCTTGCCAATAATTCTAGTTAAAAATAATGTAATAATTCAGAATATTTACTTGTTAGACAAACTAACGTTGCCAAGTACAGCACATACATGATTGCGACCGCCTTGAGCGGTCTGTACCTACAGGCGTAAGTTAGTCTCTCAAAGCTTGATTAAAATAATTATTACATTAAATTTAACTTGCATTCATCTTTTCAACTTTAAATCTTTTATTTTTTTTAATTTTGGATTGAGGTTAGAATAGTGCCTACTAGTTTGTAGTTTATACAATATACATACGAACCTTCCATGGCTCTTTTCATTAACTGGGTGTGGTAGACTTATATGGTTCTTTCCATTATCTGGGTTTTTTTAATGACTTGTGACTGTTGTGACACATGTAGATTGCCAGATCTTCATATGTTTTAGGGATAGTTTACTGCACTACTTACATGCGTTATAGCAATTAGTGCGCAGCCATAAGTTATAATTGGCACATAGCTTAGCAAGTTTCCCTTGATCGGATATGCGCAGACGCCTATCATGTATCCTGAGGCGTATATTATATTAAGATTATGTCCATCTCAGCAAGTCTACATGTGTAACAGTCTATTCAATATTTTCACTACTATTACTATTATGACTATTAATGTAAGACAAACACGGATTATTTAAACGAATAGCGTTATCTGTGTTTTCAATGTTGTGAGGACACATAATCAATATTCTTTGTTTTTTGTCTCAATCCAACATTTTTATACCTAAATGGTGGTTAGTTAAGTTAAAGTTTTTATGTATGACTGTGATATGGTATACCAAGATATAACCAAGATTGTTTTTAATTAAGTTTAAAAATTGTATTTGGATACTTATTTCATTAGATTTTTTTATGATTTAATAAATTTCTTTGATTTCTTGGTGTTTAGTATTTAACATATCTAAGGCGTTGTCCACGCTGAAGCTAGCCCATTTATCATCAATTTATGTTTCTAACGAGTAGATGTGTTCATTTACTCGTAAGACATAGAAATATTATTTGATATTATTATTTGCTTACACGGCAATCTACTCAAATAATTAGACTCCTGGTTGCAAGTGTGGACAAACCTTTTAGATTATAAGACATAGAATTATTGAAGGATTTGAAACAGGGATTTATCGGATTGCAGTGGCAAAATTGAATGAAGACTTTCATCTTTAATGTTTAGTCGTAGTTTGTGTCAATAAAAGCATCAGAAAAATACAACCATGTGTTTTATTTCAAAAACCCATAGGAATGTTTTTTCAAAGTGATATTTTCCGCTCTTTCCCGTAACAGTGCTTCACCTAATGCTGCATCCAAGGACTTTACAGCAACTCTGAAACAAAGAGCACTTATTGTCCTCGCCTTCTATAATGTAGAAGCTAACCAACGCAACGCAAGAATATTCTTAATGCAAAACAAAGAATCAATTACGATTTTCATTGAAAACTCGACAAGGACCATTGGTTTCCCTATCAACATAGAACCAGAAGCTTGTGGTTTCACAGGTGGAACAATCAGAACTAAACAAAAAATAAATTTTTAACACATGCACACATTCGACGCCAGTGACCCACGACGACGACGTGGGCTCAACTCTGTTACATCCGCGGAGCGCGGAGCCCACGAGGCGAGCTGTTTTTTAACTTGTTTTTGCTTTCCCAATACGCCATAGTTTAATAAGAAAATAAATGTGTCCGTGACGGTAGCGTACGCATGATAGAAATCACGTTTGTTGTTATGCCTAATTTTAGAGCATAATTAGTACATACTTAAAAGAAATAGTGCCTTTTTGGTTTAAGAAATAATGATCATTCTTAGTGGGTACGCTAGCGGAACGTTTCGCTGGCGTACACATGACCGTACACGGGTACTAAAGCAACGAAATTTACACACAAATTTAGCGTTTTAATAACGCCCGAGCTATGCAAAATTTCATAATGATAGCTTTTATAGGAACGGAGATATTGAACAAGACTTCTGAATGACAGTGGGTCATTTCCTAGATATTTTACGGAATAACATTTAATAACAATAGTATATATAATGTTTAAGGCTGATTATTTAGGAAGATAATGCAAATTTTATTTTTTTGATGTTCGTAAGGATAATTGTGATATTTTTATGGTGAAAGAAAGTTTTTTTAATATTATAATTTGTCAATGTCAGTTTATGACTAACCTGACATCAACAAATCATCGAGAAACCTTTAGTTTAATTGTATAAGTATTATTATACATTAATGTAAATATGTGATGATTAGCTGTGATAGATATAAAAGGTTGATTTTGTTCAATATTTTATTAATATTAACTATGTTTGACTTTGGTAATCGCTATATACATATTTGAATCCAGCGAAGCACTTGTGATAATTCAAGTATTAAAAAAATAAACCTAGATAATTGTAAATATTATTTTTATGTGAATGAAGATCAGTAAAGAGTAATTTTCATCTAGAAAAAGAAATTGGTGTGACTTGTTGGGATTTTTTTCTCCCATTGAGTCACACTGTTACTCATAGCAGCTTTTTTTTTATAGATGAGTTCCCAACATGTTACAGTGTAACTTGATGGGAGAAAAACTCCCAACGAGTCACACTGTGACTGGATCTGGTGTGACTCGTTGGGAACCCATCTCAATTCTTAGATTTACCCATTTTTCTGAACTACACAGTTTTCGAGAGATCTGTATTGCGTTGGAGTATTTGGGCGTCAAAGAATCAAGGAAAATTACTTACATCCCTTGACTGATAGCATCTTTCAAAGTCTTAGGTGCCATGCTGCCTGATCCATTCATGCCTATAGTGCTGAATTTTCCTTCTTGTTCTGGAAGTTTATGACAATCCTCAGGTTTGCGGTAGTAGACTGGATTGCCAGTGATACCAACTACAAGAGATATAACACTACAGCTTTCTTCTTCTGCTGAGGGATCTACTACACATTGGTCACCTATTTTGCATAATGTTACCTGAAAACAAACTGATATTAAAAGTCTTGTTTTGCTGGTGTGATTCTACACCATAGTTGGCAAAAAACAAGTGAAAAGGTCTGAAGCAGTCAAACAGTTACCAGTAAAGGAGCCGATCCTGCTTCCAGCAGTTTATTATCATAGGGATCATCGGATAGTTGCAAGTCAACATTCCCTCCATCCATCATCAATGCTTTTACAATAGGAATTCTGGTATTGAACAGTGCAGCTTTTACAGCTAATGATACAGCATCAAACAGGTTACCACCACATTCTAAGATCTGGAAAAGATAGATAAATTGTCAAATAGCAGCAGCCAGTATCTTGGGGATGCTTCTAACTGGTATTGATTTGGATCAGTTGAGATACCTGTAGATTGTTTGCAAAAGTCTGCAGTTAGCTTAATTGTTTCAATTGTAAATACTAGTTCTAATTTGTTTCCATTATTTGATTGTCATTTTCTTTGTTAATAATTATTTGATGGTAGCACAATACAATACAGCACAAAGGCCATGTCCACATACAAAACATTCCTGTCTTACTTATTTTCAAACATGCATGAACATACCAGTATGTCAACATAGAGTTTCCAACATTGTTTCCCTTCTAATATGCAGAGCTGCTTTAGGTCAAAGGCTTGTGAAGAGTGGTAAGCTCTCAGCATCAAGTTTGATATGCTGCTTGCCAGTCTTTCACCACCACGGCCCTCAAAGGCTGGTGCGGCATTAGCAGAACTGAAAAAAATATTGTTGTAACAGAAAATGTGTCAAGAACTGGATAAAAAAAATCAGCCGCAATCTAAGTTACTAACCAATCAACAAAGAATTCAATCTTTCCCCATCCTGGGTTATTTGGATCTGGAATGTCTATCTCTGTTTTAACTCCCACAAGGATATCAGTATTGGCCAGTCGGAGTCTCGAGGAACCGCTTGCATGGCTGACGACGTCCGATTCTAACTCCATAGGTCTATAGTCTATGTTTGAACGGCCGTCTGAACGTAAATCATCCTGAAAAAATTGAAGTTTGTAATGAGGAAAAGGATTATGGTAATAGGTATCATTTATTTAGTATATATTTTCAACTATCTATATAGTTTAATCAGAACAAATACTGGATTATTACAGGACTAGTTTCTGCCCGCGGCTTCGCACGCGTTGTTTCTATGGAAACGTTTAAAAGTTATTTTTATACTATGGGAACTGATTTGTGGGATAAAACGTAGTCTATGTTTTATTTCAGGTCCAGAACTACATCTATGTAAAATATCAGCCCGATACGTTGAGTAGTTTTGGCGTGAATAAGTAACAATCATCCATCCATACTTATAAACATCCAAACTTTCGCATTTTTAATATAAGTGTGATTATCTGTAAATTCAGAAATGTGAACTTTAACTTGAACTACTAAGGAACTTTAGGGTACATATTGAGAAACTTTTAGAGGTTATGAAAGATTACTTGCCTGTACTCCATGAACGATAAACCGTTTTTCCGAAGGACTTAGCAAAATACCTGCCATAGTAAGTCTACCTTTTGATTTTTATTCAGGGAAATGTTGTAATCTAGTATCAACACTCCGCGGATTTCTGTTATTTTTGTTTTGTTTTTGTTATTGAAGCGTGTGTCTTTCTTTGACATTTATGACATTCTTTTTTTTGACATAGGACAGTAGTTGAAGTTTGACATTGGTGGAAAAGAACAGTAGAGCTGCATATCTCGCCCGAGTTCAGGCACGTGAATATTTTACGATTTAAAACGTTATATTAAAATTTCATGGAAGTAATTAAATTAAATGATGCAAATATTAATAAATTGTAGATCAGAACTTACCTACAATTTACTAAAACCTATAAACGATTTCTTAATTTTACATGTTGTGTTGTCCTTTTGACAACACAACATGTTGTCCATGAACAAAAATTTAAAATTTATGTTCATAAAACTGATAAATTCTGTTTCGAAGTATAAGACACTCCGACTCAGACACTGGCAGAGTCGTAGCGAAAAGCAAACGGCGCCATAAAAAAGAAGTTGAATTTTTGGCAGCGGCAAGATTCGAACTCAGCCTCCATTTTTAATCCTATTTGTTCACACATGCGCATTTGGAAATTGATATTGGCAGAATTGTGTCAAACCATGATGCAGAGCCAAAGATAAAAGAAGAAGATAAAGATTTAAAACTTTTTATGCTCAATGCGCCTACGCTCAAAGAGAATAAAACCACTCCGTTATACCTACGCTGCTCATTCCTCTCCTCCGTAGACCGAGACACGTTCTCGGTGACCCCGTTGACCCAATCACCGCCGCTAACCCGGAGGTGACGGCAACTGATACCGATTCGCTTCCGCACACTACACACCCGACCAAAAACCGACCCCGCCGGATGCGGGGTCGAAGAATTCCCCGCTTCCGCCCATAGGTGCATTCGTGCACCTTGGCGAAACCTCCATTCCCTCTTGTAGCATCTGGCGACAGCCCAAGCCGAGGCTCGCACCTAAGTGGTGGCCCTTGTGCGTGTTGCCCCATCATAACTTTACCGGCGAGGCGCCTTCTGCGCCCGCCAAAAGTCCGGTAACGCTGTCATGGCCATCTGCGGTCAACAGCATTTTAGTCCTTTCGAAAAAAAAAAAAAAAAACGCTGCTCATTCGAACCGTATCAGAGCATCGAAGCAGTATCTGCTCCGTGGAAGCGTAGGTACCGAAGCAGATTTTGAGTAGGTACGCGATGTCTTGAAGTTGCACCTAAAACGTAAAAAGACAGCTCAAAATAAATTATGGAGACATATGAACTGTTCTTAGTAGACGTGGCCATCATCATTAACATGCAACCTTACTTCACCCACCCACTGCTGGGTTTGCAAATGATAAAGGCTTTTAGTGGACCTCCAAGCTCTTGTACCCTAAGGTCCTGCGCTAATCTTGTGCAGCCTTCATCCAGCATAAGTCAATACATCATAGGTACTTACTAATATAATGTATAGATAATATAAAGGTACTTACCTACATATACAATATATATTATATGTAGGTAAATAGCCGTAATATTATAAATTCGAAAGTAACTCTGTTTGTCTGCCTGTTAAACGCGGTGTCTGCGGCGTGAAAAGGTAACCCTTTTCACGCCTAAACAACTGAACGGATCTTGATGAAATTTAGCGGGGAGGAAAACAGTACCTATCGTGGGGACGGACATAGGCTACTTGAAAAGTGGGTGCGAAGCCGCGGGCAGCAGCTAGTTAGGTATAAATGTACCTCCTTATCTGTTGCAATCTCCACTAATAAGTAGGTAAGTAGGTTTTAAGCACTGTAGATAAGTATCCAATTACGTCCTACGTCCCTAAAATTATGACCTTTAATAATATTATTGTGTAGGTACCTACTGCGTTCCTGATTCGCTCCTACCTCGAGGGGGATCTCGCAACATCCTCTGCTAAATTGTGAGTTATCGTAATTGCTTCAATGTACCAGATTGACTCTAACATGTCTCAGTAGGGGTCACTGGCAACCGTTGGGTGCTTGTTTGGTCTAGATATAGGTTCACGCGATAACGAAAAATCGTCTAGAGCTTTACGGTTATTTTCAATGATAATTACCTATTCTATTCGAAATTATTAGATTCCGATTTCAATATGAACGGTTCGGACGTAAGCGAGATGGTGCATCAAATGCAGAGGTTTTCTTGGGTGGATTACGTGGTGTTTGTGTTCATGCTAGCTATAAGTGCGGTGGTGGGTATTTACTGGGGGTTCATGAAGAAACAGTCGACGCAAGCTGATTATCTGCTTGGAGGAAGGAATATGAAGGTTGTTCCTGTTGCTATGTCACTTGTTGCCAGGTGAGCTTTTGCTAAGAGCTTAAAATGCTACTGCACTGGCCGTAGATAGGTGCTTTATTTACGTAAGTGGGTAGAATAAGTATTATAATGTTTTATTTTTATGTCTTGATTATTACGTTATTTATTTAAAATAATGGATTGACGTAGACGTAGGTAAATTTTATTTTAATATATTTAATTTTTAAAAGGTTTAATGAATGTTTAATGTTAGTAGGTATTAATATATATTATAACTATTGCATTAGGGGTCCTGTAAAAATAGTGTACGTTTTAGAAATAAATAAATAAACAAAAAATAAATAAATCAGTTTTAACAGAGAAAGAAAATGAACCTAAAATCTTATTTTTATTTTTCGTTACCTTGGTCCAAATAGAACTTGTTATTGCTACCTTCCTTCCCTTCAGAGTTCTGCACTAGCCAGGATCGGTGGTGGATCAGAGTGGAATAGTCAAGCAATACCTACGTATCTACATAGCAATAGCAATACCTACGTATCTACATGAATTACAAAGAATTGAGTTTGAAAGAACGAGCGTCATTCATGATCCATTCAATAATAATAATATAAATACGGAAGTAACTCTGTCTATCTGTGAAAAGGTATTTCACGCTTAAACGGCTGAACAGATCTTTATGAAATTTGGCATGGAGGTAGATGATATCCCAGGGACGGACATAGGCTACTTTTAGGCTTCGCACGCAGTTTGCCAGGATAAACAGATTTAAATATAATGAACTAGCTTCTGCCCGTGCAAAAGCTAGTTCATTATATTTAAATCTGTTTACATTATTTTCAGCTTCATATCCGGTATAACGCTGCTAGGCACACCAACGGAGGTTTACATGTATGGAACACAATATGCGTATTCTCTGCTATCGATATGTATCATGTCGGTCATAATCACACAATTCTACCTGCCAGTTTTCCACGAGCTCAAACTTACTTCCAATTATGAGGTAAGTTCGTTTGACAAAATGCTCTACCTTCTTTGTATCTCAAACATCTGCTTGCAAGGCTTCTACAGAGCAGTCACTTTAAGCATTAACATACTTTCTACGACAAATCTTTCACTGTACAAGCTACCCGTCTATGGAATGCTCTGCCCCTGGACATCAGACGTGTCAAATCACTCCCTATCTTTAAAAAACTGCTTTATCAGCATTATCTATCCTTGTAAAAGTTAGAAAACCTAAATTTTATGTTTAAGTATGTTTATTATATGTTTGTAGGTACCTATTATAGTTTAACTACTATTGTTTTTATTTTATTCTTTGAGTGCCACCGTCTATTTTGTTCTTACATGTCCAGTCCATCCCAAGGTTGCCTGGAAGAGATCGCTCATAGCGATAAGGCTGCCTTTGTACTTCGTCTACTCTTAGCATCTATTTCTGTATTGTTTTCTTTCTTTGTGTGGTACAATAAAGAATTATCTATGTATCTATCTATCTGCTTTTGTGTTCAGTAAGGCTGGTCCAATAAAGGTTTAGGTACCTACAAAGTAGCTCAGCGAGCTATGGAAAGTGGTCGTGTGTAATTTAATTAATGAACCAAATTTATCGACATATCTCAAAGAAATGGGTTTTATTATTCATACCCAGTAGAAGGTGTTACAATATTGAGGTAAAATCTACATGATATAACAATAATATAAATAAAAACAAATATTATAAATAAAATAAATATTCAAATTAATTAATTATTATTATACAAAAAACGTGATATTTTTGGCTATTTTTGATTCTTGTTTGTCAAGGCTGTATCTCTTGAACCACAATAGGTAGATAAATACAACTTTCTACAAATAAGTAACACTTCAACTGTAATAAGAACAAATAGTAAAAATATAAGTAAATTTAAAATTTAAAGGGGTCTCCGAACAAGTGAAAATTTTATGTTCGTTGAAAAAATTTACCTGATTTTTACGGTACGAAACCCTTCGTGTGAGAGTCAACTCGCACTTGGCAGTTTATTTAGTTCACGCCGTGACGTGAGCGTAAGCGCGTACCTAATATTTTCTCAGTATTTATCTCAATATTTTTTTTCTCAGTATTTTTCTCAATATTTATCAGCTCGCCCAAGCAGTGTCGCCAGTGAGCAATTATTGAGCGGAGCTGGTCTTATATACGAAGAACACCGGAACAAATTGTTAGGTTCAAAAGCGGCCGCTAACTTACCACTACTAAACTTTGAATATTAATTTAATTAAAATTTATATATTTAGTAAAAAAAAGGTATTTTTTCATATGATTTACACTTCCGCTTCTGCATCCGTTTCCGTTTCTGCTAAAATTTACTTTTGACATCTGCTTCTGTTTCTGCTTGCGCTATGACACTTCCGTTGCATCACTAAATAATATCCTTAATTCCACATGTGAGCCTAACCCGATTTTGCTCACTGTTTTTGAGCAGTAAAGTCACCGTTTTCGAGCGAGAGTGATAAAAGGACTTTAAAAAAAAAAAAATGTAATACCTTTTTACCACGGGAATCCCTGTGAGTAGGTACTGAGATATAGGTCCGTCTAATACAGACATTTTTTTCAGTATTTATCAATGAGATTCGACAACCGAGTGAGACTTTTTGGATCAATTCTGTTTGCTTTCACATTGGTAAGTTAATCAATGCCTTTTTGTGTCTTCTTTCATTGGTTTACGGCTAAGTTTACGACGTTTGCTATTGCTTTAGAACTTATATTTTTCAGATAGGGTGGCTACCGATCGTAATTTACGTCCCAGCTTTAGCTTTCAATCAAGGTATGTTCAACTATTACCTAGGTACCTAGCTAACCATCCACCACTAACTACCAAACTATTAGCTACAAATGGTTAAAGCGGGTTTGAGTACGTAGATCGCAAACTCTACCCTGAGACTCTATCATTGTTCTATGTTTTCCAGTGACCGGAGTCGACATACACGTAATCACACCAATAGTCTGTATCGTCTGCATATTTTACACAAGTGCCGTAAGTTGGTCATCATTATGAATGAGAGTGGTACTACAAACTTGTTTATGTAGGCAGAACACAAACGTAACGCACTAACCCTCCACATGGCCCTCGTTGAGGGCTGAAACGTTGGTGTTGTTACTACACAAACAAGGTTCGCATAGTTATGATGATGATTTAATTATTAATGTGAGTGGATACTCACATTCATAATTAAATCATCATAATCATCTCACTTACTTACATTCGCATATTCTGTCTCCAAATTGTATAAAGCAACCTTTAACCAATTTATCGCACTAAATAATGTTTACATTTCAGGGAGGCCTCCAAGCAGTAGTATGGACTGACGTGATCCAAATAACGGCTATGTTTGGAGCCATGGCCCTAGTGGCCATAAAAGGAACGATAGATATTGGTGGTTTCGGTGTGGTTTGGCAGAGGAATATGGACAGTGGCAGGATCGAGCCTCCTAAGTAAGCAGATAGGGCAACAGTGTTTTTTTGCAACTTGAAGGTTTGGGTCAAACCGAGTTTAGTCTAGTCTCACGAAGAACCGACAACCGGTGGGGTAGTCAAGTGGTGACCGTGATTCAATGTAAGAAGCTCCGGCCAGGTGGAAGACGACCTGCAAAAGACTGCTTGCAGGTACTGGATGCGGCAAGCTAAAGACACAGTGCTATGGCGCTGATTAGGGAAGGCCTATATTCAGCTGTGGTCAAGGCGTGGTGAACCTTGTTGCTTAGGCGCATGTGATCGAGACCTACCTTCACTTGATAACTTAAACAGCAGCTTCCGGGCTCCACCGGGCGAGCCGCTTTGCAACTCGAATCTGCCTCTAGGAAGAGACAACGATAAGAAAAATACGCTAGACGTGTCCAAACTCATAAAATTTAATATTTTTACAAGAACGTCGAATTCCTTTATTATGTTATAGGAATTCGACGTTTGTAAAATAACAGTGTAGGTACACTGTTATTTTTAGATTTTGCGCAACAAATACATAGTAATAAATAAAATAAAATGTATGTTTCTTCAGACGTTGTCCATGAATTACACCTTAAGTACTAAACATTACAAAAAAAAAATCAATGATAAAATAAAATAAAAATTAGGTAGGTACAAGTGACAATTTATAGTTCCGCAGCCATTCAACAGTGAGTTGTGGACCCTGTTGAAAGACTGCATGATGGGCGAAGCAAACTTGCTGCCTACAACCTGTAGGATGGTGTTGGTACTGCTCCATGTTCTACGCAAACGTAAACCAGCCTCAGGAATAAAATTTACATGGGACTACCCTGGGATCATTTTCTATACTAAACCAAACCATCAAAATCAGCTCACAATTGACGGAGAAATCGGCAAACTTCCATACAGCCGAACAAAGAACCTTTTCGCGAGGTCGTTTATAAAAGCTCGCCATGTTCGATGTTCTACATAACGTACCTACTGGATATGATCATTAGTGAGAAAGACATTTTTTAAGTACTTAAGGAGAGTCCCTAATAAGTCTTGTTTATTCTATTCTGGTCTCAAGGCACTAATGTGGGTGTTTTGGTATTATTACCTCTACATACTTTGTGCGGAACTGACTTGTTTAGCATAGTTATTGTAAGATTGCCTTTTAATGAAGATCTAGTACATTTGAATGAGATCGATTCAATTGCCCACGCCCACGAGGTCGGCAAGGAATTGTTTGAAGGATATTCTGGTAGGTACAAAGATGTTTCTGAAAAAAAATAGGTACCTATGTATTATATGTTATGTTACTGACGTTACTGAGAACATCAAATGCGACTAACGTCGGTATTTTATGTTCTTTGACTGAATGATAGAATGCAATATTTCATAGACTTGGCTTCTTTTTAAGAAATGTGATTCGAATCTATCGTCACAAAAAATATCGGGAATAACGAGAGCTTCTATATTTATCGAGCTGACAGATTACGTGTGTATGAAATATTATATTATTTCATTAAATAAAGAAAATAAATACGTGGACGGAGTATATAGGTCCTAATTAACTATAGTGTTTTTAATATATTCGTAGATCTTTGTAGCACTGACTGTGCTACGAAGACGCTACGGACGACGGCGTTAAGAGTCTCAAATCAGGCGTTTTTTTCAAATTCTAATAAGTATTATTATATCCATAGCTGGGATCCAAACCCAATGACTCGTCATACGATGTGGAGTTTACTAATCGGTGGCGTGGTTTACTGGGTCCAATCGAATTCCGTGAACCAAACCATGATACAACGTTATCTTTCTCTACCTACACTGAAAGCGGCTAAAACGTAAGTTTGCACAGGCAAACATGTAATGTAACCTTTTTGAATTCCAAATTCAACCTTTTTAGTTTTTGTAAAAGTTAAAATGTACCTGTAGAGCTGGCGACTTTTGGGTTTGAATTAGAGTATCTAAAAGCTAGTGTTCGATTTCAAGTTCTAAATTCAAACATTAAAAGCCTTTTCAGAAAAGTTAATTTCATTTGTTGAGCTGTTTGAGCTAGTAGAATGCGAGTTATGCTTTGATTGATTTGTTTTTAAATATTTTGTTATTTTCAGCGCTGTGTTTTTGTTTTGCATTGGTTTGTGCACACTCTACTGCTTCTGTTTATACTGTGGATTGTTGATCTACGCTCGGTTTTATGACTGCGACCCTTTACAGACAAAAGTAAGTCCATAAGTTTTTCTATCTAAATATTTGATGTAAAAGTTTAGACCGTTAACAAGACTTTTAGGGACTCAAAAGGTTTTAGGGTAAAAAGTAGCCTATGTTTGCTTTATTCCGTTCAGATCCATTCAGTTGTTTTGCCGTGAAGAGGTAATTCCAACATTTAAACATCTAAACTTTCGCATTATACCTACGTATTAGTGTAAAATGTAAAATACTTAAGCTTATTCTCAGTGGTTCTGTGCCGTAGTTTTGTAAAGAACTACTGGGATTAATCGGATACTTGTAATGTTGTATCATTTTAGCAGCTATTTTAATCCTAATAAAAACAGAAAACACTACCTAATTTAAAATCTATTATAACGTCTTCCCTTGTTGCGCGGGACCGTTTTTAGACGCACGCATGGGCCCTCACGGCTCTCGGCCACAGTGCGTCACCTACTGGGTTCTGTTCTTAGCTAGATACCTACCTAGCTTATATCCCTACTAAAGTTAGTGTTGGTGTTCCCAATATTGGGTAAGCTGTGCATTATTATTTACTCAACGGATAATGTTTATTTCCTTACCCCTAGGCAGCGAGCACATACCCAATAGAGAGGAAATGTCATTTACTTTGTTAAGACAACAATTACGCCATATCACTGCGGCGACTACTGCACTCCGATTGGCCGACTCAAAGTCAAGCATCACAGTCGAGCTGGGCAAGCAAATATTTTTATCTATATAGGTACCTAGCCAATGTTTATAAACCATGAGCGTCGTGCAAATTATTTACGTTAATAATAGTGAATTTATGATTTTCAAAAAAAACCAAATCAAATACTTGTATTGAGTGTGCCATTGTTATATTAGATAGAAATAACGAATTATAAAGGAAGTTACCATTAATAAGAATCGCGGGAGTACAAAGCATCTTTATTATAACTATGAACAATCTCTTTCGATAATTGTAAATGAATGAGTAGTGTAAAAAAATATAGTTACATTTTTTACCATATCGATGAAATAATATGCAAAATCCCGGAGTTTTTAAAATTTACCCTGGTCAAATAACTTAATCAAATTGATAAATTTTAATTTCTGTTTGTTATATCATGAGTATCGATGCATTATTTTATTATGTCAGCACAACACTAGTATAGCGAGCGAGAGTTGGCATAATTTATTAGTAAAAAACACTGATTGGTTTCGGAATTCGAAAGACCATATTTCCTCTCTATTGGGTATGTGCTCGATGCCCCTAGGCTTGTCAGGCTCGGTGACAGACTTTCAGCTTGATGGAAGGGATGAACAAAGAACAATTATTTTCAGTTGGCAAAAGCAAAAGACCAGCTCTTACCATTGCTAGTCATGGATGTGTTAGGAGATATTCCCGGTCTACCGGGGGTCTTTGTCGCTGGCATCTTTAGTGCTGCTCTGAGGTATACTATCTGCATCTCTTATGAACCCATTATTCGTACAATTGCATTATTAATAAATAAATAATGCTGGACGATTCACACAGCATCATCTAGCCCCAAGCTTAACAGAGCTTGTGTTATGGGTAGGTACTAGATAAGTGATACACATAATACATTATACTACATAGATCGATATTTTTTATTATACATAGAAAACACCCAGAAAACCCTGAACAAATATCTACAGATCGTACAAACATTTGTCCTGAGGCGGGAATCGAACTCGCAACCTCCTGCGTCGCAGACTGACCTTCGCCCACCACAGAGGTCGGTTGCATTAATAGACTAGTTTCTGCCTGAGACGTCGCTCACCACGAGCTTAGATAGATAGATAACAGTTTATTTTAGATTTATGGTTATTGTACGAAAATATAACATAGGTACCTATGTACTTGTTCTGTAAATATTGTTTTTTGTTCGTATGTAAAATGGGCCGCAATGAGCGATTTGTACCAGGCAACCTTGTTTATTTTGTAATATTTTTTCAAAATTAAACGTATCCTAGTCATGTCCTTTCCCACGAGACTTACCTACAATTTATCTCCCTGACTAGTTTCACTAAGAACCGTTCAGCGGTTTAGGTGTGAAAAGGTACCAGACAAACAAACGGACAGACTTTTGCGTATAAATTATTAGATTAGTAAAAACTTTTCGATTTCGATCGGGTTTTTAATCTTCACATTAATATTTCAGCTCTCTTTCAACGAGTCTAAACTCTATGTCAGCCGTGGTTCTAGAAGACTTCTACAAGCCGTTTTTCAAAAAGGAACTGAGTGAGAACCAAACCACCTGGTTGTTACGGGGAGTGGTCATCCTACTGGGAACGCTATGTGTAGGTAAATAGTAACATTTTTTTTTTACTTTACTGCGACGTTCATCGATAGGTAACGCCCCTGTTAAGTTTGAAGTCAATTTCTATTCATATAGATCACATAGCTTAATATCAAATATCAAAATGCTTTATTTCCTTTATTTTTTTTACTTTACAGCAACGGTCATCGATAGGTAACGCCCCTGCTAAGTTTGAAGTCAATTTGTATTCATATAGATCACATAGCTTAATATCAAATATCAAAATGCTTTATTTCCTTTATTTTTTTTACTTTACAGCAACGGTCATCGATAGGTAACGCCCCTGTTAAGTTTGAAGTCAATTTCTATTCATATATGTAGATCACATAGCTTAATATCAAATATCAAAATGCTTTATTTCCTTTATTTTTTTACTTTACTGCGACGTTCATCGATAGGTAACGCCCCTGTTAAGTTTGAAGTCAATTTCTATTCATATAGATCACATAGCTTAATATCAAATATCAAAATGCTATATTTCCTTTATTTTTTTTACTTTACTGCGACGTTCATCGATAGGTAACGCCCCTGTTAAGTTTGAAGTCAATTTCTATTCATATAGATCACATAGCTTAATATCAAATATCAAAATGCTTTATTTCCTTTATTTTTTTTACTTTACTGCGACGTTCATCGATAGGTAACGCCCCTGTTAAGTTTGAAGTCAATTTCTATTCATATAGATCACATAGCTTAATATCAAATATCAAAATGCTTTATTTCCTTTAGACCTTACAGGACACGTCACAACATTCAAATTACATTATGTAAAACTAGGAAACATAGTAAGTACTTTGATTTTTTGTTCACTTCAATCTATATAAGGTAAAGAAAAGAAGCAGAATAAGAGATGTGTTCTTCCCGTAGGCCATCATCGTTCAAACAATTCTCCTGGCTTAGTTTAGCTACCTGTAGATTGGTTGCAATTAGCTCAATTGTTTCAATTGTAAATACTGGTTCTAATTTGTTTCTATTATTTGATTGTATTTTTCTTTGTTAATAAAGGCTTTCCATTTTTTTTAGGATTGGTTTTCATCGTTGAAAAAATGGGCACGATACTGCAGTTGACAATGACCTTAGAGTCCATGACAATGGGACCTCAACTGGGCGTGTTTTCTATGGGAATCTTCATGCCATGGGTGGATGCTACGGTAAAATTTCTTAAATTTTCCATTTTATCTTTATAAATACTACTTATACTAACAATCCGCCCCGGCTTCGCACGGGTAGAAAATTTGTTTAACCTACCTATTTACGAGGAATCATTCGGTAATAATTACATTCTTTTCATTTATAAGAAATCAAATAATATCCCAAAAATTATTCGACTTGGACGGGACTTGAATCCGCATAGTTCCCTCAGTACGGGAATGTGCTAACCAACTACACCACGAGGTCAAGTGACGTAGAAAGTAAGTAGTCCCAAAGTCGAAAAACTTTGGGACTTCCTCCGGACTCTAGCGCCGTTATAGCTAGCTATTTTATTTAACTGTTCCTACTCGTTTATTTGTCCCCAAGATAACGGTTTATCCTAGTTTGGGGACCAATGGTGTAATAATCTTTTTCAATAAACGATATTTACTTACGTGGTGCCAATAAATCTCTCAGTTGGCATGATTTTTTCCTAAATCTTCAACAATCATCGTCAACTATTTACATAAAACCCTAATTAATTTTACATCTCAACCTTCCTCATAACCACTCCGTATTGGTGAAAACAGTTTGAAAATCCAATCGGAAGTTTTTGAGTTTTAAATAGACGTGGGGCGGGCGGGGGACTTCGTTTTATTTTATTATGTATTGAATTTCGTGAACCTTCTCTTTTAGATATAGCAATGTCCAAAAAGGGACGTAACGCAACCAGAAATTCAAAGTATAAAAGAATATTCAAATGAATGAAATTACTTAACTACGCATTTAGGAATAAAATGCTATTAATTTTCATCTTATCGTAGCAAACTGCTACGCGGTAGCTACGCCGTAGCGATTGTGCTACGGCAAGCTACGGCGGAGTAAGCGTAGCAAATGCCTACGACGGTAAATGACTACGCCGCCGCGCCGCGCGCCGCCGCCGTGAGTTCCAATAATGTTTAAAAACATCAGAAATTTATCTCTGTACTTAAATTTAAATAAATAATAACTTATCTATTATATCTTTTAGGGTAAAATAACAACATACTACATCTGCGAATTGTAATACCTAATAATAATTTATCGTTTTCAGATATTCTTTAGGGGGTCATTTTACTATGCTAATTTCGAAAATTTTTGTTGCTTCTTTCACAGGCCGCCTTGATAGGTGGGATAACCGGTGTTGCCCTCATGTCCATTTGGTGTCTTTCGGCGCAAATGGCTATTGCAAGTGGCTCCATCTCTCACGAACACAAACCGTTGACTACGGTCGGCTGCACTTATAACTACACGATACCCTTGGCGGACTCTTTGGATGATATTATGTGAGTTTTATAAAATCAAAGGAAAATATTAGTTATTTAATTTTTATGAAGAAATTTTTAGAATTTTTTGCTACTTTAATATTAGAAGAACTGAACAACTATAAGGCGATCTATGAATGTATAAGAGGAGTTTACATAAAATGTTCACATAGAATTACGCAACGAGAAAATTACATAAAATATCTACTCTACTATCTAACTTCATAAAATTTTATTGACTAAAACTGTAAAAAAAGTCGCATCCCAGGTGGGGATCGAACCCACGACCTTTGGATTAGAAGTCCAACGCGCTATCCTCTGCGCCACTGGGACGATTCTTGTAGAGTCGAAATAACGGAATAGAACCGACGAGGGCTGACGTCAATGTGTGGCGACAGCTCATGGTATAGTTTGTATGAGAACTGGTCAAGGTCGAAGCCACGAAGTAGTATGGCGGTTTGTGGTTATATTTAGCGATTACAATCTTGAATGAAACTTTATTAGAGGTGAATAAGGACTATCCATAATGGTACGTATTGAGAGGGATTTCTTATCATGTCCAAATACTTTTCGTGCAGCACTTTGAAGTTTAGTAGTAAAGTAGGCACCTTTATTAAAATGAGACATAGGGAGCTTAAAATAGAGAATATACTTTCTGCCCTCTGCTTACAAGATTTGAGTTTAGAGCTATGCAGCTATGCTTATGTTGCTCGCATAATTTTATTGAAAACTTGAATACAACCCAAAAAAAACTGATTAAAAATTAAATGTTTGCGTTTCATGTACTTATGTATAATTATGCCAATAAATTATATAGTTTGAGCCTTATTACCACCAAATACTTTTTTAAATTGTAGTCTACGTGTTGAGGATTCTAATGATAAAATAACCCCTACATCCAAATTAGTTCAAGCATTTAAAAGTTATGGTAAAATAAAGAAACTCACATACATAACAAGTACTTACTCCTTTTTTTTGGATACTCGTGTAAAATACCTCCTACTTCTAAATTTAAATTATTTTACCAACAGCCCGGAAGCGAACCCGCTACTCCGCGTCTCATACATGTGGTATACGCTCTGTGGCACCTGCGTTACTGTCTGCGTGGGCGGGTTGGTCGGATGGGTTCTGTACGCTCGAAGGTCGAACTCCCATATACCGCCCGCCCCTTGTCTACTGGCCCCGCAGTTAAGGAGACTGTATAAGGAACCCGCACAACCTACTGAT
Organism: Eupithecia inturbata; assembly: GCA_963662085.1. Taxonomy (NCBI): domain Eukaryota; kingdom Metazoa; phylum Arthropoda; class Insecta; order Lepidoptera; family Geometridae; genus Eupithecia; species Eupithecia inturbata. Next base: position 5,317,500 of record OY759177.1, read on the forward strand.
GATACTTATATCAACGCTTTTGGGAGCAAAAATGTGAGTATGTATATTAAATTAATAATAATCACAGAATACACTATTGTGTTAGAGAGCATAATAGTACTAGCAACGACCTTCGTGTAAAAGATAAACGAGCGGCGAGTTAAAAAATAATGATAAGATATAGCTAATTTCGGACCCACTTGAAATTCAATAGTACCTAATTTAGTTTTAGTTATATTTGTGTGAAGGAATATTTATTTGAACGTTAGATTTTACATTCCGGTTCAAAATTCAACTTTGCTACCTACTAAAGAAAATGTTATCTTTGCTTTGATGAAAAGTTTAAGTTTTTTTGAGCACGTATTTTAACAAGTTTTTTTTTTCGTAGGAAGCCTGCCAACTCTCCCTCAATAAACTTGAAACCTCTGAGCAACTGCGAAGATATTAGCTGATTCAAATGCTTTTATCGCAGATTAAATGCTGGGTCCTTTGGATAAAGTATAGTATTATAAGCAAAAATCTGATTTATTCATTAAATAAAACTTTCAAAATAGTACCGTAGTGTTTAATAAGACAATTCAAAAACATTTGCGAAGTTTATCTGTGATGTGTGAATACAATTTAGGAAAATGAAAACCACAATAATTGTGAAGTACGTACCCCTATTTTACTATAATATAATACAATAATGACTGTTTAGGACTGGATCAGGAAGTCCCTCGCCAATAAAAGAAATCTGTACTTAACTAAAATAAACTTTACTAATCCAAATACAAATTTGTGTCTGTTCATCTCTAAGATGGCGGATGAGAAAGTGAAGCCTATGCGGGGGAAATTCAAACAATAGGAAGAATTTTATAAGTGGCCCCGCGGAACTAACTTATGTCACTGTCAGATGTCTTCTGGTTTGGTCTTGTAGTGGAGAGATGGTGCTGTCCGCAACAATGACTCTATTAAACGTTAGGTTAGGGTGAGAAATCAACATCGAGCTATGCTGCGCTGTACTGCGCTGTGCTGTGCTGTGTTTCTTAAGCTACGTTTTTTTAACAATCAACATCAAGCTGTGCTGCGCTTTGCTTAGCTCAGTATTAAAAGTAATTAGCAGCACGTGTAGTGTAGTCATTTATCTCGTCAAAAACAACTTTATTTTCAAAAAAACGTAAACATTACGACATAGTTGAATCCGATGAAGATGAAAGTAAAGAAGAAGCGGATAACATAGCACAATTCGGCACAGCGCGGCTCAGCACGGCGGGTAGCGCGCCTCGCTCGAGACTACTGCGTTTTTAAACAGAGCGTAGCCTCACACAGCGCAGCACAGCGTGGCTTGTTTGTATCTTCATTAAAATATTAGACGAGCGAGTTGACCAAACATAGCACAGCGCAGTACAGCGCAGCATAGCTCGATGTTGATTTGTCACCCTTAGGGTCTTGTGCTGTTTTAGAGATGCGATTTACAGTGGAACAAGTAGTAGGTTGGTATAATGTAAAAGGAAGGGGTAAGGTCGTGTAGGTAAAATTAAAAAGGTGCTAGTTCTTGACGAAGAAACACAAGACAAAGACACTTAGTAGAAATTGGCTCACTCGATGGCTGTAAGATTTGACCCCTCCAACTCCAGCTCGTGGATGTCGTAAGAGTCGACTAAGCGAACCTACGGAGTTAGGGCAGCAGCTTCCTTCTGTGTATTTTAACACCCCCACTGCCATCACCAATCTGCCTGCCAAACGTGATGATTATGGCAATGGGGATGCATGTTCACCAGTTGACGTATGTACCTAGGTGTGCTGATATTTTGACACACTTGATCCCAATATTGCGTAGGTATGATTCGGGTTCCTGTAGAATTATGGACCTTTGCCCGGTAGGTAACAGCAATGGCAAAGCCATTTCGTAATAAAACGAAGTATTTTTTATAGCAACACCGTCAATTGACCTCAGCTATCGAAAGGAAGTTGGCTATTTGTGCCAGAAATAGCCCGGCAGGACGAGAGACGTAGACGTAAGAAAATCGCAGAAGGCAATTGTATTTTATGGTCGTAATACAGTAGTTGTCATCGGCTTATACAGTTGTGAAATTACTTGAATTGATGTTAGTCAGTTTAACACCGTTTAGAATGTAAATAAATTAAAATAAATAGCAAAAATAACAATAATAATAAAAATTAGCAGTGATTAAAACCAAAACTAAAGCTGAATAAAGACTTTATAGAAGTGTTAATATTATACGTTTTTCTGCAACCTTTTTTTTTTAGTTAGGAAATAAATAAATACATTAACCAAAAGAAAATCGATTGATATATGAAACTCAAGTTGACCTTCAAAATGAGTAAAGACATGTTATCAGTTGCTGAAGTAAGAGCTTCAATGCAGCATTTTACCGTGATAGACTACGTTTTCTTTGTATTCATGCTTGCTATTTGTGGAGTAATAGGAATTTACTTCGGATGTGTGAAGAAACAAAGATCAACTCAGGATTATCTCATGGGTGGCAGAAACATGAAGTTGGTGCCTGTATGTTTCTCATTAGTTGCAAGGTAAGATATTCATCCATTTTGGTTAGCAGACAATTTGTTGAAATAAATACGATCTCAATTCTTTTTTTGTTAATGATGGCACCATTTGCTATAGAGGAAACTAAACGCAGACAAAGAATGTGTCTTTATATAATAGGGCCACAGGGATTGTTTGACTGGACAGGTATTTTGATTCGGAATACCTAGATAGTCAATTGATAGTTAATCCTATTATAAATTAAAGAGCCTAGCTCTTGTCGGTGCAATGATGCAATTTCCTCCACTTTTCTTTTTCCAATGTGGTCTCTTTTATTTCTTTATACGATATGCCAGCGGCTTTCTCCTTGATCTGACTCATATATTAAGTTTATGGTCTTTCTCTTCCTCGTCTTCCTTCTACTTATCCTTCGATGATAAATCTTATGAAGCTGTCATGTCTTATTTATAAGATGTCTAATCAATCTCCCTCTTCTGTTTAGAATGGTGTTCATCAAAACGCTTTTCTCCTCAACTCTTTTCAACACCTCCTCATTAGTAACCTTTGACCGTCCAGCTAACCCTTTCCATCTTCTAGCACCACATTTTAAACGCCTCAAGCCTCTCTCTGTCCCTCCAAACTTATGATTTTATAAATTATTGTCTTATCTTGTCCGATCTTAGCGTTGACTCTTTCCTTTCCAACTTCTATGATAGTTTCTTGATTTTTGTACAACTCGTATACTTATTATTTTCCTATCTTTTACTCCAATGTTTTTTAACGCTGCCATCATCTTTTTCCAATCTACAATTACACAAGAATTGTATATATTACTCTATAATTGTACAATTCTACAATTGTTAATAATGTTGATTCAAGGGGTATTATGTAGTAGTTATTTGGCGTGTTGCTCTCTCTCGTAAGCAAGTTTATTACTTACTATAAGTAGGTAGGTAGTGCTTTTAAATGTCATTAGGAACTCAGGATAGGGAAATATACTAGGGCATTAGATTACATTTTCGGTCACAATAGTTTCTGAATTAATATAAATTTAATATACACTCTGGTTTCTGAAATATTTTTTCTTTTAGTTTTATTTCAGGTATAACATTGTTAGGAACGCCTACAGAAATGTATGTCTATGGAACGGCGTACCTGTACTCCTTTATTGGCACATTCATAATGTCTATTGTACTGCACTTCGTATTTCTACCTGTACTCTACGATTTACAACTCACTTCTGCTTACGAGGTAACATTTCAGCTATTATTGATATTTTAATTAGGTTTTAAGTTGGTTTGGTATTTTCCGTTTGCTTTCATTCAACCCCACAATAAAAAAAATGTTTTTTTCAGTATTTGGAACTTCGTTATGACAAGCGGATGAGAGTGTTTGGATCAGTTATTTTTAGCGCTTATTTGGTAAGATTTTCTTGTGAATAAATAAATGTTCTAATTCGTTATTTTTAACCTATTACCTCTAGTAAAGGTAATTTATCTGTCGTTTTATTGCAGATAGCATGGTTACCCATAGTGATTTATGTACCTGCTTTAGCCTTCAACCAAGGTAATATTTTACTAGGTACATTATAAAAAAACTATGAACGTTTTGTTATTTTATCAAAAACTTTTACTCTTTTTCAGTGACTGGTGTCAATATTCACATTGTGACTCCATTGGTGTGCTTTGTTTGCATATTTTATACGTCATTGGTCAGTATTTTGTTCTTTTTGCAAACCAGTATTTTCTTTCATTCTTTTAACTCTCTTTTGTTTGTACTCTTTTTATTGAAGCTCGACTTTTGTTTTTACGTAATTGGTAATTTCAGGGTGGTTTAAAAGCTGTCGTTTGGACAGACGTTATACAAACAATTATAATGTTTGGCGCCATGGTTCTAGTCATAGTCAAAGGGACCTATATGGTTGGCGGTCTCACAGAGGTGTTTCGAGTAAATTGGGAGAGCAAAAGAATGGAGGCACCATGGTTAGTATTTATAATAATTTCTATTAATAAAAGTTAGCTCAATTATTTCAATTGTAAATACTAATTCTAAGTTGTTTCTTTGATTGTAATTGAATATGTTAATAATATATATATATTTTATAATTCTTTATTGACAAAGAAAATTACAATTCAATAATAAAAACAAATTAGAACTAGTAATTACAAATTAAAACTATTAAGCTAACTGCAGACTGTTGCAAACAATTTACAGGTAGCTCAACTGATCCATATCAATACCAGTCGGAAGCGTCCCCAAGACACTGGCTGCATTGCCCCGCTGTATGGCAATGCTGATGCGCTGCGCCAAATACCCGCCAGCTCTCGGGTCACGCGTCGCGTCGACCAGACGCTCAGATAACTAAAATAATAATAATTGAATTGATTTGAAAAACTAAAAACCGACTTCAATTCGTTAATATTTAAACTGTTTTTTAAGTTTTGCGGGACAAATACTAATTCCTCGGGAATAAAATTTTTATCGGACCATATGAGGATTATTTTCTATACAATAGCAAAATAATCAACCAAATCGAACTTCTTTTTTTGAAGTCGGTTAAAAACAGTGAATATTAAAAATAAACTATAAAATATTGTTGTAAACAGTACATATTGTGTGTACATATTCTTTTTGATATAAAATGTTTTTCTAAATAATATAGCGTTATTTACAAGAGTCTTCCTGTTTGCTTTATCTTTTTATCAATTTCCTTGTTTTTTTCAGTTTCAGATTCGATCTTACAGAGAGACATTCTATTTGGTCCGTATCAATCGGTTCAGCATTTTACTGGATTGGAAATGTAGCTGTTAACCAAGCGATGATGCAAAGATTTCTTTCTCTATCTGATTTAAAACAATCCAAGCGGTAAATATTAAAAAAAAACATGTATTTACTGCTTGGCCATTTTGCACTACAAATTCTTACGTAGTTCGGAATCTGGTTACTATCAAAATAATGCAATAGAAAGTGTTGATGGAGCACGGAAAAGATCCAAATTACCTCGTGTGTTCATAAGTTTTGAGACGAACTTATTTAATTAATTTAAAAAGAAAGTAATTCATGCAACCTTTTTTAAACTTTTAAAATTTTAAATTTCGAATGTTTTGAATCAGAAAAAATATACATTTGAATATTTGTTTCATTCTCCGTGAAAATTGGGCCAACAAAAGATTTGCGTGCGACTGTAATTTCACTGTTTCAAGCAGGAAAAAAACCAATGCAAGTTTTTAGTGAAATCCAAAGTTTGGGATGTAGTCGGAACTTTGTGTATTATACCATAAAGAGGTACAAGGAGACCGGCTCTTTAGAAGACCGTGGAAGATGTGGCCGCCCGCGGTCTGTAAGGACGCCCGCCAACATCAAAGTAATCAGAGAGCGAATTCGTCGCAACTCTTGCCGGACTTAAAAGAAATTAGCTCTGCAGACCAACATTTCGCGAATATCGGTGAACAGGATACTTAAATATGATCTTAAACTAAAGGCCTACAGTCGAAGGAAAGTGCATTATTTAAACGAGCGTCTTCGTAAATTGCGACTGGAACGATGTCGGAACCTATTGAGGAGACACGATCCAAAAAATATCCTGTTTACCGATGAAAAGATCTTCACGGTGGAAGAAAAGTTTAACCGGCAGAACAATAAGGTTTACGCCAGAAGTTCAAAGGACGTCCAGCCATCTGTACACAATGTCCAGCGCACTCATCATCCAGCAAGTGTGATGGTTTGGTGGGGTGTTTCCTACGAGGGGGTCACTTCGCTTCATTTTTGCCAGCAAGGCGTCAAGGTGAAGGCACAAAATTACCAAACCGACATATTGGAAGCGGTGGTTAAACCATTAAATGATACGCTATTCGCTGGAAAATACTGGGTTTTCCAACAGGACTCTGCTCCCTCCCATAAAGCTAAGACTACCCAACGTTGGCTGGAGGCCAATTTGCCAGGCTTCATTCGGAGCGAAGATTGGCCCTCGTCAAGCCCTGACTTGAATCCTTTGGATTATTCTTTATGGACGGAATTGGAGCTGAGGGCATGCAGAAAGTCTCACCCAAACCTGGATTCTCTCAAGCGAGCCCTTATTAAATAATCAAAACGGATTCCCATTGAAAAGATTCGTGCCGCCATAGATGAATGGCGCACGCGTTTGAAGGCCTGCATTGAATGCAAAGGCGGCCATTTTGAATGATTTATTTTTAAATACAGATCTAGATGTCAGTAGTTTTAATTTTAATATCCAATAAATTAATACTCAACTTAGCTCCAAAAATATTTTAGTTTTACTGTGTCTCAAGACTTATGAACACACGAGGTAGTGCGAAATATTTGCAACCACATGCAACGCAACATCATGTCAGGCCGTGCTTACAACCAGCGCAGATTGAACAGCAGAAGGTTCTGGTAGAGTTAGGGCTTTTTTATCAACACAACATCAGAGCCGAACCAATTGTGACCATGTAAAGTAAGTTTTCTGTTTCTAGGGCCGTTTGGGGATTCCTTCTAGGCTTGCTTCCAATTGTGGCCGTTTGTGCATACAGCGGTCTAGTAGCCTTCGCTAGATACCACGATTGCGATCCGTTGACCACCAAACTGGCAATAGCTAAGGACCAAATCCTGCCTTTGTTGGTAACAGATGTTTTGGGAGACTGGAGTGGCTTGTCCGGGATTTTTGTGGCTGGTGTATTTAGCGCTGCTCTAAGGTGAATTTATTTTAGAACTTGAGAGTTTTTTGAATGAGCTTTTGGATGCTGGTTTGGAATTGCTGGTCTGGCTATTGGTGACTGCTAAAAATCTTAGAGATAAAAAATCTTTTATTTAATTCCAAAACCGTCGATGTTACAAACTCTATAACTCTCTCTACCTGTTTTGCTCTTCTTGTAGTAAATGTTCTAGTTGTGTATCTAAATGTTGTAGTATGTACATTATTTTCTAGTTCTTTATCCACTGGCTTAAACTCAATGGCTGCAGTAGTTCTTGAAGATTTCTGGAAGCCATTCTTCAAAGAGTTGAGTCCAACACAGACTGTGATACTTGTTCGAGCCGTTGTGGTTATACTCGGACTTATTAGTATGGGTAAGATTTCTTTATGTTAAAATAAGATTGAGTTGGTTAAAAATGTTTTGGTTACGTTTAAATGTTCTCCACCTTAGTAGAGAAGTTTCTCCTCCTTGGCATGGCAGCCAGGTGAAGTCATCATCGCCGTTGATAGCCTGCTGCTAAGGATAGGCCTCCTCAAGAGGAGGGCCTATCCTCAAATGTGCAGGCGATCTCAATGAGCCCTATGCGAGCCTCTATCCCTCGTAGGCCGTCTAGCTAATAGGACATGTTGCTTTTAGGTCTATTTGCTTTTGGAACCTTGTAACGGAGGGCGTCTTTCCGCTTGTTAAAATATATGCCAAATATTATCTTGCTTTTTTCCAGCATTGATTTTTGTTGTACAAAAGCTGGGCTCAGTATTACAGTTGGCTATGAGCCTCTCCTCAGCTTCTTTGGGACCTCTAACTGGCGTTTTCCTGATGGGGCTACTGTTACCTTTCATGGACTCTACTGTAAGTATCAAAACTCTAAAATAGTTTTTCAAAAACAAAACTCAATTAATCGTTATTCATTTATTATCTATCACAATATACCCTACGATTTGAAAATTAATGTGCAAAAAATAAACAAAAGAACAGCGATTTCAAATTTAAATTTCATTATCTAATTGGGCTAGCTAGGTTTTTCCATTAATAGCTACAATACACAAACATAAGTCAGCTGTGGGTTTTTCCTCTATGGCTACAAATATAAATTTGTGCATCGACAGCTGTATTAATCATTTTTGAAAAAAAACCTATAGGTAGGTACTGATCAGTGCGTAATCTACCATTCGCAGCGAGCATGATACGTTTAACTGTGTGCTAAAATCTGTCACGTTGCTCGTTGCGAGCGGCTTTTTTCTCCGTACTGTACTGACTTGCTATGTATCACGTTACATTACGCCCTGTAACACCGGTCAGTACCTACCTTAAGATGTTTCCTATTTGTAGAGTGCATTATCTGGCGGTATCATAGGACTCATGTCATCGTGGTGGGTGGCTGCACAATCTCAGCTGGCCCAAGCAAGGGGCACACTAAGGTTTACAGAGAAACCAAGGTTTATAGACAACTGCACTTATACTTTCAACTCCACGGAACCTTTTGGGATCCATGCTGAAGGGTAAGCTGTCAATGGAATTGAAAATATGTTATTATTTGTAAAGAAAAGATTATGTGGAATATAAGCCTAGTATGTTATTATACTTGCCTATTTTAAAAAAAAGCGCGTAGTATTTATGCATTTTTGAATACTTTTTATCAATCAATCAATGCAATCAAGCATGCAAAATTTTGTGAATATCTATACAATTTCACTAATGTTCTGAAGTCAAATAAATTATTCCATCAATTCCCATTATTTTCCCGAGCCGTATTCTCTACCTCTAAATAATGTTACCTTAAAACTCTAATTCTCATCCACAGTGAAGTATTCTACCTCTACCGAATATCCTACTTATGGCTTACTACTTTCGGTTGTCTCGTCACGGTTACCGTGGCTTGTGCCGTGGCATTTCTTATGAAACAAAGGCATTCATCTCACCATGGAAATAAGAAGTTTTTGGCACCTTTCGTCAGGAGATGGGTGCAAGATAATGACTCAGTAAGTTCTAAAAATTTGTGTTACTTTTTTCGCATCAAGTTAATTCTACAAAATAATTTAAACCTCCGAAGAGTTTACTTTAAACCAGGGTTGTTGCGAATATCAGCATCAGCATCCGCTGATTTTTTGTTTTTTTGTTAGTTTTAGTGATCACATTTTAAATTAATGTTTAATACACTGAGTATATTTACAATCTAGCCATAGAATTGGCTAATGAGTAATTTAGTTTTCACTTATTTTTATTTTATAAAAATCAATATCCGCTGATGATCAGCATTAATTTGAAGATCAGCATCCGCATTGATCAATGCTGATTTTTGACGCTGATGTTCGAGTCGCGACATGTCCCGAGGGCGTGTGGCAAGCACATTTTTGTATAAATTAGGAAACACATTGCGTGGTAGGTGAAATACCTACAGGTTCGTATTCGTATTTCTAGTAGTACGTAGGTAAGTGTCTTGTGTTAGTTGTCGGGTGCGAAGTATTTCAGATTCAACAATGTTTAGGTATTTTAACATTGTAGGTTTACTACACAAGCGCGATTAGTTGTTCAAAAATGGGTAGCAAATATTTGTAGGTGGCGGTAGGTAGTGACACTAGTGTGTGGGAGAGAGCAGCCAATACTATTTTTATAATTTTAATTTGAAGGCGTCGGAACTTATCGAGACTTCAAGGTATTTAAAAAAGCGAGATCTTTAGGGTTTCGTTTTGAAACAAGAGAGAGATTTAAATCAAAATTACATTCTAAAGTCTCTGGGAGAACTGGAATCAGGGAAGGCGATCGGGTGCAGCCCCGATCGCCTGGTATACAAAAGAGAGGCCCCTCAATAAAAACTTAATATAACATAACAGACGCCAACCTTCTCAAAACGATTTTTTTTAATAGTTTGTAGTTCGCTACGCTCGCTGTATTTTTTTTGTAAAGCTTTCAGAAATTTCTTGCTCATCGTTATCTTTTAACTTCTATGGTTAAAAACTTACTTTAACTTCGCGTCGTATAGTTAATTAAATTTCACGCCCACGATTAATTTAAGCCCACGGTCAATATAATCCCACGCCTTCGATTAATTTAATTCCCGATTAATTTAATCCCACACCCACGATTAATTGTATTCCACGACCGCGATTCATTTGATCACATGTCCACGATTAATTTCATCCCACGCCCACGATGTATTTGATCCCACAATCAATGGAATCCCACTCCCACAATTAATTTTATCTTACGACCACGATTGATTTAATCCCATGCCCACGATCAATTTAATCCGACGCCCACGATTAATTTTATCCCACGCCTCCACCTGCTCCACAGCCTATATTGGTCCACAGCTGGCCCCAGGCCTCCCCCTGATAAGCACCTTGTTGGCTTTTATCTCACGAGGGGTAATGCCCACTATCTCCAAGCTGGACATGCGGGTTGGGGATCGCAGTTCAGTGGTAGAATTGACCTACAGGGGGCGCTGCTGCCCACCTCGGTGGATATCCCTTAGTCGCCTCTTACGACACCCGCGGGAAGAGATAGGGTGGTGTAAAGCCGGCACCACACAGCAACCCATGCTAACGATGTGTTTGATGCCACGCCCACGAAGAATTTAATCCGACGCCCATGATTAATTTTATCGCACGCCTAAAACTACTAGCTAGACCAAAAATCTTAAAAATCGAAAAATCTTAAAAATAGTCAAGAGGTTTCTCAGGGTTAAAAAAGCCGTCAAGCTATTGCACTTGGTTCCACCTACCCCCAGTTACCATATGGCACATGGTCTGCCGAACACCCTGTATAACGTTAAAATAAAAAAAACCATGTGAAAATTGCAACTGTCTACCTATCATGAAATACAGCCCTCTGATAAACGGGCAGACGGACAGCGGTGGCTTAGTAATGGGTCCCGTTGGCACACTTTGCTACTGAATAAGTGTAGTGTGTAGTTTTTCGAGACCCGGTTTCGATTGGAAGAACTATCTAAATTAAATTAGTGCGTAACACTCCTCGGTTTGCGAGTCCGACACGCACTTGGCCAAAATCAGCATCAGCATCCGCTGATGTGTTTAAAAACTGCATCAGCAACAACCCTGATTTAAACTATCATAATTTTAGAATGGCTGCACCGATTTTCATCAAACATAGCTAAGAACACTTTAAAAACACAAGCTTTCTAACAAATATAAACTAGATTATATTTGAGCATCTGGTCGACGCGACGCGTGACGCGAGAGCTGGCGGGTATTTGGCGCAGCGCATCAGCATTTCCATACAGCGGGGCAATGCAGCCAGCGTCTTGGGGACGCTTCCGACTGGTATTGATATGGATCAGATGAGCTACCTGTAGATTGTTTGCAACTGTCTGCAGTAAGCTTAATTGTTTCAATTGTAAATACAAGTTCTAATTTTTTTTTATGATTGAATTGTAATTTTCTTCGTCAATAAAGATTTAAAAAAAAAACTACCAACTAGATTGAAATTGGTCTATCTGTTTAAAAGATAAATTGATTCTCCGTTATGCCACGGTTAATAAAAAGTAATATTTACGTTACGAGTATTTAGGTAAGTATCGAAATAATTTTGATTTATTTTGCAGGTAGCGCAAATAGGACTAGACGACCTGAAGGATAAAAAGTAAAACAATAAAGTTGACAACTTGAAATAAAACAATAAAACTGTGAAACAGTTGTTTATTTTAAGATAAAATTCCCATAAAGTTACAAAACATTTCATACACTGAAACGTCAATCATTTAATAAGTTTATTTTTAGAAGGGGTAGCTCCTGGCAGTACTGCCGCTGTAAACTCCAGGCCTGTAACAATATAAATAAAATTATTTTATTGAAATTCTAGTATTCGATCGGTACAATTTCTGTGCTCAAGCTCTGTTACTTTGAGTTGCCTAAATTCACTTCCCCATGGAGATCCGGACTTTCACTCTCTACTAAAATACACACGAAATACACCACAATAACTAAGGTAAAAAATAATTGAAATAAGATTACATATTGTTAACGATTGCATACCTTGACTTCTGTATATCACTATTGCCCATAGGATGAAGCGCACCAACGCACCTACTCTTCTCAGCGTCCCTCTGACTATCACATTCATTCGCAAGCAGATGGTTGTGTCTAATTGAACTAGCAAAGTATTCATATGCCATGCTATGTGAGCAGGTGTTTAGCCAGCAGCCGGGCATGCTGCCTCCACCATTGGGGTAGAAATCGGCGTCGCCGCAGACGTTGGAGTAGCCGTAGAGGTTGGTGTTGGTATGCATGACTTCGACGTAGCGACCATCGGAAGGCGTGACTCGGTCGCTACTGCTAGAGAAGTACAGCGGACCGGCTGGGTCCAGAGCTGGAATATAGGAGGTTTTATGAAAGTGGAAAACGAGCATACCTAATTAATTAGTTATTGCTGCACCTACGAGTATATTCGCTGTCTGTGCATGTGTACTTTGAAGCTGTTAAATTACAGCAAATAACCGATCAGGCATACGTAAATGCGGGAAGAACAGGACAGAAAAGGCTGGCAAAACTGAAAGGAGGCCCCATACACACCAGGCCACTAACCTAAAAGCTAAACCTAAAGCTCCTGCCTGCGGCTTTGCGTTAGTTTTCGCAAGAAGAAAATTTGCGAATTCTCCTTTTTTCCATTAAAGCATGACTCGTTTAGAACTTGTATTTGATTAAAGAAGCCATTTTTCACGGTTTAGTAGGTAGGTGCCTAACTAAATATAGGTAAGTACCTAACAGTGATTTTGTTGCTAAAGGCTTAATCTATTACGGTGTTGATTAAAATAATTAGTTTTTTAGGAAAAGACGCTTGTCAGATCGCTATTAGATAACTGAAACGAGTGCCAACGTAACGATAGAACGATAACGAAAAATACTCGATATGATAAAAAATATAATATAGGTTGACTATATTATATTTTTTATCATACATACTATATGTATAATTTTGCTACCTAACGATACTGATAGTTTTGTAATAGTAGTCAGTAAACTAACCTGTAATCCTCTGAATACGACCACCAGTTTCCTTTCCCGCATTGCCCACAAGATGTCCTCCAAGGCTGAACCCAACGAGGTGAATTCTCTCATATGGCACTCCAAAGTTGGTCAGCCAGGCGACAAACTGTCCAAGACCTCTGCCCACAGCTCCTACTCCATACCTCGCAGTAGTGTAGCTCCTGTTGGCCAGGCGACTCCAGTCTAGGACTATCACGTTTACATCACCGTCTTCGAGAAAAGCTGAAATTAAGAAAATATAAATAAATATTAACTGCCTTTTTGCGAACCAGGTCGTCGAACCAAAAAAATCCGCTCTACTTTTGGGCGAAGAGTGGAATCAGCTTCCTGCGTCTGTTTTCCCGCTAGAGTACCATCTCGGAGACTTCAAATCCAGAGTGAATATGTTCCGTCTGGGAAAGGGTGCTCCACCTTAGGCCACATCTTCACTTACTTTAGTGAGATGGTAGCCAAACCATAAAAATTATTTACCTTCTGTTAGCACTTTGTTCATGGTGTTGCTACCGGCACCGTTCCATCCGTGGGCAATAAACACGGTAGTTTTTGAATTGTCGAAGAATGAACTTAAGACACTTTGCTCATTACCGAAGTGAAGGAATTGAGCATCATACGGATTATTCCTAAAAACAAATGAATAATGTGTTATTTTTTACCAACTTTTATCTAAAATATTATTAAATATTAATAAATGCTAGGTCTACGCCACTAAGACAGATAAATTAGGGCAGCAGCATCCTTCTGTGTCTTTTAACACCTCCACTGCGATCACTAATCCGCCTATCAAGCAATCATGATGATTTTACTAAGCAACTATCGTAGTTTGATGAATTCATTACGGAAAGGGACATCCCCCCTCCTCCCTCGTTAAGGGATGAAACGTTGGTGTTCTACCAACACAAATAAGGTTCGTAGTTAACGCGCTTACATCCGAAATGGATTATTTTCTTTTATTTTCTTTATTCCGGACAAAAAACAATTGTACAATGCAGACTTATTATATAATGTACTTATTCTATGTGTTTCTAAATGTACAACCAATCACATTATCCACAGATTACTACAGAAGTTTTACTTACTACATAGTTGGTTGTTGTATAAAGGTAGCTTAATGGTTATATTAAAGCTTATTTATTATATTTTTGATATATTTCAGAACAGTAATTTTACCAGTAGTTATTTTTAATTTAAGTACATTTTATTAAGAAAGAGATAGAAAATGGAAAAGGCTTGTAATTTAATTGTTATTACTTTGTAAAAGTTGTAGAATATTTTTCTTAAAACTAAGTTCAGATAATAGAAACAGGTCAATATCAATGAATTTCTTGTTATAAATATCAACGATGCGGCGCAGAGGCACACGCAGGCCAGCATTGGTACGACTAGTAGGCAAGTGGAAGAGGCACTGCCTGCGCGCCGCACTTCGTCGAAGTACAGAGCGAGGAACTACATAACTTAATTTGTTAACAAGCTGCGGGCAATCTAGTTTACCATGACAGAGACCATGCAGGAGCATGGCTTGAAGAAGAACACGTCTGGAATTAAGAGTTATCATTTGATATTTATTTAATATATTTTCATATGACAGACGCATTCCTTTGCACCTGTAGTTCATGGCTTTGAGGTATTTCTTTTGTATTCTTTGTATGCTATTATTATATTTGTCATAGAGTGGATCCCAGACAGCACAGGCATATTCTAACTGCGGGGATTATGATGATGAATCAGTGAATATGGCAAAACCCTCTTGTTTCGGGGTGGCATGTTTGTTCAGTAGTGGATGTTTGTCTGCTGATAAGATAGATAGATAGATCATTTATTCAATAAAAATTCGTTACAAAAATTGGTTCGCAATGCCTTAAAGACTATGTTAGGTTTGTCTAAGCACTGGGTTCTCTTTATTTTACGAATTTATTATTACCTACTGTGAGCCGTGCGTGTGAGCGTGTTCGGTTAAACGCGTCGCGTAGTTATATAAATAATCATAAATCTTTAACAAAACTGTCAAAGATAACAGTCATAAAAAAAAACACACATTGGTAACTATTTTCTATGCATTTACTTATCCACGACTGGAATGTTGCAAATTTCATTCATTCAGCGCTTATCGCCGCTTATTACCATCATCTACAGGGTACACCAATTCAGCATAGCGTTTTTGATAGAAAATATTGCATTAAAATAGTTTTAATGTTTTTATTATTTATCTTATTTTTAATTTAGAGTTGGTAGTTAGTACACACAGTTTAAACAATGTGGCATACCTGGTGAACAGCCAATAGGCATTATCGTCCGGGTTCCTGGTATACTGTTCAATGAAGGCAGTATCGACCGGTTCTTCAGCATCGACAAGATGAAGGATGCCATCGCCGTCTCCAGGGAAATAGAAGAACCTATCACCCTCTTGATAACCCTTGGTTGGGTCTTCAATCACGCCCGCAGTACAGACTGTGGAAAAATCATATGAGATTAGACACGAGGTACCTAAAAAGTTTTCACACTTTAGACACACACCTAATTAAATTTCTTGCCTAATTAAATTTCTTACCTTATTAAATTTCTTACCCGATATGATAAAAAATATAATATAGGTTGGCTATATTATATTTTTTATCATACTTTATGTATCATTTTGCTACTTATCAGGTTCATCCGTGAAACCAAGTTAGTAGGTAATATACACGGTGTAACTAGAGGGGTGGATCATCGGTGGCTGGGGGTTGAGGGACCCCAGTACCTATCGATTTAACCCACTGGGGTGTTCTGCGATATTCAGCATTGAAAAGTTATTTGGACTTTAGTCATTTACAACGGGATATATACCATGACTTGAGTATTGAGCTTTCCAATATTTCGGCAGTTTCATGCACCATGATAACGGAATAACTGAAGGCACTGCGAGTGAGTGTGCTGAAATATTGGAAAGCTCAATACTCAAATCATGGTAAATATCCCGTTCTAAATGACTTTAGTGTTAATAACCATGATGGATTTCAAAGATTTATTTGGACTTTTAGTCAAAATCAGATTTCAGCCTGAACTTCGCAATTGCACCCAAAAAATTAGGTCTGCGCCCTGCCTTTTTCTAAAACAAGATCAATAGTGGGCCTTTTGTAACCTTATATCAATGAGAGTCTTAGATTAAAAAAACCCAAATAAGAAAATTAATGTCATTTTTGTCAGCTTTCCAATGAAAGCTGACAAAAAGTTCTAAAAAAATATATCACATATGATTTTTTCTACAGCCTATTTTACAGGCTATTTTCCATGAGTCTAAAGCTTCATCGATACCTGTAATTTCAAAATATTGACATTTAGCCAAAATGCTATGAACAAAATCTTTAGTACCATGTACTGATAAAAAAGCTGGGAGTGAAACACTAAAAATATCGTGGAAATTTTTTGAACTTTGGTAAAATTTTAGTCTTTTTTAAAAAAAAAAACTGACCTCACCAGTTTCTTCTCAGAGACTGTGGGTTGAGCCACTATGTGAGCTAGTACGGAAAAATCATATTAATACGTCATCTAGCTCATCTGAACGTGCTCGTCTACTCGCCGTTTTTGAGTGGGAATCAGGACTTTGGTTACATATTCGGCCTTCCAAAAATCTAGGGTACCTAGATTTTTAGATAATAACTCATTTCGGGTGGCCACCTCTTTGCGTTTAGGTTCTCCTTGCCTAATTGCACATCGTTGCCAGTGTGGTGAAACCGTTTATAAGTTTGGTTGCCATGCACTGGCATGTGTCTAGTGCAGGACATGTGCCCCGTCATAGTTCGATTAATGACATCATCCGTCGGGTCAGCGTTTTACCAGCGTCAGTGTGGCAGCTACCCTCGAACCTCGTGGCCTTATGCGAGATGATGGTAAAAGACCTGACGGTATGACACTGATTCCCTGGAAGATGGGTCGGCCTTTAGTTTGGGATGCCACGTGTGTTGATACTCTAGTGCCTTCACTCTTGCAGGGACATCGGTAAGGGCCGGCTCCGCAGCAACATCAGCGGAGTCCCTCAAACGGCGAAAATACGCTAATCTTGACCGAGTTTACCTATTTGAGCAATTTGGGGTTGAAACCCTTGGTCCTTGGGGTCCTTGGGGGAAGGTAATGTTTGAAGGAAGATAACCCCTAACCTAGAGGTTCTAAGCTCGTCCGATTCCGATAATTCTTAAAGTCCAAATAACTTTTGAACCACTGAATATCGCAGGGGGGTTAAATCGATAGGTATTGAGGACCCCTTTTCCTTTTTCTCTCTATCAAAGCAGTAAAGTACGACTAAATCTTCATAAGAAGTCACTAGAAATGGCATTTGCCCAGTAGTGGGAAAGTATAAGCAGGCTCCAAAAATCGACTCTATTAAAAGGCACATACCTGCTATAGCGATCAAAAGAGGTAAAACGAACTTCATTTTTCAAACAGGATGGTGGCCACACTAATCGATACGCATTTATAACGTGTATTTATACATTGCGTACTAACTATTTATTGATTATCTTTAGCGATAAGCTAATTTAATTATTAAAACTATGTTTTTGTTTTTGTCAGGATGGTAATAGGAGTTAGAAATAGAGGTAGAGAAACTAGATAAGCGTTCTGAAGCCAAAACTACCATAGCACATGCCTGGAGTCCGATTTTGTCAGTTTTCCTGTTATGAAATAGAAATCTTTATTTGTGTAACATTACATAACATGACATTATGACTAAAATTAGAATTAATATTAGACTTAATGCTACACAAAAAGGCCACCAGCTCAGCTTAATGCTGCTATGGCACAAGGGCCATAGCAGCGCTGGTTTACAGCGGTGCCAGGGTGAAGTGCAGTGCTACCCGCTACACCAATCTTACACACGTAAATATAAACAAAGTTATAATCTAATAAAATTTAAGTTAAAGTTAAACATAAATGTTGTTCTGTAAATGTGTCAAAATTACACATTTACAGAACAACACGCAAAATATCTACAGAAGAAATAATTAAAAAGAGCTATAGATAGAGCCATAATAGTGATGGTAGTTAGTAAATAGGCCCATTTCTTAAATAGATAAAAAATAGGCTCATTTCTTAAATAGATAAAAAATTCAATGCAATGTGTTTTTTATTGCAATTTGTGTAGGTATTGGTGGAGCCCCTGAGGACACCGGTCTCTTAAGAGTCCGGGCAACAGGAGCCACCAGTGTGTATGCATGTGAGGGTGTGTGCGTTTCTCTTATATGTTATGTGTGCGATTACCTATTTATGATTGGTGCTCCTGAGGACACCGATCTCATGAGAGTCCGGGCAACAGAAGCAACCAACAAAGTAATACTAGTTATAATTTGATTGTAATTTTCTTTGTTAATAAAGGCCATTGCCGTTTTTAAAAAAAACCAACAAAGTAAGTGTGTGTGTGTGTGTGTGTGAAATAAATAATATAAATATAGGATAATAGACGGATAAAATAAACAAGTGATAGGTTTGGGCTGGCGAATGCGAGCAAGAACGACAAAACATTAGTGTGGTTTTTGAAGAATTAACAAATGTTCCCTTAGTGAGTGCCTAAAAGTGTATAAACTATTACAATTTCTAATTGGTGGCGGAAGATTGTTCCAACATTTCGTGGCAGCGTAACGAAAGCTACCACGAAATGCAGTCGTTCTGTGATATGGGCACATTAAACGTGCGGCAAATCGGATATGGCGATTAGAGAAAACAATTTTTTCATGTAAGTATGTTGGCATCTTTTTTTTAATTATACCAAAAAGTAATGTAGCATAATGTAAAGTCCGACGCGACGACATGTTAAGAAGTCCGTGACTGTATAAGTAAGGGGAGATGTGGGCTCGACGAGGTATGGGAAAACAAAATCTAATACAGGCGTTTTGAATGCGCTGCACCAGTCTTTTAGAACATCCAAGTAAGCATTCTCCGAAAACATTGTCGACATAGTTGAGCTTGGATAAAATAAGTGATTCAGAAAGTGACACGCGCAGGTCTATATCAATGTACTGGCGAACTTGGTACAGAACGGACAACCTATAAAAACAATTTTGGACTGTTATTAGGTATTTAAGGTATCGTTTTTAAGTATTTCTCTTTATGTTCTGACAAAATAAAAATCTTTTTACTTTAATTAACTTTAAAACGATACCTACCTCATCATCATCAGCCTAACAAGTCCACTGTAGACATAGGCCTCCGGGGTAATGAGCGTCATAGCGCCCGAAAAACGGGACAATTCGGAATTCGGATGGTTCCGTATAAAACCGGACGTATGGTCACGTCATTTAACGCATTTAAAATTTAGTAATTTTTACTATTTTTGATACTTTTGACGCGTGTAGCATCTGTAGGTTTTTTCATCTAGGTAGAATGCCAAAATGTGTTATTCTGACGATACTGTTGTATTGTAACAGTGAAGCGATTTATTTAGCAGTATTCTGCTAAATAAAACCTTATTCCATATTGGTCGGGGGAACTTATTGCAATAAACCTATGACAAAAAAAATTGGAGCACTCTAACCCTTCCCGCGGGTGTCATATGAGGCAACTAAGGTATATCCACTGGGGGGCGAACAGCAGCGCCTCCGGCAGAACAATTCTACCACCGAACTGCGACCCCGCACGCCCAGCGTGGGGATTATGGCCACTACCACAATAAAGGCCAATAAGGCTTTTATCAAAGGGAGGCCTGCGTCCAGCTGTGGACCAGTACAGTACAGGCTGTAGATGTTGTACCTAAGTGTTTATCTAAACCGTTATGAGATCTTGTTGTTCAGTTGTTGTTGATGTTGAATCACACACAGGCACGTTGGGTTTTAGAAGATAAGTGCACTTTATCTATACCTATACCGACTTACATGGGTGTTATCAACAAATCTAACAGAATTAATTAAAAGTTATTGATAGAAAAGAAGTCGTACGATTTGTGACGCTAAATTATCTACTGATCTGTATTTTCAGATATCGACGACAAATAACAACGTAGGATTTTGCCTGATACTGATCAATAAAATACCACCCAAGCTTATCCAACGTACACGCCCAGAAACGTACCTTACGTTGGTATAGGTACCTTTTTAACCGACTGCGAAAAAAGGAGGAGGTTCGGTGTTCGGCTGTATATATGTTTTTTTTATGTACCTATATTCGTCGATTTCTCCGTCAATTATATACCGATTTTGAAAATTCTTTCGCTGTTGTAGAGGTATATGCCTGAGGAATTAGTAACCTCCCCAAACAAGGGGAATTCTGCAATAACTTCGATATATTCACTGTGGATGGCAGGCAGATTGGTGATCGCTGTAGATTGGTGGTTTGGTGGTTGGTGTAGTTTGGTGTCATGGGTGTTGTGCTGGGTGTTGTGCTGCTTTCCTTCCTCTGGTAGGTTCCCTTAGTTGGAGGGGTCGATTTAAACGCCACCCGCCACTACGGCGCGGCGCGGCGGCCGACGGCGGCTGGGTGTTGGACCCAGCCGCCGCCGGCCACCGTCAAAATTTCTTCTGCAGCTCTCGTATCTACCACTTTTAAGGAATATTAAAGTAAAGTCAGCGTCAGCAATCTTTATCAAATAGACTTTCAAACATTAAATTGTTTGTGGGTGGGTCTTTTGTTCGTTATAGTATTTCATCATTATCAGCCGGTATACGTCCACTGCTGAACATAGGCCCCCAAACGACGCCACAAAAAGCGATCCTGAGCCGCCTCCATCCATCGACTCCCTGCGACCGCTACAATGTCGTCAGTCCATCAAGTGGAAGGTCTTACCACACTCCGTTTCGCATTGCATCGCGGTCGGTAGTTAGTATTTATGTCAACACTATTTATCTACTCTGAATATATAAGTACCTACCTACCCACCTTCTTACTTATGTTTATGAGTTTACAGTGCTATAAAAAATCAAGGGAGGACCAACGTTCAATCAATAAAAATTTTATCATGGCAATATTTTGTCTAACCCATGAAAATATTTAATATGAGAAGCCTACATCTACTATTACAGTTAAATAAATAAATAAAAGTAATTCAGAATCAAATAACAAATAGTCGTTATTTTCCATAGCTGTTAAATCTTAGGATCCTTCACACAATGCACCTATTTTATAGTATCTATTTAAACAAAAATAACTAGGTACATTGTGCACAGGATATGTGGCTGAAATTTAGATTGAGTACTATTTATTTTTAGCACACTCGTTGAGTTATTTAGATAGATCTTCTTGAGCCCGTCAGATACTTATACCAAGAACATCTACTTATCAAATTAGGTAAATCCTTTATTAACTAGGTTTTATATTTCATTGTCATCGTTATCTTAACTTGTAGATACCTAAATCATTAATGATTTAGGTTTTTAATAAGTTAAGTTAAAGGGTTAAGTTAGGGTAAGTTTTGGAGGCTAGAGTCAAGCTAGGGTTAACCCTAGCTAGACTCTAGCCTCCAAAACTTTGCCGTTTAAAATGTAGGTACCTAACCTTCATCTGCTTCATACATAGAAATGTAAATAAAATGTTATTATATAAACTCCAGTACTCCAGTCATCCCGTGACCACGACAGAGTGTAAATCTGATGAAACGAGGGGAAAAATAGGCAAATAAACGCGACAAATTTCCGTGATTATTTATTATAATGTTTCTGATCGCGATAGTTTAAAAAACTCAATAATATGGTCTTTATTTTTAATCATATTTAATTATTTGAGGTGGAATGAAAATATTCATATTTTGAGTGGATGGAGTGGTTGAGTCGAAGAAATTATATTATGTAGTAACCTAAGCCGTTAAATTAAAAAAAGTAAGAACATACAAAAACTCCGATAAGGTCTGAGCAAACTTATCGAATGGATTATCATCATCATCGGAAGTGTTCACAGCTGGACACTTTTTTTGGACATAGAGTTAAAATCGCCACAATGACCGGTACTGAGCTGGCTTTACTCAGGTGTATTATACAATCAGTGCACAGGTGAAAATAAATATAATTCGATACTAATTGATACATACCTTACTGTTTATTGAGATCGAACCCAGATTAAAGGATTTAGCGATAAGTTGTGTCTTGGTATAAAAATTAATGTTTTCGGTCACAGACAACATTTCTGGGCAATTTGTGGTACAAAATGAAGTCCCTTATTGTGCTCATTGGTTTAATAGCTTGTGAGTTTTTTAATTTATTAGATTTTTTATATAAATTTAATACTAATAATTTAATAATTTTTAATACTTATCGCTCTCGAGCACTTTTCAGAATTCTCAATAAAAAAATTTGTACTAAAATAAAATAAATAAATATTAGGTATTTCTACGAGCGTTTTAAATTCCAGTATGTTCGAGCGAGAGTGTACCAGAAGTACCGGGTGACAATAGTCACTATGTGGAGGGCAAAAGCCGGTACATCTGGATGCCCGATGGCGAAGGCAACCCAATCCTGGTAGACTTGCAGGAACCGGTCGATAATGAACGGCTGATGACCAGAAACGGAGCTAATAACCAATACTGGCTATTCAGCAGGTATATTCGGACGGTTTGCAAAGTTAAAATTGTAAAAATAGGTTTAATATTCGATCAGAACTAACTTTGTACTATTATACGCAGGAACAATCCAACCACCCCCAGAGTGATAACTCACGGAGACACCAATAGTATCTGGGCTTCTGGGTACATCGCTAGTCGACCTCTAAAGGTGATCGTCCACGGATGGAACAACAACGGAAACACCGCCATGAACCCGCTCATCACTGCTGCTTTCCTAGCCGTGACGGACGCAAACGTCATTGTTGTTGACTGGAGTGCCTTAGCCAACTCCAACTACCTCTCTGCAGCGGCTGGTGCCCCCGGTGTCGGCGTGTACTTGGGCAATTTCCTAGTTTGGCTCATAAATACAGCTGGGGGCAATTGGAACCAAGTGCACCTGGTGGGCTTCAGCCTTGGCGCTCATGTAGTTGGTAACGCTGGGCGCGCTGCCCTTGGACGTCCTGCGAGAATCACTGGTATGATAGAATAGATATACTCTGGCCAAACGGAATATACAATGTTTGTAAACATTGGCCCCATATTCAAACTAAAAATCACTTTCTTGTTGTCGATTTTGGGACAGAATTTGAACTACTTGTCAATTTGAGCTCTTTCTTACAATGCATAACGCTAACAATAATTTTTCGAACACCACGCCAAAATGAGAATTTTGGATTTTTGTGTTGTGAGTTATTTACAAACATTGAGAATGGCTGGAATATAGATATATAGATTTTACCAATACCCAATAGATTTACCTCTGTGAAAATTAACGTTGTGGATTTTGTTTGTCCGGCATATCGCAATTATGATTATTATTTAAATTATTGGGAATAGAATAACTGAAAAAAACTACAACACTCTATGCCTGAAAGACATAGCCATCATAATTTAACGATAGAGTACCTATATAGTAAAATTTGCAACCACTTATCCCCAGGATTGGACCCTGCTGGCCCTGGTTGGTCTAGCAACTTCTTACGTCTGAACTCCAACGATGGGCAGTACGTTGAAGCCATCCACACTGACGGTGGACTTCTCGGTATACTGGACTCTGTTGGCAACACTGACTTCTACCCCAACGGCGGAAGGAACCCACAGCCTGGCTGTTGGATCAGCACTTGCTCCCATGGTCGTTCTACCGAGCTCTTCGCCTCCTCTGTGCACTTCAACCACTTTGTTGGCAGACAATGCTCAAGCGTGGCCGAAGCAGGAGGCTCATCCTGCACCGGAGCTTCGATGAACATGGGCAACGGTATAATCACAAAGCGCGGGTGAGTGAATTATTCCAATAACTTTATTTGTTTGAATACAATGTGATCTTGCATTCTTTAGTTCAGCTATGTCTTGCCATGAGGCAATGAGGCCATGAGGCAAGGTTACTAATGTTTAAATCCTCACGCAACGTCGTGTCTCGCATCACCTCCTACGATATGCAAGTAGGGAGAGCACAAATCGCGTACGTCATAAATGTTCGACTTCGACGGTGTTCGCAGCGCTGCGAAAACGGCCAGTAATTTTTTCCACACCTTAACTTTCACTTGCCGTCGCTCGTATAGATACTTATTAGGCGTTGTCCTATTTGGCAAATGATCGCACGACCAAACGATGCGATTTCGTCGCACGACGAGATTAAACATACACATTTATTTAGAGCGTCCTAATTGGTCACGCGTCATCGCGCGATCGCTGACATAGAGATCTGGCAATCGCGTGACGGGCATCGTGCAATCGTTAGCCAATTAGGACGACGCCATATAGTCCAGCCATTTTTGACAACAAATTGGGTCAACCTGGCAATTCCGAGCTATCCAGCTGGAAACTCATATACGCCTCCATTTTGGTGTTATAAACGTTGTCTCAACAGTCAAATAAAATATTGTGTTTGCTTCGTAAGTTATAGGCAATGTCACAGAAATCGGTTTTTCGGAAATAACTAGGTTTATATAGCATGTTGACGTCTACTATAAACTTGTAGAACTTAAAATTTGCAACAAATTTTGATCCCGACCTTTTTTCATGGGCTTATCTGTTTTTGAGAAAGAGGGCGGAGAGCGCGCTACGCTCAGCCTTACCTATGGTGCGTTTTTTTAACTGGGACAGTATGGGTGCCCCCATAACCACTGGAGGCACAGGTGCAGTTGCTTTTGAAACACCAGCTCCTTTTGGAGAAAACGATTTTGGCAAAACATTTTTTTAGTCAAGCGTGTGTAGCGCCTTAAGACGACTCATATTGGTCAACTTTTTTTATTCTGATCGACACAATTTTATGTAATGGTCATTTCATTCTATCTGATAAAAAACTTTGAGCAGCGGAAGTTAGTCAAATATGTGGAAAACCCAAACGATACAGAGAAGATATAGGTACTCGTACCTATGTGCATAAATGGAAACTGTCTTAGGAACCTGTAATTCTTTTCCTATGAAGATTATTTAAGCTATGTTATGTAACACTGCGCGCTGCGCGGGCTCCGCCCTATATCTCAAAAACGGTTAAACGCATGAAAAAATGTTAGGAACAAAATTTGTTGTATTTTAAGTTCTACAATTTTGTAATTAATGTAAACGTCATTGGAGCTATAGAAACCTAGATAATTGCGAAAAACCAAGTTTTGTGACTTACTAAACAAACACGATATTTTATTTAACTTTTGAGACAACGTTTAAAACGCCAAAATGAAAGCATATACAAGTTTCCAGTTGGTTAGCTTGTAATTGCTATATAGGTGAAACCCTAATACTTATGGCTGGACTATTACGTACGCATGGGGTGCTTAGCTCTACCAAAGCTCATTACCGCCGTGATGCAAAAAAAGTCCTGTGTGTATGATGAACCAATTCAAGCTTGTTGGTCGTATTCATCAAATTGTTACTTACCTAATAATATTTATGTAGGTATCTACATACATATCTTAAACAGGAAATATTCGATTACCTAACTACTCGTTAATCAAATCTGATGAACCTGATAATGTTTGTGACGTGTAGGTACCTACCTATCAGATTACGGTCATAAGCCCCCTAAAACATCGCTTAACAATACATTACTTACTTAAATCTCCTTGTTACCGTGACGTATTTTTAATTAGATTTATTTTAATGTATAATCTTTTGTTACAGAAATGGAATCTTCTCCTTAACAACTCATTCTTCTTGGCCTTACTGAAAGGTTCCTTCTTACGGATTACGCCTAAACATAGGGGTTTGATGATTTTGGCCCAAACATCGGTCACCATTATGTATGTTTTTTTCTTCAAAATCGCCACGCACTGTAAAAGTAATATATTTGGATAGAAGACAGACAGGTCTGTTAAAATAATGTCCTAAAGCGTTTTTTCTTTATATGTGAATATCTCAGAAACCTCCTATACCAAAACCCTAAAATTTTCTGCCTCGCAAGCAAATATATACTTATTTGAAACTAATGTTAACGTTGTTTAGCATGGAATCCTAGATTTCTGATTTGATGATTTAAAAAATCATTTTGGTGATACCAAAATGATTTTTTAACATTTTGGTATCACCAGAGATGGCCAGCATCTTTTGAGTAGGTAGGTACGTAAGTTTATTAACTATAAAATACCTCTACAGCCAAAGTCATCAATCTAAAATGTTTGATGTGTGTATGTGTAAGTCAACCTTAAATGAAAAAAGGTCTCATAAAAACACTAAATTGTCCTAAATACGTTTTTGTATTTTTTTTAGTTTGTCGATATATTTTATATAAGTATCTATAAGGTGGGGAAAACTAATCACCTTATTGTAATACGCTATGTCAATAATTCTGTTTAGACATTTGTGAAGTAAACAGATGCAGAATAACGCTATACTCTTCAAGAACGCGGAATAATAGTTTCCATTTGTTTGCGCAATAATTCTTCTGTGGTATTGGCGCAGCGTGAATTTCGTCATAGATTTCATGGCCGTTCGGTGCCAACTGGACAAACACTGTGGCGTTTAGCCACTTGCCTTGACGAGACTGGGACAATACGAGATGTTCCCAGGCGTGGCCGGCCTTGGTGCAGCCGTTCTGCCAAGAATATCACTGCTGTTCCCAAAGATGTCGAAGAGGATCCCAGAATATCGACTAGACGACGTGCCACGCAAATGGGCAGTAGCCAGCGGCCCTACGACGAATTTTGGTGAAAGACCTGTTCTCTTACAAAGTGTTGATAGTGCATCAGCTGTTGGCTGTTCACCGTCAAACACGCGAAACCTACGCTCAAGCCATCCTAAAACTCGGCCAAGAGGAGGAAGATTTTTCATCGAAAATCATCATGAGCAATGAGGCCCATTTCCATCTCTCTGGTTATTACGTGAATAAGCAAAACTATCGCTGCTGGGGCAGTGAAAATCCACGCATTTATCATTCCTAAAAAAATACAGTAAAACAACATCGGGTGATTACTTTTATTAACTTCTAGATAATAAAAATAGGATGAAAGAATATTTAAACGTATCACAATTCCGCGCAAAACCTTCTCTGATAATATCCAACAAAATGCGATTGGCGTGCACCGCCCGCCCTCTCACAAATTGGCATGCCAAAAGGTAAAAAACAGAATTACGCAATATAAAATTGCCAAGTAACTTACCCTCCAACTGTAAGCACGCACACAACTTAATGTGTAAAAGAAAAGACCATACAAACTACACAATGAAACCCATCAAAATAAGAGAGATATCATCTCCTGATGATGTCTCTCTTACTTTGATAACCACAATACTCTACTTTGACACTGACAGTGCCAAGCAACAACGACAGAGTCCAGCCAGTGATGTTGCCTTTCCGAGCTCCTCGCGCAAAGTCAAATCAAAGTCAGTTTCTAGATAATATTTATTTGAACTAAACATATTGATGACTGAAGTTTATTTGATTAGCCCAATGCGAATGGTGGCACAGGGTTAGTTGTGAACCAGAAGACACCACTGACACTGAAAAAAAAGGTATTTCTAATTAACTTCTACTCTCTTGGTATTTTAAGTTTACGAAAATTTATTCAGTTTAAGACTGCGGAGTAAATAAAATTAAGAAAAAAACTGATCTAATTCCGCTTCGTATTAAATAATAGGATAATAATTAGATGTTTTTTACAAAAACCAAAAACCGACTCTAAATTGCAGAATAGGTATTTACATTGTAATATATTTTAGGGGCAAAATAGAAATCCCTCAGGAGTAAAACAAGTGAGATATCGACAAACATAGACACCAATTTAAAAAAATATTATGTACAAACGATAACAAAATCTTCTTTTTTAGAAGTCGGTTAAAATAAAAACAAATTAAATCATATTATGTATGTACGGCTAACAGAAGAGAAAATACGAGTATCATTATGCGCTTTGTCCACTGCGTGATAATATACATATAAATGTTATAACTGTAATGTCCTTGTTCATTATCTGCATTTGAACAAATGTTACAGTATTTTTGCATTATTAATATTATGCAACACATTAAGTAACCAAATTACCGTTACTACATTTATTTCAAAGAACTCACCCAGTTTTATCATCAGCTCCCCCGAAAGCAACACGTGTATTCTCGTCGTCACTAGAGCACTGCTGGGCCATAGCTTGGACGTGGTCTTCACATTGAACACCCAGGAATGGTTGGCTGCCTGGGGTGATGGACTCCGAGTAGAACGCATATGCGTATGTATGAGAGCATTGGATATCATTGCCGCAGCCGTTCTGAGCGCTGCCACCGTTGGCGTAGAAGTCGATGGTTCCCAGAGGCAGGTCGTAGCCTAAGCTTCCAGCAGTCGTGTGGAGAACTTCCACTACGTCAGCGTCATTGGCGTTCAGTTTCTCGGGGTGGTGGGTCCAGCCGACGAGTGAAGGGTCGATAGCTGGAATTGTTCATGCTTATGTAAATGTTTTACTCATGGCTAAATAATGGATGGATCAGCTTTATTGATACACAGCTGCAAATATGAAATAACTAGTTTCTGCCCGCGGCTTCGCACGCGTTGTTTCTATGGGAACTGGTTTACGAAACAAAAGCCTAAGTCTTATTCCCGGTCTAGACCTACATACATCTATGCAATATTTCAGCTCGATCTGTTCTGTAGTTTTGGCGTGAAGAAGTAGCAAAGATCCATCCGTCCATCTATCGAAACTTTATCATTTATAATATTTGTGTGATAAAAGCCCTACTAGGTAATATTTTTAGAGTTTGTGAAGATGTGTGTTCAGAAGACAATACTAAAACTACGAACGAGATAGGGCTAGTTCGAGACCTGGATTAACATAACATATATTTGTTATTATAGCACTCAGGGTAATTTCTAAGAAGTCAAATAATATCCCAAAACTTGGACACATTACAGGGGAAACATTGAAGAAGTTAAGTACATTTAGTTTGTTTTGACGAGAGGTGTCGCGTTGTTCAAAGGTTCAAGTCCTGTCGAAGTCGAAAAATGTTTGGGTTACTATTTGATTTCTTAGTATAACAGTAGTAGTTTAGGCACTTTTTACCCCGAAAAAGCGTGCGAAGTCGCTGAAATAAATTGGAGATGATAATGAGGTTAGCAGTGATCCAAATGTTGATGATCGAATTAAAATAAAATGGTTGCCTATGGAGCGAACCTAACAAGTTTTGTTGTCAAACTAGGCCTAGATCTCAGTACTCACGGGATTCCCGTGGTAAAAACTCGAATAGCATAAAATTTTACGTTATTTCTTTGGTTCTTCGAAAGTGCCAAGCGAGTTTTTCTATTATTTGTAATAAATAGCGAAGTCTCTAACCGTTACTTTAAGTACATATTTGTACAGCATGTGTGATTAACGTTCGAAATCCTCTCGGCGCGCGAGTTACACTCGCACTTGACGGATCTTGTTTCAAGCAGTAACGATTTGCCATTCAGTGTACTAGGTATTATGAATTAGGTACATGTACTCTTATTATTCTATTTAGGTACCTAGGTATTTGTTTTTTAATTGTAAAAATGGTTAAGCTTTGACCAGCATCTCACTTAAGAAAGTGCTGATGTGGCACGCGGAAGATGAAGATGGAGCACGCTTTCCCAGGAGGAACATAAAGGTACCAAAGTAAGGTAATTAAAGGTAAGGTAAGGGGGTAAGGTACCTAGTAGGTAATTTCCCTGTTCTGTGCTTTTGACTTACCGACAATCTTAGGAATTTTGACGTTTATAAAGTTGTCAATGTTTCTTGCTGCAATACCCGCGATATGACCACCCATACCGACACCAATGATCATAAAGTTGGTTACGGGGTAACTGAAGCGGCTGTCCATTATGTTGATGAATTCGGCAATTAGTCTTCCTACTTGCGGTGCGTGGCCGAGCGCGTTGGAGTACATGTTAGCGCCAGGGCTCCAGTCTACAGCGAGCACGTTCACGTCGTCGTGAGCAAGTAAGGCTGGAATAAATGCATAAGATGTACCAACTGTTTGCTAGTGTCACTTTAAAACTAAAACCAACATTTTTTTAACATTTTATAAATATTTTATTAGTTGTATCTTTGGTGTGAGTGTGACTAAGCTAAACATTCTCATATTGGAAATAATAATAACAATACCTAGGTAATCTTTTAAGGTGATAATGAGTAGGTAAGTTTTAGTCGTGGCGGCGCGGCGTAGGAATTGACCCGTCTACCTGAGCGCATGGATGTCGTCAGAGACGACTAAACCTACCAAAGGGCAGTAGCCTCTTACTGTGTATTTTTAACACCTCTACTGCGATCACTTATCCACCTGCCAAGCGTGGTGATTAGGCTAGCAGTATGAGTGCTGTTCGGTAGGTCAGTCGTATAAACAAATAGTCACACGGCGACGGTGATATCAGAAATCAGATTTAGACTTTCGAAATAAGCAATTACATTTAGATATCCACATGGTAGGATAAAGGAACCATTACTCGCTCGACCACGGGATTATGATCACCGTGATTACCTTCTAAAAATCTAAATCAGAAGCGGCCTGGCGTGGTGATAACACCACGCCAAACGGCAATGACCAAGCAACGTTACGACCAGAGAAGAGTTATTGTATTATTACTGGTTGTACTTACCATAGAGACTGAGGCTTACGGACAAACCGATTGACGGTAAACCGTTAATCGGTTTGTCCGTGATATGATAACTATAGATGAATTATGTAAACAATGTTCAACATAAAAACTTGTCAACGTTGCGTAGATAACGTAGTACGGGGCGTAGGTAGCTTATTTTTGAACATACTTTTGTTTTCAAGGTTCGATAAAAATGTGCACAGGTCAGATAAATATATATTGCATTATTAAGTACATGGCCTAATAAAACATTCAGTACTTAATTAAACAGGTGTGCTATTTACACTAATTGAAGCTTACCGGGAACAATGAAAGCGTTGGCGTTGCCTCCAGCATGGTCACTGTAACTGTGGCAGGTAATGACGGTGCGTCGAAGAGGCGATAGATGGTTGGCTGTCATGATGGAGCTAGCTGTGGCTAATATGCCTTGGCTCAAGGTGGGATTTTCTCTGAAAACCATCAATTACAAGTTATAGATACTTAGGTACATACATTTATTATTACGTGGTGAAGTTTTAGACCCCAACACGTCCCTACGTCTCTACCCAAAATCACGTGTATTTTGTAAATAGGTACCACAAAGTTTAAAAAAATCGATAAACAATATTCTCATTTATAATATAAATTTTATATTTGAAAAATTAATTGTGTGTGTGTGATGTCAGAGAATTAGCAAGCTGAAGTGGCAGTGGGCTGGCCATATCTCGCGAAGAACCGACAACCGCTGGGGTAAACGTGTTCTCGAGTGGAGACCGCGATTCGGCAAACGTAGTGTAGGACGCCCTCTGGCCAGGTGGGATGACGATCTGCGAAATACTGCAGGCAGATGCTGGATGCGGCAAGCTGAAGACAGGGCGCTATGGCGCTCATTGGGGTAGGCCTATGTCCAGCAGTGGACTAAGGTAGGTTGATGATGATGATGTGTGATGTCTGAAAAATTAATACACGTGATATCTCACCACACCCCCCCGTAATATTTTGAGATTTTTCCGACCGCCCGCCCTACCCCCTTTTCGAACCTCACGTGATTAATTAACGATTATTGAACTCTTGGACACTGATTGACCAGATAATGTTTTTGGGAAACAAGGCAATAAAAACACCAAAATGACTGTGTCGATTACTTTACGAAAGTAGACTTTACGGAAAAGTGGCATGAGGATGACAAATCATAGTTACCTTGTGTACAAATGAAACACGCAGTCCGATGGCTCCATGGAGAAGGCATTGACTGTAAAATAAAATGTTAAATAGGTACGTAATGTCGTAAATTTTCATTTTGACAACTAACGAACGACCTACCTATCTAGCTCCGAAATAGGCAAAAGTTTATTTTATGGGTACCGAGTACCGACCAAATGGCAAATTACTGTTATGGATGATGATAAATGATGATGAAACACCCAGAAATTAAACAAATTAGTATTTGCAGATCATACAAACATTTGTCTTGCACACGCATCCTGCGCCATAATAATTAAAGTAAGAATTGACGCGAGAACCTGCTGGGATTCGGTTCTGACTTTTAGATCCAACTATTGGGGGGCAAATTCCAACGTCTTTTCCCAGCTTATAGTCTACTCAGCTGGCCTTCATGCTGGTGACTACGGCTGATGGTCATCTACGGCTACGGCATGGCATGAGGCACATACGGCCAGGGACTGATTTGGTTACCCGTTGAAGGGGTTTTCGATTGGGTCAGTAAATATGTTAAGAGTAAATCTGGACTCTCTACCTGCAACAGCAGCCATCGCAACGAGTAAGCACTTCACAGCGAACATTTTAAATCGCAAAACTAAGTCATTTCGAAAGGCATGGCCTTATATTGACAATAGTTATCAAAGATTATTTATTTCTCATAACAGGCGTTAATCCATGGATCAACAATATCCTGCTATAAATGTGCCAGACTGATATCTAGGCCCCAATTCTAAGCATTTTTAGCACTATCTAACATTATCGTGTAAATAATCGTCTAAAATACCTACAAATTAGGGTTGGGATTTATACGACTAAGATCGATTATTGTATAACAGAGTCAGGCCCTGTTTACATTGCCTTGCAAAGGTTTCTATCTAATCCAATAAGAGTTTTACTACTAACGGAAGCTGCTACTGAAAACGTACCTACGTTTCGCAATAATTGGTATAAAATATTCTGGTATCAAAAAATCCCTAGAGGCCTTCTGTGAAAGCTACCGTCTTTGTTGATTACCTTTTTAGAGGGACTAGCTGCTGCCTGCGGCTTCGCACGCGGTTTTTAAGTAGCCCATGTCCGTTCCCGGGAAACCATTTATCTCCCTGCCAAATTTCATTGAGATCCGGTCAGCTGTTTAGACTTGAATAGGTAACAGACAGGTTACTTTCGAATTTATAATATTAGTATGTAATAAAATACAATAATATTAACACAAATATTGTGTGGGAAGTGGGAAATTCCACATTTGCAAACAAAAAAGCGTCTCATTAACATAACAAAAATAATCGATGTTATTACGATAAGATATCCTACTACCTACCTGTTTTAAGATATTATTTTGATAATACTGAAAATTTACTAGGTACCAATTAATGATTATAATAATCTACATTTTTTTTGAGCAGTTTTAATATTTCTTTGTTTAATAGTAGGTTTAGGTAAAATATCTCTTCAATATATATATATATATATTCATATTTTGTATTACTTACCCTAAGTACCTATACAGGTTGCCACGTAACATGTATATATACTAAGCCAAAAGGGGTAGACTCTGAGGGGGTCTTCTTTTGTTCTATGAATTTTTGGGTTCCGATTTTTTGTTATAAAAATAAAATACTTTCTCTACCTATTCGTGTTTTATTAAACATGTTATGTGATACCCTGTATATATTTTTTAAGCGAACCAATGGAAACATTGTGCTTTAAAAATATATTTTAGCTGTCTACTCTAATTCTCTTAAGACTAAACGAACACCAATGTAATTAAACAAGTGATAATTTAACATTATTTATTTCTTACTACTAGCAATACACTGATTAAAGCGATTAATAGGATTTCTCTTTCATTTAAAATCTATAAAGAGTTACATCGGGAAATCATTTTCATTTAAATGACATTTTGTACTTTGGTTGCAATTTCGGTAGGCTGTTAGGCAATAGTGGATTTTCAACAGTTTATATGTTACATTTGCCCACTCTTATAAGAAGTTAAAACAATCCAAAATTTACTCCCGCCGTCTGCCGAAAAGGCAGCCTTTTAATATTTAATCCCAATCTACCCAAATTCAAAATAACTGTACTTTTAATTTGAAATAATCCGACACAAACGATATAAATATCTTATGAGGGCGCAATGCGCGCCATTTTGTGAAAAGGATAGGCATAGGTTTTCGCGTTCATAGGAGCGGGACAGGCATACGTTTTTTGGAAGGCGAAAGCGCAAAAATTAAGTATTTGCTTATTAACAAGAAACTTACACGACTTATGAAGAAACCGGTCCAAGGAACTAAATAAATAGTAATAAAATAACCTATGAATCAAAACACAAGTCAATTCAATAGACTACAAGGTTCATGAGATTTCGACCAAATTATATGCGAAACAGTGCATTTTCATGATTTTTTTATCGTAATTTTTTTCTTAGTCGAGTTTTTTACCACGGAGATCTGTGAGTAGGTACTGAGATCTAGGCCGAGTTTGACAACCAAACCCGTTAGGTTCGCCCCTTAACCCTTTCCTCAGTCAGTCTACTAACTATTTCTCTTTTGTCCTGATGATAACTAGCTTAGACCACCAATACACCAATGTCAATAGACGGTTTAAGACAGCGAGATATTAGGACAAGTCAAATTTTCCATTTGTTTAGCACTAGCTGCTGCCCGCGGCTTCGCACGCGCTTTTTAAGTAGCTCATGTCAGTTTCTGGGATAGATACCATTTACTTCCCTGTCAAATTTCATTGAGATCTGTTTAGCCGTTTATGCGTGAAAAGGTGACAGACAGACAGAGTTACATTCGAACTTATAATATTTGTATGGATTTGCGAAGAGATCCAAAGTTTCTTATACGAGTAGGTATGCTTAAACTCAGTTTAATTTATGAGTGAATATAGTCACTACTCTACCCAAGTTAGTTTTTATACTTAGTCTTTTATGTGACGTTTCGTTGAGACAGATTTGCCAGTGACCCTAGGGGTGAAAATAATAGTGTGTGCTCATGGCATGATAGAAGAGGAAACTTTGGAGCTTAGTTTACCCCGATTTAGCGTAACCGATCAGAGCGTGACGGTCACTGAAGTTTACGCTTCAATTTATTAAATATAGTATTATCACAGTTGGTTGGGGTGCTTCAAGCTCCGTCCTCTAGACTCTTGCGGTTTAGGCGTAGTGGTAGTTGTTTTGGTTCCGTTCCTGGGTATATCTAGCAGTGTGCTCAGTAATGCTACCCCTTGCTCAGCAGTTTGGTAGACGCCTTGGAGGAAACTTTCTACGTCGAATGTGTCCTTGTCGTCTATTTCTTCGTCGGTTTCTTCTTCTTCTTCGTGTTCCGTCGTTCTGGAAAGAAAGATATTGTGTTTTTGTTTGTGTTTATATTATAATATTATTTTTCAACCCACACGTTACAAACAGAAGTGTTTTCAATTTAATTTGTCTTTCTATTTCTGTCAAAGGTCGTAGCTAGCAACCGGATGAACCGATCTTGATGAATGAAAGTTTTGTTGAAATGAAATTATAGTATTTATTCGCGTTTGTTTGCATGATTGTAGGTTATTTGAAAGGTGACACAAACCGAGAAAGTTCTCGGCTCTAGTTGATTAAAATCGGTACAAGCGTTATTATATTTTGATGATGCTCATCTTTGTACTTGAGTTCCGAAGTAATATATTCCTAGTTTTCGAAATTTTTTATAGTTAGCCGTATATTAGGTATGCAGTGATTTAAGTAGGTAAACTACGCTAGAGCTTATGCTGGTGGATACTCCATTTCTAGGGAAGCCCAAATATTTTATTTTTCTGTTGCCCAAGTAATACCTTTATTGTGTGTTATCATAATTGTTCTTCTGTAAATCTAAAGCCCTATTTAGCATCCAGTGTCCACCTATAACTGACTGTGCAATTACCTACCTTAAAATGCTTGTATTTATGAGATGTAATATATTAACATCTACAGGTAGATAAAATAAATAAAATTAAAAAATAAATCTACTGTCTTGCAAAATAAGCACATATTATGTAGTTTAGTTAAGTAATTCCTAACAACTGTGTAGTTCCAAATAGCTTTGCAACCCTTCAAAAATCGGTCCTAGATTATTTCTACTTACGTTTCTGGCACCACCGCGGGTGGGTCTTCCATCTCCATACCCCCAGCGGTGGACTTGAAGCATCCAATAGGAAAGTCCAGTTGGGTCTCTCCTAACAGCTTTGGCTGCAGTTCTAAGCAACCTCTTAGCCCGTCAGATGTTGGCGCTAGGTCGTGGAACTTAGCGCAAACTTGGGCGAAGCGTCCGAATACTTCCAGGCATATTGGTGGGGGGTTCGCTCCTGAAATTGTATGATATTGGTGGTAATTAAATTGTAAAAGAGTAGGGGTAGGGGTTTGGCCGCGGTAGTTTTAAATGTTCCCGTGGTTCGGCGAAAATGGCGAGAGAGGGGTCACCGGAGAGGGTTTAGTGGGTATTACGTCCTTATCAGGACGTCGAGTCCCAAATAATTCTGGTCCCCCAGACCAGTCTATTCGTAAACGAATTTCCTCGGCCAAGAAAAAAGAAAAAAAGGGGTAGGGGTTTAATAAACATGAAATTAGAAAGTTTGATTCGTACTGTCGTCACGGTGGCTTGATGCAACAGTAAAATAAATAATCATAGCGGACGTGGGTTTGAAGTGTGCCACATTGAAATGGGACTGGGCAGGACACGCGTGCCGTATGCCAGAGGAGTTCTGGCCGAAAGCCATCACAGATTGGACTCCAAATGGGCGCAGCCCGCGAATAAGGCCCAGGCGTAGATGGAATGACGAGCTGGACACTAACGCCAAAGAGTGGCCAGAACTGGCAGTCAATAGAGATAAATGGAAAGATAGGCCTTTGCCCTGCAGTGGGATCCCACAGGCTTGTAATAATAATAGTAGGGTTTGTTTATCAGCGAAACATTAACAAAAACTTCTAGAAAAATTAAACAACCTACCTACATAATTATGGCTATTACTTACTATACCTAACCGCCGAGCAACTTTCTTTAGAAATTCAACATGCTTTATTGAGTTTCACTTCGATAGAGCGACGGTAATAAAATACAAAATCCAAGTTTCTACGTTAGAACCCACATTGTAATTTAGACTGTATTTATCATGGAACTGGTTTGTATTTACCTTGGATCTTAGAGTTGTGTATGAGGCTTTTGCCGTAGGACACTTTGACAGAGAAGCCTTCTTCTGGCGACACGTATTTCATGTGGACACATCCTGGAATGAGATACATTTAGTTTTTAAAGGATAATTAACACAAGGACTTTAGTCCCTTGTCAAAGTAAAGAGCATTCGTTGACAGGAGCCACACGGTCGTTGAGTCTTAGAAGCGTCAGGGTTTTAAAGTACCTTGGAACCTTTTAGCGCAGTCGTACCTGTTGAGCTTTCTTTGGTTATTATTTGATTTGTGATTTGTAAGTCATATACTTACAAATATATTTATTTATAACAAAACTCAAAACAATCACTGACAATCTCGTCGGAAGTTAGGTTTAATTGAGAGGCATCTTCCATAAATAAATTTATTGCATTAGTATCTTAGAAATATTGAGGGATTAAGTATTATATATCTTGTTATATAGTTCTGAATGAATGACTTATCATTTATTTATTTATTCACTATGAAGAAAAATAACTGTGACAGACGGACAAACTGGTAGACAGCTATAAAGAAAACTTATGGGACTAGCTGCTGCCCACTCTTTGCACGCAATTTTCAAGTAGCCTATGTCCGTCCCCGGGATACCATTTACTTCCCTGCCAAATTTCATTGAGATCCGTTCAGCCGTTTAGGCGTGAAAAGGTAACAGACAGACAGACAGACAGACAGAAAGAGTAACTTTCGAATTTATAATATTAGTACGGATTCGTCCGGATTCTAAAGGCTCCAAAACCCTAAAGACAGGCGTACCTATCAGCAATTTTACGTCCATTGCTGAAGGTGCCTCCCCCAGGGGGCCTTTGCCATAATCATCATGCTTGGCAGGCGGATCGGTGATCACAGTAGAGGGGTTAAAATACACAAAAGGAGGCTGCTGCTGTTTCTCTGGTAAAAAATATACGGGCAGAGCTAGAGGGCTCGATGTTCTAACGTTGGGAACCCACAGCCACCGATCCTGATTCTAAAGGCACCAAAACCAGATAGATAGAAGATATAGATAGGAGTATTAATGTTTATTACCTGGTCCTCCCAGCTCCACAATAGTGATGTTGAAGTTAACGCAGCAGACGCAGGCCGGTCCCTTGCAGAGGCAGTTACGGTTCGGCTGTTCCCGAGTCTCTGGAGGCACTTCGATCAACTTCTTATTGTCGTCGAAGTTAAAGAAATCTGGGAAAAAATTGTAACGATTCTGGTATTACAATATCCTAAAATCAAAAATCTGTATACCATTTTTTTAGAGCGCTCAATATGTTGGGCCGTTTTTCGAATGAATAAGACGACGACTTTAACGACCCGTATTATGAAAGCTTCGATCTCAGTTCGAGCTCAGTCATCGATCTATGCTTGAGTAAAACTTTTTCCTTACAAAAGCTGAATAAGTTTCATAACACGGGCCTTAGAGTGGTCTAATTATACAGAGTGGCTTTTTGAGATGGGAGTTGATGGCTTAATCCGAAACCATGATAGTTAGAGAAAAGTCATGACAACAAGTAGATAGGCAGGTAAAATTCAATATAAAACCAATTTCCGGACAAGCGAAATAAATCACTGATATCATACAAGACCAACTGGTGGTTTTTGCGTTTAAACGTGCGCTTTCATACAGCCAACTTTCACTGGCAGCTAACTGCTAATGCTGTACCGGTCAATGTTCT
Organism: Eupithecia inturbata; assembly: GCA_963662085.1. Lineage (NCBI taxonomy): Eukaryota > Metazoa > Arthropoda > Insecta > Lepidoptera > Geometridae > Eupithecia > Eupithecia inturbata. Next base: position 5,356,228 of record OY759177.1, read on the forward strand.
TTGTTATGTAAGTTACGTTGGGATATGCAACAGATGCAGATCACGATATTGTACTTGAGGAGGTCTTGAGGCGATTGTTTTGTTCCGAGATGCTTTTCTTAGGCTAATGTTGTTTTGTGTTTTTTGAATTAAATAAATAAAGTATCATAAAGTAGGATTTAAATTTTGTAGAGCCGAGCAGTTAGGCTTTATTTGTTAATTTGATAAGTATATGTAGAAAAAACACCTACCATTAACTATCTTAATATCATAAATTTTGAAGTTTGACAATGATATCTATATTATTGACTCTACCAGAGATTATTCAGCAAGTACATATATATTTCAATCATACTATGCATAAAAATATTTAGGTCCAAACTAAACAAACTCATATTTCTTTGTAAACATCTCTAAGTAAAACTTACAGAAGAAAGTTAAAAGTAAGCAATTATATTTTTATGTCATGTAATTAAACCAAAACCCTCATTAATTTATCCCAATCAACGCCTGGTTCAGCTTCATTACACAACAAATAGACCGCCATAACGGGATTTCCAACAGCAAACACTTTCTAAGTACTTTCAAACAAGACCACTAAGTACCTCGTAATACCTTGTTTGCTAAAGCAATAAACTCACCTAAAATATTAGCAGCAAACCCAACCGCAAGTACTGCGACGAGCAGCGAAAGCGTCAGTTTTACCGACATGTCAACTGTCACTGGCCGAATACAAAAAAAAATACTCGAAGAAAACGGTTTTATGATTATTCGAATTATAAATTTAAATGAACGCAGAAGATTTATGAATTTTAAAGGTACGTCGAGATTGTGAAAGAGGCAAAGTGGCGACCGAGACCGCCGCCGTCGGAATACTGCTCCTTCCCTCAGCTCAGCGCAGACATCTCGGTTTCACCTCGCTCACAATAGAAGGTGAAACTTAAATAAAGCGTAACGCAATGTAATGATATGCATCGGTGGGATGCATCGAGAAAGCTGTGCTTTTACTATAAATAAAATTGTGCTTTTACCGTAAATTAAATAATAATCGAATTTCACTCAGCGTTTCATATTTACAAATGTTAATTCAGTACGTTTATTAGGCATTATTTCTTTATGCTAGGTTATGCATTAGCAGCGTATGATTTTTATTGCACTGAATGCAAACACCAAAATTTGGATTTAAATATTTACGAGGGCAAAAAGTAGATCTCCTACGTGGAGGTAGAGTCAGGGAGAGTTCAATGTTTTAAATTCATTAATAGGTGTCTAATTAATTTGTTTATAAAATGTTTAACCGCAATCAAAAAAGGAGGAGGAAGGAGAACAAAAGAGGAGGAGTTTCTATGATCGGCTGCATGTATGTTTTTTTATGTATGATCATCAATTTCTCCGACAATTATGTACAGATTTTCAAAATTAATTCGCCATTGTATTGAAAATGATCTCGAAGTGGTTCCATAAAAAATTATTCCCGAGGGATTAGTATTTGTCCCACAAAATTTCATAACAGTGTAAAATTAAGGGATTCGAAATATATTTTTCGTTTTTTCAAAACACTCAAATTATTAAAACAATTATCCTTTACATAAAAAATGCGATAACCAACAAAAAACTTAAGTATCCCACAACATCTGTTAAAAATTATCTTACTACGACTTTTTATCTCGAATCCACAGGTATAACTAAACTTTTCATTGATCCAATTCCCATTATGTTCCTGTTTCTCGTAAATAAAAAGTATAGAAAGTCAGTTGCATTGGTCCGATGCGATGCATGTCTATACGTGGTCAAGTGCAGTGGACCACTGACACAGATCGTGGTCGTTGATCTCTCTGGTCCATAATTCAATTCAAGAGAAACAATCGATGAGGAAAATCGATCTGTTCATCTTAAGGTTGATCGATGCTCTACGGAAGAATCTTTTATACAAGCTTCAGATTAATGTTCGTAAAGATTGAACGTTGTTCAAGGAATAAAAAGAATGGGAAAACACAGAATCAGACAAAAAAAATTTGTGTATAGCCTAGGAACGAAAGGGAGGAGGCCTTTGTTCAGCACTGGGACGTCATGGGTTGAAATTATTATATAAAATAGTTACGAATGGATCAGTTTTTCCAATGGATCTATATCGGTTCTAAAATCCTAGATATTTTTTGTAAGCAAAGGGAAGTAAATATGAGAAGAAATATTTTATGGCATGGTATCATCGGAGCAAATTGCAGAAGTTCGAACCCAGTTTTTGTTTAGAAAGCTCATTCATTCGTCATTTCATGCGTCCTGCGTCCGTTATCGAACTCTAATTTGGACCTTTTCTTTGTTTATGCAAAGCGTGAAATTTGTGTTTTTGTCTTTAGTGATTTTCTTGCCTTGTTATTTTCTGGTTTTATTATCAGCTTTTGTTTTCATTCTTAATGATTTTGTCGACACAAAATATCTTGGATTGTAGAACCGTATAGTAAATTAGCTACAATTTAATGTGCGTGCTAACTTATTGAAGAACGAGGCGAGCAATAACCGATTGTTTTTGTAACACGACAGCGTTCTTACTGAACCGTTAAAATACAAAAAGCTAATCGTTGCTAACTATGTAATTTACGACTACTTATACTTACTAATAAACTTGAATATGGAGCCATTGGCCATTTCCTCGTGGTGTTATACTAAAACTTGTAAGAATAATAGGGATAAACATAAATTGCGTTTTCGTACATTTTTTCTACATCCATAAGAGCTTTTCAGGATTTACTTACAACTTTAAAACTCAAATTAAGTTAAATAAATATTGTACTAAGTACTGGGTTCTTATAAAAGAAGCTAGTTAAAGTTTTTCGTTGCAGCCTGTGAAAAGATTTAAGTTTTAGGTGGTCTATTTAAGTCAAATTCATTATAAAACCGTTACACTTAGTTAAAGCTTTATTGTCAGAAAAAACTGGCATACAAAATTTTAAACAACGTTTTTGCATGTATTGTCCGTACTCTTGCTTGCATTTTGCACCATATGAAGCAATATTTCATAATAAATTTTCCTTCTAATCTGTGCTAACATCCGCTAAGTATTACAACTGAACTCCAAAATAAACAAAGATGTGGTCACCAGCGTCTCCCGACCACTTTCTCTTGTAGAAAGTGACCATGTGGCCTGCCTGCGTAGTTTGGGTGTTCGACTCTGCGGACCAGTTTATAATACTGATAGCTGGTATTGGCTTTGTAAATCAAAACTACTATTAATTAATAAAAATACACTTATATTGTCATTGCGAGAGTGTGGATGGATGGATGGAGGTATGTTACTTCTTCGCGCCATAACTACTGATATGAAACAACGGATCAAGCTCAAATTTCTTTTAGATGTAGGACTAGACCTGGAATAACACATAGGCTTGGTTTTTATCCCATAAATCAATTGCCGCAGGATATAAATTACACGTTTTTATATAAACTACGCGTGCGAAACCGTAGGCAGAAACTAGTAAGGCATTAAATTTGGTATCAATTTAACTATAAAACCCAACACACAGACGAAATTATAGAAATAATCAGCCAATACTGGACAGCCGCACTAATTCTGAGATCAATGTTCTCAGTTCATCTAGAATATTCGATGAAAAGAAATGCATTAGGTTGAATCCAATTTCTATTCCAAGAACCCATCGCATTCTGTGCTAGATAGTTAGGTGCATTAAGCATTGGTAATGTTATTATGTGGGGACGGACGGCATTTTCAGAATCTTCTATCGATCGACTTTCCTAGCAAATTGCGAAAATGTACAAAATACTTTAGAATATTTATGAATAAATAAATGCTAGAATTCATACAGCATCATCTTGCCCATACTTATGTGTACAAGTACTTATGTAAGTAGAAAATTATGCAGTACTTGGACTAAAGAATAGTAGATTGTATCATAAAGGAGCAAAATAATATTTTTACGGCGAGGGCGCTTTTTTAATCCAGAGCGAAGTGAGGGATTCTATACTAGAATCCTGAACGTAGCGAGGGATTCACCACACTCTATGAGAAAATACAAAGCGCCTCAAATTTTATTGTAATATTATTATTTAATAAAACATAGAGTACCTAACAACTAAATTGAAATGAAATAGTATCTAATAACAAAACAACTACAAACTTATATTGACATTTGAGACATTATCGCAAATATGAAAATTTATTGTTACAGTTTTATTAGGAATAGAGATTGTTGTAGATTTTATATTCTGCGTGTTTGAAAATCTGGCTCATTTTGAGGAAAATGTGACGGTGAATCTCGTTGTTTGATTGTAGTACCAGCTAGTCTTTATTCAAACAATATTTGCGTTCGATTTCTTTGGCGCTGAACACTAATATGTTCCAAATTCAAAACCTGCGCTACAAAGATAATTGCGGCGCACTTAAAAAGAGGATTAAAAACTCATTACTGCCCGCTAAAAGTTTCCTAAAGAAAACACCACCTTTGGGTGCACTTAAAGGCGAACCAAGTCGTCCCTTTCGAATGAGATCACAAAGGTATATGTATACATAATATCTTAATAGCTATCTAGCATAGGTAAGCACATACCCAAAAACATGAAAACACCTGAAACATTTTAGAGATTTTCGAATGGAATTTGTTTCCGCAAATCAACGTTGTTTATAACAAGTCTATTATCTACCTGTTAAGTACTATTCGAGTGATTGATTACAATGTGCGGTTTTATAATGCATTTAATACAGTAGGCAAGTACGTGCGGTAACGCTTTGATCGACTTTGTCAGTTCCGGTTTTCACTATCTTGATATGAATTGTTAGTGTTTTTTAGTATTTTACTTTAGTAACTATAAAACTTTAATGATTTTTGTAATGGGAAGTACAAGGCTCTGAATTCGTAAGTTCTAGATAACAATTGTTTTGTTTGGTCAAAATCTTTTTAACCCAATATTTTTATTTTCACGTCGTTTTAACCCGTATAAGACCGGTCATTTAAACGTCAAATAAAATCTAATCAAAATTTTATGTATGAAGGTTAATCATACAATTTCGTTGCATACGTCAAATGATCCATACAGTGCATTAGCTATGCGCGCTCATCGTTGACACTAAATTCTACATAGGCGGCCAACTGAGTCTCGGCTTTCACCCATCCCTCACTGTTTCTTGAGGTGTGAAAGAGAGGCAATACTGGTTTTCCTTTCTCGTTTTGTGTCGTCACTGTTACTCTTGCCAGTTCAATCAACGTTCAATGTAAACAGAGCTGTATTTTCCTTCACGTACGAGTTATAATGCTCTGAGTGCGAGACTTTTACAACGGAAGTTCTAGGTTTTCTTTAATCATTGTTTCTCTTATTTTATTCCTAGAAAATCTCTGAAACAGAGGATCTCAAGATGTTTTCTAAGTAATTATAAGAAGTCCAAAAGCAACAACGTCGTTTTTAAATGACATAAAATCTATGTATGAATGCATGAAGTGAAACTATAAGAAGTTGTAACAACTACTGCTTCTACGCCTAAACTTTTCTCTTGGCGGGAGTTGCCGAGGTAGAGAGCAGTTGGTTAGCTACCATCGTCTGTTATCGTTATAGCCTGTCGGCACGATTCCTGCACTGTTAATAATATACCGAAAATTTTCAGGGAACAGTGACTGAAGGCGGTTTTGCGGTGTTTTTTTTTACACGTGATTTTATAGAAGTTTGACACAAGGGGTGAGTTAATTATTTTATAGGCAATGTTTTAATTTTGCGTTATTAATAATTTATAAAATCTTTGAGTTATAAGTTATTGTAAATTTTATGTAGGTAACTAAAATGATCTGTTTAATCAAAATTAGTAAGCTACAGATTTTGTAGCATTTGGCAATCAAAATTAGCCCAGACTCGCATACAAAAGACTTCAACGCGCTTGCGTTTCTAGCGTATTTGGACTTTGGGTGTTTAATATGCAATTCTTTTGAAAAATGCTTGCAATAACTAAGCTTGCAAATAATACTATCAATTCGGTTAAAAATTAACGTTTGAAATATAGCGAGGCTCAGTGTTTTGACTTATTTACCAAATGTACGTTTATTATTGTGTTATTTAATTTTCTGTTAGGTTCTGCCAGGTTTGTTTTCACCTAGGTATCTAATATATTTGCACAGAATATAACTTATGGAATTGAGGAACTTGTTATTAAGAAGTTTTTTTTGTCTCTTTACAGACGGGAGTAACGCTTCAAAATGAAGCTCTCCCTAGTTTTCGAGCTTCTGATGATATTCGTGCTTTTGGCATTCGCAGCCTCCAAGAGCGTCAGTGAGTATCATAAAATGATAGAAAAATGTATAATCTAAATAACCTAAAACAGTTTTACAAATTAGTATGGTCGGCCCGCAGCTTTACTCCCGTGGAACTTAGATACAAAAAGCATATAACACTCAGAAATCAATGGGATCAGATGGTCTCATTTCATTGATGGCTACATATCCCATCAAAGTAAGAACTTCCGGGTATTACTCATGACATAACAAAAGTCTCACAAATATCGTAAGCGTCTTGAGGCCTTAGGAAAACTTTACTTACTATGATAATATAATAGCGAGTACAGGTGAGTGCAGGGGTGACGGCGGATAGAAGAGCCTGGAAGAGAAAGACGTGTTGTGTCGCGACCTAATTTAATGTAGGAAAAGAACAAGAAAAGAACAATATTTTAAAGAAATGGTAAAAAAAGCTTAATGTGTTTTTAGAAACTTGATACAGAAATTATAAAATCAAGTTAGGTATGTGAAAGTAAGCTGATATATGTGATTAATTAAACTCAAATTGCGTGACAGCTGGAGATATCAAGATTCAGAAACGAACACAGTAATAAATCAATAAATTTAGCTTTGACAAACAAATTTATTCAATCAGGTACGTAAATAATTAATAATTTGAACGTACAATTGTTAAATAAAATACAGTGTCATTTAGCATGCTAAAGCAGGATGACCACAGATGCTTAGATAACTTAAAGTTTTACCTCTCGCCCAAAAATTCTTCAGGAGCGACGAATTTTTAACAGATTTTCATTTAAAACTGACAAAAAAGTAGAGACGTGCTTAAATGTGAGTTGTGTTTAAGTACTCGGGGCACAGTTACATTCTAGTCCCGAATTCCAGACCATAATGATTGAAGATCTCTTACAAATAATTATGCATACAACGTATCTCTATACAAATACGTATTGTATCTTTTCAAGAGCACCACAAAAAACACAAGAACAGCATCCAGAACAAATCAGAGAACGCTGATCTGGACAAGATTGAGGACAACGGAATCAACAAGTACTGCAAATGTGCTGAAGCCTACTGCAACTGTTGCAGGGACTTCGCACTGCCATTGGTCAATTTGAACGGGCCTGGTGAGTACCTAATTTAGTAATTTTCTTCATGAAAACAACTTTTGTCATTATTGTTATTTTTGACTACTACGTAGCTTCTGCCTGTGGCATAGCAAGCGTTTTTCAGGAATAAAAAGCAGCCTATCTTGTCTAATATGTTATTCCAGTTTCAGAACTCCTTGTATGCAAAGTTTCTCAATCCGTTTTATAGTTTTAGTGTGAAGATGTAATACATTATATCTTAAAAACACAACATCCATCGTAACCAGTTTTTCTATTATATTTGTAAGATTAGCCACCGCTTTCCCACCCACTGCAGAGTGGCAAAGGCCTTGCTTAAATTACATTTGATCGTTATCCACCACGTTTTAGTATCACACTAAGCGTTAAATAAAGTCGGACGTACCAAAGAAAGATGAGAGACGACATCGGAAAAGTCTCTCCACACTCACGCGCGAATCACGGCGTGAAGTCGCGGCGCGGATTGCGCGAATCACGGCATAACTCCAAGGTCGCGCAGTTAAGGTTTTACGTTTTGTATTTTAGGCACGATATGTCGCTGCTGCATTATGAGTTGAAAGTTTGAAAAGCTTGAACGGATGTATTGTTCAGAGAAATTCGAGTAGGCTAACATACAACGCATATTTTGATCTCGAGACCATGCTAAATGGTTTAGCGAGATCTTAGGGGGATAGGATCAAGGTCGGATTTATAAGTAAATGTTTTGCAAGACAGCATTGCAATGAAATTCAGCAATAAATTTTGTATGGCTAATTTGTCATAGGTACAATCCGTAGACCAGGTGTCCCCGGACAATCAGCTAAATGTAGCTTATAATAAAAATTTAGATGTACAGACAGCATCACAACTGGTAACCCTCTTGGTGTAGAACTGTAAACGTTAAAGGGGTTAAAAGAAGGAGTGTACAAACTGACAATCAATGTATGGAATCCCTTAATTCTTTTTTTAAGGGTCATGTGTACGAACTGCCGACAACCCTACCAAATAATGCTGCTCTCCGTACATACCTAATTGTATATTAAAAACACGATATTTATTTCAGGATGTGCATCACTGGCGTACTTAGAAGGAGACAAGATGGCAGTGTCTCTCAGCTTCGGAAAGAAGGTCATCTCCAACCGGACTCTTTCAAGTGAGTTTTTACTTTCTTATCTGTGTGACGTTTAATTTACAAATTGAATGCTTGCTTTCCCCTCTCAAACACCTACACTACCTACGTATCTAAATGATCACAACCAATGTATAATCGTATTTATACAAATAAGATATTCATCCAATATTTTTTATGGTCTCGCTTTTTCTGTCCTTTTTTCCGTCGTTAATATCTCAGCCACTACAGCAGAAAATAACGTGAAATTTAAAATAATAATACATTTTGTGCGCCTGTACAGATTAAAAGAAAAAAAAACAAAATAAATGAAAAATAAAAATGATAATTTTCACTACAAATTGTGATGTCGTGTGAATTTTAAAAGAGATCTACAAAGTCAAGTGGGCAATGAACAAAACAGTTTTTAAAATGTCTGTAGGTTTCATACTTTATGAAATATTTTGAAAAAACTCGAAAAAAAAAAACCCTTTATCCCCCTATCTCCGAAGTCTGCAGTGCAATTCATCTAAAATGTAGAGGTATGTAGCTTTTGTAGATATGGATCTATCTTTTACAAGAAAAATATAGAGAAGTCTGTACGTAGACCACTTTTAAAAAAATGCTTAAATAGGGGGGTGGATAATTTTCAAAAGGGGGGGCTACCTTACCGAGTGGGGTATCAAATATAAGGAATCGGTTTGTACATTTCAAAACAGCTTTTGAAATTCCTGTTTGTTACATACTTTCCAAAATTAAAAAAAACCCAAAATTTTACTATTACCCTCTGTACTCCGAAGTTTGCAAACCGATACATCTGAAATGTAACCTTTAATTTTTGGTATTCATCAAATAGCAAAGTCTCTAACCAGTACATAAAGTGCATATTGGTATATCTACTTGACAACCGTTCGAAACCCTCGGCGCGCGAAATACATTCGCACTTGGCGGATCTTGTTTTAAAGACTTACGTAATATTCGCTACAGATCTGCAGTGAACATTCGTATTTTGTGCAATAACTTAAAGGTATTGTGAAAGATTAAATGCGGATGTTATGTTTACCTAAATCATTATACTTAGCTTTGAATCAAAATCCAAAATGTTTTTGTTTCAAAAGTTGTTGTTTACGCTCTAGTTCTATTATAGACAAAGCAATTTATTAAATTGAGACGCGCGCTAGAGCGTCCAGCCAAGTTCGGATAGAAACGGGCGACGCAATAGCAGTGAGTATCTTTACACGAATCTTTGGGCACGCTTTTGGTCCCATTTATATCTCAGACATTATCAAACCTACAAGCTTGCAATTTTGCAAGTCTAGTAAGATCCATGAAAAGAGTAGGAATACCAAATTTCTTAATTTGTTACGTTCATTCATTATTTAATTTGTGTCTTGGCAAGTCCAACATTAAAACAAATGCGGTGGGTATAAACATGCCAAGACAAAAACTAAATAATGAAAGAACGTAACAAATTAAGATTATGGACTGCTATGAAACTTGGCACCTATCTCAGCTCCTTTATCGGTGAAGCCACTATCTTGTTTTTGATTACTTAAATAAAACTGATAAATAACGCCGGCCGTTCCACACAGCATCATCTAGCTAGATCCAAAGTAAGCAGAGCTTGTATTATCGGTACTAGATAACTGATATAGGTACTTAATACATTACAACCATATATATATATTTTTATTAAACATAAAAAATACCCAGAACACGTGGAACACTCAGCTCTGCAGATCGTAGAAACATTGGTCCGAGGCGGAAATGGAATCAGATCTGTGGTAATAGAAACCATCCGGCAGTACCGTGACCGAAAGTTGAAACACACTTTTAACAAAGAAATTAAAAATTAGTATTCTTTATACCAAAATGTGTTGCTTTTTCAGGTAAGAAGCCAAGTCCAGTGTGCATGCCGCTCCCCGGTGGCCTATCAAAATTCTGCGGACGCGTATACAACATCGCTAGAACTGGCGAGGACTTCCGGGCCTGCCTCGGCTTAGAACTACAATCCAAGAGCACCGTGGAAGCTGCAGTTCGAGTCTCTTGCTTCAAGTTCGGATCCAAAGGCGTGACATCAGAACCCGCTGATCCACTCCCCTTGATCCCAGATGAGAAGGGGGACAAGGATGACGACGACGACGACGATGATGATGATGACGACGAAGATGATTATGGATTCGGCGGCGATGATGACGATGAAGAGAGTAAGTTATTTGATGCAACGAGGATGTACATACAGCCTCAATAATAAATAAAATGAAAAATCTCGGACATTTTTTTCCTCAAGAAGGTAAAATTTGTGTTACGGATACTATGATTCAAATACCACTATCATTGGTTAAAAATTATTTCTATGATAATACACCCCATTTACACTTAAATCAAAATTTTCAGGTGAACTTGCGGATGTCAATGACGTTGAGGGCTCAGACTACACTGGATTCAGTCTACTTGAAGATACAGACATACTAGGTATATTTGGTTCATCGGGTGGAAAGAAAGGTAACAAGAAAAAGAATCAAAAGAATAACAATAAAAAAAAACAAGCCCCTACCCTTACTACAACTACTACTACAAAACGTCCGAAACGAACGCGGCGACCTTCCTCTAGAAGGCCCTCCAGAACCACCACCACTTTAAGACCTATCCGAACTACCACAGTCAAAATAGAAGCGGCAAACAAAAGACCCACTCGTAGACCTTCTAGAAGACCAACCCGCCCAAACAGAACCTCAACCACTGTTCAAAAAGTTGAAGTAACTCCATCACCAATTGTAACTCCGCCAATATCGACCACTACTACTACTACTACTACAACCATAGCGACACCAGTAATGGCTTCAGTGACAGCCAAAATACAAATTGAAAAACATCAAGAAAATGCTGGTAGTGATAACACATTTGAGCCGATCGTTGCCGTAAGGCCTCCATCGACAACAGCCAAAAGCGTAACCGACTTCGAACATACCGGCTTAGAAATGTCTCTAGCGCATATCACAGGTCAGTTATCTTCTATGCCCGTTGTACCTTTGAATAATGAACCTAAAGATGCTGGTATGGCAACCAAACCAGATGAGCATACAGTTACCTACCAGAAGGTTGAGATGATAACAGCAAAGGCACCTACAACATTGCCTATGGAAACCTCAGCACCGCAGGAACCAGTTGACGATGATATGATTCAAATTGTACATACTCTTGACTCTACGGAGGAAAAGGATGAAATCGAAAAAACACCTGAAGAAACCAGAGCATACTTTTACAATCACCCCGTTCCAGTAGAAATGCCCAATGAAGGATTCTCACAAGTAACAGAACAAGCTAGAAAGAAAGACAATAATGGTCTAGAAATACCTGACCTGGACGTTCTTGATTTAACTGAAATCGGCGAGACTATCGGAGAACAAATTGGCTTATTCGATAGTAAAACAATAATAAAGGATAGTGAAAACTCTAGTACTGATGAATACAGTCAATATGATGAAGTTATGAACACAATGGGAGATGCACTTCTTTTAGCTAGAAAAGATCATAAAAACAAAGGCAAGAAAAGAGGCAGACAAAATAAAATGATGCGTGGGGATTGGGCACATGTATGACGTCAGCGCACGCTAGTTTATAAGTAGAAATAATATTTATTCATTCTTAATTTATTTTCTAGCTAATAAGTGTAAATAGACTTTTGTTACGTTTATTTAGCCCTACGACTGATTGACCCTTAAATAAAAATTCATTATGCTATATTTTTCGTTTCAGTATTCAGATTTACTTCCTTGTTTGTCTTAATCAAAATATTTTCAGTACCTATGAAAATACTTTCCAGTATAGGGAAAGGTAAAGAAATATATATTTTCTTAGAACGTTCTCAAGAACGTGATCAGATGCTAATCAGAAATTACTGATATTATTGGTTTCAGTTCTGAAATTCGCCCAAACTAAGCGAATATAACAGCACTAAAAGTGGTGCCGTCCCTTTTAGAACTATTGTATTAAAAAGCATGGCATCCTTTTCATTCCTGTCAGATTACTTTAGTTTAGTTTTGGCGTGATCTGAATTGCCTGCACCTGCCTACATCATTACCTACCCATCTAATTATGTTCATGATTGGGTTCTGACGATCTACGAAACTGAAATGAGACACTATCAGAGTATAGAGACTGAACCCAGGCGGGGTTAAATTAAATTAAAACTTAACTTAGTCTTACTCTAAGTATAATCAGCCCCGTTGTCCATGAATTGTAACAATTACATAATAGGGCAAAAACGGTTTCACCGGTTTCACCGTTGGGTTGGTAGAAGGTTTGTATTGTTAGTTACATAAGGGACCAAAATAATAACGAAGCACCAGTATTTTTACTACTGTAAGGATTTTTAGAAACTAGCTTGTTTTAATAGCAATAAAAATTATCTGTAAGAATGAATGATTCAATACACAAGTGATTGAACAACATAATAAGTTGCAATGCATAATTGATGGATATTTAAATTCGATTTAAAATAATATCAATGCAGACCACGCTCATTCAATATTGAAAGTGAACGCAGGCAGTTTTAAGTTAAAACTTTCTCTGGTTTGACATTAACATTTAAAACTTGTTCTTGTTCTATGTGTCTTAAATAAACATCACATTGTAGGGAGCTGCCTTGTTAAATACCGAAAGTAAGAACCCGCAGTAACAAATTGGACTGATCGGAGAACAGTGTACCTACCATTGTAGGTGCTTAACTAATAAAAAATGAGTTCGATATTCACGTTGAACTTTTTACTGTTGGTTTACTCATTTATAATAAGAACAAATTCGATCAACGGTAAGTGTTATTAAAACTCACAAATATTTATTAAGATTACATAGTATATTTAGCATATAAAAATATTTTTTTGTAGCAAATGAACTTTACGAAGTGGTAAAATTCAAAGTACCACACTCAGTTTGGAAACAAGCTCTTCATCCAACACCAGTTCTGAAATCTCCAGTGACCATAGTTGTTCCTATAAATGTACAAGACAACGACAACATTAACAAAGATGGGACCGAAGAAGATGAAGCAGAGAACGTAATAGTTGATGCTACAATGGTCACAGACGATGTTATTCCTGAAATAAGCCCTGCAACAAACCCTGTTGTTGAGGATGTGATACCTAGCGCACCGGTTGCGGTGGCCAATCCAACCGAAACAGTGGTGCAAGATGAAATAGTACAAGATGAAATAGTACAACAAGATGTACCAGGTCAAGTAGTAAGGTTCCCTTGTTCTTGTCTTGATGGACAATGTGGGTGTTGTACAGGTGCTATAATGGAGAGATTCAGGATGAAGGCTTGTGGGAACATGACGTTCATTCCGGAAGACTTTGTTTTTGATGTTCGTCTGAGTATGAATAATAACACCGTTGTGCGGCAAAGAGTTTCAGGTAAGTGGAATTACAAAATTAAGGAGTACGAAAATTAGCAATATGTCATAGCAGAATATCAGGGTCTATGACCAAATAATCTATCTGCTGCAATAAATGAAAAACTTGTATTTCAGCCAGCGATCCTCCTCCGATTTGCTTCAATCCTAGAAGAGCGCCTTTTGTACGAGTATGTGCGGAAATATCAAACATCAGTGTCAGAAATAAAAACGCACATGCTTGCTTGGATATAAATGCTGACATAGGTGGTTTTCCAGTTTATTCGGCATCATTCAAATGCTTTAGGTCAGTACTGGGTGTATTAGTAAAATTTTCGCACGACTATCTTAAGTATTAAAAAATAATATAGCTCAATGTTTTTAGCTTTGGACAATCGGGCATCAAGACTGGACAAAAACCCAAAAAGAAAGTGTCAGCGGGCCCTAAACCAGTAAATTTATTTGGCAACGGAGGCCAAGAAGGAGGGTTTGCCCAAACGGCTGCCGAAACAGTTTTAAATCAAGGAGGTGGACTACTCGGTGAAAATGGGCAAGGATTACTTGGTGGTGGAGACGGTATTTTCGGAGGAGGTGAAGGTGGTATATTTGGAGATGACGGCGACGGAATATTTGGAGGTGGAAATGATGACGGGGACGACGGAGGACCTTTAGACGCGATCGGAGATGCTATTGGAGACTTCATAGATGGAAGAAGCAGTAACTGAAAACTCTAGTCATTCAAACACTATTTATTTTATACGTAGCTTAAATGATTAACCCTATTTATTATATTGGGTAAGTTAACAAATAAAACGCTCCGCAAATATGAACCCTTTTCGTCTTAATCTTCGAAATCGCCTCACGTAACGTGAAAGTCGAAATACAAGGAGATAAGCAAATCTTTCCCTGCTTGCCGCCACTGAACCGGTTTTATAGTGTGCACGCAAATTGGACTGTCGATAAGTATGTATTCAGACGTCAACCGTAAAGCTCCATGTTGGTCTTTGATAATAATGTTGTTACCGACTTTTGTTGTGGTTTTGGTAGTTGGAGCAAATGCAGGTAAGGTACATTTTTAGTACTTTGAGTTTTAGAAATTTCCTTTACATTTACACACAAGGTAGCTTTTTTACTAAAGAGAATATTTTACATAATCATTTAATTAAAAATTTTTAAGTTAGATATTTATATGACAAATTAAAAAGGGTAACTGCCAATAACTTTGGTAATTTTTCGCAGCAACTCTTGAAGCGGCAAATACAACCCGACCATCCTATTTACCAGACGACATCGAAGTACCGGACAAAATCATGTTGCTACTAGCTCGGACCAAAAACAATGCGCCTCTAGCATTAGCAAGACAGAGCACAGGTCAGAATGTCAGCACCACGCCTTCTAACAGAAGATGTTCCTGTGCCAACGGCATTTGTAAATGCTGTACAGGATATGTCATGGATCTATTAAATCAGAAGGCGTGTATGAAAGTGATGTACCATCCTGGAGATTTCGCTTTCGATGTGGCGATGTCCTTGAATGATAGAGTTCTGTACGAAAACTCTATGTCAGGTTGGTTGTCTCCTATTACACTCTCTCTCTTTCTCTTTCCAGCTATTTTTCCCATGGTGGCGGGGTCAGATTTCTTGTTTAATATTTACTAAGCTCTAGCTTCGACTATCCATTAATACTTATCAATGAAATTTATTGCCTTACTCTACCTGATCCCCACGGGCTACGCGGTTGACTTCGAATAAATTTTAACCTATAATTTTGTCCATTTCCAGGAAAAAATCCAAGACCAATTTGCATAAGCCCTCCAAGATTGAACAACTTGAAAGTCTGTGCTAGATTCTACAATGTTTTTTTCCCAGGAAGAAACTTTCACTTTTGCCTGGCAATGGAAGGGAAATGGCGCCAGTTCGAGCTCTTCAACTTTGCATTTGATTGCTTGAGGTATATGCATATTTATGATGTAGAAAATGTTTTTCGGCCCACAGACAGAGGTCAAACACTGGGTCAAAGCAAATGTGGTTCTTGCCTACCAACATGCCCTTAAAATTAATATTTACTTTTGAAAGTAGTTATGAGAATAATGTATCCCGTTATTTTATTTTATGCAAAGCCCAGGTTAACGGCTAGTTTGCCAACAGCAAAGCCTGAACTACGCCCAAATTAATGCAGAAGGCAATAAATCTGGCTTTATGGACATTTTTTTTTCAACAACATGGTGGATAAATTTTCAACATCAAATTAAAAATAAAAATAAAAGTTTACCGTTTTTTTTTATTTGATGGTGATAATTCAACTTTGTCTCGCTCAATCGTAACTTCTTCACATTCGATCAAAAATTTTGTAATTTGCATTGCAGTTAGAAAGTTGATTACTTTAAGCAAGAAAGTAGGAATCATCATAACAAAAACAAAAACCCTAAAATTTCACAAAAGAAATTATAAAAAGTTTTAACCATTCCGCCCGAAAAATCGGGAAACATACATGGGGTATTTTCGGGTACCCCCGGGGCTGAGGTATTCATTTTTTTGTTATGACGTCAATGTTTGGTTTACCCTGCTTAGGCATGACTCTCGATAGAGCTCTCATTACTCAGTTGACAATTGATTTCAGAATGGGAGCAAACGGTGTAGCCATGGTTGGCCCTGACGAAGGTGGTGGCCTGCCCATAGCAAGCCCTCAGGGAGGTGTTGATGCTGTCGTTGATTCTGGAGACGACATTGAAGACTACGATGAAAACGTCGTTCGCTCGTTAATAGGTGATTTGTTTGATGATGATGATGAGGACGAGGATGATGATGATGACCGAAAATAAGATAAGAAAGCAAAATCATAGTTTTTTAATAAGTTTGTTTTAGGCATAATAAAGATGTTATTTATTGTAGTTTTTGTTTTAATTTGTAATGGTTAATTAAGGATCTAAAGTGTACCCAAAATGTATGTAGGCCTTTTTTGACCCCAATCTCGAATCGAAATCTAACTAGGTCATGTCGGGAGTCATCTTATCTTATCAAAGGCCGTAGTGAAATTACACACGATTTCAATTACCTGGAAAAACAGAGATAGCAAACGAAAAGTGGCGGAACGTCTGCATAGATCGGACGACGACGGACATGCAGAAGTTTCTTTAGAAAGTCCCGTAAGCCAGTTGCGCTCGCACATGCCATAGCTTGCATACAAAATAGTATAACTGCTACCTTTGCTTGCATTGACGCCGATTGCCATAACCGTGCTCATTTGAATGGTGTCCCTAGAGGCGGTGACATAGAAGTTTATCGAACTAATCCAAAATGAAAACGAAAACGGTTTTGTTTGCGTTTTTTGTTTGTTGTGTGCCGTTTTGTGCTGGTGAGTGTTGTATTTGTTTGTTTGAGATTAACTTTGCTAATTCAAGGGCCTTTTATTAAAACACTGAAAACACCCAAAAAGACATGAAGAAAGTTGGTTTCAGGTTGGAAATGGAGAGAATCACGAACGATATTCAAAGGTGAAGAGGGAGAGGAAATCATGGATGTCTCAGATTTTTCTGTTTACTACGACCTGGGATCTAACCAGGTGAGTAGTCAAGAAAATCCAGGAACGTAAGTGGTAACGATCCTGATATTAAAACAATCGACCAGGAGGACCCAACCAACTAGGAAAAGGTGGTAAAATATGCCTTATTTGTTTTAGACCATCAAGAAAATGATGCCCCGACCCTGGTACAAGCCAGGATGGCTCCTCCGGCTGCCCTTCATGGGCGGAAGATGTGATTGCGAGGAGCTGAAGTGTACCTGCTGTACAGGCATTCGTATTCAGACTTTCAACTTTGATAGGAGAAGTAAGATATCAGAAAGGCCACTTTTGTACATACCAGTAAATAAATAATTAATGCTAAATAATCTACACAGCCATCTAGCTCCAATCTAAGCAGAGCTTAAACATAGTGTCTATACTGTCATTCCGCTTATTTTAGGTAGAATACGTAAATAATAGTTTTTTCGCAATTGTTTTCAGCATGCGCCATTATAAAATACGAGCCTCAGGAATCTATGATTGATTTAGAAGTGATGATGAACAACCATACAGTCTTCAGGAACTCTTATTCAGGTAAGAACCTAAGCTGGAACCTGTATGTTCTTGACTCCTCATCAGTTGAACGTGCCTCCCCAAAAAATGGGGTTTGCCATAGTCACCACGCTTGGCGACTATGGCAAACCCCTTTTTTTGGATAGGGCATTAGAGAGGTTAAAAATACATAGAAGTAACATGACTAGCCTATCGGAAATCAATCATAATATCAGCTTTGTCTGCCGTATCCTTAAAAAGTGTTAACAAGTTTACGGCCGACTACGCTCCAGTGAAATTGACCTGGCAATGTCGTCAAAATGACGAGTATTTTCTAACGATGTCTCAACTAACTGATGTGATAACGTCTGGGGCCACGATCTTTTTCCTAACTATATTTTCCAACAACGTTTTTCAGCTCGCAACCCGCCTCCATTCTGCTTGCCTATCCCGGTGCCCTACCTACCTCCAGGACTCATGGACCTGTGCGTCAGACTTTTTGACATTAACGCGGCAGACCAGAAGCTGCACGTCTGCATGGATATGGACACAAGACTCGATATGGCTCCTATTTTAGTAAGTTTCATGCGTGTAGCTAAGTAGACTTTATGTACTATGATTTGACACCAGATAAATACTTTTTAACCGACTTCGAAAAAAGTCGGAGGTTCTATGTTCGGCTGTATGTAAATATCTTAAAGGACAAGGTATTATATGTAGGTACCTATGTTTTTATAGGGTTCCGTACCCGAAGGGTGAAAACGAAACCTACTTAGCGTTCGTTGTCCGTCTGTCCGTCCGTATATCACGTGGCTATATCGTATGTAAGAGGTAGACAGCTGAAATTTTCAGATAATGTGTATTTCTCTTTCCGCTATAACAACAAATATAAAAAATATAATAAATATCAAAATTAAAGGGGGCTCCCATACAACAAACGAGATTTTCTTGGCTGCTTTTGCTCATAATTTGTCAAGGTTCTTGAACTACAATAGGTAGACAGATGAAACTTTCAATAATTAAGTAAAACTTCAACTGTAATAATAAAAAATACTAAAATAAAATAAAGTGAAAATTTTAAAGAGGTCTTCGAAGAAGTGAAAATTTTAAGTTCATTGAAAAAGTTGCCTGATTTTTATGGCACGGAACCCTTCGTGTGCGAGTCGACTCGCACTTGGCGGTTTATTTTATGTATGTTAGCTGATTTTTCCGTCAATTGTAGACCGATTTGGATGATTATTTTGCTACCTATGGTTACCTATAGATAGAGGATGATCCCGAGAAAGTCCCATAAAAATTATTCCATTTTATTCCAGTAGGATTAGAATTTGTCCCGCAAAATTTAAAATACAGTGTAAAATTTATGGATTCGTAGTCGGTTTTAGTTAGTAGTTTATTTAAACATTTATATAGGTATTTCTGTTACTTCAGCCTAAGTAACTTCTAAGCTGTGTTATAATAACTTCTTAGTGGACTGCATTTTAGTAATAGGTATAAGGTGCATCGGGGTAAGAACGGATGCTTTTTTAGAAAACTATTAGGATGTTACAAAATATTTTTTTCGTAGGTTTTAAAAATGCTGGCCCACCTATAAATATACCAAAGTTTCGTTTAAAAGATAGGTCTATAAACCAGAGTATTTGACATTCTCTAAACGTAAAGATGACAGAGCTAATCACGATTAAAGTTACAATAATATTTTGAAAACTACGGGAAAGATCGGACGTTGACGGGGTAACATCGGACTACCTTCTAAAACCGCTTCTATAGCTCTGATCTTAAGTGCTATAACATAAAATTATCCGGTCTTAGTCAAGAAAAACATTTTTCACACACATTTCCATTTTCACACAAATATCACACGTCCTACACGACCTAGCGGCTGACGGCAACTGATGGGGGGGGGGGCTCGACAAAATGGCGTTGCCGACTATGTTGCCAACAACCCAAAAACACCCTAGATTAGGGAGTTATTAGATTTATCCGATCTTAACCCGAATACGATCTTACCCCGATGCACTATACAATATATTTTTATCTTCTGTGTCGAGAATAAGTTAAAGGATAGGTACATAGAAGGTTGGTAGGTACGTCAATGGATGTGGATGTGCCTAGCGTAGAACTGTGGCAGTGGGATGCAAGGCAACACTTCGGGAAGCCTATTCCTATACCTAGCAGTAAGTAAAATCCGGCCGTAGACGATGATGCTAGAAATGTATGTATCTACCCAGAAAGAGGTAGGTTAGGTCCTAAGTACCTATCTATGTAGTCGGTGGTAAGTAGGTAGTTATTTTACTCACATGCTTAATTCCATTCTCAGGTCCTTCACTTCGACTGCATGGATATGAGCTCCGGCGGCATCGCCCTTTCCAAGCCCAGTGGCGGCTCCGCGAACCAGACACCGACCAATGACCTCACTAGCGAATCTCCGCAGATTGATTTCGACGTTTATGATCCTGTAACGGAGAAAATACCAACCACTGAGTCGCCTTTTACGAATAGTGTGAAATATATTTGAGTAAACAAAGAGTAGGTAGACGTAAACACACGTAAACTTTGTATTTTTCATCACCTAGTTTTATTTTTTCCAGATAACCTACCATTCCACTTGAATTTATAGTCTTCGAATAGGCTTATTCGAAGACATAGTTTTTCAAGGGGTGGGAAAATAATTAATTTCTGAACTGAAAATACAATCTAATGCATCAACTCATCCATTTTAGTATTTTCCGCCTGTGCATTTACCGCCTTAATTGCAAATGCACTGCACATAATCAAGGCTTTATGTTGCCAGCTTATAGTTTGGTCGCCACAATTTAAAATTTCGAAGTAGTCAGACGAGTACGATCCATGCCTTGCATACCTAGAAGGTCGCAGGCAAGAGATTAATATCTTTCAATTGAGAATCAAATTAGGTCTCTTAAGGGTCTCCTTTACAGGGTTCCCATAAAGAAGTTTAGCTTTCAGTGCTGTTGCTGAGTTGGTAAAAAAATATGTAAGTTTAGTTGCCAATACTGACTTTTTTTTTGACACACTGAATGTCATGTCAGGCAATGATTATGTCAATGTCAAGCAACTTTGACGTCTACATAAGGTCATTCATTCACATTTCACACACCAACGAACGAGGAACGAGACCTCCTTGGAATGGAAATTGATTGCTCCTCGAGAAAATGATATTTTTCTTTTTACCAATTTTTATCGGAATATTGTGAACAATAGTGGTAAAATCATAGGTATCTTACGAACTTTTTCTAGAAATAGTACAGTATGGTTGATATTGGTAACGATGATTACCTTGAGGGCGATGGGTTAGTAGTTTGTGCACGGCGGTTTCGCTTTTGGATGTTGTGGCTCTTCTGCCGATCAGGTTGCATTCTTTTTCTCAGGAACTTTAGTCATAATAAGTTGCTTCCACCAGCTGGAGTGTAGGAACCTAAAATGAAATGTATTGTGCAATATTGTTTTTACTAATGATCTTTAACTACTCTGCCTTTAACTACCTAATTCCTGCTGCGCCTCAGCGCCGCTGCGCCGCCGGTGTCTTCTTTTCCAATCCACTACCAGTTACCAGTATAACACATGAGAATAAGTTGCATGTTGTTTAATTAATGTGCAGATAAATATAGGCCTGTTTAGACCTACGCGATATTCGGTACCCAGAGCGGTAGCGAAATCGTAGTATTATATTATCTTTGGCGAAATCCTAGTGGGTATGCAGTACCTAATCCTACTGTTACTATTAATGGAATACAGTGGACTGCACAAACCGAGCAAGCAATCTAATTAAAACTCGGGCTCAAAGCTTCAGCTCTGCATCAAATACTGCATAGATCTGATCAAGCCTTTGTTTATTTTTGATATCAAGCCTTGATACAAAATAAATTGATGATAAATTGCAGAAGAATGGATCCTATCAGCTCCACCCCTGAAGTCAACTACAATTGGGTTGACATAACATCTGACTTCTTCAAGCACATCCAAGGTAAGGAATAAAAATGAATTTAATATAGATGCTGCTACCATTAGATACTTTTTATCCAGTGATTCAGCTAGGTGGGATGATAACCTACGCTTTCGTAGGTTATTTTATTAGGCAAATGCTGGATGAGTGCTAAACAGGATTATATGGCATTTCTTATTATAAATAGTTATATGGTATTTCTTCCCATAAAGAGCGCCACAGGAGGGTGCCTGTCTACGAGTGGACTAGCAAAGGCTGACAATGATTATCCAGTCATTGCTTGTTAATGGATTGATCAGTTCTAGCTTTTTATTATCTTCTTAGTTCTGAGATTAGTCTTCTTTTTACTTAGATTGCCTACTTGCCATGTAAGTTACTTTATCAAAGCAGTTACGCCCACTTAACGGTCTGATACACTATTCAACTAGTAATTTCCAAACCTAAGAAAATTATTTTCCAAATTCTATAAAAAAAATCATACTGCTCATGCTGATGCATGTCTCCAAAGTTAATAATACAATGACATTTACAAAAATATGGAATATTTTCAGAGCTGGAACTTGGAGAATTGCTTCATGATGGGCAGCTCTTTGGCCTGTTTGAAGCAATGTCTGCAATTGAAATGATGGACCCAAAGATGGATGCTGGAATGCTGTGCAACCGAGGAGGTCACGCAAAACCTCTCAATTTTCAACAAGCTGTTGCAGTAAGTTTACAATATTTTCTAAAAAAGACTTATTTCAAAGAAAAGTTGAAAGGGGAAATGCTACAATAGTTTTGTTCAGTCTTGAACAGACAGACTGAATTGCAGTAATGTAACGATAAAAGAAAATCACAACTAATAAATGCCGGTGAGGCCTTTGCCCAGAAGAGGGATGAAATAGGCTGATTAAAATAAATAAACCGCCAAGTGTGACCGAGTCGACTCGCACACAATGGGTTCCGTAACCGTAAAAATCAAGCAAATTTTTCACAGAACATAAAATTTTCACTTGTTGGGAGACTCCTTTAAATTTTCAACTTTATTTTATTTTTAGTATTTGTTATTATTACAGTTGAAGTGTTACTTAATTATAGAAAGTTTCATGGGGCTACCTATTGTAGTTCAAGAGATACAACCTTGAGAAAATAGGAGCAAAAATAGGCACAAAAATCACATTTGTTGTATGGGAGCCCCCTTTTATTTTGATATTTAATTTATTTGTATTATTTGTCGTTATAGCGGCAACAGAAATACACATTATAAGAAAATTTCAACTATCTATCTCTTACGGTTCATGAGATATAGCCACGTGACAGACAGACGGGCAGCGGAGGCGTAGTAATAGGTTTCCGTTTTCACCCTTCGGGTACGGAACCCTAAAAATAAGAGTAACTAAACTGTCTGCAGATAGCCCATCTTTGTGGTGCAGATAGCCCATCTGTGTGGTCAGCCACACAAATGGGCTATCTGCAGACAGTTGGAAACAATCTAAGAGGTAGCTCAACTACACTAAAAGCACTAACTAACATTAAAAAATTTTTGCAGTATTTATCTAATCTAAATTTATTTTTCATTTTCAGGCTGGCACTCTCAAAATAGAAAACCTTGAACCAAGTGAGCTAATCGGCATCATTGATGCCACAATGGCTTGCATAGTTTCCTGGCTCGAGGGCCATTCCCTAGCGCAAACTGTCTTCACTAACATCTACCTGCACCAGCCTCATTCCATCCATGATAACACACTGAAAGCATACTGCATTGCTATCTACAAACTGCTGGACTGTATTAGAGACTGTATTAACAAGTGAGTATTCCCTCTTATTTATATAATATTTATTTTTATTTATTTAAGTGTGGTGATTATGGCCATACCCATTGTTTGTGGGAGGCACATTCATCAGTGGTATGTATCACAACAACATTGCAAAAAAAGATACAAATTTTAAAAAACAAAAAGAAGATGAAGCCAAACACCTACATCACCCAGGATATGTCAAAAGAAGCCCTGCAGCAAAAGAAACATAAATCCCAAAATGACAAAAGGGACAATGATAAAAGGAAAAGGCCAGACACCCCAAGCCCCGGAAGCTCGAGTGAGAATCAAAACACCCCGAAGTTACAGAAACAGGATGCATTTCAATTCATGCGAGAGAGAGCTTATTCAATGTCAGAAAAGAACACCTACAGAGAATAACACAGTACCAATAACCGGACAACCACAACAATCAAATAAAACTCAACTAACAAAATGTCTCCCAACACGGCTGGTCCCCGCGGGAGCACTAGACCGTCACCCTCCAACAAAAACAGAAACATCAACAATCAAAATTGCAACACTAAACACAAGAACCTTAAGAACACAAATAAGCTTGTTAGAACTTGAAAAATCACTAGAGAATATAAAATATGACATTCTTGGCATAAGCGAAATGAGAAGACATGAGGCGAAAATAGAAGAGTATGAGGACTACTTTCTCTACCAAAAAGGAGAAATAGCAGGCCATAGAGGAGTAGGCTTCCTGATAAAAAAATCACTAAAAGGCCACATACAGGAGCTAATAGGAATCTCAGATAGATTAGCATTACTCAACATCAAGCTACCTGGTTACAATAAATTTTGGACAATCATACAAGTTTACTCACCTACTGAACAAGCTGATAAAAATGATATTGATTGTTTTTATAACGACTTAACCGACATCGTAAGAAAGTACAATGATAACCACCTCATAGTTATGGGAGACTTCAACGCACAAGTGGGCACCAGAGAAGCAGGTGAAGAATTTATCATGGGAAGCTACAGTTATGGGAAAAGAAGCAAAAATGGAGATAGATTAATAGACTTTCTGATGCAAAACAACTTAAAACTACTAAACTCAGTTTTCAAGAAAAACCCCAAAACAAAATGGACCTGGATATCCCCAGATGGGAAATACAAGAACGAGATTGATTTTATCATAACAAATAAGCCAAAATTCTTCAATGATACACATGTTATACAAAATCTTAATTATAACACTAACCACCGTATAGTACGTTGCATTTTAAAGAGTTACACACCAAAGAATTCCAGACAAGCCTTGTCAGGCACGCCTAAACCAGTGGAACAATACATGAAGAGTGTATTGAGAGACTCAACTGCTATCAAGCCATTAATCAAAGTTCTTAACTCCAACAAAAGTATACCTCAAAAATATAATAAGTGGGAAGAGACACTGTCACAATTGAAAAACACAAAGGCAGTCAAGCATACAACCAAGCTAAGCGAAAAAAGTATAAAGCTAATGGAAGAAAGAAAGACACTAATAGCAAGCAACAATTACAGTCATGAAAATAGGAAACGAATTTCAAGCCTCAGTAAACAACTAAGAGAAAGTATGAGGAAGGACCGTAAAACTAAGCGACTATCCATACTAGAAGCAGAAATTGAAAGATCAGGGGGAACTAAGAAAGCTCTCAGGACACTACAGGAGTATGGGAAACAATGGATCCACAACCTGAAAAATCATGCAAACATCAAAGCAACAAAACGTACAGAAGTCCAGAAACTCGCTACAGAATACTATAGAGCTCTCTATTCCAGTAACGAATCTGACCAAGCAATCATTGCCAACAGATCACAAACAAAAACTTACGACTGGGGAGTACCGATAATACTTACACGAGAAGTAGAAAATGCCATCAATACGCAAAAACTAGAAAGAGCTCCGGGACCTGACAACATACCAAATGAACTTATGAGAGGTACAATACAAGAACTAAGCCCAATTTTAGCAATGATATTCAATGACATACTTAAGACAGGTATCATACCAAAACAATGGAGAGAATCACACATAATATTACTACACAAAAAAGGGGCACTAGATGACATTGGCAACTATAGACCCATAAGTCTCATATCAAATGTGTATAAAGTATTTGCAAAAGTAATATTACAAGGAATAACAGGAACACTAGACGAAAATCAACCTATCGAACAAGCAGGATTTAGAAAAAACTACAGCACAATTGATCATATTCATGTAATCAAGCAAGTCCTAGAAAAATATAACGAATACCATAAACCTCTGTACATAACTTTTGTCGACTATAGTAAGGCCTTTGATAGTTTGAAGCACAAATGCATTTGGCCAACCTTGAGACAACAAGGGGTAGACAATGTCTATATACAAGCTATCCAAAATATATATAGAGAAAGTACGAGTCGCATAAAACTTGAAACCAAAGAAGAGTCTTTCCCGATAAACAGGGGTGTCAGGCAGGGAGACCCATTATCTCCAAAACTCTTCAATGCCGTGCTTGAGAGCGTTTTCAGAAAGCTAGACTGGAATGAATTTGGGCTTAACATCAATGGCAGCAACCTAAATCACTTACGTTTTGCAGATGACATCATTCTGCTTGAAGAAGATCGAGTGAAATTACAGGATACTGATACATGCACTAGAGGAAAAAAATAGGGAGGTTGGACTCAAAATGAATGTCAGCAAAACCAAAATGATGACCAACTCCGTAGAGGTAGACATGGTCCTGGAAGGAAATAAGCTGGAATATGTCAGTGAGTATGTCTATTTAGGTCAGATCATCTCCCCCAGCGATTCAATGACGAAGGAAGTGAATAAAAGAATAGCGAGCGGATGGAGAAAGTACTGGTCACTTAAAAAGCAAGGATCTTGGCATACATATAAAAAAGAAGACCTTCAACACCTGCATTCTTCCATGCTTAACATATGGATGTGAGACATGGTCACTTACAGCAAATCATAGAGACAAGCTAGCTAAATGTCAACGGGCAATGGAGAGGAGTATGCTGGGTATAAAACTAAAGGACAAAATCAGAAATGCAGAAATCAGAGTAAAAACTAAAGTCACCGACATACTCACTCGCATAGACCGCCAGAAATGGGGCTGGACTGGACACATGCTGCGCAATGGGATGAATAAATGGAGCAAGCAAATCACAATATGGTACCCAAGAGACGGCAATCGAAGCCAGGGCCGTCCAAAGACAAGATGGGAAGACGACATAACACCTACACTTGGGCCATATTGGACAAGAGTCGCAGAAGACAGACCTCAATGGAGGCAGTCGGAAGAGGCCTATGCTGAAAGGCACACCAAACTAAGAGACATTTTGTAACTATAAGAATGTTTGCAGGATATGTTAGTTTTGGAAATAAAAGGCTATATTATTATTATTATTATTATGTATTTATTTATATTGTATCATATTATGGTACATACATACATTTGTCAGGACCTATTGACTATGTTAAGAAACACACAATATGTACCCACTTAGGGTGTTGCAATGGGAGACTGCCAGATATGTTATATAAAAGTAATTTAATAAAATGGTATGAAAGGTAAGTATGTCACATAAAATTAAAATTAATGCAAGATATCAATTACATACAAGTCAATAAGGTTTGCTGGAAGAGAACTCTTTTCAGGGTTAAGCTCGCCTTTGCCATAACCTCTCTAGTTTTAAGTTTTACATGTATTTGTTTTATTAGTGCAATAAAGAATTAAGAACAAGTCACCAAAAGTATGACTTAAAAAATCACTTAGTTCGTAGTAGCGTTTTTCCAAGGGCATCTCTGTTAATGTAATTTCAAAAATATTGTTATTTCCTTGGTTTTTAATCTTGTCTGGAATTTTATTATATATTTTTACAGCCATTGAGTGTGGACTAGATTAATGTATTTTTAATTTAGATTCAGGTATCACGAGATTATGTTTATACCTACTTTGATAGCGACGCGGTTGCTCATATATTTTTTTTAAAGAAATGTTAATACTTTCTTACAAATTTACTTTTTTCTAGGATGCAAATAGAAGTTAATGTCAAGATTTGCGGAAGTGTGGTTTACAAGTCTGGTATTCTTATATTTACTAGGATACGAATGCACTTTTTCATGAACAGGTCTTGTGCGTCTACGCTGGCCCCCAAAGTATAATCCCGTACCGTAGCCATGCAAAGGCATATGCGTAGTACACAGATATACTTGGTCTGAGGTCTGGCCTTACGTAATTCCGTCAGAGCATACGAGAAACTAGATAATCTTGATTTTATCTTTTTTATATGGCTTTTCCAATTAATATTTATGTCAATATCTAAGCCTAACAGTGTAAAAGTGTCAACACATTCTAATTTAATATTATTGTATGTCAAGGGGTGATTTTTGAAAAGGTCTGAATTGCATTATTTTTGTTTTTGTGTAATTAATTTCAAAATTATGATCAGTCATCCAATAAGTTATAATATTAAAAATGTCAAGAAGGTTATTATTTGAATTAATGTAATTTTTACAAGATTTCAACACGGATATATCGTCAGCAAATAAAATACATGGTTGATTAATACATTTAGACAAGTCATTAATATATAGGCATTAAAAAACGAATACATCGAAAGATGCTTCCTTGGGGTATTGAATTATTTATTTTTATGGGCTTTAACCTGATAAATTTTTCCAGTTTTTTCGGCATAATTTTCCACCTCAACATACTCAACATGCTCTCGGTTGTTTAAGTAGGACTTAAACAATGAGTGTGTAATGCCGCGAATACCAACTCCGTATAATTTGTGTAAAAATTTAATCTTATCATAGGCTATTGTCATATCTAATAGGATTCCAATTGCATAAAATTTGTCATTAATTAATTAAGTTAAGAATTTGCTCGATATATTTATAAGTTGCTAATATTGTCGAGCGATTTTTTCTAAAGTCATTTTAGAATTGAGTATATGTTTCATGACTCTACTATATGTACATATACATATATGTATGGGAGCTGATAAGTGTGTGTGTACAATATTTATTTCAATAACTTTGGGATATTGCTCCCACCTTCGTAAAATACTAAGTTTGGCAATCTTTTAGCTTGTTCTGTCTAATAAGTGTTATTTTTTTTGTTTTTGTAAACACACCCGAAATAAATTGCAGAAATTTATATGTGGGATCCGAACCTGGAACCAACTGGTCTCTCAGCTTGTTGCCCACTTTAAGTTGTTCATATGAAAAAACAACTGTATACAAGGTGCATAAAATACTTTCCAGAGCACAAGTATTTGAAGAGGAAGACTTTCAGCCAATGAGTTACGGGTATCGCCTCGGCTCGAACCCTCAGACTGGCAACACTTACGACGCTAGCCATGAAGTCAGCGAGCAGAAGTGTATTGCCATGCTAAAGGAACAGGAAGAAGAGGTCAATAAGAAGGCGAGAGCAGTGGGGGATGAGGTATTATAGTACACAATTTATGAATTTGACCATTTATATTCCATATTGGGCTACACTTAACTGGACCAAATATACACTGAACCAACTGCCAACTATTTTCTTTATATGTAGATTGTAGACTTAAACTGAATGGTCTTATTTTTTCTGGACTTTCTCTATTGGTGCCGCTTGTGTAAAGCTTTATTGTTTTTGCACTTACACATTTTTCTTAGATGAATTGTCCAGATACTAGAGTCGAAAAAAACCTGAAATAACCTTACCTATTTTTGTATGCTGGACCATCCACACATCATCATCTAGCCAAAGTAAGCAGAGCTTGTGTCGTACTATATAACTGATATAGTACGACACATATGTCTGCTCAATACTTCGGTCAGGTATTCCGCGGGGCCCCCCATAGATTCACAATGCGCACCCTGGAACCACCACCTGTATCCGCGCTTAAAATTATTTTTTGGTTTGCCTATGTTACGATTTTGACTTTGTTCTAAATTCATGGATAGAGAGGCTATTGTCTATATATTAATTTTTATTTTATGGTTTTCGTGCGTTTACTTTTTTTATTATAAAAAGACTAGTTTGCAATGATTACTGGTTCAAACATTTATAAAATAATAGCAATACTTATTTAGATTTTGTACATTTTTCTGTTATTGTTGCATTATATTTGTGTAGTATTGACTACACAGAAACAGTTCTGTGACTACACTACATACCTAACTATTTGTTGTCTGAAATAAAATATTTTTATTAATATTATTATTAATTAGAAGGAACCAAATGAATTTTAATATGATAAGTACTAGGTAACGGTATGATTTTCAGATTGTTCCTATAAAAAAGACAGCGTTTATTATTTTCAGGTACCTACTTATAATTAAAATAAATTCGACTCCACTGATCTCTTCTTTCGTATGCACATAATTTGTCACACCTCTGCGCAAACTGTCTGCGTCAAACAATTTCGAGTGTAATTTTTGTAATGTTCTAGTTATCTACGGGGGAGGCGGCGGAAACCTCCTTGATTGATAGCTCAATAGTGAATTTCATGGCTGTATAATTTCTTATTCTAACTTCAGATCAGTGGCGTCTGGCACGGCGTAGCAGCTCGCATCAGATTCACGAGAATGTTCTACCAAGCTCTCCTGTTGATCACCAAGAGAGACTCCCAGTCCGGTGCTGATTGCGTTGCCTTGTTGAACGGATGCTCGGAGATGATGAAAGTGGTCATCAAGACTGCTGGGAAGGGTACCCAGCCTGTGGGGAGTGAGAGCTGTAAGTGTTCACGATTATAAGACCAACACCAGGAATTATTGTCATTATTCAAATGACAATAATTGCTTAGAGCACTGAGCATAATATATTCACAACCAAATTTTGGTGTGAATACATAAAATATAAGTCGTTAACACAATTCATCGCATATGCACAAACATTTTAGCCACTAAGTAAACCTATGAAACAAACCATGGTCAAAATCCCATTTTAAGTTAAACTAGTATAACAAATGTAACGTCATGTGCAAATATTGAAATTTACGAGAAGTTTTAATAATGCTCAATAAATCATAGCACTAAATCAAATGGATATCCACTTCATTGAAATTTCAATCAGTGACGGAAATTTTGTCCTCTTTTAATGTTAACTACTTTAACTACTATCTTACCCGGGAAACTTCAATCTACTCCTGCTTCTTGGACCTGAGTCGGGCCTTCGATCTAGTGAATTATATCATTCTCTAGAAGAAGCTACTTGACTCAGGAGTCCCGCTGGAAATTCTTAACCTTTTGAGATACTGGTACGCAAGCCAAACTAATGTAGTAAGATGGGGCGACATGACATCCAGTGAATATGAACTGGAATGCGGAGTCCGCCAAGGCGGGATAACTTCTCCGGACCTTTTTAACATTTACGTTAACGGCTTAACCGAGGAGCTGAGGGGTACCAGGACTGGATGCCATGTTGATGATGTTTGTGTCAACTACTTGAGCTACGCCGACGATATGGTGCTCCTCAGCCCTTCGATTAACGGACTTAGGAAATTGTTATCCATATGAAAACTATGCGCACCTCCATGGATTAAAATATAGATAGATAATACTTTTATTCATCACCTTATAAAACAGATAGTACTAATTAAACATATTATAGGGAAAAAATATAAATATAACGTCCTTAAAACCGAAATACTTATTTAGATCAGGAAAAGGACTGGTGAGAGTACCTGATGTATATTTGAAGGGTTCAGGTAGTAAAGCAGTTCAAATACCTTGAGCACATCATCACTGAAGACCTAAATGATGACCAACATATTGTTGAGCGTGAAAGACGGAACCTGTCCATCAGGTAATAATAATAATAAATAATAAATGTTTTTATTCTGTAATAAAAGATACAATATTTTTACCATAGCCGAAAACACCTTTTAAGTATAATGATATACTTGTATTAGGTGTTTTCGCTCTTCCACGTCTTCTATTATGTAAATTTCAGTGGCGTTACATACATTTGTTAAATAATAAATATCAAAAGTAATATAATTTGGTCGCAATACCATTATTGAAAATAAATGAAGGGTAGGACAATAATTAACAATTAACAAGGTTGCTCAAACAAAACATTTTAACGTATGGTCCAAGTCAAGAAAGTTTTGCTTATTAAATTTTGTAAATCACATAATAATAAAATGTTGCAAACTGTATTTAAAATAGTCAAAGTAAATATGTAAATAGTAAAATTAAAAAATAAATTAACTAGAAATATATTTCTTAGTGCTCGTAAAATGTGGTACAACTGTAAGTGTGTGTGTATTGCTCTCCTGAGGCGCCAGTCCCCTAAGAGTCTGGGCAACAGGAGAACAGTGTGCTTAAGTGTGTGTGTGTGTGAGGGTGTGTGTGCATGTGTTATGTGTAGTGTGTGCGTGTATTTATGATTGGCACTCCTGAGGACACTGGTCTCTTAAGAGTCCGGGCAACAGGAGACACCATTCTTGTGTGTGTGTAATGTGGGGGTGTGATTGTGCGTGTGTCGTTAGATTGTAAAAGGGATTTGCTCAGAGTTATTATTGTAAAATAATAATAAAAATATCTTACAGAATTATGTGAATCTTTCCAGAAGGGCTTCAATCTCATCGTAACCTAGTTGTAATAGCCAGTTATTTAGGGATGTTTTACATTTGTAGTTGTTAAAGGGATACATGCAAAGTATTTTATTAATTTTGTTGTATAGGTGTAAGGACTGACTTGTATACTGCCGGTTCGCGAATGCCGAGCTAGATGTCGGCTTATCAATCACAATTCTATATCTACGTTTCGTTAGTTTAGTAGGGTCAAATAGCAGGGTTTTATGTAGCTTTAGTATTGTAAATAGCACATACAATTTTCTAACTGACAGCACTCCCGAGCCAGAGTAAAGCATGTCGGTTGGGTACGTATAAGATTTGAAGTACATTACTTTTAGCAAAGATCTTTGTGTACGTTCGAGATCCAAAAATTTTGTCTTAGTAGCCCCGCCCCAAATAGGAATACAATACGCTAATACTGATTGGGATAGTGCAATGTAAATTTGATTTAAAAGGTTAGGTGATGCAACGTGTCTTAAGTTCTTAAATATGTAAATTAGCTTTCTGGTTCTCGTCATAAGTAGCTCTAGATGGGCATGCCATGATAACCGTTGATCTATCACCACCCCTAGATACTTTGTGGATTCTACTTTTCCCAAGCTTGGACATTCGCAAGTTTGGCTATTATTACAATTGTGTATTTTAATGTTAAAGTTAGGTTCAGGCTGGGAGCTATTGTACATAGAAAAGCATATATAGTTCGTTTTTATTATGTTAAGTGTAAGGAGATTTGATTTTAACCATTTAGCAACCTCTTGTAGGCCTTTTTCTGTGCTTTTCCTAACATTTTCCCTCGATGATCCTGTAAAAACTATAGCGGTGTCGTCTGCGTACGATACAATGTGTCCGTTGTCAATTTTAAGGTCGCACAGATCATTTATGTAAGCCAGGAATAAGGTAGGTCCCAACACGCTTCCCTGGGGAACTCCATAATTTATTGATACGTCCTCACTAGTAACTTCACCAATTCTAACTTTTTGTTTTCTGTCGCGAAGGTAGTCTTTAAATAGTGCAAGCGGAGTACCCCTTATACCTAATTTATCTAATTTTTGTATGAGAATGGAGACAGCGACGGTGTCGAAAGCCTTTTTGAGGTCTAGAAACACAGTAAGGCATTTTCTTCCCATATCAACTTCTGCTACTATCTGATTACTAAGAGCTGTTATGGCATCTTCAGTTGAAAGACCCTTCCTAAATCCAAATTGTGACTTCCAAATAATATTAGATTTATTGAAATAACTTATAAGTCTTTTGTTTAGTAATTTTTCCAAAATTTTTGAAGTAGCTGGCAACACTGAAATAGGCCTATAGTTACTTATGTCGTCTCTGTCACCATTCTTAAAAACTGGTGTAATTAAAGATTTTTTTAGACTTCTTGGAAATATACCCTGAGAAAAGCATAAATTTACAAGGTGACATATTATGGGAATTAAAATATTTTTAGAAAGTTTTAGAAAGCTCGAGGGGATACTATCATAGCCCGGAGAGCTATTTTGCTTTAAATTCATAATTATATTATTAATTTCATTATGGTCCGCATCTATTAATACAAATGAGGAAGCTTGTGTATAAGGCAGGTTACGTAGAGTGTTTTCGTGTAAATTTTTATTTTGCTGGATTATATTTACTGCTAAAACTTCGCCTATACTGGAAAAATAATTGTTAACATAGTTAACGGATGCTAACGATGTAGAGATGCGCAGAATGTGTCATTCAAAAGAAAAGATAGATATATATCTTTTTCATCATAGGATTGTATATCACTCATTTAGCTCACTAGCTCATTTAGCTCAGTGAGCGAGCCAAGCATATCTCTTTCAATAACTGAACTGAACCTGAATGCTTAGTATGTATGCTAGAGAGCGAGATGTGGAGATAGAAAGTAACTAGAGAAAGAAAACCTTCATTTTAATTAAAATTATTATGAGTCAACGATTTTCCTTCATACTTGTCAGGCTTAGGACTGTCAACCTAAATTTTAATGTAAATATGTAAATTATTATTATATTAGGCTAAAATTAGGTTGGCGTATTTAAAAATCGTTGCTATATACTACATTGATTTAAATGTACACTATTTACATATTTATAGATTCTATTTTACAATATGTACATTTTTTAGTCGGTCAGGTGTGAATTTGCACTAATAAATAATATTTGATTTAATTTTGTTGACGTCAGCCTCGATCTTCTGTCCGTCAAGGTATAGCCAGCTTTTGAGAAGACACGCTCACAAGGAACTGACGTAGCTAACAAGTTGAGCCTTTTCTGGACATATTTGAATAAATGCGGGTACACATTTCTTCTCTGGTGCCACCACACCAAAGGATTCGCAGTTCGCGCCAAAATAGGTTCTTGCATGTATCTGTCCAGCTCTACAATTCCCGCAGCAGTTGCATTTTGAGGGTGAAGTGCTGCAACTTCGCGATCAAACTCATCCCATATGGACCGTGGGGCAGGCCCTGGCAGAGTTTCCCGTGACGTTGTTGGCTGGTTGATCGGTGGTGGTTGTTCCTGTACTGCCAGTTGTGCGCGTCCAACTTTCTGCTTTAGGCCCTGCAAGGCACTCTCGAAATTCCTTTCCAATTTGAACCCACGGTTTTTGAACCGAGGGTCCAAAATTGTCGCCTCTGCATACATTTCTTGGGCTTCTAAGTGACTGAACCGGCGATCTAACTGCTGGTCCAGTGTTTCCACAAGTTTGTGTACTTGTGGAAGGCGAGAAACATTTCCTTCGTTTCTTAACGATGTCTTAATAAAACTGGACATAATTTTATATATTGGCGCCACCTTCGATAGTGTCACGTTCTTTTCAGCGCAAACTTCAGAGGTGACATCGTAAAACACTTTAAGAATGGGTAATGCTTCATTAATCACCCTCCAGTCCTCGTCACTTAGTAGTAGATCACTTCTAAGTAACGCCAATGTAGCCGTCACTGCATCTTTTATGGTCAATATTCTGTCAAACATTTCGTAGGTGGAGTTCCAACGAGTTGGCACGTCTTGTTTGAGCTTCAAATCTGGAACGTTTAGCTGTTTTTTGATCTCGTTCAATTTATTCTGTGCCAATGTACTGCGTTTAAAGTACTCTACAATACTTTTAACTTTGACCTGTGTAGAATTTAGATGGACAAGGCAAGCTTGCACTGCCCTGTTAATACTATGCGCTAAACAAGCTATATTGCGCCAGTTGCCTGCCCTGATCGCTGCAACGATGTTATGTGCGTTATCACTTGCAATGGCTGTGACTTTGTTAGTCAACTTCCAGTCTTCTATAAGCTGTTTTAAAAAATCACAAAGGTTTTCTGTTGTATGACGTTCCGAGAATTTTATGCAACCCAGCAGTAT
The DNA here is from genome assembly GCA_963662085.1 of Eupithecia inturbata. Lineage (NCBI taxonomy): Eukaryota > Metazoa > Arthropoda > Insecta > Lepidoptera > Geometridae > Eupithecia > Eupithecia inturbata. Next base: position 5,391,753 of record OY759177.1, read on the forward strand.
GGACTCTAGCTTTATGGTTGCCTCATCGTAAAATATGTAGTGAGCCGTCACCGCAACAAAACCATCATTATTGACGGACGTCCAGCCGTCAGTGCTCAGACAAACCGCAGAAGCCGCTTCAATACATTTTTTTGTACAAACTAAAAGTTTTTCATACTGTTTTGTAAGGAGACTTGACGAAAGCGTTTTTCTGGTTGGCAACTTATACCCTGGATTTAAAAGCCCAACGAACTTTCGGAATTCCTCTTCCTCCACCAACCGAAGCGGATGATACTCTTTGGCAATCATTGTTATCAGCTGCTCGTCAATAATTGCTGCACGCCGAGGAGCCAAAGGTTTTATCGTAAACTCGTTCATTGACGGCTGCGTGTTCAGGTGCCGCTGTGCAGGGGCAGGTGGTGGCACTAGTTGCAAGTTACCAGGAGCTAAGGCAGCAAAATGTGCAGGGGCAGGTGGTGGCGCCAGTTCCAAGTTACCAGGTGCTATGGCAGCAACAGGTTCAGGCGCAGCTGGAATTTGAGGAGTTATAGCAGCTTGCCTCTCAGAAACTAATTGAATAGTTGGGTGCTTACTTTTCATGTGCCTGCCCAAATTTCCCACATTGCCGTTCGGTATCGACAGCACTTGTGAGCAATATACACATTTCCCCTTTTTGTCTTGGGGTTCAAAGTGGTTCCACAGGGCACTCCGTTTTCTCGCCGACGACGTTGTCTATTAATTAAGTACCTATTTACAGTTTATTTACAAATATACATTCCTAATAAGAGAAATATATACATATTAGACACTTTAACACCATCACCTATGTTATTTACACTGTCTTATTATTTATTTATATAGTTTATTTATTATTTACATCAAAAACGTCCAAAAAACATCAAAATTAGAATTAAAACACAAAAATACTATTTTGTCCAAAAGAAAGCATCCATTACGCAACGGCAATAATTCAAACTGATTTGTTTTATTTATGAAATGTTATCTCCTAAAACAATTAGTAACAACAGTGATATAGCTATCTATCTCTGTCTCTCACATAATTTTCACCTTCACTCATCGAATAGCGCGCTCTCGCTTACTCTCGCTCAGTAACTCAGCATTTCAGTGGTTCAGAAATGAATCTTAAGACTAGTGAGCTAAAGATATATTTGAAAATGAAGTGAGCTAGTGAGAGATTCGCTCACCAGAACGGATATGTTTCTTTTATATCACTCTCTCATGAGCTACACAACTCTATAACGATGTGGCTTTTATATTAAGTAGTTGTATGTTTGGTGTAGTAGCTGCTTTGTAATGCGTTATATTATTAATAGTGTTCCACAATGCTTTACTGTTTTTTGTAGATTTAGCTAATTCATTCCTTTCATATTTTCTTTTGGCAGTTTTAATTAAGTTATTGCAATAATTCCTATATCTTCGAAATGTAATTTTCAGTATTTCATTATCAGGGTCACCCTTAAGTTTCTTTTGCATAGTATTTCTATTTCTTATACATCTTAGGATACCTTGTGTGATCCAGGTTTTTAAGATACGTTTACTCCTGGGAATAGTTATAGTTTTAGTATTTTCGGTGAGACATTTTTGTATTTTGTCGGTTAACATTGTTGATAGTATATTAGGATCATTAATTTTAAGTAGGTTTGTAGTATCTAATTGTAAATTGAGTGCCGCAGTTTCTTGATTTGTGATAGTTTTAGTTCTACGATTGTGTGTATTATTATAGATTTTTGAGAATTTTAGTAGGATTGTAAGATGATCAGTAGTAGAAGTGTTTATCACGGCTACAGTAGCAGCGTTTTTAGCTAAGTCTAGTTTTAGAATGACATGGTCGAGACAATTGTTACCTCTAGTAGGTAGATGATGACCGGGCAATAGTCCATGGGTAGCTAAAGCGTTCAAATAACTAAGTCACTTATTTCTGTCACCACTACGTTCTTCTTTTTTCGGTAAGATGTTTATATTTATATCTCCTACTATTATTATATTCTTAAACGATTTTAATTTAGATAGGTGATTATTAAGGGAATTAATAAACGTTTCGGCATTATTATTTGAGGGTGAGCGATAAATACATAGAATTATTGCAGAACTTAGGTTAACTTGCAAGCATGAAGCATGTTCCAATTTTATCTCCTTAACAAGAGCATTATGGTGGTTTTGTATGTATGCTATCACACCATCATTTTGATTAATATGGTTAGTTGTAATGAAATAATTATAGTTCATAAGGTAGGGTATAGGTTTAGTTGTATTTAACCTACACTCAATTAAAACAATTATGTCTACTTCAAAGTTTAGTTCGGCTAGTGTTAGTTGCAAATCATTCATATTACTATAGACGCTTCTTATGTTTTGAGAGAGAACTATTATGTCAGAACTTTTTGTGCGTATCATAATTGGTAGTTCTTCAATATTACATGAGAATGAGCGCGCAATTTCAGTATGGTCTATTTCCTGTGCAATTTCAATGGACCTATCCATCATACAGAGTAAGATTATTGATTTTAGTCATACTTAGAACGTACCCTACATTGCTCATCAAAATTGTAATGGCAAATCTTGAGCTATCTTTGTTGTATAGTTGTGTGTGTGTATTCGTGAAATTGTGTAAGTAATGTGTGTTTGGTTTTTGTGTAATATGGTGTGAGAGCAGCTGTGTACATATGATTATTATAATACTAACATTAGTTCTAACTATTATTAATGTATACGGAACTTGTTTCGGTGTGTGTATCAGTAGTCATGACGCCTGCATTAGTTTATTCACCTGTTCTTCACTGTAAACGGTAATAATTGGCGAGTTTTCGTCTTTTCTTACAAGGACCCGCCCATATGAGGTCCAGCAAAATTTGTATCTCTTGGACTTCGCAAGGTCTCTTGCGAGATAATGCAGCCGGGATCCTTTTACAGTTAGTTGTTCGGAGACGAATATTGGGGTGTCTTCGTTTCTAGTGAAACCAATGTGTTTGGCACAGAGCTTTCCTTTGTTCTTAATGTTATAAGTTTTACTCATTTTTAGAACATTAGTCTTTAGGATAGTGGAGGAAAACTCAACTATTATGGGTGTGTTAGTTTGACCCTCTTTTTTTCCTCGTACTCTGTAAATATCCGTAACATCTGACTTATTAATATGGCAGCTAATAGATTTGCCCAGTCGCTCCACCATATTATTCAAGTCTTCTTTGGTTTCAGTGTTCCCTTTAGGCACATTCTTCATTTCAATGTTATTTTTCCTCTCCAATCTTTGTATGTCTTCTATTTTACTCTCCAAAATTGTTATATATTCGTAGTCCTTCTTTTTTTGTATTTCTAACTGTTCTACCTTCTGCGCCAGTTCCTCATTTTTGCTCATTAGAAGAGCAATAGAATTCTCAATATTTTGGTTGGTTTTTTGAATGCCTGTCAAAGTTGGGTTAAAAAGGTTTTTTAGATCAGTTTCTTGTTTTGCCATTAGTGCTGTCATCATTTCGCTGATTTCTCTCTTAAAATCAACAAATTCCGTTTCCCAATCATTTTCTCTACCTCTTTTCTCGCGCCACAAAGCACAGTTGGGAGGGGTTGTTTCATTAGCCTGATATGAGCTAGCTTCGTTGTCTGGCTGGTTGACTCGTCGTTTATCTACAAGAAATTTGTCCATTTTTGTTTGCCTCAATGAATTCGGGGTTGACTTTGTTCCAGAATAGCAACCTGCTGTCGCTTATGGCCTGTGTGGCCAAACAGTAGTAAGCACCCAGTGGTTGAGGTGTGATGACGTACCGTCGCCGCGCAACTTACAAATTTACTGCTGTCACTATCGCACTCGAAGGTGTTGTCTCGTACTGTCTGCGCTGCGCTTACGATGACTCCTTGTCTTTCTGTGCGCCTGGTATCTCAACGAATTTATTTGATTGATTTCCAAAGTATTTTTAAATAAAATTTTGTACGGGCTACACACGTCTTATCGCTTTCAAAACGTTGTTTAAGGCCTACTGCCTTGTACATGCCAGCTTCAGCCATGCCACAAACGAAAATCGTACAGTTCCATAAGGGTGCAATACAATGACGCTTTTCGCATCCTTATGAAGAAGCTACGTTTTTGTGGCGCGTCAGGCATGTTCGCTGATGCACGGGTTCCGGACTTTTTCGCTAAATCAGATCTCGTATTGCGTCATTCTGGGCCAATGTTAGACGGTCTAGCAATAGCATGCTCAGTTTTATGGCTAACAACGTCTGTAGCCCTATGTACAGGTTCTGGCTCTCTGTGCACCAGAATGGGAATCGTAAGTAGGTTTGTGTTTTAATACATTTGTTCCTTTCATAACCTGAAATAAATTATTATCATTTAATAATTAAAAAAATGTAGTGTACAAGATAAAACCATAATAATTCACGTGACTTCACAAAACAAAGGCCTTTCATTAATCAAAATCCCCTTTTACAGCCGATCCCCCAAACTCAATGGGCTTTGAACCGATGATCAACCAACGCCTCCTACCGCCGACGTTCCCTCGCTACACGCGGATCAAGCCTCGATCCGAGGCGCTACAGTACTTTGACGAGCTGGTGCAGAAACTGAGGCATGCTTGGAAGATCACGTCGTGTAACAACTTTCATGTGGCTTTGGTTAGAAAATATAATCATGTTAAGGCATATTTACGTCCGTACGATCTCACACCCGCCGGCCATTGATACGTTTCGTTACATTTTACTTGCTTGACAGTGTGACGTTCCGGGACACTACAAAAGATGATTTAGATGGCATAAGTCTAAGGCCCGCATTATAAAATTTGCTCTGTTATCAATCTATGCTTGAATGAATGAATCAATGAATGATCACTTTATTGCACTTAAAAATAACATATTAAAAACCTTGAGTAACGCTTTTCTATGGCATAAACTTCACTCAAGAATCGATATATGACTGAGCAAGCTTTCATAATACAGGCCTTAGTCTAAGTAGTAAGTAGCACTTTGGTGCTTGACTGTGACACTTTGGCCTTAAGTCATTTGAATGCTGGCGGTTTCACACAGCATCGTTTGAAAGTAAGCTGAGCTTTTCTTATGGGAGCCTGTTGAAGAATGATATACCTACTTTTACATAGAAACATTAGTTCCGTGAGCCGTAATATATTGCGGGTTTGATTCGCACGGAACTGCAAATCAAACCCGCAATATCTTACGGCTCAGGCGGATATTTAATCACGTCTCCGTCTATAGATAAGACCTGTTCGACGCGTGCCTATTCTCACCTTGTTTTTCTTAATTTACTAGTCTCTCACAAATAAATGAGAAAAGAAACAGATGGCAAATTAACATTTTGCTACAGGATTTCTTCATGGAATTCAGCCGTCGCGCTTGCATCCTCTCCCGCTCCGCGCTACAACTACTCTACTTAAGTCCATCGCCAGCCAACACCGCGTCTATGGCGCAAAGCCCCGGAGTCAACGCGTCCAATCGGCCGCAGCAAGTTTTTATAGAGATACTGAGGGAGGCTATCAAAGGGTTCGTTAACCCGCCTGCTTTGACGCCTAAGTCGCCGGTGGTTGCTGCTCCGCAGGTAATAAACGGTTTCAATCTTATTTATTTTATTTAAATACTTTATTGCACCCATTTAACAAAAGTATACAAAAGGTGGGCTTAATGCCGATGGCATTTTCTACCTGCCAACCACACATGGTAGAAATAAAACAAAAGGCGTGCTTTAATTAAACTAAGCTAGACAAACTACATCAATTAATAATAGAACTTGCACTATATAATAATATATATAATATCTAAATATATATATAAATATATATTATAATAGGTACTTACAATGTTTTAATGAAGAAAGGTAGCAATAAAAATCACAAAAAGTTAAAAAGATGGTTGAGTTACCTAACTAGAAGTCGGGTAAAGATTACTTAAAAAATGCTCACGTGTCAACTTTTTAAAACTATCCTTTGATTCGATTTTTCTGATATCATAGGGGAGAGAGTTCCAGAGTCTAACAGCCTCAATAGAAAATGATTTTTCCCGAAAAGATGAGCTATGTGCCGGTATCTCTAGGAGTAGATTGCTGGATGATCTGAGTGGTCTGTCATGTGAGTCAGCCAGAAATGAAAGACGATTCTTGAGATAGGCAGGAGCAGAAGGATTTTTAAGAGCAGAGACTAGCGAGAGACAATCTTGTGTTGTCTCTCGCTAGGCTCTATAGCTTCTCTACTTGAGTCCAACGTCAGCCAAACCGCGTCTATGGTGCAAAATTCCTGAGTCAATGCGTTGAATCGGCCGCAGGAAGTGTTCTTAGAGATGCTGAGGGAGGCTGTCAAAAGGTTCGTTAACCCTAGCCCCTGTTAAAACTAGCTTCTGCCGACGGCTTCACACGCGCTTTTTCGGATTAAAAGTAGCGTATATTTTATTCCAGGTCTTGATCTCGAATTTTCAGCTTGATTCGTTCATTAGTTTTGACGTGAAAGAATATCAAAACATTATACAAGCGCTTGAATATTATTAACTTTGCCCTGACAATTTATTTTACATTTCTGGACTTTTCTTGGTGACTCGTTTAAATAAATATGAGTCGTTGTTGCGCTGTATTTTACGTATAGGAAACTAGCCAAACTCTAGTTTCCTTTATCGTTAAATACAGTTCATCAACTGAAAAGCGAAACATTGAGAAGCTTGAGAAAAGAAGTCAACTCCATCGTTCAATCAAGTTTAAACCCTATTACTAACAACTCACGATACCTATTACCAAAACATAATAACAACAACAATACCACAATAAACATGCTTTTATTTCAGGCTCGTGAATTCGTGGAAAACTTCCTATCTCGCTGTGTGCGTCCTTTCGCCGTGTTGCTCCAAGTTTGTGGACACAACCGCGCAAGGCAGCGGGATAAATTGGCTATGCTGCTGGACGAATTTGCGTCTTTACAAGAGGAGGTAAGGTTGCAACTTCCTAGAATTTCATTATGAAATAAAAAAATCACTTTTTAGTTTTTGAACATTTAGATTATTTCTAGTTTGTAGACCTTTTGCTTCACAAAAGGTAGCCGAATATATTTTTCATTTATTTATTTCTACGATCATGATTTGATCAGGAAAGATCAGGGAATCTGATTTTAATTGTATTCTAAAGGAAACACGCTGTCCTCCTTGTTTTCTCATAGTATTTTTTCCATAATCCTTGCCTTAACTTGCCGATCTTGGAAAGCGAGCACGTTTCTCGATAAGGATCGCTATGCACCGATTTTGTCTCTGGTGTCGATTAAATAAATAAATAAATAAACATTCGGTAAGAATGGTTCGTTCTCACCGAATTTTATCAACACTAGAAACAAAATCGGTGCTTAACAATTCTTATTGAGAACCGTGCTCGCGCTCCTGATGTCATTATACCCCTTATCTTGTTCATTGAAAATGTTTGCTAACTCAACAATTTAATACCAGTAAAAAAGTATAGCCCAACTTCCGCATTATAAATACTTATACTTTTCTTTATGCTTCAAATAAATTGGATATGTATTCATTAGATATTTGGGTTACGTATGTTCATACTGAGGGGGTTATTAATTGCTATCTAGATAGTGTAAAAGGATCTAAAAGAAGTCATGAAATTACTGGATTAAAATACGATATAATTAAAGAATTAAATGATAAATATTACGGAAGACATATATTTTATACTGACGGATCAAAGAGTGAAGTGGACCAGGGAGCTGCTTACTATGACATGACTTATTCTAGAAATGGTGTTTTTAAAATTGATTCTGTTGTCTCGATTATGACTCTGGAACTCATTGCAATTTCAGAAGCTTTAAGTTCTGTAAATGAAACAAATAATAGGGGAATAGTTGTTTTGACAGACAGCAGGAGTGCATTGCAACATTTAGCTCGATGCGCCTCTGGTTTCAGAGGTGTTTCGGTAGCTTATGGGATTTTGAATAGCATTCATAATCTTGCACTCAGGGGGATAAGTTTGAAGTTGCAATGGATTCCGTCACATATAGGCTTGAGCGGTAACGAGGAGGCTGACAAATTAGCGAACTTAAGTAGAACACAGGGAAACCCAATTAATTTAAAACCAAACTTTACTGATAAAGTTTTTTCATGTAAAAAAATATGTTTTGATGTGTACAAGGAATATTTTGATGAGCGAAGTAAAGAAAAAGGTATATGGTATAAAACAATACAGTGTCAGCCACCTTGTATACCGTGGTTTGTAAGAGGTAAGATAAGTAGATCTGTTATTGTTATCGCTCATAGGCTACGATCTGGTCATTATCCATCAAGGAAATTCGGGTTCCTTATGAAAAAAACAGACTCTCCAATCTGTGAAGTTTGTGAAGTCCTAGATGATGTGCACCACATCTTGACTGCACCAAGTTCAAAGATCAAAGGGAGGCACTGATGACTGAACTTAATTTAAATAGATTAGATTTAGGAACATTTATTAACATTTTAGCAGAACCAAATTCAATAGCGGCCATTTCATTGTTTAAAATCTTTATGCATCAGTGACTTCCTTTGTATATAGCTACCTACAAATTGAATATTAGGTTTGATTTTGTTGTTTGTTTTTCTTTTGTTTGTTATTGTTAAGTTTAGGTTATGATAGGACTGACATACTTTACATAGTAAAAGTCCTTAAAACAATAAAACAATAAATTAGATTAAAAAAAAAAAAAAAAAGTATTGTTTTTAATATCCACAGGCAGAAAGCGTAGACGCATTGATAAGCGGTGCGGCAGGCGTCGGTCCACGCGCTTGCCTCGGAACCTGGGTGTTGTACCACGTACTACGGGTTATGATCGCGTACTTACTTTCCGGCCTAGAGCTGGAGTTGTACAGCGTACATGAGTACCATTATATCTTCTGGTAAGTATTGATCTAATCAAAAAATATAAATATGAAAACTAGCCAAGGTCGTTCAGATAGTGGCTTCACCGATAAAAGAGCTGAGATCATACACAAACTAAATAATGAAAAACGTAACAAATTAAGATTATGAACTGCTATGAAACTTGATACCTATTTTGTTTTGTCTGTTTTTATTTAGGACAAACAGTTATAATAATAAAGGTTACTCACGATAATATCGCAATTAAGTGGAGTACGTTTCTGTAGAAACTGTTCGTCTTGGCCCGGAGTCCACTGACATTCTGATAATATATGTTAAAAGTTAGTTAGTGTTAGTAAAGTTTATTTATAGAATATAATTTGTTACCTATCATAGATATGTTAATACAAGAACCAGCAAGATTAGGACCCCCTTCAGGAATGATGTTAGACACCGTAAAATATAAATACTCCACATTCACAACAATGAAGTGACACAAAAGAGCGTCTTGTAAGAATGAAAGAGAAGCCCTGCCTACGCCGCCACAACTGCAAAATTTAGGGGATGAAGCTACCCACTGACACAAGTTATTTAAGTTTAGCAAAAAATTCACCTCCGCAGCCTAATTGGTCTATTGCTGTACCTAGGCCTCTCCCTGATAAGCGCCTTGTTGGCTTTTATCTCACGGGGGGTAATGCACATAATCCACACGCTGGGCATGCGGGTTGAGGATCGCAGGGAAGAATTGTTCTGCAGGGGGAGCTGTTGCCCACCCGCGGTGGATATCCCTTAGTCGCCTCTTACGACACCCGCGGGAAGAGTTGGGATGGTGCAAACTCTACACTGGCACCACACAGCTTAGCAAGAAATAAGAACAACTAACATTAGAGGTGGTACTTAAACAATTTTCTTAAAATCCTCCTCGCATACAATGTAAATTACTCTACTAGTGTCAGAGCAACGCACCATTATAGTACAGTGCTTGACCCATACATATTTATAATTTATTTCTCTTGCCAGTCTTGGCCTGCTGAAGAAGCGTTTTGTTGTATTTGGTCATCGATGAAAAGAGAGGAGTCTTTGCCATTCATCCCTTGAGCAGAAGCCTTCAGTCCGCGAAGGCTCTTCATGGCATGCATAAACTCATCCTTCCTAGATCGACCAATCATCCCCAGAACTATGGGCTTGGTTTTATTGGCATCGATATTGGAGGGGGCAACGCGAGTCTATATGATCTCAGCTCTTTTATAAGCTAGATACTATCTGAACGAACATGGCTAGTTTTCACATTTATGTGTTTGATTAGATTTCATTGCATAAGTTTACATAAAAGTAATGTTTAATCTGCAACCCAGGAACATGAGTAAATTTTCTGTGTATAACAATCGTCAGACTTCTTGTCCTCTGGCGAACCACGTGACAAAGAAGCGCAGAACGCAATTCTTAGGCAATTGGAGGGCAATTCTTGCTGCAAATGAATAATCGACGCGACTGTCCAGAAGGTTATCTTCTGGACAGTCGCGTCGATTATTCATTGTGAGTTTTGGTTTCAAACAATGAAAGAGCGAGACAGTGCTATACGAAGCTGTACCAATCTCTTTCGACTGCTGCGTTGTCGGCGGCTTATGAATTATATGCGTGAGTTTACCTGCGCAAATTTCCCACTCTCGCTGCCCGTCACCGGACAAGTTGTTTGGCAGCAACTATAACTTACAAGTTCATAATATATAATTAAAAGAGACGTGCTTTTCTTTATTCAGGCTTTTTCGGTATAAAACATCAGTAATTATCAACTATGCAATCATTTGACTTGACCAACCCTTCCAAAGCGATAAATGGACATCGTTCAAACCTGTGCGTTCTCGTCAGCGCGATCTAGAGCTCATACACTTTTACTAGCGACATCTAGTTATGAATTTATATTTTTATATATGTAAATGAACTGAAGCTTACATAATAGCGAGGGTCCAGCTTCTCGACGCGCAGCGAGAGCCCGGTCTTCGGATAGTTAATGTACTTACCTCTATATCATATGTTAGTAAATGTGTTGTATTAATGTATTTATTTTAACAGAAAATATATTGTTATAGGTATCTCTACGAGTTCCTTTACGGCTGGCTGGTTTCAGCCCTAGGCCGCGCCGAAGGCCTAGCCAGGGAAAGCACTAAACCCGACGGCAAGAAGAATGGGGCTAGGAAAAATAAGAAACGCGTGAAACCGTACGCGAGAGAGGCGTTAATGTGTCAGGTTATGCAGAATATGTGCGGCGGGTATTATAAGGTGAGTTTATAAGAGTTGTTTCATTCCTAGAAGGTCAAACGAAATAGGGTGTTCTAGGATACCAATCTGGGCCCGTACTCGTAAAAACGAAAATCGATGTTTCTGATTCGTTTTCGTGCAATTGCTATCTTATGTAAGTGACCTAAGAGTAGTTTATGCACGAATACGAATCAGAAACTTCGCTTTGCGTTTTCCGAGTAGGCCCCCTGTATCGATAGGACATTCGTTTGTCTGTGTTTCTCATATTGTCCTGCGATTTTAATCGGCTTAGAAATTAGGGTTGATTTTTTTCATGAGATTGGACCGATTTGATCACTTTCTAAGTAAACCTGCTTTCGTAAAAACAGTATTTTTGGATACAAATATTAGACTGAAGACCGTGAAGTTTCCATTCGGCTCATATATATGAAAGAATATACTAAAGTAAACATAAATGATTACTATAGTAAACATTTAGAGTTGTAAACTAAAAAGTTAACTAAAGTTATTTCTATTTCTAGGCGCTAGTCGCGTTCAAACTGCAAGGGAAGATCCGGCAGCCATGTTCTGAGTTTGACAACGAAGCGGTTCGATACAAACATCGCTTCTCACCCCTGTCTGTGCTGACACCGCCTCAAGTGCACTATCACGAGTTTTGCGAGATGACACAGCCTTTGCAGTGAGTAAATCTATTTTTGAACTACATGTGCCATTTCAATGTGGTATATACAAGCTAGGTATAGTCCGCACTAATTATTCGGCTCCCATTCGTCGCTTCTGTACTTTAGTATAATTATATGTATATCGAAGCGACTGAATTCAAAAATATCACCTTATTCCCATGTCTATTTTCATTTAAAGAATTTCACCTTTTACATCTATAACTATTTTACCGGAAATAAAGCATTTTTTACTTTTGAATTAATGAAGATTTGGTGCATTAGTATTCTGCTATAAAGCCTACTAGCTAAAAGGTTATTTTAAACATACGGCACTCGAACCTTTTGATGCACCTTATGTTCCAAATTAGATAAAAAATCTAGCTGAACATTTTCAATTGAGCGCCATTTTCGTCATCTATTTTAACTCTCTGCGTTCAGCTTTATCTAAACAATGTTTTTGTTGCAGGTATGAAAATCCTGTAATACTATACCTCAGCGGCTGCAAACATTTCCAGCAAGCACGGACGTTCTTAGAAACAATCACGACTCCTGATCAAGAGGTAAATAACAGTAGGAAAGGAGGACCAATTATTATTGATAGTGATGCGCAGAATAAAACGAATACTAGCTACGTGAGCTAGTAAAAGGCTCATTTCTCAAACAGTTGTCGCCCTTTCGCAGACACATACTCATTTTTTCTCGAAATTTAAGGAAATAAAATACTATCCTGATCAAGAGGTAAATAATATGATGAATGAGGTAACTACGTACGAGACGGAGACAATTATTTTGTCTCTGTCTCACACACAGATATGTCAGTCTACGGTCTTTGTCATCAAGGCGCGAACATCCATCTTTAGAGCGGTTTCGCACTGTATCCGATCAGAATCCGAGAAAAACGTTCCGAAACCATTTGTATGGTTTACGCACTAGATCCGATTTCCATCATCTGTGGGGACGATTCCGAACAGAATATTGGTGTACGGGAGCAGGATATAATCGGAATCAGTCGGAACGGCGCGGCACCTATGCAAGTGGACTGTAGGCTATCGTGTTCCGATGTGCTTTCCGACTCCGGTTATCCTTATGTCGGCCTCTGTGTACTCTGTTTGCTGGGATTCTATGTGGGTCAAGATTGAAACAATGACGTGAATTCAGGTACAACGGCAGGTCCGTGGAGCGGCGGTGAGAGAGAGAGAGGTCCGTTCCTTTCTGTTGTTACTGCGCGCACGTGTTGTCTCGAGGCTGGCCTGTTGCTGACTCTCTGTGTAGGTGTTTGGCGCGTATATTTATACTTTTGGCTCGACGCCAAGCAAGTGAGTTTTAGTTAATTGTGTCGTGGTTTGTTTACAAAAATTCTACGAGTTTGGCTAGTGTACAGGCACATAGAGTTTCTAACTTTTACTCTATGTACATGACGTTATTTTTTTCTTTTTCAGGTAACGGATCTCCTAAAGGTAGCGAAAACTAATTTCGTAGTTTTAAAAATATTGGCAGGTGGCCACAAATTGGATTCGCCCGCGCCACCGGAATTTGATTTTTCAGTACATAGACATTTTCCTATCATAAAACTTGTGTAAATATTCATATGAAACATAACATATTAAAGGATTCGATGGTTCGACTGTAATAAAAAAGAAATGAAATATAACTAGTCATGAAGTGTGGATATTTTATGTACGGTTCTGCTCCTGTGCAAACTTGTAGCATTATAAAAATCATCTCATAGTCAATATGGAAATTTCAAGAATAAATATGTTTTATACGCACTGTAAAAGATACACCTATAAATAGAATAAATTAAACTTGCGTGTAAAATTATTATTAAGTATTCAATAATAAACTTATGAAATCTAAATTTAGCTTTCACTAAAAACGTTTCCTACTAACTAATACCTCATATTAAAATTTAAACTCCACATTTTGCAAACAATAATGTTTAATAAATAATAATTATTTTATTTATTCTATTTCCGTTTAAAATACAACTATACGATAAAAACTTTACCTGAGATCTCATCATATGAGAATGATTTCGAAGTGAGTTTTCTTATAAGCAACTGCAACTTATTACTGTAAAGTAATATAGCTCTTCATTGTAGTCATTTAGGTGCGCTTTTCGTATGGTAAGACCAAATCAATGATAAACTTCATTCGAAAACGAACCTAAATGTTCAAGAGTTAATGGTTAATGGACGCTAAATCTATTCTTCTTCTTCTTCATCTTCCGATACGTCCGTGTAGCAATCGGCATCTATCGTTTTGACTCTCAGGAAATCACTAGATGCGGGTCCTGTGAAAGAAGGTTATGCTATTTTGATCATGTTTGTACTAGTACTGTGTACTACATTAGGTTTAAAATAGAATAAGAATAGAAAATATTTATTTGTGTAACATAAATTAACTAAAAACTTATATTGAATTTAAACCATAGATCTAAGTAAAATTCGGGAGATTGGATATTTTTAAACTTACGCGATCTGAACATATTATTATTATATTAGTATTATTTAACGGGTATTTATCGCGTTTATTTACGTATTTTCCCCGACGTTTCAACAGGTTTACACACTGTCGTGGTCACGGGATGACTGAGTACTAGCGGGAGATTGGGTACTAGCGTTTCGAAAGTGGAAGGCTCAAATTAGGTGCAATTAGGTCTACTCACCTCAGTCATAGTCAGACTCTACTTCTTATGAAAACAGTAGGAAAAGAGGACCAATAATTATTGATAGTGATGCGTAGAATAAAACGAATACTAGCTACGTGAGCTAGTAAAAGGCTCATTTCTCAAACAGTTGTCGCCCTTTCGCAGACACATACTAATTTTTTCTCGAAATTTAAGGAAATAAAATACTTTTAAGATCATTACAGTAGCTCATTCGTTACAGTTAACCGGGTTTATTATGTCTGATATTTTACGTTAACTAGGTAAGTTAAAGAGAAACGATCCTCTCATAGTCAAAGGCAAGTCGACTGCATCTCTGCCTTGGTTTCTCATTCTCTTTTATCAACCCAAATCGCTTCGAAGCATTCTGTTGCTAAAAAAGATGCGATGAGAAAGGTTCACGTTTGCTAACCTTCCATACGAGTGACGCAGGCATCGTAGTCCTTTATCGGCGTCGGAGAGACCGCGCGGCTGATGCCCGACGCAACATTCTCGTCGGGCTCATCGTCACTTGCCCACCATTATTTACCTTCCATATGAGTGACGCTAGCGCCGAAGTCTTGTATCGGCGTCGGAGTGACTGCGCGGCTGATGCCCGACGCAACATTCTCGTCGGGTTCTTCATCGTCACTGTCCACCATTATTTCTTCTTCTTCACATTCTTCTATCTAAAATTATTAATTTACACTTCAGAAGTTTGTCAGATACGTTTTAATGATGTAAATTTGTCTGGTATATTAAAACTAAACAAATATGGTAGAAGTAAAAAAACAATACAGCCGAATTGAGAACCTTTTTCAAATTCGGTTAAATTTTTTGCCGTCCCTAATTGTTGGCATCTATTATATTTGTTAGATGGTGAACTTTCGGGCAAAAAACATTATATTATGTTCTGAAAATGCCGGCAAATACCACTACGACAGCAATGGATAGTGTTTCAGCCGCTGAGCCTGTCTGTATAATATATCACCGGATAATTTAAAACATCGTAATTTTTCGTCAATTGGCTCTGCTTAGCTTGGAACTAGATGATGCTGTGTGGATTGTCCAGCATTATTATTATTATTATTTTTGCTGTCCACAATTAGTACGTAAATATTTTTAAACTTACGCGATCTCACGACATATTATTAGTATTATTTAACAGGTATTAACGCGTATTTTTTTGTTATTTTTTTTTGGAAATGTTTTAGTGAACGCGTTAAATAATACGTATAATTAGTGCGTATAAAACTTACGGACCGATCAGTGGACATATTAATTAGTCTACTTAACGTTCGTTCTGCTGACAGTACCTATAGCATATCTGGGTTATTTACCTAAGCAGTAAAACTAGATGATTAAAAGTCAAGGTACGTAGGTAAGTTACAAGGTACAAGGTAGGTAGGTAAGTTTGCTCATAATATTTCCATGTTTTCCTTCATTTTTTCCACCAGTTTTCCGCAATTCTATCGACTTTATAACACTTCTACTACTTCGAGTATGTTATCAAGTCGATACAATTGCAAGGTTCTAACACGACATTGTGGTAGGTTGCGGATAACGAATTAGGTATTTGTCTAACCAAGGGTTTTCCGGCTTCGGTTGTCAATTGTACTGAGCCAAGATAATAATAATATAATGCTGGACAATCCACACAGCGTCATCTAGCCCCAAAGTAAGCAGAGCTTGTGTTATGGGTACTAGATGACTGATAAACTTAATACAATACATAACATAGATAAATATTTTTTATTATATATAGAAAACCCAGAACACCCGGAACAAATATTTGCAGATCGTACATCAAAAGATAAATCAATGCGTCCTTTGATGATTTATATGCTGATGTTATCTCGGTCACAGATAACTTAGTAGTTTTTTATTGATTCTCTTGGTTGATTCAGATATCCTCATTTGTTATTTCAAGCACTTTTATTCCATAGCACTTTTCTTCCGCAATTTTATGAGCTATCCTGATCTACTACAATGCGTTGAAATGGAATTAAAAATATAATGAAACCAAACGATGGATTTTACCTGAATATCAAACGACTGTTGTTTGTTCTTAAAATCCAAAAAAGCCGCCGAGTTCCTTTTCGAAGTCCCCGGATAGGCTTTGCTAGGAGAGGGGGTCCCTTCTTCTGGGTTCCCCTCGGTGATTTGGAAACCAACTTCTAAGTGCAGGTTTGGGTTGCCTGACAACCTTCTACGGCGGAGTTGGCACTCTGGTTCGGTTTGGTCGGCCATGTTTTATTATCTGAAAATGTTTTTCATTAACTTTATTGGACTTGATGGTACTTTTGGCGCTATCTACCAACATCAAGCAACTGTTGTAGGGATTTTTTTGGACTTACGCTTTTATGGCAATAGTAATCAGCTTCACACTTTTCTTCGCCGGTTATGTTTCAGGCCATGAAAACGTTAGTTAGGACACTGCTACAGTAGGCTACTAAGTAGATTGGGTCCGAGGGCTCTAGGTGAAACCTTACATTGGTAATCTGCGCTGTTTTCTTTCAGAAGTTGACAACATTTTTTACTCGTTGTTACCATAGTTTATATTATCCATAGTTTTATTGTTTTCAAAATGATACAACTGTCATCGTTGGGCGTAATTTTTTAAGAAGTATTTTGTCTTGGACTATCTACGTAAACAACATCAGTAAAAAGGTTAATTACACATTTCATTATCTTAGACGTCTACAAAACTTCCTAGCAATTGAGACTACAATCATCCATGCCCAAAGTTTTCAACCCCCCCCCCCCTCCCCCTCAATTTCGCTGATTTTTGTTTCCTGGAGGACGCGACCGAGGAACTTTGGAATAATCTCGAGCGCCTTCACAATTTGGGCATCCGATTCAAATACGGCGTAGATTCAACATGAGTCTGCTGTTAAATCCAAACTTAAATGGCTGCCCACACGAAGTCGGCGCGATCTTCACATTCTGTCTTATCTCTACTTCATTCTCTATAACCCCCCTTTCTCCGACATACCTCAATTACTTGTTCTTCGCGGTGTGCCGTGTAGGACGGCAGTCTCACTCCATTTTTCCAGTAAGCCTGGAAGTTCTTTCGCCGCAGCTAGATTGTGGAACTCTATCCACCATGATATTCGAGCCAGTCCATCGCTTAATAAAGAGCTAAGTTAAAAGAGCACTTCTTACTATCATAAATATTATCTATACATATATGTATTTATATTTATGTATACTGAAGTAAAGGTTTTTATTGGGTTTATTTAGTAACTATTATTCATGTATATTGTTGTAATATACATTGTATACTATTAGTGTAGTTTATCTATTCGATTTACTATTTGTAGGTACACTTCTGTTACTATCTGCTAGTTCGTATTTTTTTTTCAGTTTTGTAAGTAGGTGCATGTAGTCTAGACACACAATCACTCGGCATTAACCCATGCATTAGTTGTTGGTTGATTTTTGCCAGTAGATTTACCACCCCTGCCACTTGTGAGGATTCCCGAGCCCATGCTAAATAAATTTTATTGTATGTGGGTTTGTATTATAGATCTAACAGGTTGACTATCCGCCATAACAAAAGTGTGTCATACTTCATTACTAATCAATAAAATGAGCTAAATTTCTTATGGCGTCTTCGGCTTAATTCAGCAAATTTGTGTGGCTTCATAACCACAATTATTATTAAATAAAATAATGAATATGCGTAGACAACTGGACCTCTTCAGAATGTTGGTGTTGGCTGTTTAGCGGATCATTTTATGCTTTAGAGGCGAACCTAACCTAATTTGGTTGTTAAACTAGACCTAGATCTCAGTACTTCAGTACTCACGGGTTCCGTGAGTAAAAAACTCGTAGTAAAAACTGTAATTGCATAAAATTCAACATGTTTTCTTTGGTACCTTGAATGTGAAAACACGACTGAGAAAAAAAAATACGATAAAAAAATCATGAAAGTGCACTGATTTGTACATAATTTGGTCGAAATCTCAGGAACCCTGCGGTCTAGGCATTTCAATAAATGCCTTATGTTTTTATTCGTAGGTTATTGCTAATTAGGTACTTGGTTCCTTGAAACAGTTTCTTCATAAGTTGTGTAGTTTTCTTGTAAATAAGGAAAACTTGATTTTTTGCGCTTACGCCGTTCCAAAAACGTATGCTTTGTCCGCTCCTATGAACGTGAAATCCTATGCCTATCCTTTTCACAAAATGGCGCGCATTGCGCCCTCTTAAACTTGGCTTTCAGATTATTTAAATTACAACCAGTGTTTTGAAGAACGCTACAGGTCATTCTTGGTAAGATCCGATACGTAGTTATTCATTATGACATCTACAGGCTGAGTAGTAGGGATCCTGTTCTTATAACGAGAATACCACGGCCATTCTTATATAAAGCTTTACTGTCATTTAAAATTATACATAATTATTGTCCTCTATGGCCACAAAAGATAGATGACCGTTACCAGTCACGTGCCGTCAAACGAACGCTTTTTTACATACAATTATCCACGCGGACGACGTTACAAATCCTGGCCTCCAGTAGTATACAAAAACAAAAGGAGATCGCGCCAGCTTTCAAAAATGTATCTAAGCAATTCCAAGCAACTAGAGCTAATTAGTATTGAGGTGAGATATCGATCCAATTAAGCCATTTTCTAGACGGAGCTAGGTAATAAGTAGATTACAGATACCAGTTAGGAATATAAAGCCGTAAATTAGTGCGGCCTTGGTAAATAAGGACTTAGCACGGTGACTTGTCCTGCAACGAGGAAACTAGGTGTCTATGTCAAGTTATGTCACTGCCAACTTGTAAAGTGACCTAAAGAATGTACATTCTGATCTCTTGATCATTTCGGTTATTTATTTAGACGACAGTTTTTAATTCGATTTCATTTCTCGAACTCTTGTTAAGTTCTGACTTTTTAATATTCGGTAGAGAAAGTAGACTCTCATGAGACTGGTGCCTCTGGAGAACTAACTAGCACACAGACACATTCATACTACACACTCATAAACCAAATAAATGTGTATAATAAATACAGTATTATGTATGTATGAAACTTCCACTATTATTATATATAATGTTAATGTATGAACATACATGGAAGTAACCGTATGCGCCAGTGAGGTTGAATCCGAGGGGAGTAGATTTAAAATCAGCGCTGCATGTTGCTTGCATGCAGCACAATGCTGAATCTACTCCCTTTCTTTGCCTTTCATTAGAAACTTTTATTTGTAAAATATAGGCAATAAAATGATTTATTATTATTATTATTAAGTATTGATTAAACTTTTAAAACTATCATGTTAAGTATGATCAGTTATTCCGTCATCATGGCGCATGAAACTGTGCCGAATATCAGAAAGCTCTATCGTTGTATCCGTTATAAATGACTTTATTGTTAATAACATGATCGTTTTAAAAGTTTCATCAATACTTTCTTATTCAAAGTAGTAATAATAGTATGTAATAGTAAACGGATTCAATATTTATATCAATAAATATAACGTCGAGAGTTTGGAGCCTGTTAGTGGCTAAAATAAGGTGAATGATCATTTGAATGCATAAAATATGGTATTATAAATTCAGGTCCTAGGCTTATCTATGTTAGTTGAATCTAGCTTCTGCATGCGGCTTCGCACGCGTTTTTTGGACTACAAAGTTGCCTTTAAGTTATTCTAGAGTCAGATATTTGTGTGCAAATTTCAGCCCGATCTATTTAGTAGTTTTGGCGTTGTCTTCGGCCAAATATCTTCACAACGGCAGAAATTTTTGCCTTTTTAATATTAGATGGATGTCATTATAAAATGTTTCTGGGCTATTTGTTATTGACTAGCTTTTTATGTCACCTGTTACCTGTCTTCAATGGAATATTATGTTTTAATACGTATATATATTTATTTATTTCATAGTAGGTAGGATTTTTCGGAAACGTGACTGCTCATTCTAATCATCTAAGAATTAAACACCACATGCTCAATCTACATCCCATTTACGTGCCCTTCTTGCTTATTCAGGTATTTTGGGCATGATTTTACGACATGAAGTAAGTATTACAAGCTTAGGCGGATTAGAAACCGCCCGCCCTTGGGGTGGCACGTGTTTTGAAGAATTAGGGAGAATCGAATTGACGTTTTCAAGGAGTCTTTAAATAGGTAGGTAAACGTGTCATGTAGGTACCTAAGCACAGGCACTCATACGTTAAGGAACTAGGAAGATCAGATCTTTACCATAAATACCTACCTTACCTATTTTGCGGCGTGTACCACCTAAAATCATATTTAAGCAGTATAATTTCTGCAGTAGGTACCTATCAGATAATTAAATGGGTATTTACAAACGTTATTGACGTAAAGCAAACACATGATGGTCTCTTAGACAGGAAAGTTCTTAAAAAGCCGTTAAGATTTTAGCTAAGTAAACAAAAACTAGTATAAGCAAGATTTGGTTTATACTCGACCAAGTTATTCCTTAGTTACCATGCCGGGGCCCGACTCCGTGAATAGTTTTCGAAATCAGATATTTTCAAAACGATAAAACATGAAGACTTTGGACGAGATAATCATAATCTCACCATATATTCTATCATCATCATCAGCCGGTATACGTCCACTGCTGAACAAAGGCCCCCCCAAACGACGCCACAAAAAGCAGTCCTGAGCCGCCTTCATATACGCTATATATTCTATATAGTCTTCCAAAGTCAGGGCCTTGAATCTAAGTGCAGATTACGGTACCATCAACTTCCTTGCAAAAGCCGTAAGTCGCTTTCCTTCGGATGTTGATTGTATAAAAGCGAATGTCCTGCGCTATAATTTACATACTCTGTGAAGCTTCAAATCAGTTAATATCTACTAATCTAGTGCAATGAAGGGATTGGTGCTGTGCCTGTTTTTGGCTGTAGGAGGACTTTATGCTCGTGTAAGTAGTATTTTTCATTGTATTTTATTCCATCTTTAACCCTGTTATAAAAAATGAGTCGGTACTAACTCGTGTGTGAAACAGGTTATTACCCGTATATACCTAATGTGCTGAAATCCACTCTTTTTTTCAATGCGGTACCTATAGTTAAAATAGGATTCCTTTCCTTATTCCACTGTCATGTAAAAATGGTCTATCTTCTATATTTTTTCCCAACGCATGATGATACATTTAGCTTTTGTAGTTAGTAAGTCTTTCACAAGTCTCGCTCGAAAACGGTGACTGCTGCTCAAAAACAGTGAGCAAAATCGTGTTTTGCTCACATGTGGAATAGAGGATATTATTCAATTTGTTGAAAAAAGTAATTTGAATTTAGAATGCTGTACTACTAAATTTTGATGGTGTTATGTTATATCAATAACAAACAATAACAACATAGAGTCAACTCTATGGTCGGCACCGAAAAAAATAATGAACTACGCAATCTGGGGAGGTAAACTTTCTTACTGAAGGCATCGCCATTTTTAGGGTTCCGTATCCGAAGGGTGAAAACGGAACCCTATTACAAAGCCTCCGCTGTCCGTCTGTCCGTCCGTCCGTCTGTCATAGGGCTCTAAGATCGTAAGAGGTAGAAAGTTGAAATTTTCAGAGAATTCCTCTTGCCGCCAGAACAATAAATAATAAAAATGAAATAAATATCATAATTAAAGGGGGCCCATACAAAAAACGTGATTTTTTTGCCTTTTTTGCTCTTAATTTGTCAATGATGTTTCTCTTGAACTACAATAGATAGGCACATGAAACTTCCTATAAATAAGTAACAAAGTTCAACAGTAATAACAGCAAATACTAAAAATAAAATAAAGTTAAAAATTTAAAGGGGTCCCGAACAAGTGAAAATTTGATGTTCATTGAAAAAGTTGCCCAATTCTACGGTACGGAACCCTTCGTGTGCGAGTCGAATCGTTCTTGGCGGTTTAGTATGTGTACCTGGACAACTTGGCTTGTGAAGACCATTCTTCTAGGCGGACAGCGCCATCTTTACATAATCTACCAAACAATAGGTTCGGAGTTTATATGGGACTTGCACCATAGGGAAGAAGGTCAACCTTCACAGAAACGCATAATTTCGTTCGTTCATGGTTTGAAAGAGGTTTATAGCATTCGTACCCTCCATAGTTATTTACCAAAATGAGTTCTTGACATTCGACCTCTTTTACAAATTACAAAATATTTTCTCGCTAGTCTAGGTGAAAAATTGTATGTTGAACTCGAGAAAGAGCAACTTTTTTGTTTCGTGCCTTTCAAAACACTCGCGAGCTCAGCAGTCTAATTTAGAGCCACTCGCTTTGCTCGTGACTCTACTCTAGACTGCTTCGCTAGCTCAGGGTTTAATATCGGCACGAGCAACAAAACATTGTTTTGCTCACTTGTTGAACAAATAACCACTGCATTCAAATTCGCAAATGCCTTTTAACTCGTAGAAACACTTCTGAACTAAGAAAATAATTATAATTTCTCTTTTTAGAACGTTGAGCTCTCGTCAGCACAGAAAGAAAAAGTAAACCAGTACACAGTAGAATGTGTCAAAGAAACAGGCGCCAAACCCGAAGTAATAGCCGAAGTTAAAAAGGGAAATATCAACGAAAGCGAGGATTTGAAGAAATTCACACTATGCTTCTTCAAGAAGTCAGGGATCCTTAGTCCTGATGGAAAAATGAACGTAGAAACTGCTCTAGAGAAACTTCCAACTGGAGTTGACAAAGCTGAGGCTAAGAAAGTGCTAGAAGATTGCAAGAATAAGAAAGGAGCCACTCCTGAAGATACAGCATTCCAGATGTTCAAATGTTACCACAGCGGTATCAAAACTCATGTTGCTCTGTAGATTCTAAGGACACCTATAAGGTATTTATTTAATTTATTCTGTTAATAAATTTATTGTTCGTTCATATTATTGTTATTTTTTAAAATTTTAATGTTAAAAACTATGTTAGCATAATGTTACATAAAGCATATTTATGTCTATTTTTATGAAAAATTACTTGAAGATAGTCTTTAATTGTATTCATTAATTATATTGTTAGGTAACGTAGGTACGTAGAAATAAAACGCAATTTTAATTTAACCTATCTCACTTTTTAATTCAATAACAAGTAAAACTCACACTCTACTATTGCACTCACAACTTACGCACATTCACAATAATATCATAATTTACCTCACTTCGCACTTAATTGCCTTGCAAGACTTAGAACCGAGTATCCCTTACACTTTCTGACGACATGCTATTAGCACTAACATCATCACGCAGTTCAGTCATTCTTCTCGTGTAACTTCCGCTATCACTGTCTTCGGATAAACTACGGACGTCATAAGAAAATTGCGAGTCTCGGGAGTCAGTATCATTGAAATCGTTGAATAAAGTATTTTTCACTTGAAAGTACCGTGCTCTGTCTTGGACTCTGTAGTAATCCATGCATTGTTGCTTTTTGACAAGGTTGAAATTCTCGTCGAGGGGTACGAAGTAGGTTTTGATATAGCCAGCTCCTTTGACGAAAGTTTCGCCACGGTAGGTGGTGAGGATGTCGCATTCGTCCAGTATTATTGCTGTGTTCTCTGTGACCTGAATAAAAGAGCGCCCACTTAGTCACTAAGAACAATAAACAACCATTGTTGTCGAGATGAGATCAGATCAAGATCGCCAAGAATAGAAAAGAAGGGAAGAAAAATGTTCAAGACTAGGTCAACATAGTGATGATGGTAAAAAGGTTAGTTTACAATTTTCTGAGAAAATTTGTGTCTTTTATCGATAATGGTCAAGCGTTTGGCCACCATCTCACTTATGTAAGTGAAGATGTGATGTAGCCTAAGATGTAGCACGTTTATTGGTCCCATCGTAATACTTCAGTGCAGCAAAGACAGATTGCTCTTCTAATTCAATAAGGGAGACTAGCCTGTATCTTTCCCGCATCTCCAGTAGAGTCCATCCTTGAAGCCATATTAACGGCGTGACCCCAAATGTCGTATAATGGTTTCAGCGAGCCCACAACTCCTGCCGCTACTTCTCCGTGAGATATGCCTGAAAACAGAACATTGGGTATACATACGCACATTAACTTATAGCTTGGTGTGTGTGGCAGTAAAGTACTCTAGATACTGCTGCCCGTAGATTTCTTTCATGATGGTCCGAGTTAAGAAAGGTTCTCACCGACTCTTAAATTAAGGCCCTCAAAACTTTGAAAGGATCCCCGATTGAAATTCTGTAGCTGCATCATCATTGCCGCGGCGAACTCTATCATAGTGACCGTCACCGCTCGGGTATAAGGACTGTTCTGCCGACGGTTGGAAGTGTATGATGAGGAGCCGTAAGAGTCTCTTCTGCTAGGGTCTAGTCCGCAAGCGGCCATGTAGGTCCATCCCGCCATTTTGATTTTTTCGACCCTGTAGAGCGAAGTTCCTGATAGGAGTAACTGAAAAAAAAATGTGTCACTTTTTCACTTAGTCTTTTAGTTGTGCCTAATAAAACTGTCGGGATAAATCGTATGATTATGCCCTATTAACGCTTATATGATGGTCTTACTGTGGGAGAAATTTCATCAGTTTATTAGATTGCAATAATTAATGGGAAAGCTCTTTACCCGATCAAAATCAGAAATGACTTCGTCAAGAATGCTCAGCATGAATTTGTCGTCGAGATCAGCGTCAGATTCAACTCCAAGCTTGTAGTCAGTCAAGGACGCGAACATCACAGCTACGTTATCGTACTTCTCATAGTAAAGCTCATCTATAGACCTGTTCAAATTCAGGTAAACTTGCACTGAAACAATAAAAAAGCATCGATCCTCATTATACGTAAAAAAAAAAGTTAAAGCACAAGAATGTGCAACAAGTACATTATTTATAAGTGATTTTAAAGAGAAAGGCTAACCAACGTGGGCAGGTAAGATATTTTCCAGTAACATGTTATTGACTTTCAACATCGTTTCCGCTTCTCGTTGCTCCTCACTCAGTTGCAATTGCCAGAGGTGATCCAATCGATTCCTGTACTCAGTCGTTCTATCAATCCAGTACAATGTAATAGTTACGAAGACGACAGAAAGAGTGTGAGAAACTCTTGGGTCTAGTCCAATGTTCCATGTTGTATCGCCAGCAAAAAGAGACGTTTTAATCTCCCAAACTATCCAAAGGTAGAAACAGGTCATTCCAGCGGCGACAATCCATTTGAAGATAAAGAACACTCTACTGAAGAGAAAGTTTAGCAGCAAAGCGAGGCCCCAGCATTGAGTTATATGCTGAAATAGAGAGTAATCACATGTATAATTGGCAATCTAAAGCAAAATATTAATTGAATTGGTAATATAATGTTATTGTTGCCTACCCAAGATGAAATACAGTTTGTTAGAACAGTAACGCCGACCGATAGCTGCACTTCTTCTATCCCTATCACATTCACTACTGAAGTAGCCGCTAACCCTACACTTATCATCACGTAAAGTGCAGTCCTGATCATTGCCGACTTTATAATCCTCGCCGATATATCGTACATCATTCTCAGCTTTTTGTTTCGGGGCTCTTCAAAACCTTTGTATTTCGTCCAAAGGAATTGGAACCATATTAATGGCTGTAAGAGTAACAGGGCGAGTAGCAGACCGCTAAATATGATCCATGTGTACCACTTAAAACCCTTAAGCCTGAAACAGAGCAGTTCGTTCAGCAACACAGAAATATTTCACAATATCCCTTTAAAAGAGATTTCATTACTGATTCTTTAGCATATGTCTTACCAGTTTGTAGTCAATCCGTTGATCATCAATATCAAAAAGAATATAATAAGGCAGCATGTTATGTAGTACTTGAAAAGTGGATCTGGTAACAGCAGGAACGTCTTCTCAAGTTCAAAGTTTTTGAACATCAATGTGAACGGGTTCAGTTTTAACTCCTTCCGGAAATGTTCCCTGAGAATACGTATCAATTTAATATTCCAGGCAAAAATTGTGTCCCCAAATTTATTGCAGTTATTCCTTTTAAACCAGTCGAAATCATATCTACATTTAAGCACTCATGTCGTCTACTCTACTTAAAATTCCCTATTACATACTTTCCATTAGTCATGTCCTCGATTTCCTTTGTCATCTGCGCGTCAGCAGCCTTTAACATCTGTTGGTACTCTACCAGGTTTTCATCCATCCAAGTGGTGGTCCTTCTTATATTCGAGCTTCTAGTTTCCGATCGCTACTGAAAATGGAATATTAATAGATTATCGCGTGGTTGACTTTAATATTTGTTTTTGATTGCTTAAAAGGACTTACTCTGACGCTGGTGTTTTTTACGATTATCTTGCTGATTCCGACGGAGGCTCGCCTGAAAGGTTTGTAGCTGAAGTCTTGTGCCTGTAAAATTTTAAAATTAAGACAAGTTTGATCAACAGATCAAAGTAGCAATTATTAGTGCTTCCATAAATCGACTCATATCAAATGTTAATTAAGGCCGTTAAAAAGGCCATCTCAAATAAAACTTTTATTTTATATTCAGAAAATGCCATTGGCATTATGTCCACCATTTGTGTACTTTTTAAAATTGTGCCCAATAAACTATTAAATAAATAAAATAAATAAACACTCGTATATCATACCCGTAGCGGCCTAGAGAGCATGTAGGTTTCCAGTTTATTTTTCATTATAAACGGATCGTTTTGAGATTCAAAATTTGGCTCAATTATGTATTCCCTTGCGTGTTTTAATAATAATTCTAGAGTTTGCTTCGTGACGTGAACTTTTCTAGAACAATAATAAAATGTGCTGTGTAAATGTCCATTATAGAAATGACATAGCATGACTCTTAATTTATTTAATAATTTGTTATAGGTAGGTACGTTTAAGTATTTATTCATTGTGTTTATCTCCTTCCTTTAGCAATATAAAGCTTTTCAAAATTAGAGATATAAAAACTGTTATTAAGTGTTTACCCTGCTTTTCCTGTAGATTCCATTTTATTGGCTATAGTAACATCTTTTGACCAGATATCAAATTGCCATTTTCTAATTCCGATAAGTCCACTCAGAATTTTTCCAGAATGAACTCCGATCCTCATATCAATGTCCAATGACCGCTTTTCTCTAGAACGAAACACAATTAGCTTAACAGTTGTATTTTGATACCCGGATAAGATTATGTTCAAAGCTTTGAAGTATTTGGACTTTTCAAGTCTAAATAAATACCTACCTTACGTCCTTTATAATACTGATCATTTCGAGTCCCAGGTCGACACAGTTTTTAGCGTGCTGCTCGGAAGGTTTTGGTATTCCACTGACGCAGTAATAACAGTCTCCCAGAAATTTTATCCTTAGCACGTCATACTCCTGCGAAAATACGTTTATATAGTTAGGTTTGTTGAACTAATTTACTTTGCGGAGTTTTTTGGGACTTTTTTCTCTGTGCCATTCAAAGGTTGTGTGTTTTCCAGACGGGTTTGTGTTATTCTGAGAGCTTGGGTAATTTAACAAATGGGTAGTACGTAGAATTTGTATTCTAGAGTTTATACGTATTCTTTGTACGTAGGTAGAGCTCTAAGCGGGGTTCTTGAACCTCAAAGAGATAAACGATAGGATTTTAAATTTCAAGGGTAATTTAAGGTATTTTAATGTTAACCTTTACCATTTGTTGCTCAAATTACTGGTTCATGAAGTTTTATGTTGGTAGAGGCACAGAATAATTATATTGTATTGTACTACGGCAGGTCATTGCAAAGTCTATGGTTACACATAAAGTAATCCGTTAGCTAGTGATTCTAAGCTGTATATAAAAAAAGTCTTGTGGAGTACCTCGGATGCTTCGTCGAACCGTCCAAAGAGCTCGTTTAGTAGCTCTACCATCCGCAAAGGGGAGAGTGTCGTTGATATCATGGTGTAGTTGACCACATCGGCATATAGAATACTGACGTTCTCGTGTTCTTCGACGTACAGCTGGCTGCAATAAATTATAAACCTCAAAAACAAAAGGAAAAAAATATGGAGTTTTGTTTAAAAATTTCGACTTTCGGAACCTCTATAAACTAGATTGATCTGAAAGAAATTCAGCATTTTTGAGAAAGTATGATGTTATATGTAAGTGAGACTAGCTTAGACTAATGGTGGTGATAATCTTATGTTTGAACATTCACGTATGGCCTTTTAATAACCCTAAACTTATGTACGTATTTTGACCAAAATCACGTTTAGCAAGCGCGTTGGTGATCACAGTGACTATAAATAAAATAAGAATTCAACACTTTGATTAATTAAAAGGTAAATAACAATGTGACTCACTTGAAATGCCTCATAGTGTGACTCATGGTATGCGTCTGAAGACCCAAGAACATAGTTCTGATATCCTGTCGAACTTTCGACACAATGTGTTCAGGAAGAATACTCATCATAAGACGTTCCTAAAAATATTTTTACTATTATTAATATAGGTAACCCCAGTTATTATAGTTAAAATACCTTGCAGAGTATAGTTAGCTTGCAGTTTTTTTTTTGTAGGTTAGGTACCGCCAATATGCAATTTCTTTAAATTGCACGTTGGCGGTACCAAGTAAAATAACTGCCTAGAAACGTAAGTGTACAGAATCCCAATTATTTCTAATACTTAGCTATCTGAGCGATTCAAAAGAAAGTGATAGTTGAATAATTTGATGTTTTTTCAACCAAACCAAAGACTTATATCAAATTCCAGAATATTTAAAGTTTTTAATGTTTCAAGGAATAAAAAGTAAGTCCTCGTGAATAAAATATATATGAGAACACCTGCTGATCAATTCAGTTGTATTCGTGAGTGTATCACTCAAACAATTTTTTCCACTCATTGGTTTCTTTTGTTTTATTTCATAATCAAAATGCAGCCAATGGGCGATGAAAATAGTACGAGTGAACTCACGAATATATATGAATTGGCCAGCTGTGGATAATTCTGTATACAAAGGCAAAATAAGTTTCAAAATCGGATGACTATCAAGTAACAAACATAAATAAAAACAATTAAAATGCAGCTGAATTGAGTGCCTCCTCCTTTTATGAAGTCGGTTGAAAAACTTACTTCTTGATCCTTCACAAATTTCAATCGAAGAGTGCTCTCAACGCAAGCCCTGCGGTCTAGAAATGATCTTCGCGTTACAATTTCGTTCATCAATCGAAAATAAACACCCATCAAGTTGACGCCGATAAAGTATATGATATCAGAGGCTATCTAAAAATAAATTTAATATATTATTTAGTTATATTTATGCAATTAAAAAAAGTAATGAAAACCGTTCCCAGTTATCCAATGGGTTCCCACCCAGACTGATCTGATGATAATGATTGATGGAATCATCGCCTTTTATCACCTAGCAATGCTTGCTAACAAATTACAGTAAAATGCTTCTTGAGCAATTTCTAAGTGGTTGTTTTGTTGTTCTCCTGTTGATACTGAAGAACAGATAAAACATTAATTTGAGTTTTAGCGATGACGACGTACGTTGCAAGAAGTAGGTAAGGTTCAAAATCTAACGATAATTATTTTCGTCGTCGTTGAGCAACACTGCTTAGCAATTGCTCAACTTGAGCAATGTCTTAGTAAGAGTGATAATGTTCCTGTCTCTAGTTTATTTAAGAGGGCTGTTACAAAAAAAACGAGAAATTGCACGTTTCGTCATTGTAGTTCAAGCAAATGTTGATAATTATTTTGGTATAAATATTATGTAGAACTTCGGAGATATTGGGGTTCGTTTAGAAGCCTTTTCGGTCGATAATCGAGTTTGGTTCAGTGTTTTTTTTATTTACATAAATGCATGTAACGAAAATGTATTCTATTATTATTCATGTATGATAGATATAATATGATGAATATGCGTAACAAGAAAACAATTTTATTGGTGCTATTTTTTCAATAGAATCTACAAATTAGAGCTCCCGGAACAGGTCTCCGAGAGTTTTAGCCTAAACATGCATCGGGAGAATGATTATAACTAAATAAAAAAAGAAGTTTTCTAAAATTGGTTTTATTATTATTGTAGTAGAGAAAAGGAACTATTTCAACAAATGATTATTATTTAAAGCAACAAACGAAAATCATACAATTTCGACGATGAAACCGTGCAATTTCTCGTTTTTTTTTGTAATAGCTCTCTTAATCGTGAATTATAATAATGCAATATTGATTCCTAATCAAATACGAGTAATCATGATTATAAATAAAGATACCGCAACCAAGACCCAGGTTAATATGAACACGGATGCAATAAATGATATCACAAAATATTAGTTACACAAACTGTACATACTCTTACCACAATACCAAGGTGGGCGTTGCTATCGTACGTGTAGAAAGCCAAGATCAGAACATAGAGGGCGCTGACGAGGAAACCAACCACGATGGCCAGAAAGTTGTTGCGCATTGGGAGAAAGATGTAGATGGAAAGAAGTGAGAGCGTGGCATAGGCTGGCCGGAGGGTGAAGCCCTCGGAAAAGCTGAATATACTGACGGCAACATCTGAAATGGTGAAATGGTAATATCAAGCTTGATAATGGTGACACAAGTCTCTAGTTTTGCTTGAGGATTATGTCCAGGTCTAACGTTGAATAACCTAAGTAGCATTTATTTCAGCAAAATACATAAATTTATTTAGGAGGGATATAAGGGGAGATGTAGGCCGAGGAAAAGATGGATGGATTGTGTGAAAGAGGACATGGCTAAGAACATAATCCTCAAGCAAAACTAGAGACACAAGTCTCTAATTTTGCTTGAGGATTATATCCAGGTCCAACGTTGAATAAACTAAATAGCATTTATTTCAGCAAAATACTTAAATTTATTTAGTACAGATATAAGGGCAGAGGAAGGCCGAGGAAAAGATGGATGGATTGTGTGAAAGTGGACCTGGCTAAGAGAGGTGTAAGTACGGAGATGACGGCTGATAGAGAAGAGTGGAAGAAAAATACATATTGTGCCGACCCCACCTGGCTTGGGATAAGGACCGGAAGATGATAATGACATAAATTTATTTAGGTGCGTGCAACTTAAATTGATTACGTTTATATTTAAATGTAGTCTTCTTACTTTGTAAAAGTAAGAATCTTTATTTTTATCTTCAGAAACAACTAAGTATATGCCTACAAGCACAAATAATGTGGATGAAATACATTATTTATTTTTTTCAGGCATTTCATTTAATTCTTAATTTGTTTCTTGAGGTATTTCATAATACTTACCCGTGAAAACAATATCAATCGTTATGATAATGGTGGTGAAAATCGGCATCCAGAACCACTTTTCCGTCAGAGGGTAGTACAGCCGTCTCCAGAGCGACACCGTCGGGATACCGATTCGCAAGATGTACATCAGAAAAGTTAGGTAAGTTAATTTCGACTGGATCTCCTGAAACTTAGGGTTGATTTTCAATTGAACACTAAAGTAACAGCAAGGAAGAAGTTGCATTTCAATAAATTGTGATGAGCGCCAAACTATTTTGGTGTGGTGTGTTGTGTTGCATCAAAAGCGCGTCAGAAGCATACGGTTTCGTACATAAGGCATGATCAATTAGACAAACTATTTCAGAGACATAACACACAACCACATACTGTATTAATGTATTTCCAACCAGACTTTACGAATGAAACCGATATGCTTCTCACAACACCACACCAATATAGTGTGGTTCTAGCTTAAGAAAAATTGGGTTAGCGCGATCAACTAGATACACTACATCTTTAGCTTGTAACATTATATTTACCGCCAAATATGTGGTAACAGCAACTAATATAATATGGATGGTAGAGAAGATGACAAGTAGAGTCAGAAAAATATGGATCAGCGTTTCTTTGAGTTTGTCGTCGTACTTCCTGTATAGGCCCTCGAGGTCTTTTTGGTCGAATTGATCCTGAAAAAAAGCGTTATCGTTAAGGTTTTCGCAGATCGGGGCTGCACTGCTACCGCACCGAACAAAAATGTGCATTCAAATATTAGCTTTAAGTCGTAACATTTACGTGCATTTTATATTGACGACACCAGATGACATACAGATCGCGCCACTCGTTGGAGCTTGTGGGAAGCCATTTTGTCACTGTAAAATGTATCTAAAGGTAACGAGTTTAAGCCCATATTTGAATGCAGATTTTTGTGCTGTGCGGTAGCGGTGTTGGTTAAATGTCGGCAGAGATTTAAGGTCCAATGACCTTAAAGGTCTGCGCACAAACAATCATGTTAATTGTTTGTTTGTAATTGTAAAGGTGCGAATTTTTGGGACTGCTTTGGTTGGATAATTTGCTGACCCGTTTTGTGGTAGTTCCTAGTTCAATGTTCGATTCTTGCCATGGGGACGTCTGCATGACATATTGGTATTTTTCACTCAAGGACACTTCACTGGTTCAAATCCCGGGTCAGACCAAGAATTGTTATTGGGATTTTTCTAGCAAGAAAATGCAGCCCGGTGTCAAGAAGTTGGCACTGTTATGCTCCCGCGCCTCGGAAAGCATGATAAGCTGTTGGCCCTGTCCGTCCGGCGTCCCTTCGGGTTATGAGAGTAAGGGAATATAGTGCACCTATGTTAGCGTGCACACTTGTGCACTATAATATGTCCGGCGTACATGGCTAGTGTCCATTGAGACTGGCCGGCGCGGCGTATAATACACATAATATATAATATACATCTGAAGTGTATAATACACTTCAGAGACAAACATTGAACCCTCAATCTACGTTATTGCATCGCAATTGGTATTAATTTGTTCGAAAGTGCAATTATAGAAGCCACAATTATAACATTTATAACTTTTTACCTAACCAAACTATCGATTTGCGGGGGCAAAATGTCATGACTTATAGAACATTGAAAGTTATTTTTACCTCAAGGGAAATTACTTGGCTCGTCTTTCTCAAATCATTAATTAGCGCCGAAGTTAATACTTGCCGAACCATACACACAAGTTATAATTAATAATTTATTATAAATACAAAGTTATTTTTAGGTTTTCTCTTTTCGTTAATAGTAAATAGCATGTAATGACCAAAATTATTGTAGGTATTTTGTAATTAATATGTATCACAGAATAATTTGATTGTTTAACAAAAAAAAAAGGAAAACCGACTTCAAATTCCTTAATTTTACAATGTTTTTTAAGTTTTGCAGAACAAATAATAATCTCTCGGGAATACAATTTTTATAAGACCTTCTCGAAGTCACCCTCTACCTATACAATAGCAAAAAAATCATTGAAATCGGTCCTTAACCCATTCACTGCCCAGCCTCTGCGGTGCGACCCGAATGGGCCGCACCGTGCCGATTGCGCCGAGTCTTCGTTGTCGCCGTAGCTCTACTAGAAACTTGGAGATGTGCGTCATGGGCAATTCAAGTGTTAACTCAAGGAAAAATCGCCGAACATACATAAAAAAAACATATTACCTAGATTAGCATCGCCTTAGGGCTAAACAAAAAGCCTGTAATGATGTCTCTAAATAAAATAAAAAAGATTTCCCTTTTCGAAGTCGGTTAAAAGTATAATTCTTTAAAAAGATCGTTTGTATTAGATTTATCTGCTGGTGCACATGATAGCTAGCTATGTATGTATACGACGTTTTGTGGGCTAAGAAAACCACAGAGAGAAGACAACGTTATGGACGCCTGCGGATCTAATAGCGGGATGAGTAAGACTCTCACCCGACCACCCCCCTCACACTTGGTTTGTTATCGCATCAAATCGGGAAGACTATATGTAGGAAAGGGAGGCCACCACCCCGCCATCCCACTACAGGGCAAAGGCCCTGTATTGGGAGGGCGGGATGGTGGCTAAGATAAATCAGTTGTTTGATGTCTATCCATTGTAAGTTAACAAATAATTTACACTCCACCATAAGATACATACTCTCAAATACTTCCAATTCCACTGCTTCCCGCCAGAAGACTCGACCTCCTTCATCCTGAACTCATGGATGGATGAGAGGACACTGGTAGCCCTCCCGGAGTTCATGGAGTACCTCGCCAGGAGTTCCAGAGCTCCCACCTGGATGACTACCGAACCGTATGAGCGCGTGCCGCTGTCCTGCAATGGAATTCGAAGAAAGGTTAGGTATTGTATGTACGTAATATTAGATACGAAATGGAACTAACTAATAGACAACTTTCTAACAATATGTGTTAGCAAATAATTTTTATGTATGAATTTATTTACTGATGTTTAAATTATTTTACCTACATATTCTTGGTAAAAGTCAGACGTGTCGAAAGTGCTGTTAGAATTATCTCTGTTTGTAATAGGTAATCTCTCTTTTTTTTTAAGCTTTTTCTTTATTGACAAAGAAAATACAATTCAATAATAAAAACAAAATAGAACTAGTATTTAAAATTGTAACAATTAACTAAGCTAACTGCAGACTGTTGCAAACAATCTACAGGTAGCTCAACTGATTCATATCAATACCAGTCGGAAGCGTCCCCAAGACGCTGGCTGCATTGCCCCGCTGTAATCGGGGTAATAATAATAATAATCACTAATCGGTAATCTCCAGAACTGCTAATCCGATTAGTTTTTTCATTAATATAGCTAATAATAACCTATCCTTTAATGATATCGGCAACGATCCAGAAGCGAAGGTGTTGGCAGCTGTTAGTCTTGAGATATTGGTAATGGTTGAAAAGGGCCTGTCTATGTTCTCATAGACATTCCTTTGAGGACAGATTTAATCGAAAAAGATCACTTGTTCTGGGATAAAATGGAACCCAAATTAACAAAATTTTATATGGATTGCCTTTTACCAGAATTGATTGATGCTTGCTTTACAAGGAAAATGCCCATTCGGGAATTTAGGAATAAATAATAACTATACTTACTTACTACCTAATTTAATTAATTCAATTTAATTAATTATTTATTGCACTAAATAAAACATACATTAAAAAACATAAAACTAGAGAAGGAATGGCAAAGGCAAGCTTAACCTTAAAAAGAGTTCTCTTCCAGCAAACCTTATTGGGAGAGAGAGAGACAAGGTTATGTGGGTATCTACGTGTGCACAACATTCATACAGCTACCTACCAACTAGTAAATTAAGTAGGTTATGTAGTGTTCTGTAATAATGCGGGTAGGACTAGCCGCTCTGTTATATGTACCTACACTTGTGAAATAAATCATTCGGTCTGCTCATGAACTACACTGAGTTTCTGTGGTGCTCCCTTATTCCCGAATTGTCCTTAATCTTCCATTGGCGACGAGTCAAAACTGTGACTTTAGCGTGCTTAGTGACCCTGGACCTTGTCGTAACGTGTTTCAACGATGGCGGTCGGTAAAATTAACCGGTGACTGTACTTTGTACTGCGGACGTATCGAGATGTACTTTCTTGCCAACGCGATCAAAGACGACTTGAAGTTACCTACCTATATCTATCATCCGCCCGCGGCTTCGCAGCGCGTGTGTTTTGGAATACAGAGTAGCCTATATGCAAAGAATAAAAACACGCTGCTGTCACAGACTATATGTTATTCCACATTAACAAATTAAAAACGAACTATCAATTATTTATATATTTTAAAAATACTTGACAAACTTATTGACTGAAAAATCATAGGTACTATGTGATAAAGTCATTTCTAGAAAACAAACTACAATAATCTATTTATTTATTTCTAACATCTTATTAGTTTAAGTATGAGTTTGTTATTCCATTGATATTTCTACGGTGAAATAACCACCTGTCGTATGTTTTGATGTGGTGTTGTGTGTGTGAACTTACTTTGGTTTGGTGGTTTTGTCCCTGCAATTGTGATTACATATTAAAGTGAATTTCTATTTTGTAAGTATTTATAGGTAACTTAATTTTGCATGCGTTGACGAGGCAAAATATATTAACATATAGAATAATAATAAATAAATAATAAATAAATAATGCTGGACAATCCACACAGCACCATCTAGCCCCAAAGTAAGCTTCTCAAAGCTTGTGTTATGGGTACTAGATAACTGATATATTTAATACATTATATACATAGATATATATTTTTATTATACATAGAAAACACCCAGACCAGAATAAACTAAATAAGACATTTGTACACCTATATTCCTGCAAAATAAATGGTTATGATTATACTTAATTTTGGCGTTGTCTCCGGACAAACATCTTTACAACGGCACAAACTTCCGCCCATTTAATACTAAATGATTCGTGAATCCCGGTGTTCAGACTTAGTTATTTTACAAAACTTAATATAGTATTTATAATCTTGAACTTGAAAAGGTTGAATGTAGAAGCTACTACTTATCATGATTCATAAACAGCGATAAAATAACATTCTAACATTAACAATTTAGTCTGATAAGATTTGATTTCCCATTGCACACATACGCAATCATGAATGTACTAATCAAGAACCCATCGCCTATTATAAATATAAATAATAATGATATCATCACAAAGGCATTAAGAAATCATCGAAGCTCCAAAAGCAAAAAGACAACACAATGGAATTGAGAGAGCAGCTAGTACATAAAATAATTATAACAAACTAGGTGCTGCCCGCGGCGTCGCGCGCACTTTTAAGTAGCCTATGTACGGACATAGGCTACTTAAAAGTGCGCGCGAAGCCGCGGGCAGGGAGATAGGTAAATGGTATCCCGGGGACGGCCCCGGGATACCATTTACCTACCTCCCTGCCAAATTTCATTGAGATCAGTTCAGCCGTTTAGGCGTGAAACGGTAACAAACAGACAGATAAACAGACAGACAGAGTTACTTTCGAATTTATATTATTAGTTATAAGAAATACATGTTTGATGCGATTAACATTATGATTAGCAGGTTAATGCAAAGATAGTATTGGAGTTGATTACGGGAAATACCGCAATCCAATAGCTCCAGCTCTAGATTAGAAAGATATCCCTAATTCATAAGATATTACAATCACTTACCATGTTTGTCATCTATTTCCTTCGCATAACATCCCAAACTCAATAAAAAAGAGAATCAAACATAAAATTTCAACCGTTTCAAAACAATGTCTTCACTATACTGAAAGAAGTTATAAAATGTATTGATAATTAATTGATAAGCGCCACTTCGAACACAGATATTGAACAGATTGTGATACTACTATCATGTTTATAATTTATTTAACAAATCAGTGATGATGATGAATTACAGAAAATGAGAACCAAATTTTGATTCCGTATAACACAAACAACAATTCAAAATCATGGTTATAAAGGATAAAAACATTAAACTGCTTATTAAAAATAGACAAAAACTAATGTGGTCGGAAAATCTTTCAAAATTAAAACAACATTGTGATTTATTAGCGCAAACATTACGGCAAACAAGAACATTATATTAGTTTGCTTCTGTCAGACCTTCACACGCCAAACAAGTCTGGCGAGGGCTTTTACAACAGCCGATCCGACGTGTGGGGTGAATGTAGAGGGAAACCCCTGGCTGTTTATCGGTCTTTGATTTTATAGTGACTGAAAAAGAAGAGTGATGAATAAACGCTTTTTAGCCATCTTGCCTATGTTGAGAGGAGCATATCTTTAAATAGATTCACACCTTCTTAGACTGGTGGAGAACCAAACAACTTTGCACAGGTTCAGTCATTTGGAAGTTTGTGCTATGGTATTCTCATTAATTAAGAATATTATATAATCATTGAATAAATCTTAGAATGAAGACAAAATTTTTTTAGATAGCTTACGTACGATCCAGTGTAACTCTGACAGGTCATGTTCGATTTTATGTCGATTAGAATATAAAATCGTAACGTGTAAAACTTTTCTCATAATGAGCTCTACATTATTACACTAATTGTCTTAAAAAATCTCTTACTCTTATTGAGTATTTTCTAAAAGATTTTGCTCTATGGAGAAGTTAGTCTCTAAAAAAAATATTATATGTAGGTATTTTGTCTACGTATAGATTCTTAATTGGTTTTCCAAAGATTCTGTTTCTGTAACGCCCGAATACTCAAACGCAACTCAGATTTGAGCGCGTCTCTAGTGACGAATTTTTGACAGACTTTCATTGAAAACAGTGTGTCTACCATGAGTTGTCACAGTTAGATCGCCTGACGTTACTACAGTACCTAGTTACGTAAATATTAGTACTGCGCATTTTAGTACCCAACTATCCGCTAGAGGCGCTGTTAAAGTTTTCATACATTTTTTTAACTACAGTCGCTAGCGAGTATTCATTGTTAAAACTCATGGTAGACACACTGTCAATAATTCGTCACCTCAATTCGTCAATCAACTACCTCGCTTAGTTCAAATGACAGTCGAGCATCGTAAAATTAACACCGTTGTCGTTAATTTGCTTCGGATACATCCTGTTAATATTGTAATGGGTACCTACAAAAATTAAATTTTAAAGTCAATATCAAGTAAATGGCTGGTAGCCATTTACTTGACATTGACTTTTACATACCTACCTACATACATGTATTGCTATGTATCTTCTTAAACGTATTTCCTTCGTCCGAGACCAATACGCTCAAAAAGAGATTTAATTGTAAGATTGTTGAAACCTTCACTAACCTAACTAGCCTAAATTATTCCCGGACTTATGATTTCACAGTAGCAGTCCGGAGCCAGGAAGTTGGCGGTGTTACACCCCCGTGCCGCGGAGAGTACGTTAAGCTGTTGTTCTTGCGCCTGACCTCTCCCTGGTCGTGTCGGTCTGCCGTCCCATCGGATTGTGAAAGTGAGGGAACAGAGAGTGCAACAAGTGCTCTCTCTGTTCCCTTGAGAGTGCGCGCTAACACAGGTAACATAATATTAGGTCCTTACATATGAAATTGGCGTTTTTCGTACTGGCCACTTTAATCACAAATTTCTCCTCTTTGGTAAGGAATTCCAAATTCAAATTTGTACAGCTATAGACTCATGTATTTGTGCTTCGATGATCGTCATTCATTTGTTTTTTTTCTTCTGTTTTTTTCTGTTTGCGTCACTCATTTTACAAAATGGAAAACTTAAAATATCGCATTATTTACGAGTACGAGTTCCGCCGTGGCACTAGTGCTGCGGAAACAACTCGAAGGGTGAATGATGTGTATGGCGGTCGTGTTGCAAAAGAAAACACAGTTCGTTTTTGGTTCCAACGTTTTCGTTCTGGAAATTTTGACCTGCAGAACAAGCCCCGTGGACGGCCTGAGACTCAAGTTGATAATGAAGAGTTGAAGGCTATTGTGGAAGCGGATCCATCGCAAACCACGTCCGAGTTAGCTGCAGGCTGCGATGTTAGTGATAAAACTGTTTTAATTCACTTGAAGCAAATTGGGAATATTAAAAAGCTTGAAAGGTAGGTACCTCACGAATTGACTGAAGCAAACCGGCAAACGCGCGTCGACTGCTGCGTTACATTACTAAACCGGCACAATAATGAAGGTATTTTAAACCGAATCATTACCTGTGATGAAAAATGGGTTCTTTACGATAATCGGAAGCGCTCAGCGCAATGGTTGGATCCTGGCCAGCCAGCCAAATCCTGCCCCAAGCGAAAATAAACCCCAAAAAAGTTACTTGTAAGCGTTTGGTGGACTAGTGCCGGTATTGTTCATTACAGTTTTCTCAAATCTGGCCAGACTATTACGGCTGATGTCTATTGTCAGCAATTGCAAACCAAGATGGAAAAGCTAGCGGCTAAACAACCTAGGCTGGTCAATCGCTCCACGCCACTGCTGCTTCACGACAACGCTAGACCACACACTGCGCAACAGACGGCTACTAAATTAGAAGAGCTTCAATTGGAAAGTCTAAGACATCCTCCGTACTCCCCGGACCTTGCTCCAACAGATTACCATTTTTTTCGAAATTTGGATAACTTCTTGCAAGGGAAAAAATTCAACTCCGATGGGGCAGTCCAAATCGCCTTCAAAGATTTTATTGATTCCCGTCCGACTGGTTTTTTTAGTAAAGGGATCAATGAACTACCTATAAGATGGCAAAAGTGCATAGAAAATAATGGTTCATACTTTGATTAATTAAATATATTATATTAAAAAATATTCGACTTTTTGTTCCTCCCATACAAAACGCCAATTTCATATGTAAGGACCTAATATGTCCTGCACACCTGGCTAGCCTCCGTTGGGACTGGCCGCGGTGGAAGAAATTCGGCTAGGAGGGCTCATCGTCAGCATCATTATTCCTGGTCTTTAAGTATAGGCTGCTATAGCTACATACTACGGTTTATCCAGGGACCACGTGAGCGAAGTCGCGGGCTGGTACTAGTAACTCTAATATTATAAATGCGAAAGTTTTGATGTTTAGATGTTTGAATGGACGTTTGTTACGACTTTACGCCATAACTACTAAACGGATCCGGCTGAAATTTTGCATAGGTACAGGCAATTCTAATCCAGGAATTAAACATAGGCTTTTTTTATCCCATAAATCAGTTGCCATGGTATAGAAATCATCTTTAAACGTTTCCATAGAAATAACGTCTGCGAAACCGCGGGCAGAAACTAGTGTTTTAATATAAATAAGATACAACATTTTCGGATGATCCAATCAAACTAACCACAAGGTTATTAAATCCTTTTCACCTGCTAACCCAAAGCAAAACGCACCTGCCTTATTTATAACTGGGTCTTACTTAAGGCGCTACCCCGATCCACACTAGCGCCTCTGTAATAGTTTTATTTTGTATAGTTTAGATTAGACAGAGATGCGAAAACAGAGTTCGGTGGCCACCAAGAGCAACTTCGCATCTCTGCATAAAGTATGCAACATAAAACTATTACAGAGGCATTAAAAACAGCTTATGATAGGTATGACAAACTGCCCAATGATATTTTGAAAATTCCTTTGTTTAACGTAATAATAAGATAAAATAGGTGGTGGCGCTAGTGTGGATTGAGGTAGCGCCTTAATTCCTCAAAGCAGGTAGCCGACAGGTGAATAGGCGTTTTGTGTACCGTCTTCAGCGGATATCAGCCAGACAATACCACCGCCTTCTATTTGTTCTCATTTGAAAGAAAACACCTTTGCTAATAGGAATTCGATGGTCAGTTCACAAGGATCTCGTAGTCTTTGCAAGGGTGGATTGAGATGAGACTGCAGAAATTCCCATAAAAAAATAACTTGTGAAATAATAACTCATTTGAAAAAGAACCGCCTTACTGTCAAGTGTTTTCAAGAGCCTCGAATGATTGTAAAACATAACACCGATATCTTTAGGATTTAGGGGAAATACCATTTTATCAGCTAATCTATTTCTGCTGAAAGTAAGGACGTTCCGAATAGAAAACAGTAAAATTATAAAATTATTGCCAAGTTTCGCGAAACTGATGTATAATTATTTGGCTTTATACCAGCTCGGAGGTTCTATCATAAATAGGTAGGTTCTTAACCTAGGTTTGCGGTGTGGGCAAGATTCCTCAGATTCGATTCTGATTTGTAAAATTTCGTTGTTTCCGAGCTGGGCACCGCGCTGATAATGCAACCGTAATAATAATAATAGCCTTTATTCAAGAATCTTACTAAACTTAAGTGATAATCTTAACTGGGTATTTATACAGTAACTTATTTATATATTAATTATTTCACACCGGTATTTAGATTGTCTTGCGTCGCCGCATAGGCCTCCCCTAGAGCTTGCCATTCTTTGCTGTTAGGCTATCCTTCTTATGTAACCCCGGCTAGTTTTTGGATATCATCCTCCCATCTAATACGTTGTCTCAATGTCCTTCTTTTGTTTTGTCTTGGATACCATTCCGAAAAATGGGCTAAGGGCATAAGCCCTTAGCCCATTTTTCTTTATTACTTCTCATTAGATGACCTGCCCATCTTCATTTTAGTTTTCTTATGTGGTATGTTACATCGTTTAGTTTTGTTTGGTTTCTTAACGTTTCCAGTTTTATTTTGTCTTTTAACCGAACATTGAGCATGCTTCGTTCCATACTGTGCTGGCAAGTCTTCAGTTTATGCTCCAGTTTATACGTCATAACAGGTAGTATACATGAATCAAATATTTTTTTCTTAAGTTTTTCCATGCTCTGCTAAAATCTATTTATATAACAAAAAAAAACAAAAAAAATCCTCGCAGATTTATAAACAATCTTGGTTAACCCATTAAGAATAGAATAGAAAAAATATTTATTTGGACACAGGACCAAAAAAAATTGTTGAAACATGCTAGGACAGCGCCCCCTTGAAAATACTGATAGAACCAGTAGGCTGCTCTGTGCATTATCTGCGCAATGGTTGAGGCTCTCATCAACTTTAGTTACAATGTGTTACAGTAGAGGGCAGTAGTATCGCACCGAAAGTATTATCTGAAGCTTAACCTAGAACCAATAATAGATATGTGTTAAACATGGGATTTAATCGCACGCACCTAAAAAAAACAGCACCTACCCAAATAAATTTCTACCTCTTACATACCATGGTGATTTTCTAGTAATATTTGCAAAGATTGCACTTGGCAGTCTTTTCGCCGAAAAGAGGGCGAAATAACTACCGACCGACTACTTCAATCGAAATTATTAGATAATTCTTTTGTTCAAAATGTTTAATTATGACCCTTTTTCTAGAGGTTGAGATGCGCATTCTTTTTGTTAACAAAATACTATCGCACAAATTTCGTGATTTTTCATTTGTATATTTTGTTACAACTGACGAACAATTTGCATTTTAGTTATCAACTTCTTACAGCGGTTAGGTATTTGCAAAACATGCTTTTCTATTTGTGGTGTAATTCGTAGAATAATTGTCCTAATTTGTTTCTTTGCAGAAGTTGTAACAAGTTCGGTACCAATCTAACTTTTGTATGTTATCATGCGATCAGATATTTTCGTTGGGATAATACGACAAAGTTATTTCAGACTAACTGAATTAGGTGTTCAAGCAAAGTATGAAAGTAAATGTTAGGCCTTATAAATAAAAAATAAAATGTGTCCAAAAGTTACATAGATACCCAACGGCGAACAATAGGCTGCTAGGAAACAAAGGAAGCTCGAATTTCACTTAAAGTAAAATTAAATAGCTCGGTTAAGTATTACGTTTAACTTATAAATTACTCGTACCAAGGTAGAGAAGGTAGGATAAACAGCGCCATTACTACACTATAAAAATTACTAGATTGTAAGCCGCAAAACTCCATCCAAATCTTAAAACGTAAAAACGTAAACGTGAAAACCTTAAAATGTAAATCGTTACTCAAAAATATTCCTAGAGGTAAACGACCTACGTAAAAATCTGCGTAGAGCTACGAAAAGCTACGGCGTAGCGCGTCGTAGCGGATTAGCGCTTTTCGGAGAATTATCGCCGTAGGCTACCATCCGCCGAGCGGATCTACGGTAGAGATGTGTGCTATTTATCGAATGGACACATAGAATGTGTAGATATGTGCGCAATTGATCAAAAGGTGCTTTCTTGTAAGCGTTTTATAGTTTAGTCATACATTTTAGAAATCCAATCAAATCAATCCAAGCAAAAAGCTAAAAAAGTTTTATGTCCAGTATTAATGTTTTTGTTTTGTTATAATATGTGTTAAATCTGAAACAAGTAATATTTGATTTTCGTGTCTTGTCGGTGTTTATCTCAATTTTATTTGTTTACTGCTTTACTTTGTCAAATTTTCCATGGAATATATGTAAAAGTACACCAATTCCAATTAAATTTCATGCCTCCTGAGTTGTGTGATAATGTTAACACACAACTCAGCAGGCAACCTGCCTGGAAGAAATCGCTTTTAGCGATAAGGCCGCCCATTGTGCAACTTTCTCTGTGTTTGTGTTTTCTGTTCTGTTTTTCTCTATCTTGGTGTGCAATAAATTGGTGTGTAATCTTGGTGTGTATTGTATGTATTGTTAACAAAGCTGGTTAGATGACAGTAAAGAAACACATAGTATCGAGATACGATAGCGTTTATACTGTTTTTCCAGCTTGCTCAGCTT
This sequence comes from Eupithecia inturbata, assembly GCA_963662085.1. Classification (NCBI taxonomy): domain Eukaryota; kingdom Metazoa; phylum Arthropoda; class Insecta; order Lepidoptera; family Geometridae; genus Eupithecia; species Eupithecia inturbata. The sequence continues at coordinate 5,435,922 of OY759177.1, forward strand.
CTTCGCACAGCTTTAGTGGAAAGGCGGCCTTATAGAGCTTTATATTTTGTTTACGGCCTTTTATGAAGTGTAAACTTGAGGCTTGGAACTTAATTGGTTATTTATTGGACGATAAAGAATAACAAATGTTAAGCGTGTTATCGGTTTCAATTTGAATGAAAATAGGGCTTTGGCTGTGTTAACCCTGTGAAAAAGCTAGGCTGTTTTCAACCCCCGATAAGCCAAGGGGTTTGCCTTGTGTATCTATCTGTATGTGTGTCTGTCTGAGCCATCGTAGCTCCCTAAAGTTATATATATAAATTGTTTGAAAGGTGATTTGATTGAAACTTAGATATACCAATAACTTTTTCCACCTGTCTTAAATTGAACTTATCCTGTGTTTCGTTTTGCAAAAAAAATCAAATCTGTTTGGGATCATTAAGCACATAGGTACAATAAAACCTTAACAGTAAAACTTTAAATTTTTTTTGTTATTGACGTACTCAAGTTGGATTTTGTGTCTATGCGGTATTGTGATAACTACTTCCTAAAAAAAAAAACTTTAGAAGCCAGGGCCCGTAATCGTAAAACCGAAAATCGAAGTATCGGATTAGTTTTCGTGCAATTACTAACTAGCCACCTTATTTTACAGTAAAAATTGTAGTTATTCGTAGTTTGACGAGTTCATTATGAATATGAATGTTTCAACTGCTACAAGATAGTCTACTCACATTTATAATGAACTAACCACCTATTTTCTCGACTCAATACTATATTTTTCTATATCCCTATAATACAAAGAATGCATCCAACGACTCCAACCGTTTCTATCCCAGCCCCACCAAAAAATCCTCGAAATCCCGTATTAAACTAATTCAATTAAATCCCGTACGTTACTTCACCGACGAAACAGCTTTTGTCAACGGCTTGGGGGCTTTCGCGAAAATTTATAGAAAATTGCAAATGTCTACGTCAAAATTGCTGAACAGGGAAAAACTCGTATACCTACTTTTTGGATCCCTGTAACATTATGCTTGTTGGTTTTTGTATATAGTAGGTATTTTGTTACGTACTTTTATCAGATTTTTTTTATCTATCAATTTTTTTATGTACCTACTTATTGTGTTTCTGGGTTCAAATAAATTTATTTTCATTCTCTCTTTTATTACCTACCTTCCCACCTCAAACTTGAAAAGTCGATATTTTGGCAGTTCCTTATCAGAGATTTGACTGTGAGTCGGGTTCTGTAGCATGTGTAAGAGCAGATCCCCTTATTTGCATAAATTAAATGAATGAAATTGCGAAATGCAATTTTTTTGCCCATTAGAATGACATAGCTTCTTTTATATCGTTTACTATTGTTGAAATTATGAACCAATCTCCTCTAGAAACTTTTTCAATTAAGAAGAAACAGAATTCCATAAAAATATCACGGTACATTTAGTTTTGTAAGAAACAACCAACACATTTTCAACACAAAAAAAACAATAACTCTCATCAGCCTAGCTATAAGCAATTTTCTTGTACCATCTCAGCAGCTGTCCCATTTTTTGTGCACCCTGTAGAAAATTGCATGGCGCGTGTTTCGCCGGGGTGTATACAGGTTGCGCGGTAAATGCGGGGGGTGTATATTTAGAATTGCTTCAGCCGGCGATCGGCAGTGTATGCCTGGCCGCCGCACGGACCGCACGCTTTTACCCTCCTCCAACTCTGACTTACGGACTCGTAATTAACATACGTAGTGTTTGGATTTGAACGTGCTGTGGACTTGACTTGTGAACGATTGTTTTGAACGTGAATTAACTGAGTTTACTGCGATTGCTCTTGGATTGAAGGTTGGTATTTTTTGATTTAGTTAGAGCTTTTGTGATGGGCTTGTTATGATTTGATAGCAAGCTAATTTATTTATGTATGTTATTGTTTGTTAGATTTTGTTTTTAGTGAGGTTTAAGTGTATTACAAGAGTCGAAATTAATAGATTTTTTCATTATATTTATTTATTTCCAAATGTTACATTAGAACGATTAAGCCCTCATTTTGATGTTGGTGAAGCTCTCGAACTTAAGCTCTTCTACTTTGGGGCTGATGATGTTATGTGAAAATTACCAGCATTATTTATTTATTTACTCTAAAGTGGAGGGTTCTGTTATTAAAATTATATAAGTGTATGACGGGATGACTGAAATTTTATTAATTTGCCGCAGTAAACCTCTTACCAGTCGGCAGGCACTTAACGTTAATTTGTAAAGAGCAATTTCAGGCAATCCGGGTTGTGAAACAGTAAAATTTATGCTTTACTCTAATTAAAATAGTGTCTAATTTCCTTTTACGTTTTTTTAAAAGGAAACGCTTGTTTGCTTACAAAGTTATCCGTCATATTTTTTTACGGTATCCATCAAGACTTATTTTACCCCTTTACTGTTCCTAAGCAACTTAGGATTTACTAACCTGCTATACTATTTCAACATAGGAATTATAGTAGGTAGTTGTTCCGTGATTATTCTTAATTTTCAAACTATAAATGGTAAGTCAATATTATATTCCTATACGAACAGCCATAAATAAAATATTTCACGTGGACATTTAACTAATTAAATGATATTTCAAAAATGTTACCTATGTAAACGAATACTTTTACAACATTAGTATAAATTAAAGTTTACAGACATCACTAAAAGTGGAGATGGGTCTCATCATTACACATTCAATTCGAAAGATAACGGCTTGATGCATGTCTTGACATTATTTATTACGCATATAAACAGTTCTATAATGTCAACTTAAAAAAAAATTCAAATAAATAAAAATATATCTGTAACTTTTGGATGAATAAATGGGTTAGTAGCGATTCGCCATTGGACACATTTTTGTGCTACTTTTTGTTCTTTCTAGAAATGAGAAAATCTGGTAATTCTTGGCGCAGCAGTAAGTTCCGAAAAAAATCTCATTAACCATAATTTAAACAATCATATTTGCCTTGATAAATACGTAAAAAGTCAAATGTCAATAGAGCAAAAAACGTTCGTAAAATTTGTTTTGCGTTACGTTTACGAACGTGTAAAAGTCGTTTTTGTTTACTAAACTATGAAATACAACTTAAACTCATTCCGAGAGGCAGCCGTAAACCCCAGGACATGAACAGTACCACAAATAGTAAGTTAATATATTGTAGAGATACGTATTAAAACATTGGTCTAAAATAAACCGCCAAGTGCGAGTCGACTCGTACCCGAAGGGATTCATACCATAAAAATCAGACAACTTTTTCAAAGAACATCAAGTTTTCACTAGTTCGGAACCCGTTTAAATTTTAAATTTTACTTTATCAATAGTATTTGTTGCCATTAAAGTTCAAGTGTTACTTATTTATAAAAAGTTTATTAAGCTATTGAGACAAACGACAAACGAAGAGCAAAAATAGCGAAATACTGGAAACCCCCTTTAATTTGGATATTTATTTTATTTCTATTATTTGATGTTATAGCGGCAAAAGAAATACACATTCTCTGAAAATGTCAACTGTCTACCTCTTAAGGTTCATAAGACAGAGCCCTGTCACAGACGGATAGACAGCGGAGGCTTAGTAATAGTGTTCCGTTTAATTAGAACCCTAAAAACAAAAGACAAAATGTCTCCAATAACTCATGAACAGGACATGCCTACGCCAAACTCACGATAAGGTGAACGTTTGGTGTTATATTGCCCTATCAAAGCTGTGTTATGTGTGATTTATTGCTTTAGATATGAAACTCTTCTGTTATAATGTGCGTTATCATTTTCCTGGTATTGTTTACTCAAAGTATCAAAATCCTGTTTAGAGTTACTATATCTCACTCCTATATAATAAACCATTTCAACTTTGTATAGAAGTTATAAATGTACTCTTAGTTAATAACAGTACAAGCCATTAAGGTCGATCGTTTCGTGTTGGTGCGAGGACCAAATATTAGGTCCTTACATATGAAATTGGCGTTTTGTATGGGAGGAACAAAAAGTCGAATATTTTTTAATATAATATATTTAATTAATCAAAGTATGAACCATTATTTTCTATGCACTTTTGCCATCTTATAGGTAGTTCATTGATCCCTTTACTAAAAAAACCAGTCGGACGGGAATCAATAAAATCTTTGAAGGCGATTTGGACTGCCCCATCGGAGTTGAATTTTTTCCCTTGCAAGAAGTAATCCAAATTTCGAAAAAAATGGTAATCTGTTGGAGCAAGGTCCGGGGAGTACGGAGGATGTCTTAGACTTTCCAATTGAAGCTCTTCTAATTTAGTAGCCGTCTGTTGCGCAGTGTGTGGTCTAGCGTTGTCGTGAAGCAGCAGTGGCGTGGAGCGATTGACCAGCCTAGGTTGTTTAGCCGCTAGCTTTTCCATCATGGTTTGCAATTGCTGACAATAGACATCAGCCGTAATAGTCTGGCCAGATTTGAGAAAACTGTAATGAACAATACCGGCACTAGTCCACCAAACGCTTACAAGTAACTTTTTTGGGGTTAATTTTCGCTTGGGGCAGGATTTGGCTGGCTGGCCAGGATCCAACCATTGCGCTGAGCGCTTCCGATTATCGTAAAGAACCCATTTTTCATCACAGGTAATGATTCGGTTTAAAATACCTTCATTATTGTGCCGGTTTAGTAATGTAACGCAGCAGTCGACGCGCGTTTGCCGGTTTGCTTCAGTCAATTCGTGAGGTACCCACCTTTCAAGCTTTTTAATCTTCCCAATTTGCTTCAAGTGAATTAAAACAGTTTTATCACTAACATCGCAGCCTGCAGCTAACTCGGACGTGGTTTGCGATGGATCCGCTTCCACAATAGCCTTCAACTCTTCATTATCAACTTGAGTCTCAGGCCGTCCACGGGGCTTGTTCTGCAGGTCAAAATTTCCAGAACGAAAACGTTGGAACCAAAAACGAACTGTGTTTTCTTTTGCAACACGACCGCCATACACATCATTCACCCTTCGAGTTGTTTCCGCAGCACTAGTGCCACGGCGGAACTCGTACTCGTAAATAATGCGATATTTTAAGTTTTCCATTTTGTAAAATGAGTGACGCAAACAGAAAAAAACAGAAGAAAAAAAACAAATGAATGACGATCATCGAAGCACAAATACATGAGTCTATAGCTGTACAAATTTGAATTTGGAATTCCTTACCAAAGAGGAGAAATTTGTGATTAAAGTGGCCAGTACGAAAAACGCCAATTTCATATGTAAGGACCTAATATATATTTTTTCTACTTTGTACAAGAAATAAAAATAGCGGAACAGTAATTTGCTGCAAATCGTAAACCATTTTCTATTAACTTATGAAAAACCAACACATTTGGGAATTATGGGATTTTGGGGCTATACCTAAATCAACATACTCCCAAATGCTTCCAAAATGCAATTGAATCGAATTTGTTTTCATCATGGATTCATAGAAAATGGTTTACGATTTGCGTCAAATTACTTTTTGTAGTTTTATTCCGTGTAGAACGCGGAAAAAATGGAAAACCACAAACTAAAAAATTATCTCGCACCAACACGAAACAATCGACCTTCATTTCTGAGCAACATATAGGTAATTCGACTAATAAGGTCTAAATAACAGTTTACTGGGGTGATGTTATATGTCAAATGTCACACTTTAAATAACAAATGTCAAATGAAACATGACAAAGGAAATTAAAAGGTCAGCACTTTATGTTGAAGTGTTAATTATTTAACAATTAGTTTCTTCGTCATAACATTTTTATGGTCGTTTCAGTCTAAAGTGTCATTTATAACGTTAGAATATGGTTTCGTAATTTAAGAAAAATATATTAAAACTTTGTAAACGTAAGAATGCAAAACCAATCTTGATTTATGACGAGAAAATTCAATACTTCTCTCTGGGTCGTAAATAAAACTGTACGCTTTAACTATTGTATGATATAATGCATTTTTAAAGATGAAGATAAATTTTGAGAATACCGAGTTACCTGATATCCGGATGGTAAGATGAGACTTCCTAACGTTCAAACTTATGCATGATTTATATAAAAATAAATAGCTTTGTATTGTAAAAATATAATATTGTGTTCAATTTATTGTCATCGGCTACGTAACTTCAATTGTGTTTTTTATCTGGTAAAATGAGAAAGATTCGTATTTCCGCCCTGGCCGTTTGCATTTTGCTTTGCTTTGCGCTTGCAAACAAGTGTCCAAAAGATGCCTGTTCTAAAAAAATGCTTTAGATTTGGAAGATAAAAGACTCACTCCACCTTAACTTCAACAATGTCCCTTGAAACTTCTAATTAGATTTGACTACCAGTTCATAATTAATTAATCAACCGACCCTTACTTTGACATTTTAACAGATATAAAGCCTTTTCCGTGATTTTTGGCAAAAATTGTAACGTCAGTGTTACCTCGTAGAATGGAAACAAAATTATTCATTCCTGCTGTCCGTCCCATAACGTTAGGGTCAACGGGATACCTTTGTCAAAATAAATTAGCCATATAAAGGTTTTTTCTAAATTTTCTTCGTTTTTCCTTTAGAAATGTACAAATATTTTCTTTGAAATTATTTTACGAAATAGCCAACAAATTACCGGAACATGATTCAGATTTTTTTCAATTTTCCTTTTAGTTAACGTTAATATGGATAAAAGCTTTCTTAGTGAATTAATTTGGATGTAGTGTCAAATTTTTGTTTAAAAATCCCTCAAAAGAAATCTAAATTTATAATTTGCTTCAAAGCTTTCCCTATTTTAAGCACCATACCTACATTATTTAAATTAGGGTGAGAGTTAAAATAGCCGCTTTTTATAAAAAGGTCAATTTTAGTAAGGTTTTTTTTAATAGCTCCCCATGCCTCTATGGAAGCATTTAGGATCTAAAAATGATGTCCTGAATGAACAAGCTTCTACTCGTACGTGATTTGAAGGTTGTGTTTGGTCGTATAAGATCGATACGTGCCGGTCCATTAAATGGCTCTTTAACAAAAAGCTCGACTGCTATAACAAATAGCACTAAAACTGAATTAACACGAAACTTTATCCGGGTATCATTTAAGGGCGAACCTAACGGGTTTGGTTGTCAAACAAGGCCTAGATATCAGTACTCACGGGATCTCCGTGATAAAAACATTAAATTATAATGATAATTATAAATTACATAATATTCAAAATGTTTTTCTTTAGTTCCTTGAATATGAAAATTGATTGACTCTTATGATAAAAAAAGTCTTGAAAGTGCACTGTTTCGTACATAATTTGCTCGAGATCTCAGGAACCCTACGGTCTATTGAAATGACTTAGGTTTTGATTTGTAGGTTATTACTAATTATTTCGTTCCTTTAAACAGTTTCTTCATAAGTTGCGTAGTTTTCTTGTAAATAAACAATAACTTGATTTATACGCTTACGGCGTCCCAAAAACGTCTGCTTTGTCGCCGCTCCTATGAACGCGAGATCCTATGCCTATCCTTTTCATAAAATGGCGCGCATTGCGCCCTCCTTAGCAAAACTTGTACCTAACAGGACTCGTACGTTTAGAGTTGAACGTGCCTCCCCCAAACAAGAGGGATTTTGCCTTGATTTTGATTTTTGAATCACCACGCTTAGCACGCGGATTGGTGATCGCAGATAGAGGTGTTAAAAATACACAGAAGAAAGCCGAAGTCCTCGCGAGTTCCGTTTTGTCAACTCAATTGCTCAACTCAGTTGACCAAAATGAGCAATGGGACCCTTCCACATCGAACTTATTCTGTTCCCTATGCAAGTTGCTGCCGCAGTGCAAGTTGCTCAACTCAGAAAAACAATTAGGTATATTATATTAAATAAAATAATCTGATATGCCAGAAAATTACAGGTTATGTCATAATGACATTACTTATTAGTCTGAATTAACGGGTATTTATCGCGTTTATTTAGCAATTTTTTTCCGACGTTTCAAAAGGTTTACACACTGTCGTGGTCGCGTAAGTTTAAAAATATTTACAATAACATTACCAATTTTTAATCGAACTTCAAAAGAAGGAGGAGATTCTATGTTCTGCAATATCAATGTTTTTCATTTTAGGGTTCAGTACCCGAAGGGTGAAAACGGGACCCTATTACTAAGCCTCCGCTGTCCGTGTGTCATGGGGCTCTAGCGCATGACCCGTAAGAAGTAGACAGTTGAAATTTTTAGAGAATTTGTATTTCTCTTGCCGCTATAACAACAAACAATATAAATAAAATAAATATCCAAATTAAAGGAGGCTTCCATACAAAAAACGTGTTATTTTGGCTATTTTTGATCTTCGTTTGTCAAGGCTGTATCTCTGGAGCCACAATAGGTAGACACATGAATCTTTCTATAAATAAAAACACTTCAATTTTTATAACAAAATTACTTAAAATATAATATAGTTAAAGATTTAAAGGGGTCTCCGATCAAGTGAAAATTTGATGTTCTTTGAAAAGTTGCCTGATTTTAACGGTACGGAAGCCTTCGTGTGCGAGTCGACTCGCACTTGGTGGTTTATTTTATGTACCTATATTCGTCGTTTTCTTCGTCAATTGTCTAGTACCTATAACACAAGCTCTGCTTACTTTGGGGCTAGGGTGTGGATTGTCCAGCATTATTTATTTATTTTATTTAATTGTCGACCGATGTTTATAATTTTTTTTATTATGTAGAGAGAATGATCCAAAATGATTTTCCCATATAGGTACATTTAATTCCCGAGGTATTAGTATTAGTCCCGCAAAAATTTAAAAAACAGTGCAAATATTAAGGAATTCAAAGTCGATTCAAAGCTATCAAATTATATTTAAGTCTGTGACAGATCTCAGTTCTACTATATTTGCCGGCATGTTGGTCGGCTAACGCTCGCCCTCGGTCAGCGGAGGAGGCGCGCCCGGAATTTCCACTTCCCGTTGCTTCGGCAAATCCTAAAAGGCCTACATTCACTAGAACAATGTGAGGTCTTGGGATTTTGTCAGATTAATGTTAGATGCTAACCTACATCTAGCTGCTAGCTTACCCCGCACTGTGGAATCTCACCGCGCGGTTTTTTCCGCAGGATTCATTTGTTTTTTCCGCAGGATTCATGATTGCAACATATGGAAATTGTTTGAAGCTGCTGCAATTGCAGAAAACATCTCTGTAGCGCGGCGGGCGAGGGTCTGCCTGCAACGCAGGAGGTTGCGGGTTCGATTCCCGCCTCGGGACAAATGTTTGTACGATCTGCAGATATATGTTTAGGGTGTTCTGGAAGTTTTCTATGTATAATAAAAAATATCTATCTATGCCCATAACACAAGTTCTGCTTAGCTTGGGGTTAAATAATGCTGCGTGAATTGTCTAACATTATTTATTGTTTATATATTTGATTAAATATCTAAAAATAAATCTCGTAAGATATATTGGTTGAGCACTCATGTATTTAATGCTCATAAACATAAAATTTAATTTCGGTACCTTCATAAGTGAGTCAAATATTCACGCGTTTTAATAAATTTTTGAATTTGCGCGTTGTCTTTTTTTATGAGAATAATGAAAAACATTACAACAAGAACACAACAAAAATATAATTACTGAATAGAATTTTACGACTTTCTGTGAAAGAAATAAAATTTGATGAGTTTAAGGCATTCCCAGTGCATTTACGGATTATTTTCCACTTTAAAACTTAATTAATTTGCAGTGCACAGTTCATTAAGGTTTTAATGTTTGTTTACTTATTGAAGTTTTCGCCAACGCTCGTTCCCAACTCGAAAATTTTAATTGGAAAACTAGTTTTTCAGTTGACTTTGGGAGCCGTCGTTATATGAATAAAAAAAACTTATCTAGAAACGAAACAGGTGAAGTCGAATCGAATACGTCGGGAAAAATAGGTAATTAACGTGATAAATACGATAATAACGAATCAACGATGTCAAAATAGCATCTCATCAGCATAAACGTAAACAGTTTTAATTATTTAAAAAAAATTACAAAAATAATTAAACACAAGCAAAGCGAACTAAACAAGATCAAACAAAAAACGTGTATAGAAACGTAATAAACATAGTGCGCTAATCAACGCTGTCAACAGCTCCTTACATTTCGTTTTAATTAAATTAGTACTCGTTCGATTAAGTACAACTGAAAAGTTCAATCTTGTGAGAACTAAACTAGTAGGTAGGTACCTAATCGAGACGAGAGTTTCGATTCTACAATAGTTTTGTTTGTTTTCCGGTACAGTTTGTTTGACGGCAAGTAGGCACACCAGCCGTATTGAGTTACCCCTTCCTATTCGTGCTTACTCTATGCTTGTGTAGCTAAGTAGGGGCATAAGACATTTTAATTGAGGTTTCAAGCGTCTGGGCAAACAGTGAAGCTAATCAAATATTTGGTTGACAATTATTGTGATTAAGTGATTTGAAATGAGTTGGTACTGGTATTTTTTGCCGTAAAAACAAAATACTTATAAAACAAAACGTTCAAGCATTAAACATTAAATTAAAAATGGTCGTAAACGTAAGTACCTAAGTAACTATTTATAGACCAAAGGCCAAGATTCACTTCGGGGCGCTGGGCCATGGGAAAATACATAATTTCATGTTTTTGAGTACGGCTTATTAGCCGTAATCAAAAACACGAAATTTTTTTTTTTCGATTTAAATTTTTTGTAACTTAATACAACGCTGTACGTAACAATTTTTTTAAAGATTTATGGGACAAATAGTAACAATCCCACGGGAATAAAATTTTATCGGACAACCTCGCTCTGATTCTCATCTAAACTATAGTCGAAGACAACAAAATCAATTGGTGAAATAATAAAAACACAGCTAAATTGAGAACCTCCCTTTTATTGAAATTGGCAGTACGATATTTAGGCATCCCAAACTATTTCTGGCAGTGAAATTCAGAGGCGACCGCAAAACCTCAAAGTCAACTATGATCAATCAGCTTCAAAATTCAAATCCGACCAAAATATTTCCCCAAATAAATTAGCCGAAATTACAGAAACGGGTAATCCAATTTAGAGTCATAAATATTTATCAGTGTTATTCTCGCCACTACACTTATACAAGTACCTACTTCGTACTAATAAACCGCGGGAGAATGTTTATAAGTGTGTTTTAAGGCTGGATACACACCCACGACCAACCCACAGCAGCGCGACTTTAAAACATAAAACGTCGCGTCGTCGGTCGCCATCGTCTTGCGACAGGTTAAATTACAATCATAACCTCTCGAATAGTGCCTATTGTAGTACTTTTATATTCATTTGTATCTCTTAACTTGTGATATTATTTTTATAGTTTTCGAAGTCAACTTGTTACTATGTGTGAGACACTATATTTTGTTATCTCGATATATATATCTAGAAAACGTATGTTAGCATGCGAGCTTCAGACACGCTCTTACACATAATAATATATCACGCAAACAAACAATTATGTACCTTAAAACTCTATTTCTCGATACTTTAACCATGCGGGCTAGCCTCAACTAGACACAAAAAGATAATTGACTAGCGCCTACTACATTTTTGTAGTTTAATCTCCCGTGTGGGTTCAGCCTTAAACTATTACCACCAATTAGAGAAGCGGCGGCGTGCTTTGAGGCCACCCGGCTGTAAACAGAAAATTGATCCAACGACCGCCCTAGTCGATAGATGTCGATAGATCCCTGACCATCGATAATGTGGAACGGATAATGTAGGGGTTGAAAAGTATTTTGTAGTCAACTATTTTCAAATTAAGGACACAATCCAGGAAAATAATCGAGGGGTACCTTTGGGAATTGATAATCATTATTATTGTATTTTGTAATGGATTTTATATATACTATACATTTTTACGTTGATTGATAATACCTATACTTGCATAAGTTTAATTGATGTACGTTGTTACCTCGTAATATTATGTAAGTTTAGTTAAACGCACATTTACATAAATCCCTGAAAATTTCAAGTTGATTTATCTAAGTGACTTGCTTTTAAGTAATTAAGTAACGACATATTAGATACTTAGGTATTATGTGATACATTATAGACGTGATTTTTTCCAAATAGTAAGACATATCATCCGTGTCAGTGTTTAATTATTAAGAATTTGACCCTTTCTAAGTGTACATTTATTGTATTTATGGAAATAAAGAGTTTTTGACTTTGACTTTGATATGGACATTAGTTATTTCAAACAGTTATGTGTAGAATCGCGTAATAAAGAAGAGCTTTAGCAGTGGGCTGAATCTTTTCACTATTACGCGATTCCTTACAGGCCGAATGTCTATTCAGCCTGTATATGTCTATATAGAGTGCGTCGCAGTTACCAGCATGGCAACGGAGATATTTATCGGAATAAGGGCTTGCTTCAATTACAAGCCCTAAAGATATAGCCCTAGAATCCATTTTCTAAAACCTAATTTCTAAGTAGATTATCTTCTATGTAAAGCTACAATTTACCACGCTATATTGGATCGAACGTTATCCTATAACTTAAAGCTTAGCCAATTTATAATAATTCAGGCATGTAATTAGAAATTAATAAGTCCTAATACCCCTTAATATTTAATTTATAATTGAAAATTTGAAGCTAAGGTCTTACTAATTGGTTTTATAGATTATGTAACAAACATACCGGAGCTTATAGGTAAGTAAAATAAAGAAACAACAACCTAAATATTACAATGTAAAAGAAAAGCTAAACCGCTAACACTTTAAATGCCCATGTCGAACATGCCCAGGTAGAATTAGTCGTCGAGGCTGGGCAGTGAACGGGTTATGCTCTAAGGTACATAAAATGAAGCAGAAAATAATATCCTCCTCATCCTCAACAGCCTATATTGGTCCACTGCAGGACGCAGGCCTCCCCCTGATAAGCGCCTTATTGGCTTTTATCTCGTGGGGGGTAATGCTCATAATCCCCATGCTGGGCATGCGTGTTGGGGATCTCAATTCGGTGGTAGAACTTTTCTGCAGGGGGTGCTGCTGCTCACCCCCGGTGAAAAATAATATACGAACAAAAAATCAATTCAGTAAAGCCCAGGTTAATAGAAATAGCACTTACCGCTAACAACAATCAATGCAATTCTCTAGCACTTAAACTTTTTCCTTTCAAACCAATGGAAGTTCCGTTCTAAACCAAGCGCGGAGTTTAAAAACTCCAATCGATACGCTGCTTAAGAAAATGCAGCTAAATCTATGTAGTATGAGTCTGGGAAGCAAATTAAATACCTGACTAAGAAAAGTGAGTTGAAGCTGGTCGAAAGTTTGGACGAAAATTGAATTTGATTTTTCTCTCTCTTTTATCAGTTCTATATGCTTAGCGTAAAGTCCGAATGGTCTCCTCAATAGTGATACGTGGAATATGTAAAATTCCAGCTTGTCAAAATCGCAGTCAAATAATAATAATAAAAAATAAAATGTATTTATTTTTTGTAAAAAGACACAGTAAACTTACATTCTAACGTCATATTATATCAAATAGTTATACACCAATGAACCCTGATTCGATTTTGAGAAGCTAAAATTGCAAAATTAAGCTTGTTTTCTAGGCTGTGGGGCACGTATCTCAATCCGGACTTAATGTGACATCAATCCGGACTTTATCAATATCCGAAAAAAAATATATCCAGACGAAGTTGACTTGTAGTTTCTGAAGGATAATATTAGACAAAACTAACTAATCAGGTATGAGTAGAAACTCCATAGCAACAACAGCTACATCAAAACAACGTGAAACAATTCTCAACAACGGCTAAATTAAATTCCACACATGTACAAGGCCATCATTCCTTCATTAAGCCGTTCCCAAATGTTACAGCGAACTTGGTCGAACTCAATGTCTGTAGCTTTAGGCTATCAACGGAGCACCAGGTGTTGTTAAAATACAGTGTTTCGATATAAAGGATGTAAAAGCCGATAAATTACAAACTAAGAGAGCTAATAAAGATGAGCTGACAAACAATTTCTGTGTTAGACTAAAAAAAAAGGTAGGCATTTTTTTATAATGAAGCAAACTCTAACTAGTCTTAGTTTTCACGAAACATAACGATGATCAAGATAAAGTCCTGATACCTAATATTTACACCATGGCGGGGTTCTTCATCATTATAATGTAATATCAAATAGTAGCGCTCTGCACGCTGTATAGCAACCGCTTCCAATTATTACGATTAATTGGAATTCCGTACGTATAGGCACTTTTGTTTTTGATCGTTACAACCGCCAGTGGTAGATATTCTTACAATCTATGAGTCATTGCCTGAGGGCCCCGTAGATTACCTCTTAGCGTTCGTTTTTACAGAATAATCACGGGTTACGATTATTTAATAACCTTTTGATTTATACAAAACTGTTCTTGATTGCGATGAGCAACAAAACCTTTGATATATTGCTCTAAATAGCTTCGTATTTCTCACGTAACTCTCCAACAAAAAACGTAGAAATGTTCAGTCTCGAAATAATGCAAATTGTATTTATCTTCAAAGAATACCGAAAAGCGTTGAACTTAAACGCAAAAGTAAATAAAACGGCGAAAGTAAAGAGAAAAGCTAATATAAAAGATTTGCATCTGATCTCTTGTAAAAGAACTTATCTGTGAAATCTACCGTAAATCCCAAAGCTCATCTATTTTAAATAAAATATACGTTACTATTATTATTTATGCAGAACTTTTTTACCAACTTAACTGCTGAATATGAAAATCATTAACTATTTAAAGGATTCGTATCATTCGTAAATAAATAAACATTTCATTCACGTTTGTGAGCGCAAAATTACTGGGCTAAAAGATAAAAGACTGCGAACAGTCCAAACCGACAGCAGGGTGAACCAATTTCCATACCCGACTTTAACACTTCATGGCCATAGACGCATATGGTCCATCTGCAGCGCCTCGTGCGGCGGCACGAACCGAAGGGGCTCGTGCCGCACGAGGCAGCACGAGCCCCTCCCGACGAGCCTGGGCGGGCAGTGATTGCGTTAAACCATAAAGCTTAAGTACCTACTTAAATCTCAGCTTTTCCAAACCGCGGATTATTCATCGATCAGAATTAAAGAAAAAACCCCTGAAAAGGCAACGATTTTATTCCATTACGGTACGGTGGAGGTTTGACCTAACGCAGTTCCCGTGTAATCCCGCCAGAGTCTTAAAACTTTGAGTTTGTTTCTTACATTCATAAACATTTTAGTTCCCCGCTTCGGGTGTCGCGGTTTGGGGCACCTGATATTTTACATTTAAAATGTACAGTACAGTGTGGCGTGAGACTTTTAGTCGCTAATCTATTTGGTAGAATTTACTAAGGTTATTTAGAATTTAGTCTGTACATTTTTTTATAGTCAATAGACCTTCCCTGATATCCCATTTCCCAATGCACAAGGAAATGGCAAAAACTTGCTAAAATTAATACCGAATGACCTAGGAAAGATCAGCAGCTATGTTCATTGTATTTGTTTCAACTGCACTGTGATCACCAATCCAACTTCCAGTCGTGGTGATTATGGTAAACCTCTCTCTTGTTGGGGGCATGTTCAGCTGTAGACGTATGAGGTTAAGAAAAAACCTAGATATTCTTACAAGTAAACAGTAACTTGCTATTTGGGACATAGCGACTTTTTGTCGTGGCTTTTTAGTACCCTTGATCACAGTCGGAGCAAGAGGTTGTTCGTGTGACGGCGTGTTACGAGGTTCTAGTACGTACTTTCTTGTTTTGTTTAATTTTTGATAAGGAAAACGCTTGTTTATTTTTTCAACAGCACTTTTATAAAGGAAACCATGGACGTTCCTAATTTAAGAGGTCTAAGGATCGCGTTGTTTTATTGAAACAAATGAATTTGGTCATATTTTTTTTCTTTTAGAGCTCTTTTGTTTGTTTGTATTGACTTATTATATTTATATTAGACTTACGGTTTTTAATGATATCTGAAAATAAAAATAAAAGTTCTTTTACCCGACTGCGTTTAGTTAAAGTGATAAGACATTTACTGCCCAAGCTCGGCGGTGCGTCAAGGCACCCAAGTGATAAATAAGGCATCATTGCCCAGGCTCGGCGATGTTATTGGCAGGCAGGCGCGGCGGCGGCGGCGGCGGCGGCGGCGGCGGGCCGCCCGTCACGATGGGCTCTACTACGTACGTGTCGTGGGCACTTAAAGTTTTAACACTAACCAGATAAAAAAAGTAAGTATTCCTCCTTTCCTAGGTGTCCTTGCATGTGGTTTAGTTCAGTGCACATTTTTACACCAAAGTAGTTCTAGAAAACAGTATAACCTCTTGCAAGTTGGAACAAAGTTGTCCCATATAACCACGTTTGCACACAACTCACGTTCGCATAGGGGCATGAACACCGATGGGTTTGAATAAGTTATTTGTACTAGGGATGTAACTGAGACTCCGAAAATACTTCGACTCCGAAAGGACGGAGTACGATCAAGAATTATAGGCGATGTGGTCGCTCAGCAATAAAGCTTTTTGTTGGGTGGGGCGAAATAAAAAAATAGTTCAAGAATATCATGTACATAAACTTTAGTTTTTCTATAAAATTTGGACATTGATTTCAATCTACTATTCTTTTATTTTGATAATTTTATGATAAACATACTATACGTTTGATATTTACGTGTTTACAATTATTTTAACAGAAAGAAAGTAGCTTTGAAGAATATACGTATACCTAACAACAATTCAGACCCTCAACTTATGTTTTGTTATTAAAACCGCACTAAAATCAGTTCATCCGATCAAAGTCACGAGCTACAAGCAGTAGGACTTTACCACTATTCAATAACCTCCTATCACTCGACTTCCAAGGGAACTATTCAATCGAAAGTTTATCAGTTACTTTACCTACATATGTACAACTCCGAACGCCGTGACATCCTTGATTTGCAGGCCTAGGTTACCCGCATGACTGTACACGAACTATATTTTAATAGTTTATAGTTGGCTTATAGTTAATGTGAACAAGTAGGAAATTTTAACTTGACATTTTAATATGAAATGAGGATCAAAAAGCTGCTTGAACTTCGTAAAACCGATGTACATTGTGGAGAGCACCTTGATTTCTCTACAAAGGAAATCTTGCTACAACATTTAACAACGTAGCATAAAAGCGTTTTCCACGTAGAATGTTTTATTAGATTTTTTGAATTTATCGGGTAAATATGTTGCAATTTTGATTCTGCGCACGGCAGAGCATGGTGTCTAGTCGAGACATACAGGGTGTTGTTCAAATTAGTGCACAATACTGAAGGAAGTCATTCACCTGCTACCACGGATTTATATTTAGTGAACAAAAAAAGAAAAACGTATTCTTTTTCTGATTTTATAAATTTCATTACAACAATGCCTTATTAGTGTTTTAAGCCATCCCAAACTTGGCGACCTCTTTGATGCGCGCCTTCTCGCCCCACCTGATGGCTACACAAGGCGACCGCAGTCAAAGACCGCGCCGCCATAATAAGGCAATATTCGCAATAAAATTAAAATCTGCAAAAAATACATAAATCGTTTGACGCTTGGTTTGTTTACTGAAGAATCTCTGTATGTATTGTGTACTAATTTGAACAACACCTTGTACATATATGTATTTGTATCTTTTTCTGTTGTTTTTAGGTTGACTAATGATGGATCATCTAGTTATTTATTTAGACTAGTGACTAGATGACCTTACCAAATTACGTATTATTATTTTTATTCGTACGTTATATTAATCATGATCATTATCTCACTCGTAATATGTATGTTATTTATTTAATTACCAACTATCTTTATTGACAAAGAAAATTACAATTAAATAATAAAAACAAATTAGAACTAGTATTTACAATTGAAACAATTAAGCTAACTGCAGACTGTTGCAAACAATCTACAGGTAGCTCAACTGATCCATATCAATACTAGTCGGAAGCGTCTTCAAGACGCTTCCTTATTATTACATAAAAAATAAAACAAGATAAATGTTCATTAACACCTAAAACAAAAAAAAATAATTTGATTTATTTTGTAACTAATATCCCCCATGTCCCCTATTTTAACCCAAGTCCCGTATTTTTTGTCCAATATCGTAAAGTCAGTTATTGTTTTTCCGCACACAATTGAATGATCGCTAAACATCCCTTAGGGCTGGTAACGACCCACGATACATCAGGGTTAAGGGTGTGCGATCAATATTCAATATCCGGGCGAACTCGCCTCTTCCGATCTCCGGATATTCCGGATCTAGCGAACAGTACCGGATTTATATACCGGCTACCGGTTAACAAGTAAACGCTGGTATTGTAATTAAGAAATTGCAGTACGCTGAAGAATTAACGATAGGGCTTGGTGTCGTATACACGGCTGTATTTTGTCAGTCTTGCTTGAGAGTCATTAATGGTAACAAATATTCACAATATTTTTCAAAATACAAATTTTTATTATTTGATGCCTTTGCAGCTGTAGGGGTAGTAGGACAGTGATGCATTGTTTATATCAACGTTGTTTTGGCTAATATGATAATGAGTGACGACCGATGTGGCGCGGTGGACGAAGATCCGCCTGGGACGCAGGAGGTTGCGGGTTCGATTCCCGCCTTGGGACAAATGTTAGTACGATCTGCAAATATTTGTTCGCGGTGTTCTGGGTATTTTCTATGTATAATAAAAAATATGTATCTATGTAATGTAATGTATTAATTAAGTATATCAGTCATCTAGTACCCATAACACAAGCTCTGCGTAGCTTGGGGCTAGATGATGCTGTGTGGATTGTCCAGCATTATTTTATTTTAATAGTTTATTATTAATATGGGAATAAGGTGACGGTTAAGTGGTAGTAAATTAGAAAAATAGTAACAATTAGAGCCTCACACCTGAAAAATAAATCGAAACAATTAATTTGCCCTCGCTACACTTTGCTCTTTACCTCATTCACTATCAGTATAAAAACTTCATAGTAAGTATTTTTAACACTTTTCAATAACACTATCATTTACCCAGTTAAAATTGCTTTTAAAATAGATAGGTATAATCCAACTAAAACCTACTATTAATGTTTCGTTAAATAACATTGAGATATAATTTTATTTCAGGTAAGCCTCTTCCAGCTCTACTAATTATTGAACCAAATTTGCGGCAATACGGTAAGCCTTTCAAATGAATAATTTGAATATTGTAGTAACATTGGAGTTAGCATCTGCATTGCCCGAGGATAGCGGCTGGTACTTTACCATCGACTAAATGGTGCATAAATTTAAATCCAACCGACGACGCGACCGCTACATGCTGTCAGTTAGATTTCGCGCCAAAACGCATTGACAACGTTTAGTCCAATCAATTTTTTATGTTGGCAGTGCAGCCAGTGTCTTGGGGACGCTTCCGGCTGGTATTAACACGGATCAGTTAAGCTACCTGTAGATTGTTTGCAACAGTCTTCAGTTAGCTCAATTGTTTCAATTGTAAATACTAGTTCTAATTTGTTTCTATTGTTTGATTGTAACTTTTGGTGTTAATACAGACTACAATTTTAATGTTGAACATCTTAACGATGTTTCCAAAATATTGTCTAAATGGTTGGATGGTAGTTTTAGATCGTGTGGTAGAACTTTTAGTGTGACGTGCATATGCCCTAAGGCATTTCGAGATCAGAGTTGGTTTATAAGCTGTGGTATAAGTTTCGATTCCCTTGGGTTACAACTTGACTCAACTCTGTCTGCAGCAAAGTTAGGTTTGTTACGTATTTTGAGTGATAGGTTCTTTGAAAGTTTCTTCACTTACCCGAGCCCCTACTTAAACATACTATACAAGTAGGTAAATTTACGTTTCGGAAGTTTGTTGTGTGCTTTTAAAGATTACTAACGGTAAAGTTTGGACTGTGGCAACCGTTACAGTACGTAATTAAATACTATTGTCCAATTATTGGATTAATATTGTTGACAATCAGGTTGATTATCTATACGATTGATGGCTGTTTAGTGCTTAATAACATCACTTAATTAGAGTAATTTGAGGTATGTACCATGTACCTAACAATAATGTGGAGCGATTCACATAATCAAACAAAGGTACCTAGAACAACGTATATCTAATAAATTTATTTACTAATAAAAAAATACAGCAGTTAGCTTACAGTCTAACACCAAAACACTAACTACTAGACATAAAAAAGGACAGAATACAATTACAAACAATATACAAAATCTAATAATAATAATAATAAATAAAAAACAAATGCTGGATCATACAGTATCATCAAATCCAAAGTAAACATAGCTTGTAATGGGTACTAGATAACTGAACCAAATCAAATCAAATCAGATTCATATATTTTGCGAAGCATGGGTTACAGGGATGTTAGATTAAAATAGTATGAGCATAACCATGATCAGCTTTACAGCATGCATAGTCACGATAAATGTATATAAATAAATACAATGTCAATAACTAAATTAATAAATAATCAATGAAATGTCTTATTCTAGAATGTATCCATTAGATATTCATTAACATTGTTGTCTTATATATGTACATACAATCAAAAGATTGATTGTTTTTAGTTATACATAAAAAACCCCAGACCCGGAGCAAATATCTGCAGATCGTACAAACATTTGTCCCGTGGCGGTAATAAAATCCGCAACCTCCTGCGACACAGGCGAACCTTCGTCCGCTGCGCTACTGAAATCGTCAAATAAAGCTATCGACTAATAATTAATTAAAAGTTAGTCGGCATAAGGGTGAAAATAATTCATCAAAAGTTTAAAGCAAAACAAACAACCAGAAATTCAATAACAAGCATCAATCACTGTTGGGTTACCATTATGAATGTACTTATTACAATATGAAATGCCGAAAATTGTGTTCAAAAAACGCGTAAAAGAACCTAACTACCAACATTTTCACCGTTTCAGGTGTTTCAGTTCTTGCGTGAAAGAATTCTCGTATGGCGTTGTCCCACTCGAGTTTGACCGCGTTATTTATGGTGATTAACTGAAAGTATAAAGTCATTAAAACTGAGCGAAATAACAAACGTTGCTGTATATAACAACAACAGCGCAGGAGCGTTTTTTTAGTATCTGATAAATGAGTTGAACCATTCCGCTCTAAATATACGAGCTTTCTGCCTTTCAACGATTAAAAGCATCGTTCGCGATACGGAACGCTCTTTCAACGGCAAAATGTAGCGCGTTTAGCATTTATCAATCCACACTAATCTAGGCAACGCTATAAATAGGAGCGAACATAGTCCTTACAATCACATTCTAGATCTCGCCTACCTTAAACCAACACCATTTATCCATGCAGATACCTTCGGACAGATTCAATTTTGCATTTCTCCGCAAAACACGGCCACTGCTGCCGCGATTCCATTATCTAGAGCGCGTATCGGGCGATGTAAAGCGTTGCTAGACTATTCCGCTCTCGTTGCTCTACCCATATCATTAGTTAATTTATGTAGTATTCTCTTGAGAGTTATGTGGAGTGCGTTATCTAGGTTGGTTGGTACTGCAAGAAGCGGACTGGACCGAGAGCGGGTTCGACGTCCTTGCGATCGCATCTCGCTCGACCGCGCCGCAGGTGCATCGCTACACCTGCCCGCACCGGCCCGCCAACTTACCATAAATGTGATTCGAACCAACCCCGGTGAAACAAAGCATCATCTCGCTCACACCCGTCTAGTTGAATAAGGACAGGCTCACAATCACGACCGACATTAACTCAATATACGGCGGCCAGAACGCGACCGAACGGAATATCAGTTTTTACCGGCGCAAAAACTATCGGAATTCAAGTCTGGGTTAGCTGCCGGCCGTAATCACACGCCCGGGACTTACTTTTAAAACAATATCTCCGCTTTATATTTCATCGGGGCAGGTGTAATTTATGGGATGTACTCTCTTTCTTTTACTTTACAGATTTGATTTTTCACTTGTATTTCCCCTGTAGTATTGATTGTTCTTGTGAGTTTTTTTTTTTCTGTCTACGGTTCGTCTCGGCCGTCCTTCGCGGTGTATACATTGGAGCTTAGATTGGATTTTGCCGTCCCTTTTTAACTTACATACACTCGTGTTATGAAAGGAGCTAATCGTAGAATCTGAATCGCCTCACAAAAAATCTATTACGAACAACAATGAACAGCGGTGTGAGATGGAACCGTGGCACAGATTTAGGTCTCGCTATTGTTGTTTCGAATTAATAGAAATTGCGATATCACAACACCGAATCAACGAGAGTCGTATCAGAATCCAATTGGAGAATAACGGATACTTTTTCGAACATAATGTTTGATTCATTGAGTCAAAATCCCTTTTTGTGGAAAGCTTTTTGGAATAGTGCCTGTGCTGCTGGTAAAACTCTGCATGCTACACGTTGATTCGTAGAAGCCGACCTACAATGTTATCAAGTTCTTTTTAATTTTCCTAGAAAATTTAATTCAAAGATGTTATCTATTTGGTTGGTGAATAATAAATTACTGAAAGGTGTGCTCCTGTCCGGAGTTGTGTGAAACTAATGTGTTGCGCTACCTATCCGACAATAATGAAGATACATTATCTAAATTACGGAATACGCATGTAGCGGGAGTTTTTGAGGGGCTACGTAATGTTGGATGGCGAATAAATGCCTTATATGAATATGTACCTATGTATGTTAAATTTGCAACAGAAATAGTAATATATACACGAGACTTGGCATTTGACGACATTTGCAAGTAAGATATTTCACGTGCAGATTGTTTTTATGCTCGTTTGGTACTGGGAAAGAAAATTTTTGGGTGTGGGCCACAAAGCTTAGGCGTCCCCTTAAAACCCAAAGTCACGCTTCAGTATAAACGATACATCTTAATTAAATCACTCTACGTCATGTTTCGTAAAGGATGTTTATTTAATTATGAAGTTTTGTCAAGGAAATTCCTTACCGTTATATTTTACCGAGAATTGTATTTTCTGAGAGCTCGTAGGTAACGGCAAAGGCGTAAATAAGAAATGAATTCTGGCTTTAGTGTCCGCTAGGTAGAGAAAGGGGACTAGATTAAAGTAAATCTTGCCTCAGGGACGGTGGCATAGTTCCGTTGACGCACCACCGCGGTCTTTAAAAATAACACCAGCGTGTCACGAACGGCAGTCACGAGCATGAAAGCCTATTCGATAGACTATAAGTGATAAAACATAAACGATAATTATAATTTCCCGATAAATTCCGCGTAGCTTTCGGTGATTCCGATAACGGCGCAAAATTAATTAATTGCAAAGTGATTTCGCCTTGGCGAAAGCAAGAAATATTTATGGCGTAATTATATTGTAATTATAGTAAGGAGATGAATGCGATAGGCGGTGGTTGGTGCGGATTTACCGCGGTGGATCACGCTAACAATAGGCCCGACCCCAGACTTGGCATAAGCTCCTTGCATACTGATGCATTCGTTTTTCTCTGGTAACATTCTCTCTGGTCTAGACGTAATATTTCTAAGGAGCAATAACGCGGACGTTTCTCATAGTTTCGAATAAGTAGATTGAGATAAAGTGCCGGCAGTACCGCGATTTACACTCCACTTTTCACATTACACCTGTATCAATGTGATTCAGTCTCGAATCAAAGTGATGACTGAAACCGACTGGAGCCGAACCAAATTCGATCAGGAACTTTCCCATCGAGCGAGAACAAATGAAATAAAAACTCTTTGAAGGCAAATGTGAGTGTATTAAAACAAAACATCAACCGCACTCGATTTCAATTCCAGGGAGAGCGGCGCTTCTCCTTATATTTCACAGGGCGACAGCAACGCGGTAGGTGTATTTAATCTGAATTATTCCGAACTGACAGGCAGAATGTCTAAACGACGACACTCCGAAAAAAAAAACAATAAGTAGAATACCCTAAAGGGGAAAAGTTTCGCATAAAGAGAGCTCTGCTAAGCGAAGAATATTAAAACGGCAGGATGTCTTCAGTCGTGCCGCGTACGTCGGATCGCGAATATTAACCGCTCCACTCATTTCTGATTAAAGAGAAGCTTTTTTGACAGGATGACTGATGCGCACGTGATTTAAAGGAAACGTTGTTTATTGAAATATGAAAGGATATTTTAAGTTTGTAAAAGGAAAGGCTGAATTGCTTCTCGCATACAAATTAGGATACGAGTTTATAATCGAATGAGCTAGTACTTAGCTGACATTTTACAGCTTGCGGCTGATTTACGATGTCCTATTAAGAGGACGTAAACGCTGCCTACGCTCAGCCCTTAGTGTTACGTACATGAAGGGAAATATCGCGAGGCACGTTCTGTCGCTGCGACGACTAGTTTCGATAAATTATCAGGCCCACGTTGGCGTTTGCTTCGAGCTTAATTATCTCGAATTAAGCGAGTCATTGCAGGAGCTCTAACGAACTCGCTGCTCCTTGATGGCTGTATAACCGGAAGGTTCAGTTTCGAAAGCGTCGCTTCTGAAACATTAACGCAGCGGGAACACAAGATTTTGTGACCGCATTTAATCTCTACCTTCGGGTAATCACCAACTACGTTTCGGATACAATGTAGATACTAATTAAGTTGCGTGCTCGGATCGGACAGATTCTACGAACTTGTTTGTAACTTGTTTCGAGTTTACTTAGTAATTTGTAGGGAGTAATGCGTTGTGTCGCGTGTGGACGGCAATGCACCTTGTGCTGGCTCTATCCCCGTCTTACTTGTACTAAATATAGTATCTACGAGTGTTCTACCTATCGAGTTGATTGCCGCGAACGAGGGTGCGGTTTGCTTGCGGCTGCACGTTTTTGTTCGCACCTGCGGTCGACGCCAGTTAGGTATGACAGCACGTAGAGAATTTCTCACCGTTGATATTTGCTTTGTTTGTATTCTACTAACGCTGTTTGTATACATTTTTGTACACGCCTATAAAAACGTCTATATAGCCTTGTCTTTGTATTTAATAACTTTATTTTTTATTAACAAAGCGCCGAACAATAAGCCCGTCGACACATTTATCGCTTGCAAGTCGTCGCTAGAGGTCGCATCGCGATTTTTGCCATAAATCATTATCACTAAACAGTGCCCTGTCGTAGCGACGACGTCGGCTTTCATCGGACGCTTTCAATCTGGCCTCCTTTATTTCATTACAATAAGTAATTCACTCGCCTACCATTCACTCACTTTTCGGTAAACATTCCCTGAAATTGGCAATAAATTCCCTTCTAAAATGTCGCTTCGGGGCGAAGGGGCTTCTAGCAACAATAGAGAGCCGAGGCTCATGAAGATGTTCACTTCGATGAATTGTTTGGCGCAACAATAGTTTTATTTAGCTACGAGCCCACTGCCCACACGCCTTGGCTAATGGTCAGGATTCTATGAAGATGTATAAAAATGAATGGCCTACCTTATAAAGGGCCAATAATAAGTTCTCATGCGCCTGCGATATGGGATTCTATTGTTGGGTTTTTGTTGAGGATTGAGGTACCTATATAATGGGGTAGGTGTCAATCGTGGCCAGGTCGGGCAGGTGTACGCAGTCGAGGAATAAAAATGGTCATAATTTGATTCTGCAGCTGCCCGTCAAGCGGGCGTCGATTCGAGCCGGACCGGGCCGACTCGTCCTTTTGTAGCGGCCTCGGATTCCACATAAATATTACCAGACAGTCATTATTTTTAATTCATGCTTATAGATAAGAGAGTGCGTTTCACGTAGGTGAATATAGGAGGCAAGCTGAGTGTGCTCCTCCGCTATTTCGAATAATTTGATTAATATGAACGACAATTAGGTTTGCTCACCGAATTTTGTCCACCACTTTAGGCACAAATTTACGAAATAATGTTAGAGGTGAGTTAGGTAGCGCGCTCACATAAACGAGTAATGAGTATGCGAAGCTAATTAAAACATCAACACAAGCACTTCACTTCTGAAACCTACAAATTTAGGATTCAGTTAAGAAACACGAACCTAAGTTAATTTATTATGCAAATAGACTAAACGTAACGGCGCGCGGCAACTGGGTAATTATAATTATTATTTATTTTATAATTCAAATAATTATTTGGATAATAAACTGCTATGACCGTTCATTATTCAAAATTGTAATAAAATATGTGTGAGAGTATTTAGACTTAGTTAAAATGTAAATTTTGTTTATCAGCTTCGACATGTTAATTTGCTCATTATAATAATTTTGCGATAAATCTTTTGTTATAGCGATCTTTTTGGATTTAAACCGATTGCGTTAACTAAACAAATAATAAATTAGCACGAGAATAGCTTCCGAATCCAATTCCAATGTCAATTAATCAAAAAAGACACTCCGCGGTGTCCCGTGGAGTACTGAATTATTTTCTGTTCCTGTTATTATTGAATAAATTAGCTTATTTACTACCATCAATTATTTTCGCCTACCACATACTGTCCTACTTACTAACTTCCCGTATTTAATTGGTATTTTAAAGACGTCGTTGAGGTAAAATCGAAACATAATGAGTAGGTACTCATACATACTAATATTAAAATAAGAAACTAATTATCTCAGTACGTTACCTTTTCACGCCATAACGGCTAAATAAAAATGAATGAAATTTGGCTGGGAGGTGTCTCGGGGACGGACATGGGCTACTTTTTATCCCGAAAAAATGCAAGCGAAGCCGCGTACAAAAACTAGTTTATTACAATATTCTTTACTTAAGCTGTCAAAAATGCTAACATTGATTTATACGCCCAGATGCATACTTGGAAGTTATATATTGTCCTAAAACTTTTGAGTTGGTAAGCAAGCACTATAAAAACAAAAAAAACTTATTGCATATTGACTTATTATGTTTTACAAGGTATCCATTGGTTTATACGTAGTTTTATCTATATTCACGTTTTGAAGACAATGTGGCAGTCGTTCCCCTCGCCAATAAAAAGTTCGCCTGACTCCGCGTAAACCCAGGTGTTGCTTGCAGGATCCATTTAACGACTGTTACAGCGGGAAACTGCTTTAGTAGGCTATCAAAACTCAGAAACGTTTTATACATAACTATCATAATGTTGAGTTTGTAACTACCCACATCTGCCTATTTTGTCTGTAAAATAGTCACACAAAAAATTACTAGGGTTCTTTGGTAGAGTAAAAGTAGAGAAGTAGAGGCTTATAATTAATAATGTATAAATGTTTACAAGATTTCAAAATAAGACAATGTCAAACAAAAGAATGATCGAAAATTACAGTTTTTTTTTCCAAAGGAGGGAAGAAAAGAAGGCTATCGTTTCTTTTTTATCTTATTATTTATTTATTTATTTAATTCGGATTGCCATCAGCTTAACTAATAATTACATTAAAAAATTAAAATAGACACCGATAGCTAATAATAGCCATTCACTAATAGAATCATAACAAACTACCTAAGAGTGAACACTAACAACAAAATTATTTCGTCGACAATTGCGCACTTAATAAAGCAATAAATTTATATTAATTAAACTTAAAAAAAAAGGTAAGTTATCTTATTAGTTACTGATTTTATACCAAACTTATAACACTTAAGCACCTACTATAGTTACATTATGTAGTCTACGCCCTAGTTTATCTATTTCGAAGCAGACAACCTCGTTGAAAATAATATGAAAAATCCTTAAAGGCGCGCAGCACGGCGCACCTAATCTCCTCTGAATAAAACATAAGACTTTCGATAACAGACTATTAGGGTTAAGGCACATAATACTGGTTTCTATTAGCGAACAATACAGGGGGCTTGCCTCAGCAGCGCGGGATTTGTGTAATCTCTTCGCACGCGCCTTATGTACACAGGAGCTCTTAATTAATTCTTAATAAAAATCCGCCAAGTGTGCCGAACAAAAGGGGAAGTTTCATTCATTAATCATAAGGGTTAAGCACACGACTTGCTGTCGATTCGGACAAAATATATTGGGACACAGTGTCCCAATTGACACTGTTGACACTGCGATTGCTTTAAAAGGTACCTATTCTGAGAAAAAATCAAAAAATTCTAAAAAATCTCAACTTTCTTTGATAATGATGGTGTTTATGGTGACAATCGAATCAAAAACGCATAAAATCAATCCTAAACCTGTCAAAAAATTACAGTCGAAAATGTCGACCGCAAGCGTTCTCACTATTGAATACGTCAATATAAATATATCTGGCACTAAGCACAGGGTGTAAACAAGACAACACTTAAATAAATTAATAAAATTGATTTCTAATCAACAAGCATTTGGCTCGCACTTTGTAACAGAAATTAAAAATTAACGTGAGTTAAGCTCGACTAATCAACAACGCTCCGATTCTCAGCAAAACCCACACTGACATTATTAGGCAATATTAACATAGATAGTTGTAATATATTCCTGTCTATATGTATATCACTGTAGGGATAACGTGTATATATCCCTGTATAATTTCAAGGGGTTATCGCTTTCAGCAACGCTCGCGATTCGCGACTAATGTACAGGCAAATCCAACGAAATTAGCCTCGTAGTTAAACACGATTATATTGATTTTAGAGCTTTATGCTGGGTTAATATGTTTGAGACAATATTGGATTTCATATCGCTTGTGTGTTCGCGTCGGCGCGCGTATTGTTGGGTGCGAATATTAATCTTGAACGTAATTTACATTTACTATCAATTGCAAACATGATTAAATATGTATCATAAACATCGACCTGTTAATTGATTGATTTATCCCTAAATTATATATTAAGACCTAGAAGGGGTTAATGAGCTGAGCTAGGACTTCAGTTCTTGTCATCCACATTGTCGGCCACCGCCGAGGACCAGCAGTAGAATAAATGGACTGAAGAAGACGACCATGACAAAGAAAATTACAATCAAAGAATAGAAACAAATTAGAACTAGTAATTTACAATTGAAACAGTTGTGCTAACTGCAGACTGTTGCAAACAATCTAGATGTAGCTCAACTAATCCACATTCCGATCACTTGTATGGAAATTTCAAAATATGGACAATATTTTGCTACATATACATACAAACAGTAAATAAAAATTAAAAGTATTAACTAAGACGAATAGTAACCATTTCGCTACTAAATCATAAATACCAGTCGGTCATCACAAAAGTAAATAAATTACAAAATTTACCAGAGTGTTAAAATGTAAACTATCATACAAAAAGGAAGAGCAAATACGAACATGCAGCGTGTATTTACTGAACCCACTACCTCTGTTAAAGGTACATAACACGTGCATAATTAACACAAACGCACACTTAAATAATCAAAGCAATTAACTATTGAATTCGAGACAAGAATATTAAATGAACACCGATGATAAGTGCTGTTTGCACAATCTCACCAGATAAATTAACTTACGCCCACTTCTCACTTAAACCTTCAAAAACTCTGGTCCGGCACGATCAATTTGTTTTATCTATATTCTCTCTTATCGTCGAATAAAATATTTACTGCACAATAAAAGCGTCCCCTATTATAATGGGCCCCGTAAGAGATAATCAACTGACGTGGGTTTCACCTCACGTGTATCGTACGGTGACGCGCTGTAATTAAAAACTTTTTATAATCAATTCAATTTTCGTCAAATTAATTTACGTTCATACCGAACTTGACATCGCTTTCGGTTTAGAGTTCATTGTTCAGAGTTCAACTAGATCAGGTTTTGGAAGTTCTTTGTTCGTGTAGTTTCTTTCTATACGTTCAATCTAAATTCTAGTTATCGTCACCTTGTTTCTAAAGCTAGAATCAGACAGAGTCCACGCCACGCAACGTTCGCAAAGAAATGTATGAAACATTGGTTGGCGTGGCGTACGTTAAGCGTGTCTTTAGGCCATTTGTTTTTATACTAATTTAAGCATTCAGATCTCATAATGCGTCGCGTACGTTGCGTGACGTGGCTCAGTCTGTGTCTTGCTTAATGCTAGCGAGAACTGCACCTTGTCAACTGCTATCAATACGTGCTACCTAGTTCACAGCTATTAACTAAGTATTCTTAACTTTATACATCAAAGTTAACTGTATCGATTTCATAAAGTGGGTAAGCAGCGAGGTGTTATTAACAAAATCAATTTATAAACTAAAAAGAAATTCTAAAGCTAAACAACACCTTAGCTAAACAGGATTCGCTTACAGTAGAGTATTTCATTTGTAGTTTGCGCTTCTTATTGATATTCCGGGCGCATCGCGAGAGGTATCAGCGGTGGATATAAAACTTTACGTGAGCATAGGGTTCGGTCCGAGTGCAGGCGGTAAGTGAATTGCATTCAATTCACTTGAACAGTTACTCAATCCATTTTGGCTGTAACCTGATACTCATTCCACGCTTCCGCTTTGAAACGTGAAATTATTGCTGCATGGTAAATAT
Organism: Eupithecia inturbata; assembly: GCA_963662085.1. NCBI lineage: Eukaryota > Metazoa > Arthropoda > Insecta > Lepidoptera > Geometridae > Eupithecia > Eupithecia inturbata. The sequence goes on from OY759177.1 coordinate 5,466,151, forward strand.
TGATGTTCATTGTAAATATTGGTTTTCTGGCGTTCCTTGTAAACTTTTCATGAGAACCGGTAAATTAAATTGGTCGTGTTTGAGTTTGCTAACATATTTTTATTTTTTACCTGGAAAGGTGAACAACTCCATGAGGACATTCTAAATATTTCACAAAATGGACAATGAAAATATGTACCGGAAGCATGAAAGCACAGCACTTTAATCACTCAATTATGTTTCCACTCACATTGTCAACAATTTTCCACACTTTGTTTGTTATCCAATGCATTTTTTGAGTGCGCTCATTGATTAAGGAAATAAGCATCCTTGTGGCTTCCCCTTGCCCGGGTGCGCTCGTGTGTTTTGTTGTTAGTTTGTAATAATTTAATGCGAAAGTTTAATATATAAATGTTTGTTGCTTCTTCACGTCAAAACTACTAAACAGATCGGGCTGAAATTTTGCATAGATGTAGACTATACCTGCAATAAAACATTGAAACGACTTTTTATTTTATTAATCCCATGAGATACAAAACCCATTAAACGTTTCCATAGAAACAACGCGTGCGCTGTCGCGGGCAGACACTAGTATGAACTAGTTCTGCTCGCCGCAGCATAATCGCTTCTCGCCTCAACTCTGCCTGCACCCAGTGCAGAAGGCAGTGCGCATCACGACTGGTCGTGGGCGGCGCGCCCCGGACGGGGTGGCCAACAACTCAATGTGCTTTGTTTGCTTAACGTTTCCGGTATCGTCCATTTTACGATTATAAATTTTACCTTTTTCTTGCAATGCCTGAAGCAGTTGAAAGCGAAGCAACAATGTAGAAGTTGCTAAAGTAAAGTGAATTTTGAGATGTTCTTGCTTATTTTTGTCATGGAAGGTGCTTCCTATTTAGTCACAATAACCGATAATTCAAAATCAGAATTTTAATATTCTGTATTTCCTTATAGATGTAAAGTTTCATACTTGAAAAAGTCATATTCTTTAAATTAAAAAATTCCTTTACATGTACACACGACATAATAAAGTGATATTTTTTAATTTGGTGATTTCGATCTAACCTAAATTCGCATATCCTTAGTCGTAAACTGGGTTAGGTAAGCTCAAGTGCCTATTTTTAATCCACTTGTAGCCTTCTCTATAATTGTCGATAAATTGCCCCTACGGCTTAAGACTTGAAATTACTGCCTCGTCTATTTCTAGAAAAGAGCTATCGATTTATACATTATAAAGGTATTTATAGCTACTTCATACCTGTTAACAGAATAGCTTTGAATAGCGTGTTTTGCAACTCATAACTTGAAAAATCTTTACAAATTTATGACAACTTCCGTTGAGATTTTTACGAGGCAGTAAACATTTGGAAACCGTCGCTGTGTGAAGTGGTCATAATGGTAATCAATGTTCTCATAATGATAAAGTGCCTTAAAAAATGTGGCATGTAGTTGAGAATTCGTCACATTTACGTTAGATGTTATTGCTTGGACATGCAGCAAAAATCTCAGTATTTTCAACCAGCCAGTTCGTCACCCGAGATTTGGGTGTCATCACTTTAAATTTTTATTTTCTAGTTAAGAACTTACTACACTGAAAGTAATTTACACAATAAATATGTAGATTGCTTTTGTTGAAATCATAGCAGGTCATAGCAGGTCTTAATCAGAAAAATGCCTCCATTTTATGAACTCGCAAGCGACTTCACTTTCCGATGCTCGTAATAGGCTCAGTTCTGTTGGCTTTACTGCTTAGCAGATTATTTATCTTATGCAGAGGATACTTACCTACCTACTTAAACTTTACGAAACCGATCACACCGGATCTTGAAGAGGGACTTATAAAACGAATGTCTTTGTAAATTGTATGTAAATACGAAGACACCTGCGGAATATATTTGTGTAAATGTAAGGGCTAAAGCATAATGCTGTGAGACGAAACAAAATAATATAGATATAAAACAAAATAGATACTTATAAAAAGTTTTATAGCTAAGTTTTTGTTGTGGGAATAGTTTGTCGCTTTGAATTGTTAGGTATATTCTTTTTGTTCATTAATTTTATTTGATAGGATTTAACAATACTGTACGATTTTTTGGGACTTGCCCAAAAAAGTAAGAGGAACGAGAATAAAAGTCACACAGACACAGTCGCAAAAGTCGTACTTACCTCGATATCGCAAAAGCAACTTAGGTACTTACCTAGCTGTCACGCCACCGCCCTTGAACTGTCAGATGATTCATTGGGTGTAACGTCGTTAAAAGAACGTAAACAGCTCCCTAGAAAGCTATAATAGAACACTTTATAAAATACTGCGAGGAGCTACGGCTTTCACGATCGTTCCATTCATAAATATTTGATCATTTCTTACTATTATAGTATCACTTAAATAATTTTAGTACGAATTTGTAATATATATCGCATACCCAGAGGGGTGCGTTGGCGCACGAGGAGCTGCACATGGACCATGTAAGTTATGGGCCCTGAAAGTGTTAACAAATCTTTTAGAGTGCCCTCTTAAAATGAAATGACATTTTATTAGTATTAACTAGATCAGCCATAATCAAACTGTGCTCCGCGGATCCCTAGGGCTCTGCGAAGCCTCTGTAACCGCTGATCTTAGATACTAAGTCCATCAAACCTACGGCTACTTAATTATAGTCAGTCGCCGCAGTTGAAATACTTGTAGCAAAGCCAGTACGGTACTTGCGGCAACTTCCCTACTTTTACTTTAAGAATAACCCAGATTCATGCCCATATGTGATGTTCTTCCTACCACCTGTACGTTATGTCATTCCCCTAACTCATGCCGTGTTGGAGAATGCTCGATAGAGTGCTTCACACAGAGTCAACGCATTATTATGCACCTCTACTGCGCTTAGAGCTGTTATGTAAATGATTTTAAAGTGCGTGACAATTTAAAAAGGTGAAATCATATTACTAATTTTATTAGACTATTTGATATTCCGAAAGGTTATCAAATAGTCATAGGTTTGACGTGGGTTGAAATTATTAAATAACATGCCCTTACATGGAGTAGACATTTCTTCGTTTTCGATTTTATAACTTAATTATGTCATTTTTATGACGTAAGTAGGTACCTACTTGATTATTCATGAAAAATATCTAGTAGATTCAATCATGATCAGTTAAAACATGCATCTTTACAATCTTTTGCCATAATAATATTGATAATTGATAATAACGTTTATTGAAAAAGATTTAAGACTTAAAGTTATTACATCGTCGATCCCCAAACTAGGATACACCTGTATCTTGGGGACCAGCTTCCATGGGTTCTTTACATAAAACATATCAAGCTAACGTTAAACTATGTTTACAAAAATATACATTACATGATGGGTCTCCTGAGGACACCAGTCTTATGGGAGTCTGGGCAACAGGAGACTCCATGAGTGTGTGTGTGTTATGTGTACCAACTTTTTATATCTTTATTGCGAGCAATAAAAGTTATTTCAAATGGTGTCGGCTAACAGTAAAGCTTTCCAAATCTGATCTACCAGATAACGTAAGCTATACACCAATTTCAGAACTACAGAGCATCATCAAATTCGACGCATCATTCAATCAATCAACCTATAAATGGACGGGCTAAGGCCGTCTCGTTAAAACCAGAAAAAAAACCTGCAATTGACTATCAAATCGAGATACATGAATTACCCGTGTAGAACATACAGATCTAATAAAATACAATCATTATCTACACACGAGCCATACAATCTTGTTAAATATCTCCATGTTGGTTCATGTATAATGATATTGAGCTTTTTATCATAGTTTCATCTGCTTGGCTCGGTACTATCGGCCCGTACGTAATACACTCCGTTCCTCGATACTATCGCGTAAAAAACTTTTAACGTAACTTCTGTCAGTTACTTATTAACTACTGACTAATCTATTTTACTAATCTTCTATCTCGGAATGTCTTGGTTGACGTTTCGAAATCGTCACTCGTTTTTATAGTGTTTCGCCCGGACTCCACCAGAGCGGAGGTGTGCGGAGATGTCCGAAGCGGAGACGAGAATAGACTTTTTTCAGCTAGGGTATATCCAACGAAGCTGGCTAAAGCGGAGATGTCTGCTGGCTTGAGCGGAAATGAGCTGAGTGCGGCGAACCTTGGATGTTTGTTGAGAGCGGCGCGGCGCCGCTCACTGCACGCCGCTTACATTTCTTCTTGTCTCCGCTTTGTGCCGCCGCCCAACTCAATCTCGGCAAGGCACAGCTCACATCTCCGCTTCGATCGCCCCATAAAAATAGTATCTGCGCTCCGCTCCGTGGTATCCACTGAAGCTGAGCGGAGACGAGGTGTGTGAATACCGGTATTGGGTGTTTAAAACACAATCTCTTCTCCTCCCGTCTGGTCTCCTCTTCGATGGAGTCCGGCCCTTAGTGTCCGTTAAAGTTGACTGATGTTTTAGTTTTAGTACTTTACAACCGAACCGTTTTAGTCAGGAATTTAGAACCACTATTTCACTGTCGCACCATCGTAAACCCCCATGCAATCATGAGGGTGCTTTACCATAGGATAGCATGCTGTAAAAATACCTCCGCCTATGGCATGAGGTTGACAGGACGGGAAATGACGTCATGTCCGTTATTGCGCGTGATTCACTCGCTGCCATAGACTTTATTACAATAAAAACAATATTTCACTGAAAATATGTAATTTTTCTTTCCAATGTATTGAAAGTTTACCAGTATTCAGATTAAGCCATTCCGCATAAGAATTGTGATATTACTGTCAAACAAAGCGTTCTTTGTAAGCTTATTATTATGCACCTAGATACATACCTTTATTTGATATCTCCGAATATTTTTCAGTAGATATATCGTAAACATATGTATTTTTATTGTGCTCATGAATTCGATCGGAAAGGTAGTTAAAAGATTATGATTTGTCTAACATTTCCTGTTCTGCATGTGGTGTTTTTAGGGTTCCGTACCGGAAGGGTCAAAACGGAACCCAATTGCCAAGCCTCCGCTGCCCGTCCGTCCGTCCGTCCGTCTGTCACAGGGCTCTATCTCATGAACCGTAAGAGGTAGATAGTTGAAATATTCAGAGAATGTGTATTTCTCTTGCCGCTAGAACAAAAAATAATAAACACAAAATAAATATCAAAATTAAAGGGGGCTCCCATACAACAAATGTGATTTTTTTGGCTAATTTTAATCTTAATTTGTCACGGCTGTATCTCTTGAACTACAATAGGTAGACACATGAAACTTTCTAAAAATAAGTAACACTTTAACTTTAATAATAAAAAATACTAAAAATAAAATAAAATTGAAAATTTAAAGGGGTGTCCGAACAAGTGAAAATTAAATGTTCTTTAAAAAAGGTGCCTGATTTTTACGGTACGGAACCCTTCGTGTGCGAGTCGACTTGCACTTGGCGGTTTTTTATTATAATCAGTGTGGAGAGCAATAATTTGTACGAGTACTTATCGGGCTGACGAAACTGGTTGACCGTTAGGGCATAGGTAATAAACAGCAGTTGCACCATTTGGACATAATTATGGTTAAATTACACAAATTTACTCGCACTTGTAAGATTAACACAAGTAAAATTATAGACTTCTCTTCTAAATATAATGCTAATCAAAGCTTTTCCATCTGCGTATAACTAAGTTATCTTAGCTTTCTAAATACGCAACTCAGCTAATCAGCAACTTTTAACTGCATTCAAGTGAGGTGCTGTAGTGTGGTGCCTGATAGAAGATCATGTCTTCTATCAGGCACCATTAGTATTTTTATTTTATTACAGGCAAGATTAGTAACACATATAATAATTTTTATTATTACAGGCAAGATTAGTAACACATAAAATAAGCCTCTAGTGATGCTAAGACCGAAATTAGATATTAGCCGAAACTGCGCCTACATGTCATACAAAGTGTATAATAATTTACCAAAATCTATTTTAGAAAACAATGGATTGTGATTTAATAAAGTCTTATTATGGCCCGTAACACGTAGCTTTTATACAGCCCAAGAGTTTATGACATTTTAAATTGTTTATTTTTCATATTTTATCGACATTTAATTTTACTGACAAAAAAATTACAATTCAATAATAAAAACAAATTAGAACTAGTATTTACAATTGAAACAATTAAGCTAACCGCAGACTGTTGCAAACAATCTACAGGTAGCTCAACTGATCCATATCAATACCAGTCGGAAGCGTCCCCAAGACGCTGCCTGCATTGCCCCGCTGTATGGCGTATGTATATATATTTTTTAAATTAGTATGCCATATATTTGAATGTAACTTTACTTTTACTTTTTTGAAGTTTGTGAACCTTTTTAGCATATATTTTTATGTACCTATGTAGGTAGATGCTTTGATATTTACATGCCAGTACCTAACGTGCCAGATCTTTCATATGAGGATCAGCTTATTTATAATACCGCCTGTGTAATTTACCATATCTGATATGAATATACCTCTACTATTTGATTTGATTTCTATATTTAATTTATCATCATCATCATCATCAGCCTGTTGACACCCACTGCTGGGTACAGGCCTCCTCTTTAACACACCAGCTAACTCGGTCCGGTGAGTGCGAGCCTTATCCACAGTCTTCCGGCCATACCGACATTTTTTTTTAAATATTTTTGAGCATGAAAGGAATAACAAAATAAATAAAGCAAGAATCAATGAAACAGAAGTTATCGACGTCGTAAGAAACCACTCGTCAAGCCTTTCACATATAGTTTTAAAGTGGCGCTTAAACTTTTTTTTTTTTGTCTTAACCATACCCTTATTAGCTGCGGTATAAGATTCATTTGATGACGAGATATAAATCTATTAATAACGTTCGGCCAGCGCCGCCGATGGACAGATCTATAAATGATGAGTTTCATTTCAGATAAGATCATATTATTAGACTATTTAGACTTGAAACCGGTGGTATCCGTATGCTTTAGCTTGAATGTTTTAGAGTTGCAAGTTGCAAAGCACAACTTCTTATAACCCGCAGAATCGCGTAAGGACAGATCTGGAGGGCAATTCTGGCAATATATCTACTCGATAAATATGTCAAAAACTAAAAAAAAATATCGAGTGATTGCTTTATAACAAACATTCGTATTCTCAAAATCTTCAATTCTATATTTATCAAGGGCTTTTCTTCGATAAGTTGCTCGATAAGTCACACAAGAACGCAGTTTTTGGCGGGACATCACAAATATATCGATATTTGTGATATTTATCACATGATATTTATCGAGTGATGCGCAGAATTGGTCTCCTGGGCGCCCCGCAGCCGCTGCCGCCTCGTCCATACATATCTCTTTAAAAAATCATACAAAATTCAGCTGAAATTCCGAGCGCCAGTCTCTAAAACAATTCTTATTGGTACATTTTTCTGGCCGAGGCAGGTAGCTGGTAGCCTGGTTTCTGCATGACTGCTTCTTATCGGATGATTGATGGAGGCCCTTGGTATTCTATTACTTTAACTTATTGTTTCGGGACCATTATAGTCGCATTAGCATATTTCTGTGTGTAATCTGATACTTAATTTGTGGCGAGAGATTTTTTTCTCGGACATTAGAAACTCATTTAATTGGAATTCGATTTATTAATAATTCTGGGCTAAGTTTTTGAGCTTTTTTTCTATTAACAGAAAAAGTTTTGACTACACTCCTACCACCTTAGTTGGTTGTTAATTAATGATCACTTAAAAAAACGACTTACTTTTTGTCCTTAAAAAAACAAAATCGATATTTATTTTATTCAAATCAAAAATATAAACAGTATACAAAAAGCGGCCTAATTATCGTTTAAAGTTAATGTTTATACCAAAAGTCACGAGCGTGCTTTTTTGCCATGAAAGAGATTAAGGGGCGAACCTAAAGGGTTTGGCTGTCAAACTAGGCCTAGATCTCAGTACTCACGAGATCCCCATGGTAAAAAAATCTAATTACATAAGTTTCAGCATTTTTTCTTTGGTTCCATAATGTTAACACACGATTAAGAAAAAAAAATACGGTAAAAAAATCACTGTTTTTTTTCTACTGTTTCGCACATAATTTGGTCGAGATGTCAGGAACCCTGCGGTCTATTGAAATGAATGAGTTATGTTCAGATTCGTTGATTATTTTAATTATTTGTTTCCTTGAACCCGTTTCTTTATGAATTGTGTATTATTTTATATAAGCAAATAGTATAGTATATAAGCAAAAACTTGATTTTTGCCCTTACGCCGCCGGGGCGCACCCGTTTAAAAACGTATGTTCTGTCCCGCTTCTATGAACGCGAAATCTTATGCCTATCCTTGTCACAAAATGGCGCGCATTGCGCCCTCATAAATACTGATGATTCCTTATCTGAATGATTACTCAGGTTCCAGCGTCCAGCTGTGTATGAATAAGCTCGGGACAGCTGCTTAGAAATGAATAAACAATGCTTCTCCTAATCACGATGATTCTCGCAAGTCATCACATTAGGCTCCACTGAGCATTGTTAACATGTTACAAAAGAACAAAATGAATAACTCTGGTCCAGGTGGAAACGTGTGGGGGTGTACGTTGAGCTTTCGAATGAATGTAATGATTTTGACGCTTTGGATGACTGGTCCTTATCCGTAGAGAAGACAAAAAATACTAACTATTCAACTTGAGAGCGTAGGGGAAAAAAGTACTAGCGCTAAGAGTAAAATCTTATATGGAAGTAGTGTATGCGAGAAAGCATTGCACAAGTTCCGTTGTGTGTGCTCGACTTTGCTGCGCCCAACTGATGCTGAAAGACGCAAAAACTTCTACCCACGTGAGTTCTTCGCTGTAGGTAAAACTTCCTACATTTCACTCGATCATTAGCCTTGAAAATGTAAAATGTTCCCTAAAACTAATACCAAAGCACCTTCATTAGAATCGGTATACCACGGTCCATCCCGAGGCAGACCCGAATAACTATCATTTAGTTAATAGCCGTTAATTAATTAAAGGTTTCGTTCTCGAATTCAAGCCTTCATCTAATAACCAAAATGACTGAAATGGCTTACACGACCCGACTTGTAAGCCATTAATTGCCACAAATGTAAAGAGTGTTCGGATTTAAAAAAGTGCTGGAATTAAAAGTGTATAATGTATACTGAGATGTTGGAATACAGACCACACACAGTTCTTGTTAGTGTAATGTAATGATATGCACATTTATTTGTAACCTAATGTGCACTGGTAGACTTGGGTAGACTGGATTACATTGTGCACTGAGGCATTGTGGGGCGAATCGTAATGTAAACTTAAGCGTATGGCACACGAAGGTTCCTCAGGTGTTTAAGGTATGTTTATAGTGTTCTTGAATATTGTAACACCTAGTATTACTACAACCTGCTGCTAGTTTTATAACATCTAAAAATAAAGTAATTTTAAATTTACTCCCAAATATACATATATCGAACTCTTAAAAAACTCAACAAATTATAAGCACTTTTGAACTTAATTGAATTTGAGGAAATTATTTATTTTCGATGTAGAATGTAATGTAGCATACTTTCTTCTAATTTCTGTTTTAATCTTCGCCACAGAAAAAGCAAATAACGCTAATAACTACGCGGATATAGAGAAAAAAAATCCGTACTGATCTGCCTTTGTTGAACTAAAAGCTTTAAAATATTAATTTGTATCTTGTATCTGGCGTCTTGCCAGCATCAAGCATCTTGCTTTTAAATTTCACAAAGTTTTGTTGATTTTAGAAAATGTCAAAATATTGTAAAGCCTCAACTTTAACTGCTCTACATTGTTTTTTACTATTCGTTTCATAAAGATTTTATTTGGATAGTACCTACCTAACTCTCAAAGTTGAATATACAGGTTTCTAGAAGCTTGTCCCTTCAACTTTGAGAGTAGGTAGATACTCGGAATCAAGTACATACAAGCTGAACAATGATAATTTCCACTCTAGCAACGTGCGTGTGTTCGGAACGGAACGTGGGGCGGCGCGGACAAGTATCCTTCCACTAATCTGCATATTGGATACACAAATTTACCACTCCCATGTCACAACAATCTTGCATTCAAATTTATACACTCTGCACCCACAATAAGAGTTACATACGCCGTTACGGCGAAACAAGCCCTGCAGTCATCTCCAAACATAGCTATGTTAAATGTACAAACATAAAATGTTTTATTCAACTGTCTAGCAGCTGAAGCAGACATCAAACGTGTCATGCTCGATAAAAGTGCCATTGTCAAACGACACAAAAGGCAATATAAAGTTAATTTATAACTTCATCGTACAATACTTGCAAATAGAGACGTAAGCCTCCATTTTATAGGAGACTTGTATTCCTAGGAAGGGCAATAAAGACAGACAATCATATTTTCTCGTTATGACGCGTGATGGATGGCACACCCTCCCAGGTAGCCGGGTGATTATTAAACTTTTTCCAACAAAAACAGCACCCAAACATAAATAGACCTATTATTGTGAATACAATAAGGCTATTGTATTCACAAAAACCAGAAACTGGCGAACCGAATTCCGATCAGTTACGGTAGTTTAACACTTAATCGTTTATTTTTTACTATCTGCCTGCCGTTATTAACTATTTCGTATCATTAATAATCAGTAGAGCGAAAGAGAATGCGTTTTAGTTCTGTACACTTACTAGCAACGGAAACCAAATCCATAGCCAATTTCATCACAGTTATTATGTGTAAAACCTTCAACACTAAATCCACTGAAGGATCTTGTCATAATGTGGCTTTTAAGCCTGCCTATGTAAGAAAAACAATAGATTTTTATATGTATTTTAAATGAGTAGATGTCCATTCTAATGCACGCGATTGTACACACAATTGTACAGTACATTCATATCGCGGCAAACGGTAACACTCTCATTAATAATATTTAATGTTTCATTCCAATGGAGACCGCTAAACCGCTACTCTGTATTTGTGCCCGATTTATTGTAATACCAGTCGGAATTTTAAAAGCTATAGTTGAAGTTCGTTCTAATATCCAAGCTGTTACATTTCTTTATTTTGATATACATTCAAAATCATTGTGAAGAAAGCAAGATTTATTGGACTCGCCTGTATTTTTCATCTGGTACATATCCTGTTCAAACATTTCGAAAAGGGTTGATGTGAACTCTTAATACAATAACCCCACGCTATTCTAACTTCTAATGAGATTGCATTCAAAACCATAAACTGGCAAATATTTGCCCAAAAATTACTCCCCTCACTGCTCATGAACCAAAAAACCACTCGAACCCAATTCAAGGCACCGCGCTTCCTTTAACACAATGGATAACGCTAATTTATTTCGACGTCGAGTAGCGCCGAGGGTCCGCGCTCGATATAGAAAAATTAAGTAATTCATTCGGGTTGAAAGGGTACTGTTTGTATCTGACGTAGAAAAAAGAACGGCGAAGTATAGAGACATCAGTTGGAAGCCCGCGGTCGACTGCCTCTGCCGGCGCGTTCACTCGCCCGCCAAACGCATTCTTATTCCGATGCTTAGATAAACATTAATAACCCCCTATAGTATTCCCTATTTATATGTATCTAAAATAGACAGCCGACTAGTTGAATTGTTTCCGGAAAAAGAGTTACGTCCTAAAGGCGATGTGAAAAAATGTAAGACTCTTTAATGCGTATGTTTTTTTAGATACGTATCAATTTTGTGCGTATGCATAATTTTGTTTAATCGCTAAGTAAATTCTGTTCACTCGGATGTCACTTGGAGATAAAATTAATTTGTGTCGTCGTTTGAATTCATTTCGCTCTGAGAAAGTAAGGAAATGTAATGAGAATTCCCAGGGATACCGGCGCCGCACGAGTGTTGAGCAAGCGAGCCGCTGGCTAATGAAGATATGCAAGTACGCTCGACCGTGTAAACAAACGCACCCGGAGGCTCTCTTTCTGTTTATTCCCGCGGGATTAGTAATTTAAAAGTCAATGCGGACACTCGAAAGGGTCAATCGTATCGCTCGACCCGAGTATTGAAAACAGATACCCTTTTCTGTATTCCGGTGGTAGCCCATGAAAGTTATAAGGGCTGAGTTGTTGAACTATGTAATTGACTCGGCTCTGCGGTCACCGGCTTTGTTCTCCGAAGGGCGGATAATCGAAAACGCCTCTGGTTAGCCCCGGATGACGGGAGAGAAACAATGCGAAGTTGATATGTGGATTCGCCAGACAGCCCTGTTTGATATGTAAGAGCTATTTACTCGCCGAAGACTGCAGGCTCAGCGGAAATTGGAGTCCCACAGCCGCCCGAATCTACCAACACTGGACCAATTACTTCCTTTCATTGTTAAACTGTAAAACAAAAGCAGTCGTTTTCATACAGGACGCGAGTCGCTTAGCCGTAAACATTTTGTGACAGAGCAATTTCCGTGCGACACGAATACTCGTCGGAAAAACTAATACGTTACACGAAAACAAAAGGAAAACGAAACGGAGAGACGTGACGCCAGTTATAAAATAGACAAAGGCGTTTAGCTACAGCACGAATGACTTATTTTATGAGTTATTTAGGTCTGCAGCGTTCTCGTTCCATCAATTTTATTTTCTCTCAGAAAACATGTCGGCTGTCGCTACGCATTATGCCAGGAGCGCCACACGCGCGATCGGTACGGTCCCTTTTATTTTGGGCAAATCGTGGACGTTTCTAGTGATTGACTTATCCGGGGGTAACTTGAGAGGCACTCCGCTGCGCGGACGCACTCCTCCAGCCAAGCCACCGCGCTCTATCCACTCAGTAACATTACACCACGCCGCCCTGCGCCGACCAAACAAGACTTTCCCGTGACAGGTATCTAACTTGAAAGTCAGATACATATTTCAAAGATTAATAAATTATTGAGAGTTATATAGTCAGCGTGAAATTGTTGTTCAAAATGTGTTTCGTAACACGACTTTGAAATTCACCTCCAATTCTACATCAGATTATGTAACATGCCTGTTAGCTTTAATTAAATTTACCTTATATTCACGACATTCACATAAGTTTACATGACAAATTAGATTTCCTACAAAATCTAGGAAAGAGGAAAACCCATTGCCCAGAGCAAACCTTGTTTGAGCTTTGGGTTGTCTTTATTGTTGTGTTGAAATATCTCTTACATAATTCATTACAAGGACGGTGTGCCCAAGCTAGAGGTAAACAGAATAGGCCCCCAAACATGGTTCGGTAAACTGGCTCGTGTCATGCGTCTGAGGCACTAGCCTTAATCTATCTTAGTTTAGAACCACCCACCACAGACAATCGCCTTTGTACCGAGGAAAGGAAATATTGACGGTCACATGTGATTTCAATGTCTTATGTTTTAAGAGTAAACTTATCCGGATGTACCGCGCCATCTGTGCGTTGTCTTCTACAAATGGACGGGAGGAGTAACTCGATATCAGTTTGTAGCAAAACAAGGTTATTGTAGTACGCTGAGCGTTGCCTTCTGGGAACACATAATGACTCAATAAGCAGAAGCTCAGCGCGAAATGGAAATAAAAAATACGGATTCCAACTGAGTCCGACGGCTTAACGCATCACCATAATTCAATCGTAGATGGGCTGCTACTTTGCTACCAAAAGAGCATCGAATTTATTACAAAGCTCGCTTCGGGAACCCCTACCTATTATTTATGGCACTCGGTTGGTCTGTCACAAAAAACGGACGGGTGCTTCGAATATCTCAGCGGGCGGCTCCGAGACATAAGCTGCAATAACACGCACTTCCTCCAATCTGAAAGCACAATGTCGAACCACGGTTGCACATTTGTCACCAAACCTTATTCAATTTTGAACCTTGTTACCCTCAGAAAAAATAAAAGACATTTTATCTGTGTCTATTCGTGTCGGTGAATGTTAAATAAATGATAATCCGGATTTATTGAAAGTAGGCTGCAGTGTCGGAGATATGTTTCAATGCGAGCCATGTGGTGGCATATGTGGGAACCCCGCCAAGATGTTGTCCCACTAACTAGTTTGTTACTTCATTGTTGTGTAAATGGCTCATTCCAAAACAAATATTATAAAAATGTATTCGTTGGTGATAACTTTATAAGCTGGTATTATTCAAATTAAATGCGTTTATTGATAACCCTAGAATCAGCCTTTGATAAAGATATCTTTATTTGGAAATATCCAAAGCTTTTAATTTTATTATCGAAACTGGAAATGAATCGGCATCAAAATAATCTGCAAAGTAAGGGCTTTTTTATTGAACAGGTTCTTACAAGTCCCACGTGCAAGCTCTTTTTTATCCTCTTTATATGTTTTTTGATGTTACGGAACACTCCATCTTATTGAACCGGAAGCGTATTTAAAAGACATTACCTTTTAAATACTGCTCCTTGGAGATGTCATTGAAGCATTATGAATTAAACGAATGGATTCCATTTACAGTTATTTTAAGCCGGCTTTTGTCGTTCGAGAACACTCGAAAGCAAAGCCATTTCAAACTGGGTCTAATTATAAAAGATGCTCGTAAGAAAAGCGAAGATCCCTAAACCAACCCGCGATGTTTATTGTAAAGACAAGAATCGACAAACAGAAGGCAATGTCGTTCGGAAACGATCACGTTTAATCCCCGAAATGAGCAAAGTGTCACGATCCAGGTCACCGGCTATCTTCTCACGTTTGTTGACGGCTATACTGATAATATTTATTAAACAGTTTACTTTAAATGACCGAAAGCGATAAATAAAACTCTTAAGACTATTATGCGTCACGCAAGATTTACAATGTATGGAACGGCTGGTTTTTTATTCCAACAACTCATCATGAGGTACTATAGTGTTGGGAATTTCGGCGATGTTATCGTGTATTCCACTGGTAATTAGTATTTATTACTACAGGTTCGTACGAGAGGCTTTGGTGTGAAAGCGGTTCACTGAGTTATGTGCTGTGGGACGGATGAGTTAAGCAATTAAAGCACTTTTATGTGAACAACCCGCGCAAGATGCGGCACGCGATACACTACAATTTATAGTTTTATAAGTGTCGAGCAAGATTTGTAACGACATTTCCTCCCAAGAATTCCAAGATTTACAGCCGCGCTAAATGTTGAACTAATCATGGGCAACGGAACAGTTTTTCATGCAACTTTTTCTGTGCTTCGAATTCCATGTCAGGCCACACAGTCGGTAGCGTGTTAACATCGTCTCCCTAAAAAACAAGCTACCGTCTTGATTTCGCCATCTGCGCTGGGAACGCGATCTGAAATTAATGAGATGTTGAACGCTTAAATACATTGATGGCAAGTATTTCCGCCGAATGCGACCCTACTACTCCTGTAAATCATGCGATAATTGAATCATATGCCGCGTGTCAAAAGTAATTAACAGAGGCTGCGATAAACATCTTCACATGTGCTTTTTAAGGCTCACGCTCGAGATAAATTCGACATAGAATTTCTTTAACGCATGAAAATGATTACTGCCCATTCATTCCACCGAGATGACTCTATATTAAGGTCATTGTGAGAGTAAATTGATCCGTAGACCTTATGATGGGGAGGGCACAATCGCAATTATAACAATCAAATGGAGCTGTGTGAACCTGGCAACCGACTTTGAGATATATTCATGTTTTTTGGTCTTATTTGATTGTACCGGGCTTGTACCCGATTGTACCTGCACAATTTTCATTTCTATCCTGAGGGGGTAAAAGTTATGGGGAGGGGGAGGTTTTTCAATACTTGCTTGATTTTGACCTAAGTGAGTAAAATGAAAATAATATTACAGAATATAATATTTCGCAGTACTAAGTCGCAAACTGCTAACATATAAAACGTATAACCACACGTTTTCAGAAGAAATCAAACGAAACACATTAATGTGAAGCTGAAACTGGTAAAATTTTACCATAGTTTGTAAATCGACAAAGTTTTATAAGAACACATTATGAAAAGCTGATTAATTGATGATATGATTTATCTTCATATAAAGATAAATCTTGAATTCAATAAATAGTTTTCAGCCAAATCTGAAAGAAACAAAGGGGTACAAACGAACTACTAGTTGCCAATTTTTGGAAACTGTCAAGGTTTCTTCACAAAATTATAGCCATAATGAGACAGTAATTTTTCAACTGATGCAATACTGATTATTTTGATTTGAACTAGATGTTAGGTTGAAGCAATACTGATTACTTTGATTTGATCTAGAGGTTAGATCGAAGCAGCTAAACAGAACTTGGCTCGTAAATTTGTATCCGTTAATGTTAGCACCGCTTTGCCGGTTTGTTGTTCTATAAATCTCGAGAAGCAATCTATCCGTTGGGCACTTAAATTCGTTCCATTAACATAGTATTCCGTATTAAATTTAGCCCGCGGCGGAGACTGACAATGATTGGTCTAGTGCAGCCCCAAACGACCGCTGCTATGGCCCATAAAAGTGTTTCGCAGCCGTACACCAATTACCTTAATGTAACTACCACCAAAACAACCTTTTCAGCGAATCGTTCTTCAGAATTTCCCACGAAGCATTTGCCCTTAATGAAATGAAGAGTAAGTAAATATTGTAGGAAAAATAGCACACGCCACGAGTTTTATGTAAATGAAAAAACTGCTCGTTTGTGTGTATCGTTTTTAGAAGATCGTGGTGTGCAGGCTCGTCAGGGACCGTAAGGATGAAATATTATACGCGCCCGGACCCCGCCCTGTAATGAGGCCCGAAGGAATACGGAGCAATATCTTAATACCCACCTCAGCCCGGGGTGACAAATACACGCTTCAGAACAGTAAATAATTTATAACCGCGCCGTTTTACGATGTTTCCAGCAAAGCGATGACAAGAGAAGGTCGCGCTCGGAGATAATATTGCTCGTCGCAACATTACGTTAAGTGGAATTATTGCTGACGGTGTACGAAACCACGCTCCCCGGGCTTAGTATTTCGGAGCGGGTACATCAAAGCAGTTACGGTATTAGGTAATATTACGCGCAAAACAAACTTGCGCCCGCCTCTACAAACGTAGGTACCAGATATGATTTATGGAACATCGCAGTGACGTTATTAGGGAACGTATCAGCGTCACTATCTAGCAAGAACATCAAAGGTGTCGAAACGTCAAAGCTCGATGCTTAACTTCAAAGCACAATACCGAGGATATCGTGAGACAGAGCGTAAAATAAACACGTTTACGAGTCACCCGCATTAATTTATTTTGTCATGGAAACAATCGCGCTCCCGCCCTCGCTAAGAGCGTTGTGACTGAAACTTGGATATGAAAGGGTCGTAAAAAGGTCGTAAAGTCTATGAGCAGCGATGCTTTCAGTAGAGTAGCCGCTTTGATTTGTGTAGAGCAGCTGCCCGTTGCGTTAATAACTTAATTCGTCAGAGTCGGCGGGACGGAAAGAGGGTTTTAAAACGATACATGTGCCGTGCGCACTGCGCAGGCGCCGAGGAAGCGTCCTTATGCGCGGGAGTGTAGAGGATGGACTTGTCACTTTCGACGCGTTACTTTGTAGAGTGCTGCCGCTGAACGATTTGTGTTTATCGGCACTACTTCAACCTCTATGGTTATTGACTACTGAGCGCGATAACAATTAACGAATCTATCGAAATGAGCTGAGAGGCTCTTTATTACTGCACCTTATGAGGATCTGTATTAGAGTACGCACTTCAGATTAAACATTCTACTGGACCTTTTCTGTATTCATTGGGTAATTTCGGGATTACTTATTTGATAGCTTTCTGGATGTTATCATAGATTTGGTAATACCTACCATTGAGTATAAACGTGTTCAATCGTGACTATTATAAAAAGCTTGACATTCCACTAAATCCGAAGACTAATTCTCAAATATTCTGAACAGGTGCTTCAGACGCTATACCTATGAGAACTGTCATAATTATTTGTAGGACGCCCGTCAAACTACTTGAAATATAGGAGCCTCTGCTCGATTCCATGTATGGGGTATGTCGTTAAGTCGAAAACTCGAAGCCACTTGCTTACAAGTGTCATCTTTAGCATTATTATTTTATTAATCTTGGATGGTTGTGTGTTTATTCGTGTTACGCTTGTAAGTTCTTGTTAGATGTTTTGGATTTCTAGTTGGATTGTTTGAAGTGTGACGGTGCACAATTAAACCCAACTCTTAAATGAAGACAACATATATTCCGTGTCTTTATCATCGATAACATTGTAGTGGTTACCTAAAGATTGCATTACTTTACCAAAGCTACAACTATTTATCCCTAAAAGGCACCTTACCAACGTCTTGTTTGTAGCTATTGTGTTTTGATCTGATTACACGCGCCTGACCAAAAATAGAAAGGTACAATAGTGAAACAAAACAGGGTAACCGTACATAGATTCGAATCAATAGTAAGTAATCTACATACAGCTCTAATTAGCACGGAAGCGGGGCATTAAACAAGCCCTCATCGCTTATCAGACGTAGTGCTCATTACGGAGACGAGGAATTCAACGCTACTGTACTGCTTATAGTTTACCTACTGATTTTGTTGTGCTGCAACAGCATCATCATAGGACTATTTCCATAATGAATAGCAGGCCCACTGACGCTTTGGACCGGGATGTATGAAAGGAGGGAAAGGAGGCCTTTGCCCAACAGTGGGATCCAGCGGCCTGTTAGTAGAAGAATAGCTGGATGAGAGTTTTAGGATTTGGCTCGAGTTGATCACTTCGTGCGTATGGGGAAACTTCTTTGTTATCATTATTTTTATCTTGGGTCATCCCATGGCGGGAAAATGCCTCTCGATTATTATTGCTCTACCTTCTAGATGTGTGAATATTTCACAGTGTTTCAATGTGGTTGACAAATCCTTATAAAATGAGACTAGTTTTTTTCACCATTTATATTATACGCTTTTCTTGAAAAACGGAATTTACAAGGCTATTGAAAATGTATTATAGTGTGATGGTTATTTATCATATTATTATCATATTGCTGTGTGGTGCCGGCTTAGAATTTGCACTACCCCAACTCTTGCCGCGGGTGTCGTGAAAGGCGACTAAAGGATATTCACCGGGGGCGGGCAGCAGCGGCCTCTGAAGAATAATTCTACCACCGATCTGCGATCCCCAACTCGCTTGCCCATTTCCCCCCGTAATAAAAAAAGCCAATAAGGTGCTTATCAGGGGGAGGCCTGGTTCCAGCAGTGGACCAATATAGGCTGTAGAGGTGGAGGAGGAGGCTATTCATCAAATCAAACTTTAGCATGGTAAATAGTAGAAGCTAGCATGTTTCTTACCTTGATATTTGGACTAAGAATCCCCCATTGCTATGCAAAGGTTCAAAGAACTAAGCCATCACAAATTATAGGCTCCGTTCCGTAACTACCATCCGTTTGCTTTGTAAAGGCAGGGGTAATTGTTTTGAAATGTCATTTAAATGGACTATATTGCAGGGCAGTTTAGGACCTACTTAACTTACCCTAAGTGGATATGAGTGTCAGTGATTTGGAATGAATATTTTCCCGTCCGGTGGTTGCTGTGTCCTTTTGTGCTATCTTTGTTTCTTAAATTTTTTTATTTGATTTGATTTATTTATGTAAGACAAATTTCTGCCTAGGACATCGCATGTGCTACTTCTGGATAAAAAGTTGCATACTATGTTAGTTTAATATGTTCTTTATATACCGCAGCCGTCAAACACACAATACACTCATGCACACACAAAACCACATCCACACACATTTAATATAAATTCAATTAAGTATCAGTGCTATCTCATAGAGGAAATATTCATTTAGAGTAATTTTTTGCATTTGCGTATATATCATATACATAAATATTCATAATAAATTTAGTTTATTTGATAAATCCATGTATGAGAGAACAAGACATCCTACTTACTTACTCCCGTGGCGCAGTGACCCGAAGTGAGTCTTGGCCTCCGATACACCAGAGATCGCCAGTTGTTCCGGTCTCTTGCCGTTTGAGTCCAGTCGACGTCATGAAGTTCTAGCACTCCAGCTCGCTAAGCGACCTTGAACTGGTGGACCAACCCTACCGTGAGTGTCCACGTCTCAGCTCCGTAGGTCATGACGGGTAGGACGAACTAATTGAAAACTTTCGTTTTCAAGCATTGCGGTATGGATGACGAGTAGACTCGACGTAGTTTTCCAAACGCTTCAGCGCTGCTCAGCTGATTCCTCCTCTTGGCTTCCTTGTAATTTGCATAGGAGGTGCAATGTAAAGGGTTTCGTGTAAAGAGTTATGTATTAGTCTGTGCAGTTCGGGACAGAGAATATCGGATCTATGCTTACGGTGGCTACGTTAATAGTATAACAAAGGGAAGGGTTTATGCCTAGGTAGATAATTTGTGATAACTGAAAAATGATAGTTAAAAACCATTTTCACTTCTCTTGCTCAAAAAGTGTGTCATTATAGCGTAGCGGGAGTAAAATTCGACTTTAAGCCCCTAGGGCTAGGGTAAAAAGTATTTTTTAATTAATTTTTTTTTCTGAAATCATCATAAATGAGATTCGTCCCCTTAAATAAAGACACGACTTTTTGGTGTTCCATCAACATAGAACATAAATTTTATTTGATTTTTTTTTGAAAATAGAACTGATCTTCGTCGTCGCGTCCATTTCCGTCGCGTCTTCTTGTTGATTGTTGGATGTTTATTTCAGACAAGAAGTTAAAGTTGAAGAAAGGTGATTCTTCATCCATGGGATGTTTTAGTTATGCGTACTTGGTGGTCCAATGTCTTTGTTATGCGTACTTTGCGTTGCGGATAACAGAGACATAAATTTTTTTAGGGTAATTGAATGTGGACGTGGCTTAGGCATTTAAATTAATTGAGAATGTCATCAAGCGAAAATTAGGACAGTAATATGCAAATGGAACAGAAGGGCAAGGAAATAATTATTATGAATCTGTTGCGGTCGAAATCACGTAAAATTATATTAAAAGTCTTACGACAAATTCGTGAAGTAGAGAAGTGAAAAACATGTGCACTATTTTCCTGAATGTAAGTTATAATTGTTTTATTTTCTCGCAATCGAAGTGAAAAGTAGAGTGTTTAACTCGGGCCAAAACCACCCATTATAACTCGGTCTTGTCATCCTCCCTCGCTGCGCTCGGGAGTTTAACAACCTCGTATATAATGGGATGGTTTAGTCCCTAGTAAAACAATGTAATAAGTATCTACTATATCTACTGCGTTATCTGTTTTTCTATAATTTTACGTGTTTTTTTTGTACTTGTTTATTATTCTAATGTGTCTTGTAATATGTCGTGTTATGTATTATGGGTCCAAGTTAATTTATTTTGTTTCTTTCTTTCTTACTATTATTTACCAAAGACTAATTTTGTGAACATAACATGACATTACGTAGTAATGCGATGAACAGCAGTTTTTTACGATTTCGTCGCATTTGATTCAACGTAAAAGGTAGGTCCTACTTCCAAAATTTACCCAAAATTTACCAAATTATGTTTGTCACCAATCGTCACGTTTAATAAATACAGCTCAAGGACGTAAATGTTACAAGCCGTCAGGTAATAATGTTAACGCAATAAACTTCCTTTCTGTGGTAAGTTTTCGGGAAATTGAGATCAGAAATGAACGAGGACACTAACCAAGTTAACAGAACTTTCGTGATCTTGTATTTTTGGGGGTCACGGAATTGTAACTCCATTAAAAGTTTGCTTGTTTCCGAAGTAAACACGACTGTCTTCAAAGGAAGTCCTTAAAAATTAATGGGGATATCCTGATTACTTTGAGGTAACCGATGTCCTTTAGAAACACTCGTCTATTTCTGTTCAACTTACTTCTTTACGATAATATAAATCAGCATTTCCGTCGAAAATATTTATTTTGTTAATCTAGCGGAACATAAATAAAGCACATGCCAGACACTAAAGAATTGTTAAGAAACGATGCGGGTAATATTGTGACTGTCGCGTCGCCGTGGTACAGTTAATAACAGAATCCCGAAGGAAAGGTTCAAAAAGGTATAAAACGAACGTGAGCCAGCGCACGTCAGATTATAGGCATAAATTATTAGGTACTTTTGTTCAAGTCAAAGCACTGGTTGCGGCCTATTCAATTACGGATCAGCTATACAAGGAGTGCCGAGTCTTTTCCAGGTGTTTGTGTAAGGGATTAGTCGGGATATCTGTGCCGGTATCTTCGTGAGATAAGTACGAATATACGTCAACGTCGGACGGCTAAGCCGATTATTTTAAATGTATTCACTTCCTTAATGGACGTCGTTTTTCACGTCCCGCCCCGCGAGCGCATTCACCGACTTACTGGAGATTTTCGGTTATGATCCGGTCAATGACTGTTAAGGATTATTGCTCACTTATCTGACATTTATTAAATTGTCTTAGGACTACCAAGCTGAGGCGTTGGATAAAAATGTCAGCTTTGATGAATTAATGCTGGCTTTTTGTGGTGCGGACGTCAGTTTCATAAGTAACGTCATCAATTATACCGTAATACCTACCTTAAACCAGGGAACGAGCGCCTTCCAGCTGGTTATTTCAGAGGGTATTTTGATAAAGCTATTTCAAAGCGGGCTCACGAACACAATGTTGAAAAAATCAATGTCTTCCAAGAAACAGATTTCAGCAATGAAATAAAAAACTAACGATCAATTCAAAACGCAAAGAAACTATAAAAATACAACATCAGAATTAAAGACCACACACGAAACAACTTAATGTTCTAGAAAACCGCTTTTAAGCATACATAAGTAGGCTCGAGTTATTGTAACGAAACAAAAAATAAAGTAATATTAAGGATCATAGTCGCCCACCTACGGGCATTGACAAATGCTACCGTTATGGGGCGCCCGCGCCCTCCCTGCCCAAATATTATACATATCATTATTACGCTTCGTGCCTCAATAAATAACCTGTACTAGATTTTGCTTGCGACTGTACCCGTATTTTAGAATTTCGCCGCATCCCCTGTTGACATAAGATGATACGCTTTTTAAATTGTAAGCAGGGTCTTAAAGTTATCAATGTCGTTGTTTTGCGTGTGGAAGCTTCTGCGGTAAGCACCTAATAAATTACCTGTTCTTATAAAAATATTTGAGTTTTATCTGCATAATAGTACCTAAGCCTTAAAATTTTGATACAAATACTACATATATGGTTTCATCATCCCATTATTTGTCTGAGTGATAGAGTACTTTCTGTACTCTATCACTCAGACAAAGTTTAAAACGAAAACGCAGAAGAATTCGTCGTCAAAACAACTATACATTTAATAATTTATTAACATTTTTTGTGTATTATACTCACACACTCTCTCTTTTTTCATAAAAAAAACCAAGTGGTTCCTACCACATAAAGTAACAAACTAGACCATAGATTCGCTCTACCAAGCACCCGGTAATTTTTCAAGGAAAATGCTCGCTACGACCGAAAAAGGCAATATGCAATCATGCAGTACAACCGGGCATAAATCAATCAAATCATCCAAAGTAGGTTACCGTCCCATATAACTTTTCTAGAAAAATTCTTTTTATGAGCGTTTAGAGTTTAGCTACTGAACGGAGATTAATATTTTCTGCTGTTGAATTCTGCCAAGCGCTGGAAAGTGATGGATGGTTTTAGAATTTCTGCTGAAACCGTTACTTTGGTAACATGTAGTAAAAATGAAACATCCAAAGCGTAGAGCGAGGTTTTTGCTAAACTTTGTATGTAGAATATTAATAATGTGACAAAACAAACTTATACTCGATTTTTTTACTGTCTGTTAAAAGATAAACATGTCCGCAGTACTTAACTTTAAATTAACATTCTCGATCCTTTCTTCAATAAATATTGTAACAATCAAAATATCTTTATCACGACTTAAGCTTGTAATTTTTTTTCTTTTGTATTGTACACATAATTTGTGGCTAACTCTAAGCTCGATCATAGTTACGTCTTTAGGACGTAAGTTTTTTGCAAAATCAGTCTGTTATAGTTTTTATCCTACTAATAATATAAAGATGAGACAGTTTGTGCTGTCGTAAAGATGTTTGGCCGAAGCCAACGCCATAATTACCAAATGGATCAAATTATGCATTTGGATGAAATTTTGCACACCTAAAGATCTGAATCAATAGAATAACATTAGGGTTTTGTATTCCAAAAAACGCGCGCGCAGCCGCGGGCCGAAGCTAGTATCAATAAAATAAGTTAGTACATTCATAATAATAATATACTCATATAAAAGTAGTTCCACCAAACAACATTCTAACCTTATAACCCAACAATTTAATGCTTCATAAACATTTCATAACCGGGTAATAATTCCATCACGCGACTGTAACCGCCATATTTTTTATGGCACAACTATAGCCTGTTTTGCGTAGCAGGTGGTATCTAATTAATTAATAGGGTGCACCCCCAGAGGGGTTGGAAATTAAATGTGTATTTTGAATTTTTTCAACCACATAGTAAATGCCGCATGCCGGTAGAGCGTAATGATTAATATTCATCTAGGAATGACGTGTTGGTTATTTGATGAGGTCTTGATATTATTTTTGAGTTTTTATTGCTGGTTCCCGTAATATTTACTTATTAGATAATACACAAATAAAAAGCCGCTTAAACTTTCTGTAATTTCTAATTTATCTGTAGAACAGCAGGCCAATATCCATCTGTGACCCAGGAAGTTACGGGTTCGATTCCCGCCTCGGGACAAATGTTTATACGATCTACAAGTTCTAGGTGTTCTGGGTGTTTTCTGATTAATAAAAAAATCTATTTATGTAATTTAATGTTCTTTTAAGTATCAGTTATTTAGTACCCATAACACAAGCTCCGCTTAGCTTGGGGCTAGATGATGCTGAGTGCCGAGTGCTGAGTGAACTGTCCAGCATTATTTATTTTTTTATGGTCAGGTATCTAAAATATTACTGATGGTTTGTTCAACAATTGGTTTAGTATAAACAATTACGCCCGTATCTAAAAATTGTCTGCCAGTAGGTAAAATATTTGGTAAAATAATTGGTAAATTGTATCAATTATTTCAGTCTGGCTCGTCCATGCCCGCTTTCAGTCCAGCAACCTTTGAAAATAAATAAACGGGCATCAAACAATTCTTTGGAGACCATAATTTAATAACTGTCTGGCGCAGTTCAATGTTATACACTTAAAATCAAAATGGAGCCATTTTTGAATAAATGCTAATTACGTTTCTTAGAACAAAATATGCTGAAGATCTCCCAAAAGATTGTTCCAGAATAATTAAATTTTTAGGTAGCATATAAATTAACCACTTGTGATATGACTAGCTAGGAAAAATCTGGAATTATCACACTAATATTATAAATGCGAAAGTTAGGATGTTTGGAACTTCTTCACGCCAAAAGCACTGAACGGATAGGGCTCAAATTTGCATACGGGTAGTTCTAGGCCTGGAATCAAACATAGGCATGTGCCTTTATATCCGTTAAATCAGTTCCCATAGTATAAAAATCACCTTTAAACGTTTCCATAGAAACAACGCGTGCGGAGCTGCGGGCAGAAACTAGTTGTAAATATTTAAATTTTTATTGTCTTTTTAAAACAAAGTTACTTTTTTATTGGTAAATAGTCAAGCGTTTCGGCACCATCTAAGATGTGGGCTTGGTGCACGCTTTCCCAGAAGGAACTTGCTCACTCTGGATTTTAAGACTTCAAGATAGTACTCTAACGGTAAAACAGCCGCAAGAAGCTCATTCCACTCTGTCTGGCCGTGCTTATTATGATTTACCATGGTAGTATTTTACAAGAACAGAACACATAAATAATATACAATGTAAGTTTACCAAACTTGCTACTTTTCCGGTAAAATGCATGTCGTAAAGTTTAATCACCAAAAACAGGTAAGTTAGGAAGCAGCTGAGAGTTTTTATGATCTCGATCTGTTCTGAGTCACACCTGGTAAAGACATTTAATGGACAGATAGTATAATTAGCAGGACTGGTATACAGGGTGCGCTGGTCAGCTGTTTTAGCTCCTGAGCATAATTAATAGTGGTGTAGCGGTTTGTTGAGTTTGTCGGCTCAAAGAATTAACAAGCTGAACCGACAGCCGCTGGGGTAAACGTGTTGCGTCTCGGCAAACTTTGTGTAGGACGGCCTCCGGCCGGGTGGGATGACGACCAGCGACAGACTTTAGGCAGATGTTGGATGCGGCAAGCTGAAGATAGGGTGCTATGACGCATAGAGGGGAGGCCTATGTCCAGCGGTGAACTAATATAGGTTAATGATGATGAGGGGTTAGTTGTAGGTATTGTATAATATATTATAATATTATTATAGCCTAGAAATAGTCTCCATTCGTAAACACACAAGACATTTTTAACAATAGTTTTTCTTAATTGTAGTCGAATAAATATTGACCCTACAATTTTAATTCTGTGGTACCCTGTATACAAAGAGTCTAATTACAGTGGGCTTGGAATTCAAGACAAGTGTGTTTAAGATAGCTGTGGATTCTCGGAAACGCGTATGTGACCTGCGTTCTCAGAATAAAATCAGATTTTAGCTGGCCTGGCTACTTAGAATTAAATTACTTGGAATTTTATCAGCTATGCATCAATGCTGAGTATTGCTGAGTTTCAGCAGTATTTTATGCGCCAAACAATATCTTGGAAACCAGCAGGGCTATTCAGACTCCGCAACCTAGTCATCGACACGGAATCTGGCACAGATTTGCGCGCAATTTAAATAATTTAGCGGTTCTTAATATTTTCTGCGTTCTGCAAGGAACTAAAATGAACCCGTGTTATAATAAAGTATGATATAAAGTAGCTTTTGGTAATATGTTGATTTTGAGTAATAAAGCTCTTATAATATAAATTGCTCCAAAAGTAGCACTAAATTGGAATTTGTTAACACATGGGTTAATAGAAAATATTTTAATAACTATTTACAACTTACAACTTGTCTGGTGTTTTAATTCCTTGCAGAACGCAGAAAATATTAAAATCCGCTAACATATTTGAATTTCGCGCGAATCTGTGTCAGATTTCGTGTCGATGACTCGGTAGCGGAGAGTCTGAATAGCCCTGCAGCTCAGTCTTACGACCACTTTAGCCCGGGACTTCGAATACAGTAGAAGTGGAAGATGGGAAACGTGTACCTACTATTCCTGTGTTTTAGGTGCTATATTTTCTGATTAACACAGAGTGTCCATGAGGTCATCGGAACCTACTGCTGGGCCTTCAATACATTTCTGTCTAATGTAATTAGAATCTACATTTTCAAATGTAACTATGGCAAAGTTCCGTCTATCTTCCCGTTAATAATTACTAAATCTGATGTTTTTGTGCGGCACATAAACTACAACGGCCTACGTAGGGCGCGATAAAGTGTATATGCACCATGAAACTTTAGTACCTGGTCATTAAGGTCCGCTCGTAAACCACTTGCTTGCACAAACTATCTTCTTATCTGCAAATGAGATTCCTGGCAATTTGCTGTAACAGTTTCTTCACGGTGCTGTGGTGAGCACTGACTGAGACGTAGAAGGATGAGTCTAGGGTTTGATTCCATGAGGTGTAAATAAGAACACGAAACTAGTAATCTGTAAATCATTACGGATTACTAGTTTCGATGGTTGTTCCTCCCACACTAAATTCCCAGGACTCAGGATAGTGTGTTGATAAGATTAGACGTGGAGCTTTGCATGCCTTCCTGACGTGGACTAATATATTCTTCCTAGATATACAAACCTTCCGAAATCCCAAGCACACCACTCCCTTTCATAAAATAACATAAACAATTTATCTTTAGTTTTATATACATCTTATCAAGGTACAAAATAGAACCAAGATCTTATAAATGGCTTGTATCGGCGATACGATCAATGAAAAACTGCCTGTTCTACATAGAAAGGGTCTATGCACAAGTTTTACAAAGGCGATCTTCAAAGCATATGAATAAATAACATCGCCGCCCACGCGCGGCCCACGTCTGACAAAACACTTAATACACAGCTTTGGGACAAATCTGTAAAGAAAATAGTCGAAGAACTTACTATCAATGGGCGATCGAGAGCCAGTAAAGTCAATTATTACGTCTTAAAATGTAAAGCACGGTTCGGACTAAGATACGGTCTTTTTATGAAATTACTCTTTTTGATAGGGTGAATTGAAAGCTAGTACCTACCTATGTAAGTAAGGAAAGTAAATAACATAAATAGCGTAGACGGAAACGTTCTAGATTTAAATAAGCAACAGTTCCGTCAAAGCGTTCTCTCAAGAACTTAGACGATGGAAAATTTAAAGAGTTTTAAAAGAAAATTAAGGTGTGCTTTTTGAAAACGGGAAAGTCGCTGTGTCGTATAACTTTGTTTGGCGCGAGTTACCTCGTTAAGCGCAGCAAAAATATTACAGAAGCAGGTAGGTAGGGTAAAACTCAAATTAATCTGTATTTTTTCCTATTTTATGCAAAGGTTCCCGCGCTAATGAGCCAGATTGTTAGCTAGCGCAGTCCCGCCTTTGTGGCAGGTGTTTCGCGCTGCAACTTCATTAATATAAAATGTTCACTTGAACTGGTTTACTTTTTTCTAGTATTTCTAGTATTTCTGGGAATCTAATTATAAATATTCTGGATCTATGACTATTTTCCCCTCATCTTAAAGTCAGTATGCTGTATGAAGGATATTTACAACGTAGCTTGCTTCATATAAATCAGCGCTTCTGGGTACGATCACGACTTTGTCGAATTTTTACAATTCTTGTACTTACGATGAACCAATGCGTGAACAGAAATACTGTCACAATTTTTTACAATATTTTAGCGATATAGTAAAAGTGTTACTCGAATTTGACACTGTTTCATTTATATTAAACTAGCTGCAGCCCGCGGCTTCGCACGCTTTTTTCCGGAATAAAAGGTAGCCTTTTTCCGGCCCCGGGATACCATCTACCTCGCTGCCAAATTCCACAGAGATCCGTTCAGCCGTTCTTGAGTTATATATAAATAGTGTAACTAACACGACTTTCTTTCATATGTATGTATATATAGAAGATGAAGCCAACTGATACTTTTGTTAGGATTTCCGAAGGGACAGGAAGGTTGGTCAGCGGTTTCAATCCTAAAGATCGACTTGTGTTCCCACCGTCTATTATGATATCAACTACCCTCGCGGTTATGCGGCTGTAAAAGCAATAAAGCCGTTCCCCTAAACAAGCTGCACTTATCTAACGACTCTGCTATCGACAGGAACATTCGTAGCGCACGCCACAATGTACTAACCAAATTAAACGTGTAACGGATAGGGTGGGCGGCCTTTGTATGTGCTGAGGTGATTTCCACTGACAGGAGCTAAATTACGATGTCAAAATAAATTGAAATTGGAAAAGTGGTGATTATTGAAGGTTAATTATTTTTGTATTGCTTTTGTGGCTAGTCGAAATATGATTGATTTTAAAATATCAGATTGATTACATGAATTTGATTAATTTTTGGATTGAGCTGCTAGATTTTATTAATGAAGCCGTTTGTACAATTATTTTATTTCTAAACTTGTTTACGACTGTCCTAAATAAAATTTTGTAGTCACTGACTACAAAATTTTATTTAGGACACGCGGCATTTATCAAACTGACCAATTTCAAATTTATGCACCCACAACTTCCCCCAACGTTTTGCATAGATATCAGCACTGTTACAGAACAAATTCAGCTGGGACATGTACTAGCTTCAAAAACATCCACCCTGCCGAAATTGCAACACTTTAGCTCCACTAACTTTCAACTATAAAAGTAGTATTAAAATAGATGCCCACTGCCCGGCGCGATACACGGCCCAGATAAATTCCCTTCATTTTTCTCCAGCTCGCTACCCATCACCGTATAAATGG
Organism: Eupithecia inturbata; assembly: GCA_963662085.1. NCBI lineage: Eukaryota > Metazoa > Arthropoda > Insecta > Lepidoptera > Geometridae > Eupithecia > Eupithecia inturbata. The sequence continues at coordinate 5,495,890 of OY759177.1, forward strand.
TGGCACTGTCTTTTTTTGTTCGCTCAACCGATGGAATTACGGCATTAATCAGCCGAAATGAACCTTTTAGCGGAATGTCAAAAGGTTTACGGAGATCTCTACGGAACGACTTGCGGTTATCCAGAATGAAAACAAAAGAATGGTCCACTTCACTTTGCGCGCATTGGCACGGGCTGGAAAGCTGGGAAAAATTGGTGGAGCTTATCTTGAAACCTTTTATTTCTGATTTATAATATAAAAGAATGCGCGGCCCATAGGCGTAAGTGGATTGAGTCCATTAATTAACATAAAAAGGTACACACGAGATATTAAATAAATTTTTCATGTTTATTTATGGAGGCTTAATTAAAAGGGGACTGCATACCATTAGTCTGGTTGAGAGCATTGTGAAAATGTCACCTAAATCTCTTTAGATATCGATGCGTTTCCCTCCTGTCGGAGTGTCGTCCGGACTAGATCGTAGGACAGCTGCTTTCACTTCGATAAGCAATAGCTCTTTGTCTGACCAACCACATTAAAGCGGCTGATGTAACTTGTTAAATTGATTCGAGTGCTTTTTATCACACAATTGTTCTTTCGAGTTTCAAAACCGTTTTGTGAGGTGAATGAAGCGTATAAACAGAAAGATAGCTTGGGACGGAATCCAAATTTCCTGTTAGAATTGACCGAATGTGAACTCGCAGATTCTGAAGCGGGGACCGTATTCAGGTGTTGCCCGGTCGGGTAGTTCAGCCGGCCGGATCCGCCGGTCCGGTCGTCCGAGCACACATTTCCGCTTGATTAGAGGACGTGCGAGTCGTCCGGGACACCTGCGCATCTGCCGACTTTTCAGTACTTTTTGTTTTGGAATTCAGTACGTTTCCCGACAAAGTTTTATCGCTGAGCACCAACCGATGCGGGTTGCTGAAACGTTTGACTTCGCCAAAGGGATCCTGAAATTTGGAAACGATTCAAAATGTTGCCAGTTCTTTAGTAAAATTGATGCTCGTTATTTTCGGTAGGCAAGGTTAGATGATTGAAGCTTGTTGGGTCTTCATTTTCTTGGTCAGTAATTTTCCGACGAAAACTTTACTGGCAATAGTTGAATGTCGTCCATCTTCTTTTATCGTAATTCATTCGTGTTCTACCATATTTCCAGAAAAATGGTAGAGAAAACGAATTATGAGGTTGTATAAAAGATATTGCTTGTTTATGAAGGTCTGTTTTTATAGGGCCCTAAGGGAGAAGCCTTTTTATCGATGTTTTATAATGATAGTAATGGTTATCCGAAGATGTTTCTAAAATCTTCGAGTTTTATGGTGAAAAGATGATGATTTACATTGAACTTGTTGCTTATGAATTTTTATTTGTTACAGATTTTGTGTGAAGTTTGAAGACTCATGAATTTAAGCAAAGGACATTTATAACATCAAGCCAAACTCCTTATTAGGTAAGCTTATATTTTAACTTGTTACTCATGTTTGTTAAAGCCTCGTCACATAAATTTGGGTATAACTTCTAGTAGGAACTCTCCCTAAAATTCTTTACTAGCCAGTATCCATACTAATATTATAAATTCGAAAGTAACTCTGTATGTCGGTCTATATGTCTGTCTGTTACCTTTTCACGTCTAAACGGCTGAACGGATCTTAATGAAAGTTGGCAAAAGATAGATGGTATCCCGGGGCCGGATATAGTCTACTTTCTATGTAGTCATAAATAAGAGTTTGTCAGAATTTTCAGTGCCACTGTAAGGTTCAAAGACCTTACATTCTCGTAAAACCAATCGAAGTATTGGCAAGTAAAGGGCGGAGGCATCAATCCAGCATCAAATCACGTAGAAAGGGGTAATTTGTATCTTTTTTTCAATAAAGCAACACCTGTGCCCGGCCATTTGTGTTTCCCTCTAAGCTTGAAGCTTTGTAAATGTTGAGTCATTTGTAGTAAGATTGAAAAACTGTTGCTTTTACAACATTTACAACATTGCAAACAGTTTGCTTTTCTATCCTTACTACGTCTAGTGTAACTGATGACGATGCCACAAAAATAAAAGATAGCCAACATAACAACATCAGTTTTCATGTAATTATTTAACGTTAATCATGAAATTAGTACGAATGACAACATTTTGAAATTACGAGTCTACCATAATTTTAGAATATTGTCATTCGTAAACTAGCATTTCACTTACTGCGTTTGGACCCAACTCTCAGTTACGCAGCGACCATCTTTGTCTCGGAAATTGGTTCTTATTAATTTTGTGTAATAGCATATATGAACCAATATCCTTGCCAATATATTTCACCACTCTTCTCTTCTTAGTCTCTTCTACTCTTAACTGAATGGTCGTGATGGTCACATGAAGACCACTATCAACACCACCACCAAGGTCATACATCTTTTTATTCTTGGTGATTCGAATGACTGATAGTCTGCCATGTAAATTCATGCGAGTACTGGCAATACTCTGGTAACACCTGGTAGGGGCAAACGTTTGCTCAACGTTTATTTATCAAGTTGCTGTGTCGTGTAGTTTTCTGTGTAATGAGTGTGTTGAATCCTGCGGTGGCACCGAAGTTTGTTTGACAAAATGAAGTTTGTTTCCAACTAAATGCTGTTTATTCATGACGTTATTTAAACTTGTTTGTACGCCAAGTTTTTTAGTATCAGTTCAATTGGTCTTGTGATTAAAATTACGATTGTTCAAGATAATAAATATAACTTGATCGTGAATAAGCATTCAAAAAATGTTATCTTTTATTTAGCACATAGATTACAATAACAAAATAGAACAATTACAACTAGTATATACACTTAATATCTATTTCTTAAAAATCTAAGCCGTCCCAGAATGCTGGCCCAGAATGCTGGCAGCTGATTGAGTAATTAATTTGCAATTTAAGCAGCTGACTTGATCGTTAGTTATAATTATAAACTAGGATATCTCTGAGGTAACGGGTACCATAATTTATATCTCCTGGACAGAATATTGCGCTACTCATATAAACTTATACAAAATACGCGTGTAACCTTTAGTAACTATAACACTTCATATAATATTATTCGTATTATTTAACGGGTATTTATCGCGTTTAAACTAATAATGTGTTCAGATCGCGTAAGTTTTTAGTAAATTACGTCCAAGGTCTGTAATGGGTGGGTTGCTGGCCGCGGCTGAAGATGGCTGAAAGCGAAGCGTAGCGCAGGTCCAAGCCATCACACCATTGCAGCCTTTGCTGTCCGCGTTATAAAGATAGTGCGGACAGCAAGGGCTGCAATGATGGCCAAGCTTAAAGGCCGAGACCATAGCAAGCTTAGCTTGAGGCCAGCTTATAGTGGCCAGCAGGGCAGTCATTGCGGACCGAGGCTTGCATAGTGCTTTACTCAAGCAATGCGAGTAATTTAAAAGTCCTCCAATTCAATAGAGGATTCGTCGCTTGAAGAGTTCAAATTTATTCATGAAAATTGATTAGAACGTATCATGAAAAATTTTTTTACGTGATGCTCTTTTAACAGTTTCCCGCGTTTTCTTTTTTTTATTCTAACCGGCTGATCACTGTCTAGTGAAGCTTGTATTGCTCAGTATGCATAAAACCTTTATGACTATTATCAAAACAAAATAGAATTCGAAATACATTAAGGACCGCATAGAGCGGATAGTAATAATATTACTGTCCGCCTGTTCGGGTAGGCCCGAAAGGTCGTCTTTGCTCAAAGAAGATTATCGAAATAATCAAGGAATTACATGTACTTATACTTGTATATGTACTTTGTTTGAGTAAAAAATATTTACTTAATACAATAAATTTACTTCCACTTCATTGCCTGTAACCCACAATAATTGATTTATTTTGTTGCTCTGCTACAAATACCTGCCACAAAAATTAACAATTCCTATAATTCTACCATTCAAATCTCTCCATATCTAAAATCCTGCATCATCCTGTCCGTCCAAACAGAAATATGACCAATCATTTTTCAATGACACCCCTTTGGGCAGATTTAAAACGGCCTGTTTGAGTGACGCGCTTTTCGAATACGTCAATCGCACGGATGGCTGACTTTAAATGATCAGGAGTATTCAGGGGCTACTGACAGATCTGCATGAGGATTTGGAGTTCATTGTTTAACCAACAATGAACTCCAAATCCTCATCTGTCAGTTTCCACCATTATTATTGTTCAGTTTTTGTTGATATTAAATGGTAGGTCACAGCGACCCGAACGAAGTGTGTCTTGGCCTCTTATAGAAGGTACCACTGGAAAGATACGGTCGAACAGCACAGGGCAGACCAAACTTTAGTATTATAATATAACTGAACCTGACAGGTGACAATCCGGTTTAAAAAGAGCGAACGGGTGTGTCTTTTAGACTTTCGTGATAGGAGTACATTGTCGGCACATTGTTACTTACCATCAGGTGAGATTGTAGTCAAAGAAAGACAAAATAGGCCTTCGTTTTAAACCTTTTATAACATAAAAATAACCAAAGAAATGGACCAATCGCAGACTAACAGAAGATAATAAGCAGTTCATCAAATTTTAAAAGGAAAAGTATTCTTCACTCATCTTGTAATAAGTTAAAATGTATTCCATTTTACCCTCAAAAGCACTTCCGAGGTTTTAATTTTTACCATAATGTTGATCTCCGTAAATGTCGGGAGGAATTACCATAATATTTGCGACTCAATTTTATCCCTACTCCACACTCCTGTGACGTCACAAAATCACGGGAAAAGCATTCTCCCATTCTCATTACCATATTTTTTTAGGTTTTATTACTGAACAACTCATAAAACCAAATTTAAATGAGTGCACCTAATGATAAGGATGAAAAATATTATATAACAATATTCCGCGCAAAACCTTCTCTGTAAAGTCTGTCCTAGTGAAAAAGGTATCTTTGTTGTCTCTTATATGATAAATGCTTTACTAAAGCCTAGTTTGAATGATTTTCTCCTTCGTTTGGTTGGTTTTTTTCTTCATAATTAATAACATGTAAAATGGTCCAAAACACTTGATTGAGGTAGAATTAATCTTTATCTAGTGTGCCATTCTTGGACACACTTACACGAGGCAACAGACCGGCAAATGGGATGATCTTGCTACAATGAATATTTATACAAGCCAAGCTATTTTCGGAAGTTGTTACTAATTGTTTTCGATTGCAGTTCACCGCTATTTAATTGAGTTGTTTGGCTTAGAAAGACTTACTCGCAGTTTATAGCTCATTGTCACGGTATAAAACATTCTATTCAAATGTTTCGGTCGCTGTAGGAAAAAAAATATTTAGTCGGATTTTCACACGGCATGAGCTGCTACTTTACAACTCAAGAGCCTATGCAATAAGCTTTTTGTGCAACTTTTAAATGCAAACTCAAAACCTTTCTATTGCTTTCTACTTTGTACTGGAGATGTATAGTAATTGTAATGTGTCAAATTAATAATTTTATTTCATTTCATTTTCATTTATATATGGGGCTTTATTGTATGTTAAAGATTTTAGTAAGTAGGTACCTATGCGTGAAATGAAAACGCCTCTTTGAAAGTACAGCGCTGCTAAGTATCTATACAGGCAGGAATAAACATCCAAGTTTTGTAATTTATACAGAAACAATGTTATTAAAATAAGTTCTGAAAGCCCTTTCAAAATGCTCTTGACGCGTTCCAATCTAAATAGGGATACAATCTTATCCCCATGTGTATAGAAATGGGTGACTTACATATTAAATGGGCCGTTTCATCTGTTCTTCATCCCTTTTGCTCCTTAACGGTCTGCATTTAGGAATTTATCTATTCAAAGATATTCCAAGTACTGCCTACATACAGCCTCAGAAATCCCTTCAAGTTTCTCTACAAGGCCAGCCAAAATGTCTATTTGTTTATCGAAGCCTACAAGATACACAGTAAGAAACTAAGTTTAGTGTGTCGTAAATTGCCAAAACAACGACACATGAACAATGAACACGCAAAATGGCAGTAACAGGGTAAATAATCTTATTGATCAAAGTAGAAGTGTAACAACGGATAAGCTAGACTAGTATCCAGAACCGGAGCAACATGATACAATTTTATGAAACATTCTGGGTATCGTTTATAAATGGATATAACAGTTATGTGCAAGGCACTTGTCCGTCGAACTGATCATCGATAGGCATATGCGGGCTCTGAATTGAGAGCCGGCCAGCCAGATATTATGTTCCTTGCTTCGACATGCTTTTGTCAGGCTGATCTAAAGGTGGTTATCCATAAGTGGGTCAGCGTGAATTTGCGAGCGGTGTATTCAATACCCCTCGGCTATTGTGAGGACCACTTTTGGTGCTTTTAGCTTAGCTTTGTGACAAGCACTCTGAATGCTCAGTTTACGTGCTTTGATAGGCTCCAGGCTTGTACCGTCGGAGATTGCGAGCGAAAACCCCTCTTGGTCTTATTTCACCGACTTTAGCATCGGAAACACATATAGTACCAGTAAATTGCGAACTGTTGCAGTTCATGTTGTGTGCGAGCTGTTACGGAATTGCCAGTTCACAGTTTCTTCTCATAAAATGGAAGTAGAGTTTAACTTGTATTATTTTCTATTCTGTAATGAACAGCTGCGCAAGCCCGAAGGCGGATCGTAAAACGAATGTCTGAAAAAAATCAAAAGTACTGGGCAACCGTCGTAAACAATTTTGATGCTTCAAAACCTTCAGGAATGGGCAGGCAGTCAAAACAAATGACGGATGAAAAATACAAGAGAATATAAACAAAGGCTTGTTCAGTCATAGGTTGTCAGCGGAGAGTGGCGGGAGATCCTCATTTCGGCAGGAGGATAAGTGCGGACGTAATCTGTGCTGGGGCTCGTGTAAATGCAAATGGTCCCATAAAGCCATAGCAGCCTTGCCCGGCCCGCCCCTCGCCCCTAATGAAGAGGAGCATCTCGGACGCCGGAGCCACGTCCGTCATCTCAACAGCGGTTTACGTGGACTGTAGCTACACGGCCAAATTAGATTCGCCTGAAATTGGTTTGCATACATGTAGCAGATGCGGAATGCTTAAGAGTTCTAGCTTGGCTTCAAGTTGATTTGCATGTTCGTGTGAACGCTTACTGAGGTAGGACTACGGTTTGTTTACACTCGCTTAACGTGCCACTCAACAAAGTAACTTTGGCTGAATAGATAACTCTATCTACTTTTCGTTTTTAGTATTTTTTTTAACGCATATTTAGGGTTTTCGTAACTGTAATGGATTATACTTTTATTCGTATTTTGTAAAATATTTTGTAAAAGCTTTTTGTAATCGCTCGTATTTATTTTTGAAGTTAAATAATTTTAATCACAGTGGGTATATGTACCTGGGTTACTTTATCGTACCACAATTATACTCATCAATCCGTATAATTGATGAATAACTTTAGAACTTTAGATAACGCCAATTTGGCAATCGCCGATTTTTCTATTTTATTGAGATTATTCTATAAGATTTATACTGAAAGTTCTGAGGTACAAGGCCTAGAAAAATTGTTTTTCTGTAATCAGCCTATATTGCTGGGCTATAAGGTACTATTATCTATTTTTATTGAATTTTAGTTAATTGAACTGGGTTTTACTTTTCCTGATTTAAAAGCTCCTGCTTTTGAGATCTGGTTTTTGCTCTAGTTTTGTAATAACTGGAGTTGTCAACAAAAAGTTGTCACAAAGTGAATTTTACTGGTATTTTTTTCAACACATATCTCTTAAATATAAAATTACTTAAATAATAATTTAAGAGTTATAAAATGGTCCGAAACAAAAACAAAGATTAAAAAAAATAACAATAAAATTCACTTAAACAACTTCAGTAAACAACTAAATGGTATTTTTTATCTTCTATCGCATTCATGTGATGCACTTTCCCTGAGTAAAACAATAGGTAGGTACTCGGTACTGCTGTTGCCCGTGTTGAATTATAAGTACCTTACTAGACGTGAATTCAAATGGGGTCTGAGTATCGGTATCAGTTTTACTGGTTCGAGGTAATACTGTAGTCTATTTTATTCGAGGAATGAATATTTTAACTCAAATTCATAGGAGGCTCTTAAAATGTGTTGTAGAGTATTTTAGGACACCATGTGAAACATTGTATTAAGTATATCTACCTCTAGTACCCATAACACTAGCTCTGTTTAGTTTGGGGCTAGGTTTGGCTGTGTGGATTGCCTAGCATTATTTATTTTATTTATTTATTGTTATCGGTCTTGTACCTTTCGGCTTGTAAGCACACATTATAGGTAACTATATTATTGTGATGTAATAATATTTCATTACTCCCTCGAAAAATTACTGTAATAACTTCTGTACGTACCAATTTATTTTGATAAATGGTACTCGAAAACTTTGATACGTCCGAGATACGGCCACTCAGAATGATATCAAATATTTCTCACCATTTGATACGACCAATCTATCGAGCGATGAAAAACGATCACCATTTAATCTCGGATCGCCTCCGAGTTATGATTGCTCCACTATCAATTATAGAGAATTCGTAATAGTTTTTACACTGAGCCATATAACAATAATACAACATCAAATCACATGGATCGTGACTAATATTGTAATTGTTGTATTGGTCGAGAAAAATAATTATAAGAGTGCGCTCTTAGGCAGTGGACCGAATCGGTGAGAACTTTGAGTTTTGGTTATCTACATTTGAAACCAAACGGAACTTGCCGTGGTTTTTATACCGCAAGATCATTTTACTCATTTTTATGCTATGAGGCTTACGTAGGTACTCATAATGTTGTAATAGCTTTGAACAAAAGTCCAGTTTTAATGGACGCAGCTTTAAAAAGGCAGCGAGAATCATCGATCTAAGTAATAAAGAGGAGATGAGGTACTCAAATTGGGTGTAATTAGGTCCACCCACCTCAGTCATAGTCGGGCCTGGGGGCGACGTACGTGTTACGCGTGCTTGCTACAACGTACTTTAGTGTGATTTATTGACTAAAAGACTACACCAATGCCTTCGTGTTTGTTCACTATAATTATTGCACGAGATTGGAAAAGTAACTGTGAGTGAGTGTTTGCGTGTAGTTACACAGACCCGTTGTTGAGTAAGCGCTGGGATAACGTATGTACCACATCTACAGATTTTACTTAGATCTATGGCGAGAATGGCAGCACTTTTTGTTATATCTATCTTTTTAGGTGTCCATACTACCAATACTACTTATCTTAGTCAATATCCAAACAAATAGGCAGTCGTTATTTTGCTTTAGATATTGAAAAGTTTTCGACAAGTGTCGGTTAAAACTTTTATCGATACCAAAGTCAAGGTAAGCAGGTAACCGAATATCTTTTTTTTATATTCGACTGTTTAGAGGCTTTCTAATAAGTTTATTGGATAATAAATCTTCCCGTCTTAGCTTTTGTAGGTACAATAAACTAAACCATTTCATCATTCAAAGTACACAGATAAAGTCAGACACTATCTTGACTCAAATAGGATTATATTTCTGACCTTTTCCTAATGTTATTGTTTCATCGGTCGGAGCAGATTTGTGTTCTGAGTGAACTTAGAACTAGCAGCGATACGTTATTTGACTTCAGGATTTTTTGATATTATATTCTTTGATTTGAATGTTGTTTGTGGAAGACAAAATCACCTCAAAAAACAGGTATTAATAGAAGGAACAAAATATAAATAACGGGCTAGTTTAAATCCTGGTTACAGCTACTCAGCCATAGTGGAATTGGCACTTAACCGTATGATGACGGGGCGGGTTAGTTTAGATATAATTTTAGAGCGGTCGGACAGACCGCAGTTTCACGGTCCATGAGGCCCTGTCAGTATCTATAGCCGGCCACACCAAATGTGCCTGATATTTGATACATTGGGTAATGCCCCGTTCAATACAGAATCAGATAACCGGCCACTGAGGTAGACAGCATCGTGAGACCGTTTAGACGATTATTCGAGGCTTACTTGCATTTCATGGGAACAAAGATTCGATTTCATATGACCGAGATCGTTTAGAATCGATTTTATTGGTAGAGTCACGTAATGTGGTGACAGGGACACAATTTTACAAATATTGATCGTAAAGATTTTTATTGGTTTGGGTCCGGTAATACGAGAGTTTTGTGTTAAATCTGCTTTTGTGATCTAAATCAGATACTCTATCCAGATACTAGATTTTTGCCGAAACAACTATATCTCATACCTATGTATGCAGGATCATAGACTAACAAAACAGTAGGATGTTATTCGTATAAACCTTATTGTCATCTTTCTCAAAGTTACACCGTACCACGGCTAAGCATACTAAACTATTTCATAATTTTATTGCTGCAACTATTCCATGTGTCTATTGCAGAGCGATGCTATAAACTTTGCTACATTCTCTTCACCTCTAACTGGATCTAAAGGAAGCAGCTGTCTAGTAAGACATTTTGTTTCATGGTCTTGTTACGGTACAACTAAGAATTTTCCGGGTCTACTAACGCAAAATGAACTTAACTGCATAGGAACTAGGTCTTAATTGAACTTGCGTGTACGCAACGCACGTTTTTCTTCGTGATGCAGGATGCGCGAAGGAACGTAGAAGATTCTTCGTAGAACTTTCAATGGAAATCTTTTCCTACCTGCTAATTAGATTCTTAAACATGTTATGCTCAAACGCTAATTGACTTAGTTAGAGTCTTATGTCTAGGGCTGTATTCTAATTTGTACATTTGTTTCACCCTCCTTTGTGAACTGCCCAACCAACGTGTAATTAAAGTACGTTGATAGAAAATGGTTTTTCTTCCATTGCACTCGCAATCAAAGCGTCCAGAGGGAAAATCGAATTAATCAACTCATCTGGCCTTTGAGTGTCGCCGACCGTTCGCTGGCACATTCATTATAAATAGTAGCCACCTAACCTTTTCCGAACCCTCGGCAAATAGCCTCCCAGCTCCATTTACTCTAAACGCAATATCTAAATAGAACATCTCTCAGCCGTAGGTAACAAACTTAGATAATAAGGCAGTAAAAGTTTAAGAGCACGGTGTAAAATTTAATCAAAATTATGATATCCATAAAATCTAGTCCAAGCCGAGCAGTACTGAAAATTGTAAAGTAAATCACTGGCGTCATCTTTGAAAATTAGCTCCTTGTCATGGCTTGCTCATAATTCTTTAGCTGAGACGATATGTATCTTAAAAATGCAGCGCCATGCAATATCTTCACCGAATAAAGCTCTACGCAAATCTGTCTCATCTCACGGTGGAACTATTCAAAAATTTATCGCACGAAGCGGAACCTTAATACCCGGCAAGAGTCTTAACGGGGTGCGCTTTTCAACCCAATGGTTAGTTGGAAGTGAAATCCTTCCATTCATTCATAAAACGTATTACCGGCGGGTTGGGCCATAAACCTGGCGTCTGGGTTGCGAACGTTGAATACGTTAAAGTGAATCCCGGATGCAGAGCAATATGGAATAGAAACGCAGGGTTTTACGCTTGTGGACTCGCGGGTAAGCTTAGCTCAGCCTTGAATGGTGCGCGTCGAGCTTTGCACCGGCGCGGCGGCGGCGGCGCGGCAGTGGGTATCAGCGCACTGCGTTTGTGCTCGCCTTTAATATAACCGGAGAAAGAATGAATATGTCAGTTTGCTCCAGCGAAGATTGGAAGGTATGATATTTGCCGCTTGACTGCGTTTCACATTTCAAATTGTTAGAGATATTCCTTCTTTTGTTTGCCGAGCTAATTTATTTCTTCGGGCATATTAGGTTTTGTTACTGTTTCGTTTTCCGTGGGATATCATTAAAAGAAACGAATCATGTCTTTGTATCGAAGTTTTGTTGTATAATAAGGTTTATGATCTTCAGCTCAACCGTCTTCCTTATTGTCTATCTGTAATCCAATTTCTGAGAATTGCATTACTATCATTCCAATTCTATCCGCCCAAGAACAACGGTTTTATCAGCGATAACTGTTCCACTTCCATTCTCCTTATTGGCAAGACGCCATATGAGCGCGGATTTTTATCTGTCCGAAACGCTTTACGCCTCCCCAATGAAGACGATCTACGAGCCGGAATTCATTTCATGAGCATTATTTGTTACGAAAACAGTATTCTTTCATTTCGAGGGGATAGATTTATTTCCCTACTCATTTCCCTAAAACCCACTCCGCTTAATAACCCTAAAAGAGCCGTCGAATATCTCACACGGAACCCTTGGATTTTCGCCAGTGCTCGACCGCGGCGCGTCCCGGCTCCGAGTGTCGATAGCGTCTAAGTAACGTCTGAACGAGTTATTTTATTATTCAGTCTCACCGAGTCCGCTAGAGATGGTCGCGATAGGATTGACTAATTTCACAGTATACCGTAGACGAGCGTCCTCATTTAGCCGGAGACCGTTTCGCAGGCTTAGGCCGGGATCCGCTCCGTAAGCACGTCATTTGCAACAAGCCCCCCCGACGCACGAAAGCCTCTAACCTCATCTACTAAATTTACCTTACGATAATGCAAACGGTAACTTTTAATTTTATAGACTTGATATCTCGAAGGAAAAGTTTTAATAACAGTCAAACAATTCATGGCAGTTGTTTTTTCTTTAGAGCGGGGAAGTCGGAGTTCCGAAACGTGTCCCGCAAGCCGCGCTCTTGCGGCTGCCCGAAGTATAGACTGAGTAGACATACGAAGTGCGCTCAACTTTTACTTCTGGGAATAAAATAAGTTGTCTTAGAATACATTTTACACTCAATTAAATTTAAAATTGCGGTTATAAGCGAGTGTCAAAAACAAAGCTCTTTAACATATTGTCTTGAACAAGCGGCACAAATTTCAAAGAAACTGTTGGAATTTAATTTGTAACGCCCCGTGCCGTCAGTTGGCCTAAATTAATTGACTATTCATCCGTAGGCCGCATCCAATCGCGGTGAGGTCTAGTCCTCGCGATGAAAGTTAAAGCGAAAGCGTGTTGGTGCTCGCTAAAAGCCCTTTGGCGAGGCATCCAGGCGGCGCAGGCAGAGGAGCCACAGCTCGGAAGAAACAGCAATTTCACGTTATTACCGCAATAAATAAGGTACAGGTGTGTGCTATGTGGTAAAGGTGTACAATAAGAAGATTGGCGGGCGTTTAAGTGATAGGCCCTTGTGATTGAGAACATATGTTCGTAGACCGCAGGAACAGAACAATCGCAGTTCTGTTACCGCTTAGGTACATATGTATATTAAAAATATGAAAGAAATCGAAATCGGTAATATGTACTTACTTAAACTTGCCACTTGATTTTAACTCAAAGAATTTACTTTGGCTAACAGTTAATCACCCATAATCATCCGTTACGTACATACGACCCAATTAGTTTTTATTTGCTACTGAAAACAAAACGAAATATTTACTACGTAAAATTGTAGCGCTGCTATCAGGTATTTTTATATCATAGTACATTCCAGCGAATTATATGACTGTGTTCTGTTCCTCGGAAGTGATTGGATTGTCCTCTGTGGGCTGTCTGGGCGGTTGCCGGCCGCCATTACGGCGCAAGTGGCAAGTTTTGTACTCGGCTCATAGGCGATTCATCGGCGCCTCTCGTTAAAAGCTCGCCTGAATGCCGTAAGGCGGCACTCCTCATTATTGCGTTTATAAAAGCGCCCATACAGAGTGACTGATTCACCAGGCTAAGACCCGCCTCCGCTCCTGAAAGAGAAAATGGAATTGTGTTCGCGTTTTGTTCGCCAAAGCTTTTTACTCCTCGTACCTAGTACTTGCTCGCAGTATCTTAGGATATTTTGTACCAACGTGTATTGTGAGCGTAACGACGTGAAGTTCGCTTCCTTTAGATAACGTTAATGTAACATTAAAGTAATAGGGAGAGATGGGATCGTCTGCTTTCACGTACCTACATCTCGGTTTTTCTTCAGTTTTTGTTGGTGCTACGGTCCGTCGTCGAGTTGGTTTTTGTACGGCAAGAAATCCTAGGAGGAAACGAGAGAGCGAGCAAAAAGTTTGCAAGATGTGGCCTTATTGAATCACGGGTGGATCGTTGATACGTGCTCGTAAATTAATAACTGACCGTAATCGCAGCAAGTGGCGTGGCTCTCTAACAGGGGTTTGATTGCAAAATCAATAGCGGAGCGTGCACTATCGCGGCCGCACCTGCCTCGGCGATATTAAAATTTGTTGCGGACCGATTTGTGCACAAACGCGTTGCTAATCAATGGCTATTTATGCTGATTTTGCTCTTTAATTAAATGGAGTTGGGTTTACGCGGGATGGGTCGTTATTGTTTCGGGTAACAGCAATCAAAACTTGTGTAGGTATGATTGAAAATTACAGTACTTAATGTTTTTCTGCCTATATAGTGTTTTATTTATTTACTTTTTCAATACACTAGTTCAAATTGGCTGGTCAAATCATTTATTCAACAGTATGCCGTGTGATATTGGTCTACAATTTTCAGAATTTTTGGGTTAATCAGCAAGTAATTTTTAGAGCAATTTTCTTATTTTAAAACAATACGGCTTTAAAGAACTTGAATAACTCATCAAAAATTCCAAGAAATTCAATAAAGCATTACCAAGACTCTTACAATGTCACAGAACGTTAAAACAAAGCTACTTTGAAAGCGTGAAGTGCACTAAGCGTACCAAGTTGAAACTACATCAGCGAAATGTTTAAATTCCTGAGATAAAATTACTTGTTTTACAGCAGCAGAGCACCCCTTAAAGTTTCTTGCGATTGTTTTATGCAAGACGTAAGAAGAGAATGAGAATGCCAGCAGAATATAGAGAATTTCATTCATTAGAATGCTGGAAAATCCTCGATTTTATTGCTTGTATTTCAATTTCCGCTAAGCATGTCTGTAGGCATTCTTTGTTTTATAGAACACATATCTTCTTAGTTTCAATTGTATAAACCTAGTTACCAGCATAGCAATAACAAAGTCTTACATTTCCAAGACAAAAAGGAACATTACCTCACAGTGAAGTTGCAAATTCACAATCGAATCAGTGTTGGCTGCTTCGGTCGTTTTTGCTCTCAAACTAGTGGGGCAGGATTCTCCTCGGCGGACCAAGTTTTCTCATTATTCCCGTTAGTGCCTGCCGACACTCACACTAATACTTACAGCCTTCAAACTGAGATCCGTTGTACGCACCTAGAACATCGCACCCCAAAACACAACACACAATAATATCTCCTTTTTCAATACTTCTAGAAACTTCGCTGGTTAAGCCAAGAGTGTTTTTAAAACAGAAGCGCACAGCTTAAGCAACTCATAAAAGTGGCGAGGGTTCACACATTTGCAGTGAAAGAGCGGTTAGCCGACTTTAACACAGGCTTTGTTGTTTCGACCCTCTTTGTTACCTACGTTGCAATAACGTTATTCCGGCGACAATTCCTATTGGCGTCCACAATTAGGCCGGAACCATTCGAAACGGATAGTTTTGATAATAATAACATAAATGGAGCCGATAGTTTGGCACTTAATGCTGAAGGTTTGGACCCTTTGATATTGAATTTGGTAAGCACGGAAACTGTGTAATAAATTACGGGCATCCCTTAGCGGACTAAACGGTGTTTAGATGTTATAGTGTAATTAGGGAGGTCGCCAGTGCCCGGGTCGAGCACCCAAGCAGCTTAGCGTAACCAGTTTACAACTGAATATTATCTTGTGGGCGAATAAAAACGGATGCTTATGTTTCGGACGTTGCGATGCCAAGCATTATAATTTCCGGAAGCACTTTACATAATACAAGTACCTGAAACTATTATGACAACATTCACTAAAATTAAACGTAAAATAACCTGAAAATACCTTTGAATAACATCGAGTTACTTTAAAAAAGTCTCGTCTGCGAGCAATTCAATGACAAAAAATGTTATTAACATTTTAATGAAACCTCTGCGCGCTGAGCTCTCTCAACAAAACTCTTACAATTATTAAAATTCAGCATCTAAATGCTAACATTCTAACTTTTCAATAAGGAAATATTTAATATCCATTCAGAGAAGTTCCGCCGACGAGCTTCGAGCGCGAAACAAACAAAATCTTTCGACACACTCGATTTATAAAAGGAAAATGAGGAGACCGCTGTTCATAACGTAGGGCGGCGCCGATCTCTACGACAAGAATTTTCCAACGAATTTAGCGGTTTCAATCGATGACGGCAGTAATGGAAAAGTTCAATAGGCAACAACAAAGGCCGATACAAGTTAACGAAGCTCACGAAAACGAAATTCACGTTGGGCGCACTCTCGCGGACAGGAAATTAAAAGACAAAAGAGTGCCGACCAGAGCAGTTTAGGCTCGGAAATGGAGGGCGGGCCCCCACTTGGACTTTTTTCACGTTCGCCAACCGCAACTACCTTTGTTCTAATGCTAAATTCTATGATACTGTGCCAATACTCTGCTTCGGCTTTTATAATGATTGGACGATCTTTATTTGACAATTGGTCATTCATGACAAAAACACTGCAGCTTTGTATTTACATTTTTGAAACCACGAAATCTGCGTTATATTATCGAAACTTGTTAAAAATGCAATCATAACGTGATGTTGAATACGTTCGGATATAGCAGAATTAATCCGTCCTAATACGGGGATCTCTAATTTATCTGTATGGTTTCTGTAATTCAGGCGAGCAGGTAATCCGTTCGCTACGGATCATATCGCGTTACCGAGGGTGACTGGGGTCGTCTTCTCGCGACTTTTCGACTCCTATCAATTCACTACTCACTTACTCCAATAGCTCAATAAACCTTTACGGAAACCGCACTCGTCAAACATTAACAAGGTACAGGGATCGATTTGGATTTCACGCATTCTGTTTATTAGCTTACAAAAGCTGATGTTGATTTGTTGAATGGATGTTAATCATTTAGCATAATACAACCGGCGAAGACAGTGCTGCGGCGGGCCACGGCTCAACACTCACAACTTTGTTTCCTAATTCAATTTGCATTTCGAATCAAAAACTTTCCGTGACACTGTTTTGCATTATTAATACTTTAGCACGGCGTGATCTCCCGAGAGGCGCACTAGAAGCCATAAATTGAATTCCAACCTTCGCAATTAGTTATTCCCGCGCGTGAAAACTTTCTAGATCGTTCGCCTTCGTTAACAGATGTTACGGTGCTATTCATTATACATTCCATCGAATTGTTAAGCCGAACGTTTAATTTGAAGTACCACCGAACTCCTTTGTTAAATCGCCGAGAATTTCAGAGGTATTGTCGAAGAGCCGTTCGAGCGGCGAAGGATTAGTCGCTAGTCCCGTTTACGAAAAGCATTCGTCTTGCGGGAAACGTGTGACGATAAATAAAGGTGGGCAATATGCCTTCGCGAGCTGTATACGCTCAATGGGTAGCCGCCACCGCGTTTGCGAAAACGTATTAACCCGCACGCCACCTGCTTACACCACCGAGCCCAAGGGGAAAATACAACAATCGTACTTTTTAAAAACAAAACAAGAGTACAAACAACATGCAATATGCTCGACACAGCTTCAGGGATAATAAAAAGTTTAAGCAGCCCAAACCACCATTCGACGGCGCGGCACGTCCCTTATCGGCCTCATTTGGATCAAAACAATTCCATCCCCCCATACAAATTGCGCAGAGACGCATTTCTTATCTGCAGTTTTTGGTAGAAATTATATTAAGATTTTGTGGCGCGATAATGTTGTATATTTTACTTTCCTTTTGCTCTCAGACGGTTTGCCCGAGGGTGACTCAGATTTTATGATAACAATAAATAACGCGGGAAATAAACCAGATCTCATCTATCGCAATAAGGTTTTCATGTTGTTCGAATAGTTTGTTTGTGGCTATCATTTGTTTTATTCGCCTCCCAATACGCAGTACCTAAAGTTAACAAAAGCAATCAATAACGTCGTGTTTCTTTTGTTTCAGGTTCCCGTAGTTCATACATGAGATGTTATGGGCTCCTGCGTAGCGAAGTGGCGCTGGTGGCTGGTGGTGGCGGCGTGGGCGTGGGGCGCGACCGCGCGCACACTCTGCCCGGCGAAATGCGCCTGCGACGACGCCCTGCGTGCTGCCTCCTGTGCGAACGCGAGCCTCGAGATCGTCCCCATTCAACTCAACCCAGAAGCCTTACACATCAATCTCACGCACAACTCCATCACAGATCTACTCTACACGTTCGGCTTCTACACGCAACTCACAGTCCTCGACATCTCTTACAACAAAATCGTAGACTTATTTGATAAAAACTTCGAGAATAACATTGAGATGACGCACCTGAACCTCACGCACAATTTCCTCAAACGCCTTGACAAGGATACTTTTGCCGGACTCAGGAGACTTGTCGACCTGGATTTGTCGAGCAATGAATTAGTAGAACTACACCCACAAACTTTTAAAGACTTAACTTCGCTTGAAAGGCTAGATTTATCGAGCAATAAGATAGTGGGATTCAAGAAGGATACTTTTGAGCCACTCGCATCGTTAAGGATATTATCTCTGAGGAATAACACGATTCTGGACTTACCTACATTTAATTTTGCCTTCTTGGTTCGTCTGGAGGTTTTGGATATGTCTCTGAATTTAGTACAGGAGATACCGAAGCATGGGATACCGTATTTAAAAGAACTGAAACATTTAGATTTCAACACAAATGTTATTCAGAGCATAGATCAATTGGGCTTCCACAACCTTCCTTCGCTGAGACACCTTGACATGAGCAATAACAACATGACCTTAATCCCTACATCTGCCCTGTCCAAACTATCTAACTTATCCCATTTGTACCTAAGTGGTAACTTTGTACAGAACGTAACAGCACTTTCTTTCCAAAGTCTTTTCCACTTGAAACATTTGCACTTGAGCAGGCTTTTTGATCTAGAAAAGATAGATTCTAGAGCGTTTGTGGATAATATCAATTTACAAAAAATATGGATGAACGAAAACGTCAAAGTTCGGGAAGTTCCACCAAGACTGTTCCATGGAAATCCCAAACTCACCCACATATACATGAAAAATAATGCTCTAGAAACTTTAGAAGCTTCGCACTTCCCAGTAGATAGACTGCAAGAATTAGAAATATCTGGGAACCCGTTCGTTTGTAATTGCTCGTTGTTATGGTTGTGGAAACTTGGAATGGAGAGTGAAATCAACAGCAGAAGGTTCAAGAACACCAGCACAATACTCAAGATAGATTACGAGGACGTGAAATGCTCTGCACCGGTGCATTTGAAAGGAGTCTTATTCATTCAATGCCCAGAATCGGAATTTGGGTGCTCAAACGGATGGGTTATAGTTGCCATCGTGGTGTTGACTGTCAGCATCGTTATAAGCATCGTGGGTGGTGTTTTATACTTTATGGGACCTTTGAAGAAGTGTAAAGGAGACAAATCAAAGACTGTGATGACAAGTGTTATGCTAAACGGTGACGTATCAAAGTTAGGGAACGGGTTAGGATATTCGACGCGCAGTCGGGAACAAGAGAACAAGCGGGAAGTGGACCGGTATCTAATGATCGGTTCGTCCGTGACAAACAACTTCCATTCTCTTAACCCGCCTTGGCATAGTGTTGACAAAAATCCTTACTATCAAGAGGACAGTGATGAACATATTTACCAACAGTTCGCGTATGAGACTATTCCGGCTCATAGAACGCCCGAGAAACCTCACATAGTGTACGTCTAACATAAACTTTGCGCAAGAGACTATAGACACAATATCATAGCTGCGTTATACGAATAGAACAGTGTACTGTCGTCAACGACTAAAGATATTGAATGCAATAATGTATATAGTGATAATGAATGAATTGTAATTTGTGATAGCTTTGTATATAAAATTGTAAATATAAATGCCGATAAAGACATTACTAGATATATAATAGTTAGAATATTCTCCTTTTTGTACTTAAACCTGTTTAGTCATGTTTATACAGCAACATCTAACATTGATTATAATATAGAGTTAAGTTTTGATTTGTTTTGTTTGTTAGTTCCTGAGATATATGGGTATTCAAATAGTTATGATGCTTTGTAAAGTTCTATAAAAGTTCTATATAATGTATATTCATGTAATTAAAATAGTATGTTATATTTTCTGAATGAGATGAGAACACCAATACTTACATTAATTAATTGGAAACTTTGTACAAATAAGAGCAATATAGGATATGAATTTTTAATATTATAAACATAGTACATACTTTACTTTTTAATTTGACAAAGCATACATAGTTATCTAGATAAAATGCATTTCTATATACTTCTTTATCATGCTTAGACACATTTACATGCATAAATTAATATAGAGAGATTACATATACCATATTTACTTAAAAACCAGTTGCTCTGATGAAGTGGGGTACAAAATAATACAACATGTAGGTAATGGCCGAAACTACTTAACACTGATTGGAAAATATATAAAGAAATGCGTTCATAATTGATAATTAAAATACATATTTTTATACTTAGATTATGCAAAGGGTAAATCTAAAAGTTTTCGATCTAAATGAGATAAAAACTACTTTTGAAAATTCTGCAATAATTATTAATATTTAGAATCAATAGAATAGATTTAAATAGATAATTACTTACCTTTATTAATTTTATTAACCTATATACCGATGTATCCTGTACCAATAAAGAAAGTGGAAAGATCGCAAATTTTAGATTTAACCAGGAGATTAAAGACCCCTATTAATCTTTATCCCCTCCCTATTAATTTTTATTTACTTATAATTTTACTAAAATTATACCCAAAATGTAGCCACGGAACTATATACCTTCAATTGATGGAAGAACAACTGTTACGCTAGGTTTAGCCTATTTAATACATACATTATTATAAGACTTTTGTTATTGAACTTATTTAAAAATATAATGCATTGAAACAAACGACAAATAAACAACTAAAAATTATAAGTGCGTTTTCAATATACTTACGACCCACATTTTAAGAAAACTGTCAAAGATGAAGTAAAATATTTGGAAGCATATTTAGGTTTACAGTATGTACAGTATAAGTACACATAGTTAATTCTTAAAATCCAGCCAAAAATAAATATTGTTGATATGCATAAAATCCACCCAATCCAATCTCAACCCTGTGTACAGCTGCAGCGCTGAATCGGAAATGAATATTTTTTTTTGAATATCAACGTAATTTATTTAGAGTATGTAGTATTGACTTCGAAAATGCCAAATTCTATAAAGTCGAGTTTAGAATACAAAATTGATGATTGGCATGACCAATTTTGCCTTACTGAAGTTAAATGGCGCCCATGTTAGATCATCATTCATCAAGTACGCTAATAAGCTCATTTAACCCAATCAATACCTCATCGAGGCGAGTCATCAAACACGTAAATGGTATTCGCTCTTATCACTCACAATTACTGCTCAATGGGACGTCCGTCCGTCGGTAATTTGACATACGCAATGGACATTAATTTTCGTGTGAAAAGTTGAGCTTTACATCGTGAGGTCGATGTTTCCCAGCACTGCTGCAAAAATGATAAATTATCGGCAATTTTTACTTTTAGACAGATTGTATATTATTCTTGGTAGGTGCCTTTGCTGGTCAGATATTTACTTTTAGTAGACTACTAGGTACCTATATATAAACGAGTGTATAAAAAAGTCTAAGGTAGGTATTTTAACAGTAAGGTTCAAAAAATTAATGCAGCTAAAGATTGATTCAGAAAGCAATGAAGCTTAAAGGTAAGGCTGGCGTATTTTTATGAACAAGGGTGAAACTTTTCTTAACCGACATGCGTAAAGGTATACAAATAAAATATACCTAAGTGATAAATCAATGTTCCTACTCATCCAGGGATCCAAGGTGCTAAGACATGCATGCAAGGACAGTCATCGAAGACTTTTGCAGGGACCTCAACCAACGTCAAGCAAATATTCATATTTGATCTTTTACCACAGAATAACTCATATAAGTATGCTTCTACTTAAGTACAGTTTAGCAAGTAAGGAAAAGGGTAATCTTGAGTAAGTAGGTAGGTAATAAATAGTCACGGCTCAATAGTCGCAATCAAAGAGCCATTTCTCACTATCAACTGACGTATTTAGCTCAGTATGAATCATATTCACAGGACAATGAGCACATTCATTACAAATCGAAGTGTGAACTGTCTTTGTGCGAACTGCTTGTAAGATTCAAGTTATTATTCCATTTATTAGCCGTCTAACAAGAATGTCTTTTATGGAGTTATTAATAGGAGTTTCTTAGTTCTAAATATAGCTGCCTAACTTGTAGCTGCTATTACTTGTAAATGACAGGATTAGTAGAATCAGATAAGTTGAGTTTTGCTAAGAGCTATTTTCAAGATGGTTGTTCTAGTGGATGTGAAGCTTCTAGGTTAGGTACGTACGATAGACACACAATTATATCTCTTTTATAGGGTTAAGTGGGGTGGTTTATAGGGGACGTGGCGCACGAATCCCTGGGGCAACAATGATGCCCCAGGGATTCGTTCGCCACGTCCAAAAACCCTAACTTCCGAAAATAGAAATCAAATTTTCATAGGCAAAATTTTTAGCTAATCAATGATTGATTGCGATTTTCTAAATTTACAAGTTTCAGTTTTTTGGCAGTCCTCCGAGCCGAATTCGGCCACAGCGGCCAGTCTCAACGGAGATTAGCCGTGTGCGCAGTGTCTGCGTAGCAGGTGCACTCTCTATTCCCTCACTCTCCTAATCCAATGGGATGGCAGACCGACACGACCGGGAAGAGGTCAGGCGCAGGATCAATGGCTTAACTTGCTTTCCGAGGCACGGTGGTATAACACCGCCAACTTCACAATTCCGAGCTGCTAGCGTGGTTATCTATCTTAGAAAAATACCAATAACTAATTTGGAGCCAACTTTTTTGGGTTGACGGGCACGTATCACCACTGAGGCGACTATCAGGACTCTAACATTAAGCATATTTTCCAATAACTATAAATCAAGAGTTACTTTCTGCAATTATACACGGATTCTATACAAAAAGCTTTCATACCACTTCAATTCAGATTCGTTATAGCCTGCTCCTGAGTTTTTTTGATCAGCTTTATGAGTTAATTACCTGACAGTGCGGAACAAAAATACGGATGTAGCATCTTTTATGACTGTACACGGCAACGCCCATTTAATAAAAGGATAAAAGCAACATTTTAAGCGAGGATAATTGTAAAATAAATGTCCTACACGCTTACTCCATTACACAGGCAGTAACCCGTGCAATTTCACTTTTGGGCCTGGACCCCAATGGACGGTTAACTACGAGACTCATCGTGGAGTTAGAGTATTGTAGCTATTATCTGCTTTTTCCGAGGTACCTACTGAGACAAGTTTTGTAAAAAAAATTAGAGCAAAAATAAACGACATATAAGTAGCTGTTCCTTATTCGAGTCAAAACATAAAAGAAGGACCAATCCATTATAATTTTGTCAGTACAGTTGCATTATTTAAAATAAAACCAATATTAATAAACAAATATAGAGAAATCACATAATATAAAAACAGTTTTTTTAAACCTTTGTGCTTGGGAATACAAATCCAGCAAGCCCAAACTCGACGAGGTTACGTGTTTTCGTTAAGTTGTTCCTATGGCCATCCTCCGACACAACTATCAGGACCCTGGTCATCATCTAGGACCAAAGTTTGGGAAGACTTTGGTCCAAGATGGACAAAGTCTTCCCAAACTTTAGTGAAGTGGACTTGGGAAAACAAATCCAACGAACCTAAACTCACCGGGGTTACGTCGTTTTGGTTAGGAGTTCCTATGGTCACCTACTGCCTCCATCACCAAACCAGCTCGATGGTACCATAATATTGCATTGTCACCGAACTTACATAAGTTTGCCAAATTCCAGCGCAATCGGTTGAGGATACTAACTTAAAGCCATCAAGGCGCTTATCAGGGGGAGGCCTGCGTCCAGCAATCCTGGCCCAATATAGGCTGTGGAGGTGGAGGTGGATGCTAAACAAAAATATAACAGAAGCAATACGTTTCTCTATTTTCTCTTCTACGCCAACTCTCTTGTCCAGTACCTAACCACTCATATCCGGGCCCGTGCCACAATTTGAGTGCTTTGACATTCATTTATCTCCATTATAGATCTGCGGAGGAACGGGTCCAAACGAGTCCCTCGTGTGTGCTCCCCTTAGAAGGTAATGAGCACGATACTGCGACGATAGCATCCCTGGACAGTGTGAAGCGGTCCTTATTTATGGAACCAGCCCTTATAAACCTCTTTCGTCCTTATGCAATTGTTAAGAGTCCTTTGTTGACTTTTGTGCAAAAATCCAATGACTGCCGTGTGTCAAATAATGGCATAGAAAATAATTTCTGAAAGAATGCTATTAATTTGTTCAAATTACTCACCTAGGCAATGTTAAGACACAAAAATGCTAGACTCAGTATTGTAAAGAATGATTGCTCCAATTTTCGAAGTTTTCTAGTTACAGAAGAAAATTGGCCATTACATTTGTTTAACAAGAATAATTGGGCGACCAACTTAATGTATTTTTTGCTAATAGACCGTGACGTTAAAATTGTCTTATTAAATAAAACAGAACATAGAAGAACTTGAGTGGAAAATTTTACGTAAAACCAAATGAAAATACTTACCTCTACCTTACCGATTCTTATTGGTTTGTTAACTTAAAACAGTTGCTAAGCAGTGTTATTTCTCTCTCTGACTTATGTCAATGGAAGAAGACAGAGTGTGAATTAGCAATGCTTTAAGTTAGACTAGAATAAGGGGGTAAGAATCTTCTTTTACACTCGCTAAATTGGTAATTAATTGACATAAAGCAGGTATAGAATTGTCAGACATTCGACAAATGTCAATTAATTAATAAGGTGGGTCGGTCCTTCATAAAGGCTTGAATCAAAGCAACAATTTCAATTTCCCTATCAACCCAACAATGTAACGCACGTTCATTAGAACACACTGTTTCACTGTTTCAAAAGATAATGTCGCTTCAGAACATTGCAGGTTCCAAATTAATTACCAAGATCGGGAACAAAACCGAACAGTTTCATTCCCATTCCCACGTACTATCCACGATCTGTCGATGTTCTCTGCGGTCGTATAATACAGGGTGTGGTCCCCTATGCAGGGGCGGAGCAAGGGTCGACCGATCCCTTGGGTCAGTCGGAATGATCGCACGGGCGCTATCGAGTCGATTAAATGCTCATGTATTTTTAAAGAGATTGGTTGTGGACTTACTAATTAAATTAAAATATTCTACCTTTTAACACAAAGCTCTGAATGCTGGAAAAGTGAAACAGTAACTCAAAAGTACATAAGTACCTAATTGTGATCAACTGATTCTGAGGATTGCGCTCTCAGAGCAAGTAATAATATAGTCTAGTCTCCCATTGAAATAAAGAAATGAAACTTTGAAATGTATAAAAGTAGCATAGAGTAGGCCGTGCCACACCGTGGCCGCCGCCCCTACACCCGTCGCATTCTTACAAACCAAAAAGTCAGTTATGTTTAGCCTTGCCCCATAATTTGAGTCCATCCCTGTTCTCCAGGGTGTTGCAGCCTGCATTTCTGGTATCGTCCCTTCGGTGCCATAACGAGTACTGTCGTGAAATAAATCTTGCCACCCCACATTGCCGCTTCAGCCTTTCAGGATAAAGACTTTATTTTTTCTCGTTGAAGCCCTTTTATGTTAGATGTTTTGATTGGTTAGGTTTTGTATGAAGGTTTTTGTGTTATGTTACCTTTTGGTTTTTGAACTTTTGTAAATTTGATATTTTATCTAGATGCCATATGTTTATATTTTATCTAAACTTGATATTTCATCTAGAGGCCATTGCCACTTAAAACCACAGAAATATATCTAGATTTCGAAGCAAAAAGTTTATTTACCCCGCGTGCCGAAAAGAGGGGCTGGAGAGCCTCTTTGCTCGCCGCGAGATTCAGTCCGCTCCCGTCCGCTTTCCACGTGAGACGACAGGTTATAAAACAAAATGCCTTGTTATTCAATAATTATCTGTTCAATTAACATTATCAACACCACCAAAAAAGGAAATTTTGTAATTTAGTGGTGTTTTACATCACGTCAAAGTACCTATAAGCAAAATGTTACACGTTCGGTTTCAATACAAATCGGCGAAATTTTTGCTTCTATCCAGATATATTTCTGTGGTTTTAAGTGGCAATGGCCTTTATTAACATAGAAAATTACAATCAAATAATAGGAACAAATTAGAACTAACAAACATTTAAGCTTACTGCAGACTGTTGCAAACAATCTACAGGTAGCTCAACTGATCCATATCAATACTAGTCGGAAGCGTCCCCAAGACGCTGGCTGCATTGCCCCGCTGTATCGCAATGCTGATGCGCTGCACCAGATATCCACCAGCTCTCAAGTCACGCGTCGCTTCGACCAGAGGCTCAGATAACTTTTAAAAATCCGGAGAGCCTCGGTTCCCCACGGACCTAGTGTCTTGACCCCAAAAGGAGCAAATGTGTACGCTCTGTCGAGATCTGTATATTTGTGCCTCTTGAGATCCTCGACCAAATCTGCTGCTGCACCAGTCCTCACCGATGTTCTCGGAAGATGGGAAGTTGCAAGTGTTTCGAAGCAAGTGTTTCGTAACTTCTCACATACTGGGCCTCCCTAACTCCCATGGGAAGTGTCATATCGCGGGCCTCTTACCATCGTCACGCAACAGACCATTCTGTGGTTTTGATTGAGGGAACATTCATAGTTAACAAAAAAAAAATTTACTAAATATTAACCTTAACTACCCTCTTACCATTAGGCGGGCCGCATGCTTGTTTGCCACCTTAGCGGTATATGAATATTCAATTAATTTAAAGTGAAAATAAACATTGTCGAGTCGTCAAGTTAGCGCTGTAAAGCTGTACTGGTAACCCATAGCTTTACCAGTACAGCGGACTGGTATTTACCTGGTATTTTCTATTCGCCTATTTGTACTCTCTTACTAAACTTTGAAAACAGGTTGCAAAACCCCTCAGCGCACGCATTTACAGCTAAATCAACGTGACAGCCAACAGGCAATCCAGACTTTGTTACAGACAAATAAATTAAAAGGCAATAGACAGCGTTGTGAAGTGGCAACGTAAGAGCTTAGTCAGTACGAAAACACAATGAACCATTTTTGTTTAGATCCATCTCAAATGCATTAGTTTAAAAGCCAATAGACACGTTGTGTAGAGACAGCGTAAGAACCTATGCCCATGCCCATCTTAATGCAATAGTTTCCTAAAATGGAAATGCTAGGATTAGGGATTTGCCGAGAACCCATTTTGGAAATTGTATTCGTTCTCGCAGAGCCGAAGAAGCACGGGAACCTACCTACTTCGCGAAGCGTAAACGAGAAAATTTTATTTCACATTTCCTATTTTAAATTGCCAGCTCAATATTTGTTCTAAGTCTATACAAAAATACTATGGCATCAGGGCCCGTACGTAAAAACGAAAATCGAAGTTTATGACTCGTTTTCGTGCAAATATGCAGGTGACATAAGAGTAAGTTTTGCACAAAAACGAAACAGAAACTTCGATTTTGTTATCCGAGTAGGCCGCCTGTAGTTGAGCTTCTGGAAGTAGAGTAGAGTCGCAGAAGCGTATTTGGAAAAATTGCCCCAAGCACGCAAGAGGCAGCGAATTTATGCTGCAGTTTTCACTCCCTTACAAAGACCATTAAAACTGTCCGTCCATCCGTTTGCAGTTTAAACCGACCGGTCGCCATCACGGAAAAACTGATCAACAGCCAACTGGGCCTCGAGTGCCGACCAGTTCCGAAATCCTTTTGTTTCGGCATGTGGCTAATTTGCTTTTGTAGAGATAAATGTGGTAGTAGTTTATTCTTTGAGTGTTAGGCTTGAAGCTTTCCAAAATATACTTTAACGCATTCTCTGACCAGCCTCGGACTCACAGAACTGCATGAGCGTCGTTAGCCATGAAAGTGTTAGTAGGTATGTCGCATTCACTGCCCAGACGGATCACGCCTGCAGCTTAGGAATCGCGGAACTACATGTGCGTCGTTTTCAATGGGGGTATTAACAGCCTAGCCCTCATACCCGCATGACATGCAGAAAATAAAAAAGCAAATAAAAAAAAATCGACGTTAAGGATCCAGGACTTTTTTAAGGTAGAATCTACCTTGTGTTTCCAAGGCAGATTCTACCTTGAGACAAAAGTACCTATTTCATCCGGACAAGATTGCTTAGATGCGAAGCTTATTTTAAACTTTGAAGCACCAGCACGGAACAAAATAATAGAACAACTAAAAAAACAGTATCTTTATGGAACAAAGGACGACTGAAGCAACGTTCTGTTGAAACAAGACCAGTCAAGTGTGAGTGAGAATAGCTGAACTTTTAAACACTGTTTCCGTTATAATACTATTAGTTTTTCTAGGTATAGCGTTTTAAAAAAGTCCTATGCCACAGGTACTAGGAGACAGAAGTAGCTAAGTTATTAATAACTAGCTTCTGCCAGCGGTTTCACACGCGTCGTTTCTATTGACACGTTTTATGGTTATTTTTATCCCATGGGAACTGATTTATGGGATAAAAATTGCCTTATGTTTTATTCCAGGCCTATTTTCTATCTGTATGCAAAATTTCAGCCCGATCAGTTCAGTAGCTTTGGCATGAAGAGATAACCAACATCCATCCATAACAAGAAACAAACACAAACATCTAAACTTTCACATTCATAATATTCAATATTTTTAAACTTACGCGATCTGAACATATTGTCATCAACCCGTTGAAACGTTGGGAAATATAGGTAAATAAACGTTATAAATACCCGTTAAATAAAACTAATAATAATTTATAATATTAGTGTAATGTATGCACCACCATACTTTTACGAGAGCACGAATTATTTGGATTTTTACTGTATGATTTATCTTGGTAGAGGTGGCAACACTGAACGTCAGACTTAATTATTATAATGAAATGTGAATGACAAAAGGAAAAATTACTAATAATCGTAATCTGTGACAAAATAATAAATTGCTATACCTAACAGGGTGTACATATGTACTAACTTTAGCGATAATTAGAACTTAAACTACCTATGTATGTACATATTTGCTATTAATAAATGAATCTGAATCTGACTGACAAATAGACGACGAAGCTCTAGTAATCGGGTCTCGTATGGCATGCTTGGGTAAAGGTACCCTAAAAAGTAAACAAAATGCGAGCGTGTATTGCGCTCTCATCGCTGGATCAGCAGGCTCTGACTGATAGCTTCTAAAAGCTACTGGCTCAGTTCGGCTATTCCGTTAGAGCTTGCATTTTCCAGTAAGTGCATTTTTAAGATGGATTGAAAGGTATTCATTGCTTTTCGATGAGAAAAAGCATAAAATACACTCGTGAGCTTTAAACTGGAATCGCTTCATCGCGACTTGATCAAGAAAAAAATTTTACAATTTCTGTACAATGAAGTATGGATTGTGGTATATCATTTGAAAGGTAATAATTTGTTAGCTATTTTAACTCTTTTTATATCATGACCAATAATTATTCACTTTGTGTCATGGAACGTAAAAGCAAAAAACATAATTTTTTCATATAAACACCGTATTATGTACTCCATACCATATTATTTGGAAGTCCTGAAATCCTATAAAAAGTACGTGTTTCTGAAAATCAGTCCAATATTTTACTTTACTGGTAACAAGAATGTTTATCCCAGCTCACGAAAACTTTGAAAGTGAAAGAGTGAAGATTTTTAAACGGAGATAAGGAAAAATACAGACTAAAAGGTTTTGAAAAGTAGTTGTACTGCCAGACCTTTCCAAGATAAAATTTAGGTTTTCATACCTTGCCAACCGACCGTAAAACCTTAAACATTATTCCAGCTGTGTAACTAGGTACTACCTAGTAACAACAGCCCTGCGCAAAATCGCATAAATTAACTGCTCCACCAACAAATTTATCTTTTTCCACCATCGGAATACTAAAACAGGACCCTCTGCCGTCTATCCATCGTGACCGCATCAATAAAATTAACATTGTAATCCACTTACTGTAGGAAAAAATTACCAGTAAAATGTTACGTTTTGGCATAATCTTTGAGAAAAGGGTCTTATCAGGAATTAGAAGAGACAGTTTGGTGGGAAGTTTTCCTGTTTTACTTTTATTTAAGGCTAAGGGTTTTACTTTTAAGGTTAAGGCTTCTCGCTTTTCACATTGTAGGTACCTATGTACCTACAATGTGAAAAGCGAGAAGGAACGTCAATGCGTCTCTAGCCTAGCAGGGAAATCTCAAATCCTAGCAGGGAAATTACAAATCAAATCAAATCAAATTCATATATTTTGCGAAACATGGGTTACAGGTATGTTAGGTTAGAATAGAATGAGCACAACCATGATGATTACAGCATGCTAAGTCACTATAAATGTACATAAATAAATACAATGTCAATAACTAAATTAATTAATTATTAATCAATGAATTGTCTTATACTAGAATTTATCCATTAGATATTCATTAACATTGTAATAGGCCTTATCAATTAACAATTGTTTTAATTTGAGTTTAATAAAATGAATAGTATTGCTTTCTTTAATGCTTGTAGGTAAGTGATTATAGATACGAATAAAACTGACGGTTGTCAAACTGACGATCAGAGTTCAGAGGTTTGAGGCTATAATTTCTGGTCGTATGATCATCAGTGAGCTGGCAGACCCTTACTACTTTAGATCATAGGAGTAATGCAAGGTCACTTTATTTTGCCATTTTCATACTGCAAAAATATTTGATCACCAGTAGGCATAAAAAAAAAAAATCAAATATTAAAGTGCTTTATTTCCTTTAGACTTTACAGGATTCTTATTTCTTGGACACGTCACAAAATTTAAATTACATAAGTAAACTAGGAAATAAAGTGATAATTTTTTTTGTTCTCTTTAATCGTTTTAAGGTAAAGTAAAGAAGCAAACAGGAAACCTTTACCTTGTTATGTTGTTAGTTTTTGAGTTGGTGCAAAACTCGTCCCAAGCCTTTTTATCCTCTAGATTATCTGATATTTTGTAGACAGCCTTTTTACAAAGGATATGTTTGACAATTTGTTTGAATTCATTTATTGATAATTTTTTCATCTCATTTGGAGTTTTGTTATAGAAGCGTATACGTTGCCCTTTAAAAGATACATTAATCTTGTGCAGCCTAGTTGTGAACAGCGAGAATTCAATGATGTCATACCATATGAGTCGAAGCTACTCAATTAGCTAAGATTCTTATTAAGTTGGGTAGCACAACTTTTATGAACGAGCTACATGCGGCCATTATCTAGTCGTTAAGCGACATAATACCTATACACCCTGCAGTAACAAACAACAAGAACACGCTATTCAAATGTCTGGCAAGGTAGTCATAATTGTTTCTAGTTCAATTTTCAGTCCGAAAAGTTATTCAATTTAGCCCGACAGTAATGTGAAGCTCGAAATCTTATTATGAACCCCAAGAGAATTAGATCTGCTTGAAATGCCGTTTTGCGTATAAAATGCATTTTAGGGTCTTTAGTTATTGGACAATAATAGACTAAAAATATATTTGATTTTTAACCGACTTCAAAATAAGAAGAATTATGTATGTTTTTATAATGTAAAACTTAAAAAAATGGTGTATATGTTAAGGAATTTGAAGTCGGTTTTCTGGGTTCCGTACACAAAGGATGAAAACGGGACTCTATTACTAAGCCTCCGGTGTCTGTCCGTCCGTCCGTCCGTCAGCGGGCTGTATCTCATAAACTGTAAAAGGTCGAGAGAGGGAGACAGTTGAAATTTACACAGAATGTGTATTTCTCTTGCCGCTGCGATTTAAAAAGAAACGTTTTTAGGGTTCCTTTTGCGAAATAGTTATGTACGATGGTACGGAACCTGCCGTGTGCGAGTTTGCTCGCACTTGGTCAGTTTTATTCGTTTTGTCAGAACTATCAAATTATGTTACTGAATTATAAATGCATACTTAGGCGTCTTGTTAGTTTTCAAAAACGCAGGCATGTTTTAAATTTGGTCTCACAACCTAGAAGAAGAAGAAGAGGAATGCTTACCTATTGGTACCTAAAAAAAAGAGTAAAAACAAATGATAATAAAAATACAAATACAAAAGAGGTATACGTGCGTTGGTGCGTGTGAAAGCACTGAAGTTATATACTTGACAACTCGCGCATAGATTCGTTTTTGGTATCAAAATCAAGAATTTTGTTGAATTTTGTTCTTTGTCGTGTTTTTCTCCTTTACTCAAAATAAAAAAAAAAATAACAATATTTATATTTATTTTTTTTATTTTTTAAATATTAGAGATATTGAAAACTCTAAAACTTTTAAACAAATACTTTTTGGTTACCAAAGTTCAAAAAATTTAATCAAATCTTAATGCAACAATGAAGGGAGTCTGTTAATGAGTTCCACCTCTAAACTGAGCCACAAATTGGATTATAATGTTAATATTATGATTTCCACAGGGTGCTCCCTGCAGGGAACAAAAACTTTTAAACCCAGCGTTTAAAAAGGATAGAAACGTAATATAACTGACGTGTTCTCAGTTGTTTGATAAAAATTACTATGAGACAAACCAATCCTATAGAATTATGTTCTTTTAATTATGATATTAATGTCTCGTACGTAGGACTCTACATAAGATAGATAAATAGATAGATAATACTTTATTGCACACTTAACTTAGAAATAATTTACAAAATAATAATTAAGAATTAGTGACAATTGGCGGTCTTTTCGCTCAAGAGCGATCTCTCCCAGACAACCTTGAATGGATAGGATCGTTGGATTGCACATGGGATAATATCTGTGTGCATAATAATAATATAGGTATTTACTACTTAGTATATTAGCAAATATATACTATACATATCAAACTACATACTATAAATCTCACATACTATTTTATTATATAAATACATAATAACTATTATTTATCTTTATAGAGAGAAACAAGGCAATTCAATGACAACAGGACAAATGGTGTTCCTTTACCATAAGTAGAGTCCCCGATAAACTCTAGTTTACTAGAATTTTTTGTGATTAATACCGTTGTCCCGGCTGGTCTTTTACTATCTTTGAAAAAGATTGTTCTGAATTAGAAATGCTAAACTTATTTTTAACAAAAAGACGCAAGACCGTTTTTAGGGTTCCATACCCGAAGGGTGAAAACGGAACCGTAATACTAAGCCTCCACTATCCGTCTGTCTGTCACAGGGCACTATCTCAAGAACCGTAAGAGCTAGGCAGTTTCAGAGAATGTGTATTGCTCTTGCCGCTATAGCGACAAATAATAAAAGTAAAATAAATATCAAAATTAACGGGGGCTCCCTTACAACAAACGTGATTTTGTTTGGTTATTTTAACTCCTAATTTATCATGGCTGTGTTTATCTCTTGAACTACAATAGATAGGCACAAGAAACTTTTTATAATTAATTTAAACTTCAAGAGTAATAACGACAAATACATATACTAAAAATTAAATTAAGTTGAAAATTTAAAGGGGTCTCCGAACAAGTGAAAATTTGATGTTCTTTGAAAAAGTGGCCTGATTTTTACGGTACGGAGCCCTTCGTGTGCAAGTCGACTCCCACTTGGCGGCTTATTAACGTTATTGAGTAAGATAGAAACACAAAGCGTCTGCTATTTTAGCTACCTACGTAATATGACGGTGTGACGGTGACCGCATGTTCAAAAAAACTTCAGGGCTGGCGTCATTCTCCTCGTTTCAATGAGAAATAAATTACGATTTCTTATTACGCTCCCATTATGCGCGGCGATTTATCAAGTCCATTCATTGGTGCGTGATATAATATATTTTAATGAAATCTCTAGCATTCTGCTGTGTCTGTGATTGTTTTGCAATGTTTGTAGATACGAGTATAGTATGGAAATTTGAGAGAGTGATCCTTAGGGGTCATACTCGACACTTAAAATATGAAGAATGTTTTATTACTTTGTTTTAAATTCAACTAGAAATTTATTGCATGAATGAATGAACTTTATTACACTTAAAACAACAAAAATAAATGCTCGCATCTAAATTTCAAACAAACCTGTAGATTGTTTGCAACAGTCTGCAGTTAGCTAAATTGTTTCAATTATAACTACAATACACAATTCTTGTATGTTTTATTATTTGATTGTAATTATCTTTGTTAAAAAAGGCCATCGCCATTAAAAAACTTCAAACATAATCAGTGCAATAGGCGGCCTTATCACACAAAACATTCATTTCTAGGAATAAAAAATTACTAAGACAAAGTCACACAATATCAAGCTCACTAAATCTGCTTAGAAGCAGTTTGTCTGCAAAACAATTTAATATTGCGTTCATATTTATTCCTTTACAGCACTGTGCGAAAAGCGAGTTCAGGACACCGAGAAAGATTTACAATCTGTAGTTAATGTCCACCAACAATGAGATACAATTTAACTTCCGCAACGAAGCCATATTTACAAAGCAACGCTACTGGACCGGCGGTATATTTTGCTAATGTTTTTTGGCCAGTGCTTTACTAACTTCTGTTAAGCTTATAGCTGAAATAGCTGTGTCCTTTATTAACAAAGAAAATTACAATCAAATAATAGAAACAAATTAGAAGTAGTATTTACAATTGAAACAATTCAGTTAACTGCAGACTGTTGCAAATAATTTACATGTAGCTCAACTGATCCATATCAATATCAGTCGGAAGCGTCACCAAGATGCTGGCTACAGTGCCCCGCTGTATGGCAATGCTGAGGCGCTGCGCCGATACTCACCAGCTCTCGGGTCACGCGTCGCTTCGACCAGATGCTCAGATGTTTTTTTAAAAAACCGGAGATCCTCGGTACCTACCCCACGGCCCTAGGGTAAAGGGAGCAAATGTGTAGGCTCTGTCAAGACCTGCATATTTGCGCCTCTTGGGCCAAATCTGCCGCAACACCAGCCCTCATAGTTGCGATATTTATAACGCCATTCCCGTATCGTAACGAACTAAATCGATACCGATTTATTTGCCACGATCAAGATCGTTTATGCGCCTTTGATAGTAGCTGATACCTGTGGAATGACGGTTCAGACATTTTTATTTTTCAAAGTGCCAAACTTTCTACTCACAAGAGGACGGTTGGGTCGATTTCAGGCCAACCGTCCCCAGAGGACAGGCTTGGGCGACGGTTAGTAATAATCCGTTTTATACAAATTCTGATACTGATTCTGATTCCGCACAACAGCAAACAAGGGTGGTGTATTATTCTACGCATAAGTACTTGTGCGTAGAATAATACACATAATATTGACATACAATTTTTCGATGACTTGAAGGAGAAATACCATACCCGTGAAATACCTACACCAAGCCTTGTTTGTGACCTGCCAGTCTTTCTATATCGACTAGTTTCAATATATTCAATCTACCTTGACTAGTAATCTTCTGCTGCTAAATGACTGCCAAACTTCAGCGATGCGAAGGTAGGCGGCAGTCAAAGTGCTAAATGACTGCCAAACTTCAGCGATGCGAAGGTAGGCGGCAGTCAAAGTGCTAAATGACTGCCAAACTTCAGCAATGCGAAGGCAGTCAAAGTGCTAGATTGTCCGAATAAGTATACAGATTTACTCCAAAGTGTGCAAGCACGAGCAAAGCAAATCTGTCCTAGCATGAGCTAAGCTTTGAAGTTGTGCCATAAACTTTTTTGTTCTGTCGACTACCAGCCAGTCTTAATAACTTTATTGTTTGTAGAGCATGCAGTTCGTGATTTTAATTTGTATTGTGCAGGTTTGGCCTCGTTGCTGAAGTAATTACCCAAATCGAGCATGTACCCGCTTGATACTTTTCACAATATTACCTTTTGGCACCAGTCGCTAAAAAAAAGCGCTGCAAAAGTTTCTGAATGGGTTTTATTTCTCTGTGTATAAATATGGTATATTAACAGCCTTATATTAACATTCAATTTAAAATATCAATTGTATTTGAAATAAATTAAACATTATGACTCTCGTAATAACGAATTTGTTCATTATTTTGTAAAAATGTATTTGCTGAAAAATTTCCATGACAAAAAAAAAGTGGAATGGTTTGTAAAAATGCTGGTAGATAAGCCTTGTACAGGTAGGTATCTATGTGAAAAATGAAACAGACTTTTGTGACATGTGTCCTATCATAATATTTGTTTACCCGTGAAACCATTAACTCCAAAACACAACATAAAAATTTGTCCTTATCAACCAAAGCAATACAATACAATACAATATCTTTATTGACAACACCATGTTATAAGTCAAGTAGGTACCAATGTAGGTACATATTTCTTAAATAACAATAATAATAATTATAATAAATTCAAAATAAAAACATATTAATTATTGATCCACAATTATTGATTTAACTATAAGCATTACTATTACTAAAGAATTGGCAGTTCATAAAACTCTTTTACAGAGTAGAACGAATTTTCGAGGAGCCACTTGCGTAACCTCAATCTGAAGGCCGTTGTGGAGGTTTCATCCCCTCGGTTTGTGTCCGGTAGCCTGTTATATACAGAGGGACCCATGACGTACACGGACCTCTCCGATTTGCACAGCTTATGAGTGGGTGCGACTAAGAGGTGGGCTAGCTTATTGCTGCGGAGAGCCCGAGAGGTGAAGACTCTACGTTTAAAGCTATCGATGTTTTTGTGGGTGACATAAATACATACCGCTATAGTGTAAAAAATGGCGTGGAAAATAACAGGGAGAAGGAAGCTCTTATAAGCTTTCCTTCCTCCACTTGGCTACACAATGAGACCATTAGATAATCTAAAAAACTTGATCTAAGGACGGAGCTTGATAGCAGTTGGTTATATCAGAGAATGTCATAAATAAATCCACAACCAACAATACTCCAAGTTTTACAGGCAGCAATTATTATAAAAGCTTTTTCGTTATAATAATAGTTTGTGTATCAAGGAAAACAAAACATAATAGCATATTAGTTATCCTATGCAAGAACTCGCCACATTCCATGACAGGGAAATTACATCAGAATTGTTTTAATAACCCAGCTTTTGAAACACAGCCTCGAGGGCTATTTAATTACCCTTTGTCCTGTGCCTAATTGTGGGTAGTTCAGCGACTCTTAGACATTGGCTCCGTATTCACTAATGCGGTCCTCCTAGCCAAAATTTCGCCCACAGCGACCAGTCTCAAGGGAGACTAGCCTTGTACGCAGGACATATTTAACTGCTCAAGTGTGTCACTCTTATAATCCGATGGCACGGCAAACACGACCGGTGAGAAGCCAGGCGCAGGACCAACGGCTTAACGTCCTTTCTGAGGCTCGGGGATAAACACCGCCAACTTCCTGACTCCGGACTGCTACTAGGATTTTTTATAGCCAGAAAAAAAATATTAATTTTATTTTTATTCATTTATTTATTTCCAAATTAAAAGTACATAACATTATAAAGTTTCTGCCAAACTGTGCAACAGTTTGTCGGCAGTAGCTCTCGTGGACACTAGACTTAAAATTTTTAATGTACCTAAAAATTAATCCTAATAAGTAATTTCACAATTTTTGGTCCAACCCGGGATACAAAGTAAAATGATATCCCATTCGTCCCACCAGGTGGTGGGTGGTCCCTCAATGTTGGCGGGACGAACTGGATATAATTTTAATTCATCCTATTATTTTCTCACTAGTGGGACGAAGCTAGTGGGACGAACGGGATATCACAATTTGATTTGAACTCGGGACCTACTTATCAGCGGTATTCACTATTATACCACTGAATACCAACCCATAACGCGCATACTTTCTAGATTTCCGTGTGCTCCTTTGGCATGTTACTTGTGTAAGCTGATGTGAATAAGGGCCCCGAAAAACTCTAGCAGAAAATTCATATGTAGTCAAAGAGGTGTCGTGAGCAAGAGCTTAGCTGATGACCACAAATTAAATTAAAACTCCATAGCTGTAGGTAATTTCTGATATTTAAGGCGGAGTTTAAGAGGTGGATGTTTTTCTAGAAATTTTCGAGGTACAATAATCGTTCGTATTCAATCTTTTGAAGCATGATTGAACGATTTTCGCTTTGAAATATTCTTCATGCAAATTATGCTTAATTTTTGTTAATAGGTTCTCTACCTAGAGGCCCCTAACTGAACGATGTTATTTTACAATTTTGTGCGAGAATATTTAAAATAACCACACACACATTTAAGCAATTTATTTTATCTCTAAACATTAACGTTCTGTGTTTCAACATAACTGAGCTGTGTTTTAACATTACGTGTGCTTTGTTTCACGCCATGACGACATGACCCGAGAGCTGGTGAGTATCTGGTGCAGCGCATCGGCATTGCCGTACAGCGGGGCAATGCAGCCAGCGCGTCTTGGAGACACTTCCGATTGGTATTGATTTGGATTAGATCGGCTGCATATTGTTTGCAACAGTCTGCAGTAAGCTCAACTGTATGGGTCGTGTCAATCAATACTAGTTGTAATTTGTACCTATCTTTATGTTGTAAGTTTAGTTTCAAAAACCTTCCAAAAACAAAAAAAAAAAAGAAACGTAATCAGTTCATCTCTTCAATAAATAATTAAACATCGTGCTCGCAACTCTTCATTGCTCTTCTATAAAAATTGAAAAACATTCCGGATTTTTATTTCCAATATGTTTATTAAATTTATTATAATGAAAACGAATTTGTGTTGGAAAATCTTTTCAAAGGGACAACACTCAGGCTTTTGAGTTCAGGACATTTAATTGAATATGGAATATCGTTCACTGGCTTTATGTAGTCGATAACAAACAAACCTTCTTTGTTTTAGACATTTTAGAGCAGAGCCACGATAAATAATCCAAAGTAGAGATTCAGGATATTTTGTGTATTGAAATCCTTTAGATATCATACAATTATGAATTCACAACGTCGATAGCTGGAAACTCTAGAACAATATGCGTGGTATTGCCATCACTGGCGGAATGTTACCATTCGCACGACCAACTGACATATGGATGCAGTAAACACTCATGTGCCAGTAATTTGAACAAAATACTGGGACTAGTGCCTGTGTTTAGACTTACGAGTACATGATCATTCTTCGTCCAAGTTGCATTTGTGGTTACGATTTTGAACAATAATCTTAACGGTTTGAAAATCCTTAAATAATGTCTGAAAATCCTGTAACCTCTAAAGAGCTACCTAGTAACGTAAGATAAATTTTTTTTTTTCAAGAATATGACTCACATTGCTCCTGGGATATTAGGCGAGACGGACATCATCATCATTATCATCATCAACCTATCTTACTATCTTATCAACCTATCTTATCTACTGCTGGACATAAGCCTCCCCCAATGATAATACCCCATAGCGCCCTGTCTTCAGCTTGCCGCATCCAGCATCTGCCTGCAGTCTTTCGCAGACCGTCATCCCACCGGGCCGGAGGGCATCCTACACTACGTTTGCCGAGTCGCGGTCTCCACTCGAGAACACGTTTACCCCAGCGGTTGTCGGTTCTTCGCGAGATATGGCCAGCCCACTGCCACTTCAGCTTGCTAATTCTCTGACCTATGTCGATAGCTTTGGTTCTCTGTCGGAGACGGACAGCCTGACAGAAAATAAATACTGCTTCTAGCGTGCATTTACGTTATATTTCACAATTTGCCCCTCTCCCTCTTGCCACTCGCATACTTTTAAATCATAGGAGGTGGCTTGCCACTGTGCTAGTTCTAAAAATAACTGTCTCGAGTCAAACAAACCTTACGAATGCGAACTAAAAGCACGAGAACACGCTAAGCCCCGTGTCACAATATTTGGGGTTCCGTCGTAATGAGTGCGGAGGGGTTAGTAATTATTATTTTAATTCGGTGAGCTATGTTATTGCAAAAGTTTCTATACGGTTAGTACGGCTTTGCACAGTGCCTACCAAAACGAAAAAAGTTTTCGTTTACTACCGCTGACTTTTCAAAGTTGTCATAGTTTTAGGTACCGACTGCTAAAATGCAACCACTACAATCGAATTGCCAGGATTGTGGCAAATAGTCGAAAAGGGCACGAAACCAACAAAAAATAAGAGTTCGGATAAAACTATTGGATTGCTATCTATCATACTACTAAAAATAGTTCCTCTCTATCCGTTGGGGGTGCAATATACAAAGAGAGTTGAAATCTTTGGGGGAGGCCTATGGACATAGGCCTCCCCCAAACTGTGGGCGTCGTTCAACTGATATGATGATAAAACGCAGTTTAGAAGAGCTCTTTGCCTACCGTGGGACAGTTGAAAATTAGAAGTTCTTGTTATTCATTATGAATTTAAGCGGGTTAACAAAGAACATTGTTTAGGTTGCAAGGTGCTAAATGGGAAGGAAATGAAAATAGTTACCGTAAACTGCACAACTCATACTTAGGACTCTGATGAGTATAAAGGGTTTTAAGTTCTGAGGGCTAGAATTGTTTAATTCTGTGTGATAATATGCGCTCTTTGTGTCTGGAGATGATGGCGCTGTTATGGGGTAAGGAGCTACAAGCTTTTACGAAAGTTCTTGCGTTATTATGACATTTTGGGAAATTAACCACCATAAATATACGGTAAACTTTCAAATTAGTTTATAAGGTTTAGGTAAAAGTTGCTTTAATTCAT
Organism: Eupithecia inturbata; assembly: GCA_963662085.1. NCBI lineage: Eukaryota > Metazoa > Arthropoda > Insecta > Lepidoptera > Geometridae > Eupithecia > Eupithecia inturbata. The sequence goes on from OY759177.1 coordinate 5,536,421, forward strand.
TCAGGAGGTTGCGGGTTCAATGCCTGTTCCAGAACTATGTTTTAGAGACCTATTTTTCTATTTTTGTACGATTAGCAAATACTTGTTCTGGGTGTTCTGGGTGTTCTGTGTGTTTCCTACGTACAGTAACAAAGAAAAAACTATGTATTATTATAACAGTTATCTAGTAGAGTGATCGCAAAGTTTTATGAGCTCTCTGATCTTAGGCACGGAAGCAAATATGCGCAAGTACTATCAAATAGAAAAGCCATAATTACCATCTAGTGACGCGCCCCGGCTTCGCACCCGTGCGAAAGATAGACCTTGAAAGTGTTGATGCAATGTTAAGTCTTGAACAATTGAACCCTAATAGCAAGGCTTAAAGGTGCTATTTTCTGCAACAGGACTTTATTAAATGTAAAAAAAGTTTTCAATGAATATTATAATGAAACTTACGTATCTTGTACCGCCCGCGAAGCATATTTAACGTATAAGAGAACCAATATCAGGGAACACTCCACAAAATCTACCCATAACCCAAGTTCTGCTCAGCTTGGTGCTAGATGATGCTGTGTGGATTGTCCAGCATTATTTATTTATTTATTGTTTGGCAATTCAAATATAAAAAAAAAATAACCTTGAAGAAGGTGCAGTTTGGATAGGTCCCCCACTAGGTGGATTACGTGTAGCGTAGAATTGGTCAATATATACCTATATAAGTTGGACATCTGTGGGCGTCGTTCAGCTGATATGATGTTAAACGCAGATTAAATGAGCTCTTTGCCTAGCGTGGGGCAGTTGAAAATGATAAGTACTTGTTAGGCAATACAGGCAAACCACTTTAAACCGAGTGTGCTCGTTCATTGTACTACTTGTACCAATCTTATTAGGTTATATATATTTTAGTTTAAGCATATTTAAGTACTATAAGTGAAAACTGTTAAGATTTAGTTATTCTACTAATGTTTCTGCTCATTTAAGGTGTTTGTTTTCCATCTAAATTAAAATAAAATAAAATAATGATTTTAAGCGGGTTACCAAAGAACCTAGTTTGTGTTGAAAGAACACCAACTGTTCCGTCCCTTAACGAGGGACTTCATCAGGGTGAGGGCGGTTTGCGTCGCGCCCGCCTACTACGTTCTGCATCGTACCTGAACGTAGTAGTTTTATTAATATTTACGCTGGTACATGCCTCCCTAGGTGTCCTCGGTGTCCCGAGGTAGTGTAGTCGTTGAGACGCTACGCTATCGCATTCTACAAGCACATGCGCGGCCGCCTCCTCTGCGTTCATGCACCCTCTGCATAGGGGGCCGTCCGTGATAACCAGATTAAATAGATGCTTGTTAAGCATGCAATGTCCTGTAACAATACCGACGATTACCCGGAGTTTGTCACGTTTCAGATTGAGGTGTTTTCGGGCGAATCTCGGGTTTAAAGCCGGGAAGGCCTCCTTCGACTGCCTACAATCCGGAATACTTGCCCAGTAGTCTTGGTGTTGTTTAACCGTACGTTGACGGATCAAGTCCGCTGAATGGCAGAGGAATTATTGGTTCGGGCCCTTTCATTTGCCACTCTGAACCTCTCCTTGCCAGTGCATCAGCTTTGTCATTTCCTCTGGAGCTGCTGTGTCCTTTTATTCATTTGTAGAGTGACTTTATTGGACTTACTTGTTGTAGCAGGTGGTGGCACTGTATGGTAAGACCCGAGTTCTGCTCTCTCTTATTCAGAGCTTGTAGTACTGCCGCACTGTCTGAGAGGATCCTGATATTTTGGTCCGTTACCTTTCTTCGTAGCACTGCGGTCGCAGCCTGGATTATACCCACACATTCCACCAGGAAGATGGAGTTGTGGGCGCCCAGTGCTGTTATTTTGTGGATATTGAGATCTTTCGAGAACGTTCCCGCTCTGCTTTCATTTTAGAGCCATCTGTGTATATTCTTACTTCGTGAAAAGTATAATATTAGTATATGGAAGTATGGATGGATTAGAGTATGTGATGAGTGAAGTAACTCGTTTCTGCCTACGGCTTTGCTAACGTGGTACCTGTTTAAAAATATGCGTAAAATCATTCAAGGATAATAAAACCTGTTAGTATAAAAATAACATTAAACTTAAAACTAATTACGTGTACGTTATATTCAGACTTTACCTCATATATGACTTTACCTCATTTACCCCCGGCCTAGTTATTCGAAAAACATAAAAGTCGGGGTAAAAGCGAAATGTTAAAAGCTCAAGTTAATGTGAAATTCATAAACATGAGGAGATGTTTGCCATTAAAACATTACCGAGTTTACGTCGCGGCGCACGCTGAGTGCCGGTAAAGGCTGTTTGCCAGTGGAAGAGGATTATTGAACGGTTTTTTCACGGCGGTAATTCCGGTCTTAAATCACATATTCATCTAGATATAAATAATTACTGGGAGAAAGGTCTAGGTATGTTCCTATGAGAATTAAATATTTTTGCGTTTTAGTTTTGTCAGATAGATAGATAGTCATTTTATTGGTAAAATCATATTTAGAAGTCAAATCTAATTAAAATTCGTACCTACTAACAAATTAAATAAAAATATTAAATACTAAAATAATGATTAATTGTCAATGTAGGTACCTTATATAAAATATAATAAAATTAATTCCATAGTTAAATAATAAATAATACATTAAGTAAATTAATAATATTAATAACAAATTTATGTCACATATCATAATTTATTTTCAACTTAACACATAATTATATGATAACAATAGATATTAAGTGTATGTATATACTAGTTGTAATTGTTTTATTCTGTTATAATAGGCACTTAGATCATTTATTCACTTAACACATTGTGGTATGAAATCTTACATAATAAATGTAACGGTCACGGTGTATAAGCGGACCCCTGTATCTCAGCCCGTGGAGGTCACAAGAGTCGACTAACGAAACGTACCAGAAGAAAGGCAGCCTCTTTCTTCTGGTGTTTTTAACACATCTACTGCTCTCTCTCTCTCTCTTTATTTCCATAAATACAATAAATGTACACTTAGAAAAGGTCAAACTCTTAATAATTAAACACTGTATGCAATAATAATGTTAAGAAATGTCAGAGCAGATTGAAAATAAAGGCGTTTCTGTGGATAAATATAAAGCAGAACAATCTGTCCAAATGAAACCGCAGTAGGTAGGTCTTATGTTGATACTAAAACCGGGACAATCAATCTAAATATCCTAGTATGTTAATGAAAATATTTCACTCGTCTCCATCTGGATCAAGCCAGACTAATCCACACCCACACCCTAGACAAAATTTTCAGTGATATAAATAAGACAAAGTGTCTGGTAAAAATACAAACAACAACCATAAACAAAAACAGGTAACATGAGGGTAGGTACAAACTATGGAATAAAAAAATCGGAATTGGTCAGTTAAATTCAATGTCCTCATGGAGCAACGTTACAAAATATAATGTAGAGTCAAATTCGGAACAGTTAAAGTCCAGTACAAATTATCAACTGGAAAATTCTTCTAAAATGCTTCTTCACATTAGTCTAGCGATTTTGTTTAAAACTCTTAATACTGCACATCTTTCATCTTTCTTTCATCTTTCAAAAATCCATGAAATTTTATGACCTGTATAAAACTAGTATTTTAAAATAAACTTTAAAATGTATTTTCTCTGCAAGGCTTGTTCTGAATTAGCAGTGTCGTTTAAACTTTCACAAAAACCTTTTATCTAGGTAGCACTGGCTGGACGGCACAGAAATCGCCGGAATGCAATCCGTAACGGAATGCTAAATTAAACCGTTTCAGTGGAGCGCCGACCGAATCCACTTTTAATTTATTTAAGCATATTAAAACGACAATTAATCGTATGTGAAGGCGGAAGGAAATAAGTTTCATACAATAATTTTACGTAATTTTGTATGTGGTGAAACGAAATAACATAGGGTATTAATTACCCAGGTATGAAATTGAAATCATCAAAAGGGTAAATTATAAGTACCTATTATGACCGTCGCGTAATATTTCGACTCCTTCGACTCAGAGAGGTGAGTCTATTTGACATTAGTAACGAGACGTCATCGTGACGTCTCCTTCTAATAAGGGATTTTTATAGTTCCCTACCCGCACGATAGAGGCGCTGTACCCAATTGTATGGAAAAAGGAGACGCTAAGGGGTGATCCCTTAGCCCGTAGTTATCGTAGGAGTCGACTAAGGGAACCTAACAGAGAAAGCTTCCTTCTGTGTTTTTACAAAAATATATCTACTGTTATCACCAATCACTTGCTGTCTGGTGCCGGCTTAGAATTTGCATCACCCCAACTCTTCCCGCGGGTTTCGTAAGAGGCGACAAAGGAATATCCGCCGGGGGTTGACAGCAGTGCCCCCTGCAGAACAATTCTACCACCGAACTGCGATCCCCAACCCGCATGCCCAGCGTGGGGATTATGGGCATTACCCTCCGTGAGATAAAAGCCAATAAGGCGAACTTATCAGGGCCAATATAGGCTGTGGAGGTGGTGGATCACCAATCCGCTGGCCGAGCGTGGTGATCATGGCAAAACTCCCCATGTTTGGGAGGTGTACGTTCAGTTATGGAAATTCTTCCATCGATTTTTTTATGGACTTTTGGTACAAGAATATGTGCTGGTACGTTAAATTATGATTAGAATATTCTAGACAAGAGATTTGTCTTTAAAAGGCTGTTTGAACAAAATAATCTATGGTGCTTATTGTTTTACTGTATATTGAAATGTATTTTTTTTCCATAATTGGTACGTTGACAATTTATATTATAGTTTTTTAAGTACTGTTTACCTCAACTTGACATGTAAATATTATTTTACGCATAAAATTACTATCTCTAAGTAAGTACCTGTATTAAGTATTTTCTGCTACGCCGTTGCTAAATCGTTTTGTAAGTTTTATGAAAGCACTTTTGTTAACAGCTATCCGTAATGAGCCTTAATTACCAAAAAATATAGGAGGCCAATTAAAATTGTGTAAAGCATGAATATTCAGCAACTGAACTAAGTTTTTAGCTAACTCTGACTGTTTTGGTTAACAAATGAGAAGCCAAACTCAAGAACAAGAGAGTACATCCCTTCGTCTTACTTACGCATGCGATTCCAGTTTTGCAAGTTGGGGATCTTTAGAGGCTTGTAACGGGTGCCATTTCTAAAAAAAAACTATCTCTAACTATCTATAAGGGTCTATTTGTTGACCGAGTAAACTAATGACTATTTGTTGAGCAAGTAATGACTTGTGCAGGTTATGAGATCTTAAATAAACCGCCAAGTGGGAGTCGACTTGCACACGTGAATTCCGTACCGTAAAAATCAGCCAACTTTTTCAAAGGAACATCATATTTTCACTAGTTGGAAGACCCTTTTAAATTTTCAACTTTATGTTTTTAGTATTTTTTATTATTACAATTAAAGTGTTTCTTATTTATAGAAAGTTTCATGTGTCTAAAAATTGTGGATCAATAGATACAGCCTTGACAAAAGAAGAGCAAAAAGATCCAAAAAAATCACGATTTTTGGTTTTTGGTGTATGAAAGCCCCTTTATTTTAGATATTTATTTTATTTTTATTATTTTCTGTTATATTAAAGCAGCAAGAGAAATACACATTCTCTAAAAAATTCAGTTGTCTACCTCTTACGGTGCATGATATAAAGCCCTGTGATCGACGGACGAACGGACCGACAGCGGACGCTTAGTAATAGGGTTCCGTTTTAACCCTTCGGGTATGGAACCCTAAAAATATATAAACTTTACGATCACATACGTGATGACTTGTACATCATGTAACTGCACTATGTTGTATAGGCTAGTAAGATAGGAATGTTCAGAAATTCTGACAGACTGACATTTTTTAGTTTTAGTCTTATTTTTAAAGCACTTGATTTTAATGCTCATTAATACGATCTATATATTATACCTACCTAAACGTTAGTAAAGCTATTTATTCAGACTAGCAGCACTTTCACCGCTCCAACCATTAAAGTTAAACTTTCTTTGATGTGTTATAAATTCATTAAACTACTCTATTATTAGCGATTATTATAACGCCGGAAGTGGCTTGGGGAAGCAGACCGAAAGCACCGGCGGCCTTTCATTTCCCTATTTGCAATTCAAAAATTCACTCTCCCTTCACACTATCCTTGTCCCTTTCACCCAAACTAAAAGTTTCAATTGCCTAAGTTAGCTATCTCTGTCTATCATCACTTTTTGATGTAAACATTTTAAAAAGCCACTTGCGATGGGGCTTTGTGCATTTGTTTCGAAAGGATTAGCCGTAAATAGTTCGGTCTTATTACAATTTCATGAAGGATCCAGGGAATTTATGCTGAGAAAAGTTTGAGTTTTGCTGAATAAAAGATATCTATTTGGGGTTCTTGGCAGGGTGCCAGAAAATCACAGTTCAACTTATTAAATGTGAGGTCAACTGAAATCTAGACGGGAGTCATATGTGTAAATCATAAAGCTACTTACCTTGCCAGGTACCAACGCAAACTCGGAAAAATTTATGACGTCATACTTCCATTTTCTTTAGGACTTTAATAAGACTCCTAAAGTATGACTGTCTCAGTTGTTGAAGTGTCTCTTCATCACAATAATAATGCGAAAGTTTGTATGGATAATATGAATGTGTCTTTATAACAAAACTACTGAACGGATCAGGCTGAAATTTTGCATACAGGTAGTTCTGGGACTCAAATACTTTTACTACTTTTTATCCGATAAATCAGTTCCCATGGAATAGAAATAACCTTTGAACGTTTCCATAGAACAACGCGTGCGAAGCCGCGGGCATAAAATAGTAGAAAATAAAACGCTCCAAGACTCAAACCCCAAATTAGACACCTACCACCACTACACAGATTCCTTATGAGATAATTTAAATTAAATTTATTTAAATTATTTAATAATTCATATTATTGCCCAACAAAACCAATTTAATATGTTTTTAGGATTAACTGTCGTTAATTCAAAAAAATATGCAGAGTTTTCAACACTTAATTATTAAGAATTTGACCTTTTCTAAGTGTACATGTATTGTATTTATGGAAATAAAGAATTTTTGACTATGACTTTGACTTTACTTAATTCCAAGGAGGATGACATAATGCCAGTGACTATAAATTTCCACTTATCTGATTCATGGACAAATAAACAAATAGACACTAAGCCCGTTATCTCTATTGTTTTACTTTCGCACAATAAAATAAACTCAAAGGTTGCTGAACCTTCTCTTTCTGCGGCCGGAAAACCAACACAAACATTCCCAAAACATTCAGAAGCTCGCGATAATTACGAAATTATCACAACAGGCGTAATAAATTATCGAGCAGATAAGCGGTGGCAAGATAAATATCCTGGTATCACACACGATAGGGTAGAGGCATACCGCGCGAATGGGCTGTTGTAAAAGCTACGCGAAACCAGCATTGCAATGCAAAAAGGTTACATACTTCACCTTTAAAAATGATTTTATATGATGATTAAAGTTGATGAACGATCAGCTAGACTATAGGTAATATGTCCAGCATTATTATTATTATTATTATGTATTTCTCATTTCCGTGATCTCGGGCCATAAAGTGAGCCGGTCTTTGTGTAGATAAAACGGTCGAACAAATTAAATTTATGACATTGAAAAACAAAGGAAGAGAGAGAGATAGAAATAACATAACTCTTACAGCCGTTGTCCACCGCCACCGTCACCGGGACTTCACCGTCAACGAACCATTCAACTTCTCCTTAAGTAAAACAAAAACAGGGCGAACGGTGCGGTGTGAGGGCAGTGTATTCAAACGTTTTTTGAATTGCTGACAGTGGCCGGCACATCGGTACGTCACAATCCAAGTTCTAGTGGTCGCGCCGAACTAGATACTCATATCTTCGACGTTCAGATGACGGCACTCGGGTGAGGGGCGTGCAGTGGACAGGCGGCCATAGTAAATGTATGTTTCGTTACTTCGTTGCCGTCGTCTGCGGTGGACAAACGGCTTTATTGCTGAGCAATTTTATTCCTTTAACCGGAGGGTAGATATTCACCCAGCATATCACCAATACAGAACTTTTGTTTTGGTGCCGATACTGCTTAGAGTCCAATACTCCGTCCTCACGGGCGTGCATGCGAGTTCATGCTTGGTGTATCACCATTCTAATCCCGAAGATAAATATCGTCGTATCACACACAAAATAAGGAGAGTGTGACCGCGCCCCGAGCGTATATTCCCCATCTGATGTTTTTGCACGGGCTTAGGTACTCTCTGGGACAGCCACCGCCAAATAATATCAAAATTTTGTTTATAAACAAGACAACTTAAACCGAAAGTGGTATTGTGGCAGACCTTTCAAGAGACGGGTAGAGGACTTCAAGTAACAAACAATAACATTACGGACACTTACAATACATTAGAACGTTTCATATCACATTTCAACATATATTATGAGATTTTTTTTTTGACACTTTGGTAATAGTCTGATCCAGTTAAAATCTAAATCACTTATCAGAGCGTCTGGTCGAAGCGACCTGAGAGCTGATCAGTATTTGGCGTAACAGTCTGCAGTTAGCTCAACTGTTTCAATTGTAAACACTAGATCTAATTTGTATCTGTTATCTAATGGTAATACAATACGATACAATAAAAATATTCTTTATTGCACACCAAATAATTAATAAAAACACAGAACACAAAAACAAATAAACATAATATACAATGGGCGGCCTTATCGCTAAGAGCGATCTCTTCCAGGCAACCTTAGGATGGACAAGAGGTGACTGAAAAAGTATAGACGGTGGCGTGTAAACAGAAATAATGTTTAGGTAGTAGGAAGCAATGAATATATTTAGACATAATTATATAACTACTTAGATAGATAGATAGATAGATTATCACTTTATTGCACCATCAATACACTTATATACTCAACATAGATATACTAGTATAATATATTACATAACATAAAATAAATATAGTAAACATACAAAATTACTTATCAATTAGATGTTGAGGTGAGGAAATGTTCATAGACCATATTTTAATAATTAATAATTATATGTATTTGTAATTTTCTTTGTTAACAAGTATACGTTCTATCGAAGTGAAATCTGAAAAGGCTTGACTCGACCGATAAAAATATCCTGTTAGATAATATTTTACTGTCAAAAGAATGTATTTTAGGGGAAGTTTGCTGATCCTCAATGTTGGTTTAATAAATTGAATGCTACCATGAACTTAGAGCTGACTGTACTATATAAATAAGAATGCTTATCTTATTTGCAATATTATTGTTGTTATAGAATGGTCTACCGGGTATTGAACGACTGCTACGTGTGGCCCAATTTTATTGGCAAACAAAGGGTACGAGGGAACCAGTAAATTAAAAATAATAGATGTGTGTTTGAAATTGCTTGTACGTAGGTACTTTTGCCGTATTTTATCTGACCATAATCAGCGTATCGGATTTTTTTAACGAAAGCTCAACTCAACCACGACCTTAGAGGTACATGAACATTATTATTTAGCTTAGCTTGGGGCTAGATGATGCCGTGTGGAATTGTGTGAAGCATTATTTATTATTATTATTATTTAATATCTCAACAGAGGTTTGACTATTGGAGTTTTCAGACAATGTTGTTGTAGTTTAACACCAAGGGTGCCTACGACGCACATGCCGAAGAAGTGCTCCTCCTGGCAGCGGCGGTGCGACGCGAAAGGGCCAGCTTGGGCAGTGAAAGCCTTATTATAACACTCAGCGTGCCCACCACACACGCCAAACTAGAGCTTCATCTGGCTGACTCTAGGCAGTGGCGAAAGTCTTGAATACTCGTCTTATTATAACAGAAAATATTACAAACAAAAGCTTGAACCAATACCAAACACTAAAAAGTATCTTGATAAGAGATTGCTAGTTAAAGTTACTCGTACTCTTACTTTATTTCCCTTGTTTTTTTATTTTCTATAAGACAAGACAGTTCACACGGCATCATCCCTGAGTAATCAACCCACGCTACCTACATGCAGGCACTTCAAAAAACCTGCCTACTCACTTTCATCTTATTATCAGGACAACACTCAAAACTTAGGAATATAATACAGACTCAGCAATAAACTGTTGTCCTCAAACAAAAGTCATGGGCTATGAATTTAGTTGTGTGCGTATATATATACTACGTGACGGAGCGAAATAAAAGGCTGGATGTTAAGTGAAGATAATGTATACAGCGCGTTCTATGAACGTAACGTAGCAAACAGTTACAACAGCTGCCGGTCGATTCCTGGAGACATAACTAGTTAATTTACATCAGCACATGCTGAACAAGAACATGCTTCCTCCAAACTAGGGGGGTTTTGCGATAATCACCACGCTAGGCTAGCCAGGCGGATTGGTGTTAAAATTATGCAGAAGGATGCCGCTGACCTACTCTGGTGGGTTTTCTTAGTCAGCTCTTGCTACATCCATAGACTGAGTTGGAGGGCTCGATTCTTACTTTAATATGAATTAAAGTAAGAATAGACGCCAACGTCCATGGTAAAATACCGAATACATATCTGTACCTAGGACGGAATTATTTCCTATGTTCAAAGTTCTTACTCTTTGTTTGCAACATTGTCATGAATTCGAACCAGTTTGATTTCAATAATATTTGAAAAGTCCATTCTAAATTCTGACGGAAAACATTGTAAAATTCACTTTCATAATAATGATGTAAGTTTAATGAAATAAAAAAAATGGGGATCGAACCAAACACCTTAAATTATACGGTAGGTATATCTTATAGCGTAGGTAGGCGGTAAGTAGACTTATGAAAGCGCTTGAATAGATTCCATTTTATTCTGAGTCGCAATAAGGTAAATTGGTAGGTCCAAATGAAATAACAATTTTTAATGCCTCGTCATGATCGTATTTTTTTTTATAATTGACCTATGTTACTTGCCTACTCTAAAACCTATAATATTTTCAAAGAGCTAATCGTAATTATAGAGAAACTTTAGTGACTTTATCACCGGTCGGACACTCTCTTATTAACAGATTAATACTAACCGTCACCCCTGGTCTGTCCCCCTAAGAAGACGTTCGGGCCACCGGTACATACAATGTTAAGTTCCAATGCATACCAATGCAACCACAATGTTATTCAATAAACTCTACCAAATATGAACTCTACATGGTAAAGATAACGTAAAGGGCATTATGCTTGCAAGATTACATTTATTTTATGGAGATTTCGTTTCTTATTAGCACTTTACTTGGTTCTGGACATTTATGAGACTGCTGGGTGCAATTTGCTGATTAGAATTTATTATTATTGAATCAAGTGTGTGATAGAGATAGACTCCTTAGTTTATAAGAAAGATAGTGTAACGAATGTCACAGATTATGGGTGTTATCGTCTTCTATGAGCTTTGCGTGTTATGAAACAAAATCGTGATTGAAGTTGATAAAGTTTCTCAACAAACTACGGCTAGAAAGAAGTAATGTAAAACGAAAAATAGCAGGAATAAAAATGCCACGGTCTGTAAAAAGTTTCTGAGAAAACCAGAAAGTGTTATAAACTCTTTATTGTACTTTTTCGAGCTTCTTTCTCTGTTTCTCTCTGGCTTCTAACCCAATAACAAAAAGGAATCAGCTGAGTGTTTCAATAATGGCACAGAATGGATTTTTTGGACAGGCCGTAAGGGGAGGTACCTTAACCGGTGTAGCTACCAGAAAATGGTTTTAGGAGACTATACCATATTTTTTTGAGAAATGTTTATCGTTATTCATACATTATCAAAAATTTTACAGTTAGCAAAAAAAATGGCATTTTACACGAAAACTTTTTTGACGCAAATCGATCCTTTTTCTTATACTGATCAAAAACTTCTATCATACCAATTGAGGTAAGAGTACTAAAAAAATCCGGAATCGCAAAAAACGTTTCCCAAAAATTATCGCCGCTTCGAAAACCTTTTACACCTAAAAAAAAAACATTACAAAAAAACAAAGACTTACAGACTGACTTAAGAAAACTTACAACGTAAGTATGTAAATGAAACAAAAATGACAAATTTTGGTTTTGAAATTTTGAGTATTTAAAAAAAATATCTAAGCCTCGATCGAAGTGACGCGTAACCCGAGAGCTAGTAAGTATCTGGCACAGCGCATCAGCATTGCCATACAGCGGGATTGCCATAGTACTATGGTGAATGGTGAAATTTGCAAATAAAACAAGAACACTCTTAGAATGGAAGTTCATTTTAATATACATAACTAGGAAGGTGTTTGCTAAGCATACTTGAAAAGCTCTTTTATATTACCTTGAATGGGCCTGACTTACCGTATAAGGCGTGCTCTACTCTTTTTTAGTGAAGTTCCATAGAATAATAGGTTTATGGGTATGTTATCAAATCATACCTCATGTAATGTGATCATTTTTTACAGAGTTCTAGTTGACCAAAGCGAGCCATCTTTGATGATAAAGACGCATTCTTATGGTGTCTGATGTAGATCAGATACCATAAGAATGCGCCTAGACATAGACATAGCTCTATAACAATTTACGTATAATTGATCTACATATACTATATATAATAATAACAATGCTGGACCATCCACGCAGCAACATCTAGCTCTAAGCTAAGCAGAGCTTGTGTTATGGGTACTATATGACTGATATACTTAATACAACACAATACATATATGGATATTCTTAATTATATACATAGAAAATACACCGAACTAATATTTGCAGATCGTACAAACATTTGTCCCAAGACGGGAATCGAACCCGCAACCTCCTGCGTCGCAGGCAGACCTTCGCCTGCTGCGCCACATCGGTCGTCATATAGACATGGCTAAACTAAAAATGAAATGAAATGCTTAATTGCTTATAAAGTTCCAAGTGCTTTAAAAAAGTATTTTTTGAACACTGCAATCAGTTTTGTTGCACCAAAAAACTCTACCATCCCGCCAGTGAACACTCCGTATTCCAAGAAAGTACATAAATAAAAGATTCCTATCGATGGAATGGACAAAGAAACACAAACGCCAAAGGAAGACAATAATTAATTAAATTAAGACTGAATAAAATTGTTATCTTTTCTTTTTATCCTGTTCGCTTGGACATTAAATTCTTCTTAAATTATTTATATATCAGACAAGTTTAACGTTACATAATGAAAACCACCATTTTTAATTTAGAGCGGTAACTCCATTACCGCACTAAATTAAAAATCGATAGGTAGTATAGATCTATTACAAAAACGTGGTAGTTACTATTTATTATGTAGTAAGTAGGTAGGTAGTCTATAAAGCCGGGTATTGACCGGCGATACGGGCCGTAATGTAACGTGTTACGCAGCAAGCGTTCGTGCAGTTAGTACGAGGATAGAGGGAGCTCGCAACGAGCAATAAGATGGATTTTATCACACGAATTAACGTATCATGCTCGCTGCGAATGTAGATTACGTCCCGTGATCGGCCAGTACCCGGTTTTAAGTAGTTCGTCGTCAGTATCTGAACAAATCTTTTTTTTATAAATTAAACATTCAATGCTATAAATTAAATGAAGAACAAGCTAACTTTGACGACGAGTTTTATTTCTTTGCTCGAGTTGAAATAAGAAGTGGAACAGTTTCTACCTACTTAGTTTTTTAATTAACAATTCTACAGTTTTCGTAGTTTCACAACGGTGTTTTACTCAGATAGAATACTTGAGATGCAAGTTTTACGTGAAGCCCAGTTTTTTTTTTTGCCCGCGGTTTTGAAAGCATTTTTCCGGGATTAAAATTGCCTAAAGCTTAATTTAGGGTTAAATCTTCCTTGCTTGTTAGCAATACAATACAAAAAAAATATTATGTACACCAACAAACGAACATTACCTCTACATAAGACATAAGTACAATGCAATGCAAACGCTTAGGATCTCTTCCAGGCAACTTTTTCCTTATTTTCCATTCGCATGAAGAGATGTGATTAGTTTTCCGAAATAACCAGCTACCATTCAGTAGGTTTTTATACACACCAAGGAGTTTTTCAATGGGAATGCTTTAAGAAACAAAGTTGTAGATATGTATGTATTAAGCCATGACCCGTAAAATTGGAAGGGGGGGGGGGGGGCAAGCGTGGGTTATCTTATATTGAATAGGTAACCGGGAAAAATACAGAAATGAAAATTATTTTCCAAGTGACGGCTTCACAAAACCCCCTTCGATTTCATAATTTTTATAAAACGAGGGTTGTTATTGAAAAGGTTTATTGAATAAAATGAGGGAAAAAACCGTAACGCTTCAATATAAGAATAAAACATCATGGGGTGGGTATTTCTAAGATCCTTAAAAACCATTAAGTAATCGGGCCTGGGTATTTAATAAGATTTAAAAATATTTTGCTAATTAATGTTCGGCTTATAAGTTTCCAACTGGATAAACCACGGGCGAATCAAAGGTTTCTGAATGATTTCTCTTGCACAAAAGCTTATAGGTAGGTAGGAGATTGAAAGGTGTTGGAGGAGGAGTTAAAAGTTGGATCGTAATTTAACTTTGTCGGCAAAGTATTGCGCAAAAATAAGTTTGAAACAGAGCCCTGAGTCCGGTTGACGACAGTATCGAGACGTGACGGTGACGTCTTTTTTTTGTTATGGGATTGACGTAGTTCCCTGTCCTCACGATAGAGGCACTGTTCCAAATCCCAAAGAAAGAGTAGACGTCACGACCACGTATCAATACTATCGTCAAACGGACTCAGGTTTCAGGGGTAAGGACCAAGAAATAACACTACATTTGTACCTAAATTACATAAAAAAACTTCTAACTTATTGCCAAGTGATTTAGGTATGCTCCACTAAACATTATTGTAAAACTCATCTGAATCATACCTACAATGTACATATTTACTCACCAACGTTTATTCAAATTGCAGAAGTCAACTTCTGTTAAGTTTTACATGATATTGTTTAAAACAGAAGAACATGTGAACATATTTTACTTTTTATTACTGACTTGGGTCTGAACTGTAAAGAAGTATGATTTATGGTGGAGTATTTTAAATTCTTTGAAGTTCAGTTTTTACTTGACTTCATGATTTATGTCTTTGGTGGCTTTGTTTTAGTATTTATTAAACTTTTTATGGCGTTTATATGTCATTAAATGTCTAGGTAGATAGTAGGTACTGAAAATACTCGAATAAAATGAAAATGACGAAGATAATAAGCCCCAACAGTATAGAGAGAAAAATCAAATCCATATTTTATAGGCCGGGCGCTCATAATTTTTTACCCAAGTTTTCTGTCTGACCGAGAAAAAGTAATAAATTATTCCTCTCAAAAGAATTATTACCGCCTAAATGAAGTTGTCCTTACGCCATGAGAAACACGCCTCCCCTTTCAAGCTGAATAAAAAGCCAGCGAGGAATTGTAACAAGACTGTTTAGTGCAGTGACCGAGCGGATTCTACCCTCAGCTCCCCTTCGACCTAAATCGCGAAATAATGGACACCGCAGAAAGCGATCACGACGGAAATAGCTCACGCACAATCGAATTAATTAATCATGAGAATCGAGTTCTGGTGAAGTTAAAAACTTCTCCTAGGACCTCGACCAAGTTCGCCGGGAATCTAACGAGAAGCGTGGTGGCGAGATGAAAGTTCAGAACCGGGAGAATAGCACCAGACAAGAATAGCTGCAATTTAAAACTCGATTAGAATTCGAACATTGAGCGACGTGGTTATTAAAAATCGTGTCCTGGCATGAAATCAAGAACGAACTCCATGAAAATATAGGAAAAACTTTAACTGCACTCGCTTTTTATCTCTCCGAAAGTTTGTAAATGTGATTACGATGGAATACAAAATCTGAATCGAATTATCTATCTAGAAGTACCCAATGGTTAAATGGCCGGCATTCTGGTTGGAATGGGCTCGTGTTGTGCTAGATAAATTTGTATTATTCGAAGCGATTAAGGCAATGAATACAATATGTTTTTTCATTTGCATGTAAAGAGAAAACACTAGGAATCAGACGTTTGCGTTACCGTAAAATCTTATTTACCATAAACTGTCAAGAGAGGCAGAAGTTGGCAGCATTGTTTACGAGCCATAAAGTAAATCGAATGAAACAGAGGCTGGTAACAGAAACCATGTCTGACCGCTGCTGGTTAGGTACTATGTGGGTTAACTAGTTATTTGTCCGGAAGTTCTCGAAATTGGAAGTGAAACTACTGTTTCTCTTTACGACGTAATTTATGAAGATGATGCAACATTTTTGTTATGTATATGAATCATTGTTGTGTTTTTATTATTTCTTATGTTTACCTTAAAGCAGTTTCATGCAAGCGTCGACAAATTCGACAGCGTGTATAAGCTTAAGTAAGCTAGCCAAGGCTCGCCCCATGGGCCCAAACTCAACTAAACTTTATGGCAAGCTGATCTAGCTCAAAATCAACTTTATCAGCAACAAAATGTTTTTTTAATACTTCCGTTATTGAATGCACAAAGTGATAAGCAAACTAAACCTACTATCCTCTATAACTGTTTAATTCCTATTCGTTCATTTTATAAATAAACCAAGGACAGTGTTAAACAAATGAACGCTTGACTGTCAAACTCTCAATGATTGTGTTTTTATCTCCTAGGACCCCGACCAAGTTAAGCATACCTTTGTAACTTGAGCAATACTTTTGCGTGCTTTTATGATTTTTAAGCAACAAGCTATGCAAGCTTGATTGACGGAAAATCTGCCATGACCACGGAATGTATATTTTTATTACAAAGCTATTTCTAAGTACTTACTTTTTTGCAAATGTTCGTCTAATTATTAAAACCTATAGTGTTTGTGTTTAAAATTGTATAATAATGTAAATTGTATCGTGTGTCTATAGTAACAAATACATTTTTGTTATCTTTCTATCTAAAGCTGTTTTTTATCAATTTTTACGCATGCGTACAATATCAACCTATAACTTAAATTTAATCTATTTGTAAATAACCTATGGGTTCCTTTTATAACCTCAAATAAATGATTATTATTATCATAACAATTATTTAATTTCTTCGAACCTACAACAAGACCACGACTACCATCCACAAAATTGGCACTAAAGGAAAATAATCACAACTTGCACACATAAGGCCAAAATAAACTAGTGGTAGTCCACTGTTGCACATATACTCGACGAGTGCGGTCTATAACAACGTTAAATCTGTTTGCATTCAATCAGGCGACAATTTAATTACGATTTGCCAATTGGCTAACTGTGTAGATAGAGTCGTTGCTAGAGCACCAATCAAAAATGCAAATTCTAAAGCTACGTTAGACTGGAGCACATTTTATCGGTCCATACACTAACAAACATAGAAAATGGCATGAGGAGGTGGATGGATTCTGTTCACAAAAAAGTGAACAGAATCCGAAACTAAAAACAAAATGAAACCACTAAAGTGTCTCATTTTGTGTAACGTGTATTAAATATAAATAAAATCAAAATTTGGCAAATAAATGAATAAGTAAGTAACGCTGGACAATCCACACAGCATCATCTAGCCCAAGTAAGCAGAGCTTGTGTTATGTGTACTAAATGACTGATTTATTTAATACATTACATAGATAGATATTTTTTATTATATATAGAAAATATACAGAACATATATTAATATACATTTTGTGTGTATTTTTGTAGCAAAAACGGCCAAGAAAATATACGTAACGCTGGACATAACTTAGCATCATCTTGCTCCAAAGTTGTGTTTTGGGAACCAAACAAAGTTTATTTTAATGCATAGGTTAAACCCATACCCGGAGCAAATAATTACACAGACAGAATTTCACAGAGTGTTTAAACAAAATAAATGTAAATAATGCTGGACAAACTACACAGCATCATACATAACACAAGCTTTGCTTATGTTATGTATGAGTAATAAAATAACTAAATATAATACACTACATAGATATTTTTTATAATATACATAGAAAACATCCAGAAAACCCGGAAGAAATATCTGCAGATCGTACAAACCTTTGTCCCGAGGTGGGAATCGAATCCGCAACCCCCTGCGTCGCAGGCGGACCTTCGCTCGCTGCACCACAAAGGTCTTCAAAAACAAAACATAAATCTAATAACTCTTTAATGCTCCCTGACGGGAATTGAACCTGAAATCATCTACGTCAGAGTCAGGTGGACCGTCGCCCACTACGCTACAGAGGTCGCCTAAATTGTATTTCACCATCCTGCTATGATTTGCGCGGTAGTGTGTACTACCCTTAAAATAACCTAATCTCGTTTCGTATGCAGCTTGCAATGACAATCTTTTTATCAGAATAAAAGCTAATTTTTATTCACAGCTACGGCTGACCCAATAATGGAGATTTTATTCTCGATTAGCCTTTTCTGACCCACTTGCAAAATCTATTCTCTATTGATGTACTTAGTGTTTCGTGTTCATATTCATTTTATGCCGCGATTAGGTTAGATTTGAATAATGAATATTAGCTAGATCGGCTTTTAGCACTTAGAGGATTTTGCTGTAGTGTCGGTTAACTAATAGCTTTTTCGGTATTTTGAAATTTGACCTAATTTGCACTCATGGTTGGCCTTTTAATTGTGCAAATGTTTCGAGTAATGCCGGTACCTAGATTTGGTGTAATAATTGTGTACAAATATACACAATTGGAGGTGGAGGGTAGGTAGAGTAAAACCCGACCTACCCTCCACCTCCATAGCCTATATTGGTTCACTGCTGGACCCAGGCCTCCCGATAAGTGCCTTGATGGCTTGTATCTCACGGGGGGTAATGCCCATAATCCCCAAGATGGGCATGCGGGTTGGGGCTCACAGTTCGGTGGTAGAATTGTTCTGTAGGGGGCGCTGCTGCCCACCCCCGGTGGATATCCCTTAGTCACCTCTTTCGACACCCGCGGGAAGAGTTGAGGTGGTGCAAATTCTAAGCCGGCACCACACAGCATAGGTACCGACTAACTTAAACCAATTCAAAATATATTGTGGAAATGCCACCATTCCTTAAAAATAGCGATGTAGGTACATAATTTGAATACAAGAAATAAACATAAACTCGCTGTGCCCACAACCAGACTACACATGCCAAAATTATCAGTAATTATATTCATACAAATTGTCAGTACCTTCTTGTGTAAAAATTCCTACTATAAAATATAGAATAGAATAGAATATTCTTTATTGCACAAAAGTTGTACATAGGCGAACATAATGCTAGATAGCATTCTCTTCCTGCTAACCTTTGGGTAGTGTTGACAACAATTTAGTAGGTAGTGCTAAATAACAAAAATTATTAATTACATGAAACAAAGGAAAATACAATTAATAAATCCTGACATTAACATACAAAAAAGAAAAAATAATAATAATAATAGGTACTCACATTAATAAATATATAGTGTTACTATATTAAATAAATAAATAAATAAATAATGCTGGACAATCCACACAGCATCATCTAGCCCCAAAGTAAGCAGAGCTTGTGTTATGGGTACTAGATGACTGATAAACTTAATACAATAAATAACATACATAGATAGATATTTTTTATTATATAAAGAAAATACCCAGAACACCCGGAACAAATATTTGCAGATCGTACAAACATTTGTCCCAACGCGGGGATCGAACCCGCAACCTTCTGCGCCGCAGAATCAGATTATCTAGAGGATAAAAAAGCTTGGGACGGGATTTGCTACAACTTGAAAAATATCAATTAACTAACAGGCTAAAGGCTTCATCGTCGCTTCTTACTTTAGTCTAGAGGTACATACCGAAGCGACTGAAATCAAAAATATCACTTTATATCAGTGTCAGTGTTTAATTATTAAGAATTAGACCTTTTGTAAGTGTACATTTATTGTATTTATGGAAATAAAGAGTTTTTGACTTTGACTTTGACTTTAACGAAATATTTTGAACCTGTATTTAATTTTGTAGATCTTGTCCACCTTTTTGACGTTTTATCCTGGTTTTATATACCCCATACCCACGTAGGCATACCCCACGTAGGTATGGCTTTATAGTAAAACTTCTATTAATGTGGAAATTGCCCTGAGTTATGCACCTGGTTGTTTCTTTTGCAGGTCCAATTTACGGCGCACCATGTTATTTTTATGGGAACAGACCCGAAACAGCTTATTCCGTGCACCGGCCGTCGATGTTTAATATGAGTAATGATCAATAAAAACCGACCGAAGGTGACCGCTTATGATCCCGCTCTATTTAATCCATTGGACACTTAAAACTGGTTGAGTTTTACCGGAACCCATAAATCAGTATCAATAACATTCAGCTGTTGAGAGAATAAGGCCTAAAAACTGAAAAGATTTCCCGAAACTATAAATCATTAATAATTAAATCATTCTGGATGCTGTTGAGTAGATCAGGGCTAAAAATCTGCCGTCTTGGGTTCATGCAAATGAAAATTCCTTGTTTGTAATGGTGTCTTGGCTACACACCAATGTCAGCAGGCCGTCGACAAGTTGAAAAATTACTGTCTACAATATTCATACACTGAAATATCACACCGCATCGCGCCGCCGAGCTGTGTCGTAAACTTTTGTGTGTGACTTTCACTCCATATAGCTATAGGTACACAAACCTTAAGTTTTTTTTCCAGTAACCAATAACTTATTATTGACTACAAAGAAGCGATAAAATTTTAAACACGCCCTATCTCACAAGCAAACAAAATGAAAAGAAAAACATTTATTTAGCACATGGTTAAAGATATGCAGTAATATGAAAATATTTTCGTTTCACTTTCCTTGATAAACACGGTGCCAATGCCTCACTCATATGATCTTTGATCTTAGTTATTTGGTCCCCTCGAAATAATATTTAGCGAAATGGACTTAGAAGGAGGGTTCGTAATTAATTGAATTAAGTTCGGAATACGTTAGAACAAAGTTTGCTACCGGCGACTTGTTAATAAAGGGAGATGATCCCATCCCAGCAGACTGATTCTGTAGCTTTTGTATTATTTTTATGACAGGTATACTTTTGAATTTATAATATTAAGTATGGATTATCTAAGAAGAACACTATTAGTTATTTCTTATCAGAATGATATTTTCTTCATTTCGCGACTCGTAGTCACTTATCGATAACTTAATCAATACGTTTTTCAATTAAGGTTGGTATCTCTGTTCGCAGTGCCTCGCGGAAGGACTAACCTGCTGAACAAGGCACCGTTAACGCGCCCCATACGAACTCTGTTCACGTTTCACGGAGCGAGTTCGTAAGGGCTATGTTATGATGTGGTTAATAATAATGATTTTATACGTTACAAATCAAGTACCTACGTAAACGACTTATTATGTAATTTAATTATTTTGATTGTGATAGTACTGATTTACTGAATTATTTAGACTTTAGACTTATTGACATTTGTATTTAGCTTGTTAATTTACTTATTCATTTATTCCGATGACTACTCTGTTGTATTAGGTCTGACCTGTAATGATAGACGTAATGTTTCAATAAATACAAATACAAATATTTCGTGCGTAATCAAAAAGAGATGGAATCATTTTGAAATGACAGAATCGCGGCCGGACATTTATTTACACCGGGTTCCATCCCAGTATAACAAAGAACAGATTTAAAAAAACATCACGTAAACAATTTATTGCACGCGGATTATATCAGCGACGATATAACGTCTTAAGAGGGCGCATTGCGCGCCATTTTGTAAAAAGGGTAGGCATAGGATTTCGCGTTCATAGAAGCGGGACAGAGCATACGGTTTTGGAACGGCGCGGCGTAAACGCAAAAATCAAGTTTTTGGTTATTTACAAGAAAACTACACAGCATATGAAGAAACTGGTTCAAATAAATAATTAAGAATAAACAACGAATCCAAACATAAGTCATTTATATACACCGCAGGGTTCCTGAGATCTCGACCAACATATGTGTAAAACTGCACTCTAATTTTTTTTATCGTAATTTTTTTTCTCAATCCTGTTTTCACATTCAAGGAACCAAAGAAAAAATTTAGAATTTTATGTAATTCGAGTTTTTTACCACGTGGATCCCGTGAGTACTGAGATGTAGGCCTAGTTTGATAACCAAACTCGTTAGGTTCGCTCCTTAAATAAAGGAATACGACGAAGAATACCTAACGAGCGGTTGTTGATCGAGCTCCGTCTATGTAACCTACTGATTGACAAATTTTGCCCTTCCAGAATACAGCCGTGGTTACGAGCAGGCTCGGACGCGCCGCGGTCTCCTGGGCCTCGGACTCCTCACATGCTAATAGCCAATCATATTCTGTTTACATTCCATCACAGCGTATGAATAATTTGTTATTGTCTGCGCAAACGCGCGACGCCATTGTCTATGAGATTAATTTGCTGTCCGAAGCCAATTCAGTGAAATCAAAGAACAATCGCAGTAACTCGGCTGGTAAAAGATTAATAGAACGGGAAAATTGGATTTTATTATTCCGTTTCGGATAAAACCGTGTGATTTTTAACGTTGATTGGATCGATCGATACTGTTTGATGAGTTGAATCTGCGCTGGAATTTGGAACATTATGATGTGTGATAAATATAATACTTGAACTTGGCTTATTTATTGTGATGCAATAAAATTAAATAACTTGTATTACGCTATCCAAAAGTAACCCAAAAAGTTTTTTCTTGATCTTCTAATTAACACAAGTATTTTAAAACAATGTTACACTATTATATAAAGGTTTAAGTAATAAATACTTTTGTATTTTTAATTGATCATTAGGATATCATTTAGAATAATGCTGGACATTGTACACGTAAGCTTTGTCCTACGAAAACAGGTTCTCAAAAGGAATATTTTTTAAAGTCTAGTGTAGCAGATCTAGCCCATCCATACCCTGTCTCAGTCTGTAGCGGAAAATAACGTGTTAAGCGATATTGCAACAATACATCAGGCTCTCAAGTGCTGGAGATAGATTAAGCAAACGTGGTTTCCAGCAATCAATTTTGGTTAGACAATATTGGTTTTTAATTAAGTGTATCAGGTCGACGTCTAATCGATGAACTACGCTCCGTTGTCATCGGTTTTAGTGAAGGCTGGTTTGTGTTTATCGGCAGATGTTTCCCTACTATGAATCTTAATTAGTTTTGACCTAATATGAAGCTTGATAGAGCGAGCGAAGCGAGCCTGTTGATATGTACCTACACATGTATGTGTATATGTACATAAGAGTGTGGAGCATGCTTTGGTAAGATTTGCTGTTGCTAATTAAATATGTAACAGAAATATTGTTAATTTGATGCAGTAGGTAGGTAGGGCGTTTAAGTATGTAATTATTGTATGTACTTACATACACACGCCCACTTGGGCGTGTGCCCAATCTCTCTCAGGTGCACTCTCTGTGCACTGTATATTTCTTGTAATATTTTTGCGCACATAGCTAGTCTCAGACTGGCGGCTACAAAATCTACAAACACGTGCCCAAAGTGCAAAAAAGGTAAGAAAGTCTTTTTCACGCCGCGCCGTGGCCGAAATTTGGCCAGGACATCACGAGGTAACTATGCCTTGAAAAAGACTATGGCTTTCTATTTTTATCCCTTGGCCATTATGTTTGCAGATTTTGTATCAGGTACAATAACTTTCTATAATCCTATTGCCATTTTATAGGTATAAAGTGCCTTTGTCAACTCACCCCATATTTGCAAACACGATTAAATGAAGTTATCCGTGTGAAAATCGTGCCAGGGTGGTGCAGCAAAATTGCCTGTTTCGCTTTGCAAAACGCCGTCCACTCAGTCGTTTTGCAAGTTTAACAATATTTCGGACGGACGTCAAGCGGACCAGTTTTATTTTATTCACTCTGCACTATCCGTTGTAGTCTTTTTATTTTGTACTTACTGGCTTTTGCCCGCGAATTCCCTCAGTTGGATTTGTGCATGACCAGATACCTAAGCCATACCTAAACTATGTTAAAGAGATTGAGGGACCAATATGTACATAGATTTTTTTAGGTACATTCGCTATTTGTTGCTGTTGCTCTTTTTATGCAAAAAGTATACAAGTTTAACCATGTTTCACACTTCCTTCAATGATTCATAGGTAAATTTCAACTTTTTCTATGAACTTTTATATCTTAGAACAAACTGACATATTTTCAAACAAAAGCTTATGGGATATGTGGAAATTGAATTTATTATTCAAACGATTTGTATCAAAATGCATATTCTGTATTCTTTGTGAATTTGCGTTTTTTATAGGAACTTTTTACGTTCCATATTCATTTAAAAAAATATATACTAACCCTAAAAATACTGCTTTGTATACATCGCAAAATTAAATTAATACATGAGTATAGGACTTATTAACTGGATTTTAAAAATATAGAGTTAGTTCTCATAATCAAAGTGTTTAATATGTCCTCGAAAAAAAAAATCGCGTTAATGACCTACCTCATTTAAGGTTAAATAACTCGTGCCACTCTTATATTCTATCAACCAATCAAATCTTTATCAGAAAGTATTTTACGCTACAAAGAACATAAAATTAAATGATGACATTTTTATTCAATCCCATACAAAACCAATCATACCACAACTTTGAAACCCAAGTCCTATGGGAAGAAGGCGTCCTCGAAAACCATAAAAAATGATTTTATGATTCGATCTGAAAACGCAAATCGAACTCCCCTATATATATGAATAAAACACACATTACACGGGTTGTCTATGATAGTTTGCGCTCTAACTCTGACAACAGCAAATGCAATATCAATGGGACCAATTTATTCTGTTAAAAATTAAAAATATCTCATAATGTATGTAATAATATGGTGGGTTTGTGTATCTGCATCATACTTAATTACTATTGGCGTGAACAAATATTATTTAAAACTTTACAGTACAGTCATCAATACTTTGATTAAGATTAGTGCAAGTATCGGTAAATTTATATGTACGTTATATTTGGATAAAATTGAAATCACGAAAATCGTCAACACAATGACAGTAGTGAGGATTTTTTCTTTATATCTTTGAATATAAATAAAATCTAGTAGGTATTAACTTGGTCGTTTCACGCAGTACTGCGACTATGATTCATGCAAACAAACAATTTATAAAATTACTTATTCAACAAAGATTGAATGGCGCGTACTTCCTTAGTGTACATAATTAAATAGTTAAGGCATTGTTTTCACTAGATAATGTCATTGCACTAAATCCAAAAGTTTCAAAATTAACAAAAATATTTAGCCCAGACAGACCTAGGTACTAAATAAACTAAAATATATTAGATACTCTTTTACTAAAGGACATTAGAGCATAGCATTTATATACTCTACCTGCTTTTCAATACAATAAATAAATAAACAATACTAGGCAATTTACACAGCATCAATAAATTTGCGACATCTTGGGGTCGATGGATGCTGGCGGATGGGGACCGCTATTTGTGGCGTCGTATCACGTTTGAGGGCTAATGATAAGATGATGATGGGGCATCAACGGAGTTGGCTAGCAGAGGACCTTCGTGGATATCATCAACGGGAGGCCTTTACAAACCGACTGCGGATGATGAGGATTATGTTGGTCGGAAATAAAGGAACTTCCCTATGTTGACTTGGAAACATTAAAATATGCACCTTTACATTTTTAAGTCGCCATATGAGCACAATGCAGCTAGAAGCAGGTAGGTTCACACACGCGAGCAGCAGCAATCGAAATTGCAAATTTGTGCAGGGCCCCGCCGCGCGGTTCGTTAGCGACTTGTGTTTACGCCACCAACAACTAGGGTTGACAACCGCTAATTGTACAAAGTTTACTTTTAGTTTGATTTGATACCAATTGTGTTTTACGCGTGCGGAATATGCTGATTTTGTGACGCGGTGTGCAAAAGCTTTCTGTTTGAATTAACTGTATTAAGCTTGTGAAACCAGGCATATTTATTTTGGCCATGTAAGTAGAGAAGGACCGTGTGGAGTAACACAAAAGTTTAGAGGCCTATACCCAGCAGTGGGTGAAGTCGGTTTGCGGATGATGGTGACGATGATGACGATAATGATGAAGTTTTTAGATATTGATATATTTTTCTGTTCAATGACTGGTGTAGCTGTTGAAGTCAGTACGCCAGTATGTTGGTATGGTGAATGTATTTCAGATTCTGTCAGTTCAACTGGCCTTAAGGTGACAATAGACCAAAAAATAAATAGTCAGTATGTACTAAAACAGCAAGTTAGTTAGTAATAAGTTAGGTTAAGGTAGTAAGTTACTAATTCACTAAGTATCAAATCTGTTTTAAAGGACTTAACATCGCCAACCCTAAAACACCGCCATGGAGTAATGATTCTTCTTTCGCGAAACGTTTTAATAATGGCAAAATTTTATGATTTGCATACTGTGCAGCAATCCATTACACGTGTTGGCCACCATTTGCGGCATTTAGTCTGGACTCCGGGACTCGTTATTTACTTACGAAATAAAACAATAAAGATCTAGGCGGAAGGAATTGCCAGACTGTTGGGGTTTACCTACGAAAGAACTAAAACGCAAGGGCTGTAGCTTTTTTATTTGTTTGTTTTTTTATTTGTTTCAGTGTAGTAAATCAAATGTAGAGTCCTCAGTAAATGACTTCAGATCTTTTTAATCATTTTCTTTCTCAGGAATAATTCGGTGCGTTATATATTTTATTATTTATGTAGTATACTTAAGTAAGTTTTAATGAGAGTTGTATATTATATTATATTTTGAGTGTATTTATTTATGTTAAAGACATGATTTATTAATTGTCTTTTTCTTTGTTTCTTGCAGTTTTTGTTATCTAGCTTTATCAACAAAATTGTTGTTAACACTACCTGAAGGTTAGCAGGTAGAGAATGCTATCTAGCATTATGTTTGCCTATGTACAACTTTTGTGGAATAAATTATATTCTGTCTATCTAGAGCCAATAGAGAAGAGTTCAAAATATTGTGTAGATACCTATCTAATGCATTATTACTATGCTTTAAACTAGTTTAAACTTTAGTAAGACTCACTCAGGCGATTTATGTAATTAGGTAAATGAAACTGCTTTTATTTTAATTTAAAAGTAAATATTACTTTGATAATAAATCAAAACATTGCCATACGCATCATCAGGATCATACTCAGCTAAAACAAAGTTACTTAACAAGAAAAAATAGTGAGTCACAAAGAAGATGGGTAATATGGGTGTCTACAAATTTATTTGAGAGAAAAGATATGCGAAATAGCCATTGAGCTCTACATGCGTTTGCTATCTGACCTCCTGTCAAAGTATTATTTTACAAGGTGCTTGTGGAACAAAGTCGTGGATAAAAGAACAAAAAGTGCCATTCTTATCGCAACACCTACGCCTCACGTCAACATAAACTCCACTTTAGATATAACTAGCACGTTCGATAGTAAGGATTTGTGAAACCTAGGTTTTATAGCGTAGTTTGTCGTTGACTGTGAAGGGTTTTAAGCCAAGCTAAAGTTAATTTTTATAAGAACAAAATAAAAAAATTCTTAAGATTTCATAACGTCAAATAGGAAGGTTTGTTTCGCTCAGACAACCAAACAAGATAACTAGTTGTCTACAGGGAAATGATTTTCCGCACGTAAAATCAGTTACCTGGATGAAATGGAACACTACATAACCATGGATAATTTTAATATTACACTATGTATAGATAGTTTCTAATAAGCTGGCGCGATCCCCTTTTGCTTTTGTGTTCTGGAAGCCAGGACCACAGAATAACTACATATGCCTGGATTTGTAATTTCAGCGTAAATAGTTGTAAAAAACAAACAAAAAAAAAATCGCGCTAGCTTAAAAAAATATCTATTTGGTTTTTGTTTCGACTACAAAAAGCTTCTTTCGAAATAAAAAACAAGGGACAGTCGTGTTTTCGTTATTCTTTTATTTCTTGGAGCAAAAATATACTTGAGTTGTTATAACAACTGCTACCTAATCAAGTGAGGAGCAGAAATGCCAATAACACAAAAGTCAAGGCAAGATGTCAGCGAGAAAACACTTTTATGTGTCACTCACTCAGTCGTAAAAATGAATCTTGTTGGACGGATTGCTAAAAAACTATAAACATCATTGAGATAATTAATGTTTCCTGTTTTTAATGCAGTTTTCATGTACCAGAAGTCATAGAGATAATATTTAAATACTGTTTTAGGATTTTGTCAACCAAATGAAGGAGAAAGATTTTAACGGATTACCAAATATTATATGAGTTACGACCACATTAGCATTATTTTTGAAAGCTGTTGTTGCACTAAAATATTTAATGCTATACAGTTTATTTTCCTAACACCGGAATCGTTATTCATACAGACAAATTGACGAAGGAGTTATCATAGCCCCCAGTTTAAAGTACGACTAAACGTTCTAATAGTTACCGGTATAAAGATCTACAGCCTAGTAAATATTGCCGCCCTATTACCACAGGAGACATTAATAGTTATCTGATAACTATTGCTGGAGGTGTTTGAGAATGTAGGACAAATAGGCTGGATAATAGTTAGGTATAAATATGTGATTATCCTTGGAGATATAGTCAGATTAGATATCAATATTATAGTCTAAGTTTGCAAAAATATTGCATGTAAAGGGGGAAAGGTATCGGAATATTGAGAAGGTTTGTACCTTGCATAATTTGTGATTTAGATTGAATAATATTTATACATATCAGTTGAGCTACCTGTAGATTGTTTGCAACAGTCTGCAGTTAGCTTAATTGTTTCAATTGTAAATACTAGTTCTAATTTGTTTTTATTATTGAATTGTAATTTTCCACACATACGAGCCAAAAATCAGTGCTTTATTCAGAATTTTCATACATTTAACAACAAATAAATGTGTGTTTATTTTTTTTTACGAATGGTCCGAAATTAAATAGATTATTACTTTATTCCACCATAAGTACAAAGTACATACAAAATAATAATAAAAAAACGTTTTAAATCTCACAAACATCTAAAACCACTCAATACCTCGCTATTTACTTTATTATTCGATAACATTGCTGATTGTGTGTCCACTTGCCTGCAGCATGCCCGGATGCTTGTTGATAATAATTATTAGCAGATTAAGTTGTAAATTCTAATTCTAAGTAATAGAACTGATAAAATGGATATTGCAAAATACCAATAAAATATGGATTGGTTCGCTAGTTGTACTAGAAGGCAAACTATGCAGAATTGTATGTCTATAACAACTACTTAAATTGTGTCAACTATGTTCATCCAAAGTGCCAATATCAAAAAGATTACCAATTTATTAGAACAAACTTACAGGTAGGTTTAATAATGGAATTCGGTTCAGCATCATGAGCTCAAATTTATGGGACACAATATTCATACCATAATAGATCGAATAAAGCCTAAAGGTTGACGCAGATCTGGAGGCGCACTGCTACCGCACTGTACAAACATGATTGTGCATTCAATTATTATGGGCGTGAATTCGTAAAATTCAGATGGCTTCAGATGACAGACAACTCGCATTTCACTCGTTCGAAGCTTGTAGAAAGCCATTTTGACGCTGTAAAATATATCTAAATTTTACAAGTTTAGACCCATATTTGAATGCACATTTTTGTGCTGTGCGGTACGCTGAACACAGACGGACGAGGTTGCCTACTCATCAACTTCATTGGTTGACATTGACAGCTACCAGCGAGTTTCAACTTCAACCATTGATGATCAGATACTAGAGGAAACAGTTGTTGTAAATGAGGTTATTTTACAAAAACAAGAAGGCATAATTATGAGCCACAGAAAGTGTACAGTCTGCTCGCTCTCTAAGCTAACAAATCAAGCATTGTACTTTTCGCAGTGCGAACCGTATCAAAGGCTTAACATGCCAGTCAGAAGTTGCTGTTCCATTATATTGTTTAGGTGAGCGCTTTGGGAATAGACAGAGGCGCAAAGGCCGATGAAGGTTGGCTTGGTAAGTTTGATACGATATCAGTAAAGTGACTATGAGTTTGGACAACATTTCAAATAGTCGTTCATTTGTTTTGTACCTAATAGGTAGTAGGGATTCAAGAAACTTTACTCTCTATTCTGTGTCATATCTATCTATATACCTCTATATATATATAATATAAAAATGAATCCCTATTTCCCTTGGTTACGGGATCACGCGTGAACGGCTGGGCCGATTTCGCTAATTCTTTTTTGTTCTGTTTGTTGTTGTCAGGAGAAGGTTCTTATGAAAGAATAAAATAAGAAAGTTGCGCGGTAAATTAGAAAATTTCATTTTTCATAGTCAAGATGGCTACGCGGTCTGCTAGTTAATTATAATATTCCTTTTTTATGCAATACCAGTTTTAACAGGGTTACTGGTCATCCTCCTGTGACGAAGGAGGTTGCGGGTTCAATTCCCGCCTCGGGTCTATTGTTTGTACGATCTGCAGATATTTGTTCTGGGTGTTTTGAATGTTTTCTATGTATAATAAAAAAATATATACCTATCGATGTTGTGTATCTACCTATGTAGTATTAAGCACTTCATATAACTTATATAACACAAGCTTTGCTTACCTTGGGGCTAGATAATGCTGTGTGAATTTTCCAGCATTATTTATTTATTTATGGTGGTTGTAAGACAGGCTTGGATAATGGAGAAAAAACAAAGCAGAAATTAATTAGTGGTAATATACCTTTTAAGATTTGAAAAAAAAAAAGAATACCATGTATGTATTTTTAAACTTACGCAATCTGAACACATTATTATTAATATTATTTATCGGGTATTTCGGTGCTTAGGTCGGGAAAAATAGGTAAATAAACACGATAAATACCCGTAAAATAATACTAGTAAGCAATACCTTGTAAGTTTAACGCAGGAATATGTTTTAAAATATTGTCACAAGAAAAGACTTTAAACAGGAGGAGGTTCTCAGTTCGTCTGTATGTTTTTTTTAATGTATGTATGATAATTGATATCTCCGTCTATGGGTAACCGATTTTACTGATTCTTTCACTATTGTATAGAAAATTATCCCGAGGTGGTCCCATAAATATTTTATTCCCGAGGGATTAGTGTGTATCCCGTTAAACTTAAAAAGCAACATAATATTTTTGGAGGATCACGACTAGCTACAACAGTTTTGGTGATATCTGCGCCAATTGTTAATAGATTTTGATGATTCTTTCGTTGTTGTATAAAAATTTATTTTGAGGGAGTTTATGGTCTCCTATAAGTTTGATTCTTGAGGAATCACTACGTGCGCCGTAAAACGTAGAATTGTAAAAAGTCTTCAGAATATGATAATTTCATTATCACCTAATAGTTTCCGTGGCAACGGGCGTCAACAGTTTCATCCATGTGTCATCAAACTAAATTAGACTTGAATAATAACTAGATGTCGCCAAAGTAAACTCAATTTTATGCACGTGAACATAGAACTTCGGTCAGGAAAAGTAAGGGAGGGGAGATTTCGTTCGTCCGAGACATAGATGAATATTATCTATATAGGTACCGGAATCTGAAGTCGGTTTATCGTTTTTTAAAATAAGCCAAATTATTAAAATTGGACAAGCCAACTTCCTTGTGAGCTGGGATACAGTCCAACATTGGCTCAAAGCAAACGTTCGCCGTCTGGACTTACCTGCACCTACATCGAATTTTAGCCAGTGTGTGACTTGAATTTGATAGTTATCTGTGTTTACTTACTCTGTTTTACTTCTAAAATAACACGTGTTTTAACTGCAGACTTTTACACAAATAAAAATTGTAGAAAAAGCCTTTGTAGAAGTAAAAGATCTATATTATACTAAACCTGCTCGGAAAGTGACTTATTCCTTTTCCAAACTTGAGCTAGAAAGTACATCATACAGGCGTACCTACCTACTAGAATGCGGGTTGAAAAACTCTATGGAATTTCATTTCTCACGCGTTTGCCGGGAGAGAATAATGCATGGAAACCCTTTTCTAACGTGTTATTTTTTTATTTTCTGAAATTTCAGTCTTCAGTTATGGTTATTTATATTATTATTAATTTTCATGGTATGCCTTTAGATATAATCCATTAGGCCAAGCACAGCGATTCTTGACGACCTCAGTGGCGCGGCGGGCGAAGATCCGCCGCGCCACACAGGAGGTACGGGGTACGTTCTGTAAATATTATTTGTTCCGGGTGTTCTGAATATTTTCTATGTATAGTAAAAATATCTATGTAGTGTATTGTATTACGTATATCAGTTATCTAGTACACTTTAACACAAGCTCTGCTTAGCTTTGGGCTAGATAATGCTGTATGAATTGTCTAGATTGATTTATTTATTATGTTGTCTAGGGTAGACTAGAAAAAAATTAAGTCGCATCGTCGTTGAATGCGTAAAATTTTTAATAATACACCTGCTCGGAAAGTGACCTATTCCTTTTCCAAAGTTGAGGTAGAAAGTACGTTATTGCAGGCGTAATACGGGTCGAAAAATGCTATGGAATTTCATTTCTCACGCGTTTATTTCAGCCTTTAGCTATGGTTATTTTCACTATAGGTTAAACTACAAAAAGTTTTTACTCCGAGTCCACTATGTGATATCGGCCTCTTCCGTTCTCGGAACAGTAATTCAAAAAATGAACCAAGTGCACGAGGTATTCGTGGGATTTTATTCGAAATTTACATTTGAATTAGGTAATTTTATTAATTCTACAGAATGTCGTCGAAAGATACTGAAGATTTTATGACACCGCCAATAATAAAAGAAACTGCTCATGCAGTGATTGAGACCCTATTACTTGATAAATCCAGAAATAAATACAACAAGACTTATGAAGATTTCGTGTATTGGAAAAACGAGATGAGTGCAACTTCTTTTTCGGAAAATGTTTTATTTTCTTCGTAGGTGTAGTATAAAGCACTTTGTATCACTCAGGAAAAAGTGCGATTCCTACCTCGTGTATTTTAAGGGCCGAATCAGTCACTTTTTACCTCGGTAAACAATGTTACTACATTGTTTACCGAGGTGAAAAGTGACTGATTTTAAACAAGCATCAATAGTACCTTATATAACCTATGGGAAAATAGTAGGTGATTTTATATTGTACTTTTAAAATATTTAGGAATGTTTTATTTGTGTTTTATATAGACTAGCTGACCCTACAGACGTTGTCCTGTCTTAACTATTAATATTGAATTTGAATTGGTATTATGGTCGTTATGTTTTCTTATTTTTTTCTTTCGTAAGAACCTTCTCATATAAAACACATCAAAAAAAGTAATTAGCGAAATCGGTTCAGCCGTTCCCGCGTGATGCCGTGACTAAGGGAAATAGGGATTCATTGTTAAATAAATAGATTTCCCACGGATTCGCTCTACTCTGTTTTCATTTACGCAGTGTGCTTAGAACCAAAGCTTCGTTAGTCTGTCAGGCTTTGTTCCAAATAAATTATAAAAGCAGTAGTAGTAAATTGCATTAATTCTCCGTAACACATAGGGACTGCGCAAGTCACCTAATTTTAGATTTATGCAGACTGCATTACTAGTTCAGCGGCTTGTTAACTTTATCTTTACTCTAGAGGCTGCAATAAATTACAGAATTGTCTCAGCACGGGCAGTTCATAACCAGAAGTCGGTGGATAATTTCTTACGGCATGCATACTCCGTGGCTTTCAAAGCTTTCCAAGAGAAGAATACTTAGCATATATATTAATAAGTTAGCATAATCAATCTAAGTAAAAAGGGGGAGATGAGGTACTAGCTTCTCGAAAGTGGAAAGCTCAAATTAGGTGCAATTAGGTCCACCCACCTCAGTCATAGTCGGATCGGCGTTCGTGTTACGAGTGCTTGCTACGACGTACTTCAGTGTGGTTTATTGATTAAAAACATTTTATTGAAATGCCCTAGTGTTTGTTCATTATAGTTATTGCACAAGATTGGAAATATGACTGTGAGCGAGTGTTTGCGTGTAGTTGTAATACAGGCCAGTTGTTAAGTAAATACTCGCAGAACGTATGGTACGTTCTCCAAGTACATAATTTTACTTAGATCTATGGTTAGTGTAACCTTAATTTGTGTGGTGTGTGGATCATTAG
This sequence comes from Eupithecia inturbata, assembly GCA_963662085.1. Lineage (NCBI taxonomy): Eukaryota > Metazoa > Arthropoda > Insecta > Lepidoptera > Geometridae > Eupithecia > Eupithecia inturbata. The sequence continues at coordinate 5,570,414 of OY759177.1, forward strand.
TTTGATTACAAAATTAAGATTAAAAAATTAAGTCGTCTAATTCATGATAAGTTTCACACTTTTCGTCTTCGACATTTACCAGTTCATACATTTACCAGTAAATACCAAATGAAACCTTGCAGTATTTGTTTTCTGATTAGGCCTTCCAATGAGTAGGTAATTTATTATTACCTCCCAGTCGACACAGTTAGATCCAGCAAGATCTGCACAATAGAAAGGGCTGAGACAAGGCGCCCGGGTCTCGAATCTCATAACAAACACAAATAAGCTGACGTGATCCGCTTACGTCCATAGATTAGGTGGGGAGAAAATATTTCTGCACTTCGCGGTGCAGTGGCGGGAATTCATTTCCCACCCACAATATTATCTTATCTGAATTCAGTCAGAACCTAGAGCTAGTATTTATCAGAAATAGAAGAAGTTGGAGGTGGCAACTACTCCTAGTTATGCCGAATGTTTTAGAATGTAGTAGATATTTTTCTTAATTCACATTTCATAGGTAGTCCTTCTGGACTCTATACACACCAAAGTTGGCAAGCCGCCGACAAGTTAACAAATCACAGTTGCCCCTACAATATTTATACACCGAAATGTCACACCAAACCGCCGCCGCCGGACTGTGTAGACTTCATATTCATCGGCAATGGCAAAAAATGTTAGACAGTTATATTTAGAATCATGCGTTAGTAAATTTTTCAATTTAATTTATAAATATCTAGGTAGAGCTAATGCGTTTCTTATTTTTTACCTATTTGAAATCCCGTAGGTAGATATAAAACCTACATAGTCTTTTCAAGGCTGTGCCTCATGCCATCACAGAAATGCAAAACCTACTTTTGGTTTCCTGTCTGAATCTTATCTGGGTGAGGAATTGTCTACATGCAGACGCGGGCCCGGTGGTCGAATAATGTATCACTGATTCCACGAGGCGATGCTTCAATAACACCGAGTGCATTTGCTATTTTGATTTTAAAATTGAATCTAGTTTTTTATACCACCTACTTACTTATTAATGCCTTTTTGCTGTTTGATAACACATCGCAATGTCAGTTGAGACCTCCCGTATTGTGCTTTGTTTGGAATTTTAAAATGGGAGAATAGAAAGTATAATTTTTTTTATTGAACAATATTAAAGCAAGACATAGACTTCATGTCAAGTTGTCTTCAAGTTAAAACTTCAAAATTTGAATACATTTTCAAAAATTTTGATTGAAAACTCTGCAAAATGTTTTATGCAGCATAAAACATTTTATATTTTATTTTATTTATTTGATAACATGGAGCATGTTAGATTGGTTTTGTTTTCCGTTTGTTTATTTGCTCCATTCCACTCTGATTTTTACTTTTTTTATATACCTGTGTCCAAACAAATGATTTTCTATTCTATTTTATAAAATAGGTATCAAGTTAGGTTTAGTTTTCAATAACAAGTTACTCTAGACAGATGTGGTCGAACAACGAGAGAGAGAGAGAGATAATTTATTTTACCCAGAAACAAAACTCTTAGATAATAAATACATAATCATATTTCTATTCTATTTTATAAAATAGTTATCAAGTTAGGTTTAGAAATGAGAGACAGAGAGAGAGAAATTACATTGGTTAGAATTATGGGTAAAATGTGTCCCTGGCTCAGCATGTTGCAGTATACAGCATTTGCCCAATACTGCGCTGGTTTTCAGGCAGAGCCCTTGAGAAGTGACGTGCAAGAGGATACAGAGACATGTCTTATGAGTAACTTATCCACTATATTAGCTTAGGTAGGTACGTACACCATGGATAAAAAAAAGTAATGCCTAACAATATACCTGAATTAAATTAGTTATGCTACACCTAGACTATGAATTAAAAAAAACTTATCATAATAACTATCTGTATGAGACTAATTTAAAAATAACCAAATTTATAAATATAAATAATACTAGATAAATAGGTATCTACAGATAAATAAAACTATAGATGTAAAGCAGCAGGTAGATACCAGTTTCCAGCAATAACCAGCGGTATCTACCATTTAGATACCAATAAAAAGCGGTAGTAACCGGACTGTGGAACGAGGAAGACTCACCCTTCCTATGTATGATTTATCACAATCGTTCTGGAATGGGTTTTTACGCATACTTGGTGATTATTTGTTTATTTCATTTTGATATTTTTTATGTAATTCAACAATGTCAATAAAATAAAATTCAATAAATTAGCAGTGCCGATAAATTAAAAATAAAATTCCTCATACTATTTTAGAATCAATTATTCAAACAAGCTACCTCTAGACTTTTGCAACAGTCTGCTGATATCTGAGAATCAATCATTGATACCAGCCACTTCAACATTGTTTGCAACAGTCAGCTGATATCTGAGAATCAATCATTGAAACCAGCTTCCTCTAGATGGTTTCCAACAGTCTGCTGATATCTGAGAATCAATTATTGAAATTAGCTACCTCTAGATTGTTTGCAACAGTCTGCTGATATGACGTTAAAACTGTTTTTCATTAAAATTCAACTCATTCAATTCAATACAATGTGAAGCTTTTTAATTTAATTACAAATCCAAATAAAATTAACCTAGCAACCAGGCAAGTAAGGCAGAAAAATAAACCAGAGAGGCGCAAATACCCGTGATCAAAAACTCGAGTTTATGAAACCAGAGGTGGTAAATAATACAAGATTTAGAATCAGCCGCGTAATCCTACCAAAGCTGACTGTCGAACGGTATGATGAGGGGCGAAAACAAACACGCACCCCAGCTTTCTTGTAACAAAGGACTAGAGTTCACTTTATCTTGACAATTTATTAGGCTCAATAGACCTAAATCAGACTGGCCCGAACAAACTCAGGGTTTGTACGCAAACGGCATACAAAGGGCTTATAGACAATGGATTTAGTGATCTCGCACGAAAATCTTCGATATCAATAGAGGAAACTAGAAAACTTTCCACTTGTTTTCCTTATTATTGTCATAGTAATTTCTGATTATTTTTTTTTTATATCGAACAATCCGATCCGAACATAAGATTGAAGATAAAACTATGCAGGTATTTATCGCAAACAAAATTTTTCTACAACTGCGCCAAATGAACCATGTTATATCTCGAAATAAAATTTTACTCCGTTCGTAAAAACGAGCAATAATTAAAATAAATACAGTGTTTGAGAAGTTTTGAGCTAATTCTGAGCATAACAACTCCATTTGCTTTTCAGTGAAACATTATTATTAATTGGGGATCTTCCCACCTGGGCATCGTTCTATCATCAGCATTAGGCACCCTTTTGCTTCCCCTAACTGTTATTGTAATATGAAATAGAAACCGCCTTATAGGTGTAATAATTTACATTTCATATGCATTTAACTAGTAACACAGGTTCTTAAACCTACCCCTGGCACCTCTCTTACAAAAAGGTATCTGTTTTTTTTACTCATAACTATAACAATTATCTGTAAAAAGAACTGAAGAGAAAATCGATAAATAAATTTATTTACTTAATCTATATTTTTGATGTCTTAGTTTTGAAACTAAGAAATATTTGGAGGGTTTTTTATACGTCTGTTTTATACTGAAATATGTCTTACAGCAAAAAACTAAATAAGTAACATCCTAGTTTTCGACTTCTATTATGCTAATAAATTCCGCAACATGATCGTGCTTTATCATGGTTTCTTATATTTATGCTACAAATTATGTTTTTTCTCCCCCAATATTGCTGATTAAATTGCAATGACTCGCAAATATTGTAGGCACTTAGGGCTGTTTACTTTTTATCATTAGAATCGATTTTTCTATAAAATATCTACTATCTACCCTAAGTATCGTGACTTCAGTGATTTATTTTGTTGTTTGCTGCAAATTTGTTAGGTAGTAGGTACTTAGTGTTTTTTTATATTGTTAATATTATTTTTTTACCACCATTTCACTTTAGAAAGTGAAGATGTGACCTAAGATAGAGCACACTTTTCCTGATGGAACTTATTCACTCTGGATTGATTGCACTCTACCTGTCTTTTTTACTCTACATGTATTTTTTTCTAAATTCGTGTTTAATAAGTGCCCAGTCACTATTGTCAAGTATGTTGGATAGGAACTCTTATTTTAAAAGATACTCGCATTCAACAAACAGTGGACCACGACGAACAATCGTATACCGGAACCATTTTCTAAAACAACGGAACGATTTAACCCAGAAGTGTGAGGCCCGATAACCCCCGCCAAATGTGACTCGTGATAAAAATGTAATTTCCCCGGTACCGAAAACACCGGTCTTTATACGGAAATATTCCGCCCGGGGCAGCTTTCCCATTGTGCTACTGTCACGAAATCCAACAATCGTCTGAGGGAACATTCAAATGATAATCTGGGCATACGCTTTGCGAATTATTCCTGCGGTAACGCGCGGGTCGATGTAGATGTGTCACATTAGCTTTATTTAAATGTTGTACCTGACTACAGAGGTGTGGAGGATTTATTGTTGAACGGGATTGTTGTGAACATACAGAGGCAAATGAGCTGAACTTTTATATAAGTATTAGCACTATTAAATTTTCTTCCATGTCGCGCAATAGGTACACAATAGGTACGCAATAGGTACGCATGTGTCTAACCGAAAACCACGACGCAACGAGATTGATTTTTAATTGTATTATGTCTTTATGTAGTTTAGTTACTTATTTTTATAGTGCAATATATATTTATATACAATAATATATTTTCTCATGTTTCCAAAACTAATAAGGTGATTTTCCTAAATCAAATTCCGTAAATTTCTATTCGAACATGGTGTAAATATTACCGCAAAAATCTCGGAATCAAGGTATAAGACAAATGTAGAATGTTTGTCTAATTTTCTAACCGAAAACAGCAACACAAAGATATTGATATTTAATTTTAATGTGTGTTTATGTACATAATTTAGTTACTTAATTATTGTACATAATAGTATATCGCTTGCCCCGGAGAATAAAGTCATAATAGCAAAATCTATTTTTGTCAGGAAATATAAAAGAAGGTAGTTCTATTATTTCTAGGCTCCTAGGTACACTACATATACAAATTATATATATATATATTTTTTCCTATTTGACGATATAAACATTATTGTTATATAATTAGTGCAAATAGGCAATAATTAACAAAATGTATTTTACAGTAATTTATCTAATTAGACTGAAGAGCAATAGCATTTTACGATTGTTGCACTGTTTGAACATATGTAATTACGAACGATACCATAACCGCACATTGCGACGGTAAAATTGATTAATGTCTAGAACGTAATAAGTTACTACCACTCTTTTCGAGGGAATATTATGATAACCTTATACGAAACTATAAGGTAATAATAATAACAGCAACTTACGTTTTGCTGCGTCCTGGGTTTTTGATTTAAAACTGTCGTATTCATCATATCATATCTATCTTCATGATAGTTGCGTTTAATCTCCGGAAAGTAAAATTATGTAAATTAGTAGTACCTGCTGAGATTGTGTACAAAATAATTTCCGCTAAAAAAAAAATAGAGTTATCATCATCTAAGGATGTCAAAATAAGAAAACAATAAAACAGGCGTAATAGTGCTTTACGACTTTGTTCCTCGGGGCAAGCGATATTTTCTCACGTTTTCAAAACGAATTAGGTGTTTTACCTAAATCAAATTCCGTGAATTTCTATTCTAACATGGTGTAAATACCACCAAAAAATTCTCGGAATCAAGGTATAAGACAAGTGTAAAATATTTTTCAAGTTGAGCAACCTACACGTGTTCGAAGTTTCTTTGAAAAGCTCTCCACACGCGTTATCTGAAGAAAAAAAACAATTTTGCACAGAGAAGCGACAGATACGATGCGGGTGCGAATCCCCATTAGGGTGTCTATGGGTATGCCATTAAATAAACATCTCTGCCTCCGCTAGTTATTAGCGAGCCGCCCCTGCCAGCCACTCGAACTGTGGTGATACGGCACGCAGCCGTAAGGGAGCAAAATCAATTTCATTTTTTCGACTCGTGCATTAATGGTATGGCGGATGGAAATTTGTGAATGAAAGTAACCCTTCTAGTGATTATAGTTCGTCATTGCAAAATTATTTAACGTATTCCTTTAATATAACTAGGTACTTGATACTTTAAACTATTGTCCTTGCCTTGAGAATTTAAATTTGGTACGTAACTTAATGTTGTTCGTACGCTGATCATCTCTAAGTTAAGTTAACTCATCAATTATCAAAACTGTTGTAAACATAAATATCATCGGCATGAAAAAACTCAGATATTTTGATTCGTTAATCAGAATATCAACAGGCGGCTGTATTTGTATTATTCTGCGATTGTACATATTTCCTCCAGTTAAACCATTGCTGTAGACGAACTGAAAAAAAAAAAGATTACCTCGTAAAGTAGAGCACTTAAAAACCATACCGTAAATTGTTCAGCCCGTCGATTCACAGGGAGATTTCTGTAATCCATTCTGATATCCTCGTTCCGTTCAAAGTCCACTCGTTTCGTGTCATTACAGAAGAGCGAACTGATGTACACATCGGCAAAGATATTTCATGCGTTTCAACTAGGATTTTGCATCTTTATTTCAATGCAATAGGGTTGGTAATTGGATGTACTGGATGTGCAGGAGGAACTCTCTCGAGCAAGCCATACCGACCATGTTTTACTGCGATTGATTCCATCCGCAAGACGGACGCCGGACCGAAGCGGGACCATCCCGTACTTATCTAATTTTATTGTCACTTGACATCGAACCAACCCTCTGCTCAAGACCGTTCGAAGAAAACTAGAAAATTCTTTCTTCCCCATCGGACATTTTTATCTTAGAGGGACATCTTTATTCGTGAACAGTTAAACTCAATTCAACGTTGGCTGTAAGATAAACGAGTCTGGTTCGAGGCTCAAGCAAGATATAAAATTCGACATCTTACAAAATTTGGTCACGATATCGGCTGAAAGTGGGCTCTGAATACTATCCTTTATTTTATTTCTCCGCATCTAGATAAGTCTAAACATAGAGAAATGTGTGTCAGTCACGTCGTTTTACTGAAGCGCAAACATGAACCCATTTTCAGGACCAACCTTACTAAAGCTTATAAATATAAATTTTCAACCTTTTTTCCATCAAAGTAAATTATTCAACCATGTCTCAGAGCAATAGAGATGACATCTAATTGCCGAATCAGAAGAACAATCAAATCAGTTACAAACAAAAAGCTCGGGGAATATAATTAAAGAGTCCTGAGTCCTTAGGATGAGTTTTGCACAGATTACGAAAACTTAATAAGTTTTCGTTTCCTTCCATACATTTAGCGCCTTGCAGCGCCCCTACCAGACAAGTACCTACTGAGAGGAACTACTTTTCACAGCTATCCAGTTTCATAAATAAATAAATTATGCTGGACAATCCACACAGCATAATCTAAACCCAAAGTAAGTAGAGCTTGTGTTATGGGTACTATAGATAAATGATATAAAAATATCTATCCGTGTATGTATACAATAAATAAATACACGGATAGATGTTTTTAACTACACAAAGAAAACACTCAGAACGCCCGGAACAAATATTTAGTGCTGATCGTACAAACATTTGTCCGGAGGCGGGAATCGAATCCTCCTGCGTCGTAGGCAGACCTTAGCCCGCTGCGCCACTGAGCGCGTCACGTTACACATAAGAACTTAATTATAGTTTTTGAATGAGTTTGAGTGGTATGTTGCATTTTAGCAGTACAACATTGACAATTCTTTGCGTTTTGGTGCTGTGCTAACTCATACTAGCCACTCTGTTTCCTTGTTTTGCTGGTAACGGGGCGGCGCCCAGCTCTTCAGCACATTAGCTATGATAATTGGAACATTTGCTTTGCGAATAGGATGGCATCGGAACTAGCATTGTGAGCCAGGGATGTTGGTTCAGCTTACGTTCGGAAAGCCTTTCCATTTTAGCCATCATGTCGCTGCTAAGTCGAAGGTAGTGGAAATCTTGTTGGTAAATTTAATGGGGATTGCATCGGCGGTTGTAATGGTTTAGTTGAGGATAATTATATACATGTCACAGAGATAATTCATATCCTTTTCACACTAGTGTGATCCTTTATTGTCCATCTCTTTCCCACCCACCTTTACTTACCTACCAAGAAGAAAAGCAAGATGGCGCAATTAGTCAAACCTAGCAAGAACGTCACCTTGTGATATGTGGATGTAAAATCGATTAATCAATAAAAGGGTTCGAACCTGTGCAGGAACAATCTAAAATCAAGTGAAATCAATTTGTATGTGTGTGACTGATCTCGAGAAGCAGCCCTGCGAATCTGGACATTGGCTACTACCAGATCCTTTTCAATTCCTTTCTTGTCTAATCTGTCTACAAATACGATTCGTAGTAAACCCGCTTACATCCGTAATCAATTCTTCAAATTACGATAGTTTTTAGGGTTCTGTACCCGAAGGGTGAAAACGGAACCCTATTACTAAGCCTCCGCTGTCCGTCCGTCTGTCACATGGCTATATCTCATGAACCGTAAGAGGTAGACAGTTGAAATTTTCAAATAATGAGTATTTCTGTTGCCGCTATAACAACAAATAATAAAAATAAAATAAATTACAAAATTAAATGGGGCTCCCATACAACAAACTTGATTTTTTTGTCTATTTTTGCTCTTAATTTGTCAAGGCTCTTGAACAACAAAAGGTAGACACATGACTCTTTCTTTAGTTAAGTAACACTTGAACTGTTATAATAACAAATACTAAAAACAAAATAAAGTTGTAAATTCAAAAGGGGTCTCCGAAGAAGTGAAAATTTGATGTTCTCTGAAAAAGTTGCCTGATTTTTACGTGACGGAACCCTTCGTGTGCGAGTCGACTCGCACATGGCGGCTTATTATAATGTTTATTTGAGTCTCTTTTTAACACTTTGCTAACTCTTTGGATATATCTTCCGAAAGTTTTGATCCACAGAAATGATTAAAGGATTCACAACATTTTTCTCCTCACTACCTTTCCCCCTTTTCTCTCAGACACAACCCTTTGAGAATTCTCCAGCTCTCCGTTAACCCCTGAATCCAACCCTGCAATACTGGGTAATAATAATGTGGTAGCGCGTAGCGGTTAACGGCCCTACGTGTTTACGTTCAGAATGTAATTTAACGGGCTTGCTGTCGCGTTATGATCCTGCAGATACGATTGTTACGTTATTTAAAACTTTCAGCAGATAATCACATAGTCTGCGTTTGCAGCCGAAACAATGAAACACAACAAAGATTAAAAATCACTATAGGTCTAGTACCTACCCATACAATATATACAATATATACCAATATATTAACGGGAAGCGCCTATATTTAGCCAAACAAATTTTTGGAGTAAGCCTATTTAATTTATTGAAAACTCTTTAAAACCCGACTCGCTGAAGTGAAAAAAGGGTTTTTTTGGCAAAGTTTATTCTTAGCCCCGCTGCGCACCTAAAATAAGCACCTCAAAGTAGGTACATAGAATTAAATTAGTGTCTTAAGTTAGCTGTGTGAGGCTTCGATCAAATATAACTTGATCGAAGGGTTTATGGTAAATAAAATATATTAATTTTAATTTAATTTAATTTTAAAGACTTTTAAAATGTAGCTAAGAACTATAAAGTAGTTCAGACAACTCATTACCTCATACTGTTTCCAGCAAAATAAAGAGCAAGTACCTATCAGATAACCACATAGAAACATTCTAGAAACAACTCTCGCGGTTAAAAAGCAATAAATGGGTAAGTATCTAGGTAATTTTTAATTCTGTACTATAAACTAAGACTTATGGTAACTGGGAACGAATTATGTCCACCGCAGTATGGAAGAACTGCGTTCTCCATTGAAGCCAGCACCTCTTTGTCAGCGCGGCGTGAGGGCACTCAAGGTGACTGACGGCCGTGAGCATCCTCCAGGCTTTAGAGCATTGCGGTGGTCATGTTTCTTTTGGCTTTAAACTACCTGAATTCTATAGCAGACATTCTCATGGTTGGAAAGTAGAATTGTTTCTATACATGGAAGTTCATAACCGCTGTTTTAAGTTTCAGGTAGGTAATATGGTATTTACTTAGGTTTCATGATTTTAAGGGGAAAATTTTCTTTGTTGTATAATAAAGTAAAATTTCATAGATTAATAATTATTTCGACTGTTTTCAGTCGAACCAATTCGTGTGGATTTAAGGTTTATATTTATTTTTTTGTTTTTTTACCTTCCTATAAAAAAATGGTAGTATGTTAGTAAAGCCCTGCGCACATTGCTAGTCTCCGTTAAGACTGGCGGCCGTGATCGAGATTCGGATAAGTGTACAATGTGGACATGATGAAAAAGTGGGCAGTTGGTTCAATTAGTTGCCACGTTCCTCAAAATCAACATAACAATTTCTAACCATCAATCTAAGTAAAAAAGGGGAGATGAGGTACTAGATTCGTGGAAGGCTCAAACTAGGTGCAATTAGGTCCACCAACCTCAGTCATAGTCGGACCGGCGTTCGTGTTGCGCGAACTTGCTACGACGTACGTTAGTGTAATTTATTCAATAAAATACTACAGCAATGCCCTCGTGTTTGTTCATTACAGTTATTGCACAAGATTGGAAACGGAACTGTGAGCGAGTGTTTGCGTGTGTTATAAAACAGGCCAGTTTTATAGAATAGAATATAACTTTTATTACTATTGCACCATCAACACATTTATAAAACAAGAACTTAATAGGTACTAATTTTATCTAATGTGGCAAAATCAGAGTAAGTGCTGGCAAAACGTATCATAATAAACAGATTTTACTTAGATCTATGTTTATAACTCTAGTTTCGTTCCCAACTCCTCTCACAAAGCAGTAGGTAAGTAAGCGTACAGAAGTTATAAAAATTCAAAGCCATTTACGTACCTTCTGTATCCGATTTCAGACTATGAAACTCAGCTTTTACACCCACGTTTTACAGTACACCATATGCCCTGTAATAGTTAGTACCTACTCGTAAAACTAAACGACAACGATACGTGGGATTTTCTTCTCTACGATTATTTCACTGCGGAGAACCTTAATTTAAAGATAAGGGTTAATAGCAGAATTTCATTAGGGATTGGCATTTCAAGCAGGTATCTAATATCCGGCAAAGACTTTAGAATTTATAGGTGTATAAAATTGTTTGCAATTCCAAGGAGTTCTGTTTCAGTGGGAAATTAAACCTAAATTGTAAAAACACCACGGTGTACGGACCACCATGTAAAGTAAAATGTACGGATGATTCACTAAATTCACGTTCATCCATACTAATATTATAAATTCGGAAGTAACTCTGTCTGTCTTTCTGTCTATCTATCTGTATGTCTGTTACCTTTACCTGCCTAAACGGCTGGACGGATCTTAATGAATTTTGGCAGGGAGGTAGGTGGTATCCTGGGGCTGTTCTCAGGAAAAGTAGCCTATGTCCGTACATAGGCTACTTTTTATCCCGAAAAAGAGCGTGCGAAGCCGCGGGCAGCAGTTACTAGGTGTAAAGGTCTTTAACCAGTAGAAATAAGCAACACCTAGAGGATACAGCCGGTACTTTAAGTGTAGGTATTGTTTGAGAACTGTCCATATAAAAATATATTATGATATCTCACTAATATTAAACATGCGAAAGTGTGTGTGTTTGTTACCTCGTCACGTCAAAACGGCTGAACGGACTGAGATCTTGCATAAATATAGTTCTAGACCTGGAATAATTTTATTCAGGTTACTTTTGTCCCAAAAAATGCCAGCGGTGCCGCGTTCAGAAGTTTAGTTTGAGATAAATAATCCAAGTTGTCATTTAAATTGCCACCATATTTCCCTCCCTGCTAACATCATGATTACCTACTAAAAGAGACATCTCACAACATTAAAATCCATTTAGATGCTAATTTAATTACACACACATTAGAGTACGAATTGCCCAACACACAAACTTCTGCGTTACCCGTAACGTGATACAAAATGAAGGTTTGTAACTTTAAAATCATTAGGCACGTCTTGAACATGTTCAAACTTACTAACAACTAACTACCTTCTTCAACTTAAACCCGCGCCGTATCCCAAATTCTAGTTTCGAGGTAACTTGGCGTGTATTTTGGTGTACGCCACCGCGTTGTCGATGCAAATGTTGTGAAGACTTATTAAGAAGTTCCTACAGTAATCATTCCTGTCAAATTCTATGACAGAGACTTGGAGCCTGTAGGTGAGTAAAACATGTCTACATACAGGTTTCACCTCTAATTATTAAGACGAGGGTTCAAATTTGCGTGTAGTGATATGTTATACGTCTTTGCGACTATGTTCAGGTTTGGATAGAGTAGCTCCTTCAAAATAAAAGCCGGAGATCTCCTAATGTCTTTAGCAGCCCGATACCAATTATCATCCTTAGTTATAAAATTTTGTATTAAAATTCTCACGCCTTTCGACTATTTTGTCAGTTATCTAGTACTCATAATACAAGCTCGCTTAGCGTATGCTGTATGAATTGTCCAGCATTATTTATTATATTGATTTTGTAACCTTTATACATTATTATGTATACGCATAATAAAATCTAATTTTATGGGTTCAAAGCACCCATCAAGGTATCCGCGGGGGAGGCAGCGGATACCTGATCAATGTTTCAAAGTTAAAATTCCCACAAGAGGTTGGAAAATAGTCGATGGGTGTGAGAGTTTTTACTAGAATCCGCTTTGAACCCTAGTTGCAAGTGAGAGTTCGTCAGTCAAAAGGTGTCACTTTACCAATAACTTTTCGTCCATGTCAGTCTACCAACCATCTACTACTTACACGGTAGGTAACATCGTAATAATTTGATCAGGAGCCGGCACGCGGCAACTTTATGCCAATTGAAAAGTTTTACTGCAATGAAATATGTTATGTTGGTGCAGGCTGACTGACGTTATTCTGTGTCTTTTTATGTTACGAAAAGTGCTGTTGCAGTTTGTTCGTTTGATTGTTTTAGAACTGGGATGGTATTCTTTGGGTTTCGAGTTTGTTTTACGGTTTTTATTTTCAGGAAATAGGACAAAATGCTCTTGGGTTGCCTTAATGCCAATAGTCCCTCCACATGTTGACCGAGTCATGGCGAGATTATAAACATACAGCTGTCTTTTTCATTACAAAACCGTGGTTAAAATGGTTAAATGTGCACTGAAATACGTTTTTGGAATTCTAGACTTCTTTTATTTACAAATGAGTGCGAGATTAGAGTGCATTTTCGCTATGACTTCCAGCAATATTTAATCGGCATTGAGGCTTAACTTCATACACTTAAACGAGACAGTTAGATTACTAGTGGGTATTCAAATGAAGGCACGCAGCCGTAGGCCCGACGAGTCGCGGCGGAGGCGCCTAGGGCTGCATATTATGCTGGTAGGTGGGTCGTATAGATTTATAAACGTACAAGCTGATATTGAACAGTTGTAATTCAATTCAATATTCATAGTCAACAATTGCTCAGAACTTCCTCCAGACGAGGCTAGACTAGAAGCTATCCGAACAACAGAACTCTCAACAAAGCTTGTAGCTAACATTATTGCACTCAATACGTACGTATCTACTATGAAGGCGGTATCGGTTCAAACTTGTACTGCAGAAGAATCAGGAGTTTGCTTGCACTGAAATTTCACTGGGCTATCGAACTAGCTTTTGAAAAACTATACCGAATACAGTCGAGATAATATTTCACAAAATGCATATGAAATTCAATGATACTCAATTGATTTCAATGGGTATCACCATAAGAGGTGCCGAAAAATCGTCGAAAGTTTTTTAACCATGCGCTAAATATATTTTGTTCCAAGTTCAAGTTGTTGTAAGTAGTTTGATCTAGGTTGATTGGTTCCATTATTTGATTATAAGACTCTTTTTACATATATTTTTGAGGAATAAGTGGATAACTGTTACACATTTGGAAATCAAACAATGCAATTTACTAGTTAACCTATATTGAATCTTATGACAGAGCGCTAAGACTCTTCCAAGCCACAAGACAATTCGAAGTGAGCACGACTGCGAGCATTAAGTAAAGGGAATTACCTAAACTTCAGCGGAGGCCCTTCCTCTGCAGGTTGTTAGCTAACAAGGTTACTTGTCACACTAGTCTGTTAAAACTATATAACAGCCATGAAATTCTACAAGTGATTGAGTTTTAGAATTTAGGGGATATTGTTGATATCGGTAGCCAGGAAAAGCGGAAGCGGGAAAAAGTTTTGGACAGTTTTCATGTAGATAATTAATTATTATTTATCGAGTATTAACCGCGAACCTTTTGTTATTATTTTCACTACGTTTATATCGCTTTAAATAGATAATGTGTATCGTCAAAAGGATTACATGATTTTTGGTTGGTTGGTATCTAGTGTCTCAAATCCTAGAGATATACCTAGGCACTAGACTGCACTGGTATCGTCGGCGTATAAAGTAAGACACTAGACAATCGAACTGGATATTGCCTAAAAGCTACCAATGTTCCCGCTTTCCAATGAAAATGCAGATGATGATAATCATAAACATCACCATCAACATGCTAAACCTATAAAAACTAATAAAAAACCACCTTATGGTTGTTTTTTATTTAACAGTTGTATGCAGATATGGGTGAATACCCTTTATCATTGCAACTTGAGGATGTCTCTGCTAGCCTGGAGATTATCTTATTAACTTCTCTTTTCTCAAATGATCATGATGTGCTTAAATATAAATATAGCTACAACTAAACCAATAGATCCACATACTTCGAAGGTTCAACAAATGTAAAAGTAAATTAGTGGATAAGTAATTTAAACAAAATAAGAATAAACTCGCTGTCCCCTCAACTAGGCTACACAACATAAATGTATCTTTTAAAGGGCAATGTAGAGGTATACGCTTCTACAACAAAATACCAAATGAGTTGAAAAAATTATCAATAAATAAATTCAAACAAATTGTCAACCATATTCTTTGTAAAAAGGCTTATTACAAAGTATCAGATTATGTAGACGATAAAAAAGCTTGGGAATAGTTTTGCTTCAACTCGAAAACTAACAATATAACAAAGTAATGGTTTCTTGTTCGCTTCTTTGCTTTACCTTAAAAATATTGAAGTGAGCAAAAATCAAAGTGATAACTTTATTTTCTAGTTTTACTTATGTAATTTGAATTTTGTGACGTGTCCAAGAGTCCTGTAAGGTCTAAAGCAAATAAAGCTCTTGAATTTTGAATTTTAAACTATGCACTAGTTAGGTAAGTACCTAAGTGCAAATACGGTATTATTATTATATCATTATATGATCCTGCTTCATGCATTTTCATTGGATCAATCAATCACCATCAATGTTAAATCATTCCTTTGGATGATGATTGAAAATTTTGTACAATGTGTCCAACATTGTACAAAATGTTCAATAAACCTAGGCTAGCGCCACCCTGTCTAATAAAATTTAGCTATACTCTAATCAAGATTTTCCGATGCTCAGAATTAGTTTTCAATTCATTTCATAAAATTTACTTAAAATAAGTTTTCGAATTTCAAATATTTACACCCATTTGAGCTATCTTTTAACTTTAAAGTGATTTAAAACAGTTTAGTTTATTAAGTTGAAGGCTTTCTCGCTGGCTTATTCCAGTCATTAATAAATGAAAGGTCTTATTGAAATGGTTATTAAAATGACTTGCTATTTTAGTCAACCAAAACTAAGTGTCCAGCCTTAAAATACTGTTTAGAACTTGTTAAAGGGCGAACCTATCGGGTTAGCTTGTAAGACTAGGCCTAGATCTCAGTACTCACGGGATCCCTTCCTTATTAATTACATAAAATTCTACATATTTTCTTTGTTTTCTTGAATGTGAAAACACATATGTATGAGAAAAAAAGATACAATAATAAAAATTCATAATAAATTATCATATATATAAAAGAAAGTGCACTATTTCGCACATAATTTGGCCGAAATCTCAGGAACCCTGCGGTCTTATGAAATTACTAAGTTTTGATTCGTAGGTTATTACTAATTATTTGGTTCCTTGAACCAGTTTCATCATAAGTTGTGTAGTTTTCTTGTAAATAAGCAAAGTCTTGATTTTGCGCTTACGTTGCCGTTCCAAAAACGCATGCTCAGTCCCGCTCCTATGAACGCGAAATCCTATGCCTATCCTTTTAAAAAAATGGCGTGCATTACGCCCTCTTAATAAAGACATTGGAACTTTTAAAGATTTACTCATAACCTACACAGCTTTCTTACCAACCAGCACTCAGAACTCCACAGCTGAACGTGCCTTCCCCAACTTCTTTTGCTTACACCACCGGTTGAGTTGGATGTGTCTACTCTTACGCCGCCCAACGCCCAACGGACAAATTGATTAGACAGCCCCAAACAATACGAAAAATGGTTTTAGATATTAGTAAAACCAACCTAAAAACTATATTTTTAGGTTGTATTCCTAAATTCAACCTAAAAATACAGTTTCTAGATGGTTTACATCGCAAATAGAAATAAATATTCAGGCCTTTCTAAATAAACAGTCCTATCCAAATTTCATTGGTCCGTAATCTGAAATATATTCTGTTGTTACAGGAATGTTGATGAATGTTGTTGGTAATTTTTATAAAAATATGCGGGTCTTGACAGAGCTTACACATTTGCTCCTTGGGATCGAGACCCTAGGTCCGTGGGCTACCGAGGCTCTCCGGGTTTTGAAAAAGTCTTCTGAACGTCGTCTGGTCAAAGCGACGCGTGACCCGGGAGCTGGTGGGTATTTGGCGCAGCGCATCAGCATTGCCATACAGCGGGGCAATGCAGCCAGCGTCTTGGGGACCCTTCCGACTAGTATTGATATAGATCAGTTGAGCTACTTGTAGATTAGTTGCAACAGTCTACAGTTAGCTTAATTATACTAGTTCCTACTAATTAGTTGTTATTATTTGATGTAATTTTCTTTGTTACGAAAGGCCATTGAAAAAAAAAAAAAAACAATAGTTTATAGTTTCAGCGAAGTTTAGCTTAACGAATGACACCACTAGCAAACACTACTAAACACGTATTGGTGTTTTAGATATCACCAATGAGGATCAGAGGCAGTTAGTAAATGCTGGATGGAATGTAATTTTTAGATTTTCGCTGCCTATGTGATAATTGTGCGTGTTTCTACTTTAAACATTAAATTTTTACGTTAAAAGAGAAGAACTCTGTGGTACTAAAACAGAGATCAACAAAAGTTCGCAGATAGTTATTTTGGAATCATAAAAACAGTGTCTCGAAAAAACGTCAGAATATCCATATCCTACTATCCATATCCATTCTAATATTATAAATTCAAAAGTAACTCCGTCTATCTGTCTGTCTGTTACCCTTTCACACCTTTTCTTTTATTAATATCCTGAGGGAAATGCGCACGAATATCGTACTGCCACGCGGAGACAGTACGATTATGTGAGACTCCAACACCACTAAAACCCTCAGGGTGTTTCCGCCTCTGCCGCTTGAGGTGGGAAGTTGGGGACGCTATTCTTCCACGAACCCACCGCGGCAGCCCGATATCGGGCCCCTTACTGAGGAGCACCCTCTTCGCGACGGGCCACGACCACCTCGGAGATCCTTACCCGCCAATTGGGCACCGGACGACCCCGTGTCCGAACGCGCTAGGTCCCTCTGCGACGGGTCAGTCTAGTGACCCCGCCGCCTGCCACACGGTCGCAGAGGATAGGGAGAGCGGCCTTTGCCATACCGACACTCATCCTCCCCTGCGACCCCACCGCGTCCAACCCCCCTCCCCTCCCGATTATACGTTCCTCCTCATTGTGGTCAAACAACACGAACTGCAGGAATTTCCACGTCTTGTATGTGCTTAAATAATGTTATATTTAAAGTTGTAAAAGTGGAAATGTCATCCACCAGGTCATATCCTGCATCTACATATTCTTTTACTGCCTCTTGATAGACCTTGGTGATGGGCATATGACTGCCATTAACATTCTTGTGACAAGATTTCTTGAACACTATAGATGCAGCGTGTGGGTTTTTAAGGTGGACAAGTGTGATCTTGTGGCCACGCTAGGTACAGCAGCGCAAGCGCCATCTTGACTTGCACTCATATTTTGTAGACACATAAAAACACTTTATCGTAAACCTGCCCGCTGCAAGGGAGCAAGGGCAACTGATCATTAATAATATCTCTTCTGCATCCCTGTATGCTGTCTATATCGCTCAAATTTGTACTTCTATTTCGCTCTTATGATATGAAGACTCACTAACTAATGAAATACCCTTTTATATTGTTTTAACTGACTATACCATTAGTTAAATCTCATGGACCCATTGGGAATTCAAGTATGAATATTTAAAATAATAGTAATAATTTTCATAGACCCATTGGGAAATAAAGAACAATAGACTCATGGACCTCTGGGAATAAGCCAACGGAGGGAATGAGAAAACCAAATACTTTTAGTTTTTGATTGATATTATAGTTTTTATTCAGAGAACTTTAGTCTGTAAGTATAATTTAAAATAGTTTACAAATGTAGGTATTTGAGTTTTATATGAACCCATTATGTGACTGCATATGTGCCACATCATAGAACAAAGTGTAGGTGTAGTGTAGGTGACTTCTGAACTAAAAATTTTCTGACAGTATTAAATTTTACTTACTAGACTTATTAAACTAAATCTAAATAAGCAACTAACCTACCAGCTAAGGTTACATTTGAAAACAATTTCTTTTTCTAAAAATCGGATAGCGTATCTCGTCCAAATCAGACAAATTGAGCGGTCGAGCCTTGCTACCCTTGCTAATAAATCAAACTCTACGCAGCAACGCCAAACAACTAGGGATTCAATTAAGAAACAAATTGTAAAATTTGATATTGTAACACGCCTTAACGTCCAAAACAGACAAAAGGATTGGTCTTGCTGTCCTTGCTATTATACCATGGGAATTTGACAAAAAATTAAATATTCACTATGCAAAACATAACCAACCAATAGATTAGCTTAGCAGGGTTTTCATTTAGAACCAAATTCTACAATCGGATAGTGTAACTCGCCAAAACAGACAAAGTGATTGGTCAAGTCTTGCTGCCCTAGCTAACAAACCAGGGGAGTTGCGTGTCAATCGGGATGAGAGCGGTGCGTGCGAGCAGAAAACTCGATTTGCAGCGGGATTGGTCAGGCATCGTATTGCAAAATGTCACCAGCACAATTTGGGATGAAATGCGAAAATCAAAACCCGCTAACGAACGATGGGGACTGGGATTTTCTTTAAACTCCCAGAATGATGATGAATGTTAATGATTGTCGTATCTTTATACGACAATCATTAAATTACCAAAACCGACTAAATGGTTATACCTTTGGAAGAATCCAGCAACATAGTAAAAATTCAGTTTTTTGAAAGTCTTAAAAAAGTTAGTACAATATCCTCCCAAAGGACCAGGTATTATTTCAATAGATTTCTGTCTTCCCAGCTAGTTGTCCCATACTAGCTGCAGCCCGCGGCTTCGCACGCTTATTTCCGGAATAAAAGGTAGCCTATGTCCGGCCCCGGGATACCATCTACCTCGCTGCCAAATTTCACCGAGATCCGTTCAGCCGTTCTTGAGTTATAAATAGTGTAACTAACACGACTTTCTTTTATTGTTTGGAAGCTCGGTGCAAAGCCTTAAGGGGGTAGTAGTATAGACCATCTAGAACATTTTGAGCCACATTTATCTTAACAAAAGTCTAATTGTTTTTTTTTAGGGACCTTTTACGATTTTTAACCAAAATCCCAAAAAATTCTAATTAAGTGCTGATAATGCAAAGTTTAAGTGGAAATGTCTTGTTTTTTTGTATGTTTTTATTAGCCTAACGTGTGTTTAATGATATTAAATCATTATAAAGCACAGTTTATGCTAAAAAAATGACTTTCAGACTATTTAAACTTTACAGAAAAAAGAAAATGAAAAAAAAATGTTTTTTAATGACATTTAAAAAAATAAATAAAATAGCTGCAGATGTTCAGATTATTTTAAAAACACGCTGAGTTATTGCTCTTTCTTTTAAGGTATCATTTACTTAGATATCTATACAATTTTTGAAAATACGGTGCCTAAACCAGTTAAGGGTAAGAAAATTACTGTGTACCTAATAATAAACTTACCTGAACAACAATGTAGAGAGGGACAATGTAAACAGGTACACAAATGTTTATTAAATTAATTCCAGTCGTTCAACACATCTTTAACAGAATACTTTAATTAGAATGCATTTTTGTTTTAGGAGTCTTTCCAAGCCAAATTTTCAATAAATGTATGGGCTGGAATAATCGGACGAACATTGATTGGGCCACACGTTTTACCAGATAATTTAAACGGTGAGAATTATCTGCATTTTCTGCAAAATGATTTACCAGAACTCCTGTATGAAGCCGAAGTACCCATACTAAATACGGACAGGCCAATCATCTTTCAACAAGATGGATGCCCAGCACATTGGACGTTAAATGTCAGGGAACACCTTAACAACTGTTTTCCAGACAGCTGGATAGGCAGAGATGGGCCCATCCCTTGGCCCGCACGATCGCCCGACCTGACCCCAGTAGATTTTTTTGTGTGGGGACGGGCAAAGGATCTCGTATACACTACCGAAATATCCACGAGGGAAGAATTACTTCAAAGGATTGAAACAGCTTTCACAACTATGAAACAGGAAATGCAGCTGTTCGTTCGTTGTCGTAAATGTATACGCAATGGTGGAAGCCATTTTGAGCATCAGAATTAAAAAAATAATCATCAAAAACGTTTTTTTCTTATCTCCTTTAAATCAGTATTTACGGACTTTAACTGGTTTAGGCACCGTATTTTCAAAAATTGTATAGATATCTAAGTAAATGATACCTTAAAAGAAAGAGCAATAACTCAGCGTGTTTTTAAAATAATCTGAATATCTGCAGCTATTTTATTTATTTTTTTAAATGTCATTAAAAAACATTTTTTTTTATTTTCTTTTTTTCTGTAAAGTTTAAATAGTCTGAAAGTAATTTTTTTAGCATAAACTGTGCTTTATAATGATTTAATATCATTAAACACACATTAGGCTAATAAAAACATACAAAATAAATAGACATTTCCACTTAAACTTTGCATTATCAGCACTTAATTAGAATTTTTTGGGATTTTGGTTAAAAATCGTAAAAGGTCCCTAAAAAAAACAATTAGACTTTGGTTAAGACAAATGTGGCTCAAAATGTTCTAGATGGTCTATACTACTACCCCCTTAAGGCTTTGCACCGAGCTTCCAAACACCCTATATAGATATGGATAATATATAACATATGGATCAAATATAACAGTTACCTTTACATTATCCATATGGAGGTAACTTGCGATTGTAAGCTATTGCAAGCTTTCAAGAACAAAATGGAGGAGAATACTCCTCCATATTTTTTTCAATGTCGCCTTCGGGAACTTGTCACACTCACGTACCTTTGAACATTACATCTTTCCAACTTGTCCTAGGTCTCCCACTGAACCTTCGCTGGGATATGTTAAGGTAAGTGCTAAGCTCACTTCGCAATCAATCGTAATAGGAATAACTACAGGTTACTATAATAAATAAATTTTTAACTCATAATAGTGCAATATTTCACAATCATTCGCAAAACAAAATCGCCATTTTGGGCAGATTTCCAATTCCCGATCCGTTTTTACGGCTTTTATTTAATTCTGAAAAATGCGCCTGCAAATATTTTAAACCGATGACAAAGGCAATGAATGCACTGAAAATGTCACATGACCGCAACGCCAAACCAATTAAGCGTATCTCTGGCTATAATTCAAGAGGTTTATTACCTAGGGGACTTTAAAAATATTGCTGGTTTTCCAAACTCGATAGGGTACGAAATGTCAAAATTTTTCTAAAACAAAGTTACTTGTCCATAGTTATCATGAATTGGCGTAGACCTAGTGACAGAGTAACTTTAGTTCAAGTTAGTAAAAATAGAAAAATTAGAGTTTTATTCTCGAAAAACAAACGTGATTGGCATATAGATTTATATTGCCATCCGCATTACGAACACAAAATAGATTGGGACGCTTGGGAATAAGCCAATTAAGGCAGGGTGGGGTAAGCGCACCATGTGGAAATATGACAAAAATCGAGCACAACAGAAAACCAGACGACAATAATTCAATAGTCGCCGGTCCAACCAGATCAGTGTTAGACAGATCAGTGAAATCTGATATTTGGCGGGGACGGGCAATTTCCTTAGTCTAATGGACGAGGGTCCGTCGCAATTATTCATGCTAACAACGCGTATGGTTTCCCGTTATATTTATTGGCAGCTACTTGGATGAAATATTTGGTGTCCATTTTGCTGGTATCTAATTAGTCACACACTAATACAAAAATCTAGACGTAACTCAACTTCTGGTGGTTGGTGATTGTAACTTTCATAAAATAGTTGTGGCTGATAAACTTAATTTTTATTGTTTGTATGTAATTATAAATAATTAGTGTAGTTGGTGGTTATAATTAAAAATATGATTAAAAAAATTATTAATCTTCTTTCGGTCAAAATGACTGCGCGTCACGTCAAACGGAACAAATAGGACTCAATTTGGTTTGGCTGGCTATTACTGTCAAATTATTGAAATTAAATGAAGACACGCCGATCACTCCGCCAGCTCATTATCAGTTAATTATTGAAATCGAAGTTATCATCGACTCCCATAAATTGGTTCCAAATTTTTGTGGTTTAAATGGATTTAATAAAACCGCACATATAAAACAATATTTGTTGCTGAATTTCAAAAGTGATTATAATCGTGGTCCATGTGACAGATCGCGGACCAGATGGGTCAACCAGCTTAATACAGAGACACATTTACTACACGTTGCTCTACATCTGACAATTTATCTATGTGATCAGACATGAAAAACAACAAACTTTGGTTAATCGTAAAGCCAGTAATCAGTCGAAACTCTGTGTCTGTCATCTGTCGTTATCATGAATGTGCGCATCATTTCACAGGGATTTGATGTGATGCGTCAGCCGTCCGCCAATGAATGGTTTCTGATTGTTCCCGCACCCATCGGAACCTGTGTGCAGACATAATTGTAATGTTATTTAGGTCTCTTAGAAAACACTTCGACTTACTTATATTATTTTACTATTAAACTTACTAAGGTTAGTTTTCTATCTATCTATGTAGGGCAGCGTGAACTCGTTTCTTTTAACTGAGAATAGTTGGCTGCAAAAGACAGTGATTACTGATTATCTACGCGGGAAAACAAATCCTTATTAACAGTAGAAATAAATATGCTAAAAATAAAATGTTAAAATGATCAGTCTTCAAATCAAATTTACAACCCACAGGACGTAAAATATCCTCTAATACACACGTTCGAAAAAGACTTCAATAAAGTCTACATCTCACTTTGCCATTCCGTTCCCGCAAAGATTGTTATCATCGCGGCCATAAAGTCACGTTGTTGTCCCACAATGAATATTAACGCGAATAACGCGCAATACTACCGAATGTTCCGTGAAGATAAATTTATCCGCATGTCGGAAAATGGACCATTTTTCACGGCGCCTAACGCTGGGTGTCACACGCGAGCTGCGAAGACGCCGTTACTTACTTACTACGTGAGTTGAATGTAACAAGTAATCCTGAAAAATTCACTTCAACCTCAAATTCTACCTTGCCACTGTAATTTTAACGTTCGTTCTCCTTTAGCGTTGGAACGAAAGGTTACACGAGGACACACGTGCAGCTGAATTAGCTTCTGTACTGAATTCTTTCGCGTTATTGCTGTTTGTTGTTTCATTAGAAAGGTGTCGGGAATCAACAGGCGAGGGTCTCAGGGCAGTAAGATGGTAACATTTATTTGTTATGAAATGGGACTGCTCTGTCTGAGTGGCATTTACTGATCTTTTATTCTATTCAGCGGTAGTAAAAATACAGACACACCATTTAAAGGTAGCAAAGCTCATAAAAAACCTTTGAAGAAGATTGATGAAAAGCTGGTAATGAGTGTGAGCAAATACCAATAGAAACGTTTTCCTCTCCAATCAAGTAGAAAATGTAACAGCCTCCTCAAACAACAAGCTTTCGAAGAACTCATTAAACTAAACAATACTTCGCTACACGAGCCGAAACTCTTTGTCAAACAAAACTTTAACACACTTTAGCTGTGAACTTTGGAGTAAAACCGTGTAGAAAATTCCCCATCTTTTACACCAACCGCTCCAAGAAAAATAAACGCAATTACACTACAGTGTGAAATATTATCTCACCGGCACACATGGCCGAAAGTGCTAAGCACTACCGGGGCGACTATGCCAGTGAAAATTAAGTAAACCTTTTGTTATTACAGGTACGAAAACAATGGATGACAAAATGAGTGGTCCAGTTGTTATCGGATAAACTGTAGTTACAGCCGTCCGTTTGAAATAATATGCATTACACAGGGTTTCCACCCTGAGTGGCCCAGGTTTTTGCTGAAAGGACCGAATCTCATCAGCCTTTCTAAATCCTTATCAAAAATACTTTTATTCTTAAATTCTGTTATTTTGTCTTGTGACATAGTCAACTATTACAATGTATATTCTACTGAGGACTCTACTATATTTGAACGAGCTAAAGTAAACTTTCTAATTTCAAGTTTGCTTCTACCTAATGGTAAATTTTTGTGTCATCTCTGGATCAGAATGTTATTGATTGTATTCTGTTTTTTTTAACTAATTAGTAGCTTAGCTAGATTATCCTTTAGTGCTGTTTTCTGTCCAGGATAACCAAGAAAGCGAAACATTGTAGGTAGGTAAAGATGTTTGAAAAAAAAATCTTTGTATTATACGTAAAAAAAGAGCCACCCCTAGTTGAGTGGACAAACAGTGAAATTTTCGTGTCGATCATTGGTCCATTGATTGGTTTGTAATGATTATGACATGGCATTATTTTAAATTAACTCAACGGATTATAGTCAATTATAATATAAAATCTGTTTAATGAGAATATTAATGTATTACTTTTATGACACCTTATTTTTCGGCTATCATTTGCCATATTATTTCCGCACGTAGGTACTCATTATGGCTAGTTCCCTATACACATGTGTGTGTACACCCTACGACCAATGGAAATGCTGACTAAATTTTATAGATTCTTCTTAGAAACCAATTCAATTAACATACTCCTTTCCTTCGCTGATATAGAGTTCTATTGATCCAGCAAAGTGAATAGAAACACACAACTGCAAATTTCGCTTGACAGCGTCTTCGAGGCAAAGGAATTTAATTTGTCAAAGAGTAACCACAAGCCGTTACAAACGTCTCTAAAGTTTTTATCGTGGAACTGATAAGGCAGCTAGGAAGCAAGGAAAAGTAGGTAATTTGTTGCAGAAAGGAGTTGAAATATATCATGGGTAAGTCGTGGAAATATTTGATTTTGTTGTTGGAGAATATTTCTAAATAAAGAAAAAGCTTAAAGCGGGACGAGTTTAAACGATTTCTAGGAAATCGAATAGGTAAACTGCTGTTTCTGATAAAAGTTCGTTGCGAAACATATTGATAGGAAGAGTTCAATAGATACAATAATTAGTTACGCTGGAAAAATCAAACACGTAAAAGTGGGTACTTAGAAAGTTAATGGCTAGCAATAGTACAAAATAATAAATCAGCGAAAACATAAGATAACTATAACAAAATATTGCTGTAAAATATGTCGCTATTTTGCACTCTAGAACAACTTAGCAGCCCTGAGGTGTAATTCGCACTTTGCCAAGCGTGTTCTGATAAGACTTGGTGTTTCGAAGTCGGTGCCCGCATGTCATTTGTCACGGCAGCCGCAGGGCTATGCCACGGAACATTATCTGAGCGAAAAGTGACATATTATCTCATATGGGTATTGTCTGTTTGTTAGCGATTGTGATCATGACCATACATAAAATTTGGGAGTAAATTTATTTTAAATATTTGGTCAGCTTGAAAAATCAGCTAAATAACTATTTCGACAGCTTTGTATGTTTTCGTCGGCTGTAAAATATAAACCATCGGTAAACAACTAAACTATTTTTGATCAGTAAATAAATAGCTGTTTGGCAAGCAAAATTTATGTTTTGCTCAGCAGGATGATGCTATCGTAATGCAGAAGAAATCTAAATGCTACGTTGTATGTTCATACGTTTACGGGGACATAAAACCAATTTATAATTTTACACGTTTGTAATTTTAACGTGTCCAACATAAATGTTAGGTTTAATGGAATATACTGAATATATTAACCATAAGGTTGACAAGTTAATCGACCCCGGTACATATTAATAATTGCCACGATACATATGGTATTGAATGAAGCTGTGTGGATTGTCGAGCAATAGTTATTTATTTATTGAATAAATCTGATTTTCAGAATAATTATGTCAGGCAGTTCAGTGAATGAGTGCCGACAAACGACGCCGTGTAAAAAATCCTAGTAACCGGCCGTAGCGATCAACAGGTATTAGTTGGATATCTAAACCATCCAGAGACCCACACACTAGAAATGTATACTGTGACCGAATATTTAAAATAAATAACAATAAATTTACTCCCGTTTTATAAGACCATGTACGCATAGGTACAGAAGATGATATTACAATAATCTTTATCATTATTGCTAGAGTAGGTTTACTAATTAAGTCTAGCAATTCTTAATTCATTTTATGGCGTGTTAAATAAAATCTGAATCACGATTTGCTGCTGCTTTACTAATATATTACTGCTGAAATATGTAATAGGCTGCTCAATGTCACATTACTAGCTGACGAATTTAGTATTTTGCCGACCTAGACCTAGATGTAACTCAATTCACTTTATTTACTGACAAAATCCATTTTTAGGCTGACCAAAACCTCTTTAACTTGCTGACCGTTTAAAAGATATACCCATACCATTTGGTGCGTATTTACCTAAAACAAATGCAGAATAATGGCATGACATTTCTTTTGTTTTTCCCAACAACCCAAATGCAAAAAAAAAAAAATTATTGGTCGACATTTTGTATTCCGTGCCATTTTCCTTGACGTAGATAACGCGACGCGATTGCTTCTCAGATGCTCGCATTATTGTATGACCACTGTAAGAGCGCGACTGCACGCAGTCGTTGTGTAAGTGAACTTTAAAAACTAAAGCGTAAACTAAGCTTTATTTATCCCATAAAAAATATTCTTATCAATCGCAATAAAATGCCCCGAGTTAATTTAGTAAGATCGCCATTTTATTGATTCAAATGTTTGTTACTCGCTAGCACTGAGACCAGTGCTTTGAAAGCGTTCCCAAGTGCGGTACCTAAGATTGTTTTCAATATTGCAACGGTTCGCTGTCCAGAGCTTCATAAAATAAACAAGGCGTTATGCAAACCGTTCTCAATTTATTCTATGCTATGGTACAGTGGTCGATTAGCTTGTACCTGTTTGTTTCTAACAAGTAAGGGCATCTGACAGGTTTCTGTGGATAGTTGCTGAGCAAAAAGTTGATAAGCCTTTGTTTTTGGATTTTAGCGCATTTTAAACCCAGTCCGAGCGATGCGATTTGAGCGTGTCGCTGCACAACGAGGTATAATCCGCGCGCAAAGAGATTGAGATGGAACCTTTTTGAACTAAAACAATAGTGGTTGGGCATTTAATTTGTCATGGTTCCATTTCATTTTGGCAACGCGCGGATTGTATTGGAAATGTGCCGTAATATATTTACTTTGTCAGGGTTCCGTCCCGTTCTAATCGCATACGTCTATTCTCTACATATTTTTCTACATAGAATGTTGTACCAGTAAGTAAGCAGAACTCAGAAAAGGCATGCCTAAAATAAAGAAACACATAAGATTTACGAATTCAGGTCACTCGGAAAGTGCTCAAGTAGCTGTATCCGTTTTGGACAAGCTTTAAGTCCTGAAAAAACCCATTTGGCAACTCGGTCCGTAATTTACATGTTAATTTACAAGAGATGTAAAAGCTTTCCTTTCCATCTGAAATTATTTATTGCAATAGCGTTAAGTAAATCTCATTTGGAATTTTAATTACTTGCCCAGGTTTTGCTTTGCAAAACGCTGATTTGAAATTACTTTTTGAAATCTTACGTAACCATTTTTGTGTGAAATTTTTGATATTACTCTGAAAATCGTAAACTGTTCGGTAACTTCCCGTTTATGGCCTTAATTTTAACGATTGATGAATATTCCTATTTGCACAGTTGGCGAAAAGTCCTACCTGCTTTACCTAGAATAAGTAACTTTCGCAATGAGCACCAATTTTGACGACTAAAAAGATTTTTTAGGATGTGATTGATAGATTCCGTGACCTGTCAAATCCATCAACTCTTCAAAATCATAGAGAAAAGATCCCCTATAAGGGCTAAAATCCTTGCATGCATGGGTGAATCAAGCCGTGTTTTGCTTTGTCTTAAACTCTGATCTCAGCTCCGTATGAACTGCAACCCTAAATATACCTACTCCAACAGTACTGGAGACCTTCCCCAACATAAGTTCCAAGTTTATTCACAATCACGGCTCCACAGCATCTGCGGTACGCCGATAACGTGACACCTGTGCGTCATTTGTCACGTCACACGTCACGTCACCTTGTTGTTCTTTCTGCGATAGAACGTGTTTGTCTAAAGGTGGGCACACACTGGGGTTTACCTTACTATAGGTAGCTTAGTTTGTAAATTAAGCGAAAGCACAGGAATCCTTAAAATTTTTACAAAAGCTAAAGTTTGCTATCATTTACACGCACATATACACGCACGCACACTGAAACACACGTCGCAAAGCCACTGAAATGAATTTCTCAATTTACTGTTTATTTTGTACTACATGTTTGTTTTCATAATAATTATTATTCTTACCTTTTATCAGCTTCACTCACCTATTTGTTAATTTTTTTTATTTTCTCTTTGTAATCCTTTATTTGGTCTTATTTTAGTATAAGTGTAATATTAATATGGATATATGTGTAATATATGTATATATGTACAATATGAATGCATAGTGTATTTAATTTTCACACTGTCATTTAGCCGCGAAGGCCATTTATTAGCTTTATTGCTGCCAGGTTCTTGTTACTTAATTGGTTTTTATATGAGCTGTAGGCCTTCCTTTAAATTAAATAAAATTAAATAAATTTTTGATACTCTTTTATGTAAAATGTACCGCTGTTGGATTACTTAATAAATTAAATTAAATTTTATGAACGCAGGATGAAGAGGCGAGTACCTATTTGCGATAGAGTTACAATGTAAAATTTAGTGGGTAGTCCTCTTAACATTCTATGGATTCTTGTTCACACTTTGATGGTACTTTAACGCGAAATGGGAAGGGAACAGGGGTAAGATTAATAGGGTGAAGTTTCGGCTGAAAGTTCTTTATAATTAATCGTTTCTTCGAATGATTTGGTTTGATTGATGTTGTTGCTGATTGTATATTAAATTGTTTGCAATCTCTACCAGCTTCTTCAAAGAGGACTTACTGTTCTTATAGCAATCTATTTTCTAGCAGTCTCTTTAGCAACAATACTCATGTAATAAAATGCAAGTTAAAACGAAAATAACTACCATGAATGACGACTTTAATATTTGGTCATATGCTCGTTCCACGCTTTTATTTTCTGTTTGGTAGTTCGACTGACAATCAAATATTCATGTCCTTTTTCGCTCTACCGGTTTACCGATTTTGTTTATGATGAAGTTGTAATCGATTTTGGTATTTTTGCTCAATATTGTGCGTTACTTTACATACATATTCAGGCATATAAATGGCTTTATTTTTAAATCCGAATATTCAACCTATGGAAATATAAAATAATATAAAAATATATAAAAATATTATTATATTTTTATATATTTTTTCCAAGATAAAAAGTAAGACAGCCTGAGTTACTGTGGTAAAAAATAATTTTTATACTATTTCCAATACTTTTTTATGGAAAAATCAACTAGAATAATAAATAACAATAATTATAATAATCGTTAGACTACTTGTCCTCGCCTGACAAAGATGCGCAGAACGCAATTCTTAGGCCAAATTGGTGGGCGGTTACCTTCTGGACAGCTGCGTCGATTATTCACTGTGAGTTTTTGTTTCAAACAATGAAAGAGCGAGACAGATCTATACGAAGCTGTACTTATCTCTGTCGCCTGCTGCGTTGTCGGCGACATAAATGAATTATATGTTTGAGTGTTCCTGCGCAAATTTCCCGCTCTCGCTGCCTGTCACCGGACAAGTTGTTTGGCGGCAACTATAGTAACCAGCTGTGCGATTACGCGAAAACCATCAATCCACACATTAATACATTTCAAAGCTATTTTTATGGCTTATGCGCGTCCTATCCTATTAATTACAATAATAAATTTTAGTTTTAGAGAAACTTTTTTACCCTTAATACAATCAGGAAGCTCTTTATAAATGTATCCTTATCACAAATAATGATAATATCAATAAAACCGTCTTTAAATCTATAAAATAATCCCCAATTCCTCAGCCGCTCAGTGGTCCAGAAAGTGACTAATCCCGGACAATGGTAGTGACGTCCCCCTGTCACGCTGCCGGCGCCGTCCCAGGACAGTTTCCGGACCCCGGCCTGTCAGGGGCAGCTTGATCCCGGGTGATGGTGTCGGCTGATGATTGAAAGGGCTTCGTGAGTCTTTAAGTTACGGAATTTTCGATGATGCAGTGATAAAGTGATTTTTTTACAGAACCTAGGTACAGGTAAAGTTAGGTTGGCGTATTGTGAGTTTGTAATCATTGCAAGAAAAGCAGCGAGGTTGTGATGTTCATGATGTGGTGATATCGACTGACCTGAATTCGAGTCTTTATGAAATTACACACAACATTTATCACTAGTTCATTTCATAAATAGTCGCATTTACACCAACAAGCCTCCGACGTTGAGGAGCAAATATCATTCAACAAGATTCAAATCCCTAACTTAGAAATTCATTTTCACATTCGAATCTCAATCTCTAGCTTCACGTATCTACAATGTTGTAGCATAAGATTATCCGCTTTCGCGATCACGTTGCAACTTACTTAGAAACCTACAGAAACTCGATCAAAATTCGGTGAACAACGGAAAATGGTTTGTACCAAACTTCCTGTCTATTTTACGATAGGAAATAGACTAGTACGTACGAGTGTTTTTGACAGCCACTGTGAACTTGTATTCTGAATATATTATCTTTGGCTCTCAATAGGAAGGCATTAAGTTGGGCACGACACATTCTCAAAACTTTATGAAGCTGAAGTTTGCCGTTGAAAACTAGGCTGTCACAGAGCAGAGGAAACAGCTGAGTGCGTGCTTCGGTATCAGTACCTATGTAATCTTGTTATAGCCACCACCACAGCCTAGCTACTGTACGGCAATACCTATCATTCATTGGCAATAGGCCGCTCGAGCAAACTAATTTACTTCTGCCCGCGACTTCGCACGCTATATCCTTATTGCTGGTGCGATTGTCTTTTGTTTTTTCGTACAATTACCCACGCTGACATCACAAACCCAGGCCTCCAGTATACGAAAAACAAAAGACCCATACCAGCTTTTTATACCTGCAACAACAGCTTCCTCGCAGTTCACAAGCTATTCCCTCTGCAGCTGTGGCCAGACTATCGGTATTGCACCCGCCAGTCTCTACCTCACTACAAAGGAACGCCTAGAAACTTCTCTAATGAGATGAATAATTAAACAGCTTGGCAAACCTACTGACACCTAAATAAGAGTATAATCCCAATATCATTGCAGAGTGTACGTCCCAGCAGTGTGGTTACTTTATTGTTTTTTTAAATGGAGTACATAAGATTCTATTAACTAAGAAAGGGACAGAGATGACGGCTGATAGAGGAGCGTGGAAAAAAAAACATGTTGTGCCGACCCCACCTAGCGTGAGATAAGGACCAGATAGCGGGAGATGAACAGTCTTTAAATTAAAACAAACTGGACGAATCTGGTTCAATCACAGTATGCTTTGGATGGCAAATTTTAATAGTTGGTACTACTGGGTATTGGCCTTATTAGAATTATTGGTACATTAGGCACCTATGTTTTTCTTTTAGATACCAAATAATTTTATCTAAACAGTAATTTTCAAACAAATGAAATATTTTGCCCAAAACCAACACAAATTAGGGATGAAAGAAAAATAAATATACCACTAAGCTTAATTTACAAACACTTTGGGGCTGGCAAAGGCAGGATTTAAAAATGCTTAATTAGAGGTACATGTATTTAATTGGTCTAAAGCGCACATATTTTACTTTTCTTTTATTGCGAGCTTAACCGATGTTGTAGGTAAGTTGTTTGCATTGTTACTGAAATTTTAAGCATTCGGGTAATTCAACATGGTTGTTGCAGGGTAATCATTGAATTAGCATGTATTTGTAATTTTTACTTAGTTTTGAATTTTAGGTATTTTACTTTTTAAGAAAGAAAGTATAATATTTGCCTCTATAACAATCATTCGATCAATTCGCTAAGGGAAAATATTTATAAAACATCTAAAGTTATTTCACAAATTGACGAAACAAATCAAAGAATACACATATGATATGCGATCCTAGCTTTGGATTATTATCCTGGGCATATTCGGTACTTTTCGTGTCGTAAGCACCTCTAAAATATTCATGAGTCGAGCAAGAGAATTGAGAAGGGTCGAATTTTTCTCCATCTATGTCTGGAGATGTAAACATAGCTAATTTTAAATGGCAAGGTTACAGCCGATTAATACCGTACGCGGATCATCTCTTGAATAAACGAATTAATAATCAAATCTCTAGTCGACGTCAATTAGCACAAGAAATATATTTGACAAGAGATTCGATCATTGATTAGCCAGCGTAAGAACAACTGGCTGTTAGTAGAGAATATGTTGACATATTTGATGATGAATGGAAGGACTTTATTAGTGAATGCATGAGATTTTGTGAGATTGACGGATGATATCTGGCTGTGACATTAACTTAGTGAATTTAAGCATTTAAATAATATAATAATATATACATTAAAATCTTGACCTTATTTATTGTACATATTACATTTTGAATTTAGAAATTTTGTTGTTGAATTCTATTGATTTTTATTTGAAATTTGTTGTTGATTAATTTAATCCACATTTTATTACTACTTTTTATGTGAAATTTGTATGTTTATGGTATTATTTATTTTTAATTAGTGTAAGGTATGACCACTTACACTAATTAAAAATAATTTTTATATTTAATTTAATGATTCTAATTAAATTAAATAAAAAAATTAAATGGGAAAGAAATTTATTTTCCTAAGTATTAGGGAAATGAAAAGGCGAACGCACTAAATCTTCTTGCTTGATTTTCTTTGTTTTAATGAACGGTCTTCATGTCATGATTATTGCAGGTGTGCAACAATCATGACATGAAGACCGTTCATTTGTTTTACGTCAACTATTGACTACCTTTTTGATTTCTGTCAATTTTGGACCATTCCCATTAACCAATTTTACAATCGTTTCCTCTAATCCTCGAAATTTTAACAACTAATTGGCAGATTGAATATTGGAAATAGCTGTTACTTAATTAATTGGGCTGGTGAAGAAAGACCTAGGTCTTAGTCTTGGACGTGTACAGGGTACACTTGGTAGGTTAACTTTTACGCATTAGCACTTTTAATGCTGAAAATTACCTAACACATAAAAATTCTGTATAAAAATATTATTGACCCTGCTGAATTTGGCGTGCTTAGTCATATGGTGGCTACCATGGGGTGTTGTCTAATGTATTCACTTTTCCTCTATTGCCACAAACAAACATCACAGAGCACTCGGCATTGAACTGTAGGTTGGTAATTCAATTTCTCTTTTCATCTTTTCGTTTTTAGAATTTCAGTAGAAGAAAGTTATTGCACTTTGTTTGTGGGACTCGAAAGTTCTGAACTACATAATATAATTTATGTTACAAATCAAAACTATAGGAACCAAGTGAAGGTAAAGAGAAATATATTGGTTAATAAAAAAGATATGAAGATCATTCATTCATAAAATTATGATGCAGAGTCATTGTTACAAATATTGACCAAGTCATGGCGAGCCTTGAATCGCCTAGGCTGTCAAATCACAAACGTGATTTGTGTTGCCTACAGTACATGCGCTATTACCCAGTCGCATTAACATAACTATTTACCGAAATCCACGTTGGAATGTATTTAAAACGGGTGATAATTCAAGTGCGGCGATTACAGCACGAACACGGACTAAGTCCGGCTTACCGGGGTTTGCCGCACATCTGCGCCCAAACCAGGTCATGATAGCTCTATATGTTATAGGTGGGTATTTGTATAATTAGAAATGGAAAGCACAGAATTTATTGAAAGTTAAAAACTTATTCGTATTCTGTCCGAGTATCGTATCCTTGGTACGGTACCTAGCAAGATAATCGTCAGTCATAGGTATGTGTAGTACCTAGAGTTCTTGAAAAACAGCGTGACTTCTTAGAGAAAACCAAGCAGTGATCAAAGCTGAGTGATCGAAAAAACCTTTTTTATTAAACACCAATAAAAAGATATGGTTTTTGAAACTGAACAGAAAACCATGTACCACAATAAACACACTACACAAACTCATTCAAAGTCACACATCTGAATGCAATCAGGATGCCGCTAGTAAACGCGCATTCACGCCGAAACAGCAACCATTCCTTTGAAAGCAGAGTTGTAGTCCAGTTTCCAACAAACACGCGAAATCCGCCAGAATTAAACAAATTCGAACCTGACCTATTTTTGCAGGAATTTCCGAGTTCGATTCTATTGGTTCGTTGTTTGAAAAAGTAAAAGGTGTAGAATAAATTTCTGTGGTGTATGCATGCTGCTTTTTAATCTGTAAAATAACTGTAATTACTGCAAAGTTCACCACGTTATAATTAAAAAAATAGGCTAATAAGTCTTCGGTTGGGAAATTAATACTAATTAATGACGTAAATGACATCCTACAAAACAAAATTATGACGCTTCCGACTGGTATTGATATGGATCAGTTGAGCTACCTGTAGATTGTTTGTAACAGTCTGCAGTTAGCTTAATTGTTTCAATTGTAAATACTAGTTCTAATTTGTTTTTATTATCGAATTGTAATTTTCTTTGTCAGTAAAGAATATATTAAAATAAAAAGGTTACTACTATTAAAAACGACCAGAACTAATAATTTTGCTCTTCCATGTCTGACCTGTTTTATGTGGACTAAAAATAATATCCATCTATGTAATGTATTGTATTAAGTTAATCAGTCATCTACACATATCACAAGCTCTGCTTAGCTTGGGGCTAGTGTGGATTGTCCAGCATTATTTATTTAATGTAGACAACAAAGACACGTTAATTCTGTCTAAAACAGACGTAAATCTGAATCAGCCCTAACCCAGCACTACTCTGACAATGGCTGATTTGACGTAAATCATATTTTTTTTGCTCCACAGGTTTCCAATTTTAACAGTCCCTGGAATTCTCCGTAAGACTTCAAAATAAATTGCTTTTTATGAATCGTTTGTTGTAAAATTCTCTAAAAAACAAGATTAATCTTCTGTGTGTAATATTACCAAATTTTGTTAAATAATTTAATATAGGTAGTTTTTTATTAGGCCTAAGTATTATTATTTATAGTAATTCTACTTTATAATTTGAGTGTTTTGAAAAAACTAAACACCGACTTAACGTTTCTTAAAATTTCACTGTTTTTTTTAAACCTACTAATACTTTTTTTGTGGCACCATCTTGAGATCATTTTCTACAATATAGTAAAAGAATTATCGAAATCTGAGTAACCGACGAAAATTATTAAAAAACAGAACACATAGGTACGTACAGCCGAATACAGGACCTCCTTATTTTTTTGAAGTCAGTTGAAAAATATTCAGACCCGGAACTATATTTCCCGGAAACATTAGTCCCGTGGCAGAGCAATATTTAAAACACGTAAACATGACTCATGAAAGTCCTGCAGTTAAAATCATTCCTACCAACAAATCTCAAGAGCATCTCACTAAAATGCATCAGCAGGCCTGTTTCAGGACCATTTCACATAGAGACAATGGTTCTTAAAACTGCAGTCACTTTAGGCTTCACTTTGCTCCACAAAGGAACATTTAACGGCACTCTGTAGACTATAGTAGTTTGGACTTGTAATTCAGTCATGACAGAAATCTAAAAAGCTGTTGTGTGTCTCAGCCATTGATGCTTTTAACAGTCTAGAGCTTTTTAACTTTAATTTGACTTGTAGTGCCGAGAGATTGCCTCATCTGTTTGTAATTCTGTAAGAGCTAAATTAAAATATATATACCTTGTAAAAAATCATACATGCTTTATGTGTTAATTTATACTAGTTATAGTAGTTGATAAATACTAGTTAGCATGGTGGCTCTTCTTGATGCTTCACACGCTGTATTACTAGATAAACGCCCTTATGGGTTCTAGAATACACACACATACGTTTATGTGTGCAAAATTTCATTTGCAGTTATGGCTTTGTTTGCTCATAAACACATAATTATCTTCACAAACAATAACGTGGGATAGAATAGTCAGGATTTCATTACAGGCAACTTTATCCAACTGCCTACGGCGAGTGCAAACCCGTGAAAAGAAGTTCAAATTAATATTAACAATAACCCGTTAAGCTTTTGTTTAAAACTATTGCCCGCGGCAAACCCACGAACCTAATTAATAAATCGTTTGCCGTGTAGTAATACCATTAGCCAGTAACACCCTATTTATAAGGTACACGATCTTCACAAAGATCCGGCAATGTTTAAATTCACACACGGTATTACTGCAGGGATCACCGCAATTGAGAATGCGACACGCAAATGTGGCGGCGGGTTTGTTCCTAACTGAACTTGTTATTTCAAAAGTGAAGAGAAGTTTTTTCTTCTTAGGCAACCGCATCCTCTATTATCATACCGTATGAAATCAAACGAATAAATTAGATTCGCGCACCTCATTCCACTTTCAGAGGAATTTAGTATTTATCGCAACAAAATACGTGAGCTAACGGTTTGCAAAACGAATGTCTATTCATTTCGTGCTGGTTGGCCAAAGATCTGTCGGGCTTGGTGGAAGGGTGACCTTCGCTAACTTCAAGTCAAGCATTGAAGTGGACCCACATCGGGTAGTAAGTACCTAAGTAAGGCCCCGCGAAAGTAAGTAAAAAAAAAAAAAAATTATAATAACCCGACAGCATAAAAAGTGAAGTTTAAATTGTTGCTAATCAACGTTAAATTGTTATGTATATATTATAAATGGTCATTTGAGTTGAAAAATTATGAGAGAAACCTGTAGATTATTTTCAAATACTTCTTCAATAATAATAATAATAATAAGCATTTATTTGTCTCTCACTAGGTACTTAGGTATATTAATACAGCGGGACTTCAATATATTGCAATGTATAAGAATAGGAACATAACCCAGCTTATATCTTCCTTAAACTATGACCTGTTGTTTTGTGAGAGAGACCAGTCTCTCACAAAACACCTATCACAGGCACCAGCCTGTGATAGGTTTTAGAAAAAACCTGTGGTACAGGTCACCAGTAATACACATAATTCGGTGCGTTGCGGGATTTTCCAAGCCAATTCGCTACTAAAATAAATGGGTGAGATTAAGAACACACCAGAGACCCAGGTAGCATCAACATAATTCACCAACTGTGAGGTACACTTAGCTATTTTATCACGTCATCCCCTAGTGTCATGGCGGAGGCCAGTGACGCAAAACATCAAATAAAGTTGTTTTACTTACTTATCTGTTGGGGTTCCAACTGGGGTGCATAATAGCCCTGACTTTCGTCCGCTGCAGCCATTTGTACCTACTTACTATGTACTACGTGTGGGTACATATTGACATGAGGCACTAGGGGATATAAATCATAGAGAGAGATAGAGAGACTTCTTTTTGAGTTACGGAATTTAAACAGTATTTATTTCTCTAAGGTATAGGAAGAGTTGGTTTGTGAAGAAAAGATTTTGTACCTAAATATAGGTATTGTTTTAATTCTTTGTTACGGTTGTCAGTATTACTACT
Organism: Eupithecia inturbata; assembly: GCA_963662085.1. Taxonomy (NCBI): domain Eukaryota; kingdom Metazoa; phylum Arthropoda; class Insecta; order Lepidoptera; family Geometridae; genus Eupithecia; species Eupithecia inturbata. Next base: position 5,608,446 of record OY759177.1, read on the forward strand.
GAGATAGCATAAGTGTCAGGATACTATTCAAGAAAACTCTCATTTTCTGGTACAAAATGTACTTTTTTTCATAATTTTCTCGTTGACAAAGTAAAACACAATGAAAACAGCAGATAAAGTGAAACCTCATTGCAGTAAAAGTTACGATAGCGTGATAAAAACTCGTAAAGATTGTAGGCGCTTTTGCCACCGACTGTACTCAAGGTACTTAGGTGTATTTCTTTGCTTCTTTGCGGGCCTTAACAAGTTTTACTCATAATGTGTTTGTTGAAGCTCTTTGGGAGTTTTCTTTTTATCTTTGATTTTTACAAGGAATTATGATAAGCATAAGCACCCTCCCGAAATGCAATTTACAGAAATTGGATTGTCACTTGAGCTTAGGGAAATTCTTTTTAGTGCAACTTTATAACGAATCAGGATACCACGGTGAATCACCATCATCGTATCAGCCGATCGACGTCCACTCGTGGATATAGGCATCCCCAAAGATCTCCACAGTGACCGATTTTGCGCTGCCCGCATCCCGTGACCTTCACTACATTAATACAGTACAATAATTATTTATTTATAAAGCCATTTTTTTATAATATTTCTTTATTTAGTAATAAAAGATACATAGTCATAGATGAAAACACCTTGTTACACGTTTTAAAAAACGTTGCAAAACAATACAATAACAATGACTCGAAGTAAGTTAAAGTAGGTACAAATTTTAATCAGTTGAGGGTAGGGCACAATTTTTCTTATGACGTCTCTAACAATAACTTTTAGCGTATGGTATGGAGAATTTGGTGTATTGAATTTAAGTTTTATAAAACTGTAGAAACTGTAGAAGTAATTATAGTATTAATATTATGAAATAATGCAAAATAAAATTATTCCTAAAATCTAAATCTGTTTAAAATAAAGTTCAAATTAAATTAATATTACAAACAATTACAATAATAATTATGTAGGAGCCTAAGCCTAGACTACTACTCATACCATGCGGTGTGTGTGTGTTCGTGATGCGTGTATGTGTTTTGAATATATTTAATTAATTGTATGATAAATTAATTAATAATCATATTAAATAATAGGCAATGCGTAGAACTCATCTACAGAGTAAAAATAACTCTCTAGAGAGCCTTTTATTCAATCTATTTTAAAAAAATGTGAAAGTTGCATCCTTTTGACGACCGATTTGGCGCGGTGGGCGAAGGTCCGCCTGCGACGCAGAAGGTTGCGGGTTCGATTCCCGCCTTGGGACAAATGTTTGTACGATCTGCAAATATTTGTTCCGGGTGTTCTGGGTATTTTCTATATATAATAAAAAATATCTATCTATGTTATGTATTGTATTAACTTTATCAGTCATCTAGTACCCATAACACAAGCTTTGCTTACTTTGGGGCTAGATGATGCTGTGTGGATTGTCCAGCATTATTTATTTATTTATTTTTAATAGTGTCCGCCAGCCTGTTAAGGACTGAGGGCCACATATACACTAGGTCGTCGATCCATCGCCACGGTAAATATTATCTGCTAAATATTATTATTCTGATTTTGTTAGTTATTTGTTCCCACTTGCATGTTACCAAATGTAACTTTAGTATCTCATTTAACTATTATCTAATTTTGTGACAAAACCGTTATCGAACCAAACCTGTTACGCCTTGTACTGTAACAGGTTTGGTTAACCTGTTACACCTTGTATTGTAACAGGTTTGGTTAGATAAAACCAACATCTTTTCTTTTCCCCCTCCTCCATTTTTTTGCTGAAGCATGCCTTTATCCGCAGAAGCTGTTCTCTAAAGGGCACAAGGAGTTGGGCGTGATGTTCGCGGGCATCCCCAACTTTCACGAGTTCTACGCGGAGGAGAAGGCCATCGACTGCATGCGGCTGCTCAAAGTATCAACTCTTTCCTTTGAACCTTATGGACTTACATTTCGCACCACTACCGCACGGCACAACAATGAGCGTTCAAATATGGGCTTAAACTCGTCATCTTTAGATATATTTAATATTCTTCAAAATTTTCCGGTGATTACAGTTAAACCCAAAAGTTATCCAGTTGGTTCAATCACCCTGCCTTGTTAAGTTTCGTCGGTGCAGTTTTCCTGAAAAAACCGCCTCACGTTTCGGCAGAATTACTTTCCCACAATATCCCCATCCCTACAATTACTCCGCAATCATTACTGTGTAATCCCTTTTTACATTCGCCAGCGTTTATGCGCCCTGTAATTATTCTGTAGGGCGAGAATCGTAAATAAACCGGGATGAACGTGGCCTATATAAATCATTAGGTGCTGTAGATTCTGCTCAATTTTACGGAGGAATGGGTGAAGGTAGAATGTTCTTTGCTGATGATTTACCTACAGTGCAACACAACAAACGACATGACGTATCAGAAATATCAAAGCAACATGACTGGTTGATATCTAAGTGGTCAAAAAGTACATTATCTCCACCCCTAGGTACCAAATGAAATCGCTTAATGTATTTGGTAATGCACTTCATAATTACTATTCAATTACATGTTGGTAGAGTCACGGCGAGTCATATAGTCCGTCCACATCTTGCCCGATAGATACTAACAGCCTAGGCAAATCCATACCTATTTTGATTGCGATGATGACTTGGACTATGGCCCGAGCATGTGCTTTGCGGACGGACCATAACGGCTTGAACACTATCAAATCTCAGCTTATCATAATCATCACCTGTAGTCATTTTGTAATGCTCACCCATATCAGCATTTACAAAATCTTTATAAATGAATTTCTTGTTTTTATTGGCCTTTAGATGGATAAATCTACCTTGCTCAATACCTCTCTTTCCCGCCGTTTAATTCGCGGATAGAAGAACAAAGCCACGGAAATAAATATAAAGCGAGACATCGCCGGTAAATTAGACGGTGGCGCCGTCAGTTACGTTGACTATAATTGAATTGTCGTCGGGTTAATTCAAATATTTTAAGTATGTTCGTACAATTTGTTGAAAAATTTGGTCATATCTGCTTGTGCTGAAATTCAGTATACAATTCTAGAGGAGACTGGCTGAAGCGAATAAAGTCTGAATCCAGCAGAGAGCCATCCCAGGCCAACATACAAACGATGAAATGAAAAAATCATCTGTTAAGAAATAGCATTGACTAGGTTGTAGCGGGACTTTGGAACGCATTATTAAGATCTCTACTTCATGAAAGCAGTGAAAAGGCTCGAATATAAAACTCATCAGTGTAGAAGAACTAAGCAAACAAACAGATAGACGAGTCAATTTATACGTTTCAGTCTTGGTGCCAGCAAAGCTGTGGACAGATACTAGCTTGTAAGTGGGTTATACATAGGTGTGGGAAATGCCACGAGCATAGCTGAGAATGTTGGCACGGAGCTGCGGTTGGCCCCAGGCTCGCAGCCATTTTACAAGTGGTGTGGCTGTACCTTCAGAACGCAGGATTCAATTAACTTAGCTGTGCCAAAAAATATTATACCATAAAATGTAGCGCAATTATTATCTACAAGACTTCTTACTGGCTAGTTTGGTTTGCACAATACCAAAATGAATAAAGATTTCGTTTACTACAGCGGACCGGAAAAAGTTGTTAAAGTTGCACTGCAACTAATCACTCAAAATCATTCGAATACTACAATCGAATTGGCAGAATTGTGAACGAACAAAACAAAGAATGTGTTGTGGCTTTTGCGACTATTTGCAAGAAGAAGAGTTCGTATTGAATCGTTGTCTCGTTGTCATAACACGAAAAAGAAAGCCTCTTTATACAGTAGGGGCGTTTCAAGGCACTAAATGTGAACTGTTTTTTCATAAACTATAAACAACCTATACCTACATACAAAGATCATATGACTACGTTCCGTAACAACTATCTTTGCCTTCATAGAACTGTGAATACATGATTTTTGGCTGCGACTCTTGCTGCTGGGATTATTAAAGCTCAATAATTTTGAGCTATAATAATGTCCTCGACAACAAAGTATGTCAAAGAACTGTTGCTATGAATGAATCGTTCAAAATATAGAACTAACTTTGAGCTTTTCAAATAAAATTATGTGAGGGTTGGTTTTTTATGGACTGCTCACATGTTTAACTCAAGAAATTCAGTGTGCAATGATAACATAATTTAATTTATCCCAGTAAAACATGAAATTTTGAACTAACTCCTTAAAAAACAATACTCCTGATTTTAGAATAAATTACATCAAAACCAGAGAGCATGAACCTTTCGCTACATACGCTTACAAAAACAATAGGTAAGCGGAATTCAAACATTTTTGTTTATGTTTTCCACAAAAGGATAAAAAATGTTTTTGGTAGCCCGTTCGCCGTATTCAGCGGGTTGCGGGTACTATTGTTGGAAGGTACTGGGATCCTTTCAGCCCCTCTGAAAGGAGGGGAGCATTCAAATTAGTCCATTGTGATTTATTTTTCTTGGCGCCCTCTGAATAACGTACCCATCCCAAATGTTTAATGTTCAGTGTCATGAAAAACGTTGGCTATAATTTTTGGCTCCCATTTTTATTTGATTTGCAACTTATCATTGCTTTTCTTCTTTGAAATTTAATAATGTTGGGCATTCATAGCTATTTTTCATAATAATAATGTCTTCTTTTTAATAACTTCGGTCTTATTTGTTTTTGAATAACCTATATTAGTCTAGAGGTTTCTAAGTATCTAATAACCTACCTAATGTTACCTTTATCCATAAGTAGCATCTGCCCGCGGCTTAGCACGCGCTTTTCCGGGACAAAAGTATAAGCTTATGAAGTAAAAAATACCCGAGATACCGTCTTCCTCCCTGTAAAATTTGATTAAGATCCATTCAGCCGTTTAGGCATGAAAAAGTAGAAGACAGATGGACAGAATTACTTTTGCTTTTATAATATTTATCGATTTGATGATGGTTATAAAAAGTAGTTGAATAAGCAGCAATTTGTTTACTTGAAATTACCGAACAGAAAGTCTGTACAAGTTATTGATATAAATTTCTTATATTAGGCACAAAATAACCTCGTTTGTTCTACGTAGAGCTACCAACTACTACAACCATTCTTTCATTCAAAACAGTAAAACCAAGAAAAGTATTTTTATTCTCCAGGAATTGTAGCTTATTTCACCCATTGAAAGAAAATCGCCGTTAGCAATTCATAGCATCGAGTGCATTAGCTACTCGAGCATCGTAATCTTATTTGCATTATAAATCTACTTCACTTAATGCTGCCGCCCGCCGCCGTGGGCAAACAAGCGTACCTCGCATTGAAATGTGCGGGGTTTGTGTACTGTGACATAGTGCAGTGTAAAATTATGGGGATTTTATAAAATGCTCTGGGAATATGTTAGAAATTAAAGTTTCAAGTTTTTGATGTCAGAGGTGCACTAAAGGTGCACTTAAGGTCGCATGCTACCTTTTTAAACTGTCATCCGGAACTAAATATTTTTTTTTTAACTATTTTTAACCATGTTTCAATAAATACCCAGTACTAGTAAATACGAACTAGTAGTTCACCAATAAATAGTAACCTACCGACTGAACATCGAATGAGTATAAATTCTACCAGCATACTAGAACGAGAACTACTGCCAAAATATTTTCCTTTACTTACAGTAAGAACGTACAAAAACGCTTTCAAGAAAATAAAATCATTACCCTACAAAAGGTCACAAGGCGACGTAACATTGCTCTATACAAAATTGCCATCCCGTCAGCCGTGTGGATTTTATTTTTCACATGTAATATTGTTCAGTGAATCGTAAGAAATCAATGGATTCTGTACAAAGAGAGTGTCAATCAGCACTTCGTCTCGATGCTTGATATGTATTCTCAAATCGTAGGCACACAAAAGAAAATTGGTCAACCGTTATAACGTCCACTATGCTGAACCGTCCATTGTTCAATCTTAGGGGCTTTATTCATATATCTCGGACACCCTTTCAAGGGATAAAAGTTTGAAATTGGCTATCTACCTGCTCTGGTATAGTTATTCCATTTGTGTGGCTACTTCTACCATCTAGTCTGAGAAGTAACGGATTAAGAAATACCTCTGGCGTTTGTATCTCTTGAAAGTTTATTCAATAAGCACGGTTAGTGCCTAAGGTCGTGATCAGAATACGCTCCGAAATAAAATGCCGAAGGAACACTGAAAATACTCAAACTCCACGTGTCTATCTAGACAGGAAGCTGGAAAGTCTTGATACGTATGAAATAAGACGTAGACCTACCTTGTAAAATGTTTATACAAATGTATTCCTTGACGATGTCGTAATCGTCCAAGAAACATCATATTGGTAATTTGTTTTAATAGTACTTACCCACACTCAGGGAAAATTCTGCTGGTTCAAGTCCCGTCAAGATAGTAAATTATAGGAATATCATTGAAATTTGTTGAAACGTCATAATATTTTAACAAAGGGTGTGTGAGTTTTTAAGAACATGCATCTACTAAGTTAGCAAATTCGCTTAGCGTCATTTAAGTTACCTACCTATTAGATGTAATACGGACCTGGTAAAAGTGGTAATTTGTTCCAAAGTTTGGAGGTCTGTTACCAGCAGTAGGCAAGGGCAGGTAGCGGATGTTTCCAAGCTTTTCTTAAAAATACCAAGATCACTCCATCCCCTATGATTCGGTGCAAGTATACTCTGACAGGGGATTTCATTAGATGCAGCTTAACCAGAAAGAGCAAACACTGGGGACCAAACCTGTGTTATTTCGCTCAAAGATTTTTGGGGTGTGCTGTGAATTTCTTTACGCAGACGGTCATTTATTACTTTACCTGTTTGGTAGCCCCATTTGGCTGTCCGTGAAAATTGTTATAGATAGGAAGAAAAAATAAGGAGTGGGCAAACAACGGTTGAATTGATTTAGATGCAAGGCATCGCGTGGTATAAAAGATACAATAAAATAAATAAAAATTGCCTATACAATTTATTTTAGTAATACCTAAACAGAAGCGTTGTTGCTTTTTATTGTAATTGCACAAAATTTTAATAAGGTATCAAATATAAAATTTTAAATCACAATTGACCATCGTTGAAAAGCGATCTATACCAAACAGTGCTTCGACTACAGACTTGACTAACGTTTTTTTTTCTAAGAGTTTAGGTCTATTGGTATCTTTACCTACCAAAAGTCTCAAACGGCGGATACAAATATCGTGCATTATTTTCTCCTACCATTAATTCAAAGTTAATCTTCCCCCAGTTCACTTTCTTATTCACTTTTTGTGTGAGATACTGGTCAACATAAAACCACGGGATAAAAATACAAATATGGAATTCATAAATCACCTCCACTTCCCCTCTTTCTTTTATCATGGTTGACAAAAAAGTCCCACTATCTAAGTAGGTACCCACCTGAGTCTTATTATTTTTCGAGTTTGTAATAAATAAATATAAAAACAAAACTATTGGTACAAAAAATATTGATATTATGCGGTACAAATTATGTGTCATAATAATTATATTTTCAATTACATTTACCATTAGTTAGTAGCACTTACTGTCTCATAGTCACATCATCCTCCTTCCTCCTTATGTATACCTACCTATAACTTGATTGCAACAGTCTGCAGTTAGTTTAATGTTTCAATTGTAAATACTAGTTCTAATTTAACATTGAATTGTAATTTACTTTGTCATTAAAGTTACTAAATACTGTTTTTGTTCATTTGTTTTGTTTTCCTGTGCTGTTTGTGTGAACTTAATAAACAATCTTATGTGTCTATCTATCTACCATTTCGATAACAAACAAGGATTGACGACTAACGGTAAGCCAACTACTATATGCAATACCAAGGGTATCTGGGTATCTGGACTTTTTGTCTCGCTATCAGACGTATTTCTTTACGTGCACCATTTTAGACGTACGAACACAGAATAAGAATATTAACAATAATACAGGGTTAATGATAATTCACTGACTCTGCGTGAACTTCAGGTTCTGCCCATCATCACGTTCGTGAAGATGCCAGAACTTATTTCCAAAAATTTGATGTAGGCTTCTCCCATACAAAATTTAAAAACATAGATAGATGATAGATAGGTTATTGCTTTATTGCACCATCAATACATAAAAGATTTAACAAGAACTTAATACTAACATGTTTACTAATATTTTAATATTAGTTATGTGTAACATGTTTGTCCTGAACCCAATAAATTACGAAAAACTATGTCTAGATGGTCACTGATAGTAGTTATTAATACTATCTACGCATAATTACAAAACCTTACAAACATTATTTATAACAGATTTTTATACTTTTTTAGGGTTCCGTACCAGAAGGGTAAAAACGGAACCCTATTACTAAGCCTCCGCTGTCCGCCCATCCGTCCGTCCGTCTGTCACAGGGCTCTATCTCATGAACCGTAAAAGGTAGGCAGTTGAAATTTTCAGAGGATGAAAATCCTCTAGAACAACAAATAATAAAAATTAAAAATATGAAAATGAAGGGGAAGCTCCCTGTACAAAAAACGTGTTTTTTTTTGCCTTTTTTGCTCTCAATTTGTCAAGGCTTTATCTCTTGAACTACAATGGGTAGACATATGAAACTTTTTAAAAATAAGTAACACTTAAACTGCAATAATAACAATTACTAAAAATAAAATAAAGTAAAAAAATTAAAAGGGATCACCAAACAGGTGAAAATTTGATGTTCTTTTAAAAATTTGCCAGATTTTTACGGTACGGAACCCTTCGTGTTTGAGTCGACTCGCACTTGGCGGTTTATGTCATTTAGGGCTTTGCTGTTTCTGTGTGACTTACGTGCATACATTTAGCATCCATTTAACCCCAGGCTATACAAGTCCACTGCAGGACTTAGGCCTCCCCTATTAAGCGCCTTAATCTTGTTATGTATATCAGTCATCACACAAGCTCTGCTTAGCTTGGGGCTAGCTGGATGATACTGTGTGAATTGTCCAGCATTATTTATTTATTTTATGCCATAATCAGTGTTTCCTGATACAGATTACATATTTCAATAACTTTAAGCTTACAACTTAACTTTTTTTTTTAGGTTTATAAAATAAGCACTTAGACAAGTCAAATTATATACCTACTTTAAACAGTTTTATATATAGTAAAGCATACATAACCATGACTGAAATCTTAGTTTTGTACTGAATCCAAAACCGGAATAGTCCCACCGTCCACCCCATTTGGAGCAAAGTGCTCGCGTTTGTAGGATATATGACGTTGAATAATGACGTGTGGCCTTAGAACAATAACTTTAGAAGAAAGTGTGAAACCAATCTCGCTAACGCATCGAGAGGGAGAGTCAAGCTAGACACTGAAAGAATATATGACAAGCAGTTTCGCTTAGATGATGAAACTTTGTTTTATTTTCAAGGGTGGGCGTCATAGACTGAAAATGTGAGTAACATTTTAAGCGACTCTGTTTATTGATTTTCAGTCACATTGTATTTTGTGATGATTGATTTGGCAGCGTAAACAATCGAGCGATTCAAGGCTCGCTCTGACTCGTCCAACTTGTAACTGATCTATAGGTATCATACCGAATCAACACAGAACACTGCTATACACACTGCAGGGTAATACTAAAATTGACGAACAACAGTTCAAGTTGATAGATTATGCTGCAAGTTTCAAAATATCCTAATCTTGCAGCTGTATCGATTCCCCAAGGCTCACTGCAAAATCACAGCGAAAGTGTTGTGTGATAATAGAGTGTCTACATATTGCTTATCTAACAGCATAGAAGACTTATCAGTTGGTACAATGCTCTTTATTTCACTGTATGCAGTGCGACAGCATATACATTTTACAAACCTATTTAATTAATATACCAATAGGTTCATAGTCGATTAAAACATGGATCTCTTCTTTACTGTCTTTCTAAGGAGTAAAAAGTTATTGGTTCAAGCCATAATGTGACCAAACTACATCAAAATAGAAACTGTTTTCAATCACAAGATGTTCTGCAGCGATACAGGACGCCTACGACCACACTACGGCGAAGCAGTTTTGCACACACATTGATTGTGTTTGCTCACGAGCTTACTGAGTGTAAAATGTATCGCGGCATTCGTGGCCGTATAGTGTGAAGGAACGAAATTTAAATATTGTAGTTTCCGTGAATTTTGTGCGCTATAATGTTAGTCTTAGCCCAGACGGCAGACTAGACAAATTATCTCCTACAAAGATGTAGACTTTTTATTCTCTTTTTGGATAAATATTTTACCTCTATTAAGTTTGTTTCTTTGAATATGCTATTCTTTTATTCGTAGATGGGACATATAATATAGTTTTAAACTTCTTATGTATACTTAAATAGTCCATGAATAAGGTGATCTCTGTGGCGCAGCGGGCAAAGGTTCGCCTGCGACGTTGGAGGTTGGGGGTTCGGTACAAATATTTGTAAGATCCGCAGACATTTGTTTCGGGTGTTCTAGGCCTTTTCTATGTATAGTAAAATTATTTATCTCTATAAGTAACGTATTAAGTATGTATTTTAGTTATCTAGTACCCATAACACAAGCTCTGCTAACTTTGGGGCAAGATGATGCTGTGATTGTGTAGATTGTCCAGCATTATTTATTTAATTCTACTTTCGTATTAATCAAACAGTTCGTAACCAATTTTACATTATTTGCTCTTTACAGATTTCATAAAATTAGTTGCCTTTTATATTTTTGCTCGAACAATATTGAATGATTGAGCAGAGTTGTTTGACTTTTTATCGTTTTTCTGAAATAGAGAGCCAATAACCGTTTTGTAAATGTTATTGCGACATGGTAGGGTAGATTCTCTATTTATTTAGCTTTCATTGGTTCGATGCACTATAACGAAATTTTATCAGAATCAAAATAATGGACACTGAAAAGTTGCAAAAAACTAGAGTAAAACCTAACTAAAAACAATAAATCTTTAATATGATAAGTATAGCTGTGAAACCTCTACATACTAGTTCTATGTAGATTATGTTAGTAGATATTTAGGTGCCTACGCACTAGGAACATTTGGCTTTTGTTACGAAAATACTTCTTTGTTGGAAGAAGTTTGTCGTTGACATCCCAATTTAGGAAACTACATTAACTATAAGTAGTTTTCAGAATATATCTGCTAAAGGCTATACACGCTAATTGCCTATTAGGATGCCCACTAAAATCATACACAGTCACAAACGAAGCAAAAGCTAAGACAATATTAGCTGAGTGTTCGTTCAATATGAATTGTACCAAGGATCGGAATACAAAGAAAAATAATATATACAGGGTGATCAAGATGCAAGCATTTTATATTTTAGAATTTATTGTAATTCATTTATTATTATAATGCACAATTGTGTAGGATTTATCTATAACAGGACTTTTAAGATACTGTTTTTTTTGTATTATTTTATATTTTAACATTCTGGCAAAGGAAGCCTTTATTGACAAAGAAAATTACAAATCAATAATAAAAAACTATTGAAACAATTAAGCTAACTGCAGACTCTTGCAAACAATCTACGGGTAGCTCAACTGATCCATATCAATACTAGCTTAGGTAGTTACCGATACCGAACTACATCACGCTTTTGAAAGCGTAATGGTGCATCTCTAGGAACACCCTATACAGAGTGTTTTCCGAAACAATGATTGGTAGGGGAGGAAGCCAAATGGATAGCACAAATGCAGAGCGCTCCACTCATATTGTCTTACGGAATTTGCTGATGTCATTTATTAGCCTCTAACATAAAACATTTTTATGGGAGCTGATATGAGTCGCCTCGAATAGTTGCCTTGAAGCTCTTTGTTGGAATAAGAACAAGCGATTTATAGTCGCATATAAAATTGTATTGGGGATTTTGTAGCGTCGCCGTCGTTGCTTGTTGTTCTTTGAAATTCTATCCGTCTGCATTATCGTGTTTCTGTGGACAGAGCTAAGCTAGCTCGCAGTACTTGCTTGGCTTAACAGCTTTGTATGCAATTTGCTTCGGTAGATATATTTTTATAGAGCACATCTATAAAAATATATCAAAGCGATATGCTCCAACTCGAAAAATAACAACTAACAGGCTAAAGGTTTCTTCGTCGCTTCTTTACTTTAATCTACATACCGAAGCGACTGAAATCAAAAATATCACTTTATTTCCGTGTCAGTTTTTAATTATTAAGAGTTTGACCTTTTCTAAGTATACATTTATTGTATTTATGGAAATAAAGAGTTTTTGACTTTGACTTTGACTTTGATCTGATAAGTATCTACGTAGTATAAATAGTAGAACCTTGTAAAGTTGTACAAAATACTTTCATTTAAACTAACAATGCTATTATATTAATCCTAAACTTAAATAAAGCAACAAAATTTGTCTCCCACAACAAATTATGAGATGTCTTATTTAATCCAACGCAGCTGTAGAACTTATTAATCTATTAGAATGTAACATTTTGAATGAATAAGGAAAAGCCTTATTGGGTTTCATTTCGCTAGTGGGGGAGCCAACGTCGCGTGAGACAAGTGACAACTCCGATGTACGGATAAGCAACCGTGCGAGATGCTGACTATACTGTGACATTACCATCATGATACTTCAGTTAGAACTTTGTTATATTAAGTAACAAACCTCGAATTTGGTACGCCCCTAAAATATTTGATTGTTTTTTTGTTGTTTAATTATTCACCAGTGCTAATCAATAAGCATTCTCTTTATGTCAATATACAACATAAAACAAACGCAGTGAATAAATACCTGCCAAGACACTAATAAAATAATGAAAGAACGTAACAAATTAAGATTATGAACTGCTATGAAACTTGGCACCTTTCTATACCATGATCTCAGCTCTTTTATCGCTGAAGTCACTATCTGAACGAATTTGGCTAGTTTTCACATTAAAATTTATGTTTTTGATAAGATAATATTTTAATGTAATGCGTCGTATTTTGTCAAGTGAAATTATAAAGTCTATCACGCAAAATACACATTTGAGCAAAATATAAATTATCCACAAAAGCGTAATAAATATCGCCGCACAAAAACATGCTAATTGCTCGTTTTGCTATCTTAACTATAACAATTTGAATGTTGCCGCATACTCGCTTTCAAACATTATATTTTGTAAATTAACAAATTACAATCACGAAATTAAATAAATTAACAGTTGCAATTGCATGTTTACATGAAATTATACATTTAGTAAAACCGCCATACGTGTGCCACGCTCGTAAATACGAGTGCAATAAAATTTGATTGTGTTTATGGTGCACTTTGAAACTTTTTGCTCAAAGGGCTGCGGCTGGTGCGAATTCCGTCTGGGTCTGGGTGATGTCATGGCTGCTGCTGGCAATAATTCTTTTAAAACCGGAATTGTTGCAAGGACTATGAAAAATAAGTGCAATTGTTGCAAATATATTTTCAACTTCCCATCGTAAAGTTCACGAGGTTGTTTTTCGATTTACGGTGTTAATAAATAAACATTGCTGGACAACACAGCATCATCTAACCCCAAAGTAAGCAGAGCTTGTGTTATTGGTACTAGATAACTTACGTAATATAACTACGTTGATGTTTCAGATTTTTCAAAATTCACAAAGTGCCAAGACTGTACAATCCACCAGTGACATGACATTTTTACTCTTACGTTTGACGCCCGCGACAGTGCGTTTTCATTATATGCAGCTTAGTGGCTAGGTGTAAATAAAGCAGCCCATATTGCAGACTCGGCTTATTCGCACGAATTCTATCCGCCACGCGAGCACTATAATCCGCTTTTTACGATTCCAGTCGCAAGAGATGGAGATTTTGAAATGAGAAAAATAACCTCAAACTCTTTGTGAGCGGGGTGGTCGCTTTCGTGTTGTGAATGCATTTTAGCTGGAAGATTTTAGTTTTGTAAACCCTTTTTAAAATATACTTTTAAAATAGTTGCTAATTATTTGGTGTGTAAATGGAACAAAATAACCCTACAACATAATTATGTTATTAAACTTATGTATATTGGATTAATCAACTACACAATGGATTCACAATGTACTAAAAAGTTGAACTGTATTTGTATACTTTCCTTCCTGGTTCTATATTGGTTTAGATATTAGCAGACGGCAGGCAAACATTTCTTTAAATTTTTGTTTTTTCCATTACAAATATAATATAAACGTTTGATACTTTCAACTAGTAGAAAACCCAGTAGAAACATCATACGTAAAGTTTGCCTAAGCCTCAAAAACTCAAATTCTACGATAACACAGACCACATATAAAATAATGCAACAGAGTCTGCTGAACAGGCTATCTATCATCAAAACAAAGGTGAGCAAAACTGCAAGCGCAAAGTCATAAATATTTTTCATAAAATCTCTACTCAGCGTCCCCGGATGAAATCAACAACGCTTAGTTAGGTTATTCGACTAGTGTACAAGGTTTATGGACGTTGAAATAAGGATACATACTTCAATGGAATACCAGCTTCTACCAGTTTTTTTTCCTGGATAAAAAGTAACCTTTGTGTACGCCAGTATATAATTTATCTTCTTGCCAAATTTGGTTAAGCTCCGTTCGGCCGTTTTGTCATGATAACGTTACAGACATAGTTAGTTTTGCATTTATAGTATTAGAATCAAATAATGGATGGGAGTAAATCGGACTTTAGGTTTTAAGAAAGCTTTCAAGCTGTAGTATGTTGGGTTCAACCCCACATACTACAGCGACTCTACTTGTTCTCGAATTCAACTCTCTACGGAAGGATCAAGTGGCGCTGGTCTCAATGGCTCTAATAACACCATCTAACACGTGTTTTATATTTTCATACCTCGGAAATGTATATCCACGGGCTCGAGAGTTTTACCCGAGCGAACTACGGATTCTGTTACAATATCCCGTCACAAAACATTACGGTTAGAGATCTTTAGAGTCTAGAAACTCTACTTAGGTTCTCGGTAAGATCAGGTTTTTAGACGACATTTTTAGAATTTTCAAGGGAATACCACACACCTACTTAAGTATATTTTAGGTAGCACAAGCGGAACTGGAGTATACTTTTGGCAATTATCTAAGAACATAGGCCATCAACTCCTGCGTTCACTTATTATAATAAAATAAAAATAGCCTTTATTAATATGTATTATTCATAAATAAGTATCTAAAACTAATTGGCTTTTAGGCAGTCGTTTAGTCTTCAACTTAAAGAACCACTCAAGATCTATGTCTTACGGTACGAAACCCTCAAGCGAAAGATTTCACTCCCATCATTTATAATAACGTCAACATAATCTGTAAATTCTCTTCAAACTCGTGCGTAACTTCTCAAATGTTTGAGAATATAGCGTAACTGTTGCACATTACAGAAGGGGTGCGTAGGTGCTTTATAAACCCACCCTCCAACTTGGTTGATTGATGACCTGAAACTGCGAGAAGCCCCATACAGGTATTACGAGTACTTACCTTCGTACTCAGTACTCAGTTTTAGCAGTTTAGCTACAGTTTTAACTCGTTGCTTCGTTTAGATAGATAGATAGATAAATAAAAAAAACTATTTGGTAGTACAGACACACATACAATTTACATATATACACAATTTTAAACATAAGCACAATAGGTTTAAATAATGAAATGAACATTTTCAAGAAAGTAAGTAGGTACTTAAAAATAACTTAATGTAGGCTAGCTGCAGCACGACAAATATGCCATGGCTCAGTAACCTTTTTGTTTCGTACCTACGTATTATATCTATCTATTATCTACCTATTACGTAGCGTTTGATTTGTCCATCACCTAACTAGTGAACTTTTAAATTGGTTCTTAGAATTCTCATGTTTAGAAAACGCGATAATTACTAAAAAAAAGTAAAATGAGCCAAGGATTGTTTTACTATATTGTATATCTAATTTTACATATACCTACTTTACTTATCGTCCCGTGCCCAAGTTAGGTTGGGTTCTCGTACCTATCTTACTTTTTGCTCCTCATTCAAGACACTAACTTTACAGAATCGCTTCATCTACCACAAAAGCAAAGAAAGCATCCCCCACTGAAGTTATAAAGTTGTCCGGTACCCGCACAAGTTATTCCGAATCGAATCAAAGTTTTATCTGTACAATCTGTACAATAATGGAACGGATATCGAGACGATATCCTGATGAAAAGAGGAGATTAGGGGAGGATGTGACATGCGGAAGATAAAAAGTTTTCTTGTAAAGCGATGTCCGGCTATATTCGGTAAATAGTTAGATTGTTTGAGGTAATTATAGAACACCAAGCCAAAATTGCAGAAAAGCCAAATCGATTCAAAGTTCTGTGCCGGACGGCACAGAACTTTCGGTTATAGGAATTTACTATCTTACCTTTTTAGAATCATGGTGCTTTACCTAGTATCGCTATAACATGGACATTCTTATGGGTTAGTAAGTATGAGGCTCGTACCAAGTCTAGTTTGAGCCATATGTTCAGTTTGCCGCCATCGAATGAGTACCAGAGCTGATGAACGTTAGTTCAGTCACGGAGGAGCAGCTCATGACGCTACTCGGCGTCAACAGGCAGCTCGCGCAGAAAATAGTACGCCACAGACAAGTGGTAGGACGATTTAGGGTTGACGACCTTGCCCTTGTCTCAGGAATTATTAACTTTGTGGTAAATTAAATATTTTTACAGTTAGCAAGCTTATACAGGAGTTATGTTGTATTTGCAGTCAAGTGACTGCAGTGTTACGGCGTGTTACGTATTCCCAACATCAATGGCTAGTTGTTTTAGATCTACCTCTAAAGTAGATTCTGCACGCAGATTCACACGTCTTGTTCATGGATAAAAAGTAGCCTATATGCTTTTCAATGAATCAAAGTCAAAGTCAAAGTCAAAAACTCTTTATTTCCATAAATACAATAAATGTACACTTAGAAAAGGTCAAATTATAAATAATTAAACACTGACACGGAAATAAAGTGATATTTTTGAATTCAGTCGCTTCGGTATGTAGACTAAAGTAAAGAAGCGACGACGAAGAAACCTTTAGGAACCTTTAGTAGCCTGTTAGTTATTAGTTCATTTATGAAGAAACATCCAAACTTTCGCTTTTGTAGGTCACTGTGATGTGATTTATAAAATAAAGCCATATTGTGTTTATTGTTGCAATCGGTTTGTATAATCAAAATCATTGAATGAATTTATTCCATCACTCTTTTATGTACCTGCGAGTAAGTCACCATTTTTGCACCCAGTGTGCACCCAGCTTTGTGTATCTGCGAGTAGGTCACCATTGCACCTAGTGTGCACCCAACTTACCACAGAGCCCGATGGCTAGTGAATCGTGAAGCGCAACTATATCGCAGGCTTTCATCTAACGCGGCGACTGTAACAAATGGTGGGGCTGTGCTTTTCACTTAGGCAATTCCCACTGTTATTGATTCCTATGGGGGAATAGATTTGTATGATATGCTCGTTCATATTAGAAACATTTTCAAGGGTTTCGAAGATCGGAGATCAGTTTCGAAACCCATTTATGTTCTCGCATATTCTGTCCTGTTTCCGTTTTTAATATCACAGAAGCAAATAATTTGAAATTAAAAATAATAATACATTTCGTGTGCTTGTACAGACTAAAAAAAAATATTAAAATTTTTAGTAGGTACAAATTGTGATGTCGAAGTTTTAAAAGAGATGAAAGGTATCAGTCTACATTTTAAAACAGTTTGTGAAATTTCTATAGAATTCATACTTTTTGAAATATTTAAAAAAAGTCGAAAAATTTACTATTACCTGCCCTATACCCTTAATTTTAAATAATACCTTATTTTTAGGTATTCATTAAAGTATCTATATTACATATTATTGGTATACTTGACAAACGTTCGAAACACTCGGCGCGCAATACACACTCGCACTTGACAGATCTTCTTTATTGTATGATTGTGAAATCCCGTGGAAACACATCAAATCAACAAAGAAAAAATAGAGCATGTGCTGAGAACTTTAACAATCTCTTAAAAATGTAAAGACAAAAAAAAATTATAACACTATAAAAGGCATATTTGTATATAGTATAAACCAGTGAAGTTATTTCATATCCAAATTTTAGTTCCGAATACAATATTTTTATACCACTACTGAGGGGATCCTATGTACCGTGCACCCCACACTAGGTAACCACGATACAATTTAGATCCACAAATGTGATAGTAAAAGGGCTTATCGAAACGTTTTTCACGTAAACTGAATCAGTACGAAAACTAGCCTATTTCAGCTGATTAGACAGGGCCATAATAAACGAGACCGTCGTAAAAATACAAGGTGATGTTATATTGCCCATTTCGAGAATAACAGTAAGTTGTAACATGGTGTTTCATTTTCCTTTTCATATCTTTTGAAAGTACCTTGTAAATAACTGTCAAAATAAAGCTACTGAAGAAAAGGTAGGAGTTTCGGATAAACTTTATAATTTTTAGAATCTATAAATAGGAAAGTAATAACATCTTTAAAAATACAGATTTGTTGTGACAATGAATTATCAGTTTTTATGTTGTACTAAAATTCCAACATTTCCAACTCAATCCCCTTTGCACCAGCCCTCTCGCCCACTGTAATTTCAATAAACCCCACTAAATCCCTTTATTTTCAATCCAAACATAAGTATCAGCTGAAGACAATTCAAAATATTTACAAAATAAACGCATTTGTTTCATCGCGAATCTCCAAAAACAAGCTCATTACGGCAAATGTTTCTTTTTCTGTCACTTTTACATGAAGTAAATGTTTGAATCCCAACTAACGGCTTGAGGGGCGCTGCGGTTCTATTACCCTAACGACATAGTATTACGTTTTCCTAAAAATGTTTATAGGGTATACCGTCGTTTAGGCTCCGACCTAATCAAGCGAGGCCCTCCGGTAACTTTTTCTATACTCCTAACTTAGTTTATTGTGGTGTTGTCTGTGGGTTATAACATTTTACTGTGTTTGATCTTAGTATCCTGTAGCGTGAGGCGCGGACCTAGTTTCGGTATCAGTTTCCTGGGAGTTCTTGTTGAGTGTGTTACTTTGTGTGTAGAAGAAAGGCACTAATACCTGAAAAGATAAAGAAAAAGGAAAGGTCTGCGCTCCTTAATCCAATACTGTGGTATTGGATTAATGAGCGTGGTCACTACCACGCAGCACAAAAACCTGCATTCAAATATGGGATTAATCTAGTTATCTGTAGACACATTTTACAGTGACAAAATGGCTTCCCACAAGCTTCAAACGTCCGCGAGCTGTAATGTCATCTGATGCCGTCAAAATAAATATCATCAAAACCAATCAATTAATATCTTGTAAAATTACAAGATAAACGTTAATATTTGAATGCACTTTTTGGTGCTGTGCTGCAGCGGTGCTTTCCAGGTGTGCGACAAGCTTAAATATAAGCATGGAGTTACTAAAGTAGACTACAACACAAAAACCTTAGCCTACATGATATTATCAACATTTTTGTAGAATTTTGTACCTACACGAAAAGGGCAAATATGTACCGTACTTTTGTAGTAGGTAAAACCTTCTCTATAACCGTAACAATACATTAAGTAGGTACAGAACTTCCCAGAAAGGTGTCTAGTTCAGTTATGTTCAAGACTAACATGGAAAATTCTTTTTTGAATTTCAAAATCATTTTATTTTTATACAATAACCACGAAAACGATTTTATTTCGCGAGCTTTCTACGACTTCTTTTCTTTACATATCTCTTTACTCGTAGGTGTCTAAGCTCTACTGATTGAAAATCTCTCTCCAGTCAAAAAAACACCAATACTTTCCATTTCCAAATTCCTTATAACACCCGAAGGCAGTACGACGCTTTTACATCATATTACTCTCGTATAGAGCGAGATTGATGTGTGAAAAAAGCTCTTCAAATTGGTAAAAAGGGAAGGCTAAGTGTTGGGGGTGAGAGTGATCGAAAAATGTCGTCAATGGATGAATTTACACTAAAATCTGGTAATCACAGTATCTGCTGAAGTCAGACATTACTGTAGAGCACAGATTTTATAATAGTAGGTAAAGGTACTACCAAGAAGATTGAATAAAACACCTATAAGCTTCTTGGGTACTACTAGTACCTACTACAAATTTATTAATACCCTCTAGCCTCCTAAAGCTACTATATTCACCATAGTGACCAAGGAGTCTCTGTGATCTAGCCTCTAGAGTAAAGACAATATTTTTGAAGCTACTGCGATTGACATCTGCCTTTTCATCCACGCTGTCGTCACAAATCCAGGCGTCCAGTAGGTACACAAAGAACAAAAGGGGCCCGCGCCAGCGAACACATTATTTCTATACCCACCATAATTGGTTATGGCAAGTATAAAAAAATTGTGTATATGTGTATTGTTTTGAAAAAACGAAATACCTTTAAACTCCTTAATTTTACACGGTTTTTTTAAGTTTTGCGGCACAAAAACGAATACAATTTAGATAGGACAAAAATACAATAGCAAAAGAATTATTAAAATCAGTTTAAAAAAAAAATCAGGAGCCTGGAAATTGTGATGAACATCTACTTTCTGTGTAATTGGGTCAGTACGTCAGTACCTTCCCGCAATTTCGTCACGCATTTTTATTGAACAAATGTTCCCTTAAGATTCGGCTTAACTTATGCCGTGCACGTTTTGTAGATGGTTGAATTCGCTTCCGGCGGTCGCTATTGGGTTTCACGAGAAATACAGGTGTAATGTGTCAATGGCATGTTTGTTGTAAGGAAACACTGAGGAGTTGTAGCTGTTGGGAGGAGATACTATGGGGAATTCGTTTATTTAGGGAGTTGGATGGAAAGGAAATTTGGAAATTGCGACCAAACCCGAAGACTTATATTGTATGTAGCAAAAGTTGTGTGCGTCTTTTTCTCCATCCCTAGGTTACCTGGGAGAAATCGCTCTCAGCGATAAGGCCGCCTATTGTATTGATTATGTGTTAAATGTAGATATAAGGTTTTTATTATGTTATTTTTTAAGTGCAATAAGGTGTTCATTCATTAATTCAAAAAAGCGATATCTGCCAGATAACCCTAATTTATTAGCATGGCATAAAAAAAGTTAATTTATTTCTACTTTCGCGTCAAAGCCGGTGAAAAACTGAGGCTCAGGGAAGACATCATAACGTAGTAAGTAACGAAAATAATAATTCATTTATTTATTTACAGGTGGACTAACAGTTAAAACCAAAACGTCCAGGAGTCAGGTACATAATAATAACAAATAGAAGGCCAAGCTTTGGCATATTCCCCAAAACTCATAAAATGACTAGTTTGATCCCTCAATGGCATTCCTCATGCTCAACGATACGGCTACACCAATAAAAATAACTGACAATACAACAATCAAACTTCATCCATCAAGTTGGAATTACTCTTCTTCGCATAATACACCTAGTTACTTGATGATCTGATGCCCAGACAAGCCAATCTCACAATGTGCATTAAATCATCCGTTTAAGACGAATGGACTGTCCATACTCACCACACATAAAGACATCGAACGCTGGCAATTACGGCTATTCAGTAGAAACGCCGTTGATGCAGTTTCATTATACTCTCCCTACTAGAGATGGGCTGGCTTTCCGTAACTGAGGGCTGGTACTTTAATTTCAGCCTATTTAATCAACTCTTGATATTTTAAGGCCGCCTGTTCCATTGCTGTTTCCTATAAAATGTTTAATTAAGTACTATCTGTTTTATAAGGTGATGAATAAAGTATTATCTATCTATCTATTTTGGTTATATCTTAACACCTTAAAATAATATGTGCATGGTGTAGGATGGCTGTATTTGAATAGTTTAAATGAAATAGTATTTATTTGCTTAAATATAGGTAGGTTAACAATGGTTTTATAATAGAGTAGGTATCACTATATTTGACTACATAGTCGTGCAAATGTTTAATCCTAGCAATTTATATACATTTTAGTTTGCTATTAGAATACAGAAAAACAAAAATATTTAGAGAACACATGCATAAATCTTAAAAAGTTGTAAGAACCCCTACGACCTACGTGGCTCTACCATTCAATACTATTCGATGGCTTTATTATTTTATTTGTTTAGTTATATAATAGAGGTATAATTTTGAATAGATTTGGTGGATAGTTTGTTTAAACTTTCTCGATATGCAAAACACATTTTCATTATGTAGCCTTTAAATTAATAACTCTCTTCGAGTACCTCTGTCATGCTTTCTCACTTTATTACCTATAGTTAAAATTGTGCTTCTGTTTTTCCAGCCAACTACACCTGGGTCTTTTGAAGACAAGTGTGAATATACGTCTCTTCTAGACCTTCGTGATACATCGTTGGCCTCATCGTCACTTTGCATCAGGTGAGATTCTGGTCAAAAAATTATTTTTATAACGAATTATAAAAAAAAAATTTCATGACTCATCTTTGTTTTATCTGATAACTCAAATATTCCGGACTTACCTATTATCCTTCCTCAAACTTCCCCTCACTAATTCGCCCCAGTACATAGGGCTTATTGAATCGAACGATAAGGTGCCTCGGTAATTTCGTACCATTACGATCATTACTCTTCGCGATCATCTTGTGGACAAAAAGTTGACCATAACTGCTGGACCATTTCCGGGGTCCCTTTGAAAGGGGACGTGAGAGAAAATTGTGGCACTTTCTCTAGAATTCATTAGTGTTAGGTAGTCCTATTGGGTGATTTTTGTACGTTTTTGTCGCGAAACAATTATATAAGAACTGACTGGCGTTGGTGTATTGTATTTTGCCATTCCTTGATTGTTCATCTTTACCAGAGAATATATAACAATACTAACTCTTAACTCTTCTACCTACCTGTTTGCAGACGTTATTTCGTACCTTCAATCTTCTATTATTTAGGTTTAACGTCTTCCTTTTATAATTTCTTGTCTCTATTTTACTATAAATTTTATAATGTCCCTAGTTATGGGATGAAACGTTAGTGTTCTTCCAATACTAACTATGTTTACAATTAACCGGCTTACATTTATAACGAATTCTTGTCTCTACTTTACAGTTTCGGTATGACGTGCAAAGTCGCTACCTATCTTTAAAACCTTGGTAAAAGAGCACTATTTGTCCTGTTGTCACTGAACGTATACCTGAGTCCCTATGTATATAAGTAGTATACGTAAATGTGTAATAAATATTTTATTTATAATATTATAAAACCTACATAAAGCACACAGATCCCCTTGTACTGTCCAATGATCCTATCCATCCATGGTTGACTGGTAGAGATCGCTCTTGAGCGATAAGACCGCCAATTGTCACTTAGTTTTAAAGTTGTCTTGTTGTAAATAGTTCATATTAGATTTAAGTAAGCAATAAAGTATATTCTATTTATATATCTTTATGTAATTTATTTAAGACGTATCTAGCAAAACATTTACATAAATTTTGAGTTTCTAGAAAGTTCATCGGCTTCATCATCAGTTTCATAGTCTCCTTTATGCCATTAATCCTTGTTTACAAACCTGCTTGTTACAAACACTTAATTACAAGCAAAATAACCCCACCAACATATATCTCAAAATACTCTCCCATGACTTACCAGAGCCGTGCCAATATATTGTAATTATTTATCGTTCTAGTGTTCTCTAAGCGTCACTGGACAATAAACAGTCGGGTTAGATTGGTAGTCTCAGAGTTAACGGGGATTTTGCTATCCAACCAATTAAAGAAAGAAAGAAAGTACTCTTTGTTTGGGAACGTTTTTGGGTACCTGTTGATGAAATACTAATGGATAATTAAATCTACTGATTGAAATACTGAAAATTAGTTTCGTCATGACAATTTGGAGTTAATTTCAATTTGATTTGGCATAGGCGTGGTTGTAAGGACCAATAGAGGAGCCTTTTAAGGACCATTTTTCTAAGAACAACGGTGCTATACAGTCAGCGAAACCACAGTCTAGACATAATCTAAGTGCAAGGAAATGAGGGAGTACATTACTAGCTTGCGTATGAGCTTTCAATTAAATCGATTCTAAAAGTAGCTATTATAACATGAAGGAATCAAGATTAGACGCATAAAGATCTCAATAGATGTCATAAAGATCTATTGACATGTTTATGTGTCTGCATCCATTTCAATGATTGCCACTCCTAACTCTGTGTGTGGCAAAAACACCTAGCGTAGGTAGAGTGTAGGAATATGGGGAACATTTATCTCAAAAGGGATTTTATCATTATCATCATAATCAGCCCTATATGTATAGGTACGTCCACTGCTGAACATAAGCCTTCCTCAGACGATGTCACAAAATATATTTGCTTGCTATCATTAGAGGTATGAGTATGTCATAAGAAGGGACTACGCATTCTTATAATAACTATACCTACTAGAGCCAATTCTCAAGATACGACGTTTGTAAACTACAAACGACAAAAAAAATCCAAAAATTCTCTGTTTAGCCTGGGGTTTGAAAGATAATTGTCAGTATTTAGCATTGTAGGAAAAAGCTAACATTTTTCAAGTAGTACAAATTTAGTCTATTAATCAACAAGAAAGTGATTTTTAGGTTAAGTATGGGGTTCATGTGTACCAACATTATATTTTGATTTTGGCCGGAGTAGGTGTAATTAAAGTAGGTTGATATTTTGTTGGCGTTTGTCTCATTATTCACCGAAAATGCAATAGCGGTGTCTTCATCACCATATTTGCTGTCAATACCCAAAGCCACGTAAACAAACAAAGTGCAAGCTCCTAACCAACCAGAGCTAACAAACAAAGGGGAAGCTTCTATGCAAGATCGATTAACCGTTCTAATTACGCAATTTCTGGCGATCTCTAATTGTGTGGACCAGTATATTCTGCGTGACAGTGTGTTATTTCCCCGGAGGGTGGTAAAGATAGCGTTGGACGTGCAATGAAAAAAATGTTCTGGAAGAGACTGTTTTTGCTTCCGGATTCCTACCCTATCTAAGTATTTTCTAGATTGAGGTTTAAAGAAACAACTATAATAGAACAACCAGAATTAACTACCTATATTTTTTATTCCAACGCTAATAGGTATTGCTTGGTTAAAAACATCTTGGTTTTTACATTTCTTTAGCTACATTTCTGTAGCTTAAATGATTCCAATAAAAAAATCAAAAAACATACCTATTTTAATGAAGGTAGGTAGGGTCACAAAGAAATTTACAATGTAATAAAAACAAATTAGAACTAGTATTTATAATTGAAACAATTAAGATAACTGCGTTTTTGCAAAAAGGTAGGTTGGTAGGTAGGCACTTATGTAAGAAAACCTATCATAAGACAGAACGAGGCAAGATCATATCATTATTCACATAATCAACTTAACAGGCAGACTATGATGCACCCATCTCCGCCACATCCATTCCTCTATATCCCTGGCACCCAACGCGTCGCTACCTACGCCGAGCTAAAATTATTCACTGAGTCGTCGGTATTGTTCTCTCTTACTTTATTTGTCTCAGACACACTTTTTGCTCCGTTGCGTGTCGCTTACAGGGTAATCCTTCTGTCCGTAATTTGTGATTCAGAATAAACCTCGAACCCATCAAAGGGAAGGTAACAAGAGCAAGAAATGTCGCGCTAACTAAAGGATCGATATAGATTTAGTCAGACATTCTCTTGTTGTTTTGGATCTTAAGAGTGGATGTTGAGAATCTTTTCTTTAATTTTATTTTGTTTGTTGTTAGATGGGTAGCTTCTTAGATTTTTAATAGTACCTACCTAAGGGGACGTAGCCAACACTTTTTGAATTCATCTTTGAAACTGGGTGAAGTTTGAGTAGGTAATAAAAGTTGTGTTACTAATGGGTCAAAATTTTTATTAGATTGCAATTTACAAAAGTTTTAAAATCTTTTAGACTGTATCTTTAATTAGAACAAAGTCTTGCGACTGTTTAGCAAAAACCTAACCGAAAAGATCAATGTAACGTCAATCTTTATTTTGAAACATAACAGCGAACATGCTATTGCATCATTTCTAAATAGACCTCAGTTCATTCCCCTTTGCACTGATGCTAACTACGACAAATTAATGCTTGCTAAAATAGCCTTGTCACCCATTGTTGCGACTTAGAAGCAATGCTTGAGAATCTGCAGGTAAATAGGAATTTTATTTTGAATCTTGTTTTCTGGAAAGTTTCTTACTATATTAAGTAGGCATTTATTTATTTATTTAGTAACTAAAACGATTAAAAGAAACTAATTACAGTAGTTACTTAACATTAAAAATTATATAAAATAAAATGAAAATAATTGTACACGTTTAAAAGACTATCAAATAAATTAATTGAAATTAATAATTATTGCAATTAATAGAATAAGGCAATATAATTTTATAATAATATAAACAACACAAAACAGGAATCCTTTTATTCATCACTTTCGCAAAACCTCAGGCACACCAACATAGGGGATAATTGCAGCCGGACCTAAGCGGCATTGAAAATGGGACCTCTCGAATCCGTGCCACAGTGAGAAGCTGCTGTGAACATTTAAACGATGTCATATTTTTTGCATAATGGCATACATGAGCCTTTCAAACAAAAAAATATTTCGTTAATACCTCACATACAGCTGGTTTTATTCCATTTTGACATCGACTCTTTCCTATTAGAAACCGATTATTTTCTATAAAATTAGTCGTCCCTGTCGGCTCAATGTTTCCTAAAACAATAAATTTTCAGGGAATCTTGTAAAAGTAAAAAGTATCAGCCTGTAGTTATCCACGTCGCTGGTCGAAGTTCAGGATTTCAGCTATTTATTGCAATCCCTTAGGATAACGGAATTTACGCGCCGAACGATAAAAGAACCTAAGTTTAATAGGGATAATGCGGTCTGTTCCGTATCCGTTTTCTACTTGTATTTTCTTTTTCTCAATAAACTTTATTTAATGTTATCGGTAATTGACAATTTTAAGCGAACTATTGGGTAAATGGGTCATGAATAAACTTTGTCAATGGTAGATTATGCTTGAATCACGGCCGAGTCATAGACAGCCTAGACTTGTAAAAGCTGTCGAATCCGTTACAATATTTGGATTTGCGATAAATATTTCTTAATTATATAATGCAAAATAACATAGGTCCTACCTACCTACGTCTTAAAAACATAAAACTAGAAAGATACTATAGGCTAGTTTTACCCTAAAAAGTTGTCTTCCAGGGAAACCTTAATATGAGCGTAAAACAATGTTATAAAAGAAAAACGAGTACATAAAATTAAAAAAAAGAATCCGCCAACATCCCTATAAATCTACGTTCTTCGTATGCCTCACAAGTCCATTTGAAATAAAAGCTACTTCAAATAATCACTGAATAATTAAAACGAACAAATTCGCTAATTTTACAATTCAACAGTAATTTAACCATCAGGAAAGTTCTTATTAATTAAAACTTTAATTTGAAGAAGGCTGGGTAATCTTCAAAAGTTACAATCAGTTGCTCAACCCTTGTTAGCTGACGCTTCCAAACTTGTTTTCCGATGGTTCTTGGGAATTTAAGAGCTTTCTATCATGTTTTACTTTTTGTAACTCCTTTCAAGGTTAAATATGTAGGTACAGAGAGTTCTATTGACAGTTCAGTCAGTCAAGTCAGTTCCTCTGACCGGTTCCAAGTCATCATTATTACATTTTGGTATTGTTTTTTCAATACATCACATCAACCTATGCTAGTCCACTGCTAGATATAGGCCTCCTCTAATGAGTGCCACAGCGCCCTGGCCCTGTCTTGAGCCCAGCTCCAGCATCTGCCTGCAGTATTTCGCAGGTCGTCCCATTTCTATCTTCATTTTACAAAAAACAATCTACCTAGCTGTAAAATATTTGTAGAAATGAAAAAATAAATAAATAAAAATATTTGAATAAGGCTTACCCTGCACTGCGGAATCTCGCCGCGCGTTTTATCCGCGGGATTCTGCAACATAATAGAAATTGCATAAAGCTGCACGCACTTGCGAAAAAACACCGCGCGGAAATAATTCTTTAACAAAATCTGCAGATTCCACCGGGCCGAGGTGCAAATAAAATTCGCGCGAATGTTTTGTGCACTATTATGTTGTACGCTTCTGACCGCACTGCGTAAAAAAATTCGCTTGGCACGGGCGGCAGTGCTGTCGTTTTAGCGACTTTATCGCTAGATCATCTATTAACTGCTTTGGCGATATTTGTTTCAGATTAAAAAATAAACTAAAAATCAGATTGGGACCTGTTACTTTGAATTAAATTATTATTCTAAGGAACCAACTGAACCTTTCAAAACAGACTTGCCACAGCTACGTTTTAACTGACGATATCCTGTATAAAATGTAAAAAAACCGATAGAATAACAAACAGTAGGTACCTACAGAGCCAGGACCATCAACTTCCGTTTTGAAAAAAATCTCTGATGTCCTAAGATCTAATCTAATCTCTAATGTCCTTCTCCTCGAACTAGAAATTAATAATAAACACTTAAATATTAACCTTCTTTTATTAATTTTAAAAGGCTACACAATATTTTTCTTTATGTTGCCCATTGATTTAATGAGCGTCTAAGCTGAGAACTGGTTACAGACAAAAAATCGCGAGGATTTTATTCACCGTGCGTGTAAGTTAATTATAATCCGCCAGAAATATTTTCTGGCGGATTATAATTCTGAATATTCGCGCGGCGAGATTTCGCAATGCGGGCTAAGCCTAATGGGATTTGGCTTTTAAATCTGAATTTAACAGGTGAATCTAACAGGTTTGGTCATCAAACTTGTTTACAAATGTGGTTTGAACTAACTACCTAACAATCTCTACATTCAAAAGTAAAGAAAGGAATGAACCCAGAAACCTGCAGGACTTACAGCTTATCATGATTGTAGACGAACTAGATGAGTCGTGGTAACATGCACAAATTGCATTATTTTCTTCAAGAAAATGGCTCTTTTCTGTTGAGCCAGAGATAAATGGTCGTCATCCGTCTAGATTTTAAAGTAGAAGAGATGCTGAAAAGTACGTGGATAATAATGTCTAATAGAGCTGAAGATAAAATGGATCTTAAGCTTACTGAATAAATTGATATGGTTTGAATTGCAATTGGTGCGTGTTCATTGAAATTCACATAATGGTTTTGTTATCTGTAGACTTTATTGCCTGTGGTAATTTTTGTGCAACTCAATATTTTATTAGTTGGTAAGCTTCCCAAGTAGCACATGACAGCTGCACAGTGGCTTAATTATAGAATTTTGTGACTACTCATGGCTGTTTTAGCTTACTGCATAAGGGCTGTGTAGTTAGCTACGCAGCCCTTGTAATTCTAATTTGGGCCACAAATTAACCAGCCTTGAGCATTACAGTGGCTGGTTAACGGCAGTATAATCATTGAAACAGCTGTACAAGGCCTGTACAATGGCAAAAACAGCTATACAACAGTAATTGCAGCCTAAGATTCAACTACTTTAATTCTCTTCAACAGCTTTTAGATGTTTTGAGGCTTACAGCTTTTACTAAAGTTTATATAACCAAAAAAAATATTTTTTTTATTTCTTTTATGTATTACTAGCTGCAGCCCGCGGATTCGCACGCTTTTTTCCGGAATAAAAGGTAGCCTATGTCCGGCCCCGGGATACCATCTACCTCGCTGCCAAATTTTACCGAGATCCGTTCAGCCGTTCTTGAGTTATAAATAGTGTAACTAACACGACTTTCTTTTATATATATAGATGTGATAGACGACATTTATTATATTTATACATATTTAATGTAATACCTATATTTTAAATAGTTTTCACGTTGGCTTTGAGTGTCCTTGTATGTAAATTGAGGTGCGAGTACCATTTTACTGTAAATTTGTATAGGTAAATACATCAAATATTTCACAAGATAAATAGTGTACGAATACTTAATAAATTTATCACTCAAATTATTGCTTACTAACTTATTGTATTCTATTAGGAAATAAGTGGAAAACATATTATATTTTGAATTAAAAACTATCAAATATCCTGAAATGTATAAGAAATCATTTGGATATTTAAAGCAAATCGTTTTTATAAAGCTAAATTGGCGTCCATTTGTTATCCAGCACAAATTCTCTATAAATTCTTTTGAAAAGGTATTTACTGTACAGAGGTTTTACCAAAGTCTATGTACCAGCTTATAGCATTATGCTGGCTGGACAAAGGATTTTAATTGTCTTTCTTACTGTATACTGGTATAAAGAGAGAGCATTAAACAGCTTTTCAGGGATAAAGAAATCTTGACAGAAAACCATTTCATTATGAACAATGTTTGGTTTTCGAAATACCCTTGCAGGCCTAGATAGAAGATATGATTTAAGTTCATGAAATAACACGTTAAGAGATGGCTTGGCACACTCAACAGTCAATCGCCAAAAACAAAAAACAAATCTGACATAATATAAACACCAATAATCTAGATTTCCTTTTAAATAACGCCGTAAGCTGTAAAATACCTGTCAGCTACACTTAATGCATTGGCATTAGGATTGAGTACACCTACTCCAAATTACAATTCAGGGTGTTCAGTGATTCTCTTATAAATGTAACGGCATTTGTAGAGATTACATATCCACTTTTAATCAGCCATTAACAAGTTCGTTGAAGTATAATTAGAATAGAATTAATGTACGCCAACTAAAAGCCAGTGGAATAATTCGATACTTTAATGCAGCCCGCAGCATTACAAGGGTGGTGAATTTTTCGTATTAACCAGTCGTTAACAAGCTTTGGACTTCTAAATCAGCTAGTAGTATCACATGCAGCCAAAAGCTGGACTAGATCATTTTAAAATTCTATTTAAATGCTTTTAGAATACTTGTTCGCCATTATAAAGTCATAAGTCAGCTATGCTGTTTAATAGTGTTTAATCTTTCCATAATATAGTCTAAAGACTCGTCCTATCTTTAGTACATCTGCTTATACGCTGTTGACTGTAATGTAGCTCGTTTATAACCTAATTCATCTCTAATGTGCTACTAGGCAGGCTCGTAATAAGTGGTACAAACATGTAAATAATATTCAGATAAATGACATATTGTAGATAAGAAATCACCACCACTTCAATGGCGAAGAGGTAGAGTAATAGAGGTGAATCCAAGTTCAGATACTATTATTAGGTCATTTAAATTAAAAACACAATTTGGTGAACTTATTCGAACAGTTGTTAAAATATGTAAATTACCTAGTTTAGTCAAGAAGAGCAAAATAAGATTGATTAATTTTCATTGTGATATAATTAAGTACTTTAATGTTTGTATTCTAATTATATTGTTAACATAACTACTAGTGTGTAACTGTTATTATCGTATGTACTCAGAGTCATTTCAGATCTATGTAGATCTTTCAATCCCCGGGGGCCGGGAGGAAATGTTCATCGAAATTCACATAATGGTTTTGTTATCTGTAAACTTTGTTGCCTGTGGTAAAATTTGTATAGCTCAATATTTTATTAGTTGGTAAGCATGTATGTATCTGTCATTCTCTTCATCAAAAGCTTATATGTATAACGGCGGTCAGCCAATTCTTCAATAAATAAGAAAAAAGTGAAATCAAATCGTTTTAATCAAAAGCCACCATCAGTGCGTATACTCATAAACTCATTAAAGAGAGACATTCCGAGCCATGGTGAAAAAACTACCGAACCTAGTTCATTCTATAAATGGGACTGATAGGTGTTGAATAACCGGACAAAAGAACCCCAGAGTTAAGAGTCAAGGCAGGATTTAAGGCTGTTTTTTGTAACCGCAGAGTAACTAAATACAAGACGAGCCATGATCATTGGAAAAAAAAAGTAACTCAAAAAAAAATTAACTGCAATTTTCACACACAACTGATGGACTCGATAGAAAGCTAATGTTTCTGGGAGTGTTCTTGTGTGTTCATGTTTAATGAAAATCAGTGGAGCAATTGTGAAGGTCTGATGATTAAAAGTAAAAGTAGTCGAGGGTTTTAAAATTTTTATAAAATTTACTTGTGATAAAATAGTAAAAATTAACACCAAAATAGAATAAAGTTCCTTTCAGTTTTCCTAAAATTGTAAAATATAATAAAATAAACAAGACCATTTCGTTAAGTGCCTCGGTTGGTGTCAAAATCATGTTAATTTCGTGCAATAAACAGCTGTTCTTCAAATATTTACTACGTAAAGAAAATTTAAACTTCTGCGAGATTTAAGAACGTTTACGCCTAGCGCGCGATGTCAAGGTGTACTGACTTGAAATGATTTGCGCGCAGCGTTTTAAAGTAGTTTTAAAATGTTTACAGAACAAAATAATTAAAATTATAAATGTATGATTTTAAAGAAGATGCTCTACTTTATTGTTAAGCTATAGTTATATTAAATTAAACAAGGTAGAGGTATATCGGTGAAAAAATCATTTAAATTTCGTAATAATTCACACTTTTTTAATTTTAATTTCTCATAGCAAGATACCAAAACCAAACATCTTTTTAACTAGCTATTTTTCTAAGGATCTTATTGATAGGTTATTATTTTTTGTTAATTAGATATATTAGTATTTTCATAATATTTTGAGCTTCGAAACTGATGCTAAATGGGAAATTAAGAAAACCTCTAACAAGTTATCTTGATAGAACGCGTACATACTATATTAACCGAAATATTTTCTTAAATAACTATTTGGACAAAGAAATTTCCTAAAATTATTATTAATTAACATAAGTAGTTCATGATGCTAACGGGTTTGAAAAGTACTGTTTTTGAGCCAAACTGCGCATGGAAGGCGTAAACGCTCTTAAACATAATTTTGAAATCTCAGATGTTCGTCCTAACACGAACCTAAAACCAAAATAATGGATATGTTGCTCTTAGGAAAGTAAGTAGGATTATTTTAGATAATTAACATTTTACATCAATAATGTACATCCAGGTGTAACTAATACATTTGTTCATACATGCTTTAACTTAGCCCTAATGGTTGTCCGAGGTACCGCTGGAGAAAACCTATATATAAAATATCAGATTATCTAGAGGATAAAAAAGCGTGGGACGGAATTTGCTCTAACTCGAAAAATAACAACTAACAGGCTAAAGGTTTCTTCGTCGCTTCTTTACTTTAGTCTACGTACCGAAGCGACTGAAATCAAAAATATCACTTTATTTCCGTGTCAGTGTTTAATTATTAAGAATTTGACCTTTTCTAAGTATACATTTATTGTATTTATGGAAATAAAGAGTTTTTGACTTTGACTTTCACTTTGACTATAAGAACTTCGTGCCGTCGACTGGACTGGAACGGCAAGGAACCGGAACAAGTGGCGGTCTCTGGTGTTGGAGTCACGGATCCACATCGAGTACCCATATAGGGCAGAATAAAACGGTTTCCACAATAAAACGGCATCTCGTCTTAACTTTCCAGTTTTTTTGTTTGATTTTGCTTAATTCTCTTGGAATTTTACCAGGATATAATTAAAAAAAAAAAACAATTCAAGAATTCAACCTACGTAGATAATAAATAAAATAAAATAAAAAGTTTCTTTATTCAGATATATTAAGTTGTCCACGTACATATAAAAATTACATGGAATAAGTCCCGAACCCCGAAATGCAGCCGCGGTGTAGGTGAAACTGTGGAGTGAGATGCAAAAAATACATAAATTTTACTCTTCTCAAGTATTGAAGCACTCGTACCTGCAGGTCTGCTGCAGGTAAGTAAAACATGTTGAATTCCAAGTAGCAAATAAAAATTGTAAAGCACTCGATATAATGTCGCTACAGCCATTACCTGGAGAAGTTTGCGGAAAATCGTTATTGCTCACAGTTTAAGGCCGCAGTTAAAGTGGATTTTAAAGCGAATTGAAGTTTTTTCAAAGTGGCATAATGTTAGAGGTTCATAAAGGTGGAATGGACTTTATAGACGCTATTTCCGAACTGCTGACTAACACCACTGCTTTTATAAGAGTTTTTCATACGTTTTCTGTAATTCCTATTTCTAAGGTTATATATGCCGTTATTCATCACTAATATCAGTGTACAGATGGCCTCGTCATGGCGAACTAGGCTTGTACGCAGCCGATATTTCTCTCACCAAATCGACGTTTACAAGAGATTTCGAACAGCGGTCTGTTCGAAATCTCAAAATAAGACAGTCAAAATAAACAAACAAACTATATTTTGTGATGACTCCGACAAATGCGGACATGTAATAAAGTTTTCATTCAGTCAATGATTTGCGTGATCAAAAAGTCGCTTCAGTTTCTGCATAATACCACCACCCCAAACATTTCAAGTGCACAACTGCTGAGCATGCAATATAATGCCTCCCATTGATGGTGGAAGCGGTCAGTTTGAACACGACTCCACCGTCTTCGCAAAAACAAAGTCTGGCAAGACGAAATATGAGGAACGGAAACCGGATATTTTGGAATTTCAGAAGCTCTAGGCATTTTCTTGGCTAGCTTGGTAATTGAGTTAGTTTCTATTTTTAATTACCTATATCTCATTGTTTGCCAGTTGAGCTGACTCATCTATGTCGGCACTTAAGTTTATTATACGACTTGTTTCTGCCCGCGGCTTCGCACGCGTCGTTTCTATGAACACATTTTATGCTGATTTCTATCCCATGTGAACTGGATAATGGAATAAAAAGTTACCTATGTTTTATTCCAGGCCTAAAAATACCTGTATGCAAAGTTTCATGCCGATCTGTTCAGGAGTTTTGGCGTGAAGAGGTATCAAACATCCATCAATACATCTAAACTTTCACATTTATAACACCTATTAGTGTGATGTGATGTGATTATCAGGTACCTATTAATTAATGTTTTTCTTATAACTGTTAAAATTGAATTGTCTGTGACGTTGGACGCTTTGTTTCTGCAGCATCGTTTACTAACATGTTCTGTAAATTTGCGGCAGTTTTTTAACCCTAAATTTTATTAAAGTAAATTTCCTGACATCACATTCCAATTTTTAATATCAAATTTCCTTTTACTTTTTGTTTTGAATGCCCATTTAAAGAAGAGTAGAAACTTTTAAAACACTTCAATTTATAGAGATGGTGTATTCAAAAGTGGCTTAGCTCGTGACATGTTTTAGGTTCTTCTTATAGAATTTATGTTAGTAACTCCAACGCGGAAAACGCCTTTTAGACATCGGAATTTTCATTGGCCCCTTCAGAAAATGCCTAATGTTTACAAAGACAGCTGGCTTCACTGTTTAGAAACACGACAGGGAGAGACACTTTCAAAATAACATATCGCTTTAAATACCAACTGACAGATGACACATTTCGGCATTCTTCAACTTGTCGGTTCTGAAATACGCTGCTCTTTTACCTTTTTATTTCTTCTAGTCTTCGTTGGACACACTCAAGCTTACGATCCTAATGCTTAGTTATAAGGTTTAAAATGCACTGTGGAAAATAAGATTTCAACAATAGTTAATGTTGTACTCAATACCGCCATTAAAATAAGAACAGACAAAAACTATAAGTATATATATATATATACACATCTGATTCTCAAACAAATAGCGACTGTAAAAGTTAGCTGAACAATTAGTGAACTGGCATTTTTACACTCTTTGTTTCAGTAAAGTTTTAATCATAATATTTCAGTGTCAGTATAAAGCTGAATGTTAATAGCATAAAATTTATGAACATTTTATTTTGTGTCTCTGCGAGCACATAAATATGTTGTTAGTTTATTAATACTGGTGTTACTTTAGCCTAAGGACCAACACGTGTTAAACAACAGGGGCATTTTTAATGATTAAGATATGATGGAGAGCATTAGAGACGTCTCAGTGAATGCTTCGATATTTATTGCCTAATTTCTTACTAAGCCCAGATTGAGCTCGATTCCAAATGATTCAAATAAGTCATGCTAAGTCGCTGTTTGAATTCGGGATTTTCTGTTGAGTCTGTGAAATAATTGAGTCATTCATAAGGCTCGCGAATTCACGATAGGAGGTTCCCGGGGCACAGTGACTAATAACAAGTTAATCCGCAAATAAAAGTGTAATTGAAACAGAAGTGGAATTCCTTCGCGCCGTGTGGGTAGGCTAATGTCGATTTGTCTTTGTCGGCGTCACTGAACTCGTCAGAAATAGATTAAGCGCTCTCACTCCATCTAATGGCGCCTCATTTGTTTGGCTTTTAAATAAAAATTGGTGTTAAACTCAGTACGGTATCAGTTCCGATTGGAATTTGCAACCTGCGCCCCGATTCAGAACTGTTAGATGCGACCGTCTTGCGCGACAAAAGAACCGAATTGAGCGTTTTATTATGAAAGAGCCTTGATATGAAACCCAACGCTTTTGAAAGTTCAAGACAATTGTGCGCCTCTGAAAGTTTTCTCACCTCCTAGTGAGAAAAAATAATAATTTATGTTTCACTGTTTCGTCTCCTCTTCATGGCTCGTTTGAATCAGAAGTTACAATATTTTTCAGCCCTCCACGCGGGTAAATTGTTTATTTGTTTGGAATTGTTTTTTTTTTCTCTGGAAAGCCATTCTAAGTAAAGTTGGCACAGCAAAAATGTAATTAACTGTTGGCTGCAAGTTGAATATAGACTTGTAATAAGTTTAAATTAAATGGTTACTTACGTCTGCCATTTCTTGCTGAAAATGCTACATAAAATTGTGGTTTAAGAATTACGTATGCAAGAAAAGCTTCATTTAGATTCCCAGAAGAGGATGAAATTAAAAATTCAAAACTGAATGAATTGTGTCTGCGTTGAGCACTATAAAGTTGCGGAAGAAAGATTTTGAATCCCTAGCGAATTAAACTTACCATACTAAAAAGATGCTCGCTATATGATTAAATGTAATAACTAAGTTGGAACTTACACAATACATTCAAAGAAGTGAGAAATATTTTTCTGTGAGTTTATTTTTTATGTACAGTCAGCAGTGCAAATTATTATATGTTACAGTAAAAGCCCGAACTGTGGTGTAGAATTTACCGGTAAATATAAGGATTTACCGTCATAAGCGTGTAAATGTACAAATTTATAAAAACAAATTTATATATATTTTAATAACTAAAAACTATTTAATTATTAATATTTTTTTCGAAATAATAAGTTAAATTTTCATATTTTTCTCTATTCGAATTATGATTTTGAAGTAATTCATCCCATTTATATTTTCGCCGCTAATTGTACCAACACGCAACCTGTAAAATGTAGTCCAACATGAAATAATCCAAAATTGTTTGAATATGTATATTGGCAATTGGCGTTTATTACTCTTTACTCATCAGACTAGTAGGTATATGGTCTAGGTAATGTCTATTATCTATTTTATTTTATTCTAATGTGTAAATCTGTAACTCGTTACAGTTATATGGACCCATGGTTGTCTGAAATAAACCACATTTTTATTTATTTATAGGAAACGGGGGTACATAGTTTTAATATAACAGCTACTTTACTGCTGTGTTTACTGCTGTTCAAATCTGTAAAATAACTCTAGGCACATGTTCGATCAATAATTGATCGAAGAGGCACATGGACAAATAAAATATTATTTATCCATGCCTAGGCACAACATGGGCACTTTCAATTCTTTACCAGGATCTAAAACACGTGAAGATATTTCTATCAAATAAAAGTGACACATGAAGCAATTAAAACAGTTCGCCAAGCTGTTTGAAACTGTCATTAAACAGCGAAAGTCATTTGCCCTTTAACAGACCATTATTGGCTCATATTCAGACAGACTATTTCCGTGTCACTTTGTACGTTGGCGGGGCTGGCGTGAAATAAGCGTAAAACTAGAGTTGAGGGCTATTAAACTATACTCGATTTTTAAATTATCTGCCAAAGAGAATTATAATCTACAGTACTGTTTTTGGAGTTGTTGTTGATTTATAAACACAATTCAAAGTAGGTACTTGTCGATTTGTGATCTTACCTATCTTCGATAAATATTGCTAACAGTTATAATCATTGTCTTGACTCCAAGCATGTGAATATAAGTTTTTTTGTTCGAAGATGTTGACATAATTCGCAGATAGCTCAATGCTTAGTTAATGAAGTATAGTTAGTATGTATTTATTTATAGGTAGAGATGGAAAATGAAGGGTGTTAAATCAACGAAAACGCTGACAGAGATGATTAATATCATAACGAATGCACACGAGGTTTTCATTTAAGGTACTACTTGTTGTAGGCTACTTCCTTGTTGTAAGTTAGTAGAATTTACAATTATATTTTAGCATGTAATCTAATTTTAGCAACCGTAATCGTAATTATTTAATACTTTTTTTACTGTACTGTTTCAATAACCTATATGTTAGTAAGTAAGTAGAATTTACAGTTATATAGCATGTTATCTAATTTTAGCAACCGTAATAGTAATTATTTTATACTTTTTTTACTGTACTGTTTCAATAACCTATGTATATGTTAGTAAGTAAGTAGAATTTACAGTTATATAGCATGTTATCTAATTTTAGCAACCGTAATCGTAATTATTTAATACTTTTTTTACTGTACTGTTTCAATAACCTATGTATATGTTAGTAAGTAAGTAGAATTTACAGTTATATAGCATGTTATCTAATTTTAGCAACCGTAATAGTAATTATTTTATACCTTTTTTTTTACTGTATTGTTTCAATAACCCGTTATAGATAGTAATAAACCTACTCGATATATATTTATACTATAGCAGCACGTACATATGTTTATGTTGCAATCAAGTTTTATTCTAGTTTTTTGTTACTTTATAATTCTAAGTGATTGTGATGTGTTTTGGACGTTAGATAAATAAATAAATATTCACTGAAATAACACTGAAGATAGATACTTAAATATTTTTTTTGGTACTACAGAAAGTACCTTATAAACAAGCATTCAGTCTGCCTAATGGCAAGGTAACCTAATTTACTGCAGCGAACCCCTATGACCTTTAATCTACATATATCAATATTAATATAGTGTCCAAACATCACAGGCGGGAGATTAATAAGTGCTTTTCCCTAAAACAATGTTTTTTTACCAAATTGCATTTACAGGGTTTGTAATTTAAAATATGTACCTAAATCCGGCTAAATTTACAGATCTCATAACAGCTCTATTCCAATGTGGTACGGCCGCCGGCCACCCAGAGCGTCGGCGACTGCCTAACACGGGCGGCGTCATTTCTTCTGATTTATTGAAACGCGAAGCGAGGAAAGGAGTGCACTCGGTGGTTAAAATATAGAACTGCATCGACCTCCATCGCGCGAGTAAGGAAATTGGTAAGAAAGATGAAGGGCAATGTTGATGGGACGAAAGAAAGATGAAGATAGTTTGGCAAGAGATAATAAGGTTAGGAGTTTATGGTGCTAAGTTACATGTAGAGAATAAAACTAGCTTCTTAAACTAGCTTTTGTCCGCGGCTTTACTCATGTTATTCAAGATAAAAGAAGCCGTCCTTTCACAAAATACGACCGATGACGCAGTGGCGCGGCGGGCGAAGGTTCGCCTGCGACGCAGGAGGTTGAGGGTTCGTTTCCCACCTTGGGAACAAATGTTTGTACGATCTGCAAATATTTGTTCCGGGTGTTCTGGGTATTTTCTATGTACACTTAATAAAAAAAACATCTGTCGTCTATGAAATGTTATTGTATTATGTATGTCAGTCATCTGGTACCTATAACACAAGCTCTGCTTAGCTTGGGACTAGATGATTCTGTGTGGATTATTTATCCAGCATTATTTATGTTATTTATTTATACTTTGCATCTTCTTATTAAATTTCATTGAGTTCTGTTTTGCCTTTTAGCCGTGAAAACAACGCATAAACTATTAGTAGGTATCTGTAGGTATAGATAACGCCACAAAAACACTAGGTAGACCTACATAGTACGTAACTACGCTACGTAACTACGATAACATATTTTATTTTTTTATTTTTTGACGTTATTGGGATGATCTAGTTGGTCCTTGCTGGTTGTATTGGAATGTGAATGATGGAATTTGATCTAAATTAAAAATTTCAGTTTAAATCAAAATCACTCTGAGTTCTAATCATTAAAATGTAATGAATGCTTACGGAGTATCATTATAGAAAACAAACTGTTAAATGGTTAGAATTATGCAAAGTAAAACGATAATTCACGTTATTTATAGACTGAGTGTTGATGTAAAGCTTTAAGCTTATAATGAACGTGGTGGGATTTATTACATTTGTTAAAATATAAATTAACAATGACACCGAAATAATCGTACTACATGACAATAAAACTATTCAATAATCTACAAGAGGATCTAAAGAATCTTTCTGGAAACTTATTCAATAGTATACAACTAAAAAAATTATTCCTTAATAAATGCTATTATTCCATGAATCAATATTTTAATTACAGGGACTTAGATTGTTTGCAACAGTCTGCAGTTAGCTTAATTGTTTCAATTGTAAATATTAGTTCTAATTTGTTTTTATTATTGAATTGGGACTTAGAAGACTTCGAATATATTCATTGATGATAACATTTTTTTTTTTTTAATTTTGTTACCTATTTTATAGCATTTAATTATTTTTTTTTGTATTTGTAATTTAGAAATAGAAAATGTAATATTGAGTAATGGAAAAATTAATATTTGCATGCTCATGTTAGGT
The DNA here is from genome assembly GCA_963662085.1 of Eupithecia inturbata. Lineage (NCBI taxonomy): Eukaryota > Metazoa > Arthropoda > Insecta > Lepidoptera > Geometridae > Eupithecia > Eupithecia inturbata. Next base: position 5,648,915 of record OY759177.1, read on the forward strand.
AGAATTTAACTGGACTTATATAGTTTTAAGACCTACATTGTTACATATATTCTGGCAAATAGACATCTTTAATCTTTCATGTAGGTAATTTAGTATAAGGTAAATAATAATAATATAATAATAATGCTGGACAATCCACACAGCATCATCTAGCCCCAAGCTAAGCTGAGCTTGTGTTATGGGTACTAGATGACTGATAAACATAATACAATAGTTTAGTTTAGTTTAGTTTTGTTTATTGATAACGTTTATATGTTACATGTCATGTTCTTAATTCTAATTAAACTAACAATAACGTTGTATAAATTGATATACATAGGTATTGCTGAATTCATTAAATTGTTTTTATAAAAAATGTGGGAATAATATTAAATTGATTCATAATTTAATAACATAATAAAAATAAAAAATTATAAAATGTCAAATAGTTCATTAAATTTATAGTAACATTTCTCAATAAGCCAGAACTTAAGTTCGCTTTTGAAGGATTGCGTTGAGGAAGCGCCGATGATCGCCGGTGGGAGACGGTTATAAACAGCCGGCCCCATTACATGCACCAGCTTCGACGATTTCGTGAGACGCCGCGGGACAGCCCTCAGCTTGTGCGCGTGACGAATAGGGTACCTGTGACCGTCGCCGAACCTGGAGTACTCGTCAAGGTGATTTTGAGCATACATGGCGGCATGGAATATGACTAACAATACATAACATAGATAGATATTTTTTATTATATATAGAAAATACCCAGAACACCCGGAACAAATATTTGCAGATCGTACAAACATTTGTCCCAAGGCGGGAATCGAACCCGCAACCTTCTGCGTCTGAGGCGGACCTTCGCCCGCCGCGCCACATCGGTCGTCAAATAAAATACCTACAGAATTATACGGAGGTTCTTCGTATTGAATAGAAGGTATTGTGTTCTTTAACTATGGCTTAGTATCGTATGTATGAGTTTTTAAGGTACCTATATAAATTATATGAAAATATCATTCTTTTTTCGGAAAACTAAACTTCTCTAAGTATATAAAATTCAAATTGCGTTTAGATAGCCCACATATTCAGGTCAAGAAACCTGACAGAAGCCAAAGTGCACTGGGACTTACCATAGAGCTATTTTATTGGCAGATGTGTTTGCCATTCCATTATTCAAGAAGCCAAGCCACTCCCTATGGGTGGCATTACTAACACTTCTTTGGTCTACTCACCACAGTAGATCAGCACGGATATTGACCTTTCGATGAAAATACAAATCTATAGATAGGCTTATATACTTTGTGTCAGTGACCAATTATCTGTGGCATTGTCCTAAACTCTCAATTGGCCGAAAAACCAACATTGAGACATCAAAAGGTTCTGCTGCAGATCCACCACCATCAACCGAGTCGCACGTTTGTCAACACTGCGGCCGCGTCAGTCGTTCTCGTATAGCATTATCATCTACGTAAATACCAACAAACAAACACTACATAAACCATCTTTCATGGTTGTTAAAGGCAATGCTGATGATGTCTTAACTCCATAGGGGTGCGTCAAACTTTGGCCACTACTCGACTTGCGTTGTCACTTTGCGTGAGTTGCTTTGAAACTTCGTTGTTCTTGTTTCTATTGAATTCAGTTGATTTGCTCCATTTCATTCGTGTACTACATTACTTCGTTTCTGAGTTCGTGCCTTAAGCTTTGTGCGTAGTGCTTTGTAGCTTCAATTTGTGCGTCCATTGCAGCGGATCGGAATCGGAGCGCACGCAGCGTACACGGCGTTGGTATTTACAATATCCCTGCCATCGGTATCGGCCACAGATATCAGGTATATATTGTTGCGCCTGTAGTGGTGCTGTACGAACATTACTTGCAAAGCAGTGTGCGAATGAATAGTTGCACTCTATGCCTTGTGTGCATGACACACAACGCGAAGTATCCTCTCCAGGCAAGCGACCCCATTGCTGCGTACGCTCCGATTCCAATCCGTCGGGTTGACGCACAGCTCAAAGGTCTTTATTTAATAAACGTCGTCGGTCTCATCTGTCTTCATAAGCCATGTGATAGGTCAGTATATTTTGGTCTACATAATGATTTTATTGCGCCAGGAAAAATGTAAACGCGAGTGTGTGTGTTGTGTTTGTGTTTTAATTTTTTAATTGTGTTTTAAATCCGTATCCGGATTTTATTCACCTAGTAGATATCATCATAACCAGCTTGTACCTATAGCGGATACCTACAACCAACCTAAGTTTATGAAACCACACGCTAAAGCAGTTGACAACGTGTGGTTACGACGACACGGATCCAGGTAGTACGGGAGTCAGCACATAAATCATATCTGCATTACGTTGTAAAATATAGGGCAGCTACAAATTTTCTATTTACTGGGCTTTTACTGGGGTCAAAATTGATGGAGTGGGAAGTTGTATGTCTTGTAAGTAGCACACAGGTATTAGAGAGCTAGGAATTTGAGCATATTTCTTTGTAAGTAATTTACTGTACAGACGTAGTAATGAGATAAGGGGTGCATTCACAAAAATACCTCTGCTCCAAAAAAAGTTAGCTGAAATGAGCAAAGCAACGAAACATTGTACTCTGCAAAGAATACGGACACATGCGACTACATTTATTTCCTCACGCCCAGCACATAAGTAGTGACACAGTAAGCTTTACTCCCAGAAGATATTGCTCTTTTTAAAATGCTAGGAGAATCAGGTGTTTGCGGATATAAATAACAAGGCGCTCGCTTGAACACTGCTCGGCTTTTATTGCGTTGGGGAGTACAATAAAGATGAACAGTGCTGTTTTAGAGTACCTGAAGGTGCCAACTACAATGAAGAAATAAAATAGCACGTGGAAGGGCTGCTTACACAAATCATGCTTCATGGTCACTCATTCCAAGAATTTCAAAATGGGAATTTAATATATTATAATTATTTTATTGATGTACTACAACAATAATTAATCTTAAGAAAATAGAAGCATAATAAAGTAGGTAATTGGACTACTACTTATAAGTAGACACAGCATGCTAAATTGTATACTTTTACAAAGAAACAATTATGGGAACAACAAAAATAATTAGGTATTATTTCGAATACCTACAACAATATTATAATACTTAGGTACTTACATAGACAAACAACAACTACTTTCACAAACCACAATACTTCTTAGTCGGAAATTAGCCGTCAGCAACACAAATGTAAAATACAGTGCCAAACGAAAGAGCTAAGGGAACTAACACACTTGACACTCGAGGAAGAGGGCGACACTACAATGGGGTAGTAGCCCTTGGGCGACAGAGCATAAGATTGGCAACCAGGGCTGAATCAAGGATGATGGCACAATCTTTTACCGCGTGAGAATCTATCATAATATTGAAACGTCAATAACATCAAACTTAGGAGAGAACATCGCATCGGTTCGAGAGAACTGTCATTTCAAATTTAAATCTTATGGTCGGTCCACCCACATGCTGACCAAATTGATCGAAAGATTATATGGCGATCAGCAAGAGCGTTGGCGGTGAACTTTGGCGTAAGTACTATTTGTATGAAAACTTGTTCTCAAAAACGCCAATGTAACCGCCCAAAAATCAAATCTTACACAAGAACCGCACCGTGCGTAGGGCTGTTTGCGAAGACTCCGCCAACATGTGGAAATTCCCAAATTGATCGAAAGATTATATGGCGATCAGCAAGACCGTTGGCGGTGAACTTTGACGTAAGTACTATTTGTATGAAAACTTGTTCTCAAAAACGCCAATGTAACCGCCCAAAAATCAAATCTTAAACAAGAACCGCACCGTGCGTAGGGCTGTTTGCTAAGACTCCGCCAACATGTGGAAATTCTTAATTTTATTAAATCAAATAAAGGATAGGTAGCTTCAACCTCAGCCTTAGCTACAAGCCTGGTCACAGCTACAAATTTCACAATTTTCCCTCCACTCATTTGTCATTTCACCCACTCATATAAATATACTAGGAAAAGTTTCTGTTTTGCGCGGTTTGAGGTTCTGTGATTATTTTTTTCATTAGTGCGAAGTTACCATCACATGCCATACTGTGAGAAAAAACCTAGGTAGGTTACCTATAGCTGAGTTATGTTCAGTCTCTGCTTTTGAAGCAAGAATAAAATGATCAACGACCGAGAAAGAACTGTTGTAAAAAACATGTGGAACCAGAGAAGCTTTTTGCGCCACATTTGCTTTATAAAAAAACGAAACTTATGGACAAGTTTACGTTATATTTCAGTCATAAACAGAATGAACCCCAATAAGCCTCGTTCCCCTACAACTAAAATATAATGTAGTGAAACAGTCAAAGCGGAAGTCGTAAAATTTAGAAATTCTTTTGTGTCGACGCGTCGGCGCCATCGCGATGCCTTCAGATCTACAAATTTTCAGATTTATTCTTTGAATAAATTTTGTGGTGGCTTTGCGGCTTTGAAATTCAATTGGCTAGTCGACACATTGCTGACGAGTTGGCTCCCTCCATTTTTTGGGATTTGCCTTTGGCCTTTGAAGAACTCTTTCTCTGAAAACAAGGGATAATATTTTTGCAACGTTAAAATTGTCTCGAATATGTACAAATATTCCTGGAACATTCTTTCAATATATAATAAAGAATCACCAAAGTTTAAGATGAAAGTTAAATAGGTACTCACCTAAAGTGAAAATAAGCCGAAAATATTAGAAAACAAAAGTATGTAATTTTACGCGTAAATATAAAAAATCTAATAGTTCTATATAAATAATAATAAAGCGACCCTCCATCGTAGAAAGGGTGCCATAATTCAATCAAAGGGCCATTTCGGTCTTTTGTATGTAAAGACCGAAGTCCTTTGGCGAAGCGAGGCCGGACTGGGGTAGGTACAGTATACAAATTATGGATTTTGTGTGGGTGCAGATTACACGTGTGATGATAATAAAAGGCATTAATGCCACAATAATATTTTAATGCGAAAGCTTGGATGTTTGTTTGTTCAACCTCAAAAGTACTGAACGGATCAGGCTGAAATTTAGCATAGATGTAGGTACCAGGAATAAAACACAGCACAGTCTACTTTTATCCCATAAATCAGTTCCCATGGTATAGGAACGTTTTGATATAACGTAACGCATGCGAAGCCGTGGTTAGAAAATCGATTTATTATAATTTTGTTTTTTAAAGGAAGTAAAATTAATGAATTCTTACCTGTTTTTATAAAGAAATTTTTGAAATTTCTGAATCAATCATAATTTTATTGCATTGCATAATTTTATTGATTACACTGATGAGACATGAGGATATTATTTATATATATATCACATAATATACCATGTTTGACGCAAATAAATATGTTTGAATCTTCAGTATTCATAGTACCTATCTACAATCCTGTAGGTATTGCTTATAGAAAATATACTCGGATAATACACGTGGGGCTTGCCTGGAAGAAGTAAGGTACATACATATTAAAATTGTGAGAAGTTTTGGTTTTCCATTATAAAACTTGAACCCCGAAGGAATTTCTGTCGATGTTTTATTTTTAATTAATTTTGACAAATTACTGTACACCTCCTGACTTTTTCAATTCCATCACAGGCATGAGTAGTACGGCTAGCTTGTACAAAAAAATATTTAATCAAATCAAAATAACTATCAACATTGTGTTATCTCTCTCTTCAACAGAATTCTAAAAATATTATCAGTTATAATTATAACATATATAAAATAAACTAATAAAAAATAAATAATGCTGGAAAATCCACACATCATCATCTAGTCCCAAAGTAAGCTTCAATACGTACCGATCCTATCCATCCAAAGGTTGCCTGGAAGGGATCGCTGTTAGCGATAAGGCCGCCGATTGTGCCACATTAGATTTAGTTAGTATGTTAGTTTATGGTGCAATAAAGTTATATTCTATTCTATCATAAGCAGAGCTTGTGTTACCTATGTTATGGGTACTAGACAACAGTAACTGATATACTAAAAAAATGAAATGAAATGAAATAATTTATTAGACAATATACGATATACTAATAAATAGGTACATATTCTTTAATAACAAAGAAAATAACAAACATATTAGAACTAGTATTTACAATTGAAACAACTGAGCTAACTGCAGACTGTTGCAAACAATCTACATGTAGCTTCATCATCATCATCATCAACCTATCTTAGTCCACAGCTGGACATAGGCCTCACCTAATGAGCGCCATAGCGTCCTGTCTTCAGCTTGCCGCATCCGGCATCTGCCTGCAGTCTTTCGCAGATCGTCATCCCACCTGGCCGGAGGGCATCCTACACTACGTTTGCCGAGTCGCGGTCTCCACTCGAGAACACGTTTACCCCAAAGCTTGTCGGTTCTTTGCGAGATATGGCCGGCCCACTGCCACTTCAGCTTGCTAATTCTTTGAGCTATGTCGATAACTTTGGTTCTCTGTCGGATGTATTCGTTACGAATCTTATCCTTCAGAGAAACTCCGAGCATAGCTCTTTCCATAATAGCTCGCTGAGCGACCTTGAACTGTTGGACCAACCCTACCGTTGCGGGTTGGCTTGGTCACGCGTCCCACCGACGACGCTCGACCAGACGCTCAGATATTTTCTTAAAAAACCCGGACAGCCTCGGTACCCCACGGACCTAGGGTATCGACTCCAAGAGGAGCAAATGTGTAGGCTCTGTCGAGACCTGCATTTAGATACATTGTTGTATAGATAGATATTTTTTTATTATACATAACATATATATTTATTTTTTTATTATACATATTATACATAACATATATATATTTTTTTATTATACATAACATATTATACAAAACATTCACTCGCCGCGCCCTATCGGTCATCCATCATACAATATTAATAAAAAAAATTACTTGATGAATCTTTCTTAAAATTTTTAGTTGTTTTAAAACTAACCACTTCTTTACAAGTCAGGCGGACGGGCAAAGTTTGAAGCTGCGTCAAATCCGTCCCATTTTACCAACTCTACAAGTCGATAAGATTTTACAAATGTAAGTGAACTTGCTCTTTTCTCCAGACTATGTTTCTCTTTGTGTTTAATTAAATACTGGAGTGACACTCAGACCGGCATGTCCGAACTTACCTTTTGTTAATTATTTACTGCGGATGCTAAAGAACTGTATAGGTGGCATTTAAAAAATGTCAAGTGATACTTAGTTAAAAACGTAGAACATTATTTTTAATCAATATTCGAAAGGACATCATCTAATCAGGGAGACTGGACACTGGGATTTTTATAATAACGTTCCATTTTCCCCCACTGTTAATAGGAAATACATGACGGCGCTTTTTAGCAGTTGTGTTTTTTAAAAGCGGTGGCAAATTCATTTGAGTTAACTATTTATTTATTTATAATTTCAAGCGTTCCTGTCTTCCGTCTACAGCACTAATTTAGTTGAACTTCAACTTTAGTTGAAAAAATTGTATAGTCATTTTGTTTGGTCTCACCTGCAATTTCATTTTTAGACGATGCTCGAACGGCTTGTCATAGAACTTGCCCCAATGCTGCTCCTCCATAATCTCATTTGTCCCAACAGCAATGGGACGGGCCTCTGTGTGAGTTGACACGGAACTGTTAGTTACAAACGTGCTCCAGCTCTGCGGATCGTGCTCGTCTCGTTGCAAGCATTTCTTTCATTTAACACTGGCACTTTATTGGATCCCGTACTTTCCGTATCGCAACATGTCTTCGGTTGGCTGCAAGGTGTGGCACGCCTCATCAATACCAGTGCGGTACTGCTGTCGAACAGCTTGGTCATCACGGATTATCGTGTACTCAGCGCATCAGCATTGCCATACATACAATGCAGCCAGCGTCTTGGGGACGCTTCCGACTGGTATTGATATGGGTCAGTTGAGCTATCTGTAGGTTGATTGCAACAGTCTGCAGTTAGCTTAATTGTATTAATTGTAAATACTAGTTCTAATTTGTTTTTATTATTTGATTGTAATTTTCTTTGTCAATAAAGTGTTTATTTAATATCTACCCTGAATTTACCATAACTCTAACACCAAGGAAAGTTTCATGATAGCTCCCAAAACAACTAATATTTCAATACAGTTCGTTTTAAAATTTGTTCGGCCGCTTATAATGCTAATTCAAATCGCAATAATCCCTTTAATATTATTTATAAGCCAGCCAAATACTTTGAGAGACTTCTCCTTAATCTTAGAACACAGTTTCTTTGGGTAGGTATTTCTGCTGTGTATAACTTTTAATATTATTTTGAGCTTAGGCCTAGTCTGCAAACTTATTATATTACGCACATAAGTTATATTTTCGACTTTGATATCAAGATCCACAATATTAATAAAACAAGCACTCAATATCACAAACGCATTAAAATTCACCCCAATTTCTGTTAGATTTATGATAATAACACGATATAGGGAGTCATAGGAAAATTTACCTTACTGAGCGTATGCTCTTATTCTCTTATCGGTAACGACATGCGTCCTTTCTCATCTCTCCCTAAAGTAAACATAACGAAACGCAATTTTCATGTTCAAGTCAATAGCTTAGAATAATAAGCGATAGTAAGTAATATTAAGGAAATCCACATAACAGCCCCTTATAAAATTTGATCGCTACTCGTTGTAATCGAACGTATCTCGTTTATGTCAGAATATTGTCGCAGTGCAGTAATAGCTTGGTTTTTATGATTTTATTTATGTACTTCTATATACCAACTTATGATTTTTTAATGTTAAATAATGTTAAGACTAGGTATTCTATGGCATTGGGTAAGCCTGTAAGAATAGAGGTACATGTTTGATGATTCTATACAAAATACTAAAATACTTAGTGCCTCTTCGGAGCACTTTGTCTAAGTTGATTGTTCGCTAAGTATATTTTAAACTCCAACCAATAAATATTTTTAAACTTACGCGATCTAAACACATTATTATTAGTTTTATTTAACGGGTATTTATCGCGTTTATTTACCTATTTTTCCCCACGTTTCAACGTTGGAGTCATCCCGTGACCGCGACAGTATGTAAACCTACATACTGTCGCGGTCACGGGATGACTCCAACTAATACTTACTAATCCATTAATTATTTGAAAGTTATATAAAATAGCTGTGGGTAATAAGAATAATGAGATATTTTACAAGATATTTTATATCAATTATGTACAGTAGAAACTCAAAACTAAGGCTCAGACTCATTTGCATCCTTTACGTTCGAGATTCAGTCGAGAAAATACTTATAGTAGAAGGCCATGAACTCGAAATAAGAAACTTCGGGGTGCTGGGACCCGGTTTCCTTCACGTCCCATTAAATTTTCCTGTTTGCATTTTTTAGCATACGTTACTCTCAAGACTGTACGAGCAGTTTTACGATTGTAGTTTAGGGGAAGTGTCTTGGTATATTTCGCTTTGCTACCTATCCATTAGGTACATATTAAAGAAATAGTGGAATTACTTGGCATTTTAATAAATTAGATGCCTATTCCTAAAGGTTTACACTGATATACTGATACTTACCTAGTTTATAATGCCAACGCAGCTATTTTGAAACTTTTGGTTTAGTTCGTAAAGAAATGATTTCACAGTCATGTCCAACGTGGTTTTCCTACCTAAATACTTTTATTTTAATATTGGCCATTCTAATTTAATATGCAAAGCCAATCAAATGGCAAAATGCGGTATAAAATGAAAGCTGAAAAAGATAACCACCATCCGCGTTAATGGCTTTTAAAAATACAGTTTTCTCTTTGAAGAGCTTTCATTATTAAAATATTTTGATAGTCTGACCAGTAACTGTATGCCAGATAGTATTTTTTTGGGAATCGGACATTAAACGATCTGGGTTCGGTTAGAAATGCCATCTGTTGATAGTCTCTCGAATTATAAAAAGCTTAAGCATGCTACGAAACCTTTTATCGGATACTTACATCTTGATTCTGAAAGTGCTCGCTAGATGTCAGTATCTTCAAAAAATACATAAGTGATTACAAGAACGTATGAAAAGAACTCTAGGAAAATGAAAAACCAGTATCAGAACCTCTATAAACGAAAAATTTGCTACATTGTAATAATCACCTACAATTTCAATATTTTCTCAATAAAACTAAACGAGTAGGCACCGACTTCGAAAAGCGAGCAGTTGCCAATAAACCATGTTATTGGCAAGCTTTCTAATGAAGTTTCGACTTTATGTTTTAGAATTTACGGTTCACGTGGAGAGTACAATAAAGTTTGGTAGAGTTTACTGTTGCACCAGGCGTATGTCGCCGGCAGTCGCCTTATTTGGACCCGATCCAGCAACGACGAACTTTTATTTTGTTCGAATGTGGTTAAACCGAAAGAATTGCATTTGAAATCCGATAGACTTTTTATGAAATTAACTTTTTGCGAGTTTGTTCACGAGCTTTGTTTGAAACTTTTTTTATTATATTTAACGGAGTAAATTGTTTTGTTTGTAAATCATGTTGTCATTTTAGGATTGTTTTTGATCAGAGTAGCAGCTAATGCGTCGGCATTGGCTGCGCAAGTAAAAATTCCATGAGAGGAAAGGATCATAAAAGAAAGCAAAACATGTTTTTATCAAATACTAGCTGTTACCCGCTACTTCGTTAGCGTGGATATATTTTTACAATTCCCAATTTTTTCTTTTAAACCAACCCTGTACCTATTAGAGCAAACAAAACAAAATACACCGCCCAGTGCGACTCGCACACGAAGGGTTCCGTACCGTAAAATTCAGACAACTTTTTCAAAGAACATCAAATTTTCAGTTGTTTAGAAACCCCTTTAAATTTTCAACTATATTATATTTTTAGTATATTTTAATATAGCTAACAGTTGAAGTGTTACTTATTTATAGAAACTTTAATGTGTCTAACTATTGGGGTTCAAGAGATAAAGCCTTCACAAACGAAGAGCAAAAATAGCCAAAAAAATGAAGTTTTTTGTTTCTAGCTTCTTTAATTTGGATATTTATTTTATTTTTATTATGTGTTGTTATAGCGGCAAGTGAACCACTCATTCTCTGAAAGTGTTAACTGCCACTTACGGTTCATGAGATAGAGCCCTGTGACAGACAGGCGGACGGACGGACGGACAGCGGTGGCTAGTAATAGGGTTCCGTTTTCACCTTCGGGTACGGACCCCTCAAAATAATTATACAAATCGGTGAAGCCGTTTTTAAGTTTAAGCGAGACTAACGAACAACAATTTGAATATATTTGATAATAAATTCTACATGAATTCTAAATAAATTCTTAATTGTTTTTTATTAATAGAGAAGATGATTAAAAGTAGTTATGTACATAAGGTAGGTACCTATCCGCCTGTGGCTAAAGACATACTTATCTTGCATATTTAATTAAACACACAATGCTGTAAGCTCAAGCACACAATTAAAAGTGCAAAAACTTACCTTTCCACTTTTATCTACTGAGATTTCAAGGAGGCTTTTGTTTCATTTTCCCTACGGGAGAATACCCTAAGTACAGTTCTGCACAGAAGTGGAATTCTAAATGAGTGAAGCGCACGTAACAGCGGATCGCTAATGAAAAGTAAGCTTAGCGCGGAGCTTTTGAAAAATTAACAATTAGAAGCAGGTGAACAAGCAATTGTTTTTTTAGTTATAATAAACTTATAAACTTACATTATCTTTAAAGTTATTAAAGCAGACCGATTTAGTTTTCGTGCTTATTCGATTTGTATTTAAGAATAATTCAAATAGAACCTAGCTTAGAACGGTTTGTGTATAAAGTGCAGAAAATTATGCTTAGGTATATTGATAACTATGCAAACTCTATTTGTTTATTATAATGTATTTTTTTTATTCATCTGCATAAACCCTGAATCGATAGGTTAATACGCTACTGGATAAGTGTAACCTTATTGAAACTAATAAAAAATATCATTCTGTAAATTTGTACACTTATTTTTATTAAAAGCATGTTTTGATAACTTAAACCTATGAAATTACTGAATAAGTAATTTAATATAGTAACCTTTCTTCACGGAAAAATGCCAAAAATAATCCTCTTTAAAAGCCCTATCAAAACAACAACAAAACACGGACAAAATAAAACTAGCTCATAAACTCACAATTCTTGACTATTTTCAGATTTTCCTTTGTCCTGGTTATTCTTTTGGTGTAGTTAGTCAGGGCCAATTAAGCTGCCAGGCGCCAACTGCCCTCCTTCCGGTTGGTCGTACAATCGTATTCTCTAGATATTTTTTACTGCTTCTGAAAATAATGCGGCTGTTCATGAAAATTTCTTACGGATTGCTTTTGCCTTGTTTTGCTCTCTTATAGTGTTCAAACCATAGACACTTCACATAGCAGAATATTCAACGATATTCAAACGGCAGTCAAAAATGATAACAATTAGGGTAGGAGGTTATATAAATGAACTTTATACTCAGTTATAGCCTATAATAAAAGTAGCAGTAAAATGTTTAGGTACCTCTCATCTCATCTCTCCATGATTTTTTACGACCACCGATGGGTTATGTTTTTAGACCCAGCATTTCATATCTTTATTAATTTTGTATTGCACTTATCACAGTTGCATTGCGTATTAACACATAATTAAAGCCAATTAAATTCCAAAACGGCACTGTTTGCATTTTTCTGAACGAAATAAAAACTAAATCCTCTCTTTTAATGCCGTCCAAAGTTTTTGCGTAACGAAGTAGTCGTAAACGTCTAAGCTACAAGACGCGTTAATCGAACTCCCTTAATTTGCATACAGATATCGTTCAGACTCGTATATCTCAAGTATAATTGCAAAAAGGCGCCATCTAATTTGTGTATCGCCTGCCTCCAGAGTCGTCTGCCTTTGGAGTCCTGCGGAGTCGCGTCGCGCGGGGTCGCTGCACTTCCCAGGCTGTTCTGCACCTTTCAGGGAAATTCCAGGCTTTGACCCGGACTCAATTGCCAATGGAATGTATCGTAATGGTTGTAAATTGTATCGTCGAGAAGGAAGCTGGAGAAGATAAGGCGGTGCGCAGTGCAGCACTCGCGATCGCAGTGCGTCGGGCAGAGTGGCGCCGGCCACTTGGCAAGGAGTTCGGTCAACGTCCTTGCCTCCATAAAAGCCTCCGCGGGTTGAGCCAAAACAATTCCGCAAAATATCTTTGCCCCAACACGCATGATTTTACGATCTTTCCGCTCCTCTCTCCAGGACTCGTTTATTTTTACTCATGATATTTTTATTGAAATTCGTGGCGCCTTAGTATTTATTTATCGTGATATCAGATCAAATGATGCCCTCCACATCCCGATGTTTACTGCCGAAACGCGGGTTTGGGTGCCATAAGTTGCCCTTTAAATTTATAATTCGATTTGGAATTTTGATTACATGCCTACTCCACCTAATGTGGTCATAATTAATCTCCAATCTTAATGGTGTTAATTTACTAGGTATTGTAGGATTTTGGCGCATAAGGGTTTCTTACAAGAAGCAATAAAAGTCAACGATAAGCTCAAAGGAATTGGCATCCAAAAAACCAATTAATTAGCTAGGTTCCAAAAACCACATTGAACATTCTCAGACACGTGGTCTAGGTTTTCGAATTTCAGCTTGGGTTCAATCAACTAAATGGGTCAACATAATTTTCTCATTTAATTTTCTTTGTCTAGGTTTTGTCTTTCTCATTTTACTTATGCGTATTTATTCGACGGAGAATTATTTCAATGTGAACTGAATTTACGGTTTGTTTAATCCCTCCGTAGTACTAACTACGTAGTATTTAAAAAAAATTGTAAAATAAGTTTTAGTAATTTTTAATAAATCTTTACTTAAATACTTCTTTTACATATTTGGATTGCAATTAAGGTTTGCTTTGTACCTTTTTTCGAATACGTAAGCTCCTTCCTTTTTTATAATTAATTTGTAAGTATTCAAACTAACAGTCATCAAATTCTTTTTAATTCGCTATACCTATTCATGGAATTCATACAAAGGTGTTGATTCGAATACAATCGAAATTCCTACCGTTATTCAAAAGAAACCACGCCTAGCATCGAGGCCCAATCCTATCAATAAATATCCATGGAATAATATAAAAAAACAGATATGATTATATTCTTTCTGCTTAAAACTTATGGACCGGTAAATAAAGAAACAATTTTTATACATAAGAAGCAGGTTCATCCGATAGATTCTTTAATATAAGAATCTTTTAAGAATTGCTAGTCTCACAGCCTCTATTTTCGAAAGGACCTAAAATCTCATCGAACACTAAATTCTTTAGGAAATAAAAAGATACGAATTCAGACTGTTGTGTAATTTTCCTTGTTTTATTACGTTTCTACCTATACCGGCTTTGGTAAAAATGTAAGAGCTAAGCAAATTTTCCCAAAGTTTATCGTAGTTCTAACAATATTTTCGCATTAAAATTAAATATTAAAAGAAAACTTCAATACAAGGTCTTTTATTGAAGTTTTCTTTTGATATTTTATGAATATACGCCGCTGTGGGGATTTTGGTCATACTTTGATAATAGCCAATAAGGCGCTTATCAAAACAGGCGTATGTCCAGCCTATTGATGTGATGTGATACACTACAATTGGTCAAGATCCTACCTGCCTATAGGGGTTCAGAGGTTTCGCAGAAATAAAATGTATTTATCAGTTTATGCATTTTAATTTATTATCACATTTTCCATAAATAATTAAGTACCTATACTTTAACACACTAAGCTCTTAATCTAAGGTATATAAATAATTTATCTAAGAACAAAGCATCCGTCAAGATTCGAACATTAACATTATTAACAAACATTAATTAGCATAAAAAGCTAGAGCTAAATTAAGTTTACCCATAACATGGACTTTGTACTCAAATAATAATAAAAACTTCTAAATTGTACACTACATTGATATAGTCAAAGAAGCTGGAATGAAACTTTACAATAAATTTATTATTATCAATCGTGACTCACAAAGAAATGCTAAGTAGGAAACATGAAGAAATTTCGTGAAGAGCACACCTAGCACACTACCTATAAAAAATACTGATTTTTAAAAAGATGGCGACGTATTTTTAGTTAACCTTCTCTAGTGTCCACTTGCCGGAATATTTGGTCTCTAACCTCCGGACTTTAGGGAGGAATCCGTTTTCATCAGCGGTGTAGTCTACCCTATACATGAAACCGTCAGGTCCGATGTACTCGTAGAATCCTTTGGAGGCGATTCCCTCATCATTGGTGTTAGCGTTCTTTAGGACAGCTTTCTCTTCAGCGCGAATTTTGTTTTCCGTTTCGAAGCTGCAAAGAAATGTATTATTAGAATTGAAATATCATTAAATCATATTCACTAATTTACGAATTCATGAGCCAATTTACTTTGATTTTATGAACTCGGATGTAGATATATTCGAAAAAATTTAATGGAACTTCCGTTGCTATTTATTTACAACTATGGCAATGTATGTATTATGTTGTTCACAAGATGTGTTAGTAAAAAAGCAAGCTATGCATCAAGTTAATGATTGAAGCGAGTGATGATTTGTGTCGGTCAAGGTTTAGCTGTATTCAAATTAACGGAAGTATTTCTTTGAAAGGCTCTATTGGTCTTATGAGAATATGATTTGAATGTTCTGTGTTCAAAGAATTTGAGTGTGTTATTTTATAGATATTTAGATATATTTTAAGTTAATTGATTAGTGGTTTTTTAGGAAGATAGGTGTTTATTATGCGTAAATATTTTTATCAATGGATAACACTTTAGTTAATATTAATTGAAAAGGTTAACATTTGTGATAGTTTGTCAAAAATGTGCTCGGTTGCGTAAATTAGCAGATAAGTATGACATTTGGACAAGGTTTATTCTCTCTCGTAGACGGGAAACTACTAATAAATTGAGATTACCTACCATATGACAACGTTTAAAACCATATATCAAAGTTTGGATTTATTGATCACCAATTAAGTGGTGATCAATAAATCCAAACTAATCCAAAAAATTATGCTGTAATGTTTTTTTTTGTGAAACTTACTCAAAATCGTATTTGTCTTCATTGTAGTTGTGTTGCTGCCTGATGATCTTGATACCGTTGTTCTTGTAGTATCCCTCTTTGTAGTAAGGGATGTCTTTAGGCGGGGTCATCACGTATCTGTACTGATCGACCGAAGCTGCTTCTTCGTAAGGCTCATAATCGTGATCGTATGGCCCGAAGCCTCCATCGTAGGGGTTGTCAAGGTGGATGTAAGGGTTCGGAATGTGAATGTATTTACCCTCGTTGGATGGGATATATCTGTTGACAAAATTACTTTTTAGTATAAGACTACACAATCATATAGCAGTAACTGTGTTGAAATTGAAAAGGTGCTTAAATTCGTTGCTCTTTAAATATTTCTCAACAAGTCTGAAGTGATAGAACATGAAGCTAAGGAATGCTACCTTTATTAGGCAAATGACTAACAATCACTGGCATTTACTTACTTGCCCACATCTCCGTATTTGTAAGGGTGCCAGGCGCCATCTTCAAGGGGAATGCCGGCTGCTGCGACGACGCAGAAAGCAATCAAGTACTGAAAAAATACATTATTTTTGTAAATAAATAAATTAAATCTAATCTAAAATATTATTTACAATCTAAAATATTATTTACAATCTAAAATATTTTTTGTTGAACAGGCTTACCTGTACGGAGTTCATGATAGAAGCACTGCACAATTTTTTCTTCACAAACATAAAACTGCTACAGTTCCAGAACACTTGTTCACTAAAGCCACGAAATTGCGAATATTATTTCACGGTCACACTCCTATGTGTGTGCACTCTTTAGAAGATCCAAATGGTTGTGATGATTTCGAAATCGAGACTACGCTTTTATACATTTGCAACATCAACTCATCCGCAGGATCAGAAACACTAGTGTGCGTCACACACACGAAGAACACATTTTTTTTATCGTCTTTGCATACCATTGTCGCGCTGAGAAATTTTATTGGGGTATCGGTGTCATATAGAAATTATCTGCAAAATGACACTTATAAAATCTAAAACTAATCGCGTGTACCAAAAATTTCTATTGACAAATCACCCTGCTAAGAAAATTTATCGCAGTATTGAACGCCTGGGGTGTCGAATACTTTTTGTGGTTCACTAAAAAAACAATTTAATTATTAATTTATATGAATCACCTTTGTGTGAAGACAAATTCGGTTGTAGCCCTACCATATTTACACAATATAACAATAAAAATATTGTTTTTCTCATTGCTTTGGATGTTTTTGTGCATGATGGGCCATCAATATCAATAAATGTGCCTAAGTGGACGTCCAAATTCTGCACAAACAGCTACCTAATAGATCTCGATGATGGGTATATTGGCAGCATTGGAATGTCACTCTATGTTCTTGTTCAATTTATCAAGAAGTGCATTTATGTTATTTTTGTAAGCACTTATTTTGAGTAGATGGTCATCTCATCCAAGCAAATTTCATCCTAAAAGCATCTACACTTTTTAATTGTGTCTTGTTAATGTGAAATTAGGGAATTTTCTCTTGTTATTAATGTCAAACTATGTTACGGTTACATCATTTTAAACGACATTTCTCAATTCGTCGGTTTGATTTTTCTCTAATTCTTACTTTTATAGAAAATACGTTACTTAACCGGTGCTTAAGTTCTACTAAGAAATGTGACCTTGAAAATAATGCTATTAAAAATGCTATTTCCAGTTTTATGACATTTTAAATAGGTAATGTCTATTTATTTGTTTCTCAAGGTCGTCTATATTAACTTTTTTAACTACTTTCTAATTAACATATTAAGTGAATTTATTTATATATATTCAGAATATTGTCCGATTTAGAGGCCGTAAAAGATTTTAAATAACATTGTTGTTTTTTTTGTCATTAGCATCTTTTTTATAAAACTTGGTATGTATTATTATTATAGTATATGTATTTTATACTATGTATTGTATTTATTGTATATTTAAGTAATACGCCACCGTCTATACGTGTACAACTGCTTCGTGTCCATCCCAAGGTTGTCTAGAAGAGATCGCTCTTAGCGATAAGGCCGCCCATTGTGCAACTCTGTTTTCTCTCTTTTCCTGTATATTATTATTTTTTTTTGTGATGTGCAATAAAGTTTATTGTATTGTATTGTATTGTATTGTGGTTGCAGAAAAGTTACTGTATTATGAACATAAAAATTGTACTTATATACAACATAAGGCATTTATATGCATAAATCTGAATCGCATCAAGTTCGAACATAATTTATAGAGTTTACTTTACTCCTTTTGCTTGCTACTGTGCAAAATATCAGATAAATTTGTCACTAAGACACCATACACTTACATAATCTGTGTCAGCTCAGAACATCGGCCTATTATCTCCAATAAATTCATTATTACGAACTTGTATTCGTATCCGGCTAATAATATTAATTTGATACAAATATTGACGTTCGTCGAATTAAATTTGTCATTTATTTTGTATAAGTATTTCTAAGTTGTTTGTTGGGTAGCATTCCTGGGAAATCTTTATCATCTGGCGCCGATTCGGTGACGTTGACGGCGACGGGTCAGCAAGGTGACAATATACGGACAATAATCCGGACATTGATAATGGTTTTTTAGAATTGTTTTGTTTATACGAATAGAATACATTGAATCGATAACTTTATGAGGAAGAATGATGACTTTATTTTGATGACGCAGACGATTCCTGAAAAATATATTAGATACTAATTGAATTTAACCAGAATGAGGTAAAGTATTTTTTTAAATAAACACCCATTAAGTATGGTACGGTGAGTTTCCTCAGTGGTGATACGTGCGTGAACCACAGCCAAAATCTTTTTTTTTTTGTATTATTCTTCTTTTCCAGGCATTATTATTTAGGGGGTGTTCTTCGAAACAAATTCGGGCAATTAACAGATTCGTCTGTTACCCTTGACATATAACGTATGAAAACTTCTGCTAAAATCATCAATTTAATGTAAATGTACCCATAACACAAGCTCTGCTTAGCTTGGGGCTAGATGATACTGTGTGGATTGTCCAGCATTATTTATTATATATTTTATTAATTGACGATTTTTAAAAGTAGCTTTCTTTGGCAGAGGGGCACGTTTTCCTCCTGGGGCGTCGATCCGGACCACGCCCAGTTTTTGTTCTCGTACGTATATCTCGTAATACCTATTTTTACCTATGTAATGTATAAACAATAGGTATTTTCAAGTAAAAAGCTTAAACTAAGCTTATACCAAAAATTGAGACTCGTCGAGTAGGCTCATCTAATTCAAAATACCACCTGGTGTGAAACATCCTTTATTATTCTCGCTGACCTTTCATACCTTTTGCATGATTATGTAAATTATAAATAAGTAGGTAGGTACCAGTTGAGACAAGTATTTACATAAGTAAGAACAACTGCATACCTAGACACTTATAATTTGATATTTTGGGTAAATTATCGCTAATAGAGTTGAAGAAAAACCCCACCTTACACATTTTTATTTCAAAAAAATTCCAGAAGTTATTAGTCATGCATGCACAACAAACATTTTGAGATAAATTCTTTTATTATCGAAATCAATAAAAAGGAAAAATACCTACATTTGAACTTTATGTTTGAATCATTTGGGTTCGTGCGAGAGTATTAGTCATCATGTAAAACTTTTTTTATTAAATCTTTTCCGCTTCATTAAAAATATTTGCGTCATAAAATTGGTTTTATTACTGTTATTCTAGTTTCTCCTTTTAGGGAGATTAGGGAAATAATGCTCTACATCGCGTAGCAGGTCTACGTAGTGCTACGAAATTACGTCAATAAAGTTAAGTCTACAAGCAAACGCAAATACGTGTCTTAGTAGAAGCGAATCTATTATTACTAAAATTATTTTAAGCACATTTTTCTTGTCGAACACAGCTTTGCAAATTTCACCAACAACCAACATCATATTCTTTACTTTTCTACTTTTTGAATAAAAAAACTGTTTTTTTTTTATCAAGGTCATCTTCTGTTTACAATAAAACCAGTTTTATGCCGACTGACTGCAAATTTATATAAAGTTGTCTGGCGCCACTAGCTGAACGATACATAAAAATAATTCACGTTATTAAAATCTTTGTTTAGTGTCTGCTATTGTAAGTAAATACATAATGCATCTAGGCGAACTGAAACGACTAAATAAAGTAAATCCCTGTTAATTATATTATTGTAAAAAATATTTTACCAAACATGTTGTTGTTTTAATGCATTTGGAAAAAAATATATTAGATTTAATTGAAATTATGAATTTCCAATATACGAGTTAACTCCCTGATTGTGCTCCCTCGTTAAGGGATGAAACGTCGGTGTTCCTCCAACAGAAACTAGATTCGTAGTTAACCCGCTTACATTCATAAAGAATTTTCAAACTACTATAGTTTTTATAATAAACAACGATTTAGCTTTTTTATTTCAGATATAGAATTTTTAGGATTCAAAGGTACATACTCTAAAGAAATTGCTTCATCGTTCTTATTTCTATGCTTCGTTCGTATCTACCTGATCAAAGGTGCAGAGAAAGTATAATTCAAAGCTTTGTTTTCTAAGTTATAAAAGCTTAAGTGCTTTCTTCTGTAAGGAAAGTGAAGACTATGATTCGCAAAATTAGCATCAATGATCATAAAGCTGTAAAAGAAAAAAAACTATCATACATAATATGGCACTGTGTTAAGTTCTACTTAACCAAATGAAAAATGTTTTTAAAGAAAGTAACAATAAAATATTTATGATAAATTCTTAAAATATTATGAAGCTAATTTTAAAAAAACAAGATAATCTGCTCTAGGTATTAAGGCCTGAGCACATACATGCACCTCCGATACCGCACAACACATAAGCATAAGCATTCAAATATCGGCTTAAACCATACACACATACACACATTTGACATTTGAATTCATTTTACAATGACAGCATAAAGAAGCAGGCAACGTGAGGGCCATTCGCTTACCGCGACCTAGCCTCGTTGGTTGTCGCCTTCCTTACCTCAAGCTTCAAGCGAGCGGCCCGCGATTTGACGCCGCATGCTTGAAGCAAGTTGTATGGCCAGGTATAAACAGAGCTTTCTGAGAGGCATCGCCGCGGTAGCGCGTTGGTTGCTAGCAGTCGCCGCGTGGAAAACGTGTGGCCAACACGATTTGAGTTGGAGTGGTGCGGGTGCTTTGTTGGAGGGGTGATGTCGTAATGTGCTCAGAGCTTTGAACGTCTAAACACAATATAAAACAAAGTCGGGTTAAACTCAAAAACGGCTGTACTGATTTAAACGGTCTTTGATTTGTTAGATTTGTCTCAGTCCCGAATAGCAGAAAAACTATCAAAAAATTAGAGTTCCGCGCAAAAAATAAAAATTTTACGCGGGCGAAGCTATATTCTGATCAGCTTTTATTTCTTAAGACAGAGTAAATTTTACTCATTACTCATCATTACTTATAGTTTTCACCTTACAAAAACAAAGACGTTAATATTTTCGTCTAAAACAACAAAAGATGAGGGACAGCTTCATTCAAAATAAAAGTTTCAAATCTGTTTATCAAACAAATTTACAAAATGAAGCAATCAAAAGGCCACCTTATAATGCAGGTTGATTCCGGCTAAAACTAGCAATTTTTATAAAACCACAATTTGCAAGATAATAGAATAGATAAGCATAATTTTGAACCACCAACTTTGGCACGCGGCTTAGTTCACAACGTTAATTTAAAATCTTTTTTTACGACGGACGGACGGACCGTCCGTCCGTTCGTCTGTCACAGCGCTATATCTCATGAACCGTAAAAGATAGACCGTTGATATGTTCAGATATTGTTTATTTCTCCTGCTGCTATAACATCAAATAATAAAATTAAAGAAATATCCAAATTAAAGGGGGCTCCATACAAAAAACGTATTTTTTTTGGCAATTTTTGCTCTTCGTTTGTCAAGGTTGTATCTCTTAAACCACAATAGGTAGACACACGAAGCTTGAATAAGTACCTAAATCTTCAACTGTATTAATAATAAGAAAAAAAACTATACACGAAGTAAAGTTGAAAATTTAAAGAGGTCTTCGAACAAGTGAAAATTAGATGTTCTTTCAAAAAGTTGCCTGATCTTTACGGTACGGAACCCTTCGTGTGCGAGTCGACACGCACTTGGCGGTTCATTGTTAGAGTCAAGTGACCCCTTCGGCCAGCTACACGATTGCTTTTGGAAATGTGCAAAAATTTTACCGAATAACTTTTTTCATTTACTGTTCTTTTATATTATTTATTTCCAGAGTAAAATGAATTATAAATACAAGGCATCGAATTAATGAGTCAAAGAGATTCGAACGCTTAAAATCAATAACACTTTTTCTTTTATCCATCCCTCTGCATAATAGAAACGGCTGATTGAATCGACGTCAAGTGATTTGGGTTTGCATAAAATGATAAATGGTTAAATTGCGGGTTTTTTTGCAAGTAATGAAGGTATTATTGACCGTTTAGCACTTAAATGCTGGTAAAAGGGTTATTGTTGTTCATCTTTCCATATTTCTGCTATAATAAGCTTCAAGTATCGACCAACTATACCCAGAATTTGATATAATTATGGTAGGTTATGGTAGAAATTATAATAACAACTACCCGGTTTAGGACATTTTTATTCTTCCAAAATCAGAATCGAAAACAAATTATATTTTAGAAAGTTTCTTTCAACAAGGCATGATCAAAAAAATATGTTTGTTTCAAACTGTGAAAAATTAAATGTATTGAGCATCCACTTTAATAATTTTTTTTGAGTTATATCACCGTTATCGCAAGGAAAGAAAAATAAACACGAAGGGTTCCGTACCATAAAAATCAGGCAACTTTTTTAATGAACATCAAATCTTCACTTGTTTGGAGACCACTTTAAATTTTCAATTTTATTATTTTTTTTTGCATTTGTCGTTATTACAGTTGAAGTGTAGTGAAGTGAAGTGTGAATAATTATGTAAATTATAGAAAATTTCATGTGCCTACCCATTGTAGTTCAAGAGATAAAGCCTTGGCAAATTAGGTGCAAAAAAGGCAAAAAAAACACGTTTTTTGTAGAGGTATAGTAGCACTCTTTAATTTTGATATTTATTTTACTTTTCTTATTTGTTGTTGTAACGGCAAGAGAAATACACATTCTCTGAAAATTTCCACTGTCTACCTCTTACGGTTCATGAAAAAGAGCTCTGTGACAGACGGACCGACGGACGGAACCCTAAAAATGTACATTAAGTTAGGTATTGAATAATTTAAGTAGGTACCTTTTATTTATGTATTAGACCATCCAGACTAATTTAAGATAATGGTTAATCAAACAAAACAAAGCTATAGTATATCAAAATCATGTCATTTGGGAAAATAACTTTATATTATTGGCATCTGAATTCATAATTAGCCTGTGGCTTTTAATAATTTTGGCGATCCGTTAATTAGCTCGGCTATAAATAAGAAATACATAACGCAAAATAAATAAACTTGTTCAAAATAATTCTGTCTGTGTCATAATGAACTTTGTCAGTAAAGTGAGTAACCATAGTATATTTATTACCTAGTGTAATGAAAAATTATTGAATAGAAATAATGTTATGGCTATAGTTTGTTTTTAGTCAAAAATTAGAAATACAGGCTGAAAAAGAAAGCTTACTAGCCCTAATGCGCAATTCATTATCCGAGATCCTTATTTACCTACCTGGAGGGTTAATCTATCATAAAAACTATTGGGTGTTAAGACGTGAGAACTCCTCACCACACATACTTCCGATGCTGAACGTAGGGGTTCAATAATAACCACGCAAACGGTGATAGTAACATAGATATTAAAAATACACAGGAGAAATCTACTGTCTTTCTTCTCGTAGGTTCGATTCTTACGCCGCGGCCGCCTCGGAGGTCTGCCAACAATAAACTAAACATACGCTTTTGTGTACTGTGGACCTCTAAATAAGAATGTAGGTAACTGCGGTATTAGGTCACTTTATTGTTATAAATTCATCTAGGTACCCACCAATCAGGAAGGGGCCTTCTGAGTAAACCATTGAAAGTTTGAACCTTAACCGATTTGTTTCGTTTAGGCTCCTGATTAATTGATTCTATGAAAATATTATGTGTGTGCGATATTACACAATCTGTAGATATTTTGCTGGCGGTATAAGGTTCTGGTATTTGATGAAATAAAAATAAGAGAATGGTAAAGATAAGTAAAACGGTTCTGCTGAGGTTGAGAAAGTTCTAACACCTTTATGGAAGTACTGGCTATTGCAAGCGACACGAACGACATTATCGGGAGATCAGGTATCTCCAGGATCCAGCTGGATGGTTGGTTGTTTTGGAGTGACACACAACTCTCAGGTACAAGCAGTAGTTCACAGTTTGTAGAGAAGACGTCTATCTTAACAATTTAACACGGTTAATACCGAGAGCACAGAATAACTTTATAGACGTTATTTTCTCTCGGGTAAGTACACCTGAGAGAAAATAACGTCTCCGCTCATCGGCGGGCAGAGCGGTTGTGTTTAGCCATTCGCAGTGTTCCCGAAGGCTTGGCGTAAAACTACCCTCAAATTTATTAGCAAAATCAAACATGTGTGTCAATTAAGGAAACTATGTAGGTACCTAGAGTATGTACGTATGCATTATAATTAGGATGCGGTATGCAAGAAAAGGGATTGAAGATTTTAGTAGGTATGAAGTACCCTGTTTTTCTTTAATCGCCGCGCTTACTAAAATTTATATATTTGGGTAGATAAAAATGACAATGACAAAAAAAATAAGAAGTGTCTGAAATCGTCAGGTTTTTGAGATATTCACAGATGAAAAAAATTGGAGCAATTTACCTATCGCTGTTTTTTTCTTCTGTGCATATCTGAGAAACCCGACATTTCAGGACATTATGATATGGGGCATTTTTTATTTGTATTAGTGTCCTCTAATTAAAATAAATATATTTTAAAGTGTGCAGCGATTATGAAAAATAAAGCAGTGTAGTAACCTAGCCGATGTTAGGGCCAAAATCTTTAAACCTCTTTGTGGAACTGTGCAGTCTACTTTACTACAGCAGCGTATGGTTTCACCTTTCAATATTAAAATGTGGTCTCAGGTTCGTGTTTTTATGGAATACCTAAATAGTGGAATACTTTTCAGATATTAACTTATTAGGTGCAGATCACAGTTCCCATGAGGAAACTGTGATCTGCACATGGCGAGTGCACAATTTTTGTATTAAAATAAGGCCCCTACCAGCCCAACAGCATTAAATAGCGAGTTGGACTTAGGTACTAAAGCTATGAACTTACAGCTATCTAATTCGGTGTTTCAGCAGTAGGCCAAGCACAGGGATTGTTGTCTAGGGTAGAATAGACAAAAATGAGATTGCATCATCATATATAGAATAAATTATTGAAGATGAAACAATGAATTCCAAATATTTTATGCATTCGACGGCGATGTGACTTAACTTTTCTCTATTCTACCCTAGAGAACAATTGCTGTGCTTATACAGATTGTGTTTCATTGATTGCCTAAGAATTTTCAGGATCGTTTTTTTACGTCAGTTAACTTACTGCAGAGTATTGTCATGTGTATGAACAGTCGAATGGTTTTTGCTAACTGTCAAGTTGAATATATTGAATTGAATTTAAAATTAATAACTTAAATTAAGCCAATACCACAGATGTGTAAATTATAGGAATTTATGCGGTCACAATTTATTAATTGACTGGTTTATAATGGAATATGATAGGACGATGTGCCTGATGGGTCATACGAATTTAGTTCATCTTTTCGCGTTTTAGGGTTTATTTAACACAAATTCTACAATTACGAATTTGCGGAAAAAATAATCATACCTTTGAGCGTTGCGTTAGTACAGTGGACCGAACAACGGACTCGAATCTAAAATTGTGCAACAAAAAATGAGGTCTGAAATAATTAAATAAATAAATAATATAATAGTTTTTTATTTCCAATATGTGTTAAAATTACGTGATAAAAAATGCAAGTACAGTTAAATTATTACCTATAAGTTGTCTTTGTGTAAACTGATATACAAGAACTAAAAAAATCTAATAACTAATAGAATATGTTCCTAACACAATGTTGCTAACACACACACGTCACAAATGATAAAAATTCTACTAAGATTAGATTATTTTCTATTGAATTGTACCCTAATCAGTATTGAGAAAGATTGGTTAAAAATGATATAGCTCTAAATATGTATATCAATGTTCACGATAAATACACTGAAAAATAAAATGTGAAAAGTAATAAATCGCCCTCTAGTAAACATAACACAATAAGTAAACACTATACAATTTTTATGGTGTTTACTTTCTCTAGGCTTAAATTTCTGGTTTAAAAGCGTAAAATAGACATATTTTTAGAGAATAAAAGAAAATCATTAACTCCACCACCTATTACTAAAAAAGGTTGAGTATGTATAAATTTATGCGCGCGCAGGCGACAACGCTCGCATCGGCGCCTGCGCACCCCGCCCGACTACGACATATCCGCCACAAACAAAATTAATAGCTGCCACATTCCACACATTCTTACAGGTTCCTTTGCTGGTTAAGGCGGATATTGTTTGTTACTAATCAGAAAACAACGTTGCACAAACATGTGGGAGATTACCTATACGCAGCTTTACCAGTTTATTTAAAAAAAATAATACATTTTCTTTCTTTATTCTTCTTTCTTTCTTTATTATGAACATTAGAAAGATTTATTTAAAAAAAATGTTTCGAAAGAACTTCTAGTGCACATGTAGATGATGTGTGGATTACCTTTATTAACAAAATTACAATCAAATAATAGAAACAAATCAGAACTAGTTAGCTCAATTGGAGCTAACTGCAGACTGTTGAAAACAATCTAAAGGTAGCTCAACTGAACTGTGTGGAGTGTCCGCCATTATTATTATTATTTTTTATTCAGTAAGACGAAAAGTTATGTTAGCGCTACGCGCGTTAAGCTTAGAGAAGAGAAGATTCTTACACTCATATCAATGACTTTACTTGGTCGTTCCGCATCTCCCGAAGCTTCGATAATACATTCATAATCATTTATTATCTACCAGTAATATTTACAAGCTTATCCAGTATCATCAACAACTTTAGAAAATTGTAAACCGTCCTGCCCTTAAGATCCAATCGACTCATTTATTAACGTTGGCGCCAAAATGTTTCTGACAATTTCGTTCGAAATTCGATCGCATTGGCCACTTGCAACTTTTGTATAAAAAGTTTATTAACATCGAAGAAGGTTTTCGTTGCAACCTTCTTTCTATTTTTAATCCTTTTTAAACTCATTCCAAAACGGTACAACGTTTATTATGTTGAGATCTTCATTTGTTATCTACTTACACAAGGTTGGTTCTGTTAGATTTTATCGTGTTGTTTGTAGAAAAAGCATTTATTTGTCAGTTTCCTGTAGGGCAAGCACGGGTATTGTTGTCTTGATAGAAAGAAAAATCACGACACGTTCTCATCGAACGCGTAAATTATTTGAAATTAATTCCTTTCATTTCAATATTGTACGCAATGTATGACGCTTCGATGTCATTATTGTCTATTCTACCCTAGAGAACAATACCCGTGCTTGGCCTACAGGTTTTGTGTAGCGAAATAGTTAGGTATTTCAACATTTTACAATATTTACAAAATCATGTGCTCAAAAAAGAAATTTTCATAATGTAAGGTTTCAACGTTCATCAGTAGGTAAATAATGTAGCTTTTATTCCCAGTTAATTAATAAAATAATGACAATTGACAAAATAAATCTGTTTTCTTAACAATAGTTAGCTAACCTAACCTAACCGATCATAAAATTTTACTGCTATCGGTGAAAGTGTCACTGGCTACAAAAATCATAGATATGAGAAGTGCCTTACTGGATTATAGTGACTAAAGAAATATCTATTTGCGTCAATAAAATCCCAATTCCTCAGACTAGTATTACAAATGCGAAAGTTTGGATGTATGACTATAGAAGGACGGATGCTTGGATGGATGTTTGTTTTTTCTTCACGCCAAAACAACTAAACAGATCAAGTTGAAATTTTGCATAACATCTATACATAATTTCTAAGTCTGGAATAAACCATAGACTACGTTTTATCCCATAAATCAGTTTCCATGGCTTAGAAATAACTTTTAAACGTTTCCATAGAAACAATACGCGGGAAGCCGCGGGCAGAAACTAGTTTTTAATATAGAAAGTATTGTATTGTTTGATAAAATTCGGTGATATATCAGTCCTAACTGTATATTTGGCCTAAAGAGATATCAATCATATCCTAATGCTAACTTAGAAGAGTTTAAATGGAATCGAACAGTAATTTATGATAAAATATAAAAGCAATTAGTTTGAATATGTCAATAATTATGAATTATTAAGACTAATAATCGAGTAACTAAGTTATCCATCATACGATTGGGTCAAAAGGTGATATTGGAATCAGTAGGTTTCGTTTTAAAACTTTCTAGAGTTGATAATATGAATTGTTAGGAGATATACCTACAGACTAAAAGTTATTAAAATTATTTGATTGTTTAGAAGAAACTAAAATCTGACTTCGAATCCCTTAATTTAACACTGTTTTTAGGGTTCCGTACCTGAAGGGTGAAAACGGAATCCTATCACTAAGCCTCTACTGCATATGTTCGTCCGTCCGTCCGTCCGTCTGTCTGAAGGCTTTATCTCATGAACCGTAAGAGGTAGACAGTTGAAATTTTCAGAGAATGTGTATTTTTTTTGCCGCTATATTAAAAAATAAAAATAAAATAAATATCTATATTAAAGGGGGCTCCCATACAACAAACGTGTTTTTTTTGGCTATTTTTGCTCTTAATTTGTCAAGGTTTTGTCTCTTGAACTACAATATATAGGTACATGATTTTTTTTATATTTAAGTAACTCTTCAAGTGTGATAACAACAAATACTAAAAATAAAATAAAGTTGAAAATTTAAAGGGGTCTCCTAACAAGTGAAAATTTGATGTTCTTTGAAAAAGTTGTCTGATTTTTACGGTATGGAACCCTTCGTGTGCGAGTCGACTCGTACTTGGCGGTCTATTAAGTGGGATTAATACCCTCGAAAATAACATTATTATGGGTAAATTTTCAAAATCGGTCCATAATTTAAGGAGAAAACGACGAACATACATAAAAAAACACACATACAGCCGAACATAGAACCACCTCCTTTTTTTGAAGTCGGTTAATCACTAAAATATCTTTTTAATTTCTTTAAGTCGCCACATCCTATCCATTAGCCTACTTTTACCACTTATATTTTTGTAAACACTAGGTTTTTAGAATCTAAATAATTTATTTTATATTGATGGAGACAACATGTTGGAATGACAGAATAATTTCTATAATATTTTCTTAGAATAAAAATCTAGAATATCATCAACAACATTGCTCTATTTTATTTTATTCAATTAACATTAGATCGCAAAACACAACTCATAAACAAAAAATCAGTATCCATCTAAAACTAGTTATTTTCGGGCCATATAATGTTTGAATTCCATTTGGCAGATGTTTCTCGTGACGGCTTAATATGCCGTATAAGTTCTATTGTGTGTAATATAATGTTTGAATTCGATTGGCTTCGAGAACCCGAAATGCCATGGGTCACAGTGTCATGTTGGTCGGCGACCGCGCAAGGCCGTTGATTTCCGACGACCTCAGCTCTTTAATCCGATCTACAAAGAAAAGTGAGTAATCGAGGTAAATCCTGCTACATGCAGATATAAATGGTAGCATTTACACAGAATACTGGATAATTATAAAAAGGCTTTTGCTTTCAGAAATTAAAAGACTAAACTTTCGACTATATAAGCAACGTAACAAAGCAGCAACGTTAAGTTTCGATAAGTAATGTTTGGGTAAAAGGGTGCACAGAAAACTATTACTCTTGGGAAAGGATGTCGCACATGATTTCCTGCTTATGCCGAAATCCTGAACATATTTGATAGATAGATAGATAGATAAAGGTTTTTATTTACGACTTCAGACACACACATACATATCAGAGTACAGCAATTATACAGGATGCTAGTAAAAAGAAATAATAATAAAAATACAGTTGACTAAGTAATAAAAACAAACAATAACATAATTAAAATCTAAGTAAAATGTCTGTGTGTGCTGCAGTACGTCAAAAAAGCAATGGCTCAGTGGAATATTTTGCTCAAGAAGCAAAAACACTGATTTTCAGCCAAAACCCATTAAATAAATAAATAAAATAAATAAATAATGCTGGACAATCCACACAACATCATCTAGCCCCAAAGTAAGCAGAGCTTGTGTTATGGGTACTACGAGTAGATGACTGATAAACTTAATACAATACATAACATAGATAGATTTTTTTTATTATATATAGAAAATACCTAGAACACCCGGAACAAATATTTGCAGATCGTACAAACATTTGTCCCAAGGCGGGAATCGAACCCGCAACCTTCTGCGTCGCAGGCGGACCTTCGCCCGCCGCGCCACATCGGTCGTCGGTTGTGCTTGTCATTGAGAGCAAGCAGAACGAGTTTCAAGTGTAATGTGTACTAAAATGTTTGTGTTTGTGTAGTAATAATGGAGTCTAATAGGTTGTAGCAATATTGGCGTTTCCTTGTAATGTACCTACGTGGCAACAGGTCGAAGCGATAACAGAAGGTGGTGTTATTTTTATATTAATAGATATTTCCTGCTTTAGCGCTTTATTTTCAGTATGATGAGCTACAATTACCTCGAATGTAATAAAATAATGTCAACGTCAAGGAATCTGCTCACCAAAGTCGGCGATACAGTCCGGATGTGCAACATTTCAGTGTATGAATATACTTAGCAGTCGACATAATTTTGTCAATTTGTCCGGGGCCTGCCGACTTTGGAGTGTTGACTCGTTGACTTCAAAATATATAATAATATTATAAATAATACGAAAGTAACTCTGTCTGTCTGTTACATTTTCATACCTAAACGGCTGAACGGATCTTAATGAAATTTGGTAGGGAGGTAAACGGTATCCCGGGGACGGACATAAGCTACTTGAAAACTACGTGCGAAGCCGCAGGTGGAAGCTAGTTAGTTTAGATATAAAATAATTTATTGTTATTTAAGTGTCTACAGAGTTTTTTCACCCCTATGACGATATGCTTCTATTTGCGCACCTCAACACACTGCTTGTCAGTAAATCAGTTCTTCACGGCGCCGGCTGCCTGTTTTACACCAAAATGTAGCCAAGTAGAACTCAGATTGAATTTCCATAAAATATAACTGCACATGAATGTCCCGAAAGGGGTAGGCGTGCGCATACAACCTATTTACTACCTATTTTTGGCAGCAGTAAGGAAATACGTATAATTCTGCTACCATAAAGTGACCATAATTTTATACTTATGTACTGCTTTATGTGCATTACTGGGTATGAGTTTCTTAATTAAAACGAACTGACTTTTAAGCAGAATACTTTCTTTACCGAATTCGTTGCTCAAAATCATCTCAAATTTGTATTTTGTCTTTTATAGAGACCAGGAGTCGAACTATAACCAAGCAAAGGTTATTTTGAAAATATTTCGTATTAATAAATAACTCGTAAGTGTATCGTCAAGAGGAGGATCCAGTTAGGCTGGGCTGCGTTTGGGAAACTACGTCAAGACTTCTCGTCATCCATACAGCAATTCTTGAAATCGAAAGTGTTTAACCAGTCCGGTCCTACCCCGTTATGACCTACGGAGCTGACACTCACGGTAGGGCTGGTCCACCAGTTCAAAGTCGCTCAGCGAGCTATGGAAAGAGCTATGCTCGGAGTTTCTCTGAAGGATAGGATTCGTAACGAATACATCCGACAGAGAATAAAAATTTAACGACATAGCTCAAAGAATTAGTAAGCTGAAGTGGCAGTGGGCTGGCCATTTCTTCGAAGAACCGACAACCGCTGGGGTAAACGTGTTCTAGAGTGGAGACCGCAACTCGGCAAACGTAGTGTAGGACGCCCTCCGCCCAGGTGGGATGACGATCTGCGAAAGATGCTGGATGCGACAAGCTAAAGACATTGCGCTATGGCGCTCATTAGGGGAGGCCTATGTCCAGCAGTGGACTAAGGTAGGTCGCCGATGATGTATCGTATTTTTGGCTACAAAATAAACGATTTTTTACTATATTTACTTTTACTAAATAGGTTTTTATATCACTATACAGGGCTATTGGCACTGACACTACGTGAACTGCAGATTCTGCCCATCACCACGAACACGTTCGTGAAGACGCCAGGTCTTCATTCTCAAACTTGGTATTGGTAGTAAGTAACATTGCACCCTCTATTCAATAATCGTTCTGATTTTTTAACTACAAATAGCCCTAAATATTTTTGTCAAGCTTAAGCACTTTCATAATAAACGATGATGATATCAATAGCTTGTTAATCATTGTAATGATCACGATGATAGCAAAGATGATGACCAACGCAGCTTTGCCCATCAAATAATTAAACCAAAACTGGCTATTAATTAATAAAAAACACAATCAAACGCCCTTGTTAACTCCTAGACAGAATCTTTCAAATTTATGGAATTAATGAAATATCGCTTGCTGTATAAATTAATCCACGCAAAATTTATTCTTGGATTAAACACGTCTTTGAAAGATTTAGGTCCGTGTTCTATTAAGACATAAATAATAAAATAAATTAGACAAGAGCGTGTTGGACCGTGCACAGAAATATGTTCCATTGCTGTTAATGAAAAAAAGTGTCAAAATATATCCTGTGAATATTTATTTATTTATTTATTAAAAAGGGCATCCTACGTGAAAGTCATTTTTAATTATGTTATTTACTTAGCAAAGTAAATTAGTGTAGAGACTGCGTAGGTACACACCTTTTTTGTGCTATTAGAGACTTGCTCTTTCTGATAACGTCTTACTTTATACATTATTTTATCTTTTGCGTACAATCCAATATTAACTCGTTTAAATTGTGAATAACTTACAAATGAACGACGTAACTATTAAATTAGCAAAACAAAATAAAAGACCAATGACGCCATTAATAACTGGAGCAAAATAGCAAAAATAAAATAACAAAATATGCATAATCTATGCAAACGTAGGCGTCTTCGCATTCCAATATGTTTTTATTAGTATGTTGTGTCTGGGTCCGTCTACGAATAAATTAGCATTTTGTTGACGATATTATTAGTTTTGGAGTTATCAAGCTCGAACTTTAGGAGATACATTTAAGGCGTACAGAACGAATTAAATGGTTTAAAAAAATTGCATATGTAGGTATCAAATTCTAACCTAGCGACTTATGAATATTCCTTTGTTTAACGTAATAAAATAAAAGGTAGCGCCTCTAGTGTGAAGACCTACAGGGTCTTAACCCTAAAAATTAGGACATCCCTAAAATAGCACCATACATAATTTTATTTATTATGTCATATATATTAAATTTAAATACTAGAAATAAGAAAAAAACTCGCTGTGCCCACAACAAGGCTGCACAAGATTAATGTATATTTTAAAGGGTATAATAAAATACCCTTCTGCAACAACACTCCAAAGAAAATAAATTCAAACAAATTGTCAAACATATCCTTTGTAAAAAGGCTTAGGTAATACAAAATAACTGATTATCTAAAGGATAACAAAGCTTCGGACGAGTTTTGCTACAACTCGAAAACTAACAACCAGGTAGAGGTTTCTCGTTCGCATCTTTACTTTACCTTAAAAAGATTAAACAAAAAATCAAAGTGATCACTTTATTTCCTAGTTTTACTTATCTAATTTGAATTTTGTGACGTCCAAGAGTCATGTAAGGTCTAAAGGAAATAAAACACTTTGATATTTGATATAACGCATTCACTGCCATGCATCTGCGGTGCGACACGCAGGGGCGCGTCGCAGCTGCAGGAGAACTTCATCCATGTGCGACGATTGCCTCACAATCGGTACATTGTGATGCAATGAACATATTAATGCATTCACTGCGTAAGCTCTGTGTTTTAGCGTAATTTTGCTTTCCTTATCTTAAGGTGATTTATTTTAATTTTATGTGTTTATAAAGATGATTTCTGTTGAACATATACAATTTTTTTTTAATAAGGTATATTGCTAAAAACCCTGTTGCGATTTTGAACTAAAGGCTTTGGCCGAAACTCAGTTGCTAATCCACTTTCATTGTTGATGGAAGATAATTAATTATTACAAAAGCCAAATTTGTTTCACTTTTAAAGTTTTCGTGAGTTGGATGGATTTATGTAGTTACAGATTTATTCACTTCAAAAATTAAGGTCTATGATAAGAAAGTGCTAGGCAAATATTATGTTTATCTAAACCAGCGGCTCTCAAACTTTTTGCAATGTAACCCTTTTAATAATCGAAATATTTGACGGAGCTCCAGTGACGGATTTGACACATTTCTTATAATATTTGGTCGTCTTAGATCAGTTAACAATCCAAAGATCTTGCAGAACGGAACCAGCACCAATCGAAGAGTAATTTTTTTTTTTTCAAAATTAGTCTTTGTTAAATTTTCTATACAACCACATAATATAAAGATAAAATCCCCCTAAGATAAGAAAGCAAAATTACGCCGCACTTTGCCACCCCCTACATCTGCGCTGCGCCGCTACCGCCTTCTTTGAATATGACGCAAAGGTAAAGACATTATTACCCATTGTATCAAACAATCTAAGATGGCTTTTTGCGGCGGTGTCAATCATATGTAGGTACGGGACTTATAATCTGCCTTAGTGAAATAAAAAAAACTCCAATCCCAAGTTTGATGCCCTAGACTGACCCCTACTCAGATGCTGGTATATCCTCGCGGCCTAAAACAAGTTCATTGCCTAAAATCCTCGAAAAAAGTTGCACCGCGCCTCATATTAATAACAGTCCGGCAGTAAGTACAGTTCCGTGGAGCACTGTGCGCCTCGGATTTCGAATTATAAAGCAATAACAAATAAATAAATAAAATAAATAATGCTGGACAATCCACACAGCATCATCTAGCCCCAAAAAAAAATATTATTATTATTGTATTATTAGTAGAAGAATCTACTTAAAATTATTGTGACTGTCGTTTTATTTATTATTAAATGTTATATTTAATTTTTATACAACCTTATTTTCTTTAGCATATTTTTTTTAATTATGACCTGTATTTAAGCCGAGCAAAATAAAAAAAAAACAAAGGTTTCGCGGAGCCTCAGGGCTCCGCTGTGCACACTTTGAGTATGGCTGGTCTAAACTATATAGAGGTATTTTCCGTGGTGATTGTAGCAAAACGTTGTTCGGCTGACGTCCACAGCTGAACGTGCTTCCCACGTTCAGCGTGGACGTAGTATAGTGTGCTGAGGAGGTATATTTCGATACAATTTAGAAACAATTACCTCAATCAATTACCAGTTACCTAACTTATTTTAATTGTTAATACTAGTTCTAATTTGTTTCTATTATTTTATTGTAATTTTCTTTGTTAATAAAGGCTATTGCTAGAAAACTAATACGAAAAAAAAAATTACTGCTCTAAAAATCATGGTAAATATCCGGTTATAAATGACTTTAGAAACAAATAGATAGGTCTATTTTTTATCTAGGAGCCGCCTAGTGCGTGTCTACTTTTTGATCAAAAATATTGTGTTCTTCTCAGTTCTCAAAAATAAGGGTAATTTTTTAGTAAAGAACGGGCTCCAAAATATAACATAAATGAATATAATATTGCTTGCGTAATAGTACAAGCGTTGATCATTTTGATTGATATTCTTGCAATATGAAAATATTGCATAATTTTATCCCCAGAGAACCATTATCTTAACATATCGCCTGACACCAAACATGGGCCTCAAGTTTCTAATTGATTTGGATAAGCCATTAAGGCGTGTTGATTGATGCGTTCAGTTCATACTACCTTAATCCCCTGTGTTTATGCGTTATGCGTGACGTAGTGGTTATAAGCACTCTGATTAAATTGAATTGATATTATTTGAATCTTATTACGTGGAAATAGTTAATTTACAAATTCACGTTAGGTAATAGATACTTACTAAAAAAATTATAACAATAAAATAATAAATAACATTTTCATTTTAATAGATGAGAACCCAGTGCTCAGCTAAACCTAACATAGGCGTTAAGGCACTGCTAAATAAATGATGTAACGATTTTTTATGAATAATTATGACCTATCTAGTCACCATAGATCAGAAAATTTTACCAGATTTATTTTCGTTGTTTTAAAAAAGAATTTCTCTTATCGTCAGTCTTGACCTGACTGCACCAATGGAGTCCAAAAAGTTCCTATCTACCATCAGCATACATACTTCATTGCATGTTCAGCAAAGCTTTTTTCTGACTCTATTGTATTATTATTTATTACTATATGTAATCAGAAGTTTTACTGTATGTAATCGTTGAGCTAGGCAAGCGGATTTGTGACCGCAGTGCAGTTTTTAAAAATACACAAAAGGAAGCTGCTGCCCTTACTCTGAAGGTTCCCTTAGTCGGGTTTTACGATATCTACGTGTTGGGTTGGAGGTGTGGAATCTTACGCCGCGACCACCACAGCGACCGCAACCGCCAGTCCCCATGTATATGCAGTAAAATTTAAAAACCAAAATACCATATCGCGTAGTTCATCATAAACATGCCTACTTAATTTTAGAGACGCTTTTGTATGTTTCTGAACTTCATCACTTCAAATAATTTTACCCGCTACACCAATATTGACAGAATTCAGTTTGTGCATTTCTGGCTGACGAGCGTGCCTAGTTTTGATTTAGCATTATGTGCAGCATAGCCACAACGGGCGAACTACAACAAAACAACAGTTAAATCACGGTCGATTGAGCAATAATTTGCAAATCCGGCAATCCGAAGACTAAGCGAGCTTAGTTCCCCGGAACTCTATCCAGTGGTGAAAGGTGTTTACTAGCAACAAATGGATACAAATACTCCTAGAAAGAAACACAGCTGGTTTGTTATTATTTAGGTCCTATAAACATATATAAACTAAATAATAACGTACCTACGTAAATAGCACTTAAATCAATAGTACAAATTTTGACGTATGCCTGTCTATTTAAAAATCGATACAACGGGTTAAACCTCATTTGAGCTTCTTTTACATAGCTACGCGTCTTTCACAAATATCAATCAGCTCTATTTACTGCTTGGAACAAAATTATGACCTTCTTTAACCTAAATTTTCGTCCACGTCAAACGCCAGCCTGTAGTGCGTAGCAAGCAGTGTTTTTCCACAATTAATTCCGTTCGCAGAGAACAAACCAATAACGCAGTAGTGTACTAGCCATGAAAGCGCTAGTCGGTTTCACGGTTGTAACTAATCTGCCCATCTCCCCCAATATTTATCAGCCTGTTCCCAAAAGCTCGTGGGTCGGTTGTTGCGTTCCGCTGCAAATAACCGATAAGCACGTACTACACCCGCGGACTGTGCCCGCGGAATAAATTCGTGATTTATGATTTTAGTGCTTAAACCCGCGGTAAGCTTGCCGCTGATTGGTCGGCTGCATCCGGGATCCTTAATGCTCGTTTTCGGATTCCTCCGCATTAAATGAAATTGTTTCTTTTTTATTTGGGCAACTGAGGTGTTAAAATTTGGTAATTAAGACCGGAATCACTTGATTTTATAGCCAGTGGGTTGTAAGGGACTGAGAAATGTGATTTATGCTGCTGATTAGAGTGTGTTCATTGCTGATGCAATCAGAACAGGATTCGTGACTTCCACAGAATTAGGTACTTAACTTTGTTTAAAATTTTCTGTCCACCATAACTGAACAGATAAAAAAGTGTAGTTTAGTTTAGTTTAGTTTATTGATAACGTTTATATGTTACATGTCATGTTCTTAATTCTAATTAAACTAACAATAACGTCGTATAAATTGATATACATAGGTATTGCTGAATTCATTAAATTGTTTTTATAAAAAAAAATGGGAATAATATTAAATTGATTCATAATTGAATAACATAATAAAAATAAAAATTATAAAATGTCAAATAGTTCATTAAATTTATAGTAACATTTCTCAATAAGCCAGAACTTGAGTTTGCTTTTGAAGGATTGCGTTGAGGAAGCGCCGATGATCGCCGGTGGGAGACAGTTATAAACAG
Organism: Eupithecia inturbata; assembly: GCA_963662085.1. Taxonomy (NCBI): domain Eukaryota; kingdom Metazoa; phylum Arthropoda; class Insecta; order Lepidoptera; family Geometridae; genus Eupithecia; species Eupithecia inturbata. The sequence continues at coordinate 5,687,037 of OY759177.1, forward strand.
CCGGCCCCATTACATGCACCAGCTTCGACGATTTCGTGAGACGCCGCGGGACAGCCCTCAGCTTGTATACCGAATATATGTATTTTCAAAGTTATGCGGCAATAAAATTATTCAGGTTAGTTTTAGATTTAATTAAGTTTTAAATAGTTTTTTTTTTAAATACGGGACTGACATGGTCATACCAATGATTCAAATCCCTCGAGCTAGATAATTAAGAATAAAAAATAATGTTCAAAATATTTTGTTGATGTTATTGTCATTTTATGATTATACTTTGCACTTATAACTCTGCACTTATTTGCATTTTATGATCGCATTTATGAGTTCTTCAACCGTCTGCCTGACTACATATTTGCCCGTGTAAAATACATGAATCCCATAAGGAAGCAAACATCGATGCAAAGGTATTAAAAAAACCAAATCAAAGGATTATGAATTTGGAAGGATAAATAAATTATGTGATTAAACATTCCTTCATCATTGCTTGACTAAAGTATCCAACTCACGAAGTTAACATCAAAAGGGTCAACAAACTATTCCACAACCATTTTGTATGATTTGACGTTTTATGCACGGAAGTTTTCATAAGAAAGCTTATATCCATACCAATATTATAAATCTGAAAGTAATTCTGTCTCACGGTCTTAACTTTTCACGTCTAAACGGCTGAACGGATCTTAATAAAATTTGGTAAGGAGATAAACGCTATGACTGCTATGCTATATGCCGCCCTATGATATATGATAGCAGTCATAGTGTTTACATAGGCACCTTTTTATTCCGGAAAAGGGCGTGCTAAGCCGCGAGGTGGCGCTAGTATGATGTAAAACGGAATGTACAGACTACTTAAATGACAAATAACTTTATAATATATATTATTAGCGTTATTACTTTTTAGGGTTCCGTACCTGAAAACGGAATCCTATTACTAAGCCTCTGCTGTCCGTCCGTCCATCCGTCCGTCCGTACGTCCGTCCGTCCGTCCGTCCTTCCGTTCATCCGTCCGTCCATCTGTCACAGATCTCTATCTCATGAACCTTAAGAGCCAGACAGTTAAAATTTTCAGAGAATGTGTATTTCTCTTGCGGCTATAACAGCAATAAAATAAATATCCAAATTAAAGGGGGCTTCCATACAAAAAACGTGTTTTCTTTTGGCTATTTTTGTTTTCAAAGGCTTCTCTTGAACCACATTAGGTAGACACATTAAACTTTCTATAAATAAGTAACACTTCAATTTAAAGATGTATCCGAACAAGTGAAAATTTGATGATTGATAAAAAGTTTTAAAACTTTTAAAAAGATGCTTGATTTTTACGAAAACTATTGATTATTATCAAAGTCGCTAGGCACACCTGGATGCGAAAGGCACAGTACGGAGGAGGTTGACAAAAATTTAAGAGATCCAGGAGCAGTGACATAAATGTCTGCAATGATGATGGTAATGATAAATATTTTCTAGGAAAACATTATGCAATAAAAGAGGTTCTTGTAAGAAACTAGAATGTAAATTAATTTTATGTGATGAAATTACAGTCATTTAATATAACATACATACAATTTTATAAAATAGAATAGTTAACAGAACTTGGTATATTAAGTAAAATACATAAATTTACGATTCATCAAAACCTATACAATAATTCATTTGTGTCCAGTTTTATATGCAGCCTGCCCACGTCTTCTGACGCACAGTAAAACTTGTTATAAGAAAAATGGATCGTTTAAGTCCCTGAGATTGGGAAGTTCTGTCGTATAAGGGATTAAGGCGTAAAACATCCTTTAAACTGATAATGCATAATGTATTCATATATTTGCCTCGCATGCACCTTCTGTGCTCTCTCTTCGATCTTTAATTCCTCATTTAATTGGTCAACGTTTTAATTTTCCAACCATGCTCCTTAATTTATGCAATATAAATATATATTTTTATTGCAATTTTTACAATACTCACTTAAAAGAACCAAATTAGAACTAGTATTTACAATTGAAACAATTGAGCTAACTGCAGACTGTCTACAGGAAGCTCAGCAGATCCATATCAATACCAGTCGGAAGCGTCCCCAAGACGCTGGCTGCATCGTCCCGCTGTATGGCAATGCTGATGCGTTGCGCCAGGTACTCACCAGCTCTCGGGTCACGCATCGCTTCGACAAAACGCTCAGATGTTTTTTTAATATCCGATGATCTTCCATTCTCCACGGACCTATGGTCGCGACTCCAAGGGGAGCAAATGCGTAAGTTCTGTCAAGACCTGCATATTTGTGCCTTGAGATGCTCGGCCAAATCTGCTGCCGCACCAGCTCTCACGGACGTCCTTGAAAGGTTCCCATCTTCCGAGGCGCAAGTGTGTCGACGCATGTAGCCGTAAGAGGCCCGTCCCAATGCCGTTAAAACAAAATATATTTTGGGGGGGCAGCATTAGGGCAAGCACTATCCCAAGCCATTCAAGCTTCGACTAAATATGAAATTTTTAATGAACTTCCAGGTCGGACCAAACGAGAAGCCTTAATAAAAAATCAACTACAGCACTACTGTTGTAGACAGAAGACAGGAACGCTGGTATGGCTAGATACCTATATACTAATTTTGCGAATACCTAAGCCTCCCAAATCTATGTAAATAAAGGCTCGTTATTTAAAAAAAAGCATTTCAGTCATTTAATACACATAACATAAGCTTTGCTTCGCTTGGGGCTAGATGATGCTGTGTGGATTGTCCCACATTATTATTATTCGACCAATCATTGTTTCCCAAGTGAGTTCCCAGGATTACCTGGGAACTCCCCTGGTACTGTACTGCAGTACTGCTAATGCCTCTCTTCGGTTCAACCCAGTTCACTCTATTCTAACACCAATTTGTCATGTGTTTTAATAATATCTTCGTCGTCAACGGGCAGCAACGTCGGTAGTGCGAAAAAAGCTGTGGCCTGCATTCTCCAACCCGCATGCCCAGCGTGGGAACTATGGCATAACCCCTAAAGAACCAAGGCACTAAGGGGAAGCCTACCTAAGTCAAGCAGTGGACTGGTACCTTGGTTGTTGTTAAGTATTTTAAAAGCCTTTTGCGAGCAGGTAGACTTTGTTCCAATGAAAATGAACCTAAATGGTTCAAACAAACTCTTCCATGTACCTATAAATCACAGTTTAAATTAATCGAGAACTAACTTTAGAATCCAATCTGATAAATTTATAAAGATCATTTTCCAGATCATTTTGTCATAACAAAATTTTGTCTCAAGTTTTCGTAAGATTTTCAAAGATATTTGAAGAGAATTTGTCGCTGGCATCTCCATCAATCAATCCTGCCAGTCGCAAGTCTTGGTGTGTCACTTCAAGGCAGGTCTGTTGCTACATAAACTTTATCTCGTTTATTTTAAAATTCATTTAACAATAACAAGACTTCAATTGCTTTGGCTTTTCTCAAATTGTAACAGTTTTAACTGTGTGATCTAGAAGTTTTTTTTTAATTTTATTTTCCAGAAATGTTAACTTAGGTAGGTACTAATTACTACATACCAATACTGATCTGTGTTATTACATAAATGACTTGCTACAAAAATTTGTTTGCAACAGTCTGCCGTTAGCTCAACTGTTTGGATGGTTAATACTAGTTCTAATTAATTAATTAATATGTAGTTTTAGTCCACTGTATCCTAATGTCACCATTAAATACTATAGGTATTGCTGTTTTGTTTTATTTTATAATTCTTGTCTTATTTTTTTTTTGTTTTTTGTTTATGACCGTTTTTAAATCAATCTAAGATATTGTTTACATGTCTATATACTTAATTATTTGTTGAGTGCACATAATGTTACGTCTCAAGCCAGTTTATATTTTCTTAGATTTTTGTGTTTTATTATTATTATTGCTTGTTATGTGTTTTGTGTTCCTAATAAAATAAATAAAAGTTACATCATTTAAAATCTTTTAAATAACTATCACACGAAACAAAGCTTTTACCAAGCGTGAACACTAATTTCAATAATTTGGTATGTGACATGTTCAGCTCTAATAATTAACGTCTTCTAAGTACAGCTGAACTATCTCCGGGCGTGAAAGCCAGTGGCATCTGACATATCCAATTAACACGCCTTCCGGTTCCGCTGGATTCAGGCGTGCCAACTGTTAGGACTTGACGGTTGGCACTTCCGATTTTGAATTCTAGGATTTGTGCTACTTGGCGTGATTTAGAATGTTCGGTTGGTATGAGTACATTGCCGAGTTCTTTTATAGCGTTTCGTAACTTTCATAGATTATCAATGTAGAATTTTAATTTAAGAAAATTTATATTAATAGAAATTTGATAGAATTTTCTACAAATCTTGGAGACTATTGTTCTTATTACTTACCAACGTAAGCAGTATGGCATGCCATTTTTGATCTTATCACACTTAACTCCTTATGAACATCTATGAATATATTTTACTTACTAAATAGCAAGTGTAAAAAAAATGCTGAATAACATTCAACTTAGTTGTAAAGCTGATAAAGTTCAACTGATGCACTTGACTCTACAATACAAAATACGTCACATAACATCATGATTCATGCCGCCTATAGTTCATGCGAGAATGCGGAAGGCATCGTCACAGCCGTCATATTGATAAATTTTTTAATATATCTGAATTTGAATAGCTTTATGAAAATATAACATATGCAATACTTTAGTGTTAAAGCTTAATTTATTTTTCTATTGAAGAGAACAAGAGAAAATAAATAGCCCACAAACTTTATAAGAAAATGTAGGTCAATTTGTAATGCCGAAAAGATTTCGCAAGCATTTTCATTTCATATGTCATCTTAAGGAATCATTTCAACAAAGGGTCAAAGCTCAACAAAAGAGGCTATAAAACGAATTCAATATCATCAAAGTTGTTGACACGTGAGAAAATTATTAATTTGCAAGGAAATTGTCGAAGATTAGGTTCAAACGTGTTTGAAGCCTCTATGACATAAAGTAGAGGTTAGGCAGACGGCCTTCAGAGTCATTTGCATACGAAGCAGTTTTCCTAATAATTACAACATTCCTGGCTAAGCAAACCTTTATTAAAGTTTATGAAAAAGATGTCTGTATATTTTCAGTAATTAAATACAACTTTATTGACAAAGGAAATTACAATTCAATAATAAAAACAAATTAAAACTAGTTTTTACATTTAAACCAATTTTGCTAACGGCAGAATGTTGCAAACAATCTACAGGTAGCTCAACTGATCCATTTCAATACCAGTCGGAAGCGTCCCTAATACGCTGGCTGCATTGCCCCGCTGTATGGCAATGCTGATGCGCTGCGCCAGATACCCACCAGATGCCTCTCGGGTCACGCGTCGCGTCGACCAGACGCGCAGTTAATAATAATAATAATAATAATAAATCATTTTATTGCCTATACTTATCTTAACCTAAACTAGAATTATACACAAAAAAAAAAGTTTCTAACGATAGGCAAAGGGAGTAGATTCAGCATTGTGCTGCATGCGAGGAACATGCAGCGCTGATTTTAAATCTACTCCCCTCGGATAGGTGGTCACCGAGGGTTGGGATAGCGGGTTTAAGGTAGGTTCTTATACCTCTACTTATTCATCTATTTCCAACTTACTTTAAAAAAAAAAAAAACTACTACTACTACTTACTTCCATGTGTGTTCCAGTTAACTTTTTAAAAACCTGGAGAGCCTCGGTACCCCACGGGCCTAGGGTCTCGACCCCAAAGAGAGCAAATATGTAGGCTCTGTCGAGACCTGCATATTTGCGTCTCCTGAGATCCTCGGCCAAATCTGCCGTCGCACCAGCCCTCACGGATGTCCTTGGAAGATGGGAAGCCGCCAGTGTGTCGACGTATGTAGCATCCCACAAAATGGGCCTCCCCAACTCCCATGGGACTAGTGTCATGCCGTCGGGCCTCTTACCATCGTCACGCAACTGACCATTTGGTTACAGAATAGCTGGAGCAAAAGCCCGCCGGATGATGTCGTTAAGGCTGGCATGACGAGATATCCGACCGGCGGCCCTAGTAGACGATAATCCGTGATAACCAAGCTGTTCGACAGCAGTATCGCAATGTCATTGCTGAGGCGCGCAACACCTTGCACCCACACGAAGATATGTTGCGATACGGAAAGTTACGGGATCCAATAAAGTGCCAGTGTTTAATGAAGGAAATGCTTGCAACCAATGTCCTGACTCCCATTTAGAAACGGCCAGGAGACGGGCACGATCCGCAGAGCTGGAACACATTTGTAACAAACAATTCCGTGTCAACTCACACAGAGGCCCGTTCCATTGACGTTGGGACAAAATATATTTGGGGCAGCAGCATTGGGGCAAGCACTAAGCCAAGCCGTTCGAGCTTCGTCTAAAAATAAATTTTTGATTGAAATTCCAGGGAGCAAACAAGATGACTTTAAAAATTTTTCAACTAAAGAACTAGTGCTGTAGACGGAAGACAGGAACGTTGGAAGGCAGGTATACGCAAAATTTCAAGTGTAGCCCACATTTGAAATTTTGCGTATACCTAAGCCTACCAATTTGACAGGCGGGGAGGCTAGGGTATTCTTTGTCATGTTGTCTTCCAAGAGCTTGCTGTGTTTCCACAGTAGACTACATCTCAAAGAATACGTAACTTTAGGTACAAAAAGACAAAACCGAATTATTGTAAAATACATGTATGGCTATTAATTTTGAGCAGTTTGTCCGAAGTTTTGTTGAAATTTTGAATTTTCTCATCTACAAAGGACTGAAAAGTCTCATCAAGAATTGGTGAACCAAGGAGGCGAAGACCAAGGAACCTTTTTTTCGAAATTCATCAGTAATAATTTTTAGATCATCAAAAACTGTGTTTACCTCTCCACCTAATGTTAGGTCATTCAAATACAAACATTGAGCTTGGATTGAAGACGTTGAATTATCGGTTAGATGGCAAGGCTAAATATGGCCGGACTTAGAGGGTCACCCTGCTGACATCCAACAGCGGACAAAATGACTTTGTTCCTGTAAATTAATTTTGACGGTGAACCGTAACATTGCCAGAGAAACGGGTAAATTTCTGGAATTTTGTTTTTAATTTCTTTTAGTGTCTATGGAATTGAAGGCGTTTTTGACGTCTACTTTCAAAATTACTTTCCCATAATTTTGGTCTAAAAATGTACGAAGCCTAGCTGAATTGGTCGGAAATAGTTGCCTAGATAGTCGGCTTCTTTCAGACAGCAGACTTTAGCCGCAAGGCGGCGGTATGTGGTGCCCACGGCTATGCCATTAAGTACATGAAATGCTTGTTGTAAATAATGTACCTAATGGGTACGTATTAAAATAGGTAATTTGATTAAGGATAGCTCATTTTCAATAATTTTGAGTGTCGTATCAAACTAAAAAGTAAATAAATAAAAAATATTAATATGCAAGTAAAATAACACGTCTCTACCAGAAAGAACTCGCTCGTATTAACCATTAAAATTAATTTCCAATGGTACCTTCGACATTATACTAATGTATCAGCCTGATAAATTCGATCGTATTCAAGAAATTAGTTGATCGATCGTAAAACGTATAAATGTATATACGAAAGCGATTCAATAACTCTATTTTATAGAGTAAATGTCAAGGACAGTCGAAATGCCTTCTGAAATTCCAATTGACGCAAGATCCTTGTTGCGAGAATGCAGAATGCTCGACAATACGAGTAAGCGATGCTTTTGACAGCTGCGGTTGAAATTTTGACAGGTCCTGTGATCCATGAAGCAGCTCAATGAATTCTGGCCTGGGTTTCGCCACTGGTCACGACATATTGCGGGCTACAGAATTTATTTGTGGTTCCCAAAAATATCAGACCATTATGAAAGAGCATAAATAATCACGAGTTCTACCTCTATTTATTTAAGCTTTTATCGTCTACAAATCCGTGACGAATTATGGAGTACTTCCTGGTTCATTCAAGAAATTTTATATAAATCTCAATTAAACAATTGATTGCTATTCATGTTTCCATGAATTCCTAGAATACGAGTCACTGAGTATTTTATATGTATTAAGGCATTCACTGCTCAGCGTTGTGACCTGAAGGGCTGCTACTAGCTGCTCGACTTCGACTTGTAAGTTGAGAGCACTCAAAAGTGTTAAACGATAGATACTAATTTTTAGGGCTACATTGTCGATAAACTCTACCAACTTACAAGAGAATTACTTGTATTTCATCTGAAAGCTCGTCGGTAGAAATCTCCTTTATACTTCAATGCACATTATTGCACATTACAAGCTGTCTTCCCGGTATTCGAGTACATCGCCTTTACATTATTTTTATTATGACATGACCATCAGGTTTACCAGCATGTTGTGCAATAATGAGTTAATCAACAGGTTATGCACATATCGTTTACCTACTAAGAACTAATTTCTATGCACCGATATTACCATCGTTATGGGGACAGCGCACTCTGGGTGATACACATCACTGTAAGTTATCTATGTAATGAAGTGATGTTTTTTTATCTGTCTTTAGATATTCGTATAATCATTTCTTCGAAGGCAAGCCCTTGCTTAATCATCATCTCCCTCCCATATCCCACTCAATCCTTCTACAAAAAATCGTTCGTAATAAAAATAATGTAAGTAAAAAATAATAATACTATGCCTAAACGGTACGGTATGGTAGTACGGTGGGGGGGAGCAATGTCAGAGCCTTATAGGCTTGAGTGTGGGGTGAGACAGGGGAGGTTGACATCACCCACCCTTTTCAATCTCTACTTGAATGCACTGAGTGAGGCGCTGGGCAGTCACCATATCGGATGATCCACTCACAGGTCCAGCCGGATCGCTTGCACTAGCCCCAAACGTCCGAGTTTCGCGCCGAAAAATCACGGCACCGCGAGCGTGTCCCAATTTTAACCAACTTCAAACAGGAGGAGGTCCTCAGTTCTTCTGTATGTTTTTTTTATTTTTTATTTTTATCTATGTATGTTATTTGATATTTCTGCCTATGGGTAACCGATTTTACTGATTCTTTCACTATTGTGTAGACTATTGTGTAGACTGGAATCACTTTGGGATCATTCTCTACACTGTAGAGAATGATCCCAAAGTGGTTCCAAAAAAAATATATTCCCGTTAAACTTAAAAAGCAACATAAGATTTTTGGAGAATCACGACTAGCTACAACATTTTTGGGATGTCTGCACTAATTTTTAATAGATTTGATGGTTCTTTCGTTTTTGTATAAAAAATTATTTTGAGGTGGTTTCCTCCTCTATGTTTGATTCTCGAGGAATTTCGGCGTAAAACTTTTGTAAAAAAAATTTCAGAATATGATAATTTCATTATCATCCAAATAATGGTTTCCATGGCAACGGGCATCAACAGCTTCATCCATGTGTCATCAAACTAAATTAGACTTGAATTATAACTAGATGTCGCCAGTGTAAACAAAATTTTTTGGACGTGAACATAGACCTTCGTTCAGAGAAAGTAACGGAGGGGTGATTTCGTTCGTCCGACACATAAATAAATATTATCTATAAACCAGAATTGGAAGTCGGTTTATTGTTTTTTAAAACACGCCAAGCTACTACAGCTATTTTTTTTTCGCAACAAATGATGCGGGGACGTGTGAGTGGATAAAGATGATATTTGCGTTAATAACCTCAGTTATGCTGATGATATGGTGGTGCTGAGCGCCTCGGTCTGTGGGCTGAGAGAGCTAATAAGAATCTGCACCTGCGGTCACGGACTGGTGTACAACTCAAAATAGAGTCAATTCATGGTCTTTGAGGCCGGTACAAAACTGTTGGAAAACATACCTCCCGTTCAACTGAACGATGTTAACCTAATGAGGGAGTACTCATTCAAGTACTTAGACCACGTGGTCACTACCGACCTCAAGGACAATGAAGACATCAAACGGGAGTGGAGGGCGCTGTCTGTGCGAGCAAATAGGGTTGCCCGGAGATTTGCGCGTAGCTCAGAGAGAGTAAAGCTAACACTGTTACGCGCATACTGCACCTCTCTGTATACGTGCAGCCTGTGGGCAAAGTATACGCTCGCGACGTACAGCGCCATCCACGTCCGATATAACAATGCGCTCAGAGCGGTGTTGGGGCTGCCCCGCTACTGCAGCGCGTCAGGGATGTTTGCAGCGGCGCGAGTCGACTGTTTCCATACCACCATCCGCAAGCGCGCCTCGTCCCTGGTGCGCAGGTTGCGGGATAGCTCCAACACCGTCCTGGCATTGATAGCCACTAGGGTGGACTGCCCGTACACTAGGTACTGCTGTGAGCGACACCTGCCCAGCAATCCAATTAGTTTATAAGTTCCATTTCTATGATTAATTTTACACAAATATGAGTTGGGTCTGCTCGAAACAAATGGTTTTTTTTTAGTGTAGTAACAACTAAGTGGTAGAAACATAATATGACTTCTATAACACAGTACAATGGCTAGTATGACACTTATATCAATTTCATTGTAGCCACAATTGAATGAAGTACCAATTTTTATTTTCACTCAATCGTTCAGACTTTATAGATCACCGTGGAAGTTGATTAAGTTCAGTTGCGTTTCACACGTTTGTTACAGAGTCTAATATCTTTGTTCTCAATTTCATTCATCCCAGTTTTTTTTGAATGCTGTCTTTATTTTATTACCTTTTTGTGTTATATTTATGAGTTCTGCTTCTCGGAACGATTTTATCCGGTGGGATTTCTTAAATAAAATAATTATGAGATTATGCATAAAATTCAAATAGGAGTACTATTTGAATTTTATTATTTACAATAAAAACATAATCTCAAATAACTATTTGCTCACAATTTTGTTAAATGTTAACATGTTATTATATTAAGATTTTTAATTAAATAATTTGTGTGATAATTTATGAGTCTATTTTTATCTGGAGTTTAGCGTTTTTGACTTGTTTTAGTGGGTCATTTAAGTGTTTACTTGACACCTCGATACTTAAGCATTATTTGTTATCAAGTAGGTGCTATTTATTACTTTATTTAGAACCAAAAGTAAATAAATATAAATGAATAATGCTGGACAATTCACACAGCATTATCTAGCCCCAAGCTAAGTAGAGCTTGTGTTATGGGTACTAGATAACTGATTATATTTAATACATACACAGATATATATTTATTATACATACAAAACACCCAGAAAACCCGGTACAAATAACTGCAGAACGTATAAAGATTTGTACCGAGGCGGGAATCGAACCCGTAACCTCCTGCGTCACAGGTTTTGCCCGCTGCGCCGCAGAAGTCATCGTCAAATGTTTGATCTCTATAACCTAACTAGTTGCTGCCCGCGGCTTCGCAAGCGTTGTTTCTATGGAAACGTTTAAAATTTATCTCATGGAAACTGATTTATGGAAAAAAAAGTAGCCTATGTCTGATTCCAAGTCTAGAGCTACACCTCCGCTAATTTCAGTTCAGTCCTTTCTGTAGTGCTGGCGTGAAGAAGTAACAAACAATCACCAATCCATCCATCAATTAAAACTTTCACATTTATAATATTAGCGTGATTGTACAGTATGTACTGGCAAGTCAGTACATACTCGTACTGACGTGGAGACTTGCCAGCACGGTATGCAAAGAAGCATGCTCAATGTTCGGTTAAAATCCAAAATAAAACTGGAAACGTTATGAAAGCAAACAAAACTAAACGATGTAATATACCACATAAGAAACACAGACATAACGGAATGGTATTCAAGACGAAAAAAAAAGATTGAAGTGAACGAAAATTAAAGTGATCTCTTTATTTCCTAGTTTTACTTATGTAATTTGAATTGTGTACCGTATCCAAGAGTCCAGTAAGGTCTAAAGGAAATAAACCACTTTCAATGTAAATTTGAATTTGAAAAGAAGGAAGGGGAGACAACGTATTAGATGGGAGGATGATATCCAAAAACTCGCCGGGGTTACTTGGAGGAGGATAGCCCATAACAGGAAAGAATGGCAAGCTCTAATGGAGGCCTCTGCGGGGACGCAAGACAATCTAAATACCGGTATCAAATAATCAATGGATAGATAAGTTACTGTATAATTACCCAGTTAAGATTATCACTTATGTTCAGTAAGATTGTTGAATAAAGGCTATTGTTATTATTATTTAGTGTGTGTATACCAATAGTAAAATACTAGAACGAGTTACGGCAGGTGGAGTGTAATCCATAGGTACTATTATTATGAATTCGAAAGTTACTTTGTATGTCTGTCTGACTGTTACCTTTTCACGCCTAAACGGCAGAACAAACCTCAATGAAATTTGGCAGGAAAGTAAATGGTATCCCGGGGACGGACATAGGCAACATAAAAAGCGCGTGCGAAGCCGCGGGCAGCAGCTAGTGCATTAATCAAATTCACCACACTATCTAGATTCCTATAATATGTAGTCAGAGTTATAAAACTGACGCACATTCTCAGCACCATGTTCTTTGTTTACCTACTGTACGGTACTTCGCGATATTCGAACTAGTCCCTTGGATACAGCCATTTAATTTTCTCCCAGATTACAACATCTATCTACAATGTAACAGGGAAGCATCCCAGACGGATTGTAAATGTTTTTCGCTCGCTACCATATTTTGTACCCGCGCCAAGGGAACATTTGATGGGGCGTGATCATATCGCGAGATTCGTGGCTTATCGTAACCTGGAAATACATTTTTGGTGGAAGACGAGAATGGAATAAAGAAAACGAGTTCGACTTGGTTGACTGCTAGTGAGATTTTATTGTGAATGTTTGGGAAAGGTTGTTTTTTTGTACGCGTGATGGAATGGAACTTGCATTCGAACAGGTGGTACGTCAAAATAAAAAAGATTCCTATAAAAAATATGGATACGCAAATAGATATCAGAATAATAATAATGCTGGACAATCCACACAGCATCATCTAGCTCCAAGTTAAGCACAGCTTGTGTTATGGGTACTAAATGACTTACGTACCTACTTAAAAAATAAAATCAAACCCCCTTATGGAAAAATTATCTGGTTTTCTATACATAGGTAGGTAACTTATTATTATTCCATTAACCCAGGCGGCACAAAATGACTTATATTATTAAGCATTATTTCAATATTGTTTTCCAATAATAGACCGATTAATAAATGTATATTAATGATAGTTCAACCAAATATTTACCCTAAATGGAAAAATTCCACTGTTACACGTCTAGACCTGGTTTTTGTTTTCTGAAAATGGTAAAAACAAACCCATTTTATTTTATTAACCTGCGCAATGTTTTTATTTTATTCAAATTTTATTTAGATTTACTTATCTGTTTTTCATCAGCAAATATCGACTCACTGCCGGGCATAAGCATGTTTAGCATATTTAGTATAGTATTAAGTACCTAGTATTATGTCAAATAACTGACCCTAATTATAAGTGCTTGTATAAATTAACAAACAAATTAAATATCCTTTTGTTGTCGGAAATAAAAGATTTTTATTTATTATTTTATTTTAGCCTCCCCTAAACTGCTTACTGAACCAATAAAATATTATTTTCAAAAAGACAATGTCATAACTAAGGTAAAAGAAGATCACGATAAAGCCTAGGTATATAATTACCGCAAACTTCAATTGCATTCAAAATTCGCAACTCCTGCAGTTTTGAATCAACTTTCAAAACTTCATACTAATCAAGTGTACTCCGTGTTCCCACGACACTGAGCACAATAGGATTTTAGTTGAAAACTTTGTTAGCGGAAGGCCAAGATTGCAGATTTCCCACCGGACCTACGCCAGTTTCAACTTGGCAGACTGACTATATCGATAACTTTGCCTGACACCGGCTGTATTATCAATTACCAAATTTCGGATATGATACAGTTAAAAAAGTACGATTATCTCACATATATCGTCCCCGTAGTTGGAAAATTAAATATCTAACTGATTTTGCGAAATCGACTTTCGTAAAGTCTAATTCAAGCTGCATCTTTCTGTGTTACTAAAGTTTCGATATCATAATATTTCAAAAAGTTATACGTTTGTGAACCATTTAAGTCACCAAATACGGAAAAATAGATATAGATGAAACTTGAGATTAATGTAGCGAAGGAAAAGTAGATAACTCGGCAACAAATTAATAAGTGAGATCATTTGTCACTATGAAAGTGAAAAAAATCAATAACGTGGTTTATTATGTTATCCCTGAACTAATTTATGCTCAACCGGGACCAAATTGCAGTTAGAATAATTAATTAAAGTGATTATTGATTTTTTCCGAACTGCGATCCCCAACCGGCATGCCCAGCGTGGGGATTATGGGCATTACCCCCGTGATATAAAAGCCAATAAGGCGCTTACCAGGGCGAGGCCTGGGTCCAGCAGTGGGTCAATATAGGCTGTGGAGATAGAGATTGATTTTTTCGTGTGTCGAATCAAAATGAATCGGCATTTTATTTAATTGTCTACAAATTGTTATTTGTTATTGTTTATATATTATTATTTATTATTTTGTTTAATTGTTTTTTTTTTAAATGTCGTGTTTACGTGATATAAACATGTCTATCAGGTCAGGACCAAACCTAAGTTTGTAATAAATGTGTGATTACGTATGTGTTTGGTGTACTAAATTTGTGTTATATATTCAGTTAACTATATTGTTGTCTATTTACAATACAATACACAACTCTTTGTTGAACATCACAAATATAATACAGCATAGCATTGATATTAGGCTCAAAAGTACAATAAGCGGCCTTATCGCTCAGAAACTATTTCTTCTAGGCAACCTTTTGATAGATAGAATTATTATGAAAAATTACGTGTTCAGGACTAGAAAGTAGGATGAAATAAGGTGAATTGTTCAGTATCATTAAAGCAGCTGAAACATGGACTAAGATATAATATTCCCTGTTTTCACAATGGCTGAGTCCTGGGCTACCTAGGTTTAAGTCATTTCAGCAAATTCAATTATTTTCAACTTTCTGCTGCCGTAGCTCAATCCTGATAAATTTCTGTGAAACAGTCCTATAATACTTAATTTTGTAGAAATACTTAGTGCCTAGTTACATGGTAACATGTTAATCACACTCAAAGTCCTGATCTCCTGATAGTTCTACTATATAAATAATTTATTAGTTTTATATTATATTCTATTATTATTATTTAAGGTCAATATTAAATTATATATTGCTTACCTTAATAATTATGACTTGTAACTTGGCGTTATTAATAAAGAATTGTATTGTATTGTTCTCAAAAACTTTAATGTATAAAGATTTTAAGAGACTAAGGCGCACTTTGCCAAAAACGTTTTGCTCACTTCTCTTGTACCAATGTATTTCATTAGCGAACGGTGGTGATTGTGGAAGGTGATATCATGGAAACTAACTGAAATTGATGTGAGTATTTCGTTTTAAAATACTTCAAACTTGCTACTCAAGCGTGAGTCTGAGAAGCTAACTAGGCTAATCTTAATAAATGTTGTATTTTGTTATATAAAATAACCTGAACCGGTAAAACATTTTTCATATTCGGAAAAAGTTCCAGCCAATACAAATAATAACAGTTCAAATAGACTGGGACCTACGTAAATAATCTGCCTGAAGCGTTACAGAAACAAAAATTATTAATCTAAAAGAACCCAAAAGAAAGATGGCCGTGGCGAGGCGAGTAAAATTGAATATTACAGGCGAATCACAAAATTTACAGTAATTTAAACAAAGTCCTAAATGCAGAAACCGAGGGCTTTATTTCAGAGTCTGCAAGAAGAGAAATGTAATGCAAATTTGTACAACGTATTTTTTCTTCTATTAACCTTCCGGGCGCGACGGTCTCGCAAGGAAGAGACGGAACAAAAACATGCTTTTATTTTGAAACTGTAATTAGGAAATTAACGACTTGGACTTAGGAAGAACAAATGGGACTGCGGTTCATGTGGGAATTTCAACGCTTTTGTGGGAATTTTTTTAATAGAAAGCGTGATGGAATTCTGTGACGCAACGTTTTGTTTTAATTTAGATGGGACTGAGAATTATAATAGTAAAATTCCTTTTGCTATGACCGCTTTACCTTTTGGGGCCAGTACAAGTTCTAAGTTAGAACTTGTAACTCTATCTGGGTTAGAACTTCTATCCCAAATAGAGTTACATTTTTCAAATTCTGCTGGTAATAGAAAATCGGCATCTTATCTACTATGTTGGTGTAATAGCGCTTACATTGTTCAAAGATAGCAAGCCAGGCTTTTTGCTATTTGAAATTGACAGGCAGTTTCATGAGATAATAGGAACCTTCGAGGAATTCCGAGAGATGTAATCGTTTACATTTTAATAAGCAGATGTTAGCGTTCTTTGTAAAAGACGGCTCTAATAAATATCAAAAAAATTCGATTGGTAAACATGAACACAAAGATACCCTAGAATTGTAGAATTTTGCCTTATTTTTAAACAAACTGAAGATTTATTCCGATCCACTGAACATCCTGAAAAGTTGCATTGTAACGTAAACAATCCAAGATTGAATCCCAAATCTTCCCAATCCACTGAAGTCCTGACAACGAAGAGCTTTATCACTAATCCTTCAGCCGCCAATTTCACGAGTTTTAAGGAAAGATAAGGAACTGTCAGGTTTGGCTTATCGCTATTGAAATAGAGTTCAATTTGAGGCTAAGCTTTCTGAACGAGTTTCTAGTAGGTACCTACCTCCCCGAGGCGATCCATCAACCTGTCTGTGTCGGTCCACCCAGAACTTCTGTCGCTGATTATTCAAGACAAATACTTTTTAGGCATTTACTTAGTAAGTAGGTTTTTATTTATTTTTATTCTCTTTTTAAAGCCTTACCTTTGTAGGTACGTTCTTATGGTTACTTATGTTTATTTTATATTTAGTAAGGTTGCAAGATGGAATTTGTATCGTCTGGGATGATATCGTTAACCCTTAATTGGGCGCGTCTAAAAATAATAATAATAATAAATAATAATAAATCGTTTATTTACTAAAAACACATGCAATAAGTAGAGTGCCAGTGGAACTCAAACTAAGCAAGAATGCTTGTATCTTGAGATCCATGAGTGCGTTTGACAGATACGATTTCAGAACACTGGAAAATGTAGTACATACTTATAAATATTTTTTTTTTTTTTTTTATAAGATTGTAATTGATTAAAATTAACATGCAAAATTTATAATTTAATTAATTAAATTGACCATTCTGGTATGAACATGAGAGCCAGTGAGTTTGTAAAATTGTGTTAGGTGTATAGTGTACCTAGAATGTATGTTTGTGTGTTGTGTGTGTTTGTGTGATGCATGTGTGTACTGGACCTCGTGAGGCACCAGAGCCTCACTGAGGTTGGGCGACAGGGGGCGGGTGTGTGAGTCATGAGGGAATGTGTAGTGTGTGTGAGTGTGAGTGTTGGATCTGCGAATGCTAAGTCAAATGAGGTTTTCTGTTTCGGAATAGGTAAGTTCTAAAAGTTTGTTTTTAACAAGTGATTTACACAAGAATAGGGATGTATCTTTTAAGTCGCAAAGCTTACATAATTTATTATATGTGTGGGGCAGGGAAAAGGCTGGGCTACGAGTAGCTATGAGTGAGTGCGTCTGTGGTGTAGGAATTCTGTACACACGTTTCTTAATAATGTCGTCGTAGTTTGGGAGGGCTTTGATGCTTCTATGCGTCTTAATAACTGCACTTAAGACGAAGAGCTGTCGTACCCGAAGTACTTTAAAATATCTGTACAGGTCGTCTGTTGGGAAACGGAAGGGCTTTTTCAGAGTGACCTTGATTAGTGCCCTTTGGGCTCTCTCTAAATTCATGAAGAGTGTTTTACCAGCACTGCCCCACACTGAGATACAGTACTGTATTATCGACTGACACAGTGATACATAGACAGTTTTCAGAACATCTCTAGGGGTGCAGTCGCGTAGTCGTTTCATAACAAATATTAGTTTTCTAACTCGGGCAGCCATTTCTGCGATGTGAGCTTTGTACGTAAGGTTTTCATCCAGTACAACGCCCAAATATTTTATATTAGTGGCACGGACGATAGCAGTGCTATTATAAATATCATTAATACCCATGGATCCATCGGGGACACTAATAGTTAGAGAGGCAGGGGGATTGGCTACTACAAAAAGCTACGTACAACAGGGCCGTGCAGCACCACTAATTAGTTAAGTGACCAATTAAGGGTTACAGCACATAGGAAATAAGAGGCGGGTAGAAACAGAAGTAGTTCTGGTTGATACCCGGATTCATATCTCTCTGAGAAATCACCTTTCATCCTCATGTATGGTGATTTCTCTACGGCTAGCTCACTCCTGTATTTCCTGAGTATGTAATACAACCTAGGTTTTTTCAAGGCATGAAGTGAATTGGTATGTTTTAGATTCTTGTTAGCCTTATCATGACTAAAACATACGTGATACAGTGGCCAGGCACGTTTTACTCAGAAAAAACCTCACACTTAACTTCACTCAGGTGTGGCCTCTGAACCACATACATATAACATTGTTAATAAGCGATCATATCACCAACTTTCCCCTCAAAATACAGGAACAAGAACATCTAGCTGAAAAGGAAACAGTTGGTTTAGTCCATGTCTAAATAATTGCAACCTAATACGTACAATATTTTTGTGCTACACAGGTTTTTTTTTTGTTTGAAATAAGTAGACTCACTTTGTCGCTTTTTGCTCGCTTTGCCGCTTTTTGCTCGCTTTTTAATACCTGGATAAGAAACCTAGCTTAAGCAATTACGTAAGAACGAAAGAACCTAAATAAATAACTATTCTAAATAATTCTACCCTAAATATCTTATCCATAATTTGAAATTCCAGGTCAAAGAATTCCATCGTTTCGATAAAAGTAACTTTATATCTTCGATTGATTTAGTACAGCGCTTCATTGATGCATGTGCTTCATACATTTTTTGATGTGACATAACTTTAACACTATTTTAATACTACCCTTTCATGAAAATAACCCAGTTATTCTCCCTCAGCTAGTCAACGGGTGATAAGGAATGCTAAATATTTCAATATATCGTTAATTATTCGTGGGGTGCGGGCGTGTCGGCACGTCTTGGAAAACGATACTAATGGAAATACTCTAGCTTAACTATTATCTACCAAAGTATTTTATAGCGCAGTGACCCCAATGTGGAAGTTGGCCTCTGACACCAGAGGTTGCCAGTTGTCCCGGTCGATTGCCATTTCCGTCCATTCGACGCGACGTCATATAGTTTCTGTAGGTTATTTTACTACTTCATCACACCATCATACTATAACATTACCTATATTTTTTCATTTTATTTTATAGTTTTTAACTTAAGTAATTACTGTGATTGGTTCCTTTTAATCGTGTTAGTTACTAAATAAATAAATAACACTTGTATTATAAAAGCGAAATTAGGAGGCTTTGATGGTTGTAACCTCTTCACGCCGAAATGGATCGTGATGGGTTCAAGGCCTGAAATAAAGCATAGGCTACTTTTTATCCTATAAATCAGTTCCCATGGGCTATAAATAACCTTTAAACGTTTCCATAGAAACAACGCTTGCGAAGCCGGGGGCAGAAACTAGTCTATAATGTAAAAAAAACATGATACATGAATGCTTTGAGTCCATCCCAAGGTTGTCTGGAAGAGATCGCTCTTAGCGATAAGTCCGCCCATTGTGCAAATCTGTTTTCTCTCTTTTCCTGTATCTTGTATTTTTTTGTGGTGTGCAATAAAGTGTATTGTATTGTATTGTATTGTATTGTATTGTATTGTATTGTATGATATCCCTACCAAAGAACCTTAGACCCGACATTGTTATTGGTGCGCAACGAGGAATTTTTTATTCCTCGTTCGTCGTTACATTTATACCTACTGAATGAAGCGCACCAAAACGGCTGCGCTATGTGGAAGTACTTTGGTGCGCTTCATCTCGGTGCGCTACGAAAAATGCCTTGTGTTTTTTGTCTTTTGGAGTTAATTTATACCGCGACGCAGCCACGTAGAGCGCTACGGCGTAGCACGAACAAGAACGAATGTGTACTGTGTAAAACACAGGGCCAGACCAGCAGACTTTACGCTCGTATACCACTTATTTCCTTACTTATAAAGAAATCTGCTTGAGACATATCAATTACCGTATCTTTGCTACGCCACAATAGATCGCAAGTCGTTAGTGTTGACTTCATTCTGTTCCGATTATCATTTGTTTCTTCCAACGTCAGCCGGGAAAAATACATTAGGAAAAGTACCACCATTTGTCTTCGTCGCCTTTGGTACGGACCTTAATTAATAAGGCACCCTTTGTAATGTTGCCAGTTACGGTATTCAATTTGTGCTAGATCTAGACAGTTAGTTTAGTTACTAGAGTTTAGTTCTCAGCCTATCAATAAACAATTGAAGTTTTGAGTGGGTTCAAACTTTCTCATAAGCACAAATTAAATAGCTGGCTGAGTAAGCTATTGAGACTTTTTTCTAATGGTTTTTTAATACTAATGGTTCTCCTATACTCCAGTAATGCATAAAATAACAACTGAAAAAAATATAACAACAGTTGTTATATTTTTTTATATTCGTTGTTATATTTACATCTGAAGCGCATTTAACCTTCAATTATTTTATTGATTGTTCATATTTAACAGTTACTGTTAAATATGACACAATCAACAAAAAAAATACAAGCTGGCGAGTTTGTCTTTTGTTTTTTCATACAATTATCCACGCTGACGTCACAAATCCAGTCCTCCAGTACACAAAAACAAAAGAGAACACCCCAGCTTTTAAAAATTTACTTATACAATAAGTGAAGTTTGGCCGTAATTACATGAGTCGTTGCATCCGAAGAGATTTTCATTAAATAATAATATTTTCTATTCGGCTTCAATATTTTCTAGCCATACAGTAAACGTAAAATGCAACAGAGACCATCAAAAGATAGGTTCCTCAATCATTGGCCAAGTAGTCCGCTCTTTAAGCTCCCGAGAAAATCTTGAGCTAATAAAAGACAATTCAACGAGGGTACTATTTATCTAATTTAAAGCAATTGAAGCAGCGTGTTAAGGCTGACTGTCGACTCGTTGCTTGCTAAGGGCTTGTCTACAATGTAATTTCCTGAAGCAAGCTTTCTGACCCCTAAAGATTTTGGAATTTATCGTCTAAAATAAAATTAACAACCTTATGACTCTTAAGACTAACTAACTTTGGAACGCGGCTTTTCGCGCATTTTTCCGGAAAAAATGTTTTATACGAAGTTTTGAGCTACATCTATGCAAAATTTGAGCCTGATCGGTTCAATAGTTACGCGAGAAGTCGTAACAAACATCCAATCTTTCGCATTTACATTATTAGTGTGATATAAAAAACAACTGCGTATTGCAACATAACATAACATAGGATTTAATACACTACTAACCAAAAACTTAAAATTACTTTGACAATAAACGATATCTATCTATCTACCTACTCATAAATAATATTGTTCTGTAAGAGACATAAAGAAATATCGGGTCAGTTTTAGAACAGAAAAATATACTAGTGGAAGTCATTTGTCGCCAACTTCTGATATACAACAATGTTATGACTTTAAACGTTTACATTGAACATAAATGTTACTTAAACTTAGTGATGGTTAAAATATAACTCAATAATTCACGAAGTTTCACGTTATTACATTCTTTATCATGAATGACAATATTTGTGACAGTATCAGGACCATTTATAAGATAGATAAATAGATAGGTAGATAATAATTTATTGTACCACACAAAGACAGAAAAACAATACAGAAATAGATGCTAAGAGTAGACGAAGTACAAAGGCGGCCTTATCGCTATGAGCGATCTCCTCCAGGCAACCTTGGGAGGAACTGGACATGTAAAAACAAAATAGACGGTGGCACTCGAAGAATAAAAGAAAACAACTACATACTATAATACCTACAAACATTACAATAAACTTACTTAAACATAAAAATAAGTGTTTCTTACTTTTAGGATAGATAATGCTGATGAAGCAGTTTTTATATTATTATACATAAGTTTATATTGTTACTTAGATCATCAATGCTATAATTGATATCAGTGCATTTTTGTATCGTAGGTAGGCCTTCGTTTGACCTCACCTAGTGGTAATAGTCATAATAGTCATTTATCAGTAGTAATAATTACAAGTCAAAGATTGGTATACCTACCCCCAGGGTTGTAAACACTGTAAAATCCATTATAACTTGCAATCTACTTAATGCACAAGTAGATTAGAATTTATTAAATTATACATTCATAATAATTAAATAAGTGCATAAAAACATTAATAATTAATACATAATAATAAATGCATTAAGCTATGTATCACTCTCGGTCTTCGACGACCGATGTGGCGCGGCGGGCGAAGGTCCGCCTGCGACGCAGAAGGTTGCGGGTTCGATTCCCGCCTTGGGACAAATGTTTGTACGATCTGCAAATATTTGTTCCGGGTGTTCTGGGTATTTTCTATATATAATAAAAATATCTATCTATGTTATATATTGTATTAAGTTTATCAGTCATCTAGTACCCATAACACAAGCTCTGCTTACTTTGGGGCTAGATGATGCTGTGTGGATTGTCCAGCATTATTTATTTATTTATTTATTTTATTTATTTATCACTTAACCTCGAAAGCTACAAATTTATTGTAGCTATAAAACGTTTGCTCAATAAGCCAGCGTTTGAGTTTTGTTTTAAATGCAGGCAGACTGTGGGCTCCTGTAACAGCATTGAGAAGCCGGTTGTACACGGCTGGGCCCATGATGTGTGTCAGCTTACGTGAGTGATGATGTAGCCGAAGACGTGTCACGAAGGTCTAGAAGACATCTATTCACTCTTTTCTTGAATTGCATTTGTAGCCACATGAACGCCACCTTACCCTTCGACTCGAGCCGTAGTTAGTGCGGCCCGCCCCGAGCTTGCCTGACCTATTTAATTTGATGTCGCCTTCGCTAGACTCTGTTACACAATCTCTGATTAACTTCCTGTTTCCAATTTCTAATTAATATCCCTTTGTTTAACGTTTT
Source organism: Eupithecia inturbata (assembly GCA_963662085.1). Classification (NCBI taxonomy): domain Eukaryota; kingdom Metazoa; phylum Arthropoda; class Insecta; order Lepidoptera; family Geometridae; genus Eupithecia; species Eupithecia inturbata. The sequence continues at coordinate 5,710,029 of OY759177.1, forward strand.
CAAAACTTGTTAAGCTGAAACGCTTTCACTAAATGCCTTGTAATTACAGGTGAAATAAAGGCCGTTTCAGTTTCAGTCGTAAATAGTTGAGGTTCATAAAGTTTTATGCTTTTATTTTATATTTATGTTCATTTTTAAATATCTAATTTAGATGCTTTCTGTGATAAGTGCAGCACAATAAGTAAATTATAGCAAAAACTTTTTAATACCAAAGCCAATAATCATACTTATTATTATTAATACGTGGTTCATTTTTAGAGCGTGTTTATTTATTGACGCTTTGGTTTTAGCCAAGTTTTTGTGAATATAATTATTGTTCTTCTCGTTACGAGTATACATATATATCTGACAGACTGGAACATTATTTGAAAGAAGTAGTCACGTAATAAGCTAGTTACAAAGTCTGACCCTTTCGTGCGGAAGTGAGTGATCTAGAACACAGCTTCTCAAACTTTCTTGGAACACGACTCACTTATTAACTTCATTCGGGAACGGCCCGCGCGGCCGGAGCTATTGTATGCAATTAATGAGTCAGTCATCCTGGCCGACAGGTAAAACAGTTATTTTTATTTTATTTCGACAGCAAAATAACCAACCAGTAGGTTGTGTAGTAACACTAGTCTAAATGATAATAAAAAAATTGATTCGATAAAATATACAAATACTTGACAAATTATTGGATAAGTTCATGCGAACGGAATGAGCCGGAAAATAGAAATTAAAGTATCATTATTGGTAGGTAACCCAAAGCTGGTTTATCTGACGTGTACATCGATTAAGAGCGAGCGGAGCGACCTGGATAGAACCATTGTGTTTGTATTTGGGTCCATCACATTACATCACATCAACAGCATTGACTAGTCCAATGGACACACGCCCGCTGATTATTGCCTTATTAGCACACCATAATCTCCACGTGGTGGTGGGTCAGTTCTGCAGGGGGCACTGCTGCCCCCAACGACACCACCGGTGGTTATCCCTTAGTCGCCACTTAGGCGCCACACGCGAGAAAAGTTGAGGTGGTGCCAATTCTGAGCCAGTACCTACCAAGTGGGTTAATATACTTCAAGGATATTCCCGTTAAAATTACAATAGCAATGCATAGTTTGAGAATCATCGATCCAAAAAGTTTCTACAAACATATTGGGGCGGCCTCATTGACGTTTGTTCCGAAACTCGGTAACGAGTTCAGCGGTTCCCTGATTGATGAATGTGAACCCTGGAACATGTATTGATAACGTAACGCATTAATTTCGCGATCGGCCAAACAGACAATAAAATATTGTACGCCATTCATTTCCAGTTGACGTTGCCGTGTTTTAGAATAAAATTTATGGCGGAGCCGGTAAAGATAAAAAGATAGGGGCTTAAAATACTACCTCTGTAATCGGACTGTAAATTCAAAGGCTAGACTGATACTGACCTTATAATTACAGACCTAAAAGCTGCTTTGTACATTTTGAGGTAAATTTTTCCCGTGTTGCCAAGTTAAACTTTCAACAAAAAGCCTCAGAATTACGTGTTTGTTTTCTAATTATTTGGTAGTTCAATTAGGATTAGAATGCTAAATTATAAAGAAGAACAATTATCAGCGTTATTATAAACTCAATATTAGGGCTTCATAGCGTGGCTAGAGATAATCTGAACGATTACTGTTCATCAATTATGAAATTCTGACCCATTTAGAGCATCTCATTCTAGGTAACCAAGTCATTTATTTCTGATCAGGCTCCGGTAACGGGAGTCTTCAAATTGTTGCTGGTATTCGAATACTCATAAAAGATACACACTGTTTTTTATCTTATCTATTTATTTATTTATTAAGACGCACAAAACATATTACAACCACAAAAAATAACAATGTTTCAATAATGTAGTTAGACCTATTGAAACATTGTTATTTTTTGTTAATTTTTGTTTAATATGTGTTGTTAATTTTAGTTTTTGTTTTGTTAACTTGATTGCAACACAACCTATGTGCCTAATGGAATATTAATATTACAAGCAAAACATGTAGAGCAAAAAGGTAAATCGTAAAATATTTAAAATAAAAGTAAAGGAATAAAGTTATCACGCTCAGATTCGTGGTAATGTAGGTATCTATGCTTACCCACTTTATTTTAATCCTATTTATGTAGGTACCAACCTTCTGTTGGGTCACTTACATGTTACCTACGTGCTTGTGACCTACGTGCTTGTCACCTTTGTTGTCTAGATTGTTAAACGCCGTAGATCTCGTATCTTTACATGAGTAATATTTATTTTTAGATACCAATGTGGACTTGTTTGTTCCTTTTGAGTATACCTCTAAATAAAGATCTATAAACCGAGACCTACTCTTTCACGGATGTTTTTACAAAGCAAAGTAAAAAGCTGCATTGAAATTCAATAAAAGACAGTCGACTCGCTAATTAATTGGTTCTGAAAAACCGTTCGCTTTTCCGCTTTTCTGACATCCTTGATTTTCAATTTCTGTAAAGAAAGATTAATGGGAAAAGACAGCTCCACTGTAATAAACCCGCTTTTAATTACTAAGAACGGATTTCGGTTATTTTTATGTTTTTCAGGTAATTTTAATTAAAATGATGTTATTCCGTTTAATTAGAGAGTTTTCCTGTCTCGGTGCCTTAAGAAATCGTGTGATTTCGGTGGGCTGCATTAACGACAAACGGACCTGGATTTTTGTCTCACCAAATCTCCTGCTGTAGGTAGGTATAAACAAAAACACTGATACTATCCACTTTTTAGACCCAAGCTCTGCTTAGCTTGGGGCTAGATGATGCTGTGTGGATTGTTGTGTTTATTTATTATGTATTCTAAGAATTTATATCCTAAATTAACGATTCATGCGAGACTTCTTAGAACTTTTCCCTTGCTACAAATAAGTAAGTACCCATACACGTTGATGCCCTGAAGTTACTTGTCGATATACACATATACACGTTGATGCCCTAAAGTTACTTGTCGATATACACATATACACGTTGATGCCCTAAAGTTACTTGTCGATATACACATATACACGTTGATGCCCTAAAGTTACTTGTCGATATACACATATACACGTTGATGCCCTAAAGTTACTTGTCGATATACACATATACACGTTGATGCCCTAAAGTTACTTGTCGATATACACATATACACGTTGATGCCCTAAAGTTACTTGTCGATATACACATATACACGTTGATGCCCTAAAGTTACTTGTCGATATACACATATACACGTTGATGCCCTAAAGTTACTTGTCGATATACACATATACACGTTGATGCCCTAAAGTTACTTGTCGATATACACATATACACGTTGATGCCCTAAAGTTACTTGTCGATATACACATATACACGTTGATGCCCTAAAGTTACTTGTCGATATACACATATACACGTTGATGCCCTAAAGTTACTTGTCGATATACACATATACACGTTGATGCCCTAAAGTTACTTGTCGATATACACATATACACGTTGATGCCCTAATGTTACTTGTCGATATACACATATACACGTTGATGCCCTAAAGTTACTTGTCGATATATAATATTGTTAGATAGATAGATAGATAGATAATGCTTTATTCATTACCTTATAAAACAGATAGTACTCATTAAACATAATGTAGGGAATAGCAATGGAACTGGCGGCCTTATCGCTTAAAGCGATTTCTTCCAAGCAAAGAAAATGACAAAAAAAATGAATTGATTATTTAAATGAATTGTTATGGGTACTCGACAATTTGACAATTTATGCAAGTCGAATTTATGCGGAATGTTTCAAGAGTCTCTAACTGACAGTTCTTGCCGTGTGGTGCCGGCTTAGAATTTGCACCACCCCAACTCTTCCCGCGGGTGTAGTAAGAGGCGACAAATTTTGTTGGGGATATTCTGCAGGAGGCGGGCAGCAGCGCCTCCTGCAGAACATCCCCAACCAGCATGCTTAGCGTGGGGATAACGGGCATTACCCCCATTAGATAAAAGCCAATAAGGCGTTTATCAGGGGTAGGCGTTTATCAGGTCCAGCAGTGGACCTATAAAGGCTGTTGAGATGAGGTGAGGTGAGGTTTCAAGAGTGATTTATATAACTGGTAGAAAAATAATCCTAAACAAATCGAGAAGCAAAAAACCGTCGCAAAAACGCGTTATCTAAATCAAAATCGTATCACACCCGCTTTAATATTCCCAACGCATTCTCCCTCGAAACAAATGTATGATTTAGTTGAAAATTTCTCTTTCGTTATCAGTGCCTAGGGGCGGGTTGATTTACAGGACCTCTGATCCTGATGCTGAGCACAAAGAAGCAAAACGAAACAACGATCACAAACAAGATTAGTTTGTATCGGTACCAACTTAAGTAAGTGATAGATAGATAGGTAGAAAATACTTTTATTGCACACATAAAACTAAAAAATAATTTACAAATGAAACAATATGTATAATAGATAGGTAGTTATTTATTTCCTACCTTTAATTCTAAATTAAAGAAATAAATAACTACCACACAGCATTATAAAAAAAAAAAAAAAAATATTGTAAAAAATAAATAATGCTGGGTAATCCCAGCATTATTTATTTTTTACTAGCTGCAGCCCGCGGCTTCGCACGCTTTTTTCCGGAATAAAAGGTAGCCTGTATTCGGCCCCGGAATACCATCTACCTCGCTGCCAAATTTCACCGAGATCCGTTCAGCCGTTCTTGAGTTATAAATAGTAACTAACACGACATTCTTTTATATATATAGATAGATTTTTACTACTAAAAAAATTATAACTATAAAATAGTCATATAGATTGGTTATTCTCTGACTTTGCACTAAAACAAATTTAAAGGTAGCCAAAATTAAGTTCCACACTAGCTTAGGATCCTCTACAATGAAAAATATTGTAAACAATAAACAAAGAAGAAACATCTCACACAAACAGATGCAAAAGAAATGAAAAATGGTAGGTATACCAACTTCGATAAAGAAAATTACAATTTAATAATAAAATTAATTAGAACTAGTATTTACAATTGAAACAATTAAGCTAACTGCAGACTGTTGCAAACAATCTACAGGTAGCTCAACTGATCCATATCAATACCAGTCGGAAGCGTCCCCAAGACGCAATTCAATAATATATTTCACTGATCAAATAAAAAAATTCCTTGCTCTCTGTATTTCAGTCAACTACCAAGTTGACTGAAATATAGAGAATACTTATTATTTGAGTACCTTTTCGCAATATTAAAGAAGCACGTGCTTATATTTTTATGTTGTAGTATTTTCTTTATGACTTTTGAAATACGTGTTTGCTTTTAAAGGGATTATTATTTCTAACTCTACTTACTAGTTCTGAGCTACATCAAGCCTACGTGGTCCATGTACCAACGCTTTTCACGTTCACTAAGTTTTATTTTTAAAACATGTTGTACATAATGTGTGACTCTTGAAGAACTTAGGCTGGTTCGGGCATATTAAGGCAGAGGGAGTGTGTAGGCACAAAACTGTACCCTTAGCACGAGCGGATACAAAAAACATTCGACAAAAGTTTACAAGAGCTCGATTCGAGGCTCTCCATACATTTGGCGCCTTGCAGCGCCTCTACTGGATAGAGAGGAACTATTTTTTCTAGTTTGACAGCGGTTGAATAGTTTTATACGAACTCGCCTTGTCTTATTGTACGTGTAAGCCAGTTAAAAGCAGGGTCTCGAAAACTTTCTTCGAAGAACAGATGACGCCACTCATCTGGTCCTGCGAGAGTGCAGATCGCAGTTTCTCAACTAGAATTAAATAAATAAATAATGCTGAACAATTCACACAGGACTATCTAGCCCCAAACTAAGCAGAGCTTGAGTTATGAGTACTAGATAACTGATAAACTTAACACATTACATAACAAATATTAGCAGATCGTACAAACATTTGTCCCAAGGCGGGAATCGAACAATGATGCAGACCTTCGCCCGCTGCACCACAGAGGTCGTCAAATTAAGAATTAGATGCGGCCACTCGTTTATCAGATTCTTGCCTGTCTATGACATCATATGACGTCATATCACGTTTCACACATGTGCATTGACTACCCAACATAGCAACGTGACAGTGACCGAATAGTTCCCGGAAAATTCCCGGATATTGGCGATTCTGGATTATTAAGACAAATCCACACACATTTTTATTAGCTATCTTGACGTGAAGACGATCAAAATGATGTTTGATTTTCCGTTAGAAGCGGGTCGCCATTTTTAATGCTTAGTTGGCCACATTTTTCACATTTTTCATACGGATTTTGCTGAAACTAACTTGTCTAAACTGTTCCTATAAACTTATCAATTTGTCTATTAAGTGATAATTTTGAAGAGACGGTGACTTCTTAAAACTCGTAGATAAGTACCTCGTTGATTTGGCATGCAAAATTAAACCGATAGGTACATTCCATGAGCTCCTATTTATCCCAAAATATATATCCTTATTATAATTGGTTTCGTAGAAAGACGATAGCATAGGTATAACAGTAATGGCATGATCCTTTTTAAGTAAAATGGAAGAGCCACAGGCCAGTAAATAAAGCTGAAAACAAAAAAGGATCTACAGTAAGCAAACAAAATTAATTCACCACTCCCAGCTCACTTAACCGTCGGAGGATTAAAACACATTGAGTAGTCGTGTTCCACTGAATCCTTAAAATCGAACATGTTTGTTAATCTCGGATGGGCATCGAACGTGTTGGGGAGACGAGCTTGTTATTCGTACATCATATTGTCCAAAATAAACCTCTGCGTTTTTTTTTTACATGATTGTGTTGATTGAAGGGCAGTGCTGTTAAGACGGATCTTCCGAAATGTGTTTGTTATATTAAATATCGCGTTTCTAATGAATATTTATTATTAAGTGTTCTGACGCGTAAATCTAAATACTTTAAGGACATGTGGATAGGACATAGGCTCTTGAAAAGCATCAAGCAGAAGCTCTTCTACTATAGACAAAATCGATCAAACCCAATCATGACGAACAATTTGAGGTAAAACAAGACGTAATATCTCCTGCTCTACAAAACGGACAGTGATGAAGTGTGGGTCGACGCGGATTACTCTATCGGCCCTACGTCGGTCACCAGGCCAATGCCGCTTTATTAAGATAAATATAGCTATTTTTTCAGCACACCCTGTATAAATCTTGGGGTACGATACATTGCTGTGGTAACGGAGAGTTAAATAAACAGGGTGAAGAAAATTGCCTGCGTGTTGCTTTTGGGCCATTTTAGTAACTAAGACTTCGTAACAAGCTACTTTGTGGAAGGCATGGAAATGGTTAGATCGTTGCCTTTACGTAATCGTTTTAGTAATATATTTGGTGGATTAGAAGGTCTAAGAGTATTGTTTAGTTTTATTTGGGAAATATACGGTATATAATACTTAAAATTAGAAACGTAAGATTACATAAACCAAAGGAATTTCCGCCCTTAAAGAACACAATTACAGCTAAGTAAACAGAGCAAAAAAAAAAAACAATAGTACGTAATAACATACTACCTTAATTTAAAACTATAGAACAACAAGTTATTAGGAGGTTTTGGCAACGCTTAACAACTTCCCAATGACATAACATATACCTCTATATCAATATTTGTCAATTTAACGTTGCAACAAACTCGGTCAAGAAAAATATTCTTTCTGTTATTTGTGTTTATATTATTAGGCAACCAAAATTTATATTTTTTTACGAGTTTTGTAGATATGTATTTTTTTTAAATCGTTGTCATTATAATTGCATATAAAAATTATTAAAGATTTGGTAATTCGTGATCTGTTGTAACGTTAGCTTTAAGGCAAAATATTAGTTGGTCTTCCTAAATTAATTACTTGAAATTTTTCAATGAAGTAGGTAAGTACTGAACCAGTTACTTACTCTAAGAATTTTTTAACTTTAGATAAAGTGAAAAATAAACATAAAACATGTTATTCCAAGGACGATTTCTAAGCAACATACACGGTGGTAACAAACGTCTTCAAGCTGTATGCGAATCTTCTGTAGAAAATATTTTGGGAATATAAAACCCAGCATCTGCTGGCTACGAAATTACGTTCCGTGGCAAAGTTTGCATTTGGCTGAAAAGTTGCATGAGATCAAGAAATAGGTTTATCGCCTTTGTCGGATATGTTTGTGCCTTCTTTTGTAGTTATGAAGATGTAAGAGTTGGTTTTAGTGTCTTACTAGGTAATTCCAGAAGCAAGTTTTGTTTGCAAGTTTAAACCTTAGCCTATTTATGTAAATGGCTTCGTTTATGAAATATTTACACATCTTTCAAATGCTATAAAAAGCTCTAACAAAACCTTGGTTCTTCATCAGCACACTTGCGTTTACAGCTGAACATCGAACATCTCTCTCCCAAACAAGAAGGATTTAACAACTTTACAAATAAATAGTAGAGATATTTCTTACAAACAGGTAAATTACCTACATAAGGCTGGCCTATGCCGCAGGGGCAACAGCGCTTAGAAGAAATATCCAAATTAAGAATTTAAAAATAAAACGAAATTCGGATATTTCTTCTAAACGCTGTTGATTTTGAGTATTTTTCTTTCACTCAAATATTTGTAAATTTTTTTTAAACAAATTAAACATTTCACGATTAAACAAATTATCTATACGGTTACAGATAATTATTTTGTGTTCTCAATGCCGTTGCGGCATAGACCAGCATTAAACACCGTCTGGCCGAAACGACGCGTGACTCGAGAGCGGGTGAGTTTCTGGCGCAGCGCATCAGCATTGCCATACAGCGGGGCAATGCAGGCAGCGTCTTGGGGACACTTCCGACTTGTATTGATATGGATCAGTTGAGTTACCTGTAGATTGCTTGCAAAAGTCTGCAGTTAGCTCAATTGTTTCAATTGTAAATAATAGTTCTAATTTGTTTCTATTATTTGATTGTAATTTTCTTTCTTAAACACCCTACTAGAATAATTATTTGTAGGAACTTATGTAAAGAGAAAAATAAACAAATATTTATAATTTGTATAACCTTATAAATAAGAAATTCTTAAATATTTCCTTTCTAAACATAAAATCAAGGATTCTACATAAAACTGTTTGTTTAAAAGACACCCTCGGTGCGTGCCAGTGAGCACCCGTCTTCGACCGCACGTAATGTAGAGGCCGAATATTTGCTCACCGACCCGACTCTCAGAAATCCTCAACGCATGAAATTTTCATCGACACGAACTTCCATTGTGTGACTCGAGAGGTGTTCATGCCGATTGACATTTTAACTTCTTTCTTTGAGAAGGGAAATATTGGGATGGCTGTTACCTAAGGACGAGCAAACAAATTCGAATCATGTTGTAGGGTTAACATTAGTGTGTGTACATAAATAAAAGGATTTATGACTTACGTTAAGCCAAGGAGAGATCGTTTCTACAGAAAACCTAACTCTTGAGGCAAAAATTGTACATCGCAACTCAAGTTTCACCCAAAAAGTTACCAATAATTTTGCAAGACACTGTTCCATCCAAAGTTTTCCCTCAAAGAACTTCGAACTTTGCTCCCTACTTTCAAAAGAAATTTCATGCTATGAAAATGAGGTTATCCCGCTAACCCTAAAGGTTCAAAATTAACGTGCAAGTACTTCTGTAATTGCTTCGGGTCAATATGGTCTCCCCTGCAACAAATCAAATCAAAATAGCCTAATAAAAGACACAAACGACTAAAACTTAGATACACTCCCCTCTTTATTAGAAGCGTTTCTGATTGTGATTCTGGGTAGGGAGTGGAAGCAAAAAATGAAAACGATGCTGATATCTTTAGCACTCGTTACCTTACGAAGAACAAAGTTTTGAATTGAGATGAGATTTACACGGTTTAGTATGGGGATAGATTGATTTGATCCTGATTTGAATTACAGATAATTAGAATTGCTGATTAATTCGATCATCCGCAATAGATGGCTTTGTCATGAAACCATAAAGTAGACAACGATAGTATAAACGACAGCAAATCCTGACAACGGATTTATCGATTCATGGCATTTGATTAGAATCGACAGGAAAAGGTTATTCCAACCAATTCGATGCCAATGGTGTAAAAACTTCATACATTGATTCTGAAGGACCCGGAGCACAAAACACTGTATGAACCCGATGTTTGTCCGCTTGAAAAGTAAATTTCTCCAGAAAGGCGAGTGAAATGATTCGAGTCATAAATTCAGCTTTTATAACCACAGACTCAGTCGGCCATCTCGCGAAGGCAGATCGACATAATTTAACTTTTTCCTATTATCTTTATGCTGACGCCGTTAAGAGCCTCACTCACATATTGCAAAGTGAGCGCTCTTATAATTTGGAACTGAGGGTTCGAAAGTTCTTTAGGAGTTGGAATGCTTTTGGGAATGTAGGTAGGTATTATTTATTTTACAGTCATGATAACTGCTATCGAGCACATTGTTCACTGAGGTGAGAAAGTGACTGATTCCTATCGAGTGTGTCATTTGAGTTCAGTGTTCTTAAAACACACGAGGAAGGAATCGCACTCTCTTCTGAGTGATACATAGTGCTTTATACTACACCTACAAGGAAAATAAAATATTTTCCGAAAAAGAAGTTGCACTCTTCTCGTTTTTCAATACACGAAATCTTCATAAGCTTGTAAGAAAGGAAGGCATATTATTGCGGACTCGGAGTAAAAAACTTTTTGTACCTATAATGAAAATAACCAAAACTACAGACTGAAATTTCAAAAAATAAAATAATAACACGTTAGTAATGGATTTCCATACATTGATCTTTCCCGGCAAACGCGTGAGAAATGAAATTCCATACAGTTTTTCGACCCGCATTCTAGTACGCATGCAATGACGTACTTTCTAGCTCAAGTTTGGAAAAAGAATAAGTTTCGTTCTTTCTTCTCTTGTGTAGTATAAAATCGTTTAACTCTCAGTGTGCGTGAAGACTATAGCGTAGTTTACTGAGATACAGCATTTTCGGGAAAATATTATTTAAAAAAAAAAACATACATACAGCCGAACATAGAACCTTCTCGTTTTTTTAAGTCGGTTATATGCCAGGTAATTACCTTATAACGTGCGCATTTTTTAAATAATGAATTAGGTAATTTAATTAATAAATAAATCATTTTTTTTTTATTCGGTTATAAAAAGTGCTGTAGTAACCAAAAGCTGTCGAGATGTTCTTTTTGTATGCTTCGTTTTTGAAAAGCATCGTTTCGAAAACGAAGCTAACAAAAAGAACATCTCGGCAGCTTTTGGTTACTACTAGATAGACTTTGTAGTTAAAAATGCTTTCTGCCAACTTGTTAAAACTATTTACAGTAGAGTGCCATTAACAGTAGCAAGTTTTCGAGCGGTTTCCGAGCAAGAATCTTGAAGCCTTTTGGCGATGGAATTTACATCCGCAGCGCAAGCGTAGAAACATCGTTTTGCTCTCAAACACATCGTACCAACAAATGGTAGCCAGCACAGAGTCAAAGTTCCCTCAGGCCGATTCCATAAGACGTTTTGCCACATGATCGCTTTCACGATTTGCCAAGAAAATAAAGTGCCAAGAAAACTAGTACCGCTACTGAGTTGGTAAAATGATCTTTCCCACGTTCCGCTGTCGTATCCGAACTTCGGTTGTGAATGAATATGAAACAGTTTATAACTATGTGGCTACGACTTACTTTGCAATTTGTGATACGAGTATTTCGATGTTTTGTTTAAATAACCACGTTTTTTGTTAGTGTAGCCATAGGTAATGCCTAAAGTAAAGTAGGTACAACAACAGGCCTAGCTTGGCCACAGTGAAACCAAAAATACCAAAGGAACAAACAGATTTTTATTACCTACCGTGTTCGCTCTGTACCTATATTATGTACACAAACTTACCGTAATCTAACATATAAAATACTTATTGCAGGATAGTACCTACGTTCAACAAAGTGTAATATAAATTACAATTTGATTATGTTCTAGGTACAACATTGAGCGGGAATTTCTGTCGAGTTTATTGAAAAGGAAAGTTATGAATAGCAGGTGCGCGCCAACAGTTGTCGTGCGTGAGTTCAGCTTTCATTCTCCACTGGAAATAATTATTGAAGGTTATATTAAACTTGAATGTTGAGGAAATATTAAAGTTTTCATTAGAAATTCTTCATCCATTCTCCATTCAGTTTATTTGAAAATTTAAACACCTCTTGAATAAGTTTTAAGGTAAAATGTATTAAAACACATTGAGTGCCCGTCACACACAATTAAAGCTGAGAAGAAAGAGCTGCACGTAGTGCAGCGGCGGCGCGCCCTTGCAGGTCATACCACTGAGTCTGGACAGTGATTGCGATTTAGATGGTCATTATAATTGACTCTATGTAATACATATATGTTTGACTATGTTCTTCTACTCTCTACTACGTTGATGTACCTAAATGTTTATGATACTCCAGTGCTTATTTTTAATGACCATGGCTATAATAAGTTCTAATTGGTTTGTACCTTTTCGATTATTTTCAGTGCTCTTGTTTCAGATAATCTACAAACCCTTCTAGTAACCTATCAACACTGAAATCTGGACTAGCTCTGGTTCCGAGCGGGCTTATAGAGCGGATAAGCAGGTTGATCCGCCCTCCGTCTGAGAAACTGCTTGCATTTTACGTTGTGGTCTTCGAGCAATGACCGAACGTACCTACCTAAATTGGCGTTCTCTTGTTTTTTTGTCTGACTAGTAAATTTTCTTCTGATATCTTGTTATTAACTCTGCTACTTGGACTAACCTAACCTAACCCAACCTACCTACGACTTAACAACACTTCATTTACCTGTTTAATTGATTGCTAGCAAATTCACGTTTAAAGTCGTGTTTGTACATACATATGTCTTGCCTAACTTGTGGGCGGACTATTAAGAATCAGAACTAACATCAAACACGTGCCCAACATCTTGTAAGTATCAATATTCATAAATCTTAGGGAAGTGGACTGCAGTGGAGGTATGAGCGATGACCTTTACTTGACGTTGACAAAGCGGCTCCTAGTTCCCATGAAAACGTTCAAATACATCATCACGATGACAGGCGGTGCAGGCAACGAATTGCCATATTTTATTTCTAGCACGCTTCACTGATCGGTGATTAATGGTAGGATTACGACTCTCTAAGCGTTGCTAACATCATGCCTGAATGAAACGGTTAAAAGGGTTCCGATGGATGTTGTTTTTGAGTGAGAAATTCGGTTGAATTGATTGTTGTTGTTTTCAAACATTTTATCAAATAGCCCAAAATTCTTTTTGAAAGGGTCATTGGTCTGGTCAATGGTCGATTTTTTTTATGAACAACCTGGCAACAACGGTTTAATTTCTCTGTTTGTACGTACGTACAAAAGTAGCTCGTAGGTAATGGTTCCTATATTTATTGTTGAAGGCGTAGGAGGATTAGCGCAGTTGATATAAACGCACCTTTATGAAATATGTTATTATATAATATTATAGCTATTGATGTTAAAGTGAGTTTTAACAAACGTCCTCGTCTTATTCACTCTAGGATACTAAAAACCAATTTTTGCAGTTTTGCTGTCGGGCAAAAGAAAGGACAAAAAACAGTACGAAAAATAAATATTACCAAACTACATGAGGCATGAAACCATTCTCTGTTTGTAGGTATAGGTAAGTAGGTAACTTTAAGTAAACGCAAAAACTCTTTTTTTTCCATATTTTACCCGCGTTTCATATGTAAAAGCTAAACAATAGCTAGTTTACGATTGTGGGTGCTGCGTGTCAAAGCGCGCGTGTGTTTACTGACAATGAGAAATATGAGTATTATTCCCCTTAGTTGGTGTGGAAAATAAAAATCGTAAGATAGTGCTAGAATCCCTAAAATTGCGACCTAAAATCCAGAAAACCTTATGCAGTTTACTCGTTGTCACTCTGTTTTTGTACTAACTTACGAAGGGATATCATGCTTAATATACTTAAAATTTAACTTACACTAAAGTAGAAGAAATAAGAAAACGTAGTTCACGTCGTGCCAGCTTTTATGGACTACTTACTAATTATGGAAAAAAAAAACTATACTATGTGAAGGCGCACAGCTTTACAATAAGTTACCCTCCCAAATTAAAAGTGTAAGTTCATTTAATGCGTTCAAACTCAAATTAGCTCAAAATATCATAAATGATGATTACTTTTTATTAAGTAAACACATTAAATGTGTCAGCTATTGAACGACCACAACTTATGCATCTATTTATACTTAACTTAACCTAAGAACCGTGTTCTCATGTAAGCGACATTGTATAATTTTGTCATTTTGAGAATAAATGAATACTAAACTAACGTAACTTTCGCAAAAGAAACAAGACAAACCTTAAAAACATAATTTTTTGAGGGATCGCAATAAAAAAACAAAGAGCCAACTTATCGCAGTCACCGTCTAGGTTCTAGCCAAGTTGCTTGAGTTCGGTGATCGTTGTTCAACTTGGTATGGACGTTAGCCCCTTAATTATTAAATTTAAGTATTATATTTTTAGTATTTGTTGTTATAGTGGCAATACAGACTTTGTAAAAATTTCAACTTTCTACCTTTTTCGGTTCAAGAGATACAGCCTGGACAAACGTCCAGGAAGGTTCAATCAAATGATTGTTTCAAAAAGCTGACTCGTGAGCAAAATCTCGTCTTCTAGTTAGGAAACCGTCATTTCGCATTAAGTATGTACTTAATCTACGAATTTTGATTTATTTAGGTAGGTAGGTACCTACATTTAATACAATTCTTATAATTCGTCTGTGTTCTTTTGTATTTCACAGTAGACATTTTTACTCGTATTTAGATGAAGATATTCGTTTATTAAAACAATGTAAGTTTCATATTTATACGTATATACATTATTATCAGGTTTATTGTATATTATTATTATGTATTGTTATAGTTTTTTTCGGTAAATTAGACTTATTTTTTATCATACCTAAGCTTAAAGCACGCCTTTTTGTTGTGGTTGACCTTGTGTGGTTGGCTGGCGAAAAATGCCATCGACATTATGCCCACCATTTAAAATTGTGTGCGATAAAGTATTAAAAAAAACGTAAAGCATTAATTGCCAAAAAGATCACGATTTTTGTAAGGGAGGAATCCTAAAAAGGAAGAAGTTCCTTTTCAATTCTGCTGTTTTTTATGTTTATTTGTTACTCAATATAATATGGATATTTTGTATGCATAATAACAAAAACTATTTGTGTAATGTATTATATTAAGTACCTATAATATCTATCAGTCATTACACACAACACAAGTTCTGCTTAGCTTGGGGCTAGGTGATTATTTGTGTGGATTGTCCAGCATTATTTATTTATTTAATATCTTCATCAATTGTTTTTCGATATCTTTCATTTTATTGTCAAGGGATTACTATTACGAGTCTCGTAAAACTTCAGGAATTTAAAGTCTAATTTAAAGTTTTCGTATATGTAAAAAAACATAAAATTATGTTTCATTATTGTTATTGATCTTTGAGAGCTTTTTTGAAGCTTTCTTCACATATCACTTTCATACCTAATGAAAAATTCTGCAAAAATCTATTTGATGTCTAATCAAGGCATGATGTCACTAAAGTGAATCAGTAGTTGACGTCATTTTGACTATACAGTCCCCTTAATTCGAATTATGAAAAACTAGACTCGTTAGCTCAGTAGGTTAGAGCGCCGATATACAAACAAATCCTGACCATCGGAGGGCGGAGGTTCAAATCCTTCACGAGTCAGATTGAACTTTTTGCATTGAAGTTCTAAAATTAGTTCCCCGACTAGTCTCCGACTCTCCGTTGTTACTGGCCGCCGTGGTCGAAATTCGGCTAGTAAGGACATCCTTATCATGCAATAGTTCGGTGGTTCTACAGAAATAACTATCTACACTACAGACATATTTTGTTCTGTTTTTTTTTTTTTGAGAAAAGTGGTCTACTGCTCGGCTTCATGCGTTTATTAGTAACTAAAATAAAGATTTTTAGGTATTCTTTTGGGATTTGAAAATATGGATTCACATGCATCTTCCTCATAAAAATACGCGTCTAACTTGACGTTGAGTGATATCCCGTTGCCGCTCATTGTCTGCCTCTGAAAGAGATTGCACAATATGAAATACTTCAGTGCGAATCGCGAGTGCCTCATTGAATACTGCTCCATTCTGGTTCACAGATCTACGACAGCTTTGTGGTGCACTACAGCGGCAGAATAATAAATAGCAGCTTTGTATATGTACCGTACTAAACATTAATTTAAACTCTAATGTAAGTACTAAGAGGCTTTCTAAAATTCTGGGACAATCTAGTTCACTATAGAAGATCTAAGGTATTGTGAGCCTGAACGATAAAAAAAACACATTTTTCTAAGTGCGACAAACTATTTGATGATAATAGATAGAGCTGGTGACGGTCACAGCTTGTGCGAGCCTGTTGTTTGGACTCGGAAAACTCTCGAACTCGGTCAACATGTAACTGAACCTAAGAGGGTAGAAATTATAATTAATTTGTACCATTTTATGGTTCAGCAGGGCCAACACCCTCGCACAGATTTTTGGTTAAAAATAATAATTCGGGTGTACTACCCTATTAAACATAAAGTTTTAAAAATAACTTTGTTATCGAGCACGTGTGTGTACACAAATGTAAAACGAAAAATAAACTATTAACTATCGAGCATCCTTTAATGAACGTATATTTAATGAAATGTTGGGGGATTTGCAAAAATGCGCAAAATATTCACTAAAACTGTCAAAAATGCCTATTACAGTGGGTGACAGCGGGCTGTCAGAATGCTGATGATATTCCGAATCTGATATTTACGGAAAGTGCTAACATTCCTATTTCCTATTATCTTCTTACCTACTTATAAAATATTTATACCGCTTTAGCTGAGCACAGAATGCATTTTAGCTTTTAGAAAATCCAGTAATAGAAAAGTCGGTCACTAAAAGAATTATAGCTATATACTTTCCTAATTATTATGTCTGAAGTTTCTACGGAAATTATCATTTATTGTTCGTTTTTAACTAAATTTAAATCTTTCTCTCGACGTCGATGTAATTTTTTGAACACCGTATTTTCCATTGTCACCGAAATTTCGCTCTCACCGAAAATCCAATTTTCATTTTCACATGAACGTAATTTTGCTATATTTTTAATCCCCATCTCCGGAATAAGTGCGCGATCCGCCATTATGATAACGAAGTACGGCCTCCGCGCAAATATTCAAATTAAAACAGCATAGGTCCTTTGAGTCCCAAGTGTGGGACATAATGCTACGGCGAAACAGGGAAGGATTATGACTGCAGCTACTTGGATTAAGTTGGAGTGAGGTGTAAACAATTTGGCGTCAGACTAAAATTGTTTTACACCAAGCTCCTCGTAGAACTAAATGGAGTTCCAGTAATAGTTTTATCCCCTCTGGACTTTTAACTCCATGTCTCTAGACGGTTGTCAACATTTCTATATTTATATATCGTAGATATACCGAAAAAATTATCTGGATTTTATACAAACATTTAGAAACTAATAAAAGAGCTTTGATAGGCTAGCAGAGCACTACAGAATAATATATACATAATGTATATACAATACAGAATTATATAAATTGACTGCCAAATTCTACAAGACAACGTTTTTTTATCCTTTAAAATGATCCTTAAACAGAACTGAGTCGATCTGCATGAAAAAAGTTTTGATCAATTTCACTAGAGTTCTAGAACGATACTCACGGTTTACCAAAAAAAAAAAAATTATGCAAAAATGGTTTTCACAAAAAAGAGCAGGTTTCCCAAAATACTTTCCCTGTACCTTCTCTGGTTATGTGTGCGTGCCCCATATTATCCCTGTGAAAAAAACCCACTGCAAGTCCATTTTAATGTACCTAGCTCTAGAATAAGCCCCTAATTTAACCAAGAACCAACAGTATTTCTCGTGTCCACACTGCAACCACAAAATCTTCGCGGTCTTTACTGTATAAACAATTCCTGTTCAAACATAGTACCTCACATTTGCACATAAAACAGATGTGAACATAACCTCTTTGAATCCCCTAAGGAGACAGGTTCTTGTAAGCAACAAAATGTCCACAACGTATCTCGCTGCAAATATTTACTCTGGCGGAAATAGCTTGCCCGTAGCCAAAGGTGAACTAACACGTAATCACACTAACCCCTTAGTTTTTACGTAAGAATGAATGAAGGAATGAACACTTTATTCTACTTAAAAAAATAATATAATAAAACCTTATATCTACATTTAACAAATACTCAGTACAATAGGCGGCCTTATCGCTGAGAGCGATCTCTCCCAGGCAACCTATACATATAGTTGGTAGAGCTCAAACGGTATAAGAAAATTATTCTTAAAATACATACTACATACAATATAATACAATACAAAACTTACTTAGGAGCTAACCTAGAAGTATACCTATAAATAACTTAATACAAAAGGTTCTACAGAAATATATTACCACAAAATCTGATCACCGATGGAGCTACAACCACATCTGGAGCTACAGAAGGAGGAGAAAAAGAAGGAACATTTCAGGAAGTTACTCTGTTGTAAATTGTTTCTATTATAGTTGGCGATGGAGAATTTTTATCCGACTTCAAACAGGAGGAGGTTCTCAGTTCGTCTGTATGTTTATTATTTTTTTATTTTGATGTATGTGTTACTTGATACTTGATATCTCCGCCTATGGGTAACCGATTTTATTGATTATTTCACTATAGAGAATGATCCCGAGGTGGATTCCCATAAAAAAATATTTCCGTGGGATTAGAATTTATCCCGTTAAACTTAAAAACAATAAAATATTTTTGGAGAATCACGACTAGCTACAACAGTTTTGGTGATATCTGCGCCAATTTTTAATAGATTTTGATGATTGTTTCGTTGTTCTTAACCTTTATTGACAAAGAAAATTACAATTCAATAATAAAAACAAATTAGAACTAGTATTTACAATTGAAACAATTAAGCTAACTGCAGACTGTTGCAAACAATCTACAGGTAGCTCAACTGATCCATATCAATACCATTCGGAAGCGTCCCCAAGACGCTGGCTGCATTGCCCCGCTGTATGGCAATGCTGATGCGCTGCGCCAGATACCCGCCCGCTCTCGGGTCACGCGTCGCGTCGACCAGACGCTCAGATAACTTTTTGAAAACCCGGAGAGCCTCGGTACCCCACGGACCCAGGGTCTCGACCCCAAAGGGAGCAAATGTGTAGGCTCTGTCGAGACCTGCATATTTGCGTCTCTTGAGATCCTCGGCTAAATCTGCCGCCGCACCAGCCCTTACGGATGTCCTCGGAAGATGGGAAGGCGCAAGTGTGTCGACGCATGTAGCGTCCTACACTAATGGGCCTCCCCAACTCCCATGGAACTAATGTAATGCTGTCGGGCCTCTTACCATCGTCACGCAACAGACCATTCGGTTCGAGAATAGCTGGTACGTTAGCGGTGACAAAGGCCCGCCGGATGACGTCGTTAAGACATGAGACATCCACCCCTATAAGCTTGATTCTCGAGGAATTGCTACGTGCGCCATAAAACGTAGTTTTGTAAAATTCTTCAGAATATTACCTAATGGTTTCCATGGCAACGGGCGTCAACGTTTTATCCATGTGTCATCAAACTAAATTAGACTTGAATTATAACTAGATGTCGCCAGTGTTTATCTAAATTTTTTGCACGTGAACCTTTACCTTCGGTCAGCAAAAGTAAGGGAGGGGTGATTCCGTTCGTCCGAGACATAGATGAATATTATCTATAAACCGGAATTTGAAGTTGGTGTGTCGTTTTTTAAAACACGCCAAATTATCTTTTTACTATTCACACCAAGCACCTAAATAAAGGAAGCTTATATCTTTAATTTATAATACAAAATCGGTCAAATCAATTTTTGGCTGCATTATGCCGGTCAAAACTGTTTTCAACGCTCAAATTTGACCGATTTCTATCCAGAAGCACGAGTAGGTATATACAAGGACAGAAGCGACGAGCGTGGATAGTTTGCTAACATTTGATTTGTGGGATCAGATCAACCAGTTACTGGTTTATCTGAGCCGGTGGAATTTGACCTTTGACATACTGGTAACCAGTAGGTATGTCAAAGGTCAAATTCCACCGGCTCAATCAGAATCAGATTGGACAGGTACATAGGGGTATCTACACATCGCACATTGAAAACAAAAGTGACACTGTGTAGTATTCTCAGTGAATTTCAAGCAAATTGGGTCACTGGTTAAATAGTTACATAAATAAAAGTCAATAACTTCATCCGCCATTTCACCCGTATCAAAGGGTTTTTTGTTTTTTTTTGTAAATTGAAACTCGGTTTCGGTTGGTGGTTGTGTAGTAACAGGTACCTGCTATTCAAATTACAGCTTTCTAGCTTCAGCGGTTTGGGCTGGGCGTTGTTACCAGAAAATCGCTCGACTTAGTTTTTTTTTTAGGTAATTTCGTTTAGTGTCACTTTTGTTTTCAATGTGGGATATGTCATGTCAATGTAGGTTATAAATAGGTACTTATTGAGAACAACAAAACACAGTTTTCATGTTGGTACCTACCAACAAAACGCGTCCCGGTCAATCCCTCCTATTAATTTCAGTGAAATAACTTTCTGGCCAGTTTTCATTTGCCGATTTTTTCATAAAAAGCCCAGTCATCATGAATAACGCCGAGTTCGAGCTTACATGCATAGAAACCGACCAAATCTCGCACCCAGAAAAGATATTGCAAACGTAATAAACCGAGCGAGTCTGCCACAAGATTATTTCCACTTCAACCAGTACGTATGGGCGTTGAGTATTCCCGGCCATTGTATTCAGTGCGGTAGATCCAGTTTTGTACCTACTGTTGGGGTTTGGAAACTATGCCTAGAGACTCTTCTTTGAGGAGCGTATACACCAAAGTCTGTGACCCAGCCCAGCGGATTGGTGGGATATTTTTGTGGTGATGATTGAATATTGCAGGCAGCCGACACTGTTTTTTCAGCGGCTTGCCCACGTTGGTGTGTAGACTCTATTAGGTCCATAGAGGGTGTTAGAGATACACGTTGGCCGAGTCTGGGCGAGTCTTGAATCCCTCAGGTTTGTACAGGCTGTTAAATAAATAAATGTCGTTTGTGATGACTCAAACAACATGTCAAAGCACGATTAATTCCTAGAGTCCTAGGAATGGATTGTCTCATCCAATTCTGAGTATAGTGTACACAAACCGCCAATTTTCTCCTGCTTGCTTGAGAGATGCAATCTGTTGGATCCCTGTTTAGCGTAGTTCCTAGCTTAGCAACGCACTTCATCGCAACAAAATACTGATCTTACAGAACAAAATGTAATGAAATTTCAAAGGGATTCAATTAAAATGACGTTTTATACATAAAAACAGGTAAAATTAATGTAACTAACCGCATATTAGAATTTTATTGTTAAAATTAACCATTAATAAAATTTGTGAATTGTTTATGATATTTTCATTTTAATAAAGGAATTCTAGGCATTCTAGAAGCTAAAACCACATTGATAGGAAAATCAATTTCTCTACTTCAAATAACGACGTCTGATTACCTTCATTTCAAAGAGATAGTCTTTGAAATGAAGGTAATCAGACAAAATACTCAGAAATATAACTAATGTATTGTGTCGACTCTAACTGTACAACTATGCGAATGTTTACTATTACACTAGAACCTACCCCATCCCTATGTTAATTAATTGCCAAGTCGTGTACTTACCAAGTCTAATAAGCAGTACACAATAACCTTAGCCCAAGATAGGGATACACTAGCCAAACTCGATGTAGAATATTTGTAAACAAACCGCCCATACTTAACCTAAATTTCACTCTGTTACCGCGTCTTTATATAAGCAATTTACATTACTTGTCGATTTGAGACCCATCCTTCATTATATATTGCCTACAATTGTAACTGAAACTCGACGCCAAGCGAGTTTAAGTTATTTCTGTCGTGGTTTGTTTAGAAACCTTCTACATCGAGTTTGGCTAGTGTATAGATAGTTACCTGAATGATAATTAATTGCCAACATCGATTGGCGACTGGGGCCACTATTTATCTATCGATTGTCCGTCGAACAGCGTCGTAAGCTGTAACGTTGCACGTACATGTTTATTTATTTGCTGTTACTGTTGTTATTATTTTATTACTTTTTACAATATTTACTATATACATTTTCTTAATTAGATACAAAGAAGTGTTTATTTAATATTAAGTCACTTAAACAAAACAGTTTTTACTACAACTATACCGGTTCGCATGACGCTGTACACGTTCGCCGCGTTGATTGGCCGATGGCGATTCTTTTGTTCGGGGAAGAACATTCGAGAGCGCGGTGCGGTTGCTCAGCTGATCAGAGCCGGGAATTCCCTTTGTCCGCGTCGGACGTGAGTCGAGTGCGTTCACTAGCTATCTACGTAGGTACGCTTAGTGTCTTCTTACGTGCTGACTCCGGCTCAAATCACTCTTATATATTTCCCGTGATAAGTACATAGTTTGTCACCTCTTCCGACGTATTTGGGAGTTTCTAAAATAATATAAGTGTCGCTCTGCACCCCGATAGGGTAAGTGTTGAACATTGTTTTATGCTGTAGGTAGGCAATCGTTAACTTTTGAAAGTGGATAAAAACCTATTTATTTTTATTACGCTTTAATAATATTATTACCTATGTGTTAATTTAAATATCATCTTGTCACTTTAGAATAATATTAGTTGTGAGAATCCGGCTTTCTGAGAGGATTCTTTGCACCTTGTTATTTTGATCAATCTTTCTTTCACTTCATGACATGATCGAACCGCTAAAATATTTATCTGCATATTGCATTTCATTTTGCCAATCTTATATTTTGTTTTATTCTTTCCACACTGCTTTGTAACTCCGTTCTGATAGTAAAACACTTCTGCACCAACTACCTACTTTCTCGGCTTCTCCTCATAGGCACGTCAATACAGGGTGTTCACTATCAACGGAAAGCTATCAGAACAAAATGTTTACTGTGGACATTTATTCACAGGGTCCGACACTAGGGTTCTATCCCTAAGGAATCTTAACACGCCTAACACGGCTAAGACCCACCATCTTCGACGGCTGACGTCACAGGCCTCTTCAGCTTCACCGTCGGTGTCCACCAACCTGAGCAGCCTTCCGGACAGCCAGGATAGTACCGGACCACGAAGTAAAACCAGACAGGCATAAAACCCAACGATCTTTTTGTATTAATATATTTATTTTTGTAGCTGACGTTTTTGTTTAATTTAACTTCTTACCACCAAAAACGAAAACGCCACACTGGCGCCCTTAAACGTGGTTAATTATTTTATTTTATGAAAAGGTCTGGTTTTGCTTCGTAGTAGTTGTGTTTTTATTTTTTGTTAAACGTTATTTTTTTGGTTGCTCGTAACTAAAGTGCACATCCTGTATGTTTATAAAAAGATTGTCCTTAACCTAAACTTTTCTTTGAATTTGTTTCTGTGGTTTTTGTAATTTTTACACGGCCTGTATGCAAAACTGTCTATCTGCAGCAGTCTTTGTTCGTAAGCGTAGTACAGTCGAGTACAAAAGTGTTAACATTTTTTGATAACTGATCTTGAATCAACTTTTATTTTACGTGGATGTACACATTAGTTGCAATAACGCTTTGTTTTATTTGTTTTATTTTTGTAACTGTTTTTTTTCAGTTATTTTATTTTTGCTTTTAATTTATTTTTTGCCAACCATAACGTTACTTAGTTGGCTTTGTAACAGAACGGAGTAGATTATTCAAACCTTGTGCAACACTTTCTTTATTGCGGTGCCTTTTTTTTTTATAAAATCTTAGTTTTTGCACAAAATGGAATACCCTATAAAATTTTTATCGCTGCAAAAATCAGAGTTAGAATATGAGGTGACTATTAGAGGCGAAACTCCCGGCAATACAGTTGAGGATTTAAGGAAACAAATTTCAAAATTAGGACCTCTTTTTCCTTCCGAAGACATTCTTGATAGTCCGCTTCAAATTAGTCAGGACTTAAAAGGGGTTAGTGACGTACTTACTAAAGTAAAACTCCTTCTTGATTCGAAGACGGACAAGAATGCAGTGCTTCGGGCTCAAAACTTCCTTCATCACCTTTACCACCGACTTAATCGGATTGATTGTGGGGAACAATACAAGGACCTTTATTATGTTGCGGCAGCCGAATTTCAAGATTTATATAAACGCAATAATTTGCTTAAGGACACAGCTGTTGATTCTTTATTGTCATCAACTTCTTCTAGCCCTTCAAATCAACTAGCTAGCACCCCTTTAAATATTAACGTGTCTTGCGAACGTGGCGTAGCAGGTGAACTTACTCGAATTAAATTCGACGGGAAATCGTGTGTTCGTTCTTTCATACAGCGCATCTCGGAATTCAGCAAGGCCAGGAATATTTCATCATCAAAGTTACTGTCGTACGCCACAGAAATATTTACAGGTGACGCCTTACATTGGTACCGCGGACTCCAGGACCAAGTGTCAGATTGGGATGAACTTGTTTCATTACTCAAAAATGATTTCGATCAAGCAGATTATGACTACAGACTACTCACGGAGATACGTGCTAGGACTCAAGGAGAAACAGAAAATATTACCATTTATCTGTCAATAATGTCAGGTCTTTTCTCTCGTCTGTCGAAATCTCTTTCTAATGAGGACAAATTAGAGATACTCCTGCATAATATTAGACCATGCTACGCGAGCACTTTAGCTTCTGCCGCTAAGATTGATAGTATTGACACCTTGAGATCGTCATGTCGTAATTACGAAAACATCCAGGCACGTCTTGCTGGTTTTCGTGAGCCTCCCAAGGTTACATCTGAAACCATAGCACCAGAGTTTGCATATAACAGTCATTCATCGCAAAGACCATCTAATTATAACACAAATTCTGATAAAAGTAATAATAATAATACTAAAGGTAATTCTAACAGTAACAAGTATGTACATGCAATGTCTTCTTCTCCCAAAGCACCGTATTGTCCGCGTTGTCGTAACAACACACATAACCTGAGGCAATGTAAGGCTGATAAGGACAAAATTCTTTGCTTCGTCTGTGGTCATGAGGGTGTTAAAACTCCACAATGCCCAACATGCAAGAAAAATAAGGCTGAGCCTTCAAAAAACCAGTAGCCTTGCAGAATTGTGACATTATCGAACGATCTAATAAGTTCGATAGTGAAGATTGGGCCAAATGGCTACAAACTATAAGTTTATATTTTAGCACTTATAAGATAAACACAATTCTGCAGAGTCAGCCGATTAATGATCCCAGGCCTTATGCTGTCGTGCACATAAATGATTTAAAATTGCATGCTTTGATGGATTCTGGTGCAGCTGTAACAATTGTAGGAAACAATTTTCATCGTGTCTTTGAACAGCAGGGTTTTGAAGTTCAGAAGGATCATAGCATCACTGTTTCAGCAGCAGGTGGTCAATCTATGTCTTCCATAGGCTATTTGAACTTACCTATCACTTTTGAAAATATTCTTCATGTTATGAGAGCTTATGTTGTACCAGATGTTAATATTGACGTCGTTTTAGGCATCGATTTTTGGAAAAGATTTAATATTTTCCCAAACCGTCTTTTAAATATTGTATTTTTTAATTCAGACATTTCTGCTGCTAGCCTTCACACCGATCGTCCCTCATTTGTTCAGGCATACGATCACTTATCTAATTCCGAAAAATTAGTAGGCGACAACATCATTGCACAATTTAAGGCCATCTCTGCCGAATGCAAAGGTTTAGGTGAGACCAAAGTTATCACTCACCGAATTGATACTGGCGACGCACAGCCCATTCGTCAACGCTACTACCGGATGTCGCCGGAAAAGCAGCGTATTCTTGTTGAACAGGTGGACGAGATGCTAGGTCTCGACGTAATCGAACCTTGTGAGAGCGCTTGGTCGTCCCCTGTCTTAATAGTCAACAAGAAGAATGGCCAGCCACGTTTTTGTCTCGACAGTCGTAAGTTGAACTCGGTCACAAAACGCGATGCGTACAACTTGCCTTACGTATCTGAGATTCTGGATAACCTTCGTGACGCTCGTTACTTGTCTAGCTTAGATTTGTCCAAAGCGTTTTGGCAAATCCCAATAGCCCCTGAAGACCGAGACAAAACTGCCTTTTACGTGCCGAATCGTGGTACATTCCGCTTTAAGCGCACCGCATTCGGGTTGACCAACGCACCTGCAACCCAGCAGAGGCTGGTTGACATGCTCTTTAGTGAATTCGACCTTAAAGTATTTGCATATCTCGATGACATCATCATCGTCTCGAACGACTTCAATTCCCATGTCTCCATTTTACTACGCGTTCTAGAGAAATTAAAGAAGGCCAATCTTACCGTCAACCTGGAAAAGTGTAAGTTTTTCCGGAGTACGCTCAAGTATCTGGGCTATGTCGTCGATAGTGGTGGACTACGTACCGATCCTGAGAAAGTTCAAGCTATCCTCAATTATCCGACACCTTCTTGTCGAAAGGATATTAAGCGCTTTCTCGGGACAGCTACATGGTATCGTCGTTTCGTCCCTAATTTTAGCACTATAGCAGCTCCGCTCAATAAGTTGACGTCGTGCAAGAAGGGCGGACCTCCGTTCGTCTGGTCTCCGGAAGCAGATTTGGCATTCCAGAAGCTAAAGGAATGCTTAGTTTCCGCTCCGGTTCTATCCTGCCCTGACTACGATAAGCCATTCGATGTGCACACCGATGCAAGCAACTACGGCGTGGGCGCTATGCTAACCCAAACCATAGATGGCAAGGAGCACCCAATTGCTTACATGAGCAAGTCGTTGTCAGCGGCGGAAAAGAACTATAGCATCACAGAGCGTGAAACACTTGCGGTGGTCATAGCTTTGGAGCACTGGAGGTGTTATTTAGAGAACGGGAAGCCTTTCACGGTCTATACAGATCACAGTGCTTTAAAGTGGTTCCTGTCCCTAAATAATCCAACCGGTCGATTAGCTCGCTGGGGTGTCAGATTGTCCGCTTTTCACTTTGAGCTGAAACATCGTCGCGGCATTGACAATGTCATACCAGATGCCTTAAGTAGAGCAGTTCCCGTTAATGCGATCAGTACTTCAGGTTTTTACACAACAACTACTGATCCGTGGTACAAAAACGTCTATAATTCTTGTCTTACTAAACCACAAAATTTCCCTAACTTTCTTATTAAAAACAATACCCTTTTTAGATTGACAAAAAACAAACATAACACGACTGACTTAACTTCAGAATTTGCATGGAAAGAGGTAGTACCGAAGGAGCTACGTGAGCAGGTTATACTCGAAAACCACGCGGAACCTACGGCTGGACATCTTGGCGTGTTCAAAACGTATCGTCGTCTCGCGTTACGCTATTTTTGGCCAGGTTTGCACCAGGACGTCGTGAAGTTTGTTGGTTCGTGTAGCAAATGCCTCATCTACAAAGCTCAGAATCACCAAATTTTGGGAGAAATGGGTCGTCCGAAGCAATGCAGTCGCCCCTTCCAAGCTATTTCTGTTGACCTTATGGGCCCTCTGCCTGTCACTAGAAAGCAGAACAGCTACATTTTAGTGGTGACTTGCTGCTTTACTAAATTTTGTGTTATTTGTCCCTTGCGATCTGCTACTTCTGCAGCTGTTTGTAAGTTTCTGGAAGATTCCATCTTCCTCATACATGGAACCCCTCAAACTATTTTTATGGACAACGGTAGCCAGTTTATCAGTGCTGTTACACAGTCTCTCTTTAAAAAATATAGCATTCCTAATTTATTTTATACCCCAAAATACACGCCTCAGGTCAACACTGTCGAGCGTTATAACCGTACAATAATAACTTGTCTATCAACATTCGTGGAGGATGACCACCGGACGTGGGACGTTTTTATTCCCAAAGTGCAGTTTGCCATTAACAATTCGGTGAGTGAAGCAACGGGATTCACTCCTTCATTTTTGGTATTTGGCAGAGAATTAGTTGTTTGTGGTACTCACTATGTCGATAATGATCTAGGTGATGAATTTCTGTTCCTTCCACGCGATTGTTATGCTGAAAATTTAGGTTGTCTTTCTGAGATTTTCGATAAAGTTCAAGCAAAACTTTGGCATGCACATGCTAAAAACACGTCTCATTATAACTTGCGTCGGAAACCGACAGAATTTAAAGTTGGTGATGTAGTGATGAAGCGTGCGTATGTTCTGAGTGACAAAGACAAGTACTTTAGTAAAAAGCTGGCACCAAAATTTATCAAATGCCGCGTCATAGAAAAAAATCTCCTTTAGTTTACATTTTAGAAGATATGTCAGGGAAAAACCTGGGTACATGGCATATAAAAGATTTAAAAGTAATAGGTTTAAATAAATAGATATTATGTTCATAAAAATCGCATGTAAAGTTAAAACCCACCGAATTGTCACAATTTTTCTTACAACTTGGTACTTGAAATATTCATATGGGTCTCCACTCAAGTTAAAAAGGTTACCTTAAAAAACTGCTAGATTGCGTTAGTAGCCTTTGAAATGGCCACTTTTGCTTGTTTGAATGCGTGAAGTATGAAAGATTGAATTTTGAAAGGATTAATATGCAATATACAACTTAATGTGCGGATTTTATCTTTAAAACTATATATAAAATCCTTTTTTTTGTGACGCGGGGGTAATGTAACGTTGCACGTACATGTTTATTTATTTGCTGTTACTGTTGTTATTATTTTATTACTTTTTACAATATTTACTATATACATTTTCTTAATTAGATACAAAGAAGTGTTTATTTAATATTAAGTCACTTAAACAAAACAGTTTTTACTACAACTATACCGGTTCGCATGACGCTGTACACGTTCGCCGCGTTGATTGGCCGATGGCGATTCTTTTGTTCGGGGAAGAACATTCGAGAGCGCGGTGCGGTTGCTCAGCTGATCAGAGCCGGGAATTCCCTTTGTCCGCGTCGGACGTGTGTCGAGTGCGTTCACTAGCTATCTACGTAGGTACGCTTAGTGTCTTCTTACGTGCTGACTCCGGCTCAAATCACTCTTATATATTTCCCGTGATAAGTACATAGTTTGTCACCTCTTCCGACGTATTTGGGAGTTTCTAAAATAATATAAGTGTCGCTCTGCACCCCGATAGGGTAAGTGTTGAACATTGTTTTATGCTGTAGGTAGGCAATCGTTAACTTTTGAAAGTGGATAAAAACCTATTTATTTTTATTACGCTTTAATAATATTATTACCTATGTGTTAATTTAAATATCATCTTGTCACTTTAGAATAATATTAGTTGTGAGAATCCGGCTTTCTGAGAGGATTCTTTGCACCTTGTTATTTTGATCAATCTTTCTTTCACTTCATGACATGATCGAACCGCTAAAATATTTATCTGCATATTGCATTTCATTTTGCCAATCTTATATTTTGTTTTATTCTTTCCACACTGCTTTGTAACTCCGTTCTGATAGTAAAACACTTCTGCACCAACTACCTACTTTCTCGGCTTCTCCTCATAGGCACGTCAATACAGGGTGTTCACTATCAACGGAAAGCTATCAGAACAAAATGTTTACTGTGGACATTTATTCACAGGGTCCGACACTAGGGTTCTATCCCTAAGGAATCTTAACACGCCTAACACGGCTAAGACCCACCATCTTCGACGGCTGACGTCACAGGCCTCTTCAGCTTCACCGTCGGTGTCCACCAACCTGAGCAGCCTTCCGGACAGCCAGGATAGTACCGGACCACGAAGTAAAACCAGACAGGCATAAAACCCAACGATCTTTTTGTATTAATATATTTATTTTTGTAGCTGACGTTTTTGTTTAATTTAACTTCTTACCACCAAAAACGAAAACGCCACAAAGCATGTCCCATTGTGCAATCCACTGTGTGATCTAGCATGAACATGTTCATTATGTAAAGGGGGTACTGTGAAATGTTTTTCGTATCAGTAGGTGATTTAATATTTGATGACTGATTTACTCTGCCTGTCTGAGCAATAGAGTTACTGAGTAAGTTTAAAACTATCATGCTTCACCCTTTGATTCATCATGGATTATACACAAGATCGTGCTCTACCTCGGATGTCTTGGGAGATCTAGTAGAACTAAGTCTATGTAGTGTAACGTGGTGTGTGCTGAACCAGAAAAAAGTTTCAGAACAAACTAAAAAAAAATAAAAGAAGAAGAGAAGTTTTCCAGAAGAAAGTTGTGGTGGTACTGAAAGTATTAGTCTGTACTATTATATAATATTAATAGTACAGATTTTGAGGTAACTCCTATCTCCTATAATTTTCTGGTTCACTCAAGCCGTAGACTACAATTAATAGAATAACGGCATTGAGATCCAGTACGGTGATGATATACTAGACCAAAGTTCAAAAGTCATTGTTTTCACAGTAGGCCTCCTGAATGATGGTCTGGCGGTGTCACTGACAATGTTCACCTCGTTAATTATTCCATCCTTTCGATGTGATTCATGCCATGTTAATTTATGGCGTCATCAGCAGATTCATAGCATCGTATGGTGTCATGTAATGTGTATTGTTACAACCGTTGTCAAACCAAACACTATGGATGCAAATGTTCAGATGGATAGATAAATAAATAATGCTGGACAATTCACACAACATCACACAGCAGCTTGTGTTATGGATACTAGATCGTTGTATATAGATATATATTTTTATCATACCTAGAAAGTACCCAGAACACCCGAAACAATTATTTGCAGATCTTACAAACATTTGTCTCAAGGCGGGAATCGAACCCGCGTCTCCAGCGCAGCGTCGCAGGCGGACCTTCGCCCGCCGCGCCAGGTCGCGCGGTCGTCGATCGGATATTTGTTAGTTCTTCAAGCCTTAATTAGAACTGACTAAAGTTTTGCCAAGATGCACTAAAATGAACCTTTGATCAAGGATCAAAGCGTGCAGAGATGCGGGAGAGGCTGATAAAATACCGTGGTAGAGAAGTGTCTTACGTGCAGTTAGTTCTAGTTGGGATTAAAACTAAAGTTTTTTGTAGGCATGACTCATGAAACCTCAGTTTATTGAAGCATTGTCCTAAGAAACTCGATGCTAAACCGGCGCTGGCGGCTGGCAATAAGGCATCTTCTATAAAATAATAATTTGTTCTGAATGAATTCACTGCAAGCTCAAGACGCCGTGAAATTCTCTGGAGTCCTGCGCTTTATTGTTAATTGTTTTGTGGCAAAGTCACAGAAAAAACAGTATCTACTTGTCTAATTTTGAAGAAATAATCAGGTCAGTTTGTATTTATGAAAAAAACTTAGAAAAAGATTGTTAAAGAACTAAAAAGGTCATGGTTGATATGGTTGTGGTAGATTGACCACAAATTGCAATTTTCTTCAACCATATTCCCAAATCATCCGATCTTTTGCCCAAAGCTAAAACAAAGCAACGCTTCAAATTGTCTCCACCTTAGTTTAGCGACGTGTCTTTGTGCCGTGTGTAATTTTAATGAGTTTCGCGCTTGCCCGGACGGGGACAGGGCCAAGTCGGGATGGCTATATTAACGCGGGCTGGAGTGCCGGCAATCCCCCAGCTACCTTGCACGTTTCTGAAGAACGTTAGTGATGTAGCGAGGGCACAGTGGCGCCATTTTCAGATGATATACTTTCTGGAATAATTTTTTAGGTTTCTCGTAAATAATTCAATGAATTTATACGGTTGCTGTTTAAATTAATCACATAATATTATCAATAGTTTTTTGACACGAAATAAATTTAATTACAACTAACATCTATGTAAATGTAATTAGGTAAATTATTATTGTTATGAAATAAACTTCTTCCTTGTGACAACAAACAAAGCATTGCAACCACAGCAAATTAGATAAATAAAAGGAATATTGCCAAGTAAAGGAATGGATTTTTATATAAGCGTCCAATAGAAAGGTTTTTTAACCTTTATCACAGCTATCATATTATGATAAATTCCATGTTAGTGTAAGACTGGATCAAGTATGAAAAATATCTCTGAAAATAATATAGGTAATCTAATATAAAAATAATATAAGTTCCATCATAACCTAGTATGAGTATCGAAATAAGTTAACGAAATAAGTTTTCCACCGCTGACTTATCAGTAGTCAAAGTTGTAGTAGGCACCTAACTACTAAACAGCAACAAATCGTTCAAAATTACTCGAACATTGCAATTGGGTTTGTTTAGAACATAGGATCACTGACATACTATAAAAAGTGTAGTTCCTCTCAGTATCCGGTAGAGGCGCTGGAAGGCGCTAAATGCATGGAAGGAAAAGAAAACTTTTATAGTTTTGTAAATTATGTAAAAATCAACCTAAAGCCTCAAAATTTTCAATAACCATGCAAGCCTTTTCGTTTCATCGATATCGACATCACATTATTATCAGTGACAAGACAACACTAAACTCGCTATTAATTTTGACAGCCACCATAAGCGAAGCAGTCGGCGTTATTAGCCTACCCTTTAATGCGTAATAATTTACTGCAGTTTATATTAACAAAACAAAATTAAAACTTTATTCGCTACAAGGGGAAATAAAAGGTTTCACAAATTTTGTGCACCTATGTATCTGTTATGTTCATTAGTAATAATTTATTACAGAAAAGGGTAAACAAAATATTAAGCTTATTGAAATAGAGGGAACTAATTAATTGATAAATGTTCCTCGCTTTTCATATAAATTCAGTCGTATGATCATCGCTTCTTATTATGTTTAAAGGGACTAGAAGGCCATGTCCAGTAGGGTAGTATCCACATTAGGTCCAAATGGGTTTACCATCATCACTAACATATTTTATTATGAAAACTATTTGCAAGTTCATTTGATTGAACAATTTTTGATTGTTCAATACAGTTAAAAAAAAAAAAAAAAAAAAACTTTACTAGTTTGACAAGTCTAACAATGTTATCATTAAGAATGGGATCGCATCGAAAGAAATAAAAAAGATGGCATAATTTTAGTGCTGTCAATTAGTTTAGTTTTAGCAAAATCGGAATTACCACTATTGTTAAGAAGAAGAGATATACAGGGTTATTAGATTGCACTTGTACAGCCTCCAAAAACCTGAAACAAGACTTTGAAACCACGTAAAATTAAGAAAAGTCACTAAACCGTTACTGTGTGTCGTGTAAACACCTTTATATTCAAGCGCCGGACGTTGAAGCAGTCTAGTTTCTTTAGAGAGGCAGGATGGGAATATAAAGGCAAGTGAATTGGCCAGAGGGCGGTCAATCGAAGCGGTGAGACTACTCATTACATGGCCCCTTTGGGAAGTTTCAATGGTTTTAAAGCAGACGAGTAAAATCAATACTAGTTGCAAGGACTTTAAGTTCTGCCTTTTGGAAATTGCTGCGATTCGTATAAGTAGTTGTGTGAGTACTTTTGACTTGTAGTTTACTTTGGTTGTAAATACCTGTTACATACCTATAACGGAGAAACTATTCAGATAAAATTATGAGCAGTTTAAAAAAATAGATAAAATAATTGAAGAGAAAGATCCAAGTAGAACAGTCCTCGCGATTATCAATTCGAAAGAAACTATTCAGGAAATTTGATGTTCAACTCGTTATGGAAAAGTTTAATAAGTGTTCGTTGGAGAACCATACCAGCTCCCAAGTTTCCGATAAGGAATGGCTTCAACTGGATTCGACCACTTTTGCTCGACTCTTTATTCTTACGCTTCGTCGGCACTTTTAATGACTTATCCGGTTTTTTCTTATAAAAGCTATTCATCCCGTGAAACTAATTTTACAGTCGAAAGCCAGTTGAAACTCTGCAAAACATTTAGTGAAATAGCATGCCGCATGGCCATCATATTTTATTTACCCCCGGATGGATAGGCATTGTATTGAATCGTGCACGAAAGAGGATATGAAATCCAATCAAATTCGGCGGCGATTTGTCGAATTCACCCTTATGTACGATGAATACGATGAATTATAAACAAGAGCAAACGAACAAGTTTAATGTTTGTGTTACCATAACAAACATGATGTGTTATTGTACGAAATTGGCTTGGATTCGAAAGGGTGTGAGTAGGACTAGCGGTCCAGACAGATTAATTTTGTCCCCGTATTTGATTACGGGGCGCTTGGAAATCAGGCTTTTAATTTTTGGTTGTTATATCAAGCATTGTGGATGCTTTATGTTTGAGAGTAGCTAGAATAATTTTTATTAAGTCTTTGTTTATAAAGGGCTGCATCATATTATATTTTCTGTAAGTAGGCAGGTGCGAACTCACATTTGGAAATCACGTTAGTAATTTTAATAAAAATGTTGTATTTATTCAAATTTTAATCACATCATGCGTAAAGAAATTTGTTAACGAACATTGTTGTTCAAGGTTTTATAATTTTCTATTCTTATTGAAAGTTAGTAGCAAATGTAAAATCTTCGGGGATTTTATTTTCCCCGCAGACGTGACGAACCAAGGCCGCATAATTTTAAAATGTGGTGCGGCCAATTTCACGGGCCGGTACCATTCGGTACTTAAACGCCAACAGGCCGAAATGAAATATTGCTATCTCTTATCCAAGTGCTTTTAATATTCTGGGACGCTTCTTGAAAGTTTTTGACGGGTTCTGAATGAACGTAGATTCATTTTGGATGTTCCACTTTGGAGTTTTTGCATAGACTTAACAATTTTGTGGTTTATGGCTTTAGATTTGTTCAGAGTCTTGAGTTTAGTTTGACGATGGTATGGAGACGTCATCGTGACGTCTAACTTTCCTATGGGATTTGGTACAGCGCCTCTGTCGTGCAGACATGGAATCATCGTCAAGATGAGACTCAATACTAGGTACAGTCAAACCGCGCTCAGGGCTCAGAATTGTTTTCGCTTTCACCAACTTCCGAGCTGCGTGTTTACTGTTGACCCTTGTTACACTAAATAATGGCATTCAATATTTAAAGTCTCTTAGGAAAAATAACAAGGAAACTGAAACTTGTCTAAAAATTTGCATTTATAGTCATTGTATCAGAAACTACCATGTAACAGGGGTTATTAACCTAAGGGCGGCCCGCCCTCCAACTTCGCGCTCTATTATTAATGACAAACTGCCCCGCCCTACCCAAGTGTAATGCTAATTATTGCGTTTTGCGATATTTTGTTTGTGAAAAGTAAACTAGTGAGTGCACGCGAGCCTGTTCTAGGCTGCTATTAGTCTGAGGAAACAGTGACGTGATTTGCATAACGTGAATCATGAAATAGTTTATTTTTAAACTGTGTTTTTTGCTTTTGACGGTCGGCCACGGATATGTCATAATTGCTCACAAAAACGCGCCTAAGCGGGTCTTTGGCGAATGAAGAAGTATTTTCTTATAAACAATCTTAGTAGGTTATGTTTCAGAAATTTTGATAGATTTAGTGTTGATTGTTGACTTATAAAACAGGCATAGCTAATAAATAACATTACAGTTAATAATAGCGACGAATAGCGGTCCTCGGCCACCTCCATCCATCGACTCCCTGCGACCGCTATAATGTCGTCGGTCCATAGAGTAGGAGGACTTCCCACACTACGTTTCGCATTGTATCTCACTACTCTAGAACCTTTACTTCCCAACGGTTATCGGTTCAACGAGCTATATGGTCTACCCATCGCCCCTTCAATCTGCTAGTTCTGAGAAGTAAGTCAGTTACTTTGGTTCTTCTACGAATTTTCGTATTCCGGATTTAAGTTAGAAGATAGTTACGGGAAAAGTTTACTAACTAATATTACAAACGAAAAAATATAGAGCATTATAAAATACCTGTACATTAATTTGCAAACATCTTGAAGCCCCTGAGCATTTCTTTCCATTTTTTTCAATTTTCGTAAGTGCTCCAAATGCTATTATGATGAGTCGCGAGTGCAAAGGCTTCACTGCTTGTTTAGCCTCTGGAAGTTTACGTCATTCACATCTTATTACCAACATAGAATCTTTCTTTCTAAGGCATTTTCGTGATAATTTTTCATACTTAGATAATGTTTTTTAGAGTTACAATCTTTAAAAAAAACCATACGGCGTTAATTTTGTGTGTTTGACTATTGCACACACATTTTTATCTTTTTTCTTTTTATTTGATCTATAGGTGAAAATCTATCCATAAAGCTGCCATACGGAGAAAAATAATTAACTACCAACTGCTTGTTTAAATAATATGAAATCATACATCGAAGTTTTATCTAAACTAGTAAAGCACAAGGTTCCCCCCTAACCACCTGAAATTTTCAGCTAATTTTCGTAATCTGATTCATTAAACGGAAACGAGTCGGGAAAGTGACAAGCAGACCGGTTGCGTGTTTTCGAGGGTTCCTTATATAGGGTGCATTAACCTCTATTATTTTTCAATTAGGCATGATTAGCACGAATTTTGTTAGAATTGGTGGGACTGTACAGTGTAGGTGCTCAACATAACAATTTTCAAGCTACGAATGTAACTAAGTTCTAACAGAGTTATTCGTAGTGGTAGGTAAAACGTTTAGCTTATTTAGAATGTACCTAACTACTAGCTGTAGGACAAGCAAGGGAATTGTTGTTTGCGGTGGAATAGCGAAAAATTACCTCACTTTGTCATAGAATGCGTAAATTATTTAAAATGTATTCCTTCAACTTCAATAATGTATGACGATGAGATGTCATTATTGTCTTTTCTACCCTAGAGAGCAATCCCCGTGCTTGGCCTAGATCTTCATACATTATCAAATTTGTCACGTTCGACATTAACTTATTGCAACCAATAGGTTAACTAAATTTTAGTAGCGTTCAAGTATAGAAATCAGGAGATAAAAAATTATAAGCCTACGCATTTGCTGCTTTTGGGGTCGAGACCCTAGGACCGTAGGGTACCGAGGCTTTCCGGGTTTTTAAAAAGTTATCTGAGCATCTGGTCGACGCGACGCGTGACCCGAGAGGTGGTGGGTATCTGGCGCAGCGCATCAGCATTGCCATACAGCGGGGCAATGCAGCCAGCGTCTTGGGGACGCTTCCGACTGGTATTGATATGGATCAGTTGCACTACCTGTAGATTTTGCAACAGTCTGCAGTTAGCTTAACTGTTTCAATTGTGAATACTAGTTCCAATTTGTTTTTATTATTTGATTGTTATTTTTTTTTGTTATTAAAGGTTAAAATTGAGTTGATAGTTCGAGATAATACCACCGCAGTATGTACAACCATACGCTGCAATTCGTAAGTTTTAATTCAATTTGGGTGCGGTTATCTTTTAACAAAATTACGGTTGTTTGACTGACACCTCGCGGTTCCCATTTCACAGAGTGCATACAAATTGGTTTACATACGATTAGCTTCCTAATGTTTTAATAGTTTTCTCGTGCGATTGAAGATAATTTTGGTAATAGCTATAATTACCGACATGAAACCTGAGTTATTCTAATTTACCCTTATTTTTGGCACCGGTAGATCACCTACGTGAATATGAAGAGATAATTATAACTAACTGCAGACTGTTGCAAACAATCTACATGTAGCTTAACTGATCCATATCAATACCAGTCGGAAGCGTCTCCAAGACGCTGGCTGCATTGCCCCGCTGTATGGCAATGCTGATGCGCTGCGCCAGATACCCGCCAGCTCTCGGGTCACGCGTCGCGTCGACCAGATGCTCAGATAACTTTTTAAAAACCCGGAAAGCCTCGGTACCCTACGGTCCTAGGGTCTCGACCTCAAAGGGAGCATATGTGTAGGCTCTGTCGAGACCTGCATATTTGCGTACCTTGAGATCCTCGGCCAAATCTGCCGATTTGGCCCCTTACGGATGTCCTCGGAAGATGGGAAGGCGCAAGAATTTCCTCGGTGTATTAATATTACTTATGACTTTTTTTATCTAAAGCTTCTCTTTTGTTTCTAGAAGTTTTATAGTCGTATTTTCTTTTCTTTTCCACTATCATTGGAGTCTAGTTCAATGCAATTATAGACAAGCGTACATAATAAGCTCTAACATCCTAATTTCCATACTAATGTATGATAAGTAGGTAGGTTCTACGAAACAATGAACGGGCTCAGGTGGAAGTAGATAATTAATGTAGGATCAATGTTCTATTATCTCTATAGCTGGTACTGTTTATACTTAGAACTACTTCTATAGGTACCTGTTAAGGGTAGGTAGGTTCATAAACTCTTACATACGTGGTAACTGGTAGAAACTGTTAACTCTAACAGTAACTAGAGTGCACGCGCGCTCTACTATAGTGGAACGCACTCACTTTTTTATCACCATTCATTCATTTTTACACCTGAACCCCCAGGCTCCTAGATAAGCCACGTCCACGTAAAAATATTAAATATGTGAAGGGAAATTCTCTAAGGGGATTTGTTGACTAACCCTAACTTTTCCATGATAGGTTAAATACATACTCGTTTAGTGGGGGGGGGGGGGGCTACCTCAGCGCAATACAGTTCTAATTTGTTCTTATTATTTGATTATAATTTTTTTTGTTTATTTACAAAAACGACAGTTTTAATACGTTTCTTGAGAGAGAAAATAGCCGATAGTTAGTCGCTTCCTCACCGGCGGAGGTGGGACAACTACCTTAACCTAAAATTAACTTAAATCTGTTTTTTGTCTGGCAACTGAAATTACAACGGGCTATTGAAGTTCTCATTATTCCAACGGCAGGTAGCTTGAACAAGAAATGTCTTGAATTCTGAAGTGGTAGCAGATGCAAATTCTGTAGCGACGAGAGAAAATATGATGCTATTATGCAAAAGTGCAATAGTGGTAATCAGACATGCTACGTGCTTGTTTTCTGTACAATGACATCACTTAGAATGGAAAGGTGAGACTTGAAAAAGCTTCTATATTCACCTGTTACTAAGATTTTCTATAACTATTCAGTAACCCGACCTTTATCAAGAAACTTGGCATTAAGCAAAGCGTGAAAGAGCAACAGAATCAAGATAAATCGTAAAACTTCATCGCCGTCCGAGATTGCGGCAAAGCTAGCACAAATAGCTGAAACAACATCAATTTCGCTGCAGAAAATGCAATCAGTTGCACACAATACTTCCCCCGGTCACAACATGACGCCAAACCGGACTGAACTGGACCAAACCGGATCGAAGCGACCAATAACCGGCTACTTGGAAATCGCATCATCCGCCGTGCTATTGAAAATGTAATAAAACTTACAGGATGTCATTTTTTGGGCTCGAATCGCGAACTTTTATTAAGTTTTAAGATTTCCATTTCAGCAAACCATTCAGTACAGTAGGTATGCACTTATCAATATTTTTATCTGCTCTACTTTTATTACGAAAAGATTTGCATGTGTAAAAACGTTGGTTTCCATTTGATGCTTCTGTAGGTACTTTCTATTAAAATTTAAACGTAATAGTTCGAGTTACAAAATAAATAGTAGTAAAAATAATTAAAACAAACATTTTCAAATAGCCTTATTGTGGCTAAGATATATCTCTACAGAGATGAAATCAATTGTCTAGATTGAGTTGATGGAACGAAATATTCCATATATTTCGTTCCATCAACTCAATCTAGACAGACTGAAAGCTTTCGCAAAGCGCTGTCTCATCACGCTAACTTCACATCAGTGAGTGAAATATTCGCATTAAATTCAAACAAAAACCATTAATTTTCTTGTCGTTTTGTAAGACCTGATTAAGTTTTGTTTGTTAACTTGTAAAACAAAAGACGGAGAATTATTCCACTTTAAACTTAAGTTAGAGGTTAAATTGTGTTAGTACCTTTTCAAATTAATATGAATCAATCTACAAAATTAGGTAATCAGCCTACCCATCTATGTTTAGACCATAACAAGTAGAAAGAAGACTAACAAACGTTCACGGACATTTATCGCGTTTATTGCAGATGGATATACATAGTTCTGAAGACCAAGTGAAGTGGTTACAAAAAATGCTGCTTCGCAGAGGCGGTAGCTCCAGTACTCCAGTCATCCCGTGACCATGCACGATAGACTGTAAACCTGCCGAAACGTCGGGAAAAATAAATAAATAAACGCGATAAATAACCGTGGGTATTAATTAATGTGGAAGACAGTCCGCCGTAATTTTTTACATTGATTCCGAATAAATATATTAAAAATTATCCTCTCTCCCTCTCAGTAATAGCAACAGTTTAGGCTTCTCTATTCTCTCAGAATTTTCCCGGAATAGAGCCAATAGCCTAATAAATATTTGATGTTGTTGTTGAGACATCATAACTTAGGATCAGATATTGTGCAGGATTACGTATTGTCAGAAAAAGAGGGAGTCATGCCCTGAAATATGGCCGCAGTAATATGGAAAGACAACTATGAATAATACATATCTGGGGCAAGTAATAATGTGCCAACAGTCAGCTAAGAATATGTGATTTTGTTTATTTATGTTGAAGCACTCTGTATTGTAGAAGAGGAGAAATTGGGTCCATTGATTTGTCCGATCACGTATACAAATTATGAGTGAGGGCCCTCCCTCAAGGGTACCCTTACTACCTACTTATTTCTTAGGTTATATAGAATAATAATGTCAACAAGACCAAGTCCAGGGCCGATTGTCTCTCGGCGTGGCTTTTGAAATCAGTAGGCACTGAATTTAAAAGACTCACGTTTGTTGCCTATATTAGAGGCATATTTTACCTTTTTGTACATAAAGGTTAATTTAATTCTTCGGCTCAATTTACTAAACAGCGCGAGAGTGCCTTTTGTACTACAATTCTATTGACGGTTCTCGGAAATAAAATCGTATGATATTGACAAATGCCTTGAAGCGTTTTGTTTCACAGATTTTGTGAATTATTCCTTTGTCTGGCAATAGCTTTTATTGAAAAATTTTAAATGTTTTATTGCTTCTGAAATCTATAATAGGTTCTGTGTGTACGTAAAGTTATATTTAGGACGCAGCACAAGGAAGCAGTGGATTGAGAGCATTTTAGATGCACGTGGGAGTGAAAGCGGGCGCGAGGTTTTGAAAGCTTTCAAACGAAATATCGTGCGCAATAGGTAAACCACGAAATAACACAAAAAAATTGCGCTGCCTCGCTGCCTCCACAAAAAAAGCACATTTTCGATAGTTTTGACAACTCCGGCAGAAGTAACAGGGTAAGGCAGTTAGGTACTTACCAATCACAACCAAAGTCAATTAATTTTACAGTTATTTCGCTTTCAACAAATAAGTTAAACTACTCAACTTCGTACCCGTCCATTGGCCGTGGTCCAGCTGCCTTGGTTGACAAAAGAAAAAAATATTTTTCCGTGTTCCACCACTATCTCCAGATGTTGACAACGCAGCTATAACCGTAGAAAATAATTCCTTTCTAAAGATTGTTCCATAGTTTGTTAGAGTATGTCGAAGCTTGCTATAGAGTGTGAGAATATAACAGAATCCTGCAAATTGCACAATTTAAATCTTCTGAAACATGACTGCTGAAGTCCAGTAACCAAATTGTTCAATACAGAACCACCGGTGTGTGATAAATGCTGCGACGAATATGCATCCTCTCGCTTTGTTGAACCGAATCAAAAACAAACTGGAGCTGACTTCGCCATGTCGGAGGCCTATTTGTTCAGTAAACATGCTGTATAAATCGCAAATGCTTCATTTTTGATTCCGGCATGGAAAACAATTCAATTTTATATAACATTTTTATTTTATTTTTCTGCTTTACAAGTGAATTTCTTGCTGAGCAACCTTCCTCTTAAATAAAATACTGTTTCGTCACAACTGAATTTAATTAAATAAATAATATATAATTCGTTTATTATACGGAACAAAAACAATGTTACCATGATTAAAAAATTAAAACGATGCCATCTGCAGAAGTTTAAAAAACTGTGTCGCAGATGACAACGCCCTCCTCCAAAATTAATTATATTATGTTATAATTATATATGTGAATAGAGACATATTGAATACATGAAAGACAAAAGACGGAGAATTATTCACATTATAATATTAGAGGTTAAAATCAGATTGGTGTTTAATCAATACGTTAGCTCAATTCTTTTAATTGTAAATACTATTTCTAATTTGTTTAAATGATTTAATTGTAATTTTCTGTGGACAAGGAAAGATGACGCACATACCCTACCTAAAATAACAGAAATGTGCTAAACCAAACCAATAGATAGGTACTGAATGATCCAATATAAAGTAACCAGTACTTTGCTAGACGATCGTCACTCCATTAAATCAGACAACCATATCATCACCACCTTCAAACAGCAATAACCACTCCACAAAGTCTCACTTAAAAACGTCACAAAAGGCCCAGGGGTTTAGGTACCGTCTGCACGCAACCACGAACCACCAGCGGGAGTGAAGTAACAATTACTCGGTCATGCGAGCTAGCCATCCATCACCTACTCGCTGTGCCACTGGCATTGGCTACTCTAAGCAATTTCCGTAGCCCTTATCTCACCCGCAAGCTTACGTGGTGTGGTTTGTTTAACAGAATAAAATTAATACAGTTGACAAGAATCTTTGGCAAGGCTGGTTGTTCGCGGGTTGTATTCGTTTTTGGTTGGCTCGAGACCTCCTTCTCTGACACTGCAGCACTTTGCTCGATGAAAATTGTTTTGTTAGACATTGTCTGTGTTACTTGTTACTACCTACTTCCTACTAATGTTATTTTTTTCTGAGATCGAGATATGGCCCGTTCTAGCACTGAACCCTTCTTCTCTACCGGAAATGATCAAATAAACTTTTTTTACAAACTGCGTTATATTTTTATATACAATATTCATATAAGTAAAGGACAATCAAGTAAAAACTAGTTTTCCTCTCTTCAAAGATTTTTCCTTAAAGTTCACACTTAGTTACAGAACAAGAACATAATGGGAAAATTGTGTAATTGATGACCATAAACTATTTGGCTTAACTATGTAACTATGTACATATGTAATATATATTTTTAACTTCATGGTTTACTGCATTGGTATTAATAACTGGCCGCCTTAAACAAAGCAACACCATTTCATATTTTGCAAATTTATAGGAAGTGTGCGGCCAAACGGCTCGCTTAATTATTTTCTCCTGTTTACATAAGATTTAGATTGCGTCGTGAAAAGGAAATTATGTGAGTCACGCAGCTCTTATTTACGAGGTTTATGACCATTTGTTAGTGCAACGTCATAAAATGGCTCTCACAATAAATATAATAGGTACGTACTGTTATCTCCTTTTAGAACGACCATCTTTGCGATGTCTGTTTGGTAGAATTATATCTGGTTCTCATCAATTTAGTTATTGCTGTGTTCCACATTTCTAATCTTTATCTTATAATATTCTATGAAACTACCTATTTATTGTCGGAGCAGATGTTTAACCTGATGATAAGTAGTAAGAATCTTTACCCGACTTCTAGTTAGGTTACTTAACCATCTTTTTAAGTTTTTGTTGATACCTTTCTTCATTAAAACATTGTAAGTGCCTATTATAATATATATCCAACTGTATATATAACTATGTATTATTATATAGTACAAGTTTATTATTACATTGCTGTAGTTGTTTCTCTGTAATTAGACTTATTATCTAGCTTAGTTTAATTATAGCACGCCTTTTTGTTTTATTTCTACCATGTGTGGTTGG
This sequence comes from Eupithecia inturbata, assembly GCA_963662085.1. Lineage (NCBI taxonomy): Eukaryota > Metazoa > Arthropoda > Insecta > Lepidoptera > Geometridae > Eupithecia > Eupithecia inturbata. The sequence goes on from OY759177.1 coordinate 5,753,587, forward strand.
CAGGTAGAAAATGCCATCGGCATCAAACCCATAAAACATAGCTAGAACCCCTGGCAGGTGAACCCCCTGCCAGGAGTTCTAGCTATGTTTTATACTCTGTGTATTAGTCACGCGTACCTACCTCCAGAGTGTATTATAATATATATATAAACCATTGTAGTATCGATACTCAAAAACAGAAATACATGTGATGCCTTTGCTACAAGACATGGCTTGCAGTATAATGTAAAAAAAGTGTATTCATGTTGTTCTGGCCAGGCGGCAAAGGCCCAAGTTCTGTGCCTCCAATTATACTGAATGGAAATGTAATAAGTAGAGTAAATGAGTTCCGATGCCTGGGCCATTTATTGACTGAGAATCTAAGAGATGAAGGAGACATAGAAAGGGAGGCGAAAAGCGTTGACGGTGAGAGCTACATAATATGCTGGTTCGCAGGTTTGCTCCTTGTTCAGGAGAGGTAAAAATAACTCTGTTCAAATCATTCTGTCAGACATTCTACACAAGCAACCTGTGGTTCACATACACTTAGAAGCCGTAAATACTATTCGCGTCCAATACAACAATGCATTCAGGATGTTGCTGGGGCTGCCGTGGTTCTGCAGAGGGTCCGGCATGTTCGCCGAGGCGCGTACAGACGGGTTAACCGCCTGCATGAGGAAAAGGCAGCCTCAGAGTCCGTGGGAGCACCAACAACATCCTGCGAATGATAGCGGACAAAATTGATGGCCCGCTATACAGACACTGCATTGCTGTACTTACTAAATAACTACTACCTACTTAATATTCAACTAACATAGACTTATTACTCAGAGATAGATTAACCCGATTATGGATCTGTGTTAATAACTGAAAATAAATGATTATTATTATTATTATTAAGCCCACTTTTTTATTACTTTGTTAAATGTGTGCAAGTAAGTATTTAAATAAATAAATAAGCGGAAAAATCTCAAAATTTAGTTTGCCCGGGTAGCCAAAAAAATTGTTTGTCAAAAAATTGTAGTCACGCCCAGAACATAGAATCTAGTTCGCATAGTACTTTCTCTTCTTAATTAGGGGCTAGCTAGATGTTGGTTTAATAAAAACTAGCGGTCAATGCCTTCTAGCGCACTATCAGCTGATGATAATCGGAAAAATCTCAAAATTTAGTTTGCTAGGGTTGCCAAAAAATTAGTTTTGTACTAGTCACGCCCAAAACATAGAATCTAGTTTGCATAGTACATTCTCTTCTTAATAAGGGGCTAGCTAGATGTTGGTGTAATGAAAACCAGTGGTCAATGCCTTCTAGCGCAATAATTTCTGCACTATTGCCCCCTGTTGGCAAATAGTAGAAACAACCACCATTCAAACAGTTCAACCATTTGAACTCCCCGCGGTAAAAGTTCAGCGATGACATTTGGCGCGAAAGTTGCCCTCACCATTGAACTTTGGTGATCGAAAACAATAACAGACGCCAACGACTTTTGAACATTCATTGAAAAGGAAAGTTGTGCGACACAGGTGCGGGGTCGCCCTACAGATGGACAATGTAGACACGGAGTTCTGATTAGGTATTGGTAAATAAATAAATAATAAATAAAAATAATAAGTTTCTTAATTCAGACATATTAAGTTGTCCACATTACATTTAAAACTAGATGTTGCCAGTGTAAATGCTAACATCGGATTACAAAGCGATGTGAATAACGTCAAAGAGAAAGTAGAGATGCCGATAAAAACTGCTGAAGATTGCCATTTTTAACCGACTTAAAAGCTATGTGCATCGTAAAACATAGATTTGTAAAATTCTTCCTCTTCTTCTTCTTCTTTTCAGATGGCTTCTGCGACTGGGTTGTCGCAATTTCGCCAATGTCCGTCTCATGACAGCATCACAAGCTTTATGGATTGCACATTATAATAAAGGTACATTAAAAACTTATTAGTATTTATAAAAGAAAAACATTCATACCAAACAAAAAAAAAACACCTAATAACTACAAAACCGAATAAAAGGAAGTAGTGCTACAATAACTCAAAACTGCAATATAATTAAATTTACAATAAATAAACACAAAGGAGCTACTACTACTACTAATTACAACTTTATATCATTATTATATACAAATTTACAAATGGCATAGTTAATTTTAGGGGAAAAGCATAGAGATAAAATACATTTCATAGAAGTTGGAAGGGGGGCTTCAGGGGAAGGGAATCGTATAAAGAAAGAGAAACAATAGGACAACTGAAAAAAATGTGGTCCACGTGACCTTCATCTAAGCCACACTCACATATGGAATGGTCCCTGATCCGAAGTCTCGCCAGGAAGACAGGAGTGCAAGAATGACCTAGCCTTAGCCTGCAAATTGTCGAGGTGGTAGTTTTATAAAATTTTCGAAACTTAAAAAACCACGGAGATCGAGGGATGTCCGGCTGGACATCGGCATAATACTTGCCTTTAACAAGTTTTGAGGCATTCCAGAGGTCTGTCCAAGATTTCTGGAGATAAATTTTAGGAAGGAGGCATAAGTCGTGGCAGAATGAATGGAAATGCTCAAGTGAGCCTAACTGAGCCGCTGCTTTCGCACAAGAATCAGCAGATTCATTACCTGGAATTCCAGAATGACCTGGGACCCAGGCAAGAACTACATCAATGCAGAGATTATTGCACTCATAAAGGGCCTGACGAATTTGAAGAATCAGAGGGAATCGCGATATGTCTCCAAAAGGATTAGAAATAATTGATTGGAGGTTTGTAAAATTCATCACAATAATAATGATAATTTCACTATCACCTAATTAATGGTTTCCATGGCAACGGGCGTCAACAGCTTCATCTACATATTATTATGTGTCATCAAACTAAATTAGACTTGAATTAAAAATATGTAGATGTGGCCAGTGTAAACTCAATTTTTTGCACGTGATATATTGCATAGATCTTTGATCAGGGAAAGTAAGGGAGGGGTGATTTCGTTCGTCCGAGACAGATGAACACTATTCATCATCAACATCGGAATTTGATGTCAGTCTATAGTTATTTAAAACATGACAAATTATTCAAACTCTCATTAACGCCTTAAAATGAACCTGTTCATCGTTTTTTGCCAAATTATTCCCATAATATTGTACGGGCCAACCCGTACATTATTGTGTTTAGATACCTACACACGTAGGCCAGGTTAGGTACGTAATAACTTGGGACTAAGCTGTGTGCGCCATGAGCGTTTGTAATATGCAAAAATCAGCATTTTTATGTACTTTTATCAATAAATTCAGTCTGCAAACAACCTCCGTGTCGTTCGGTCATTTTAACTCACATCTTAAGTTTATCAGTATCAACCCCTAACAACAACAGGTATCAAGGTACAGGGTTACAAAGGCCTGTACAAATATTACGTTTAAATGTTTGTGTTGTAGTAATTTTTGTGTTGTAGTAAATGTTTGGAAAACTTTCACAGTACGTGATTTTATTTTGTTTATTTGATCTACCAGTGGGTGTTACAATCATCTCATGAAAATACACACTTATTGAGATATCTAATTGCACAACATAAATTTAATATTTGTATCCCTCAAGTCAATAACACTATGTATCACAAAAGCACTTTCATCACAGCCATAAACATTTTCAATAATCTTCCCAAAGAAATCAAAACATTAGATGGTAATATATTTAGAAATAAATTAAAAAGATGGTTAGAATCAAATGCTTTCTATTCGCTCAAAGAATTCTTTGACAAATGATGTTTATATGTTTACCTACTCAGTTAAAAAGGTACCTATTTAAAAACTAAACTATTGTATGTATGTCTATTAAAGATAAGCTGTTGAAACTGTACACTATTTTATACTTAAGATCTTTTTTGTACAACAATTAACAATAAACGTATTTCTGATTCTGATTCTGAACCAGTTATACGTGGACACTGCATGCTAAACAGTAGAGGAACAACTAAGGCAACAATAAATGTAAACGATGCAGCAACTTCACCATCTCCAAGTAGTTAAAGCCAATAGCACTAAATTTAAGTAGGCACTTGACGCGTAGTATAGAAAATAAATATAATGTGGAACAATTTTAAAGTTTAACAACTAGAAACATGTGAAGTTGTCTCTTACAAAATAAAATTATGACTCTAAAATTAACAGCTTATTATAAGTAAGTACATAAATAAATAAGACATATTTGGTACATAATGTTAAGTGACTTATTTAGAATTGTTTGACAAGTTCTCAGATAAGAACTTGCGGAAAATCGGTAATTTTATTGAGTTAATAGCAATCTGGGCAATCATGTGATAACAATAAGACAACTAGTGTCCTCCTGAATTTTAACCACGGCGGCCATTCTCAACCGAGAATCGCTATGTGTGCAGGACACATTATGGTACACAAGTGTGTGCGTAAACGCAAGTCTACTTTCTATTCCCTCACGTTCATAATCCGATTGGACGGCAGACTGTCACGACCAGGGAATGGTCAGGCTCAGCACCGACGGCTCTTTCCGAGCCACGGGGGTGTATCACCGCCAATCTCCTGCTAATTATGACAAGTAGGTAGGTAAGTATAGATTAAAGTAAATTCCATAAATTATTGGTATAAAATATCGAGATCTAAAAATAGATATAAAAACCACTGTTGTTTGTTTTATAAATTGGGTGCCCTCAATGTCGATGGCAGCTTACATTGTAAGAGCTTACATTGTATCGGTGAAAAGACAATCGAATCAGAGAGCATATCCGAGCCAAAGGAAGCTTTGATTTTACCTGCTGTATTGATTGCGTATGTAGGTACACTGTAGCTCACTTTGCGAAGTGTTTGAAACATTGTTAGGAAGATAGAAGATCAGATAAAAATGATAATAAATAAATAATACTGGACAATCCACACAACATCCCCCCAAAGTAAGCAGAGCTTTCGTTATGGCTAGGTACTAGATAGTATGATATAACCTTTACTAGTCTGATATAACGTGACGTACGTAACGTAACGTGGTGTAACGTAGGGAAAATAAAACAAAAGTTACGCGATAAATAATATTTAACATGATATACATAATACATTAACATTACATACATACATACTATAGTTTTTTTTTTATTATAATTCATAGAAAACACCCAGATGAAATATCTGCAGATAGTACAAACATGTGTCCCGGGGCGGGAATGGAACCCGCAACCTCCTGGTCGCAGGCAGAGTTTCACTCGCCACGCCAGGTCGATCGTCGCTTCGGTTAAAAAGGTAAGTTTTCTTGACGGATGAAAATCATAGGTTTGTTCGTTGTTGAATCAAAGGGTGGGCTTACAAAGTAATTTACTTCCAAAACAATTACATTGTACAATTACTTATAAACCGTAGCCTTAATTTCACAAAAGGTCATAAGTTGGTAGTTACAATAAAATGCCTAGTCATTTTAATATTTTAGTCCATACGACCACCGAAACAATGACTGTGAATAAGAAAACAGCTTTACGTTTATGTTAATTTTACACTCAAACAGATTGCTATTCTTATGCTTATCTTCAGTCTCGAACTCAGTTATTAATAAAATGGTTCATCTACTAAGAAAATGTATAAAGAAGAAAAAAATAAATAATACTGGACACATTAACACAGCACTAGATTGCAATCGGGAACACCAGATCCGGTGACGCCAGAGCATGTGTTATGGGAACTAGATAACTGATATACTTATTACCATACATTACAAATATAAATAGATTCACTAAGTATACATAAAAACACCCAGAACCCCCGGCATGCAGATCGTACAAACATTCGTCCCGAGGCGGGAATCAAACCCGCAACCTCCTGCGTCGCAAACGGACCTTCGCCCGGTGCGCCACAGATGTCGAAAGTAGGTAAAACCTAGCCAGACTAACCGTTTTATTGTTAACGCTAAGTTCAGACAACCGTATAAAAGCCAATACTCTTTATGATTCCCAAACAAAAAGTACTTTGTAACGCTAGAACGTCTTCTTATCTACGTACAATATTATAAAACGTAGCAATAAAGTAAATAATGAAACAAATGTACATGCTCTAATATAAGAATACATAAAATTGTATCTTGAACACTGGTTATAAAGTCGACTTTAAGTTTTGTTTGCTACACATAATGCTGGAAGAATATTATGGAAACAAATTCGCGTTGAGCACGTTCAGTGTGCAAGTCATAAATAAAAGAAGAAGTAGGAAGCGAGCTGCGAAATGGTATTGTGTTAAAATTGTATTAGCGCTAAGATGGTTACAGCCTGTTAGATGCTTGGGCATAACGGCACTAGACAAAATTAACTCGTTAGAAGATTAAACAAAACTTACTAACCTACATATAGTACATATTCTAGAGAAGGTGTGTCTTGTGAAAACAAAGGAGACAAAACCTTCTTTGAAAATCTGAAAATGTCTGAAAATGTCTGAAACTGAAACAAAAGATGCAAACAAAATTGGATTTGATCTTTTGCTCTCGGATTAGCTCGGGCCGTAGACCGTGGGACGAAGGAGAGAGGAGGGCCTTAAAAATAATAATGACGTTTATTGAAAAATATTTGAGACTTAAAATTATTACATCGTTGATCCCCAAACTAGGATACACCTGTATCTTGGGGACCACCTTCCATGGGTTCTTTACATAAAATATATCAAGCAACGTTATACTACGTCTAAATAAAATCAATAATTAGAAAATAAACATTATGTGATGGGTCTCCTGAGGACACCAGTTTCGTAATAATAATATAATATTTATAATAATAATATTTATATTTTTACTTTACTGTAAATATCTTTATTATCAAATAAAATTACAATCAAAGAATAGAAACAAATAAGAACTAGTATGTTGGTACATAGTACATATTTACACCAGAAACAATTGCGCTAACTGCAATGATGCGATTCACCAGCTCTTGGGTCAAGCGTCGCTTCGACCAGACACAAAGATAATTTTTACTTTACTTTTTTTTTATTAACCTATTAAAAAACGTCTTTATTGACAAAGAAAATTACAATTCAATAATAAAAACAAATTAGAACTAGTATTTACAATTGAAACAATCAAGCTAACTGCAGACTGTTGCAAAGAATCTACAGGTAGCTCAACTGATCCATATTAATACCAGTCGGAAGCGTCCCCGAGACGCTGGCTGCATTGCCCCGCTGTATGGCAATGCTGATGCGCTGCGCCAGCTCTCGGGTCACGCGTTGCGTCGACCAGACGCTCAGAAAACTTTTTTAAAACCCGGAGAGCTTCGGTACCTCACGGACCTAGGGTCTAGACCCCAAAGGGAGCAAATGTATACCCTTAATTACTTTACCCAATTTACTTTACTTATTTACTATCCAATACTACTAATCAAAATAATGAATCATGATATTCGTTGGTTATAAATTTAAAATAAATGAAAATAAAAATTTTCATCCAAAAAATGTTTTGAATACCCTTTCAATGTTTTTCCTTGAACAATTTTCACGCAGATTGAATTTTCATAAGTATTCCAAACCTTAACTTTATCTACCTATCAGCTCGATTACATTATTCGAACTAAACGCTCTGAAAAAAGCAATTTAACCCATATCACAAACTTTCATAAAAACGCAACTCTCAATTCAAACAGAACGTGAGATGTCGTTACGAGGCAGATAGGAAAAAAATATGTTAAACAAGCAATTTGAGCATTTGGAGGAGCACCTGACAAGGCACCTAGGGACTTATCACGAAAATACACGACACGTTCGAGGATTCGGTGACATTTTTATTTTTAAACACAATATTTGGCGTTGGACTTAGTTTTCCAACAAACTATGCGTGATTTTTGAAATGACAGTGGAAATTAGAACTTAAAATAAATAAAAATAAAAAATTTTGTTTATTCAGTCATCAATATTTGTCCTTATATAATACGAATACGTATTAATTATGGGAACACAAATTTCAAAAAATAAAATAAAAATCACCTTATTGATAACTACTGATTTTTTACTGACTTAAGAACTTAAGTAACTTTTTTTATAATTACTTTCTTAAGAAATGTGGAGCTATATGCAGACTGTTGCAACTAATCTGCAGGTTTTTTTTTATATTTGCTTTGGTATTGGTATTTTTATTTTGAGAGGTCTACCACAAGCTTTATCCTTAAAATGAAATAAATGTTAAATCAAATAAATTACGCAGCACGCGATCTTTACAAACCTTTTGAAAATCACTTTCCTAATTCGATTTGAAATGTTGTTAGCACGAAAGATTAGTTTGCTCCGCTTGTTAAATTTTCACGAAATATACACAAAGAAAAGAAAGTCTACCAAAGTACAACCAATCAAAAAATTGTTACTGATTTTTTTTAGATCAGACACATAATGACGTACTTGTCTGTTATCTAAATCTAAAACCAGCCAAGTGCGAGACGACTCGCATACGAAGGGTTCTGTAACATCATACAAAACTTTCTATATTCTTTTATTTGTTGTTATAGCGCTCAGAGAAATACTACTCTCTAACTCTGTGAAAATTTTAACTGTCTACCTTAACGGTTCCTGAGATACAACCCGGTGACAGACGGACAGATAGACAGACAGCGGAGGCTTAGTAATAGGGTCCCGTTTTCACCATGTGGTCTCCACTGCACACATACGTCAACTGCTGAACGAACATGCGTCCTTTAAACATTGGGGATTTTGCCACAATGACCACAATTGGCAGGTGGATCATGATCACAGTAGAGGTGTTTTAAATACACGTAGGAAAGCTGCTGCCCGTGCTTTGGTCGGTTTCCCTGAGGAGAAGCACCAGGCCCAACCCTTATGTTAAATATTAAAATTATTTACTAATACGTTACTAAGCCCTCGCAATGCCTATTGGCATTAATTTCAAACCGTGTCAGTAGTCTTCTGAAAAAAATCTATCTGCACATTTTTATCAGCATGTCATCGAAATAAGGTCCTTATCATAACGTAGAATTGAATTTCTAAATTCTACACGGCAAATATGATGCCGTGTAGAATTTAATGGCAAAAAGTGATTTTTTTTTTGCAACAACATACCAACAGGTCCAGGGTTTCAGGTATGAAATCAGATTTTTTATTCGTTTTATCTGTAGGAAACGTCGCAGATTTTTGATAAATATGCGACGGAAACGTCGCATATTTATCACTCAATCACAATTTTAATATCTTGTGTACCTAACCTCCAAAAATTATTTAAAAACAAACAAGTTAGGCACCTGAAAGTACCCTATTATATAAAGCTTAAAAGGTAGGTATTTTCCTAACACGCACCCGCAAACACGAAACTCGCTGGGGTCCTGAAAAACCCGTCAATCATACACACGCAGACAGCTGTCTTGTCCTGATGATGACCGGGGGCTCTTAATTAATGGGGCGCTGTGGTACTCCATTTGGCAGGCAAGTTGTAACAGGTGTCAGATGATGCATAGCTCGGGGCCAGAATAGCCCTGATCAAGATTTGGGTTAAGGAGAAAATAATAATTTGTTATTGTTTTTGTATATCAGTAAACTCTTTTCTTGGTCTTTTATGAGTTTTCTTATTCCATAAACTACGCTTGTTTCTGAAATTGTTTAATTTTGATTTTTTACTTACATAGTTAAAGTTACCAATATTTGGTAGTTAAAAATAAACGCTTGATACTTATGTAATCGTACGTCTCAAAAATTCCTAAACATTGCAGTTTATTTCCCTAAAAGTTGAGTCATTTATGTAGCTCTTATAAAGTTATTTCGAATCTCACCGATAAATAAAAACAAGATCCCGCCCTTGATGGATCTGGCCCATGGGTAATCATAGCTGGCACAAAATCTATAAGGCCTCGCGAAGAACATTCACATAGCTCAACTTTAAGGAAGTTGATAAACTGTGTATTCAACCGAATAAGTTTTCATGAAAAGAGGAATTCATAATTTAATATAAGTACATATGAAGTCAACAAAAAATTGTTAAATCTAGTTTCGCGCAGAGATCAGAGGGCAAATTCTCGTCATTTATCACTCGATAAGTATTAAAAGAACTGTCAAATTTGACAGTTTTATATGAAAGATCTGTCAAATTTGACAGTTCTTTTGATAATTATCGAGTGATAAATTGGCGAGAATTGGCTTCCAGGCCTTTGCTTTACTGTGATATTACCAGACTAATTGTGTTAGGTAGTAAATCATCAAACTATGTTAAGAAGCTAAATGTTCTGTCAAAACATGCTCGCAGCTAGATGGTTTTTAAAAAACTTTTTATATAGGTACCGGGTGTTTGGTATTAAGACATACATATTTTTTTGAGGAGTTGAAGGGATCATGCGCAACGTTTCTCTCGTAGAATCAATGTCCTAAGTGTCACGGTTGCCGAGATATGTTTTTTAAAGTTTTTTTTTAGCGACTTTACCGTCATATCTTTTTTATTTGTGGTTGTAATGCCACAAAGTAAGTTGTGCTGTATTCTTATTCTAAATAAATGTATAATATGATACAATTCAATTTAAATTAAAAAAATGTGAGCATTCAAAGTCAAAAATCTGTGTAAAAGTAAAAAATCGAGACAACTTCTAAATTCATAAAAAAAAACTAAATGTTATATTGAATATAATTTATTTTCTTTTAAAAAGTTTTCCAGCTATTGCCCTTTTCAACGATATTATTTATATGAGGCGGCCAAACTAAAACATACTTGTCTGCTAGGGTCATGGTTAAGCAGAAACTTTTTTATGTTTTGTTCTTTTAAATGAAGTTTAATCAGAAAATTTGCTAAAATTGGCCGCCTTCTCACTTAATGCAAGCAGCAAGCAATATTTTGTGGCAACCCTACCACAAACAAAAAAGATATACAGTTTTGAAAGATTATTTTGTTTTGGGTTTTGGGTTATAAAAGTGGGTTAAAGGCATGATACTTATCTAAAAAATTAAAAAATGCGATATGTAGCCCATGACCAAAAACCAACTCCCCAAAAAATTATGTCGGTCGCAGTACCAAACACTCTCTATACATACTATACCTCTATACAGTTTCTTTTCGACCAGCTCTGTGGCGCAGCGGGCGATGGTCCGCCTGCGACTGAGGGGTTCGAATCCTCGTGAGAATTGTTTGTACGATCAGCAGATATTTGTTCCGGGTGTCCTGGATGTATTCTATGTATAATAAAAAATATCTTTCTATGTAATGAGTTATCTAGTCCCCATAATACCAGCTCTGCTTAGGTAGGGCTAGCTGATGCTGTGTAAATTGTCCAGCAATTATTACATTTATTTAACTTCTATAAAATCTTAACCAACTGGTACGGGAAGTGATGTAGCCACCCTTCTACATAAGCTGTTCTTTCGCAATTTAAGATAGTGCGATGCGTAAAATGAGATTTGTTCTCTCTAAGCGGCGATTAAGAAGCTTCTGAAGCTTGGTTCAGACTTTTTGCTATTCACAAGTACCTAGTAAATTCGATTAGTTTTTGTGAAAAGTTTTCAAAGGTTTCCAAGCTTTAGCGGCTTGTTTTAAGCACCTAATTACAAACTTTATTTCACCTCATTGTCTGTTAGAAAAAAGATAAAAACATTAAGGTAGGTAGTCGTTGTAATTTACTTCTGAAGTGTTGTGTAAGCCACTTTAGATTGCGATACCTTTACTATCGCGATGTTTATAAAATCTTATGCTTTTTTTTCTATAAAAAAGCCCCATCATTGGGACAAAAGGGCTGTTGAAATAAAAACCCTACAAATCATTATTTATTAATGGTATTTTCTCGTTTGTCCTTTTTGTCAGAAGAAAAAGTGTAAATAACATTTATTTTTCAAGAACATTTATCTGAAATCAGTAAACATGTCAGTCTATGTCTATGTAGCTAAAGCGTACCCTACAACCCTTTGAAGTTAAATACGGGGCTGAATTTCAGTCAGATTGATTGAATATTCACAAGCCCACTATAAAATCAGAGCAGATGACATCGCATGATAAGGGATTGGTTTAAGTAGCCGTTGTCCTAAACCTAACAAATTAGAAAGGGACACGAATTTGTCAGGTACACCTGCTGCCCGAATTAGTGAGAGTTGGCTGAATATGTTTTAAATCAGCAATTTCTGAATCACAAGCTGTGTTGTATTTCGTCGTTGGTTATCGAGCAACTTATTGTGTTTATTGATGCTAGAACTTTCAGATGGAAAACATAAAGCAGTTGACGATCAAAATGAAATATTGATATTGAACGTGAAAGCCTTTATTTATTTTTTTGTTATTTCTATTTCGACTGAAGATCCCGTGGCACAGTGGACGAACTTCCACCTGTGACGCAGGATGTTGCGGGTGCGATTCCCTCGGGACAAATGTTTGAATGATCTGCAGATATTTTTGTATATATCTATGTACGTATGTATAAAGTATATCAATTATTTAGTACCCATAACATACTCGTAAGCTCTGCTTACTTTTGGGCTAGATGATACTGTGTTGATTGTAAAAAATATATTTATGTTACACGAGTATACTCGTACTTTGAAATGCTAACCTTTAATATTTTTACCTTTACCGTAGATCTGGTAATTAGTTGTATAAATATGGACCTTTGTCATTTCGGTTTAATAGTACATTATGGTACAAGTGTGTAATGTTGGTGATTACCGCTGAGGCGCCATTGAAAAATGTTTCGCTATAACGGGAAACATTAATCAGTTTTCCTATGCGCGCGCATTGCGATCAGCCACAGACTAAAGGGATGAGGTTTTTTTTTACAAAAAGTTAAAGATACAAAAAGTTCTTAAAAATAATATATAAGCTAAGTACGCTATACTTCCGGGGCCGGTAGGCGGTAAGTTTAATAGTATCTATGTATATATAAACTACCTGCTATAAAGTAAAATTACATTACAACGATAAGCATTAGCCAATCCGCCACTCCTTCTTACTTAGTTTGTATGCAATTTTTAAAACTCGGAACACAGACAAAAGCGTGTTTATTTATTACATTAAAACGGAAGTTAAATACTTTCATGAATCATGAGTTTATTACATAAAGATAACCCTTAGGTTTATATAGATGCTTATGTTAGGCTATGAACGTATTTTTTTAATTTTGTTTTGAACGCGCTTATGCTAGCACACTCGGTAGGCAAGCTATTAAATAATTGCACCCCCTCGTAAACAATTGTTTTCTTGCCGTAATCAGTACGTGCTTTAGATAATTCTAGTTTATATTTGTTTCGGGATTATTCTTTTTACGTAGTTGTATGTTAGGTTTTATTGAGTTAGAATTAATGTTTAGTATTAAGATGCAAGTTGAGTATGTATAGAGGTACATTTGTCCAATGTTTAATAGTTTAGTTTTATTATATAATTATTTCGTTGGTGTTAGGTATTCGTTAGATTAATAATAATACAGTGTTTTTATAATTTTATTTTGTGTTCTTTGGAGAGGGATTAAATTTGTACTAACGGCCGATCCCCAAATTTCGATAAGATAATTTAAGTGCGATTTGACTAAGAAATTAAAAATAAATGACCGTGCTTTGGCTGGAATGCAGTGTGCTATTTGGCGTAGTGATTTTAATATGGCCGTTAACTTTGAATTTACGTGATTGATGTGAGATTTCCATGTTAGTTTGTCATCCAACCATAAGCCGAGGTATTCTTTATCACTCCGTTTAATGATGTCATTGTTTAATCCAGGCCACAAAAACATTATCTCAGTAAAAACAAAACTATCGTACCTAACTGAAAATGAAAAAGACTGCAGGCAAATCCTGCACGCGACAAACTGAAGACAGGACGCTAAGGCGCTCATTAGGAGGCCTATGTCCAGCAGTGGACTAATATAGGCTAGATGATGATGAACTGAAAATTACCTTCTACCTTTTTATTCACGGGATGGTTAACTCTCCTGAAACAATGAAACGTCCCTAAAGAATTCCCAACGAAACGCAAACACAACACTAATTGCAAGCAAGTTTGTTAATTTCCAAAGGTATTCCGGCTACCCAGAAACTGGCTGGCATAATGTGCCATCAGCTAGGTGACCCTTATCTACCAGGCACATATTTGTAAACTTCGAAAAACTGAAGGGTGCCCATGTAACATCTGTGGCGTAAACAGGGGTATATGCAAATGATTGTTTAATTTGTAGCAGGTACTCGTAGTCGTGAGATAACAAAATTAACTTGTAAAATAGAGCGCATATTTTTGTCCCAGTTATGTTATGAAGTTCTGCGTGTTTTGAAGATGAATTAATAATGACGGGTTACTCGGAAACTGAATCTTTTCTAACTTTTGAAACTGGATTTTTGTAGAAGTACCTATTAACAGTCATATCGACTAGCACTGGGCAAGTGACACATAAAGACAAATTTCTTGCATTAGGTTAAATTGTATCTTATTTTTCGAATTAACTGTACCTTTAAAAATTTCTGTAAAATGTATTTTGCTTGTTTGATTTTGTTTATGTTAGACGGTTGGTATTTTGTAAGTTTCTTTTATAAAATGTAAATCCGATATTGGCTGTAAGTTAGATTAATAATAATAAGGTTGGAACTGTTTTGATAAAAGGGCTGTTAATAATGTTGAACAATAAAAAATAACAAAAAAAAAGTTTTGTTGGGGTTTGATGTTTATTTAGCAGTACATCCTATCATCTTTAGTCGTCATAGGTATTTTATTTACATATTCAGTTCAAAGATCTTTATTTCTCATTTACAACAAACATGTTACTTACACGAGAAACTTATGCTAGTAATATTATTATGTTATTTTCGTCTCTTATGGTTTAGTTTAGTAGTGTTACATCTTCGGTTATATACTTATATCTTTGCAATTTAGTTTTATACACGCCAAACGTTCTAGCTCCTTTAATATCTTCAGGTAGCCTGTTATAGAATTGGGCACCTTCGAAAGTAATCGTCTTTTTACCCTGCGGAGTTCTAATTGTAGGCAAAACAAGATGGTCACCTCTTCGTCTACTGTATTTACTGTGTAGCTGGCTTTTTTTGATGAATGTGATATTTGTATGAATGGTTATGTTAAGGATTCTACGTATAAGTAAACAGGTTGTATAGATATATAGTTGTTTAATGTTCATTAATTTAGTTTCTTTATAGATTTTTACTGTAGGTGTTAGAAATGGATAGTGAAAAAGAATTTTAATAATTTTGTTCTGTAGCCTTTGTAGCTCATTCAGTTTATAGTTTGGTGCGTTACCCCATATTTCTATAAGGTACGTTAGGTGTGATTTTACTAAAGAGTTGTAAATGTTTAAGCGGACCCGCCTTGGAAAACATCTAACGCTTTTTCGAAGCGATCCAGCAA
This sequence comes from Eupithecia inturbata, assembly GCA_963662085.1. Classification (NCBI taxonomy): domain Eukaryota; kingdom Metazoa; phylum Arthropoda; class Insecta; order Lepidoptera; family Geometridae; genus Eupithecia; species Eupithecia inturbata. The sequence goes on from OY759177.1 coordinate 5,768,849, forward strand.
GCGCTGATAGCTTAGATTTAACGTGATCTATTTGGACGTGCCAGTTGAGTTTTGTGTCCAGCCTTAACCCCAAGTATTTCTCATCATTCTTTTCCTGTAAAACTGTTCCATTGATTGTCAGAGGTGAGTATGTTTGTAGTATTTTGTTTTTAGCTTTAAATATGATATAACAGATTTTTGAAATGTTTATAGTCAAGAGGTTGTATTGAAACCATTTAAACAGAGTGTTAAGATCCTGTTGGGCTTCTACTATCATTTCGGTAATAGACGATCCAAAATAAAATAGGCAAGTATCGTCCGCATATAGTGCAATTTGCCCTCGCAGGCCAATCTCGAAGATATTATTGATTACTATCAGAAACTAATTAAACCTTAACTTTATTTGTTAATAAAGGTAATTTAATAGAACTAGTATTTACATTTGAAACAATCTAGAGGTAGCTCAACTGATCCATATCAATATAAATGGGAAACGTCCCCAAGACGTTGGCTGCTTTGTCCACGCGCTGTACAGAAATGCAGCCAGTCCTAGTAAGTTAATATTTGTAAGTAGTAAAATCCCTCCCCAAATATTGTTACAGCAATTTTTTATTCTGTTCGAGTTGTGTGTTTAATATGGACTAGTAATCTGAAATATAGTTTATTCATTCATATATGTACCTTACTTATAAACATTACAATTCCACTAAATTATTATTTTTCTGAGTTACGAGTATTAATTAATTTACCTCGTTAGTAATTATGTCAAGAGCATCTTTGTTGGTCAACGCCTTCAGCATCTGTGCGTATACAAGACAGCCAGTCGCTATTATTGGATGAAATGATAAATTGTCAGCGCGACACTTCGGCTTGCTTCGGCGAACAGTTTACTTGACGCCAGACTAGACAATATATAATCGTGATATATTGTAGTGGTTTTAGATAACGTGCTTCACATCTACATGATAAAAGAAAAGATCAATCATACCTACGTATGATTGAGTATTCTTTTGATTTTATCTATTTCTATTAAAGTCACGTACTTACGTAACAAGGTACCCATGGCTCTGACTGAATCCAATCAAATAAGGCCAATGCTCGTTGTACATATCACAAAAAGTTAAATTATCTGCTGTGAAAGCAGCGTGTTTTTCATCTGACCATGAACAACATGAGGGGAGTAATTTAGGCGGGTGCCAAAGTGTATATTTAGTCGAATTATCGCCATGCCTGCCTTTACGACATCATCCCTTTGTCAACGCTAACGTACCAGCTATTCTCGAACCGAATGGTCTGTTGCGTGACGATTGTAAGAGGCCTGACGGCATGACACTAGTCCCATGGGAGTTGGGGAGGTTCATTGTGTGGGACGCTACATGCGTCAACACACTTGCGCCATCCCGTCTTCCGAGGACATCCTTGAGGGCTGATGCGGCGGCAGATTTGGTCGAGGCTCTCAAAAGCCGCAAATATGCAGGTCTCGACAGAGCCATCACATTTGCTCCCGTGGGATTCGAGACCCTAGGTCCGTGGGGTACCGAGGCTCAACGGGTTTTTAAAAAGTTATCTGAGCGTCTGGTCGAAGCGACGCGTGACCCGAGAGCTAGTGGGTATCTGGCGCAGCGCGTCAGCATTGCCATACAGCGGGGCAATGCAGCCAGCGTCTTGGGGACGCTTCCGACTAGTATTGGTATGGATCAGTTCAACTACCTGCAGATTGTTTGTAACAGTCTGCAGTTACCTTAATTGTTTCAATTGTAAATACTAGCTCTAATTTAATTTATTGTTTGATTAAAATTTTCTTTGTTAATAAAGACGATTAAAAGTCTAATTATCAGTTCAGTTCAGTTTTTTATTGATAAGAAAATGATCTCACATGTCAAACACATACATTAAAATAACTTAGCTAGGTACAAAATAAAGTAAGAACTAAGAAGTACATAATCGTTTTCTTTGGTAATATTATCAAGAGTATTTAAATATTATTTAGAGGTTATTCCAATATTTAGTTTACTTCATAAAATGTTTTGTTTCTTGCTTCATATTTATGCTTTAGCTAGGTATTTAGGTATAAGTATATATATATATGTATATATATTTATTATATATAAAGTGAGGGCTTAATGCCGAGGCATTTCCTACCTGCCGACCAAAACCATATTATGTTTTACAGGGGGTTGGCGAGCTAACAACAATATAAAAAAAAAAAAAAAAAAATGTTAGCACGCCAACCCCCTGTAAAACATATGGTTTTGGTCGGCAGGTAGAAAATGCCTCGGCATTAAGCCCACCCTTTGTACCTTAAAGTGCAATAAAGTGTTAAAATAAATAATAAATAAATAATTATATTATAAGTGTGGATCTACGACATCAACGTTAACAAATTTGTCAACAAAGAACTCTTCTAAACAAAAAATTCTTCTCGTAGCATGCCCTGTCCACTAGGATTCTAATATAGGATTCGTGAATATTTCAGTAGACGCGGCACTGGTTATACATAGAGTGGAGTCCGACAGTAATTTTAGATTCTCAATTCTCAATCCTATATTATAGTCAACTTTGTATTTTGTTTTCGGTAATACAATACAATACAACACGCTTTATTGCACACATAACAAAAATATACAAAAAAAAAGATACAGGAAAAGAGAGAAAACAGAGTTGCACTATGGGCAGCCTTATCGCTAAGAGCGATCTCTTACAGACAACCTTGAGAAGCTTGGGAACCTTGGGACTACCTTGTGGGGTAGCTGTGGGTTTCAGGTATCAGGTAGGTAGATGATGAAAAATATCTGGTTATATCTGGTTATACCTCTATATGGAAGTGAAGGAAAAGCCATGTGTTTGGATGACCTGCGTCGCTTACAAACACATGAAGCAAATTATGTTGTTAAAATGTAGAACCTACCGCAGCATTGCCACCCTATAATGCGGCCAGCGTCTTTGAGACGCTTCCATTGGTATTGATTGGGATTAGTCGAGCTACCTCTAGATTGTTTGCATCAGTCTGCAGCTGTAGCTGAACTTTTCAATTGTAAATACTACTTTTAATCTGTTACTATCATTTATTTGTAATTTTCTTTGTTAAAACACCCTATTTGATAGAACCTTCTCCTAACATCCAGCCCAAACCGTCAGTAATTACATCCTGAAGCTATGAGCAGATTCACAAACCCATCGATACACTGCCATTTAATATATCCATCAGCGTAACCTACATGCAGAGTCGTTAAGGCAAACGCATTACTCAGTGACGGCGAAGCGTCGGAAATCTACAGGATGTGCCGATATCTGGGGCATCAATATCTTAAGGTGCAGATTCTATAACTGCGACGAGCGACACTAGTCACCGCTCTTGGTATCGGTAATCATGTATAAGGTATACATGATTCTTCAGTTCTTCATCGTCGCAGCCACTGCTGTGTAGGCAGGCACCCTCTTGGTCTCTTGCGAGTTATGCCAGTCATTCTTAACAATTATTAACTTAACACTTTCATTGCCCACGTCGCACATGTGGTTCTGGCACTGCTTGTAGCTGCGGCGGCGCCCCCTCGGGGTCGCAGTGCAGAGGCTGGGCAGTGAAAGCGTTACCGGCTCTTAGAGGTATAAAATAAAAACTTCACTAAACTAAATTATGAGTGGGGAGTTCTTAACCCCCTGTTCAGAGGATACTCATTAGAGGGCGCTCTTAAAAAGACTGTTAATTAAATGCTCGATTGCAGCAAAACTTCTAAAAGATTTAATTCTCATTTCCTATCAACAATTTGAAACCATAAAAGTTAACTTTACGATAAAATATTAACCTAATTTATATTTTTGATGCGGCTAGCTTTGGGAGGATGATATCTTTATCTGACTATACAATTGGTTCAAATCTTATAAGCCTCTCTAGACGGACTTTAGTTACATAGGTTCATATAATACAATACTAATTATATGAACCTAACTAAAGTCAAGATCATTGTCAGAATTTAAGAGGTTATGAGCAAATTAACCAAAATTACTCTACAATCAGAACTGCCCCTTAAATAGCACCCGTGGCAAGACATCTATTGAATTGAAAATCGATATTTATTGGCCGCAAGCACCCCGGCACTAGTGGGTACTTACTTCGCGAGGATTCCCATTCAACAATGTACCTAATTTGAAATGGTTAGAATGGAATTCGCAACTTTGCCTATGAATTGAAGCGGGATGCTTCGAAAAGCTTTACCTACAAACTGATAATAAGATTGGGTTCTATGGTCATTAATTCATCTAACGACACGACATGTTTGCAGGTTCTCAAACACGAACTACCTACTTTCTATTCCAGAATACATTTTTAGTTTGTCTTTTTACACTTAAAGGCAGTTTCTTAAGTGGCTTTTGAAAATTATGACGACTTTATTGGTAAATTAAGTAAAGTAGAGGTAAGTCTAGGTAAAGGTAAAATAATTATTGGTATCACACAACTCTCTGTTTTCATTTTGTGAAAAACATCATAATACATTTCATTTTGAGACAATTCCATGTATTAATAACGCAGAAGCCCCGGGGTTAAAGAACTACAGCTCAAAACGAACTAATGCATAAAGCTCACAATGAATAGGGGCTGGTCCTCCAGTATCCATCACGGTTATATCCTTCATAATCTTCAATCATAACCGCCGGCACCATACATGCTGGAATGCTTCTAAAGCGATATGAGCAGACATTAAGTTCTATTTAACTCACTACGCTACGGGACGTGCACAGCCCGGAATAAAAACAGCCGAGTGCGTGTCGGACTTGCACATGAAGAGATTCATGCCGTCGTAGATATGTACCTTTATTAACAAAGAAAATTACAATCGGATCACATCACATTGCCGCATCCAGCATGGCCCTGCAGTCTTTCGCAGATCGTCATCCCACCTGGCCCGAGGGCGTCCTACATTACATTTGCCGAGTCGCGGTCTCCACTCGAGAACTCGCTTACCTCAGCGGTTGTCGGTTCTTCAAATAATAGAAACAAATTAGTCGTATAAGATTAAAATTTCAATGATTTTAATTTTATTTAAATTAAAATCATTGAAATTTTAGCGCCAATAAACGCGTCTCGTGTATGAGGAACTTGTTTAAATTTATCTATTTATGTTATTTTAATTATTTTTTGTTATAAAGACAATATAATAATCACTCTATATACCGTATCTATCTAAGATGCGGTTCTTCTCTCACTGCATAACTAGCACTCAAAAATTAATAATTTTGTGTGGATAATTTATGGTAGTATTTTATTTCTTTAGAACAGTAAATCATTATTAGCCATAATATAACAGTGAATATATAACAACGTCATACTATATTTCTATAGAACTTTTCTATAGAATTTGTAGCTATTTCAGTGGTCCTTTTTCGGGAGTTTTGAATTATTATGTCATCGATGGTTTTCTCCGTAGACGTGTCGTTTCCGTTCATGGTAGTTAAAAATGGTTCAGGAGCTATTGGAATAGCCTGACGGTCGTTAGGGTGAACATAGAGCTTTCGGACGTCATTATGTGTAGACGCAATGCTGGGAAGTCACCGCACTTATTGCCAATCCAAAATTGAAATAAGTCAGTGTTGTAAATCTATCATCAATAGCTTATAAAATCAAAGAAAATCTTATTATTATATACAGTGTTTTTTTTTTAACGGGGACTGTACGGGGGCACCCATAACCAGAAGAGATACAGGTACAGTTTCTTTTGTAACATCAGCTCCTTTTTGTAGAAAAACATTTTGGCATTCAAACATTTTTGGTCAGGCGTATTTAGTGCTTCAAAATGAATTAAATTGGTAAAAAGGTGTTTGATGCTCATCGACGCAGTCTCTAAGGATCATTTTATTGTATCGGTTGAAAAAATCTGAGCAGCAGAAGTTAGTCAAATTTAATAAAATCCTCATACAACAGGACAAAGCAAAATTCATCTAACAAATTATATAATAAAGGATAGATTCTAATTGCACATTAAAAAAGTATTTAATGCTCCAGCGATCAAGAAGTTTAGGAACTCCATGCTCTCACGAGCTAAATGCAAAAACATTTCGTATTCAAAACAATTTTGTATTTAGAACATGGATTCTTGCATAATATGTGGGACTTGTTTTGTCAGTAATTTCATCATCTTATTTGTCCAATCATGGCATTGTCAAAACAAATACCTACGCAGAAAGTAGTCTTAATTGAAGCATACTTCCTCAACCGACGAAGCCCAGCTAATGCATTGAAGTGGTATCAGGAACGTAGGTACTACCAAAACGCAAGGTTGTTGAAAAATTATCAAATATTTAAGGCATGAAGGTTCACCAATCATGGTAAGGCTAAGGCCACTAACAGCCTAGATTAAACCTAGATTAATTTGTTCATGGATCTCATTTTAAGTAAACCCTGTGTTCTATGAGAATAAAGTTCTTTAAACCTAACAGTGTTTTGAAACGTGCCCGTACCTGTATACAGCAACATGGGGGCCATATCGAACATCTATTGCTATAGTTTTTTAGATAGATAGAAAAATTACCAAATTACTAAGAAATTGTATGTGAAAACATTTTATTAAATTTGAATTGACTTCCGGTGCTAATATTTTTTTCACCCGATACAATACAATGATTCTTACAAGGGACTTAGTAGGCATTAAAAAAATATTTAAGTCGCTACACACGTTAGACCAAAAATTGTTTAATGCTAAAATGTGTTCTTCAAAAAGGAGCTGATGGTTCAAAAGTAACAGTACCTGTATCTCCTCTGGTTATGGGTGCCCCCGTACCGTCCCAGTTAAAAAAACACTCTGTATAGTATTATAATTAAATACCACGGAAGACCGCTATTGCAGGATACATCCTGTCATAGCAACTGCTGAGTGTTGGCCATTTTTGTTACCTACTTTTATCTTTACCTTTTGTATGTGCTTTAAGTATTGGTTAACAAAATAAATGCATATTTACTTTTTTTTACTTTTACTACCTAAGTATATAATATTTATATATCATCGCTTCTTTTTCGATATAAAATCCCGTCCTCCTAAGTCCTGTAAACCTACAGTTAAAAATGTGTATCTTCGAATGAAGCGACTCATATAATATCGATCGAAGTTTACTCAAGGAGTTCGATTGATCTTATAAAGGTAACTAGTATTTAGTTACAAGAATTTCAAAACCTTTCGGTCGGGTAGTTACCTACTGCCAAAATTATTTTTTCTCCTTATTCGACAATATTTCTTAGGCTTCAAATTGTTAAAAGAATGTTATCTGTTGGTACAAAAATTATTTCAAATGATTCATTCATTAACTTTTGTAATTAGGATGTGGGTTTCAGAAGCAAGTTTCGAGCGTGGGTTGGTGATGTTGGAATTTCGTAATTTGATACACGTGAAACATACTCGGTATCCTTTTGAGAGTTACGGCGATTTTTGATGTGCTTATACGTTGGAGCTCTTAACTTTTGGCTAAGTAAATCAAATCACATTTATTTCAGACATAGCACAGTTTACATACACAGTCCATATAACGAGAATCATTTTACATACACGCACAGAAACAAACATATTACAATAAATTGAATAAAATAAAATAAATAAATTAATTTGAAAATAATACACTAAGAACTAACAAAAAATATGAGTTAACAGAGAATATGGGCCTTCGTCCAGTGCTGCATGAAGGGGGAGGCTGTGTCCAGCCTCCATCAAATTGAGACATTTTGTATACATTTTACAGCATTTAAGGCATTAATTTCTTGCTTCATTTCCAAAAGCATTATCAAATGTCCCAGCAACAGCCAAACACACATTTTACCTATTAAATAAGCACTAAAATTGCAGAACATATATCCACAGAACATCATAGTCCCATAATGTATTAGAATTAGTAAAGAAGTGTAATTGTCTTTGTCGTTGGATAACATTGTTTTAAGGCGTTCAGAGTTGTCGGGCGCCTTTGCTTTGTTAAGATAATCTTCGTGTGGGCCCCAGGAGACGTCAACAAAGAAAATTGGATAGGCAGAGAGCCAATCGCTTTTAATCCCACTCTTTTGACCGTCTTTATCAGCTCGTGCATTGTAATCAAGTTGTCGACGAGTGGATGAATCCTTATTTTGGAAACTGTACAAACGAAATAACATTATCAATCTGGTATGTGCCTTGCCTACACATTGTATTTGTATTTAATCCACCGTAGGTGTTACACTTGATGTCGTTACAATTTTTTTAATAATTTATATTATTACAATCACACACAAATTTTTAGCATAGGAAACACCATAAGGGTTGTTCAAAGAAAATAAAAAAAAACAAACATGGACTCTTCTACAAATTAAATTAAAAAATAATATTGTGGTGTCAGATATTCTCTATTAATCTATTATAGTTTAATTCTTAGAGCGTCGTAATTCGTGTACACTTTCTAAAAGGCTAAAATATTGTAGCCTCGTTAAATGGGAAAATCTAATTGGTTTTGTATCAAACTCATTGAACCATATTCACACTACAGTGAAGTTTTATAATGTTTCAAACCGTGAGTCAGATTCCAAAAAAACGCCCTTTTTCTTATAACTATCTAGCGAATAACTTACATCATTGGCACCCACGAAATCGTTAAGCTGTAACGGGTATTGGCAAACCGGCATTATATTAGACGATAATATCTGTCGCTTCAAATCGTGAGTGCACGCCTTATCTCGGTGTCAGGACTCGAATTGATGCGTTTAATAACGGAAGCGCTTTTCAGATGGAGTTGGAGGTGCTGGAAGGAGCTTTTGAAGATTTGTTTAATATAAAAAAGGAGTTTTTACATAATGTACTAGTTTTAGGTTTTTGTCTATGTGATTATTTGTACCTTTTTTTCTTTGTTTAAATGTACCTTTTGGCCACCGTCTACTTACTAGGTTTTGCCAGCGGCTTCGCACCCGTTGTTTATATGGAAACGTTTAAAGGTTATTTTCTAACCTATGGGAACTGATTTATGGAATAAATGTAGTCTATGCAATAATCCAGGTCGAGGATAGTGTGGTAAGCCTCAGTTACCTAAACTAGACTGAAAAGTTTGTAATAGGCAGCTGTGCTTCAACGTTACAAAGAACAGTTCGAGAGGATGACGTCTTCATAACGTCTTCACCAGTTAAACTAAAACAATGTATTAATTTACTTAAATGTATGCAATAAATAAATCTGAATCTAATAAAATATGAACCATCAAATTATTTTAAAATTAGTTTATAGATTGGCATGATTCTAATTGTAAAATTCTCAGCCAATTTTAATTTATTTACAAGATGTGGCCTTTTACCTACATAGTGTAACTCAAAAAATCAAATGTACGTAGAACACTTGATTAAAATCAATACACCGGCCAAATTCTGGGTACATTGTCTGTAAAAATTGCCCCCATACTTAACCTAAAAATCACTTACGTACCATGAGAATGGCTTGAATACAGTAGAGTATTTTTTTCTACACCTGAAAGAATCGTCTAGAAAATGGTTTGACCAAATTAACAAGAATAATCGTTCACCACGAGTTTACCAACTTGATACAATACAATAGAAAGAATTATTTGAATTTAAGAAAGGCAGGGCTTAGATAATGTAATATAGATATTAACATAGCATTTTAAACACCTAAATACAAATAATAAATAAATACATATAAACAATAACTAACAAAACATAATATAGAAACACAAAAAATATATATTTATATACATATCTTAGACTTCTTAAATAAATAGTAAGTACCAATATTCACTTTGATAGTGCACTATTATAGTCGCTTCTAGATAGTATCCAACACCAGTACCACTCAGGAGTTGAGTCTATTAGAATGCCTGTGGGGACGTAACAGGCAACGAGCGATTCTTTAATGCCCCGACGTTGATGGTGTTTGAACGATTCTTATCTTACACGCTGAATTTCGGAAGGTCTTAAATTAGAAAAGGTTCACCAACATTTCGGTGATGTATTTGTAACAGGTACCTTTTATGTAGGGTTGCTAGTAAATTTTCTTGATAACAAGTTTACAACTTACAAAAAAATATCCCAGCGCATAATACTGTTATTAATAGAAAAAAAAAATTAAGTGAAAGGCATACATGTTTTAATTTTTAATCAGTTTAATTTATTAATTTAAATTACATTTAAATCCACTTTCAATTAATTTACACAAAATTAAATGTATATTCATTTAAATAAATTTATTGTAACCCATTATATTCTTAATTGTAATCTGCCTCTTGATCTGATTTTATTTTACTAAATATTTTAAATACCTACTATTTTCATTAAAAAATATTTTTTTAACAACTATATACAAAATAATAAATTAAGTAAATTTAATCGTGGATTATCCATTAATAAACAGGTTCATGACTCTGCAGTCATGGCATGTCATCCACTTCATTTTAGTTTATTTTTTTCAACATATTTATTTATTATAAATTTGCCTGTACATGTAGGTACGCTTGTGCAAGCTATCAAAATAATTTTGTGTTTATCAAAAAAAATCTGTTTATAATTATTAACGACGTTTGTGATGCTGACGTATTATTAGAAACACACTTTGTAAAATAGGTATTTTTTTTAAAAAACCCTTAAAAAACCCTTTGCATCTTTAGCATATACAGTGTGGTACCAATGAAGGTAACCTAGAGGGCAGCTACCAGAAATATTCAAGATAGCTAATTTTAGGTTGTTTGATTTGACAGTTGTACTAAACTGGTAACAAGCTATTCAAAGTGCTTACGTTTTTGCGGGTGGCGGATTAAATGGTATTCCTTTAATTTAATATGCAATGTTTATTTGACAGATTTGATTCTTATGATTGACTCTACCGGTCAATGGTATAAACAGGGTGTTATTCGTTTTATTTTAGTGGGTTCGATTACCGGATATAGCTAGTAGTTTTTGCAAAATTATGTGAATATATTAGTTATTTTTAATAATAAAGGAATGTTTCCTTTTAGTAAAATTTGCTGTCTTGAATAATTTCAGGTATCTGCCCTCCAGGTAACGTTCGATTGTATTCTGTTTTGGGCAATGATGACGAAATTCATTTGCTTATTACAAAAAAAACTATAAGCCCACTGTTCCTCTCACAGGACGTTTTTAATCAAACTAGTATTTCAATGAAAGTTCAAGTTAAGAACCAGATTAAAACCTTCAAACTGTTTCCTGACTTTGATGATAAAGTATAAAAGGTAAAACAATTGCAACATCCAACATCATACATATCATTGCATCAGCCAACGTAGTTGTAACACAGTTGAGTCTTCAAAATGGTTGCGAAGGTAAATAACATTTCTTACTTCTTATTTTTTTTGAAAAAGCGTGATTATTCCTACCTCTTACCTACCACTTTGACGGGAAATCTGACCCCAAAACAGCTTATTTGATTATTTTAACTTTTTACTTGCCCTGCACTGCGCATCATTTAATTAAAACCAGGCCCTTTAGGCGTTTTTCTTATAATCTCGTGTTCCTGTTAACATCGCATCCTATTTTGCTAATGGGTGATTATTATTACGGTTTCCACCCATTAGCAAAATATGATGCGAAGTTAACAGGAACATCATAGGAAATCAATGCTCTTACATAAAATCATACAACTGTTACAATTATAATTAAATAATTAATTTTAATTATTTTGTACCTTATTTGTGTATTTACGCAAATAATAAATAAATAAGATACTTTTATAGGTAGTGTACTTCGCTGACACTAAACGATGTTTTTACGAGGCAGTCGCTGACGGAGACATTCAATAAACTCTGCTGATCTCAATATTATCAAGGACTATCAAGGGCCACTGGAGTGGCGTGAACCATCGAGCTTTGATTATCATAGCATGTTTTATTTCAGTTCGTTGTCCTCCTCGCCCTGGCCACAGCTGCCTCCGCATCAAACTACTCTAGGTTCGCCTACAGCGTGGCTGACCCCTACACCGGCGACTTCAAAAACCAGATCGAAGCTCGCGCCGGCAACAACGTCCAAGGCCAATACTCCCTCCTTGAATCCGATGGAACCAGAAGAACAGTCGACTACGCCGCCGGTGCGCAAGGCTTCAACGCTATTGTGCGCAAAGACTCTGCGCTTATCGCTCCTGCAGTACCTCAGCCTGGTTTCGGAATTCTTCCAGTAGCACCTTTCCTCCGTAAGCCTTTCCTTCCCGCACCTATCTCCAGGATCCTGCCTATTGGACCCATTCCTCTGCTGCGCAAAGACCCTGCGCTAATAGCTCCTGCTGTACCTCAGCCTGGTTTCGGAATTCTTCCAGTAGCACCCGTCTTCCGTAAACCATTCCTTCCCGCACCTATCTCAAGGATCCTGCCTATTGGACCGATTTCTCAGCCACAGGAGCCTATCTTCCGCATCCAACCTTTCCCCTACCCCATTGTCAACTGATCTGGCTTTCGTAGTTAAATAAAATGATGAATGTATCTTTATAAAATCCCTTATTTATTTTTGATAATCCTATACTTTTTATTTAGTTTTTTAAAGCGGCGCTTACAAAGCATGGTGTGTGTTTAGATATTTTAATACGTACTGGAAACTGCTCAGAATTCAGCTCCTAACAGCCCACCTGAGTATTTAGTGGTTCATTTCGATTCCACGACTTCCCCGCCTTTGTTCAGTAGCTCTTTTTTCCTAAAGGATGTTCGGTGAATTGCAAATCTGTTCGGTTGAGTCGACTTCAAGGGAATAGCCCGCCTCGAGGTCTGTGTAAATATTTAATGCATATTTCATGGAAACCCAGACATTTACTTTGTAAGAGATCGGAGAGAAACACGTTCAGTGGTGTTGTGAAAGTGTTTGGCGCATGCATGTCAGGAATTGTCTGGACTTATTTTCTAGCTTTGCTTTATTTATCATAACGGTTTTCTTAGAAGATCAAGCTGGTTTGAAGAAAACTTATTGATTAGAGATAAATTTAATGGGTACGAAATTAATAAACTTCCGATACATTATTTGAAATTGAAAATTGAAACAAAACCTCAAAGGATTTATAATATCGGTTTCGTTTTAAAAGTAGATAACAACAATAATTAAATTCTCAATAACCGAATGGAAACAATTAAATTGTATCATTATGAATATTTCTCGAAATCTATTTGTGTTTGATCTCGGTACGGAATTCCAGGGAAAATTATAAGTGTTTATAATTTCTTTTTTAAAATACTAAAGTCTATTGTATTGTAATTGCAATCCAATATTGGTCATGTTTTGTGTTTTTGTTCTAGTTATGCCTCTACTAGATAGTTAGGCTTTTCTTTTTTTAGCAATAACACTAGTTGGTCTACCCCCATTGTGTAACGGTGAATCAGAAAATATAATTAGTTTAAAATACCTATGTATCGTATGTAATATATTAAATTACAGAATAGGTTGATAGTAGGTAAGTATTTTTATAAAACTATCTCCGTTCTAAAATGCAACATTATTGAAACGTGAATACCAGCCGTATTCACCAAAAGGTAATCAGACAATTAGCAGCTTCGTCGGTTAACTACGACGTTTAATGTATGAAAATGTCAATGAAAATGTAATTAGCCGATTGTCGTTTTGAAGAACACATACCTTTTTTTTTTTTATTTTTCTCGGCCTAGGAAATTCGTTTACGAATAGACTGGTCTGGGGGGACCAGAATTATGTGGGACTCGATGTCCTGATAAGGACGTAATACCCACTAAATCCTCTCCGGTGACCCTTCTCTCGCCATTTTCGCCGAACCACGGGAACATATAAACCTACCGCGGCCCGACTGGCGTCCCCTCTTCCTCCCATACATAGCCGGCGAGCCCACCATTCCACACACTCGCCGACCCCATTCATCCGTCACGTTTCCTCCCCCCGGTTGGGGCACAGACAAGACAGACACAGTTGAAGCCGCGAATGTCGACCTCTGTGCCCAGATGGGCATTTCTGCCCCATACTACCCGGTATGGGTCTCGCATACACACGCACAAATACTCTCCCACTCAAACTTGTCTAACATACAGTGAAGAACACATGCCTAAGAACATCAAAGGTACGGTTAAGCAGATATATATTAATACCTATGAAAGTATTTGCATATATCTGCCTAACCGTACCTTAAGATGGTAGGTATTGTATGTACATTACCTACCATCTTCGTCAAAACAAGTGTCTTCCAAGATCGCGTCACGTTATTTGAAAAATTTAATTCATAGCTCTCATCTCATTTGTATGCATACCTCGACTGCAGTTTATTAAGAATGCACCGAACCCTCGCAAACGGTGGTCAGCTCCGTTTCATCCATTAAACCTTCTGAATTAAACCGGGACGTGCCTTTATTTTCAACATAATTGAACAGAACTTTTTGACATTAATCTGATGATGGAAGAAAAATAGAAGTCAGATTATAAATATAGTTAGATAGGTGATACGCTGTGACACCCAGTTAAATAAAAATATATAAATAACCAGCGTTATTCAATATTTACCGGTCATATTATTATTCCGCGCCTCCATTCTGTGACTATGAAATTTCCATGACCTGGACACTGGCAGAAAAGTGGTAAATCAGACAACAAAGAAGTCAAGTCTTAATAACCAGCAGTGGGATGACCAGGGCTAATAATAATAATAATAATAAACCGCGACTGGGAGAAACCCGATCTACGTGTGTCCGACAGTCAGGTACCGGATGCCGAAATCGGAAAAAATTTTTAGCGAGGTATCTGGTCCATGCCGGTCGAACACACGGAAGCGGACTGGATGAATGCGATAAGTGAGTGTGAAAACATCGAAACTATGGAAGCTATCAATATCTCTCCATTAGATGTAAGTAATGCAATCCAAAACTGGAAAAGTCCTGGCCCGGACGGATTGCATAACTTTTGGCTAAAATGGTTTCGATGCTCACACTCGATTCTGGCCGCACAATTCCAAGAAACAATTGAGATCGAGTCCCTCCCACATTTTATGACGCAGGGTGTAACTTTCCTGCTCCACAAGTCTGGTAGTACTGCGGAACCAAAGAATTATAGACCAATAACATGCTTACCTACCATCTACAAGCTGCTTACATCCATTCTGACCACAAAAATTAACACACATATTGTTATAAATAATATTATGGCACCTACTCAGAATGGATGTAGGGTTGGGTCCCGTTGTACAAAGGACCTCCTTCTCATTGACATGGCCATTAGTCAACAGGTCAAACGTGACAGAGGGAGTTTGTCGGCTGCATGGATAGACTATAAGAAAGCTTATGATTCGGTGCCTCATACTTGGCTTGAGAGGGTCTTTGTAGGAGTTGTATAAAGTAGATAGTACTCTTAGATCATTCTTGGGATCATGTATCAGGCAGTGGACCACTGTTCTTCGTCATCCAGGAAGCCGAATGGATCCAACTGCCACCAATGATCTGATAAGAATAGAGAGGGGTATATTCTAGGGCGCCAGTCTGAGTACCTTGTGGTTCTGCCTAGCTCTGAATCCACTCAGTACTCTACTGAAAGATTCAGGAATAGGCTATCGCCTACGGAGAGATGGTGAGGTCATTTCTCACTTCTTGTATATGGATGACCACAAGCTTTTTGCGTCGAATAATACACAGTTAATGGTGCTTCTGAATGTCACACAGATATTCAGTAGTGCTATTAACATGGGGTATGAACATGGAGTTCAGCGTTGTTAAGTGTGCGGTCATACAAACACAGCGAGGGAAAGTTGTGAATTTCACAACTTACAAAGAGAATGTCCCTCAAATATCTCTCAGAGGGAGAAACCTACAAATATCTTGGTATGCCAGAAACGTTGGGTACAGTAGACGGGGACATAAAGATGCGCTTCTTTTGTCGCCTCACAAAAGTGCTAAATAGCCTTTTGTCAGGTGGCAACAAGGTGCGTGCCTTCAACGGCTGGGTTATGCCATTACTTATTTATCCTTTGGCATACTAAGATGGACTCAGACTGAACTAGACGCCTTGGACTGTAAGGTTCGTCAACTTTTAACCACTCATCGCATGCGACACCCCCGAGCATCGGTAATGAGATTGTATATCCCGCGGAAATGTGGTGGTCGAGGCTTTTTAAACGCCAAGACCCTACACAAGCGTATGGTATGCAATCTCAGAAATCATTTTCATCAAGCCGAATACCAGATACATCGTGATGTGGTTGCAGTTGATAAGAGCCTTACTCCTCTCTCCTTAGCTAACGAAAACT
Organism: Eupithecia inturbata; assembly: GCA_963662085.1. Classification (NCBI taxonomy): domain Eukaryota; kingdom Metazoa; phylum Arthropoda; class Insecta; order Lepidoptera; family Geometridae; genus Eupithecia; species Eupithecia inturbata. The sequence continues at coordinate 5,785,018 of OY759177.1, forward strand.
GGCGCAAACCTAAGGTGATGAGCATTCAGGACAAGAAGGCTATATGGGAGAGCAAAGAGCTGCATGGGAGATTCTACAAAGTCCTCACAGGACCTGTGTAGATCTCCTAAGCTCCGTAAACTGGCTACGCTTCGGTGACCTCTTTAGGGAAACCGAAGGTTTTGTCTGTGCAATTATGGATGAGGTGGTAAAAACGAACTATTACCGATATATAATGAAAGATGGCACGATCGATATTTGTCGCGCGTGTCATCTTCCTGGGGAGACCCACCGTCATATACTTTCGGGTTGTTCGCACCCTGCTAACTCTCAGTACTTGCACAGACACAACCAAGTAGCCAAAGTTATACACCAGCAACTTGCTCTCCGATATGGCCTTACTGGCCCTGAAGTTCCGTACTATAAGTACACACTGGCGCCAGTTCTCGAAAATGGCCGTGCCACGCTCTATTGGGACCGATCTATCATTACAGACAGGACCATTCTTGCGAATAAGCCTGATATTGTACTGAAAGATCGGTTAGAAAGGAGGGCGGTGGTCGCTGATGTCACCATACCACATGATGTTAACCTCGTTAAAGCTGAGAAAGATAAACTTAGCAAATACCTTGACTTAGCCAACGAGGTTGTCAGCATGTGGGATGTTGATTCAGCGATCGTCGTCCCGATAGTCGTTTCGGTGAACGGCGTAATAGCGAGGAGCCTCGATCAACATCTCAAGAGACTCTTGCTAGGAAGTTGGATCAAGGGTCAGATCCAAAAGGCGGTACTCCTGGACTCGGCGCGCATCGTCAGGAAGTTCCTCTCTCTGCATCACCGGCCGCTTGAGGCCAGCTTCGCGGCCGGTGATTCACCGATTTGATATATTTTTTACTGTAGAATAGTTTTATAATATTTTATGTTCTATAGTAAAAAATGTATTTTATAACGAGATTTATAATAAATGTTGTGAATAATAATAATAATCAACTTTAATAACAAATGCTGTGTTGGTTGATAGGTGAAAATCTTATTTGTATCTATTTCAGCCGAATCTAGAAGAATTTGATTCGATTTAAAGGTTCGGTACTTGCAACCTACACCTGGCGATGAGTACGCACCTGCCCCTGTCAACAAAGTATATTTACTTTGTTCACATTCCTAATAAAGTATATTTACTTTGTTCACATTCCTAGTATGTACCTAATAAAAATATGTTTCAAATTGTGTATTATTATTACAACTAAAATCTTTGTAACTTTGCTTTCTAAGGTCCACAACGGTCTGAAATAAATGATTTTTATTTTTATTTATTAATTTTATAAAAGACCTTGCGAATACCAAACGTGACTAAAGTAAAAACTTAAGTGAAAACCGAAGTTAATGTTTCAGATAATCTAAAAAACTAGTTTGTTTATAAAATATATACGCTGGCAAAGAACCACTTAGCAGGGTAAGCAAAGGCACTCGAATTATTGCCTCAATCTAAAAGTTAACTCACGCAATAAACGTATTCAAGAACTGATTTACATTTAATAAGCGCCAGTTATAAATAACGTAAACGTAACGTTAACGCTACAAGTGGCTGTTCCACTCACGTGAAATATTACTTTCGGGTAAACTGCTTAAGCAATGGCTGAATAACTTATGAAATAAGATTATATTTAAGTACAGTGAAAGTTTCATTTCAATATGCTTTGAGTAGCTACATATGTGAACTCAAAAAATATGTGTCTTTCAAAAAACTCATTGAAATCCTTTTCCACGGGCGAGCTAAAATGAGAAACGTAATAATAACTTTGCTAGTGACTCAAGATGAGTTACTCTGCCAAAATTGCACTGTGAATTCATATTGTTGCATGGAGCCTGCAATTATCCTGCACTATGACGGGGCGCTTTAACAAGAGACTGGTGTTTACCCCAGCCACAGATTATAATGGTAGCTCGGGCACTGCACAGCATATGAGTTTCACATTTTGGCGAAATTTTCAAAGCATAAAGTCCTTGCTCTACCTTCATTCATAGAAGAAGCGTATTAAGATTGTTGTGTTTACGAATCTAAATATTGTATTAGGTGCTAGTAAATAGAGTTTCTAGAATAATCATTGATGCTCTCCTTTTTTGTCACCTTGGATCTCATTTCTTAGGGATTCTATGCGTTAATAATACTAGCGTCTGCCCGTAGTTTCGCATGCATCCATCCAGGATAAAAAGTATATGTAAAAAGTGATGTTTTTTTCAGGTCCAGGTTCTATGCAGCATTCCCGATCTTTTCTGTCGTTTTAGCGTGAATAAGTAACAAATATCCGTCCATCCAAGCTTTTGCATTTACAATATTAGTGTGATGTATAAAACGTAGCTTATGCCCAGATCTTTTGAACATACTACTCAACTACTATACTCATACTATCTTCGTTTGAATATGTAGGCCTAGAGATTTCAATTCATTTCAAAATATGGTTTAGACTTTAGTCGCCATAAGTCCGACCAGTCCCTCTGTAAACAATTTTTCCATGAAACGAGCCCTCCACACGCGGGTTAAACAACTCTCGTTAACTTTTCCACACTGTAACGGTCCGCACGATTATTTGCTAGATGCGATTTTTAACGAGCTGATTAGATGACCGTTTTTGCCGCTGTTGAAAGTATTTTTTTATGTGAAATCATTTTAAGCTATCGCGGTAATGACCCTCTATTTAATTTAAATGACACGGACAGCTATGATTTGTAATTATGATTATTGATTTCGTTCTATTATTTAAGCAATTTTCGCGAGTACGGCCCAAATCATTCATGTTTCATGGATATTTTCTGACACAAATGTGATAATATTTTCTGAAGGACCTAAAGTTTACGTCCAATCCTAAAATAAAAATACTTTATTAAAACTGATAGGCTCAGCTTCCTTTTAACATTCGAAAACCTCAAGACGTAAAAAACCAAGATGGATTCCATTCGCAGTAGTAAAATTCCGGAGTCCAATGTATCTTCATCACGAAAACCACAGTTATGATCCTGACGTACCTAACCGGCATCCACTAACGACTTGGCTCTGGCTCACTTGAGACTGCACTTTGCACTATCCGATACGACTTACTGAACTCTGAATCTGAGTTTTCTCTAAGGTTCTAGAACCTACACTATGGTTTCTTCTACAAATGGCTGCTTTTCATTGGCTCAATCAAAGAGCGTCCGATGATACAGCGCTTCGTATTGACTACTCTACATTGTTAGGATATGTGAGTCTATTTTCAAAGTTTTTTAATCGCACTCTTTGTATTAGGTAAAGATGTGAAAAATAATTACTCGCGTGAGTCCTGAAAAAAGGAACAGTCAGTTTACGAGTGAAAATGATATGCATTAATTTTCGATAGATGCTTTTATTTTAACTTTCTCTCCCTTCTCGCCGCTTGTCTAGTTTACCTATTACACATTACAGGTGCAGGGTGCAGGTGGACTAGTGTAGCCCAAAAATATCCCTTGTATTATTGTAATTCACTAAACTTACCGTATCGGTCTTTGCAATGCTTCAGATAATGCCTGCGGTATGCGGTGACATGCCAAAACCTACGTCTTGGATTTTGTGTTTGAGAACTAAGTTCTAGTATAATTAGGAAGGTTGTGACTGTCTCAGGAACTGAATAGGAATAGCAAACGTGTCTACATTCTGCGAATAGCGGAAACAGTCTAACTTAGCTGAAACTCTGAGTTGACTATCTAGCAATAGAAAAATTTCCATATCTCTCTGGTAACTTGTTTAGGTACCTAAACGATATTTGTAGATACATCTCAGAAAAAAATAACTCCTCAGGCATCTGACTACGTTTTGAATTATAAAAAATGTTCTGTACATCATTATTCTTTAATTTAATTGGGCAGGTTATTTATTTTTTTACCACATAGCTCGAGATCTTAGGCCCGTATTATGAAACTATGCTCAGTCATCGATCTATGCTTGAGTAACGCTTCTGCCATATAAAATCGTTACTCAAGCTCTATGACAGAGCAAGCTTTTTTAATACGGATCTAAAAGTTGCTCTGACAAAAAGCAGGTGGTATGCATACCCTACTGATTTGGTCATGAGGTCCGCCTGCGAAGCAGGAGGTTGCGGGTTCGATTCCTGCCTCGGGACAAAGGGGCAGATATTTGTTGTGAATGTTCTGGATGTTTTTTATGCATAATAAAAAATATATATCTATGTATGTAGTGTATTGTATTATGTATATCAGTTATCTAGTACCCCTAACACAAGCTCAGCTTGCGGCTGGATAATGTTGTATGAATTGTATTATTATTTAAAAGAAATCAAATAATATCCCAAAAAAAATCGACTTCGACGGGACTTGAACCCGCATCCTTCCCTCAGTACGGGAATGTGCTAACCAACTACACCACGATGTTCAGTGTCGTAGAGAGTCGAAAAACTTAGGGACTTCCTCTGGACTCTAGCGCCGTTAGCTTCACCTATTTTGGCTCTGTCTTAATATTATTTGTGTTTGTCTATACATATGTATAGGCTCGTCCTTTTGGAACATCTAAAATGTACAAAAACAGTAAATAACTAATCCTATAGTTTCTTTCAATTTAAATATTTAGGTATGTAAGAATTTGTGGCCTGTTTGTAATAAAAACTATTCTGAACAATAGTTTTATTACACACTGGCCACTAATACCTATCTACCTAAAACCTAAAAAACCATTGCTATAGATTTTTTTATGTTAAATATTTAGGTAGGGAATTGTTATTGGGTTTTGGTGGCCAATGTGTAATAAAACTTTTCACAGCATATTTCATATTTGTTTCGATCGATGCAGCGTTTCTCTAAATAAATCCATGAGTTTAGTTATAAAAGGAAGACAATACAACAGAGGGTAAACAAAGAAGTACACGATTCACGTTGTTCATTATTCGTCATTTCGAATTATTCCACCTGAGTAAATCCCACAACCTATATTTACAGTAGACTAATTAGACTGACGGGATGATGTAGTCCTAGTGTGTTCCATATGCATGCATGCATTTAAAGCATTACATACCTTGTTGTGCTTACCTAAACTATTATTGTCAGGATTGTTAGGGAAACAAATTAGACTTAAGGTTTAAACAAACATGAACTTACATACATTGGTCTGAGCGTGTTTGTACAGACAGAAAATTATTTATTCACTTACAATTGTACATAGGCGAACAGAGGTAATGCTGGATAGCATTATGTACCTGCTAACCTTTGGTACCGTGGACAACAATTCTGTAGGTAGTGCTATGAAAATATGATCTATCAAAAACATAAATGTAAAAACCAGCCATGTTCGTTCAGATAGTGGCTTCACCGATGAAAGAGCTGAGTTCATATAGATAGGGACCAAGTTTCATAACAGTTCAAATCTTAATTTGTTACGTTTTTCATTATATGATTTGTGTCTTGGCATGTCCAACATGAAAACAAAAACAGGTATAAACTTGCCAAGACACAAATTAAATAATAAAAGAACGTAACAAATTAAGATTATGAACTGCTATGAAACTTGACACCTATCTATATGATCTCAGCTCTTTTAGCTGTTTTATCAGGTATCTGAACGAATTTGGCTAGTTTTCACACTTATGTTTTTGATTAGATTCCATTACTTTTTGGTAAGTTTAAATATAAGTGATTTTTTATCTGCAACCCAGGATTCAAACAATTAGTATGAGACGCGCTTTACTTTATCCAAGTTTTTTCAGTATAAAACATCAGAAATTATCAACTATGCAATCATTTGATTTGCCCAACGCTTCCAAAACGACCGATAGAGGTCGTTCAAACCTGTGCGTTCTCGTCAGCGCGATCTAGAGCTCGTACACTTTTACTAGTTATGAATTTATGGAACTAATACAACGATTGGTCCCTTTTATTGAAATCCGTGGTTCGTTTACACGATCGCTCATACATTTTTAACGATAATTCCGAAACTAATCATTATAAATTAAAATGATTTAGCAGATTTTATGCCTAAGTTGTGTTCTTTTATTTGACACTAAATTTGACTACGTGAGCCAATTTTTTCTTTCCCTCTTTTTTTGTTGTGTATGAGAGGATATCTTATTAACTATTAATCATGAATAATTAATTTTTTTAGTTTTTTATTTATTTACAAAATTTGGTATTTCTACTCTTTTCATGGATCTTAATAGACATGCAAAATTGCAAGTCAACCTACAGAGGTTTGATAATGCCTGAGATATAGGTGGGGCCAAAAGCGTGCCCAATGGTTCGTGTAAAGATACTCACTGCTATTGGGTCGCCCACTTCCTCCTGAACTTGGCTGGCGCTCTACCGCGCGCCTCAAAATTGGTACAGAAGATCTTTGTAGGTACCTACTCATATTTTAATTCACAGATGTAGTCAAATTCTCTCAATTTTATGATCCATATTTTTGAAAGCTAAAATAGCTTGAGATGAGTTTTGCTCCAACTCGAAAACTAACAACCTAACAAGGTAAAGGTTTCTTGTACGCTTCTTTACTTTACCTTAAAAAGATTGAAGTGAACAAAAATCTAAGTGATCATTGTATTTCCTAGTTTTACTTATGTAATTTGTATTTTGTGACGTGTCCAAGAGTCGTGTAAGGTCTAAACTTTAGACTCTAAAGGAATTAAAGCACTTTGATATTTGAAAAATAATTATTAAAACCATCATAAAGGTAAAAATAAATGAAATGAAATAATTTATTAGACAATACATGGCACACACATACAAAGTTGGCACGTACAATAACTATAACTAAATTTGCAATAACACATACAGTAGGTACTTATATCTTTTTTTTAGAGAGTTCTACGGACGCTTCCGACTGGTATTGATATGGATCAGTTGAGCTACCTGTAGATAGTTTGCAACAGTCTGCAGTTACCTTAATTGTTTCAATTGTAAATACTAGTTCTAAGTTGTTTTTATGATTGAGTTGTAATTTTCTTTGTCTATAAAGATAATCAGAATTCTAACCGCTTTTTTCTGAGGCAGAATATTTTTACATAGATACCTAAGTTTTTCTACCAAATACAGCAAAAAATAATAAAAACACGACATAAACGCACAAAACCTCAACTTGTACGATTTCGACAAATGAAAATATTTTCATCTTTAGCGTTCCTTTGTAAAGCACCTGGGTGAGGCCGAGATCAGGTGGTAGAAAACAATCGAGTTTCATTACAACACTTGGTTCCTGTTATTTTTCCAGTCGGTTAGAAAGAGAATTGGTTGGAATTGTTGGAAGAATGTTTGTGCACTTGTGCATAAAAAGTAAATTGGTAAAGTCGTCGTGCACATTAATTTTTATGGTTTCGTAGCCGAAGGGTGAAAACGGAACCCTATTACTAAGCCTCCGCTGTCCATCTGTCAGTCCGTCCGTCTATCACAGGGTTCTATCTCATGAACAGTAAGAGGTAGGCGGTTGAAATTATCAGAGAATGTGTATTTCTCTTGCTGCTATACAGAAAATAATAAAAATTAAATAAATATCCACACTAAAGGGGCTTCCCTACAGAAAACGTGATTTTTTTGTGTATTTTTGCTCTTCGTTCGTCAAGGGTCTCTTGAACCACAATAGACACATGAAACTTTCTATAAATAAGTAACACTTCAATTGTAATAACAACAAATACTAAACATATAGCATTCGTCGTCTCCGAACAAGTGAAAATTTGATGTTCTTTAAAAAAGTTGCCTGATTTATACGGAACCCTTCGTGTGCGAGTTGACTCGCACTTGACGGTTTATTTTATTATGGAAGCTAGATAAAAAAATAATGTGTAAGTATTGCGTAATCATCATCTAATAGTGGTTTTACACGGGTTAGCGCGTCAGCTAGCTTACTGAGTTTTCAATTGCAAATTGAGCGAGACTAAACTAACTAGACTAGTACAATGCAGCATTACTTCTACAATTTTTTGTCTCGACTCAGAAAGACAGCTGTTACTCTAACGGAGAGGTACAAGCTGATATAAACTTTATTGCGTTGCAGCTAGAATCTAAAATGCATTTTGTCCAGGCCCAGAAAGATAGTCTAGAAAGATCAATGTAGACAGGCTATAAGAAGGTCCACCAACCGGAATTTACTTATCAATCAGTTGGTTCAAAAACAGAGCAATACAGCAAAACCACATTTAATACACAATGTTGTTATAATCACAAAAGTTTGACTCTAGCATGACTGATGATGTTCTAATTTTGTCAGCCTATAATCCGTTACTATGTAGATACTTAATTAAATGGGTAAAACTGATGTTTACTGAAGCCGCAGTTCATTACTAATATCGTTTGAGCATCTATTTGTTCAATTAACTATTGCAACATTGGTTAACCTGTTAATTTTGCGTTGGTTTCATGGATTTGATTATTTTATTTCAGTCACATTGAATTGATTTAATTTTCCGCGAGCGAGATAAACTACTTGTTATGGTTTACATTTAAGAAAAGGATGAAACAAACGAATATTATTTCTAGTGGCAACGAAGTAGAGTGCATTTTCGATCGGATGAACCGCATATCTTGAGGTAAGTCAGTTCTTGAAGTCTGAAAGATGAATCGGTCCCCTGGGCTTCCTTCCTCCTTATTTTTATTCGATGTATAAGATATTGAGAGGTCTGGAGTGGTTTTTATGGTACTTCATAGATAAATAATATGTTAGGGCAAAACATATTGACCATTCCAGTAACTTATTGCGAACCCTGAGACAATAATTTTCCTTGCACTCGGAAAACTCGAAGTTTTTGTTGAAAAAATTTAACCCGCCTCCTGTATCGGATTGGCAAATGAAATGAAAAAAGAAAAACATTTTAGGCGGCAATGAGGCAACGCACTACAGATTGTGAACCTTAGTAATTAGGTATATGTATTAAATTTGTTAGTATCAAAAATCATTATTTTTATTTGATGGTGTTAAGGGACAAAATCGTCTTATATTGTGAACCAGCTGGTTCACAATATGGCGCTACGAACTCATAGTCCGACAAAGACCAGCTTTCTTTATCCAGAGATTTTTGTCAAGCCCCTTTTATTCCGTAGATAACGTTCTGAATGCTTATAATGTGTAGGGGTTTGCCTAAAGTTTATGGAATAAGTATTTAATACTAGGTACTTAACTCTTGCTGCAAAATTATGCTAAGACAATTAAGTTTATTGTTTCAGATCATTATAATCGTTAAGGGGTTTGGTCATTTTACGTTCCGTTCCACGCTTACCTTTAAGCGTTACCGTTCCATTGAGTTATATCAATAACATTATCATGGAAATGAAGCACTATGGACCAAAATTAACATAAGGAGGGTAACGCCACATTTCTATACTAACTTTGTGGGTGTGCGTGGTGTTGGCTATTTTAGATAAGTGAATTTAGGGATATAAGTCAAACTGTATCGTTGTATAGTCAAAATTCACTCTATATCTACCTATTTTCTCTGTTCAGGAAGCCAATGCATTAAATGCCTACACTGAATAAGGTTTTTCTTGGTCTACAAAGAGGTTGAAGCTCCAAACAAACAAGGGCTTTTGTGCCTTCTTTGCAATCGAGTGTAAAACAGTTGATCTAATGCACAAGCTAGGCTAGTTCCATTGAAAGCGGAACGTTGTATGTCGCGCCACATATTGTTTGAACTGTTGTTGAAAACTTTTAGTTGAACGGGATCTACTCAAAGCTTTTCTTCAACTCGAAACGGTTTAAGAGACCACGTGTCTTTAAAACATTGAATAATGGACTTATTCAGTAGCTTTGTGGGATCGGGGGAATGTTTACGTTGTATTTGTTGGAGGACTTTTAGCCTAAGATATTTGTTGAATAGTGGATATACACTCGGTAGATATTTTGCCAACACGTAGTTTCACTGTTTTGACTCCTCAGTATGGGTTGTGCATTCGTTTACGTGAACGAAAATGTTCCGTGTCATTTCATACATTTGGCGCCATGCACCGCCTCTACCGGATATAGAGGAACTACTATTTCGTAGTTTGACCGCGATTTTAGTTTTCGAATGGTTTTGAGAGATTTATCAGGGGCTATTTTTACGGAATATATTTGTCTCATTCTTTTTTGAACGTGCAAGTGAGATAGAAGTTATAGTCTATCGAGCTCACGAATTTTTTTTTCTTATTCGTATTTTGCACACTTATAACTACTAAGCAGCCTGAGTGTCAAGTCGCCTATTGATATTAAAGTGCCAGTAACTTACCCAAGTACCTAGTTTAGTAGAGGTTTCCAAAAACGTATTCTTTATCTCTGTATTTCATTTGAATAAAGTTCAAAAGTAAGTTGGAGCATTCTTGAATTCACTTTTCAGTTGAAATGATTGGAAGAAGCGATTACGTATCTAATCCTCCACCAGCAAACAGCAGTGTTGATGTAAAGCGTTCACTAACTAACCGTTCGCAACTCGGTGACTCTTTAGATAAATAGAAAACTCGTTCCACACAACTCGACTGCCGGCTTTCGATTGCTGTTAAACAACGATGTCATAGACACTGGAAGTGATCCATATTTCAAGTTATCACACAATCATCCATGTATGCTTCATGTGTTCTAAGCATCGGAACTATTCATCAACATGACAACTATTCATTTGGTTGCCTGGAAGAAATCGCTTTAAGCGATAAGGCCGCCAGTTCCATTGCTGTTTCCTATAATTATATTTAATTAAGTACTATCTGTTTTATAAGGTGATGAATAAAATATTATGTATCTATCTGTCAACCGCTCATTTTATTCCTGCTTTGTTTTAAGATCTTTTCTCTGGTTACTAAGTAGAAAAAGAAAATGATAGATAAGATTATAGAGTTCGGATTGGGGGAGGCTTATGTTCAGCAGTGGACGTATACGTATGATGATTATAGAGTTCCTGTTGTGAAATAATAGTAAGTAAAATGAGACTTAGTTGGGTACCTTCAACAAATAAAGCAGTCCTTTTCGAAAAAGATCGGAAGTCTGCACAATGCTAGCTTTTCGAGCTTATACAAACACATGGCATTACCAAGAAAATTAGTTTCTGCTTCCTTGCAACAGTGTTCTAACAGCGCCACATATCTTTATTATGAAGTTCTTCCATAAGTATACATTTTCCTTGTTGGAGCACTAAATCCTGGGCAGTTCTGCAGAGAACATCGACCACACCGCAGTCGACCACTCGGCACTAATCAGTGTTTGTACATGACGATACGATCGTATGCACTATTGATCATCCATTGATATCCATTGCGTATTAGTGACGATTCGAAAGCTTTTACGTTGGTCATTTTGAACAATATTGATAGCTAGTAAACGATTTACTTGTGCCCATTTATCAACCCATTACAATAGTGTACAAAATGTTTTTAAGTATTGGTGCCTATATATATTTATGTACTAGCAAAAGGTAGAAAGGCAAGATGTAACTCAAATTAATAATACTACGATATCCAGTGCTCTCGTTAGTAGGTACTTGTACAATATGCATAACCTGTAATAGGCTGTGGCGCGCACTTCCTAGATAAAAAGTCGCCTAAAACTTTCCTCGGCGTAGACTCTATGTCTTTGCCAAACATAAAAATCCATTGACCCGTTTAGGCGTGAAAATGTAACAGTCTATAATTTAAGTAGAGATTTTATTAAAATTTAAGGAGCGAGTTACTTTTGCTACAGAAACGTTTATGTTTGCCCCGCCTCTAGCTAAGTCTGCTAGATTCTACAAGACGATTTGTCTAAGGCAAAAAACAGCCTTTGGAATTAACTAGACTAGACTAAATCAAACATAGAAGTCATCTACAAGTTTTAAGAGCTGCGAAAACGAGTAGTCTCATGGTTCAGTTTAAGCGAAGTGCTCGTTGATCAAAGGCTCAGAGCAAGTTTTAATTGTAAGTGAGAGTTTTGTGAGGAATCAGTAAGAAATTATCTGAATGTTTGTGAAAGAAATGTCTAAATATTCATAAGGTTCTTAGGTTGGTAATATCTATGTAGGCACGTTCAAATCATTCGATATTTTTATGAGCGGTTTATAGTAACATTAAAGTAATCAAAGCAATTTATTATTTATTATTGAATTGTAATTTTCTTTGTCAATAAAGATTGATCTAAGCAAAGATTTTTATGAATGACTACAGTCTGAAAATAAGGTGTCTAAGCTATAAATAACGAAACAGTAATAAAATCCGAAATAAGAGAACTCGCAAAGAATAGTCGCAACAAGGAGCGTATTATTCAGTGTCACTAGCAAGACGTGTCCTGTAATATATGTTTTAATAAAAGGGTTTCAATTCTCACCCGAACATACATCACCCGGAGAAACCCGAAGTATCAATAATATCGGAAAAGATCTTCGATTTATTATTCATTGAAGTCGCTGGGCGCAGGGCTGCCCTATAAATCCGGGGATCGCCACTAAATCATCGTTTGCGCGTAGGAGGACGTGTGCAGAAACGATTTTTATCCTTTTTTCATTGGCGGAAACAAATGGATAAATCGAAATGGCATCCATAATAATTACATAGTTTTTATTCCACACGTATTCAAGATTTATTTGGTGACCGAGTTTTGGGAGCTTTTGTAGCAGCCAGCGTTTTGTGTGGATATTGCTGGCGCAATTGTTTCGGAGCCTAGCATTAACAATGTATTTGAAGGCCTAAACAAAGCCAGTCAGGTGGATTGTGGGAGGTTGCCGCTGAAAGATTCCATAAAAACTGTAATGGTACCCTTGTCACGTCCTGACATCTTATTTATCTAGTCACGGCCAAATTCATTGTTTCCTTTCTCGGTGTGTTTGGGCAAAAACACACCTTATTACTGCCAACGGCTAACAGATGAACTGGTGAACCATTGTTCCCGGACCTGTGTGTGACATTTGTTCGCAACATTTAGAAGAAATGTTCGCAAAAATACCTACCGCAATATCTATACGTATTTACATAAAATCAGAGTGAACCGTTCAGAAAACTGTTAAAGGTAGGAATCTGTATCTGGTAGGACTTTGCCAGCGATACGGTAACCTAAATTGAACAAGATAAATCTTATTATCGCAACTGTAAAATACCTACTCGTAGGTTAACTTAAGTTCGTGATAAAAACGAATTTTGTTATTTAAGAATAGCAAAATTGGTTTTTATCACTTTACAACGTACTGCAGATTATCTCTAGATGATTTCAAATGGAATAACAAAGAAAATCTTTTGTGGTTTCGTAGCAATATTAGACTGACAGTATCAGTAGACTCTTAAACAAATATGTATTATTATAAATTTTAATGATCCCCCAATTATAATACATAAATATAGGGAAATCTTAGCTTGTTTACAACTTGTGCAAATTATTGTATACCATATAAATAGAATAAAAAACTTTGACGACCTCTGTGGCGCGGCGGACGAAGGTCCACCTGCGACACAGGAGGTTCCGGGTTCGATCCCCGCCTTGGGGACAAAGGATTTTACGATCTGCAGGTATTTATTCCAGGTGTTCTGGATGTTTTCTATGTATAATAAAATAAAATAAAACTATGTAGTACATATCAGTTATCTTAGTCAGTATCTTAGTTAGTCTTAGTAGTAGTTAGTACCCATAACACAAGCTCTGCTTAGCTTGGGGCTAGATGTAAATTGTCCAGCATTATTTATTTATTTTTATAATTTAAATGATTTAAAATTTGTTAGGGTGCCTATTACTTGCTTTAATTCGTACAGCAATGGAAATGGATGTAGGTTAATTGCTAGAGCCGTGCATTTTTAAATGAGATGCAATTAGTGAAGGTGATACCCGGCCAACCACAAAATAGTCCTCCGTTCTAATTAACAGAGCCAGATTTCTGCATCCTACTTATAATTTTTTTATAAAGCTTTTTGCAGGTCTTTTGTTGCGGACTTTTAGGGTAGGCTTTGAATTATATTTAGGTCGTGCTTTGACGGAAGTTTCAAAAAGATTGCTGTTTCTTGAATAGTGATTTTTAGAGAATAAATGCTATACAAGTTTGAGAATTTTTCAGGAACTTCCATCATCTAAGTGACACAATAGCCTAAAATGGCTTGATAAACGTAGTAGATGGTCTGCACTAACATATATCATTTACCTTGAGTAGGTATTGGCAGACAGTATACTGTCGTCAACTGGATAGTCGTAACTCGATATGGATTAGTTGAGCTACCTCTAGATTGTTTGCAACAGTCAGAAGTTAGCTCAACTGTTTCAATTGTAAATACTAGCTCGAATTTGTTTCTATTGTTTGATTGTAATTTTCTTTGTTACTAAATTCTTACAGATATTTTAAAAACTCAAAAGATATCTATTATCTATGGGAACTTTATGTTATGAATAATATAAACCAATAGTCGGTTCCCCGAAGCATAAGCACATCCCGGACAATCGACCATTTCTCAATACAAAAGCCGCGTCTCGGCACATATGTACATACGCAACTCTGTTGCGATACACATCCAACTATGTGTGTGACGTCCAGGGTTACTTCATGAACATATTGTGCGTGTGAGATAGTTCCAAAATAACTCAGACATATTCACTTTATTTTTATTTACCTGTCAAAGGTGAAATCAAACCTCAAAACAAAAGAAACTTCGTATGTCCATGATCAAAACAAATAAAAACCTCGAACACCATCAGCGTCGTCTGTCAAAATCTCACCGCCGTACCTCACTACCCAACAAACATTTCATAAGTCGCCACAACGTGCCGATTCTAACTTTTGGTTTCAACTCTGGTAGTAAAGACGTCGCTATCACGTTAACAAAACCCAGAAAAGGCCCATTTTATACGAATTAGTGTCGTAATAGAGTCATGTAGCAGTCGTATTAATCACTAACATGGTCGTGTAGTGGCCGTATAGATGTCGAGTTATTCACTTTTAATCGAGTTATGATGTTTATTACCGCTGCTTTACGACATTTTGTCGATTATGTAGTGTTAATTACGGCTTTTTCGCGGGATTTTATTCTGAAGTGATCTCAAAGATATCGTGTAAAACTAGTAGGTATATCAGACAATTCCATTTTATTTTATAATTATTACGTAAGTACATCATTGAAATTCATTTTCAAATAAATAATTCAATTGGGAAATTAATGTTATCGGGTAATATGCGCTAGAAATCTCTATATAATTAACGCGCCTTACAAATTATTTAATTTTTAGCAATTATTTTACTATAATTTGACGAACGTCATAAAGGCTACCTTAATACGACTTAGAGTTTTAGACACGACCGTAATACAATTTCTTAACGACTTTCCACTATGTGCGCTTCTTTTGTTGTCTGCCATATTAACGAAATTAGGGTTCAGTCAAATAAATCCTATGAGAAAAACCATTTTAGTGTTTCTGAAACTAGGTATAATTATGGCAGGAAATATAAATATTTACCGGTAAGCTATTTTCGTAATTTGATCAGAGAATCTCAACTTTCTGTTAGGTACCTACTTATTTATGTATGGTTTTTAATTTTTAGGAATAGCAAAATAGGTATGTTTCCTAAACTATAATCCCACAAACGGACACCTACCTAGTTTTTTGGTTACGAGAAGGTACCTTTGTTTTTTACCGCTCTGAGTGTAAACAACTACTAAACCGGTAATTCTAAAAACTTTTGCGCTTCGATAATCCTAAAACAATAGGCTCACTTTCTTAGTCACTTTCATAGTCGGAGTTATCACTTAGACATAATTTATGAAATATTTCATCTACTTCATCTTCTTCTGACTCTACTGTTATAGAACCACTGGAACTCATTTCTGTGCTTTGAACAACATCACAACTTTTAGACCCACTTTGCACCGAACTCAAATCTCAAGTTAGAAATTACACGAGTTCAAAATTAAACTTTGTACGGAACCCATTGCAGTCTTTTTACAGTTCACTTGTCGTGTACAAATATTCGGTGTAATAATGTTGGAACTAAGAAGCGCAATATAGTTTTTTTTACCTCTTTTAAAAGCACCACTTTTTTTACCTTTGACCAGCTTTGTCTGTTCATTTTAATGACTTACAACTGTTTTTCTATATTACAAAAATATGGTAGTACTCTGGTCGTTAAATAGTAGGATAAAAGGGTTCAAATTTACTTAAAATAGTATAAGAGTGAAAATTACCACTCTTTTATACAATCGTCACGTAAGAGTAGATCTTGTGACTCTAACACGATTAATGCCGATGTAAAAGTCGTATAGACGTTACTAATATTTCAGCAGTGGTTTTACTACTGAAAGTTGTATAATTGTCGTATAAACAGTCGTATAGAAGTTTATAATGATGTCTATATACGACTAGAAATTGTATAAAGATAAGAGGCATTAAGTGATATTACACGCAAAAATTACTTCAATGCGATGTTTATACCATTTTGAGTAGCGTAACTTGTACTTATATGACTGAAATGTTTGTTGGGTATTGCACCGGTTTTGAATATTTCATTAGTGATTCGCGCGGTCCACACCGCTGCCCGCGAACGCCATGAGTGCGAAACCGCTCATCGCCAACGAGGTCTTGGTATTTATAAAAAATGCCATCGACTTCATTGACGAGGTCAGCATTATGCAGATCTGCAAGTCCAACTTCAAGTAAGAGGAAATTTGCAGTGGCAAGGTGCTGGTCTTCCAGAAGCTGGGCAAAATGGACGTGATGCCCTCTTGTCACAGGAATGGCGGACAAAAAACTGTGCAGGACATCATAACGCTGTTCAAGAGCACAGATCCGGACGACGTGCCTGACTTCGTCGACATAAGATAATGTAAGTAATAAGGTTGAGAGTCCCGGTAAAACCATAGATATGCAACCATGTTTTCTACAGCCGACTATGTCTTCTTAAGATAAAGTTCTCATAGCTATTTTTACTTTGAGGTATTTAAGACTAGTAGCAATTTATATCATTTTATTCTGTCCCATAAAAGCTCGCTAAAAGATAAATCGTTCCATGATGTTATAAGCCAAAGTTTACCTCAACAGGTAACCTCTAACTTTCAAAAGTTTCATAAAATATGGTTCAAAACAATACAGACAAGTTTTCTTTCGATAAAGTTCGAGTTCTTTGTTTAAGTTCAAAAGCTCTGTTAAATTAACAAAATCTACTTAAAAATCAATGGGTAAATTATTTTATCGATTTTTTTTTGGCCTCTGTGTTGCTCGCTGTCTTTCCGTTATGAAAGAAGCTAATGCAACAAATGCAAATAATAGTTGTATCAAAGAGTTATTAGGTTGTTTCGATCCGATTTGAACTGATTGATGGGATAATAAGCCTACGTGTTATTCCGGGTCTAAACTACACATGTAAATAAAATTTCAGGCCGATTTGTGTAATAGATTTAAAGAAGTAAGAAGCTTCAAAAACAAGTTTCAACACACTATCCAAACCTTTATTATTAGGATTCCGTACCCGAAGGGTGAAAACGGAACCCTATTACTAAGCCTCCGCTGTCCGTCCGTCTGTCACGTGGCTATATCTCCTGAACCGTATCAGGTAGACAGTTGAAATTTATGTGTATTTCTCTTGCCGCATAAATGAACAAATAATAAAAATACATTAAATATCAAAATTAAAGGGGACTCCCATATAAAAACGTGTTTTTTGGCTATTTTTGCTCTTAATTTGTCAAGGCTGTATCTTTTGAACTACAAATAGGTATAATAACAAATACTAAAAATAAAATAAAGTTGAAAATTTAAAGGGACAAGTGAAAATTTGATGTTGCCTGATTTTTACGGTACGGAACCCTTCGTGTGCGAGTCGATTCGCACTTGGCGGTTTATTAATAATTTTAGTGTGACTGTTCTACGCTAGTGACTTTAGAGTAGAGATAAAGTTGATTATAAGGAAGTATTCATTTAAGTTTTGCCTGTTCCAATAATTTTATTTATTGTCAGAATGTTGACTGACCCATATTTGTACGATACATGTCATCACTTTATGTCAAAAGGAAACAATATTTTATATTTTGACTTTCTGGTTAATATAGTGCATTTTGTCTTCTTTATCCGCAAGTTTACACACTTCAAACAAACTCACACATTCGGAACCCAGACGTATATACCAGGCAGCCCTGATTGTGAATATGGGAAAGTGTAAATAAAACTACAGTACCACATCGTACAGATAGATTCCTTCCTTCAATCTTGTTTATGATGGCTTTGTGAGAAACAGTATCTATCATCATTATTATAATTATCGTAATAAAAATAACTAGGTATAGGAAGTTTCGTTTGGGACATAAAGATGTTCGTTTAGTGTAGGACTGCTGATGTATTTAATTTCAATTATTATCAATACAGTGTATAAATAAATAGCTAATCTGCAAATACAAAGCAGTGTTTTTAAGTGGAAAAATATGTGGAGATACGAAACCAGAGAGAAAAATAAACAGAATCTTCTATAGGTTTTTGTTATTATAGTGCGTAAGCCCTCACATTCAGGGTAATTTCCAAGAAATCAAACCTAACGGCTGACGGCGCTAGAGTCCGAAAAAAATCCCAAAGTTTATCGACTCCTACGTCACTTGATCTCATAGTGTAATTGGTTAGCGCATTCCCGTACTGGGAGAAGGATGCGGGATCAAGTCCCGTCAAAGTAAATTTATTTTTGGGATATTATTTGTTTTCTATAAAATACTTAGATCACTGAATAGAATATACAATGTATTGTGAATACAAGCGTCTTATTTTTATTCAGCGGATAAACCATGCCTCCCGGGGTTCGTTACGTAGTAAGGATCATCCCTCACTTCCCAATGGAGGCTCTTTACCTGCTATTGTTTCTCAAAAGTAAAGCTGCGTGAAAGCACTTTAGCAGGTGAGAGAAGCTAACAATGTGTTTGGTAAGCATTTGTCCTCGCGCAAAAACATTTAGTTTTACTATTGCAGATTTAGGGCGTACTAAACACTAGGTTTTAGAAATTAATCAGGCTACGGGCTGTAGATTGCTTACAAATAATTCCCACATAGATTTTTTATACAAATGTGAGGCACAATGGGTTTTTTTTGTATAAAAACGTATCATTGTCGTCCAGTAGGAAAACAAAATACCACACATCCTGAAAATAAAGGTATTGACACCCACTTAAACAAACTAAACCATATATAAAGTTTGAAAATACAAGTTAGGAACTTTACAGTAACTTCCGAATAGCATCATCTCTAATATTCATTCATCTTCTATATTCATCTCTTTTATCTTCGATGTCTAAAACAATGATATAGTGGAACTACCATAGATTTCAGAGTAGCTTAGGTAGGTAGGTATCATACTTTCCTACATTCCAACTACCAATTTGGTACACCCATCGCCAATTTCCTTTACGGTGTTATTCATTTGAAGAAACTCAGGTTTCAATAAATAATAATGTTGTTTCATTCCTTTACGGTAATCCCAAACTTACCAGAGATGATTTTAAATATTAATCGGTGTTTTCCGACTGAATTCGGAAAGTAGCCCCGTGGAACAGATAATTTGAATATTTGAACAGTTTGTAGACGGTGATTAATCCACCCCAAGTCTGGAAGAGAGTTGAGATATTATTTCCAACTTAAATAACATTTCAACTATGTACCTATGTATGTGTTTCAACATAGTTGAAAATTCAAGTAAAGAAAAGTTTCGCCTTCGTTTTCTCCGAATTTTAGATACCGTTGCACTCCCATTACAAAGATTCAAAGATATTAAAATCTTTGAAATCATACCAAACTATCATTACCCCAATTATCATACAGATCCGCAATTTGGTCGTTTTCATAAAATAAAAATAAAAGCAATAAAATTAGGCGACTCTAATATAAAAATAGCATCCTCCAAGATCTCCAGTACTTTTTATATATTTGAATATTATTGAGTAAAACCTATTTAACCGTTTTGATTCCAGCAAACAACTTAATTGAGGTGATTAAGCAAAGACAAAAGTTGGTCGCAAACAAAGCTAATATTTTAATATAATTAGCATTACAAGACTTCAGATTCTTTCAGACTTTATATTTTTGAGTGGCAAATTGAACGTTTCAGTAACGTCAGTTAATTATAATGCGAATTAAATTGTGCTAATTGTGTTTGTGACACAATATGAATATTTTTACTGTTTAATTTTAGACAACACAAAGTTTCCCTAGAGTTCTGAAATAAAATGTCAGAAAAATTATCATGCGCATACAATATACAGTGTTTCGGTAATTCTTACCAAAACCATTAGGTCGCAATTTTTATGATGCCTCTGAGCTTTATCACACTGGCACGCGATTCAATCTGCGTCGTCGCGGCATGCTAGCTGCGTCGTCGCGGCATGCTAGCTGCGTCGTCGCGGTGTGCTCGTTGCTCAATCGCATCGCCTTGAAATCGCTCGCAAATCGCCAGTGTGATAACTGATAAGACTGTGTTGTAAGGTATTGTTACTTAAATGTTCTTACATCTAACATTGTGTTCTACCAGAGTCGCATAACATTCAACTCCCTTATGTTTTGAGAAAGGGGACAATTTGCCAGGAAATTAGACGTGTTGGTAAACAATGAACGTGAACATTGCAAAATGAGGGGAGTCATTAGTAAGGATCTAACGTTCTGTGTAAACTAGGTACTTTACGGTGTTTTACACTATTCGGTGGTGTGGTCATGTGATGGCAATGCGGGCTTGTTTTTATCTCCAGCTAGCTGTTCACCGTGTGATAATAAGAGGTTTAGCCTAATGTTAGATAGGGTGTTAAACAGGCTAAACTATTCGTCTTGAATGTGGCACAGGCAAAAAGTGTTTTTCGAATTCGACTGGAAAATCTGGAGACAAGCGTATAAAAATAATTTTATTTAATTAAAGAAAAAAAAATTATTAACATTTACCTAGTACAGAAAAGTATTATTAATACGTCAACCAGCTCATCAGAACGTGCTCGTCTACTTGCCGTTTCTGAGTAGGAATCAGGACTTTCGTTACATGTTCTGCCTTCCAAAAATCTAGGTACACTTTTAGATAATAAGTCATTTCGGGTGGCCACCTCTTTGCGTTTAGGTTGTCCTTGTCTAGTTGCACACCGTTGCCATTGTGGTGAAACCGTTGATAAGTTTGGTCACCATCCACTGGCATGTGTCTCTAGTGCAGGACGTGTGCCCCGTCATAGTTTGATTAATGACATCATCCGACGGGCTTTTACCAGCGTCAGTGTGGCAGGCAGCTACCCTCGAACCACGTGGCCTTATGCGAAATGATGGTAAAAGACCTGACGGTATGACTCTGATTAACTGGAAGAAGGGTCGGCCTTTAGTTTGGGATACCACGTGTGTAGATACCATAGCGCCTTCACATCTTGCAGGGTCATCAATGCTGCCAGCATTCTGGGCACACTGGCTACGTCTACATCGTATCAATGGGCGATTGGTTGGATTGGAGTTACATACACCACATTTCTACATCGTAGTACAGTCATACTTTGCTACGGCGTAGCAACAGGCGAAAAGTTTGTAAGTGGATTGTTGACACACTGTTTATGCCCCAGTGCTTCGCCGTAGAACATAATCGTAGCATGCTACGGCGTAGCAACGGGCAATCTCTGCTACACAGTTTTTAACTTTTGCGGTAGTCAGCCCACAATTGTACCCTAAACATTAAGTTCTGTTCTTAATAAAGATTTTTGTATTTGTATTTAATTGCTACGCCGTAGCATACAATCGTAGCAAGCTGTGGTGTAGCAACGGGCAATGAGGTTAGTGAATTGATCTGACATAAAATCCCATTGCTATTTCGTAGCACACAGAGATAGCTTACTACGGCGTAGCAATGAACAAGTGAATATTTCCATTTACTCCAAAAAAAATACTGGAACAACCGGTTTGTAACTTTTTTAATTGGCAATGTACGAAAACAATAATTGGTTACCATGCCTCAAGTCATAACATAACATAACGATCTTAAAATTAATCCAGCAATTAAGGTGCACACGTGGCTGGTGGCACCCATTAGTGGTTATAATGACGATTCGAAAGTTCTCCTCCAAATGAGATTCGGCAGGTGCTGCCTATTACGGCACAAAACCTTTTGACGTAATACGTAGTACTATCTTGATATTGCCTCCTAAGTTTATAATAAGAATGGTATGGAACCTTGCCGAAGTAAATATTTTATGTCATATTTCTCAAACACTTATGTCGTAGTAGTTGCAACTACCTAACTCATATAATAAGCGGGATAGAAACTGCTATTTTCTAAAATAATGAAAGTGCACTATAATGATTTTACAATTCTAGCTAAGCAAGTTCTACGGAGTAACTATGTTAAAAGCCCAGGTTGAAGGTTATCAAATGGGAAGGAGCCGTTTTGGAGTAGGCGTAGATATGGTTTTCAAATTATTCGTTATATTGATGAATATTGTTCACTCCTGAAATTTTTTAATCAGCGCGAAAATAGAGTATGCCGATTTCATTATCTGAAACAGATACGAGCTGGTTAAACATCAACTTATTATATGTATATTATTTGGCGTGTTTACAAAAATTATAAACTGACTTCAAATTCCGATAAATAGGATTAATCTATGTTCACGTGCAAAAAATTGGGTGTTCTCTTCGAAAGTTCAATCTAATTTTCCTAGTGGCGACATCTAGTTATAATTCAAGTTGAATTTAGTTTAATGACACATGGATGGAACTCTTGTCACCCGTTGCCATGGAAACCATTAATTAGGTGGTAGTGAAATTATCGTGTGATAATGTTTTACAGCGCACATAGAAGAGACCCTTGAAAATCAAACTTATAGGAAACCATCTCAAAATAAATTTTTATACAACGAAAGAATCATCAAAATCTATTAACAATTGGCGCTGATATCACCAAAATTGTTTCAAAAACATTATGTTGTTTTTAAGTTCTACCGTATAAATACTAATCCCTCGGGATAATTTTTTTTATGGGCTCATTTTGGGATCGTGCTTTATACAATAGTGAAAGAATCAGCAAAATCGGTTAAGCATTGGCGGAGATATCAAGTAACATACATTAAAAAACGTACAGACGAATTGAGAGCCTCCTCATTTTTGAAGTCGGTTACAAAGTGTCAGTCATCTGGTACCCTTATCAAAGTTCTGTTTAGATACTTTGGTTGGGGATAGATGATGCTGTGTGGATAAGTCCAAAAGAGATATAAAAGAAAAGTTTAGATCTAAAATTCCTTACCGATGTGAATGTGGTGAGTGACAAAGGAAGCATGTTAAGACCTGACATTTGAATAGGGATATTGGCGCGCTCCACAAAAATCCTAATACTCCTTTTGAAAGATTCTGATCTCGGGATCCATTCAGTATTGTAAGCGGCAAACACCAGCTCCGTACTCTGCAATAGAGTTCAAACCATAAAAACGGGGCTATAATGTTCAATATGCGAAAATATTTAAATCACCTCGTAGTTAAGCTGGGTTCCCAAGTACGCTGGCAGGAAGATTTGCAGCGTCATTGCGAGTAGGTACATCACCAAGAAAACTTGCGTCTCTGTTGATGCAGGCTGGAAATAAATTTCGGAAAGTCTAATTTAACAACAGCCCTTAAAATTTTAATGAACGTGTGAATGGTCGTTAAGTTGTAATATTTACCAAGAGTAGGCTGCACATTATAACACAAATAATCATTGCTGATATCCCAAACTGAACAAACATAGTTACGTTAAGTACTTTTTGAACAGTTTCACAATACCTAAAAGAACACTTTCGTTAGTATCAGTATAAACTGAAACACTGAGGTCTCAAGCTTGCAGCACTGTCCTTTTTACAGACTTTTCACGAGATATCAGGCTTACCTCAGGAAGCAATCATAACGCTTCAAACATATTTTTAATCGACTCATGAGATATTCTTCCTCGTCCTCAGTTTTTAGATTTTTCTCATTAGAATTGCACTTTAAATCAAACAGAATACTATTCAAGACTCGGCATTGGTTAATAGCTGTCATCAGCAATCCTGCTATAAACGAGTCGATGTTCACATTGTACATCATGTGACCGTACATCCCAAAAGACTGATAGATGTACCAGTAGACAAAATAGTTGTCACGAGTCTCTTCAGACAAAAAGTAATATTGACAGATCGGTAGCTCTAATCTTGATTTCACAATTAAATGGATAACTATCGGTATGATAACTTGAGACGAATACGCTGCGTTCGAAACCCCTGCGTAGATTTTCCAGTAGATTTGATATGTGTCAAAATTTTGATCGATCATCCGCTTACTTTTCATATCAACTCCATCCAAAACTTCGCTGTCTAGCAAATCGAAAGCCTCAATGATCTCGTCTTTCATAATGATCATCATCAAAACTTTACTCGTTACAGCGATTTCAGTAAAATAAAAGATAACTTCGCGAATAATTAATTCTATAGTTCGGGGGGTAAGAGCCAGGTTTAAAGTCAAGAGTATGTTATAAGCGAACAGAGTGATAAAGAGATACAGAAATGAATAATATTTATAGTATTTGCTTTGCTTTCTTCCGGACCAAATGCCAAAAACTTTTAAACATACGAAATTGTAGTTGAAAATATCGGACTTCCTATGTCTCGACATATTGCCGTGTAAAACCAAAATGTGAGGTTTTCTATCATTTTAATCCTTTTATTTCAGCCTAAGTGATAATTTTCTTTTTCCCTGTTGCAAAGCAAAGGTCTGTTATTAGTTTCCACATATTACGTTTTTCATTCTGATAATTATGGTCTCCTCCCATTCCTCGTTTAATATTTTATGATAGAAGGTAAAATATCGGTAAGGCTTCAAGGTGTCATGGTTGTTAAGTAATTACTCGTACCTAGCTACATGTCTGTAAAAAATAGTAAATTAATCAGGTTTATTAGATGATTTAGCGATGGCACCATTTTACAGTCAATTGACTTTTTAGGGTTCCGTACCCTTAAGGTTGAAAAAAGGGACTAAATCTTCGCTGTCTGTTTGTCCGTCCGTCTGTCAGCGGGCTGTATCTCATGTACCGTAAAAGGTAGACAGTTGATATTTTCACAGTCTCTATTTTTATTGCCGCTATCACAATAAATAATAAAAATAAAATAATATTAATATTAAAGGAGGTTTCTATACAAAAACGTGATTTTGTGGGCTATTTTTGCTCTAAGTTTGTCAAGGCTACCTCTTAAACCACGATAGGTAGACTGTTGAAATTTTGTCAGGGTAATGCATGCATGCATTACTATTATTAACCGTTGTGAAAACAAATAGCAAATATAAAATAAATTTGATAATAAAGTGCGTTCAAACTTCGTTGAGTAGCTATCACCAAAGTTAAGCAACGTCTGGCGCGGTCAGTACTTGGATGGATGACCGCGTCATGCTGGATTTTTGCTTTTTTTCGATGCCTCATAAACATCAGTTTTTAAGGTTCCTTTTGCGGAATTGTTTTCTACGTTGGTACGGAACCCTCCGTGTGCGAGTTTATTCGCACTTGGCATGTTTTATTTATGTTTCTACTTTTTTCTACATTTTCTATTTTTCTACTTTTAGTTCTGTTTATCTACGATATATATTCTTATATCGTGCTAAGTTGAAACAAAACAGCTCGTAAGCCAAGATAAAATCATGAGTCTATAACATAAATACGAACCGTATTAAATTCCTATAATACCGCAAAGTTCCAAAACAATATTCTTTATTTCATCACAACCACCAAAGCGTAGACTGCGTACACCATCTCTTTAACTCTGTCAACCATCACGGTTGAGAAAATTCTTGAAATTAATATTTCAATCAAGTTTACGTCGGTAGATTCCGCGTCGCTGCCACCATCCAGTCACTGTAGACCTACTCCATCATGTCATTTGTGAAGACTAGCTTCATAACAGACAGGTCAAAATAAGCTAGGGGGCTTTTTCAGTATTATATCCAGGATTCTGGGAAGAGGAGTAGATTAAAACAATGGACGTGTTTGCAATTTGGAGTTGCAACCCTTCGGGTGCGTTTTAATTGCTAGGGTTGTTACGGGACGGGGAAATATCTTCAGCCTTTAATTCTTTGCGGGGACGAGCACACGGGTCATTTACTACCCTCTGATATAATCTTGAAACTTTTAATTGAATCGTTTCTAAATTACTGTGTGTGGTAAAGTTTGGTTTTTTACGGTTTAACTTTTGCTTTCTTGGGTGAGTTAGGTATAATTTTGACGGTGGCTTTTTTCAATGGCCCTAAACTTAACTTGATACAGCAGCTTAGTAAGTTTATAAGGTATTGCCTTGATAGCTTAGGCTTCTTCTTAACGAGGTGCTTAATGATTTTAATTTGTAACACTCTACCACTTAGTTGTCTACTCATTTTACAAAATGTTTTACATGGTCTAAACCTACTGTATTTATTCATGCAATTGTGCAAAAACCAGAAACCTTACAACACAAAACTCTTACAAAACAAAAAGCAGTTCCGCGTGCCAAACGGAATTCAGCACTACATAAAGTAAACAGTCTTTCCCAATGGGTATATTAATTATCCCCTGTAATAACAATAAAAGGAAACAGCTTGGTTCACGAAATACATTCCTTGAGGGCATCCTTGCAAGCCTTCGCTAATTACACTTCCATAACTCAACGTTTAAAAATTAACCGTAACGTAACCTCGGTGGGAAAGAAAGTCTATTAACTATGGCTAATTGTAACGGGGCTTTTAAACTCTTCTACGGTAATAATTTACGTGACTAATATTGATATTCAAAGTATTTAAAGTATTCTAGTAAATAAAACTTACCAAATGAAAAATAGCTCTTTTACACCTCGCATTACCTTACTCCTAATAACTGAAACGCCATAACGCTACGTTATTTTTTTATTAAAAAATATTGAATTTTTCTTTCAGTGTAAGAACCCTTTTGGACGTTTGACACTATTTTGAAAATGACTATAAAAAAGAAAATGCGTAGAAAACTTTCAATAATAGTTTACTAGTAAGTGTCAGTTACTACTAGTAACTGAACCCTTTAAAATAAAATTATAGAAACTAACGTAATTCTGCCTGTCTGTCAACGCATAAACGGCTGAACGTATCTTAATGTTATTTGGCAGGGAGGTTAGTGGTATCCCGAGGACTGATATAGGCTGCTGGAAAAGCGCGTGTAAAGCCGCGGGCTGGAGCTAGTAATGAACATGAAAGCCAATGCAGTGCAGTAGACCTGAACAAGCCAAACAACAAATAGATTTACATAGTCAAAAAATATTTTTGTTTATGTACATACAAATTTTAATTAATCTGTATTGTGTTTATAATAAAAAAATTAATAAAAACGGTTTAATTTTATTCAAGGTAATCTCACCGCGCGGTTTTTTCCGCAGAGTTCTGCAACATACGGAAATTGTATAATGCTGCCCGCACTTGCGAAAAAAATCCGCGTAGGTACATACATGGATGTACTGAAGCTTTATTTATTAAGATACTAAATGATGTTACAATAACAGAATAAAACCATAACAACTAGTATAAGCCCAGATTGCTGGCAGCATTGCCACGTTGAATGGCAATGCTAATTCGTTCACCGAAATAGAAGCCAGCATTCCGATCACCTGTAGACTCTGTGAGAAGTTTGGGAGAAGTATCTTTATAAACGGCGTGTGCCCCAGGACCCCAAGTACCAAGGGTTTCAACCCTAACGGCTCAAATATGTAACCTCGGTCAAGATTAGAGTATTTTCGCCGTTTGAGAGACTCCGCTGATGTTGCTGCGGAGCCGGCCCTTACCGATACCTTATTGATCCCTGCAAGATGTGAGGGCGCTAGGGTATCTACACACGTGGCATCCCAACTAAAGGCCGACCCTCCAGTTAATCAGAGTCATACCGTCAGGTCTTTTACCATCATCTCGCATAAGGCCACGTGGTTCGAGGGTAGCTGCCACACTGACGCTGGTAAAAGCCCGACGGGTGATGTAATTAATCAAACTATGACGGGGCACACGTCCTGCACTAGAGACACATGCCAGTGCATGGTGACCAAACTTATCAACGGTTTCACCACACTGGCAACGGTGTGCATCTAGGCAAGGAGAACCTAAACGCAAAGAGGTGGTCACCCGAGATGAGTTATTATCTATAAGGGACCTAGATTTTTGGACGGCAGAACATTTAACCAAAGTTCTAATTCCCACTCGGAAACGGCAAGTAGACGAGCACGTCCTGATGAGTTAGTTGACGTATTAATAAAACAAATCCATACTAGCTCACATTATGGCTCATCCCACAGTTTTTGAGAAGAAAGGACTTAGGCCGCATTTTGGTCAGGACAGGTTATTTTCCATGAGTTCATAGATACCTGTAATTTCAAAATGTTGACATTTAGCTAAAATGCTATCAACAAGATCTTTAGTACCATGTACTGAAGATAAAAAAGCTGGGAGTGAAACACTTGAAATTTCGCGGACACCGCGTATGTGAATTAGTCCGCGACAAAAAAAATCTCATAGAAACTTTTTCTTAAAAACTGAGACTCAGGTTCTGTTTGATCAGAACAGGTTCTGTTAAAAACAATACTGTGACTCAGGAGTCACAGTATTGTTTTTTTACTCTTCTAATCATTAACAAGAAGCTTCTTCCTCAACAGAAGACTGCTCTCAGTCAGTTTTCTTTTTAATTAAATGAAATGAATAAAACTAAGAGGCCCTTTTGTTTCCCTTGGCCGGCCTTGCTGGCTAATTGCACGCCAGTCAGTCACTTGTCAACAACAACGCTGGGACCCACGCTACAGGGTCTCTCCACTCGTTTATAAAACAATAACGTTTAGTTTTTTTATTATTTACCCACCCACTAAAAGATCTCATTTGAAGAAAACCCTCTCCTACGACATAAAACACCTATACCTACTCTCTGAAAACTATTAATGTGTTTTATCTTATAAATTTGTTTTACAGCGTATGGAAGAACCGCATGGATGCCTTAGCCCAGCAGTGGGAGCGAGCTGATTAGATTAAACTTAATAGATTTATTATCCTTTTTTTCGAGTTAGTATCAACATACTAACTCGAAAAAACGAAGTGTTCCTTACTTCCGTACTTAGGTATAGTCAAACAAGGAACTCCTTAGATGGTGTTTTCCGTAATAACTGTTCTACTAAATATTTGAATGAAATGATTGGTTGCCAGCCAATCGTTTCAAAGTAGATCTAGGAGATCGCTCCTTAGGAATAAGGCTACCCCA
Organism: Eupithecia inturbata; assembly: GCA_963662085.1. Lineage (NCBI taxonomy): Eukaryota > Metazoa > Arthropoda > Insecta > Lepidoptera > Geometridae > Eupithecia > Eupithecia inturbata. Next base: position 5,814,111 of record OY759177.1, read on the forward strand.
TTTAAATAATCTACCTGAATTTTTCATAAATCTTTTGTTCCAAGTGTAGTAACTGCATAAACTTCAACAAGTTGTAGATATTAACATAAGTTATTAACCAAAATGTAGAGCTCTTTTTCTGGTCAACATTCAGCTCTATAACTTCAATGCAATAATGACGCAAACTATCCATCATTGCTAGAACAAGCGCTTGTTCCAATGTAGGTGAATCTGAATCTGAGGGACCCAGGGTTCCTGTTTAGTATGCATTAATCACAGCAAGCGACCGCAACGTGATTGAAACTAAATCCCCCTGTGCTGCGCTTACTGCCGACTGATTACTGCCAACGTGGACTTGGATTAGGTTATTTAAATTGCTTGATCGGTTACGTAGCTTTACCCTGTAATAAGGTTTACTTACATAGATATGGTTTGTCGTTATACGCTGACCATAGCGCGAGTGCGGTCGGTGCGTTTTTGTCGGCGGCGAACTGTGACGTTAATATTACCTGCATTAAGATATGATCTTAAGATGTAGATAAGAGTACCTAAGTCGGTCATACGGATCCTAGTTGAATAATAAATACCAAGCGCAGTGTGGGATAAATAATAATAATAATAATTAAAAAAAAAAAAAATGACACCGCCCGTTACACACGTCTCTTTTTCAAAAATTTTATTTATTATCATTACGTGCATTAAAAACCTATAAAAATGCTATAAAAACGAATGATAACAAGAGCACGAGCTAGGGCGGCAACAAAAGCGCTCCCCAGAAGACCATCGCAGCCCGCCTCGGCTAGCTCCCCATCCTCGTCTTCAGATGAAGAGGTATTTAGAACACCATCTGAGACGAGTGATATGTTGAGCAGCGAAGACGAGCTGTCGCCGTCGCCTCGACCGTCGCGAACACCTGTGCGGCGAGGCCGACCCCCGCTGTCAGCTGGCTTGGGACCTGCAGGGCGCACAGCCCCGCGACCGGCCCCCGCCGCTGATGGAAGAGTGCGGCGCATGAAGTGGACCCAACAGATAAACGAAAATGTCATGCGCGCATATTATAGGGCTACAGAGGGAGGAATTAACTTGACCGCGTACCGTTCTAGGATGATGCCGTTGTTTCAGGCCCTTGAACCGACAGTCGACGTTAATGTGCAACGACTATCTGATCAGGTACGGGTCATCCAACGCTCAAAATTGTTGGATGACAATGCACTTGATCAACTCCGACATGAAATCCTTAGTGCTCAAATGGTGGACAACCCGCAGTGTAACCGGGCTGTTACGTCGCCACCGCGACAAATCACACAAACACTAGTGATTCCCCAGCCTGATTACGCTATGGAAGAGGTCAGTCACGAGAGCATTGAGGTAAGTACCCAAAATAATGAGCAATTGAGAAGGGCTTTGGAAGATGCGATTCTAAATTATAGACATTCGAATGAAAGACCATGTCTGCCTCGCTTTCCCACCCATAGACGTGGTTTAGCTATAGTGGGGGCCTTGAACCCACTACTAGTCCCATATCTACTGACTAGTAGTGATATTACTGATACGCACTCTATTCTCTACTGTGGGGCTATTGCGGCTTGCCACGTTGCGCGGGTAAAGTTTCCTGACTATGACCGTGCTCCGCGCCAGGCTAGCAGTACTCCTACTTGGCAGCAGAGAATAGAGAGGCGCATCAGTAGGTTCAGGACTCTCATAGCTAAGCTAATTTGCTTTAGGGAGGGCAACCATAGACCGAGGGTTATGCGCTTTGTGACACAGGCTTTTGACGGAACTGAAACTCAACCTCAGGACTATTTAGCCTGCGTCACAGAGCGCATAGACTACCTAAAGCAAAAAGTCTATGCGTGGGCAAGTCGAATAAGGAGGTATAAAAAGCGAGTTGACAGATTTTGGCAGAATCGCATATTTCAAAGTGACCAAAGGAAAGTTTACCGCGACTGGGAGAAACCCGATCTACGTGTGTCCGACGGTCAGGTACCGGATGCCGAAACCGGAAAAAATTTTTGGCAAAGCATCTGGTCCATGCCAGTCGAGCACACGGAAGCGGACTGGATGAATGCGGTAAGTGCTGAGTGTGAAAACATCGAAACTATGGAAGCTATCAACATCTCTCCATTAGATGTAAGTAATGCAATCCGCTCGGCCCAAAACTGGAAAAGTCCTGGCCCGGACGGATTGCATAACTTTTGGCTAAAATGGTTTCGATGCTCACACTCGGTTCTGGCCGCACAATTCCAAGAAGCAATTGAGATCGGGTCCCTCCCACATTTTATGACGAAAGGTGTAACTTTCCTGCTCCATAAGTCTGGTAGTACTGCGGAACCAAAGAATTATAGACCCATAACATGCTTACCCACCATCTACAAGCTGCTTACATCCATTCTGACCACAAAAATTAACACGCATATTGTTACAAACAAAATTTTGGCACCTACTCAGAATGGATGCAGGGTTGGATCCCGTGGTACAAAGGAACTCCTCCTCATTGACATGGCCATTAGTCAACAGGTCAAACGTGGCAGAGGGAACTTGTCGGCTGCATGGATAGACTATAAGAAGGCTTATGATTCGGTGCCTCATACTTGGCTTGAGAGGGTCTTAGAGTTGTATAAAGTAGATACTACTCTAAGATCATTCTTGGGATCATGTATGAGGCAGTGGACCACTGTTCTTCGTCATCCAGGGAGCCGATTGGATCCAACAACCACCAATGATCTGATAAGAATAAAGAGGGGTATATTCCAGGGCGACAGTCTGAGTCCCTTGTGGTTTTGCCTAGCTCTGAATCCACTCAGTACTCTACTGAAAGATTCAGGAATAGGCTATCACCTTCGGAGAGATGGTGAGGTCATTTCTCACTTGTTGTATATGGATGACCTCAAACTATTTGCGTCGAATAAAACACAGTTAATGGCGCTTCTGAATATCACACAGATATTCAGTAGTGCTATTAACATGGAGTTCGGCGTTGATAAATGTGCGGTCATACAAATACAGCGAGGGAAAGTTGTGAATTCTAATAATTTACAACTTTCAGAGAGAATGTCCCTCAAATATCTCTTAGAGGGTGAAACCTACAAATATCTTGGTATGCCAGAAGCGTTGGGTATAGTAGACGGGGACATAAAGCAGTCGGTGAAAGAGCGCTTCTTTTGTCGCCTCACAAAAGTGCTAAATAGCCTTTTGTCAGGTGGCAACAAGGTGCGTGCCTTCAACGGCTGGGTAATGCCATTACTCATTTATACCTTTGGCATACTAAGATGGACTCAGACTGAACTAGACGCCTTGGACTGTAAGGTTCGTAAATTTTTAACCACTCATCGCATGCGACACCCCCGAGCTTCGGTAATGAGATTGTATATCCCGCGGAAATGTGGTGGTCGAGGCTTTTTAAACGCCAAAACCCTACACAACCGTGAGGTATGCAATCTCAGAAATCATTTTCATCAAGCCGAATACCAGATACATCGTGATGTGGTTGCAGTTGATAAGAACCTTACTCCTCTCTCCTTAGCTAACGAGAACTGGCGCAAACTTAAGGTGATGAGCATTCAGGACAGGAAGGCTATATGGGAGAGCAAAGAGCTGCATGGGAGATTCTACAAGGTCCTCACAGGACCTGATGTAGATCTCCTAAGCTCCGTAAACTGGCTACGCTTCGGTGACCTCTTTGGGGAAACCGAAGGTTTTGTCTGTGCAATTATGGATGAGGTGGTAAAGACGAACAATTACCGAAAGTATATAATGAAAGATGGCACGATCGATATTTGTCGAGCGTGTCATCTTCCTGGGGAGACCCTTCGTCATATACTTTCGGGTTGTTCGCACCTTGCTAACTCTCAGTACTTGCACAGACACAATCAAGTAGCCAAAATTATACACCAGCAACTTGCTCTCCGATATGGCCTTACTGGCCCTGAGGTTCCGTACTATAAGTACACACCGGCGCCAGTTCTCGAAAATGGCCGTGCCACGCTCTATTGGGACCGATCTATCATTACAGACAGGACTATTCTTGCGAATAAGCCTGATATTGTACTGATAGATCGGTTAGAACGGAGGGCGGTGCTCGCTGATGTCACCATACCACATGATGTTAACCTCGTTAAAGCTGAGAAAGATAAACTTAGCAAATATCTTGACTTGGCCAACGAGGTTGTCAGCATGTGGGATGTTGATTCAGCGACCGTCGTCCCGATAGTCGTTTCAGTTAACGGCGTAATAGCGAAGAGCCTCGATCAACATCTCAAGAGACTCTCGCTAGGAAGTTGGATCAAGGGTCAGATTCAAAAGGCGGTACTCCTGGACTCGGCGCGCATCGTCAGGAAGTTCCTCTCTCTGCAGCCCTAGTCACCGGCCGCTTAAGGCTAGCTTCGTTGCCGGTGATTCACCGTTTTGATAATAATATATTTTTTACTGTAGAATAGTTTTATAATATTTTATTTTCTATAGTAAAAAATGTATTTTATAACGAGATTAAAAATAAATGAAGTGAATAATAATAAATAATAAATGTTTATTTCGTAAACTTATAACAATTAAACATACAGGATTTGCATAAAGGACTCTCTTTAAGCAGTATTTGCTTGTATTAGACGACACTGCTCTTACCAGAAATATTAACTGTTTATAAGTTAGATGCACAACTAATATTATATTTAAAAGTAAGTAAGAAGTTAAGTAAAAAGTCATAAATTTAAACAATACAATAAAATAAGATGAACCTATGAACAAACATTCAGCTATTTGTAAGTACGTTGTGTGTATAGTAGTTGAGGTAGTATGTACTATTTGTTTGAGGTATGAGTTAAGTTGTCCTGCCCCTATTGGAGCAGGACAACTTAACTCACCAGGCTCATAAGAGTCGGGTACCAGAGTAGGACACAGTTGATGGTGAGTATTAGCCTCATTATTTGTACAATGGTCTCTATTTCATCATAGTTTTGTGTCATTAGCCATTCAGTGAGAGATTTCTTGCACTGAAAAAGTGTCATTGAATATATTCCTAAGTGTTTCTTTAGTAAATTATAGATATATAAGATGATTGCCAGGCATATTGTCTCCTTGCAAATATAGTTTTAACTGCTACCTACGGATATCAGGTCTTTCTTTCTATGACTAGATACATTTTCCTGTTCAGCTGCATAAAACAATGATTGAGGGATAAGATGAAAGAAAACTCATACGAGCGAAGAAAACTTTAAAAGCTTATTAAGAATATCGCTCACTCTGAACATACCCTAAGTAACGTGAAGGATCGCCTTTAAAATGCAAGGCGTCTAACTAATTTCAAAGTTGCAACTTGCATGGAATATCCAAGTTCCATAATTTTCCGGAGTCCATGCGATGCCTACAATGCAGAGAATATAATGAACATCCCCGGAGCCATCATTAAGGTAGGCAGATACTTATGCCCAAGTTTTTTCATTCCACCCCGGAAAATGTATGAATGTGTATTGTTCGAATTCGAAAAAAAAATTTACGTTGGTATTTTATTTACAAAAGCACAGAAGTTGGTAAGTGCTTAGATATTTATGCAACCTTAATTACTAAAGACAAATGATTTAGGGTCTAGACAGACGGACTGCAATTCAACTGCAATCCGACTGCCAAATAGCAGTTCAGATGCAGTTTGAATGCAGTTGGCTCGACTGCAATCAAACTGCACGTCGACGGGCAGTTGGCGTGCAGTTGGATTGCAGTCTGAGTGCAGTTACAACGACTAACTGCCCGTCGACGTGCAGTTTGATTGCAGTCGAGCCAACTGCATTCAAACTGCATCTGAACTGCCATTTGGCAGTCGGATTGCAGTTGAATTGCAGTCCGTCTGTCTAGACCCTTAGTAAGCACCACACGCTTAAATTCCCCTTTTTTTTCTAATGCAATAAAATATGTATGACTCCTATTGCCACTGAAATAGGTTCCTACATGATTAACATTTATCTCAATTATTGTAACCGCACTGCATCAAAACCAGACCAGCTAAAACAGATCATAATCCGTTGTATTTCATAACCTAGATGAAAATACAATTTCCGGACGAACAATAAACAATCTGCTTCAGAGAGTAATTACGAGTATCCACCTGTAACGGTGCAGGGTAATAAATCCATTTAGCACTGAAGTGGTGCTGATTTCTCGAACAAAAACCGAAGCGGTCGCGCTCCCTCGCCAATTTAAACTTCGCACTTGCATACTGTCCGTAACTTCATTAGTTAGGAATTAGTTTAGGTCATAGAGTGCTGAACTAAATGGAACTGACACCTGAATTGTATGATGGTATCATGATGTAGTATATTGATTATATTAAATGTACACGGGCATCGGATGTGCTAACCGGTGGGGATTTGCACTCCGGGCAGCATATCAGCTGGACGAGTGTCTCTGAACAATAAATGTGTTTTATTAGCATTTTATAGTAACCCTTACCTGGTACATATACTATCAGGTGAGATTGTGGTAAAACGAAGGTCTAATCTCGATAAAAATGGTATCTTCAACAGCAGCTTCTGTGGATTTTTCCACTGCGATCGCCAATCGGCCTGCCATGCGTGGTGATAATGGAAAACCCCCCCTTGTTTGGGGGAGGCTCGTTCAATACTGAACGTATGTTTGCTGATGAGGATGTTCAACTGACATACGTGCGTCCCGATGGATGGTGGATGATGAAAGTACGCGGCACCGCTGCAACCCGACATGCCTAACAATACTCGCTTCAACCAATACTGTGGCTGTATCACTCGGTCTCGTTAGGCCTCACTAGTCATCTACGTAAGTGCCACCGAACGAACACTACATAAACCATTCGTGGATGTATAGGCTATTGATGAAAATGATGATTTTCCAAACTAGACCTCTAATGTGCAATTGTGCTCTACGATGACGTGCCCCGTGGTATGAGCATCACTTGATCAACGTGGGAATAATATATACCTACTTAAACTCTAGCATTGAAAAGGTAAAGGCTATTGCATGATTATGATGAACTAGACTTTAGTATATGTATAAAAAAGGAGGTCTAAGAGCTATGGATCTCAATGGGCAGAGATGATAGTAATAACGACCGTGCTACGTGATTAATCAGCTGTTATTACATTTCTACGGCGCGGGGCGTAGCGAATTAGCTACGCGGAATATGTGGATTTAAATGTTAGCACTAGCGTAGGTACCTATCTAATAACGTACATATTAATTACCTTTCGTTTTGGAAGAGACTCTTGTCATCGACATTAACTTAGGCATCCGAGAATGTAAGTTATTATTTTTTTTATTTATGTGAACTTACAAATTACGTTTACATATTTGGTGAACCTCAGATAGCTCATGGAGCCACTTTCATTGACGTTTTGGTTTGTGATTTATGAATTAGGTACCTTCAAGATAATTTTCAAACACTGTTTGTGAGACCTAGTTAGGTACCTTGTTTAACTTATTGTTGTTTACGATACTACTAGTAAGGGACTCTTAAATTAGTAGGTGTAGTATATAATTAACGATCCACGGTCTTCGTTGTAATAGTTACCTACCTACCGAGTTAATCTATTTCATGTCAGCAAAAAACTATGAGAAAATCATATTAACTTTTTACCGGCGAGCGAAGAATAAATAAATCAGGTGTAGAAAGGCCCTCTCATATTGAAGCCGATGTCCATACAATCTAACATATTAAAACTTTTTCTCCTCGCAACTCCTATGAAAGAGAAACCGAAGAACACTTTTTGCGTCTGTGAAAAAGCGGTGTAATTTATTTTCCCTGCTGCAATATTTAGTGCTGTCCATTACTACCAGTTCGCGACCTAACATTATTCACGGACATCCATCTTTTTTTTTCTATGGCATGTGTGTGGTTTTATTACTTTTATTTTCATAATAGTGTACCTTATCCAGTGCTTGCAAACCTAAAAAGGATAAATTTAGAATACTTTTGAGGCGTAGACTAGGTAAAGTAAGTACGTAGTATCCAATACAGAAGGTACGCGTAGGTAAATAATAATGAATGATGCTTAAATTTTCAATTCAATTCAGCCCCAAAAACTTGTGCTATGGACACCAGTTGGTGTTCTGAAAATTGGTTTATTACTAGATTGTAACTTTATTTGTGCCATAAAGGCTTTTATATCGGCACTTACCGATTTTACTATAAAAACTATCGTAGTTTTACGAATTAATTTATGAATGAAAGCACACCTTGTTTGTGTTGGAAGAACACCAACATCTTTATATGTTTACATAGGTACCTACCTACCTCTATTCTTTGGGTGAACTTAGCTACAACTTTTCATATCCGCGTTTAACAAATCAACTTCCGGAATTAAAACCCCGAGAAACAACTCGAAACCTATATGGTTGAAAGTTGGCTAATATAAAACTCTAGTAGTACGAGTAAAGGTGCAATTCCAAACCGAGCTGCAGTTCGCGACTGCAGACGACGTGTCGCTTGTGACTCGCGACGCTTCTGTTTTCTATGTGTACGTTTTAAGAAATACCTACGTTCCGTACCTAGCGACGCTGTCACCTACCGCGCGCGAAGCACTGAGCGGCAGCGACACTGTCACTCGACTGCAGTCCAGAAGAATCGCAAGCGTCCGAGCGTCAACCAATCGCGATGGTTATTCTCGTACACGTCATACATCATGGCTCACGGATCGGATGGCGTTTTTAAACGGCGTTGAGGTTTGTTGCTGCATCGGGAATCATGACTGCAGCGACATGTCACCGCAACATGTGCTGCCGACGTGTCGCTTGGTTCAGAATTTCATCTTAAGTGGTAATGCAGTGCAAGATCGGGCTAAGTGCGCGGCGCATTAGCGATGCGACGCCGGCGGACGTCCGCTTGCCACGACGTCACTACAAGCCTTCAGTTATGTAAACATAGCCTGAACCTGAGGTTACTTTGACGTCTGTGGTAGATTAGTTTAAACTTAGCTACTTTATGTTTAAGTGATTTTATGCTCAAATCCGGCAGGCATTGTCGCTTTTTACCTTACTTACAAATTAAAAATGAGAACAAAGCAAATAACACTTTCTAACAATGTATTGTGTAAGTATCCCATACTTAAAATGTTTATTATGAAAGAAGATTAATGCTAATTAACTGAAACAAATTAGGACTAGTATAAATTTACAATTGAAACAGTTAAGCTAACAGACAGAATGCAGACTGTTGAAAGAATAAAGAGGTAGCTTAACTGATCCATACCACAAAATAGCCATCAATCGTCATTATTGCAAGTTTAGTGCGTAAACCCCGTGAAGCCACGCACATGCGGTACTAATAAACTATGCAAGCTCTATGTTACACCTACTGAAAAGATTCAGAGCGCCATATACTTCGAACAAAGCCCGGCTATCGAGTGCAACTTGCCCACAACCTGATCTATCTACGAAGCAACGAGATGAGTGACCTGCCTCCTCGGCCATTAATGTCGACACACATTACTCCCTATCTAGATTTATTCACCGATCCTGACCCACTTTGGGGCCGCCATTTACCTTTCTATCGGCTTTGCTCAGACATTATCATACTAGATCTTGGTGGTTCCCTGGTTGTTTATATTGGTGGCTCTAGGACGTAGAGGATGGATTTTTATTCATTATTCAGGTCATCTGAAGGGGTCCTACTCTCATTATTTTGAGCCTGGAGGATTCTTTAGCTGTCTTTCAACTTGTCAATCAAAAGGCCTTTTATGGAGCGTATACACGAAAGTCGCGTACTCAACCCAGCGTGTTGGTGCGATATTTCAATGTATGAATATTGCAGGCACCCAACTGTGTTTTATCAACTTGTTGGCGGTCGCCGACTTTGACGGTAGACTCCATTAGGTATATCCACTAACAACTCCACTAAGAAGGTTACTTAATTTCAATCGATTTATAGTCTCAAAACTTACAATAAAATTAATAGTCGTAGCAACGTCTACGCCCGAGTCTACGCAGTTCACGATGTAGACCCACTACGCTGTAGGTGGCTAAGTCGTCGTAGACCTGCTAAACTGTGGTGACTTCACTAATATTTATATTCACATCATTAATTTATTGTAATTTTATGCATACAGTTATTGTTCTTAGGTATAGGTAGTATTAGTGGGTATACAATGCATAAAAACCCTATCAGGGCGCTACAATTATTTTGGGTTCGCTCTTGTTAGATTGATAACTTTGATACTTCATAATATAATCATTAAGTCCGTGGTCAGAGAAAATATTCTTGTTTTTGGACTAAATTAATATTTTATGGTTGCTCAAAACAAATCAGATAAATAAAAAAAGCCCTCATGTTAAAAAGTAATTATATACCAAATAATTCAAAAATTCAAAAATAAAATCACCAACGTAACAGTAATTTTCCAGAACATAATAGTAGTAAGGTATTCAATTTATTCATAACGAACAGTTTATTTTTACGGCATTCTATGCTATTCCTTGGGAATAAAATCTAGTGCTTCATCAAAAATTTAATTTTCGCTGACTAGAAGGATTGGTCGAATATTTTACAAGCTTTATTAAAGTTTTATGAAAGTTTAAGATTGTTATTTTGAAATTGAACTAAAAAAGTTCTAAGCGATTTACTTAAGTTGGTAGCTAGGTAGTCTAGGCGAATGAACATTTTGTTATATACTTTCACTACCTTGCTTTTCTACCCGCTGGTAGGTACGCTCGCATTTTATGTATGTATGATAATATTGATAATACATAATGAACACCTAGATATACGTTATCCCAGGTCAATAACTACAATTCTGCGCATAATTTTAGCTTATTCTGTTCAGTAGTTTTGGCATGAGGATATACATACATGCTAACCATCCATCCAAACAGCATTTATAAAATTACTGGGATGTTTATCAGAAAGCAAATATATTGGTTTTTCATCTATTTGTCTGTAGTTATGTGTGAGAAATTTATACCTTCCTTTAATAGCATGAACCTAAGTAAAATTTGTATTATTGTAAATAGTAGTTCATCTAACTTATTAGATAATCTCTTTCTTTCATCTTGCTTCAAACTTATAGCAGGGTTTATCGCCTTATGGCATCAGTTTCATACGAAATGCTTTCATAGGCATGTAGCGCTAAGATGTCTAAGTGTAAACAAACATGAGATGCACTAAGCCTCGCAAGTGGCCCTAGATTTCAACGCCAACACAAAAGCTTTCAGACTTTTAGCCACCGGCTGCGGGGAAGAGTTCTGGTCAAAGATTATGCATGGGTACCTACTCAGAACAGATGGCACATTGTGCTGAGATATGAACAACCAATAACGAGCAAATATTTATATCGTACGATACGATTTAAATCTTTGGTCACAAGGTGGATTCGACAGCAACTTTTCTTGCGAAAGTGGGGTTATAGTCAAATCAAAAAAAAAATATAAATAAATAATGCTGAACAATCCACACAGCATCATCTAGCCCCAAGCTAAGCAGAGCTTGTGTTATGGGTACTAGATGACTGATATACTTAATACAATACACGATTGTCTTATCTTTTCACAGCCATTTCTTTGTCGGACTTGTTACGGTGTAGAGTGGCCAGGCCCGTGTGCAGGCCTGCATTAACTCGGCATTAATGCACGCGCAGGGCACTGCCTCGCTTTCGTATAAGGAACTTATTATGCCAAGTTTTTCAGCTTTTGTAGTGCATCGGTCGCCCATATGCGCATACGGTAGGTGTGTAATTTCAGGAGACTGCTACAGGCATGATACATACATATTATACTTAACAGGTAGTCTAAGTTACTCTAAGTTTATTTCATTGTACCTAGTTGTTAAGACAACAGCTGTTTTTCCATTTCTCCTTGGCAAGCAAGCAGTCTATTAGCTTCTACATGCGATGCTGAGGCGGATTAACCGCCGTATTCAAGAACAATACTATGAGGTCTCACAGTGCTCACGAACGCATGGTCGGTAAATTGTCAACTTTTGTATGGGAAAACTGTCAAAAATCTGTACTTGGCTTGCTACCGTACCCAGAAAACACGAAAAAAGGGTTCAATCCAATAAATTATTTTAAAAATTATTTTAATAAAATCAACTGCTTAAATTTTAATAATATACAGTATGTTGTTTTTTGAGTATCATAAAATGTGTAAATTCATTGTTAGTACCTATTGTTCTTGAATAACATGTTATATTGTTCTTGTGTAAGTAGGTATATTTAGGTAATTTAGGCAATTTTGGCATAATATTTACACAATTTAATGATTATATTTTTATTCGGAGATTATTATATAACTCTAATTAAATTATTTATCATCTAGATAACAAACAACAGTACCGTGACAACGAAGAGTAGACACCGGTATACTTTATTTACACAGTGCCAATGGAACTCAACCTAAGCAAGAATGCTTGTATCTTGAGATCCATGTCAATATTCACAATATGAATTCAGAACACCGGAAGATGTGCATACATATAAAATTACATGAAATATTAATTATCTCATTTTAACAATGTTATTTTTATTTTTAATTAAGCTTGTAATCGATTAAAACTAACATGCAACATTTATAGTCTAATAATCATGAAAGCCTGTGGGTTTATAAAATTGTGTTGAATGTAATGCGTCTACCTAGAGTGTATGTTTGTGCTGGGTGTGTGTGTGATGCATGTGTGTACCGGACCTCATGAGGCACCAGAGCCTTCCAGAGGTTGGGCAACAGGGGCGGGTGTGTGAGTCATGTGGGCATGTGTAGTGTGTGTGAGTGTGAGTTTTGGGTCTGCGAATGCTAAGTCAAATTTTGCGAACACTTAGTCTTAGTAATGAGGTCTTCTGTTTCGGAATAGGTAAGTTCTAAGAGTTTGTTTTTTAAATAGTGATTTACACGAGAATATATCTTTTAAGTCGCAAAGCTTACCTACATAATTTATTATATGTGTGGGGCAGGGAGAAGGCTGGGCTACGTATAGCCATGAGTGAGTGCGTCTGTGGTGTGGGAATTCTGTACACGCGTTTTTCAATAATGTCGTCGTAGTTTGGGCGGGCTTTGATGCTTCTATGCGTCTGCACTTAAGACAAAGAGCTGTCGTACCCGAAGTACTTTAAAATTTCTGTACAGGTTGTCCGTTGGGTAACGGAAGAGCTTTTTTAGAGTGACCTTGATTAGAGCCCTTTGGGCTCTCTCTAATTTCATAAAGAGTGTTTTACCAGCACTGTCCCACACTGAGATACAGTACTGTATTGTCGACTAACACAATGATAAAATAACAGTTTTTAGAACATCTCTAGGGGTGCAGTCGCATAGTCGTTTCATAACAAAGATTAGTTTCCTAATTCGGGCAGCCATTTCTGCGATGTGAGATTTGTACGTAAGGTTCTCATCGAGTACAACTCCTAAATATTTTATATTAGTGCTATATATAGTTATATATAGCACTGCTATCGTCCGCGCCACACGGTATATATATATATATAATAGTTTTCGCTTATACCTATGTATCCATCGGGGACACTGATAAATAGAGAGGCAGGGGGATTGACAACTGCAGTTTTTCAAAAGGCTAAGTATTTAGTTTTTTTAACATTTATTGTAAGTAGGTTACTATTAAGAGCCGTCACTGTCATCAATAGCCCCTTTTCCGCGGCTGAGTAAGCGTTCTCCCAGCTATCACCATGAAACAAAATCGCCGTATCGTCCGCGTTTGCAACAAATTCGGTTATTTTTTAGTTTTAGTTGTAGAATATTGTTTATGTATAGGTAAAAAAGAGTAGGTCCCAAGACGCTACCCTGGGGTACACCGTAGTTAATTGGGAGCTCTGAGCTTAGTTGATTTGATATTTTCACACATTGCATACGATTTAACACGTAACTCTTAAACCAGTTGTGCGCGACGCCTTGTATTCCGGCTGATTCCAACATCTTTAAAAGCAACCCGATCGGCACGGTGTCGAATGCCTTCGCCAGGTCGATAAAAACACTTATACAACTCCTACCACTATCGACGTGAGAAGAATGACACCAAGCGCCTAATAACAATTTTCTCTAGGACCTTTGATAGGATACTCAGGAGCGCTTTCTTGGTTGAGTTTCAGTATTGTTGCAGTTGCTTCAGATGAACCGGTTGGGTACATAAACAAAGAGTGAGCGCTAGCCACACATGGCCTGTAAGAACCTGTTAGAGATTGTTCTGTCTCCTGTAGCCTAGTCAAGATAGATTCGGCATACTTGCTTCCCACTGTGACAAAGTGGCTATTGGAGTTGTTAAGTGACGCTATCGCGTTGTCACTAGATTTTAGCAACTCTTCAGCTTCATTAGTGTGAGTTGATGGTTCACAGATATTCTTAATTGATTTCCAAAGTTTTTTCGGACTGTCTTTGCTGTCGGTTATAAGTCGACTATTATAATCCGTTTTTATTTTCCGTAGGAGGTTATAATAGAAGTTTCTGTGCCTAGTGTAGGTATTTCGACAGACAGTATCTTTGGGTGATGTCTTGCAGTCCTGATGAAGTTTATCCCGATGTCTCGTACATTTGATAAGGCCTGCCGTTATCCAGGGCTTTAAATTTACCTTTTTGCGGCTTATCTTAACGTTTTTAGTGTGCGTTGTAACATTGTTATTTATTATTTTAAAGAAAGATGAAATAGATCTATTAATGTTTGAGTCACTAGTAAGGTACTGGTCGGAGGTCCGACCAGTCTATTTTAGTTAACTCAGAAGCTACGGTGATAATGTCTGTATTAAGTCGCCAACGCGAGGTGAATTTACTACTATGTTTTGAGAGCAGAAAACCTGCAAGAACAGTAGTGATCCGTGACAGATGCTACGCAAACTATTCCTACTGACTTTAAATGGGATTTTATGAAGATATGGTCCAGACAAGCTAGGCCTCTAGTCGGCTTAGAGATGGCGGGAAGAAGACCATGGGATGCCATAAGACACGTATAATCGGGTAGGTAGTTGATTGTTTGAGGGGTCGCAGAGGTCGATGTTCATATCTCCGGTAACTACTAGATTGGAGGTGTGTTTCAACTCCAGTAATAATATGTCAAGGGAATTTAAGAATCTATTCAGAGAAGGTACAGATGGAGATCGGTAAATTCCCAGCACCGTTACTATGATATTTACGGTAATTAGCAGTCTGCATCATCATGTTTTATATCTAACGTTGTACATGGTTATGAATCTTTTACGTAAATGACGACTCCACTGCTTTTGTTTAGCTGTGACGAAGAACGGTAAGAGTTGTACCCTGAAGCATTTATTATAGTATATTATCTATAATAGATGCTTCAGCCAACCAGCACTCCGTTAAAATAACAACATCAATAATCTGCGTCCAGGTGTTTTCGTGCGACAGTAAAATCATTAAAGTTACGTTGTAGACTTCTAATGTTCATACATAAGAATTTAAAGTTATATGGCGGAGACATCCAGAATTGCTTGCATAATTCTAAACTACAATGTGAATGACAATCAATAGATATGGTTTCGTAAATTTCTTGAGCAAGGCTAGATAAAACCATGTTGATAAAAGGGCAATGGCCTTTATTAACAAAGAAAATTACAATCAAATTATAACTAGTATTTACAATTGAAACAATTAAGCTAACTGCAGACTGTTGCAAACAATCTACAGGTAGCTCAACTGATCCATATCAATACCAAAAATATGTTGATAAAATAAAAGTTGATAAAAAAAAAATTTATGATGCACCTTATACTAAAAACACATCACATTTAGTGATGTGGTCAGTTAGCGACGCCATTCATGTTTTTATTTCGTATACATCTGCCCGAAGCAGTCTGATCTCTTGTGCCAGGCTCTGTGAAAGAGCCGCGGCAAAGGTCAAGATTGGTGGGATAAGGGGTATGGTAACAAAGAGAAAGAGGAAGTTTCCCAGCGGTAGCCAAATTATTATTAAATTACTTTCTCCAGTAGTTTGTAAAACAATTATAAAAACATGACAAAATAGAGGTACATTAGGTAATTTTCAAGGTGGGTGAAATGGGTATAAAAACAAATACAACGGAAAGCTAGGACAACGGTGATTGGTGAAAAATATTGATTTTATTCTGCCTTAGACAGAAAAGTCAAGAAGGTAATAACTTTTGTGACTTTTACCGGTGGTGGTTGGGTTAAAAAGTTAAGACAAAATAAATATCGGCGAGTACAATAGGTCATAAATTTACTACAATAGGTCTAAATGTGTAACCTGCGTATCCCTCAGAAGGCGTCACAGAGGGCAATCAAACTATTATTTTTGCTCGAAATAGTTTTTATCTGGAATCTAAAATTCGCACTTTGGTGCTCCTTGACATCTGGCGTCTAGCGACACCTACGCTCGCTCTACTCGGCCCAAAGAGCGCTGATACAGTTTAGCGATACAAACCAAAATGCCGTGACATAAGAAAAATGACGACGAAAATGTTCATGGTTTTAGCATGGTTGAGGTGGTTGTCGGAGTTGACCATATTGGTTTGGTGGGGTCAGACATAAAGGAAAGGAAGGACAGATAGCGGACAGACGAGCGGAGCGTGCCGCGAATTTTTTGTAATTTTTCCGACAGTAAGTAATAAAATCAATAGGAAAAGACAATGGCGGCGAGCGTAGAGCCACGGAATTTTTGAGAATTATTGCATTGGTTGGTAAATAAATTACGACAAGCGAAGTAAAGCCGAGCAAAGCGAGCCCGAGATAAACAAAAGTTTTGTGTATATAACAATGAATCGCGAAACTTTTTGCTATTGAGGTTTATAAGTTAGCCCCGAATTTTTTTAGAAAAATAAGTTAAATAAAAAGTAATTACGGGAACAACGGGGTTAATTAGCGAAAAGTTTGAGATTTTTCGGCGGTTCGACGGAAAATTTTACGAAGTTAAAAACAACAAATCTAACAACGGCGAGCAGAGTGAACTGCAAAATTTGTGAGACTTTGTGGCGATCTGTGGTGTATGCGCCTTCGTCACTTACTACGCCCAGTTAAGCAGCCCGCGTCTCTCTAAGATTCACCACAGAGACCCATCAAACTATTACTTTTATCTCTAAATAGTTTGTTCGAATCAGAAATTCGCATTATTACGAGCGCCGCACCGTTAAGTACATCTGGCACCTAGCAACCGCTCTCTCTGCTCGCTTTACCCTAGGACCGGCGCGGCATTTGTACACGTACATGTCTTTGAAATCTCGTGACCCTGGCAATGTAAATTTTTAAACATTAATTCAAAATAATTATTGGCGTCATTTCAAACAAATCGAAACAGATGCCATACAATGAGAGCGCCGCAGGCTCTAAGAGCGCACATAACAAGGGCGCATTGTCTTTCGGAGCGCCGCGATAGACACATACTCGTACTCTTAGGAGGCGTGCGGCCGCCGCACCGGGGCGCTTGGCCCTATGACGCTACACCTGTGAGCTTAACTCACCCTGCACACCCGCTAAAGCCGCCCCTGACGCTCATCAACGAATAGCATCAGGATATCTGATATTTGCAGAGTCCCTTGTTTATGTAATTGAAAAAATCTCAAAAAAAAGGCGGCCTTGTTTACCTTAGGGATAATCCGCCACTGTCTAGCGGCTTAGCGGCTAGACAGTGGCGGATATATTATATATCTATATAGGCGGCCGTAATAAAGAAAAATACAATCAAATTATAACTAGTATTTACAATTGAAACAATTAAGGTTACTGCAGACTGTTGCAAACAATCTACAGGTAGCTCAACTGATCCATATCAATACCAGTCGGAAGCATCCCCAAGACGCTGGCTGCATTGCCCCGCTGTATGGCAATGCTGATGCGCTGCGCCAGATATCCGCCAGCTCTCGGGTCACGCGTCGCGTCGACCAGCTCAGATAACTTTTTAAAAACCCGGAGAGCCTCGGTACCCCACGGACCTAGGGTCTCGACCCCAAAGGGAGCAAATATGTAGGCTCTGTCGAGACCTGCATATTTGCGTCTCTTGAGATCCTCGGCCAAATCTGCCGCGCCGCACCAATTAATTATTTCCTAGTGTAAAATTTTCCACGCGTGCGCCCCACGTAACCTCGTGCCCCTAGGCAGTTGCCTAGTTTGCCTTAGGGATGATCCGCCACTGATGCGAGGACACATAAATGGTTATGAGTCATTATGTAAGTTTATTTTTAATTATAAAGTGTGTAAAACTGTGTTCTCTCAATACAAAAAATATTATAAGGCTCCTATTCCTAGGTACTACTTTCTATTTCCTACTTCTTATGTTAGAAATGCTTAGATACCTTTTAAGATACTTATGTACATACTTATGTAAAATTGCTACCCACAGGCACAGGCATCCATTTCATTTAGTACCTAACAATCTAACCCTTATTTATGAACGAAGGGAGCGCCCCTTTTCGTTTTATTGTTTCAACGAATATTGCCTAAATTAATGAAGATATTAATTAAGTTTACTCATTTTAAGACAGAGTGTAGTGCTTTGTAGTATTTCATTATGGTTGGTTCGCGTTGAATACAAAATGTTGAACGTATTTTTCGAAGCGCGAGGGCTGTAAGTAGTGTTAGATAATTAGCCAGGAACCGGCGCACTTATTGTACAGGGTGTTCCATTCTTCAAGCAAAGGGTAATTTGCGCATATTCTGTCTGTATGTTAAATTATCCATCTAACTAATTAGCTTATCAATATTTTATACTTACCTATTGCTTATAAAAAAGGTAACGTTATGTACCTACCTATTATAGAGTTCGGGTTAACCTGAATTATTTATTAATAAGAATATAGCATTACCTATTTATATAGCACACTATACCTAATTAATTACCTCACCCAAAAGAATAACTTTAATTCTTAGGTAGTAGGTACCTACCTAGAGACCTTGAGTCATTCGGGTCAAGTGAGCGCAGTTTTGACTTTGAAACCTCACTATGCTCAAATTAAACAGCACACAGCAACACAGCAGAACAGCGAAAATATTGTTTACAGATATAAAAATTATCTGTTGTATAAAATTAACCAAATTTGTGTTGACACATAAATCCTGACCTCACCTTGTTACTTAGAACGCCTATAGCTTAGCTTAGAATAGGGTTTGGTGAGGTTGGTTAAATTGCAACACGAACTTAATAGCCCGACGCTCCGTCTTACCTGCGGAAACAGGTTTGTGCAGGCTTGCTTGCAAGACGAAGCGTGTGGACGACAAGACAGTAGCTCACGCAAGCCTGGAAGCGCGGTTTGTGCAGTCGTTGACATGCTGAAGATTGGACTGCGCAAACTTTGTTCACGCGTGTTTACTTGAGCGTGCGGCTGGTCATTCAAGCCGCACTTCAGTCCGGCAAAGAGTTTTCGACGACACACGTCGTATAAATCATAAAAATAATTGATGTGGGAGTATATTCTAAGGAATTTTTAACTGACTTCATAGAATTGTATAAATAGTCGAGCTCCTAATAAAAAACTTCTCCTGTAGGCGACATAGTGACATGACGTGACGGACACCGAAAATAGAGAAATAAAAACAGATTATAGCCTTTCCGGACTGAACTGATACGAGGTTTGTGCAGTCTTGCTTGCACGAGCTTACTTGCACGTGTAGCCACTGTACCGGTGTTCCGTCTTTTTGCACAGTCATAAGTGTATAAACTGAACTGCGCAAGCAAGGCGGAGCGTGTGGCTGGGCAATAAGGGTTCGCATAACCCAACCCTATTCCAAGCTAAGCTATAGATAGGCATTCTCGCTCAGGGATGCGGTAATATCCAACTCTCCCCTATTTCCAAAACTACCTATCACTATTATAATGATGGTATATGTGCGTAATTATTTAGGGTTTGTCCGCATGCCATCAATAACATATGCGTGCGCACTCTTACCCCCAACGGACAAATTACGATTGAATGCATACAAAATCAAAAAATTATACCTACTATTAAGCCTAGTAACTTATTTTGCATAACACGCTTAGACAAGTTTCAAATTCATAGCAAAGGACTTAACAATATCGGCCCAGCCACATATACGGCGCTACACGCTTCGTAAAATACCTACACAAAAACTAACTTTGAATTAGCAAAATTTTAATTTTCTCCCTATGAAGTGTACACGCGCAGCGCGCTCAAGCAAAGTATCGCAGCAGCTATGTAGTTGTCTGTATAATAGTTGCCAATCTACCAAACCAAATTGTATAACCCCCGCGCCCCGTTTCGGAGATAATAGATGTGCGCTCACTTACCCACTGCTATCAGTTAACCCCGAACGACTCTAATCCTTATTTCATAAATGATGACGATATAAAACATTGTAGGTCACCAATTACTCGCCTACTGTGTCAACCTGGTTTCACAGGCTATTGCACGATTGCGGCCAGATTTTATCAAATTTTCAACCAACACTCACGAATTCCAACAGGACTTTTATATTATGTACCTACATATAGCGACATTTTCTAATTTTGGTGGAAGACTTTTTGGTGCTGATGACGTTGTTTCTATAAAATCTCCAAGTGGATGGCTTAGTTCTTAAAGTCACTAAGTCCACTTAGTGACATTTTTACATTGCCAATTCAATATATTCTACTTTTTTCCCTCTATCGTTGGGTCTTACAAGTGTGTTTTTCCCACTGCCTAAAGTCCCTTACTCCATTCAGTTCAGTTCATAAAGTAACGAAGTACAAAGCAGAGCGTCAATTCGAGCAAAAAGTAACTAAGTAACAAATTTTTCATTTAAAAGTAACTAAGTCCTTCAATTTTTACAATAACATACCCTATTCCAGGGCATTCCATGATGCTGATAGATCAAGATTTCGCTCTGATAGAAAGAAAACGCATAAAATCAGAAAAGGTTTACACACCCGGCTACTACGTAGATTTAATAGAGAGCTCGCGAATCACTGATAAATTACACGTTGTATTTTTGGAAAAAAAACCTACGTGATGAAGAAACTGTTGGAGATCGTATCTTGAAAATTAAGAACTACAAGAGCTTATATGATCCTCATATGAAATCATCAATACCTGGAATATCTGTGTGTCGCAAAGTACGTTTTCAAAAGCATCACCACCCCGAATTGTCTGCTTCAATGACAGGTCAAAACTTTAAGAAGTTCGTATTTTATCGTGTTGGTATGGGTGGAATCATCAACAATGACCTGGAGGACTGTTACCAAGGGATGCTACCCATAAAACCATTAAAGCTTCGCGATATTAAAAACCTTCTCGTTTATGTTCCTGTTGAGAAAAGAAGCTTTTATTTAGATTTGTTGGAAACAGCCAAAGCATCTGCTGAGATGGAGCAAGAAGAAAGAATTGATTCCTCAGAAGAAGAATAATAGATGTCAACATAAGACTATTAGTAATATAAGCATTTTCTTAATGATAGGCAATTTAAAGATTAAACAGATTATTAAATGTTTACATGAGATGATTATTGAAAGATGTCACTAAATCCAAAGAATTTTAATAAAAAGTTACCAACTCCATTGATTTTGTGATAAATCCATGGTTATAAAAAATATTTGTGTAAACTATAAAAGTGTTGTTTAACTTTTAAGTTTGTTATATTAAACAGTGTCCTTAGAACTTCTTTTTTTCATTTTAATCCAAATTTTTATACAACAGTATAAGCTTAAATTAAGAACATTTAACACTAAAACGTCTGTACTCTAAAAATGTCAAAATGGACTTAGTGACTTTAAGAACTAGGCCATCCAAGTGGAAACAATGCAGAACATTGGAGAGATAGGAAGTTAGTTTTCTTTTAATATAATAATGGCAATATTGGCAATGGCCTTTATTATCAAAGAAATTTACAATCAAATAATAAAAACAAATTAGAACTACCTACCTAACTCTTTCAATATACCTACGTACAAAATTGTCAGTGCAAAATTGAAGATAGGTAGGTACCTATTGGACGTAGTGGCTCGATGGTCAGCAGCAGCAAACCAAAGAGCAAACGATATTTATTCATTCTTATAAAATAACGACTTCTAAACGGTGAATTTGTAAACTGTAGCTGTAGGTAGCTATGATTGCTGGTGATAAGAGCTATGAAGATACTTCGTACGTAGGTACATGCTGATACCACTCCACAATCCCATCACACCATCTGTATAATGAGTAGAAATGTAGTGGAAAGGACCTATTGTGTTACGAAAAAACCCTGTTTTGTACACAAAAGTTGTTGCATTTGTCTCGTGTAGTGGCACTACACATTTTTACCCTAGAGAACAATCCCCGTGCTTGGCCTACAGCCGACATTGACGACCCGGCAAGACAAGGACTTGATAATGATACCCTCCTAAACGGTGAAATAGCTTTGTTATAATTGTTATAAAATTGGTTAGATTCAAGATGGCACTTTTTTCCAACCCGGGCGGGTGAATAGCCAATCCTACGCCTTGCTTGATTCAAGGCGTAGGTGAGTGTGACCAGATTGAGCAGAATTCTGCGATTCTAGCAGAATTAGATTTCCAATTTAGGGTCTAGTAACGGAATAGAGAAGAACACAGTGGAAGTGCTATGCAACAAAATTACTTTTACATTTAAATTGAGGTGTTCACTTAAAGGACGACACGATTAACTGTCGTCCATGACTTTTTCTTGTTGTGACGAAAGACTTTCGTTATAATGGGAACAGCTAGCACGACAGTAGTAAAACGATAAAAACAAGTCACGTTTCATATTGTGTCGTTGTTGTATTGTGCAAACGACAAGTCGACTGCCATAAATAGTAAAGTGTCATCACATCACGATCCACTTAGACAACTTTTTCCAGATAAAAAACATGTAAACAAACCTGTCACCTCACTCACTACCAAGCTAAGACTGACAACTGTCAAACGTGACCTATCTTGTCCCTACTTAATTTACTAGTAATAGACGAGTTGCCAGTGAGCTCATGAGCTGGCTTAATGTTCAATTTAAATCTGGTCACACTGGTGGCCATGAATCTCGTGCGATTTGTTGTTGATATTGTGTATTTTTGAGGTTATGAATTTCTGGCTGTTCCAATTCCAACATTTAATTCCTACAGTAAAGCTGAACACTGAACAGTTTCTAAAAACTACTTGAAAACGATCTTACAATATGCGGTTTACATTCAGACAAGCGAGCAGTGGGAGCGAACGACTTGGCGTTCTTACTGGATTTGTAGAAACTCCTAGTGCCGTACTAGAAACACCAACTTGCGCCTTGCTTACTCAAGTTAGTGATAATATATAAATAATGCTGGACAATCCACGCAGCATCATTTAGCCCCAAGCTAAGCAGATATTGTGTTTGGGTACTAATATCCACAAAGATAGATACATACATATCTATGTTTTATTAACATAAAAAATACACAGAAAAAACTTTTGGCCCAAGGCGGGAATCGAACCTGCAACCTCTTGCATCGCAGGCGGACCTTCGCTCGCCGCGGCACATCGGTTGTCATTTCGCCTGTTTTGTTTGAATTTTAATGATCTCGTTCTTGTAGTACTATACGTTAAAATATACGTATCCTATTGGTAGGTACCTACCATAAATACTATACTTTACAGCTACAGTGAATTAACCCAAAAACTAGGTTTATTGAAATGTTACACAAATACACAATAATACATATGCATGAACTTATCTAATATGAGATGTACATAGGAGAGCTTAAGCCTGAAAAGAGTTTTCTTTCAGCAAACCTTAGTTTAATGTCATCAATACTTATTATAATACTTTACTATGATTTTACTTTAAGCCCTGACCTGACCCACTGACTGATCACATGTCACAATGGTTTACCTTTGCTCATTCCAGGGTGGCAGCGTAGTACATTTAACTGCTGAAGTTCTATCCAAAGTGTTCAACAACTCTCGGCTACTTTGGATGCCTCTATCCAACTCACTGAATCTGGAAGCTGGTGTAAAAGCACAAAACAAGGATGTTACAGCGTTTGCAGGGATCCCAGAACATGTGGCTTGTGTTACATTGAATAACATGAATGAGGTTCTTCCGAAAGGCCATTTTGAAAGTGATAGAGTGCCTCTGTGGACTATACAGGGAAAGAAAATGATTACTGCTGAAAGGTTAGTTTCCTTTCTATTATTGTTTAAATTTCAAAGAATCCTGTTTTAGGCTTCAGTGCTTGGCTAGTTTAGTGTTCTTTGATATTCAAATTTTTACTCTATACAAAATAGCTTCTGGACGGCTATGCTAGCAAACAAAACTATGCATAATGGACCAACCTGAGTCGGAATGCGGAAAAAGGAGTACTCGCACCATAACCATAAACATCTATACAAAATAACAACACACAGAATGGGCCCAACATTCTGTGTTTTGTTATTTTGTCCTAGCTAAGCCATGTTACATACATAACATAACTAAACAAACAAGAAGCTCAACATGTTTGGGTTAGTAGCACATGTGACCCGCTTGTGTCAGCAGCTTGTTGTCTAAATACCTACAAGTGATGAAACTGCTATAACGGAACACTCTTTCTTTGAAGAACCCTCAGAATAGATTGAAGACATCACAGAACTAGCGGGCAACCCAGCCAGCTTTCTATTCAAATTTTTAAGCATAAAAGTTATTGTTTTGCAGATTCTTCAAATTACAAGTAAAATAAAGTTGGTCTTGACCAAATTTCAGATATATGGATGTGATGGAGATATTCAAACCTGACATTATTTTAGCGGTTGCAGATAGCCGCACTTCGCTCAACGAAGGTTCCAAGAGATTAGCCAAATCTGCGGAGAGAACATGCAATATGTTGGAAACTTGTGTCAGTCGATATAAAGGCTCAAAGGTTTTGCGAAATAGCTCTTCTCTAGTTGGTATGTAATATTAAAACACTGTCAGCGTCTTGGGTATGCTTCCGACTGGTATTGATATGGATTAGTTGAGCTACCTGTAGATTGACAACAACAGTCTGCAGTTAGCTTAATTGTTTTAATTGTGAATACTAGTTTTAAAATGTTTTTATTATTTGATTGTAATAAACACTGTATTTTATAAAAAAAAAAATATGGGCTTTGTGCCTGCGGTCTTGCACACACTTTTCTGAGATAAATTGTCTTGTGTCCTTCCTCAGGATATCTACCACACGCCAAATATCGTTAAGTTCCATTCAGTCCTTTAGGTGTGAAAAGGACAGAATTTCTTTCGCTTTTACAATATTAGTAAGTCAGGAACTCTTTAATAAAATAACACAAGTTTTATCATTGCAAAGTAAAAGTTCGTTTGTTTGAGTAAATACTGAAATACTTAGTAAACAAACTTTGATCTTGACTCAACTGACACAATTTTTCGAGACGGACATTGGCAGAATTGCGCCAACCCAGTCGCAGATGCTTACAAGAAGTTGAAGTTGATACAATTTTTCTAAAACTAGGTTTTCCTTAACTCGCAAAATGTTACATAGCAAGAAACAGTGCAACTGATTAGTTGCTAGTGCCTTTAATGTTCAGAAACAAATTAGATCACTACAAATTTGACTAAGCAATTTGCCTACATGTGATGTTTTAAATGTCTTTAATAATTCCAGGTGTGATAGTAGCGCCGGGTGATGAAAAACGATGTAATGACTGCATCAGTCGCGTTCTGAGGCATAAAGACACTCTCGGAGGCGTGGCACTGTCAGGGTTGACAGATGGTAATGAAGATAACAGCAGTGTCACATTGGATAGCCTGCATTCAATATTTAGGAGAGTTGGTGTGAGTACTCATTTACCTCACTAGATTAATATAATTATAGAAAATGTGAACTGCACTCATTGACTTTCAGTTTAGATGCTCCTTTATGCCCTGAATTTTAACGGCACTCTAAATGGCACCTAGCACAGGACCAGTCCGTTGTGAACTGCACACACATCAGGAAGTGTTCCCAACAGTGTGTAAAATTCCGCTGATGACATAATTAACGAGTAATTTGTAGTGCATTGGTTGATATGTTTCACATTTTGGCACAAAAGGTAATTTAAATTACTTTAGACATAAGAAATCATGGAATGGTGGCCCAGAGACTAAGGCAGACCACCAGTCCTAGGGACCAGACAGAACGGCGTAATAGGCAGGTGGCTATACCCAGCAATGGGTGCTCTGCTCACGGGCTGGGTTGAGTAGGTAGGCATAATCATAAACATCCACCAGTCCAGGCTCAAAGCCCGTGGTGCCGATAATCAAACTCTTGCCCTACCTACTCCTGCCCCTTAGATTAACGAATCTCCCTTCATCTGAAGGTTATTTCATCTTGTCCTGCCCGCAACTAGCTTCGCACGCTTTCGTTCTGGATAAAAGTAACACGAAAAAATAATAAATAAAAAGAAAATAACAATAATATAGTTAATGAAAAGTTTCTGTACCTACAATCATTAAAGTTTAGTGCTTGTAGAAGTACCGAACAAAAATCCAACAATACGAAAGTTTTAACTTCATAATCTTAATAATAATGATGATCTGATCTGATTTTCAGGATGCAATACCCAAAGACCTGGTCCGCTTCTTGGAAGGCTGCTGGAGTCCGTCAGTAATGTTGGCTGCTATAGAACACGGCTGGGATGTACTCGACGGGTCGTATGCAGTGAAGCTCACGAATGCAGGTCACGCACTGGCTTTGAACTTTAATGTTGACGCAACTTGTAATGAGCCTTGTGTGTTGGATCTCATTGAGGAACGGTAAATATTGTACTTATAAGGCTTAAATACCGAAAACGAACGGCCATTGAGTGAAAAAAACAAAGCTCAAAACGCATAGTAGGTACTATAATACATACATCACGGAATTCGTGATTTAGCTCATCAGTTTACCACCGGATGTATTACCAGAGTCTGCTAGGACCGTACCTACCATATAAAAACACTCATGTCGCGTTGTGGAAAACATAATGAATAGGTACATAGAGAAATTCGTGACTTAGCAATCATGCTATTGGACTAAGAGTTGAGGCAATGAACACAAGCCTCAGTGTTGTTGTCTGCTTTAAAACACGGTTTGGACGTACTTGACGGGTACTAGTGAAGCTCACGAATGTAGGGCACGCACTAGCTTTGAACTTTGATGTTAACGCAACTTGTGACGCGCCTTATGTGTATGTAAGATCTGATTGATGAATGGTAAATATTGTATTAATATTTTAGGCTTAAAGACCAAAAACGACGACATTGAGTGAAAAAACAGAGATTACAACGCGTAGGAGGTAGATTCTATAAAACATGCATCACGAAATTCGTGATTTGGCTCATATCACCTTACCACCAGATGTATGACTAGGACCGTACCGTACCGAATAAAAACATGAGTAACATGCGCGCATGTAGCTCACGAATGAGGCTTCATTCGTGAGCTTCACTGCATACTACCCGTCAAGCACGTCCCAACCGTGTTCTATAGCAGACAACCACACTGAGGCTTTTCTTTATTGCCACAACCCTTGGTCAAACAGCATGATAGCCACAACATTAATTTCTCTATGTATTCTTTCTGTGTTTGCCACAACGCGACACTCATGTCACGTTGTCATGTGAATAAAGAAAAGCCTCAGTGTGGTTGTCTGCTGTAGAACACGGTTGGGACGTGCTTGACGGGTGAATGAAGCCTCATTCGTGAGCTTCACTGCATACTACCGATTGCATTGCTTTGCATTGGCTAATGCAGAGCACGCACTGGCTTTGAACTCTGATGATGACGCAACTTGTGACGGGCCTTGTGGGTTAGATCTTATTGATATTAGTTACTTATGGATATTAAACTTGCTTGTTAGTGGCTCCGACTTGGATAAACATGGCCTATAGCTCTCAGGAATAATTAATTGTACAACAAACTTAATTTTATCTCATTTTTATGATAGTAAAGATATATCTTTACTATCAAGCCTGTCCAGTCAAGTATTTATGATAGTAAAGATATGGCCTGTCCAGTCAAGTTCATATGATAGTAAAGATATGGTCTGTCCAGTCAAGTTGCTTTAATCGTTAAGGACACAATCATCGGTGCTGGAAATTATACACAGCACATTCGGAAGGGTTTAATTTTTTGGAAATTCGAGAGGTTTTCTTCAGAACTAATTACATTTTAACGGTGCTCGCAGTTTTGCCTGCATAGAATTTACATTTTCATGGAATTATTTTATTTCAGCGGGGAACCCTTATTCCTTTTCTTGAATAAAAGTAGCCTAAGTTATATTATATAGTATATAGCCTGCCATAATATCAGCTATCTGCTAGAGAAAGTCCCGTCAGAATCGGTCCAACCGTTTCGGAGATTAGCGATCGGAGACAAATTGACAAAAAATTAAAAAAATTGGTGGTTTGTTGTTTAGCTTTTAACTGCATTTAGTAAAAAAACTGTTTTTTTTTGGCATTACAGACAGTTATATCTTAATTATTTGTGTAGGTTTTGTATGACAGATGATTATTTCTATGATTGAATCTTTCAGAAGAACGCCCTAAGTGAATGTATTGTCCATAGGTACAAGGATGACTTCACTCCGATACTGAAGGGCTGCGAATGTCTAGCGTGTACGAAACACAGCCGCGCTTACGTTCGACATCTTCTAAATACGAGGGAAATGCTGGCGACGGTTCTACTGAGCATGTAAGTAAAGAAATATCAATACCTATCAGCACTCATTACTTCCTGCTGAAGGTTCCTCCCCTGCGTTTTGACATAATCACCACGCTTGGCAGGCGAATCGATGATCG
This sequence comes from Eupithecia inturbata, assembly GCA_963662085.1. Taxonomy (NCBI): domain Eukaryota; kingdom Metazoa; phylum Arthropoda; class Insecta; order Lepidoptera; family Geometridae; genus Eupithecia; species Eupithecia inturbata. The sequence goes on from OY759177.1 coordinate 5,842,688, forward strand.
CAGTAGATGTGTTAAAAATACACAGAAGGAAGCTGCGGTTCTTCTTCAGTAGGTTCCCTTAATTGGTTCTTACGACATCCACGGGTTGAGTTTGAGGGATCCTAACGCCGCACGCTAACCGCTACGTTATAAATATCAATCATCATCAGAGTCCACTGCTGGACATAGGCCTCCCTGATGAGCGCCATAGCGTCCTGTCTTCAGCTTGCCGCATCCAGCATCTGCCTGCAGTCTTTCGCAGGTCGTCCCCCCATCTGGCTGGAGCGTGTCCTACTCTACGTTTGCCGAGTCGCGGTCGCCACTCAAGAACACGTTTACCCCAGCGGTTGTCGGTTCTTCGCGAGATATGGCCGGCCCACAGCCACTTCGGCTTGCTAATTCTATAAGCTATGTGGATAACTTTGGTTCTCTGTCAGATGTATTCGTTACAAATCCTATATTATTACATATATAGAATTTGTAACGATATTTGAAGAATATCAAAGAAACTCGAGCATAGATCTTTCCATAGCTCCCTAAGCGACCTTGAACTGGTGGACCAACCCTACCGTTAGTGTCCACTATAATCAAGTGTATATAGATAATAAAGTATAAACATCAATGCCATTACCTAATCTAATCAAACCAGACGACTAGATCCCACCGCTCGGCAAAGGCATCTCGTTCCTTCTTTCATACTGTACCCTCATCCCACATCCCACTTTTTGTGACCGATGTGGCATGTGGTGTGACGAAGGTCCGCCTGCGACGCAGGTCGCGGGTTCGATTCCCGCCTTGGGACAAATGTTTGTACGATCTGCAAATATTTGTTCAGGGTGTTCTGGGTATTTTCTAAGTATAATAAAAAAATAGCAATCTATGTAATATTGCATTAAGTAAATCAGTCATCAAGTACCCATAACACAAGCTCTGCTTAGCTTGGGGCTTAGATGATGCTGTCATGCTGTGTGGATTGTCCAGCATTATTTATTTATAAAACTTGGTTTGTCATCTAATTATAAGTGTCTGCTCTAATTCCAGCCACAATCTCCACCATTTCGACCAGTTATTCCACCACGCCCGTACCCACATTGCCGCTGGTACATTCCACTCGTACAAAACCCATATCACAACTCAATTCGACAAATACACCCCAGAAATTAACGGAAGAGTGGAACAGACGAATGAGATCACTGTGAAAGATAGTGCTGTGAAGAAAAAGAGAGTGAGTGAAGCCATTAATGGTAGAAGGTAGAAGCAGTATTGTAGACTTTAAATTGCCGAGGCTTTTAAGCGATCGTGGTGACTTCTGGCTTGTACTAGATACATATAAAAACCGGCTCGTATATTCATCGAATAGGTCGATTTTGATATGAATCCTATTGAAAATGTATATAAATTCGATAGTCTGTAACAGATCAAGCAATCGTTGAGTAGAATGCGGGTAAACTAGTAGAATTTTCTACTATACTGTGTTCGTCATCGGAATGCATCAAGGTGATGCACTATAGAAAACTGTTAAAAACTTAGGGATTCTCATAGATAACCAACTGTCCTGGGGACCTCAGTTGGCAGAAGTTAGCCGAAAGACCTTCGCATCGGCGGCTTCGCTCAGACGTTTGCGAAACTTTTTACCAACATCCACCAAAATTGCACTTGCTCAGTCACTTTTGCTTCCTATCCTCGACGACGCCGACGCCAGCTATCCAGATCTAACCCATGCGCAGCTTGACAAGCTTGAGCGGCTTCAAAACTGCATACGCTTCATCTTCGGTCTGCGAAAGTATGACCACATCACAGAGTACCGCAAAAAGCTTAAATGGTTGCCCATCCGTCTTCGCCGGGACGCACACTTCCTTTCACTCCTATATTCTATCCCTTTCGTCCCAAATACACCCCGTTACCTCAAGGAACGATTTGAATGCCTCCATCAAACCCATAGCCGCTTCCTCCGCTCAACACACACTCTTCAACTGAAAACTCTCCGCCCCTTCCATTCTTATAGCTCATCCTTTACCGCACATGCCATAGAGCTGTGGAATGCCCTACCCACTTCTATTAGACATGCTAAGTCTCTCCCTATATTCAAAAATATGGTCTATGAACATTTCCTCACCTTAACATCTAATTGTTAAGTAATTTTGTATGTTTACTATATTTATTTTATGTTATGTAATATATACTAGTATATCTATGTTTAAGTATATAATTATGTCTAAGTATAATATTCATTGCTGCCACCGTCAATACTTTTTCAGTCAATTCTTGTCCATCCTAAGGTTGCCTGGAAGAGATCGCTCTTAGCGATAAGGCCGCCCATTGTACATTATCTTAATTTGTTTTTGTGTTCTATGTTTCTTTTTTTTATTATTATGTGGTGTGCAATAAAGAATATTTGTATTGTATTGTATAGATTCTAATTTGAAAATCTATTTCGAGACTGAATCCTCTGGTGATTAATACACCGTCAAAATCCTGTTTTATTTTACAGAGCAGACAAAATTGTAGTCAGGGGCCTTCTCTGAATTTAATCAGACTGCAATTCGGAGGGTAACCTTGCGTGGCCATCTCATATGTTATCCAAACTATTCGATTTTATTAGTATGCATTAGTTACCTTCGTTTCGCAAGTTCAGAACCCCTTTTCGAGGTTGGCCTCAGATGGTACAAACTAATGTTACCTTGGTTTAGTAACAAGTTACACGTGGTTCAGCTAGATGGAGCCACTAGTCGCTTATAAGCTGAAGCCTTTAGCTGTGATTAGATGTATTTGTAGTATTTTGATGTAAATTAGCAAATAATTAGTATTATTGTAGTTTAGCAAATTGAGTAATTACCATAGTACGACACACTTAAGTGTGGTTTTGACCGCCAAAAATTACCTGTATGGTTTTGAGACATAGGTATTGCTTTGCCTATAGATAAGGCATATTTCTTATATACCTATCCAACCATAATGTATGATAAGGCCATATAAAAATAGATAAAATGATTGATTGAAGAAAACTTTATACTTACCTTGATGTTTATCCGCAAAGCGTTACTCCAACCCAAAGTTACCTAGTTTATTTTCGTATGAACCTACTTATTTGAAAGAAGTATAATCTAACCTTTAAACATCGATCTAAGTAAAAAAAGGGAAATAGGGTACTAGCTTCTCGAAAAGGGAAGGTTCAAATTACGTATTTAGTGTGATTTATTGACTAAAAGACTACACAATGCCCTAGTTTGTTCATTAAAAAATATTGTAAAAAATTGGAAATGTAACTGTGAGTGAGTGTTTGCATGTAGTTAACACAGGCCAGTTTTTGAGTAAGAGCTGGGAGAACGTACCGTATCTACAGATTTTACTTAGATCTATGCCTTAAGGATAAGTAGATAATATAAATTCATCTACTCCTAAAAATTCCTTTTAAAGTTAGTTCCAATGAATCCATAAAAAGACGAATGTATTGTGATATTCTGTAACCCTAAACTAATTTACTAAGAATTCGTTAAAATTCGTTTTGGAATGATATTTAACGCACATTATCTACCCCAAGTGACCAAAAAACTAATTGTACCTACCTCGAAATGTACTTCTGTACTTGGTTGTACTTGTTTTAATTTTAAGATTGTAAAGTAATTAAGTGTCTGCTTTAAATAAAAGTAAGTGTACAATTATGTACCAAATTCTAATAAGTGTGTAATAATTCTGTAAAGTAAATTTAGAACCCACTACAAAATACCAGTCTTGAAAAACAATGTGTGTACCCTGCCTAACTATTTATTAATAAGATGCGGCATAATAATATGTATATTTAATAATTTATTTTGCGTTCAAAAAGTTGTTTTAATTTGACTAACTTCTGAACCGTATCGTATTTAATTTAAGCGTATTTTATATGTATGAGTATGTATTAAATATTAATGTGCGAGTACCTAAAATCTGATAAGCTACTTTAAATAATTTATAATAATTGTATATCAAACAAAAGCTGGATCTTTTTTTTGTTTTATGTGAACGTGTTTGTTGCATTTGTTTTTTTTTTTCCTAATAAAAGTTTACAATAGCTACACATAAAGGCCTATTTATTATTATTATCACAACAAAACACTATGCGATGATGATAAACCCTAGTTTGTATGACGTAGGGTGATATGGGGGTTAATAATAGTGACAAGATCAAATTAACACCTTTTACACTTTATTTACCGACAATATTTACAATTTAGTGACCACACTTATTGAGCTAGGCGTATTGTATGAAATGTGCATTAAGTTTTCAATGTAATCGAATTACATTTACAAATAGTATTAATAAATTTATAGATAGAATATCTGGCAGGATTTTGCTCGACAAAGTCACATTCCAAATATCAAGATAACTGTTACATAAAATGTGGTAGATTTATAATATTGATAAATAACGATTCAATATAAATGTAATGTAAATAATTATATAATGTTGCAACAAACTTTAACTGAGAATTTCTCTAATATATTAGAATTGGTATTTGGCAATCTATTTCAAAATTTTGCTACAATTGGCACATAAATCATTATCCTAATACTCTTAAATAAATAATTCTTAATTCCTATAGACGTACGTACACCGCGACATTGAGATAATCTAGCTGCTAGTTAGATATCTACATAAGAACCAATTGTATCAAATAAATAAGTACATCTCACTACATGGTATGAGCTTCATTTTAATGGAACATAGAGTTGATTATTCAGCAAAACTTCTAGATTATAAAGGCTTTGGAATCCTTAACTAAAAGTGGAATACGTAAGTATAAAAATTGTAAAACTCTATATAAATAATTATAATTACAATGCGCCAGGCATTTTGCTCGATAAAGCATTTGAATCTCTAAGTATATTTACTAATTCACAGTCTAAAGAGAAATAATTGCGATGACCCTTTCCAGTAACTACTTAAATGTGATATTATACAAAATCTATGAAGATCTCATTTTAATCATGACGGAAAATGAAATATTAATTTGATAGTAGATACATATACAATTTCGAGATCCTTCCGTTGCTAGGCAGCCAACAGAACTTTGTTCCAACGAGCTTTTCATAACACTTCACTTCACTGTGCTAACGTGACAAGGTTCACTAATGTTAGCTAAGTCCCCATTCACTGGTGGTTGTTATACAATTTGTATCGTGAGTCCGTCTTTTTCTTTTTACATTCATTGAGATGATTGTGTATTTACTCCCGGATTGTGGACTATACATATTCATTAGTACCGGGTGTGTTGAGAGGTTCCCGTGCCTGTAAAGAAGAATACGAGTATTTAAATTTATGTGTATTATTAATTGAGAAACGTTTGAGTTCTACTGTCAAGACCAACTTACCGATTATAACCTCGACAGTAAAAGCATGAAAATAAATAGAATAAGCGATAAAATTTTATCAGGTTTACCATAAAAACTAACGTAGTTTGCCGACGAATTCATTACAGATGTAAACGGGTTAACTACGAACCTAATTTGTCATGGAAGAACACCAACGTTTCATCCCTTCTTCAGGGTGAGTGCAGTTGGTGTTCTTCCAACACAAATAAGGTTCGTAGTTAACCCGCTTACATCCGTAATGAATTTTATTAGTTATTAGATGCTTAACCGATATAGGTTTATTCTAATATTTAAGGGTCTATTTACAGCTTTTACTTCTACTTTTTACGACCAATAATTTGGCATCTATGTTTTAATACTGATTCGGTAAAAATGTTGGCACATGTATGGCCGTAATTACATTACCTAACCGAAAATATATTATATCTATGTTCATAAAATTGTCACATATTGATTATTCTACTAAATACACCAAGTTTAAAATGTCTTAGGCAGACCTTACGTTTAAAATACTTCAGATGCCTATGTAATAAATTAATTTATAACTAATTTGATATTTACATCAATTTGGCCATTATTTGGGGTCTAACGTCACTCATTGTACACAAGAATAAGATGTGTTTAAATAGTTTTAGTAAAAATATATGAAAATTAAGTTATAATAGAGATCAGTGTGTACATGAACACTGTTGTTTAATTGGCTCCTTAAAGAAGGGCAGTAGGTAGTTATTTGAAAAACTTATCTAAGACTATTCTGTATGTTTAGGGTACACTCCATAGCGGTTAGGGCTCTCACCTCCTCCCCCACAGTGCTGGGATAAAGCTTGCTTCCTGGGGCGTATCCATTTTTCTCCAGAGCAAATTGATCTTCAGTCGTCTTGCGGTACACAGGGTTGTCAAAGTTCATCGAGGTCACGTTGCGATGAACGTAGTGCTTGTACAGAACCACTGCGATCTGAAATAAGTTTAATTGAAAGTTCAATTAACGGTGACCAAATTTCAAACCACGGGTTGCGTCAGAAACAGAATATACCTAATAGTACGCAATCAATTTACTCTTATTAGACGCAACGCACTAACTACCGGTTAATAAAAAAGCAATTTGATATGAAATGTCCGGTTGAATAGATTTTTAATAAATAAAAGAATATTCTAGGTAGTTATCGAAACATTGCAACCATGTTTATACAAACAGTCGTCGCCTCATCAAGGTATATTTTGAGGTTAATAAATTAAATATCAACGAATAAGAAATTCTGCTTCCTGCATATCTTGATCAATAAGCATATAGAGACAACGATTTAACTAGCATGAGAATCTTCTGCTGATTGATTGTAAAAGTAGCGTAGAAACAAAGGCTTACCAGTCCGGCTAAAATGAGTACACCTGAGATCACTGCTACAACAATACCAGCGACAACGCCTGCATCGCGCCCGCTGCTTGAGATTCCAGTTCCAGTTTTTGGTGGGTCAGTTACGCCTGTAAAAGAAAGCAAAGCATTGAAGACAATACAAAAATACACGACTTCTGCAATGTAATTTAGATCGCTAATATTTCTCTAGAGAATAAACATTGAGTTGACAGAGGAAATCACGTGAGAATGTAAAGCATTGCAGAAGTCAATTCTGATACATAAAATATTACACTAGCGTGGTTAATAACGTTGAAACACCGCCACCGCTGTTAAGACAAACACAACCAGACGATGGTGTTATTAAACAGACACAGAAAGCTTAGTAATTGAAGTGATGAAACCTGCAGAGGTGTGGCTATTGAAGTACATGTTACTGATTTTAAAGAAGGTTGTTATTACTTACGTTAAGGTAGGTATTTACAATGAATTAGTACCTGGCCTACATAAATTACTGAAAACATTAATCAGTATTAAATATTAGCAAAATAAAACAAAACAAACTACCTACTTTTTCTTCGTAGTTGGGTATAAAAGTATCTGAGTAAGCTGTTTTTCTAGTTGTAAGGTCAATGCCAAGGGTCATCAAAACAGTGCTGACAAACAAAATCTACTTTACTCAAGTGTTTCATTGACGATTTGCTTCCGTCAATACAATTTAAATATTGACATAGGCAGCACCAGTACCTAATGATTGGTCGGCAAGTCTCGCCTTTAATACCGGATCGAACCAGACATGCTATTTGTGGACAGTTAGTGTCAATGGGACGTGCCAACTAATACCTATGCGTTTAACTAAAATATCCTAACCTACATTTTCAGTTACGCACTGCTAATACGTAATTTAGTAGGTTTACTTAATAGATAAATAATAATTATGAACAATTATTACACAATTACTGAGGAAATTTTAAATTTGTCGGCTAGCAACTGTATCAACCGTGATCATGATCAGGCCTTGATTGTTTGTATTAAATGACAAAGCCAATTGTCAATTGGCCCTCTATAGGTATGCTGTTTTCATTGTTTTGGCTTTTCAAGCGAGCAGCAAACCATAAAATTATGCGTTCATTACGGATGTAAGCGGGTTTTCTACGAAACTTATTTGTGTTGGAAGAACACCAACATTTCATCCCTTAACGAGGGACTTCAAAGGGTAAGTGTGGTTCGCGACGAGCCTGATGATTCGTCAAATACATATATATAGTAAAATTATGGGTTAGTACCCACATCACAGCTTGGGACTTCGGTAATTTTTACTTAGATACCTACTTAATTATTGTTGTCAGCATTACTTGCGAATGAGTTAGATTTACCATAATGAACATAAATATGCAGGTATTTAAATGTTAATAGCAGTGCCATGCACCCAGTTCTGAATGAATCTGTGTGTCTTCCCGATTTTAATATAAATTTTCAACATTAACATAAAATAAAGTAATTTGAATACGTTACCATCAATAATATTATATTCATATTTTTGATTTGGCTGGGTTCCTTGCAAGTGAAATATGTTCAAGTCTATGTATTTATATTGAGATTCTTTGACTGGTGCCTCTGTTGTATCTGGTATCCTTTCAAGAGCTTTGCCTTCTACGTAGCTATCAATAAAATGTTGATTATTGTTTTGAAAAGCTTTTTTATCTGTAGCCCAGTACGCCTTCATTGGCTCTGCTTGTAGATTCCCGACCTCTAAAGCTCCCGGCCTTTCAGTCGGTTCAGCCTCTTCTGTTTCTTTGGTTGTGTCTTCAGATTTGATGATAGCCCGCACCAACTTCGCGAGAAGGCCGATCCCTTCTCCGTTTGAAGTCACCATATGTGTCAGATTTCCAATAAACCATATGCTCTCAGAATATCGTAGCACCAGATAGATACAAGTAGTTTGGCATGCCCTGAAAATCAGTCAAGGAATCCCAAGTTGAAGACACACAGATATATTGTTTGAACATCGACAGTGGACTGTTAGTTAAGCAATGACGCATTGTTGGTGTTAGTGATTCTTTATACCTGTTACCCATAATGATAAAATTAACGAAAACATTATCTTATCAAATGATTATAATCAGTGAATTCACCGCATTCGTTAACCTAACATAGGGTTTAAAATCGTTCCTGTAACGTTTGATATAATCTTGTAAATTTAATTCGGGTAGGTACATGGGTTGATAAATACATCAACCTCTATGATGCAGAACACGATAAATAACCTTCACTTTCATTAACCGGTTAAGTTAAAGTTAACCTCAAACGTCACAGAATCGATTTAATAACAAACTCAGGATGTGGTTAAGAAGAGAATAACGGGTAACACGAAATTCAGACTTGACAAAAATACTCACTGGCTTCAGGCTTTTCTTCAACTACAATAGTAGTATTTGTATCATTAGTCGGTTTTTGCACCTCCACGGGTTGTTCTATTGCATCTGTAGAATTTTATGTAAAACAAACTTATAAGTTTTGATGTGTCACTCCAATACAGCGTAAATTATATTACTGGTTTGTTTAACGTAAAATTTATTTCGCGGTTTGAAGTTAGAGGTTGAATAAGAACTCTGTCCCAGCGCACGCGACTGCTGGCATGCCACGAGACGGACGGAATGACGGTCGTTCCGAAATTCTGAACCGCGGTCCCCCGCCAATGACGTCCATCCACCCCGTGCGTTCTGTCAATTTAACTGTGAGCGACCTGGCTGTTGCTTTAACCAAGGTTTTTTATGAGTCGTTTACTTCAACTCTTTCAGCTATTTTTCTTTTCTTTTAAAGTTTAAAGATATCGACGTTATTGTTTACTGTTTCATATATTGCTTTATCGTTCCATGAGGTTTTCGATAAGTTGCATGCTAGTTTAGTCCATTTGTTTTAGCAATTCGTTTCAATTTAACTAGACTTAACTTTCAAACAACATAATTTTAATTGAATTATAACGCGAACTGACGAAAATAGCAGTTAACTGCAATCAAAATCGGCCACGCGAGAATGTCATGCCGGATCGCGCATGTACCTGACTAACAAAAGGTGGCGTGATGTTGTGACGTCACGTCGCCTTATTCGCCAACCGCTGGTCTATTGGTCGGTCGCGCGCGTTTTCATCATAACGAAAGTAACCGTGCCTAGCGTGGCCTAGCGTTTAGGCGATGCACGTATGAGGTCATCCGATGGAACGAATGAAAATAGTGTACCTACTTTTAATGTCATTGACGAGTGGGCGTTGTTAAGTTAAACTGTACCTACCTTCAAGTTTGTACTCCTACGTTCTTAACAATGTCCTGTCCGATTCATTCATAAACTCGCACTATCATAAAGGCAGATATCCCTAATTGATTTACTACTTGTATCATTTACATAAATATCTTACCTACGATGCGACGTCTGGTAATGTTCCTTATCAATGTAAACAATGAGTACCTAAGGCTACTTACTTTAATACCTATTTACTACCTTCCTACCTACCTAATTTTATTGAACCGATCTGAGTAATTTGTGTCAATTAGTTAGGTACCTACCTCAGATAAGAATTAAGAAGGCGTGTGTCTTCTACCTACGTTTAATCTTATCGTGAAATACGATACGTCATACCAATAGAATAGAATCACAGGTGCATACCTAAGCGATAGAGTGTAATAGATGTATGTGTATAATTGTGTAGGGTATACACTGCCGGCCAAAAGTTTGAGACCACCTACATCAAAGTAGGAAAATGAAATAAAACTCAAAATACAAAGCAAGAGGTTTAATTATGAATTAAAATACTTATTTCCTAATACACATACATTATGAAGAAAACAAAAAAATCAAGAAAAATCAACCATTTACTTTAAAAATGTCGCTCATATTTTATACAGATTTTTCGTCGAAAAACCCTCCCTTGCATTTTATTACTACTTTCACTATTCTTGGCATACGAGCAATCAATTTGTCGATTGTATCTTGTGATATATTGTTCCAGCTTTCTTGTAAAGCCTTCCACATGTCTTCTTGCGAAGTGGGACAACAACTGCGCACATTTCTATCAAGCTCTTCCCACAAAAGCTCAATCGGGTTGAGATCCGGACTCTGAGGGGGCCACACCATGTTTTTTAAAACCCCTTCTGTTTCTTTGTGTTCTAAATAACCCCTGCATAATTTTGAACTATGTTTTGGGTCATTATCTTGTTGGAAAAAAAATCCATCTCCAATTATTCTTGAACCAGACGGAATGGCATTTTGCTGTAGTATTCGTTTATATTGCTCCTTTTTCATGATTCCTTCGACTCGTACCAAATCTCCGGTTCCATGGCCCGAGAAGCATCCCCAGACCATAATGGAACCACCACCATGCTTGACTGTTGGCACCACACAGTCTGGCATCATCTTTTCCTCGACGTTACGTCGAACAAAAATTCGTCGTTTTGAACCAAATATTTCAAATTTGGATTCATCTGACCAAAGAACTTGTTTAAAGTCTTCTTCAGTCCAGTCTCGATGGGTAAGGGCCCACTGCATCCGTTTCTTTTTGTTTTGTGGCCTTAGTAGTGGTTATCGAACGGCGACGCGACCAAATAACTTAGCATCTCTCAAACGTCTTTTTACTGTAGTCAATGATACAGGTTCTGATCGGGATTTGTTCACATCTACGCGGATTTCTGGTGCTGTTAGGCGTCTATTCCGCTTGCTGGTAGTGACGATGAAGTGATCCTCGCGAGAAGTGGTAGTTCTCGGCCTTCCCGAACGCGAACGATCTTGATTACTGCCAGTCTCATTGTATCGGGTTATTGTGTTATGAACACAAGTCTTCGACAACTTAAGTTGAGAGGCAATCGCACGTTCAGATTTGCCTTCGCCATATAAAACAACTATGGCAGAGCGAGTTTCACTGCTAATTTCGCGAACTTTTCCCATTTTAAGATGTCTTCACTGTAACAACGACGAGCTCAGACTAATAAGGTAGAAAATAATTTACTCCATAAAAACTCAGGTACTAAATATGTTTTAGGAAGCTAACATAATCCCTGATATCGGTTAACGCGAAACAAACCCAAAACAATAAGTAATGAGCAGATCATAAAAATATTACAATGACTCTACCACCTGGTCCTTGCGCGGCGCTCATTGATGTTTTGAAACAATAGACCTTTTTAGGATGATAACTTAAACAACAACATAAATAATGACTCTTAGAAATTATTTAATAATAATAGAATACGCAGGTGTTCAAATTAGCTCATTATCATATGTGTACTTTGAAATATTTTGTTGGTGACAAAGATTTTTACAGTGGTCTCAAACTTTTGGCCGGCAGTGTATAATAACATTGGTATGACTATCGTATTTCACGATAAGATTAAACATAGGTATAAATATTTAAATTAAAATTGCATAGTTTACATTGGAGACCCCCAGACCATTGACATCGTTTAAAATCGTACTATAGGTAGATAATGTGTTATTAATTATTATTTCCTGTAGAAAATGCAATAGGTAGAAACTTGATTACCGATAAGCGTTTTGCAGCTATTAAAATTTTGCGATTTGAGATCCTTCCTAGAATTAGAATAGGTACCTACATATACACTAGCCTATCTCGATGAGAAATGTTTGTAAACAAGCCATGACACAAAAAACTAAAATTCACGTGCTTGGCGTCGAGTTACAGATATAATTGTAAGCAACATTTATTGAAGGAAGAATCTCAAATCGACAAGTACCTATTGTAAATTGCGTATAAAAAGACGCAGCAACAGAGTTAATTTTAGGAGTGGGCGGTTTGTTTACCAACATTGTACATCTAATTTGGCTGGAATATAGTCAATATACTTTATAGTAGTAGGTAAGTGCCACTCACTGCTTGCTACTCATGCATACATGTAATATACGCTTAGAGCCCTGCTATCATATTGATGGTGGAATTTGTGGGTGACATAATGGATCGTCAAATTTCAAATGATAAAGAGATCTTTCGATGTGTCGTCATCAAATGACGTGGCTTTTGAGTCAAGGCTGATTCAGTACTGGTTTTTATAAGATCACGTTAAAATTTGGACAGACGTGTCATTGCTGAGTTCACTTCGGATTCTTGGGATATATTGTTTTAAGCTTCGTAAATATAAATTGAAAATATGCTAATTTTCATGGATGCAATTTTATTCCATGTTTGAATTAAACAAGCTTATAAAAACATTAAAAAATTAAAGAACCCAAGGAGAATAAGGAAATGATAGCAATAAAATTAAAAATCTGCTAAAAAATAAAGTATTGTTTGCGACTTGGTTCTTTCACTGAATATTAATCTGTGTTAGCAGGTGAATAACCTCCTTCAGTATTGTGCACTAATTTGAACAACACCTCATAAGTATGTACCTATATATCAAAGAATCATTTATTTATTAATCTTAATATTGAAGATGTTTTTAATTTAAAATTAATCAATAGCAATTAAAAATAATAATAACGGTGAATAAAAACAAGTTTTTCGGCATTTGTTGGTAACAGAGGATTGCGCTTTTCTTCGTACACTATACCTGCTTCGGAGAATAGTCTCTTACTGCATACTAAGGTATTTTTTTTTGTGTTTATATAGTTGTTTTTATACCTATATGTTTTTATTTTTTTAATGTTCATTATTGCTCTAGCTTCTCCGGGCTGCTTCGCTCATGTGGTACTTACATAAAACATAGCATATAGCACTCAGGGATAATGAACCCTAGTTAAGTAGTTTTTTTGAATCAGACTATTACATCCAGAGATAGCCCTTAACATCCAAACAAGCTTATAAATTTACTGCTCTTTATTATTAGTACAAATTGCTACTAGTGAATTTGGTATGTTATATAATTTTTCACACAAGAAAACGTAGTTTATTTGATGTTTTATAGATAAACTAACTATACACTTTATAACAAGACAACTATCCATTAATAACGATGCATTATATTGGTTGCTCAATACGTTGCTAGGAAGTTTTTCGTGAGGGTTTTCGGGATGGTATTTCAGAAGACAGCCCATTACATTCAAACATGCAAACTTTAACTCTTATTAAGTAATATAAGTATAGATTCTGATGTCAAGCAAAACAAAAGAGCAGAAACCAAAGAGATTAGCCTTTTTTGTGTACTACAACAAGCTTGCGTTAAAGGGCCTTGACAGCAGCAGCAGTCACAGTTCGTTATGGAGGAAATAATCATATAGACCCCGAAAATAAAGAGAGGCAGCAAGAAGCCTCTATGAACGTTACTTGAGGTAGATACCAATTTATTACGACAAGATAATATCTTGTTACGAGAAAATGGCCATTGTTTAAAAAAATTCCTCATGTTATAGCCGATTCTCATTTAACACTGAATTGATAGCTAAACAAAGTTTTCAAACTTTGTTTAGCTATCAATTGGCGTAACTTTATGAAACATTGCCTTGCTGAAGGAATTGCAAAAATACTCTTAAAATTATTCTTGACATCAAGGACTCCTTTTGTAGCTGTCTTCTAAAATTTTGGGAGATATTGTTAAAGGAACTACTGCCCTTTATGACTTAAACTTACTTATGTAGTTAAAGGTGCAAAGAGGTGGTAAATCAGTATTAATATTGTTTCATACTCAAAGGCTAAAAAAATAAAAACTATTTACAATTTGTCGTGAAAGAAAGCAGAAACATATTTTTAACAGACTCGTCGTTTTTTATACCAAGCTTAATTTATGTTATCAAAAAGGGACTGAAATTTTAATTATAGCGTTTCTAAGTTGCTTTGTTTCGGGTTTTATGTGTTAAATGACTATTTTCGGCATTCACTAAAATATATTTGAGTTTATAATCCGTAAAAACTTAATATTTTTACTTGTTCATTATGGCTTTTTTCCTAAAACTTAGATAATTCACAGTCGTTGAGCACCCTCTTCTAATCAACATAGGAGGCTGAAATTTTCACTAGGTGATACACTAATTCGTGTTACAAAACAAGCGGGTGGCCGAATGAATGTCTACATATTTTTTTTTCCATAGTAACGTGGACCACCCTTCTGTATAACACTATACTGCAAAGAGATGAAAGGTATTTTGTAACAAAATTTATAAGCGTTGGGTACTGTTTTGAAGGATATACCATACGGTTGAGACGTGCACTCTTCAAATAAAACTCTTTCTCATTTGCAAGCGCAATTTTTTCTATTTCCGTCGTTGGCAAATTTACAGTAGCGACTTCGTCAAAACAGTTTCTGAAACCTTTTGCATGAAATGCACTGGATCACCCGCCGAGTAGTCGGTTTTCGGCGGAGAGCGCCGCTGAATATTCGATCAAATCACTATTCGTTGCATCTCTAAGTTGACCCTATAACCCATAAAAAAAACTACCTACCTACCTAACTACCTTCCTATAAATGTAAATCATAATAACTCTTGTTTAAAACTTTTGACGTGGTAAAGGAAGTCGAACCCCTTATGGGTACATTAACAAAGGCAAGGTTAATTGTTCGCAGAAGTGGTGGGTCGGGTAAAGCAATGGATCATAGCTATTGTGTCCCACTCACTACCACAATATTGTTGAATGTAATAAGAACGATGGTAGTTTACCTACACGAGGGCCATACCTGCAAATTGCATTTAACCAACGAATAAAATGATTTACTATTCAGTAGGTATAGTGACTCACCGGGTTTTTTAACCAAGTTCGAAAAAAAGAGGAGAAAAGGTTTTTTGTGCGGTTGTATGTATTTTTATTTTTTACTTGCTGACCCGACAGATGATGTCCTGTTCTTAACTATGAATATTGAATTCGAATTGGTATTATGGTCCTTAAGGTGTCTTAAATTTTCTATTTTTCTGCGAACTTTCTTAATTTTTTTTTTATAAGAATCTTCTCCTGACAAACAACAAAAAAAGAATAGCGAAATCGCTCCAGCTGTTCACGCGAGATGCCGTGACCAAGGGACATGGGGATTAATTTTTATATATATTATGTATGTATGTTCGTCGATTTCTCCGTCATTTATGGACTTATTTAGATAATAATTTTTCAGTTGTATCGATGATGATGATCCCGAGGTGGCCCCATACATTTTTCCCCTAGGGATTAGTATTTATCCCGCAAAACTTAAAAAAACTGTTTTAAAACTAAGGGATTTCAGGTCGGTTTTTAGTTTTTTCAAAACAATCAAATTAATAATTAAATTATTATCGTCTCTTATTATTTTTGAGTATTTGTAGGGTATTTAATGGAATATACGAACCTGTGTGTTGGTAGGTAATAGGCATGTATTGCACTCCAATTCTTATCTATGCACGAGATTGCATACATTTTCAATAAAAAAACATAAAACTAATAAGAACTTCTACTCATTGTTAGAATATCCCATAAAACTCAACTGTGATATATAAGAAGGCAGGTACCTATACCACTAACGTAGGTACTTTGAGTATAGGTACCTAATTTATGTAAAACCTACGAATATATAAGTGGATGGATACAAAAACAGTGTTAGTTTATATTATCATTAATGTAATTGTGATTTTAATTAAACCTTATGTACTCGTATATTTAAAAAACCTTCGTTTTTATTTTCTAGTAGGTAAATCAACCTAGTATTTTTACTTTCGCAGGTATTGATATGGATTAGTTGAGCTACCTGTAGGTTGTTTAAATTGTAAATACTAGTTCTTTGTTTTGGCCATTGCAGTTCTAAAATAAATTTCGCTGGTACATTTTGTAAAACAGATTGCAAGTTGGTAGAAACCTACATAAGGAACATTACAAAACAATTTAGTATCGATCTATCTAATTAACATTTTACTGACCCATTCAATTGGGCTTTAATGGGACTTGTTTGAAACAAGCCTGAGTTGCAGAGACATGTACGCACAATACATTCCTCTAATAATACGCACCTTTTAGAAATATTTTACGTCATTACGAAGTATGTGTTTGGTAATTGATCGAGC
This sequence comes from Eupithecia inturbata, assembly GCA_963662085.1. NCBI lineage: Eukaryota > Metazoa > Arthropoda > Insecta > Lepidoptera > Geometridae > Eupithecia > Eupithecia inturbata. Next base: position 5,859,333 of record OY759177.1, read on the forward strand.
GAGCGAATGGTACTGACAACCTAGAAATTACGTAATAGCATTTCATCCTCTAAGCAAACACATTTTAAAAAATACTTAAGGGGTCCGCGTAAAATTGCCTAATTAATCTAATATATGTAATGAAACTAATCACAAAATATGACCACAATACAGATGTAGTGTATCGTGTAGATCAGAATCTACACGATAACATATAACATATTTTACATTGTTTTGTGTAGTTTTATAATTAACACCGTAGAAAATTAAAAAAATGAGCGCGGAGTTTTTACCCTCGCAGAAAACAGAAAACACCAAATTGATAAAAATACATTATTCTACTACTTCAATATCATATATTTCCTTTAAAATATAAAGTTTTTGTAACTATTATTAGACTAGCTGCTGCTCGCGGCTTCGCTATTTAATTAAGTAGGCTACTTCGAATGCGACTTCGCTTGACGATGTCCATCCCCGGGATACCATTTACCTCCCTGCCAAATTTCATTGAGATCCGTTCAGCCGTTTAGGCGTGAAAAGGTAACAGACAGACATACAGAGTTACTTTCGAATTTATAATATTAGTAGGTACCTATGGATTCAATACAATTAATAATAAAACAAAAAAAAAAACAATTTTTTTTGTAAAGCGCCTTGCAAAATAATTAGCAGGAGCGAATTTATATTTTTCCAAAACAATTTCAAACTAATTGGTCATATTATGTCTATACCTATAAAATTGCCATTTTTTATGATTTAAGTTATCGATTTTTTTTCTTTATGTTTTATTTCTATTAATCAAAGTAATCCTAATCACCCATGCAATCGATGCAACTTTGCCAACGCTGCAACGCAGTGGCAATATATTGATGCCTTTCTTGAAGAAATTAGCTGGACGGGAAGCAATAAATTTTTTAGATGCATTTTTCACTGCCTCTTGGTTATTGAATGTTTTCCAAAAATTTTCCTGTCAAAAATTATTTAAATCCTGGAAAAAGTAGAAGTCTGTAGGCGCAAGGTGGTGAGTACGGCGGATGACGGAGAGCCTCCAACCTCATCTCTTGTAACTTGGAGACAGTCTGTTGTGCATTTTGAGGTCGCACGTTGTCGTGCAGGAGCAGTGGGGACGAGCGATTGACCAAAGTTAGTTGGAGACGTGCGAGCTTCTCCATCATTGTCTTCAGTTCTTCACAGTAGGTACACATCTGCAGTAATGCTCATCCCGATTGGTAAGAAGCTGTGATGAATCACACCGGGGCGCTAGACCACCAAACAGTGGCCATCACTATTCTGGGGGTAAGTTTTCGTTTAGTTTGGGCATTGTTTAGGTGCTAAACCAGAATTCAACCAACTTGCTGAGCGATAGCCAAACAGAATCCATTTTTCGTCGCAGGTAACAATGCGTTTCAAAATTCCTTCGTTTGTGTGCCTGTCAAGCAGTGCAAGACACGTTTCGATGCGTACTTCGCGCTGGCGATCATTGAGTTCGTGGGGAACCCATTTGTGATTTTTTTTACCTTGCCAATTTACACAAATGGACCAATATCGTATTTATGCTAACGTCAAAAGCTGCTGCTAATTCAGCCGTAGACTGAATATGTACTTAGAATATTTAGCAAATGGAACGATTTACTAACTCGTTTCCCCTTCGAAAACTACATACACACACATACAAACCATTCGAATCTACGCTTGGCACGTTTTATACTATCAATCGCCCGGGCTCTCATGCCAGTTCGCGTCGCTTTTTATCGCTGAGCAGAGCTCCGCAATATGGTGTATGTTGCAGTGCAATCGTGTACCCGGAAGGCAAAAACACAAAATTTTAAAAGAGACGGTGTTTCTTGTTTTACGTAAGTACTTTTATAGTAATAACAAACACAAGATTCACATAAAAATACAATTTCTGTTGCCAAGGTTACGACACCTAAACAATACAAGATGTCGTGGTACAGACGTAGTGATGTGACAAAATAATGGTTGGTGTGGCAATCCGGGACCGCGTTCAAGACCGTGAAATTTTTCGCAAAAAAACTTGATTAGATATTTATAAGCGCGAATCTTTTTATGGGTGAAGGGGAGTGCAATTTTTCTTCAGGACATTGACCTCTAAGTTAAAGGAGCGCGGTGCTACAAATTAAAATTTGAACGAGACTAAATTTAGAAAGGTTTTTTTCGACATTATCAACACGTATTTTTATATCAATGCATCGGGAAGGTAGTACCTTAAGACCGATCATCATTGGTGATGATGATATCGGTCTTACTTCGAAGGAATACTTTTCCAGCACTAGTTTTTGTGTCTGTTGAAGTCTAGCGTATATACGATGAAATCTTTGTTAGTGTGCATGTTTTTTGTTTGTGTTACCATTGGTTTAGTTTGGGTTCGTAGGCACACAAGTTTTTTTTGCGAATTTGTGCGTAATACCGCCTCTGTGAGCAGTACGTGTTTACCTCCCCTCCCGCTACAAAATCAAAAAGGGGTGTTTGGTGGAAAATTTGCATAGCGGTTCCATTTGCTAAATATTCTAAGACTGAGTATCATCAGGTTCCACAATCGACCAAACTTTTGACCAAACTAGGACGGCAATTTCATAGGTAAAGACCAATTTTGATAACAATACGATATTAGTCATATTTTGTTATTTGTTTCATTACCTACTTATATTAAATTCGTTTTTGACAAATATTAAAAAAAAAAAAAAAAAAAAAAAACAGTATTGGGTAATTTTCCGCGATTTTGTCTTACGTTCACCAATTTCTTTATTGTTTTCTCTGTAATACTCGTAAGAGTGTTATTTAGTTATATAGTATAAATATTTTTAAATGTACTCAGCCAATCAATTGCTCAAAAAATCCAGTCCGCAATTATCAGAATAAATTAGGATACCTACCTCCGCGATGATCAACAATTATGTTGATGGTATTTAATTTAAGTCACTAGGTAGAGTTTCTTTTTCGTTTTAGATTGAACGAAAATCAGATAATCTTTCTAGTTATCACGTAGATTCAGTTTGGGATGACAACTAGTTCATTGAATGAATGAATCAATGAATGAATCCTATTATCAGCACAGTTATCCATCAAAACTTTAGCGTCTGAGTTTTAGATCGATGATTTTTATTTTGTAGGCTTACCTTTACCTAAGGCAATTCCAGGGCGTGTTATATAAACAATGTTTAAAGATCAATTACTGGAAAAAACCTACTCAATGTGTTCATTATTGCAAATAATTTTATCTTGATGGGACAGATAAAAAATAATCTCGACATATAATAGAATTACTGGCCAGATTTAGATTTTACATCCAAAAGTACAGATAAACTATTGTACAAGAATCACCTGATTTTCCTTATCATTCGACCACGATAAAGTAAATAATGTAAAATGAATCATTGTAACGTATACATACATAAAAACAATATTAAACATTTAACAATCTGTTTTCCTGAATAAGGATAAATGGCTATTTTAAGTCCTAAACATCCGTAATAATGAGTTGGTACTGTAGGTACATAATTACCATTATAATTATTTCGTAGGTAATACCACCTCCACATCCTGACAATACTTTATGTAATGTATCGACTTAGGTATAATCGGTAATGTCTGGTTTGTTCGAAGTTTAATAAACGACTTCGGGTTTGTTTTATTTCTTTCTCCGTAAAAAGGTTTGGTGGTAAAGTTCCGTCTTGCAAAAATAAAAAGTCAGGCGCATTCCATGCAAAACGAGTTTCAACTTACAATTTTATTCAGTTTTTGCAAAGTACATAATTGCACGCAATCGAGACATTCGTTTCAGGCTTAAAACAATCATGCAAATATAACATTACAAGAAATACGAAGTTCTAAAAATGTTCTTGATTTTCTCTCCTTTAGTGGCTGTCGTTATTCTATGTTCATAATGCTTTGAGAAGTTTCCTGTCGTCGAGTGGGGTAAGAATACACAAATTCATGTCCGCGATCAGGCAAGATTGAAACTGCATAATAAGCCACTAGCAAGTTGGGATTATATTAAATACCTAGGTACTCGTACTTTATCGATTTAAAATTCGATCTTTGTGTCATGCATGAGGGGTCGCGTGTGACCTGTGGCGAGTAGGTACGTCACAGCACGATGACGGCACCTCATCACATCTCAGTACTCAATTCTCCAAGTATTACACCGGTTTAAAATAACTCTAAAACCTATGCGTGAGATTCAAACACAAATCCCGCTAAATCTTCGGGGTTCCCTTGCATAAATAGGCCTTTTAATAACCCTAAGACATCCAGAGACATTCCATCACATCGTCATCATCGTTATCACCACAAATCTACTCTGCGAGTAGGCCTACTCTATCCTGTGCCGCCCATTCTTTGGTTGGGTTTTGTGAGGATTGTCGAACAAGACCTGGATGTGTATCCAGGTCTTGTTCGACAATCCTCACAAAACCGGTGGCCCATCTAGCAGGTGATCTGCTAGCACAGCAGCTGTCTGTGTGTGTGTAGGCTCACATCATCGTCATCATCGTTTAGCCATTATAATAAGCCACTCACTGCTGGGTATAAATAAATGTTTTAATTATGGCCAGCCTCCTCTTTCCTGTGTCTTTCAGTTGTGCCCAGTGACTTTACCTACGTCTTTACTTAGATTTGAGACGTTAGGTACAGAAGTACTACTTCTCTAATTGCCTCAGATACAATAGCAATAGAAAATATATCTCTGCCTTAGAAAAAGTATTGTCGTTACAACAAAAAACTTTAGGTGAGTCAGATTCTTCGATCTCGGTAGTCAGGTAAAGGTACTTATCCTAGTTGAAAGAATAAAACTTTGTACTCACTGTCTTCGACGCACATCTGGTTATCGGGCAGCAGCCTCAGTCCGTTGGGACAGGCGCAGGAGACCCTCGGCGAGTTGGCTCCGATCCTTGGCGCGGGCAGGCAGAGGTGAGAGCAATGGCCGTTGACAGCAGCGCAGTGGTTCACGCCGTCTGGTTGACGGTAAGGGTGGTACACGTGGATCACCATCGGGTTTTGGAGCTGCTAAGAAGGGGATGCTGGTTAGTTTAGCTGCGTTATCAAATGGTCGAGAAATCCTAAGTAGGTAGGTACTTTATTGCACGATATAAAAGTTATAAAATTTGATATAAATGTTAGAATCCATGACAAACTGACTAAGGTACACCACATTTTTTCTACATGTTATGTACTAACCTAAGTACGCCTTTTGTTTCCTACCTTGTTTGGGTCGAAAGATATACCATTTTTTACATATGCCCAAATGTACCTAATCGTACATTTGAAGGGTACCTACAACATTGACATCAAGAATGTTGTAGGTACCCTTCGAACCAAAAAAGGTTAGAAAAAAAAGGCGTGCTAACAGAAGCTAGATACATAAGGTGTAGGTTAGTACATAACATGTACATAACATACATAATGATGTACCTTAAGCACAGTTTGTCATGGACTCAACTTTTACACTTTGAGAGATACCTATCTAAGCAAGTTTAATTTGTTTGGGCTTCTAAAACATTGCTCATAATACCAAGCGATTAGGAAATGTTTTGTTTGATGGATGTTAATTTTTTACGCTTAACAGTACCCTATGTTATTAGCATTGGACTGGTTTTTGTGTCGCTTGACGTAATTGACGTATTTTGTTGTTGCCTACTTCGTGACCCCCTGAACCTATTGAAACTTTTTATTTTGAGAATTTAGAATATGTGTTTGATACGACGTGCTGACGTCTCAAACGTGGAACAATGGAGGGAAATATTGACACCTCTCTGTTTTTGTGACTAATTGATCATGTTTTCAAACATGTTCAAGTTTTACCTACACCTAGGTATTTAAACTTTTAGCCTTTAAACTTTTTTTATTATTATCTTTATTTATTATGGAGTTTTGTCTCACAGTGACTATGCCACTCCCGTTAGAGATCGATTCTTCTACATAACTCGCAGATACAGCTTGATTAGCATTTTGGCTTCCTCAGAGAACGGGGACGACAAAATGCTATTACAAATACCTACACTACACACATGCTTGTAAAATGTTTGTCTCAAATTATGATTGTTTTGTCAAAGGGAAAAAGATGGATTTTTACGGTTTTCCCAGTTATATATTTAATAAAGTTATATAGCTTTAAAAAATAAAATACCTACGTTTAAAAATAGTACTAAATAAAAAATATCCTGTTTTGACACAAAAGCTACAATTACAAGCATAAGGAATTCCACAGTATCATCTCTATTTTGAGACACTCTTCAACAAAACAACACCTAGTAGGTACATTACGTTACCTCAAAACCTTCCTCAAAATAATAGTCAAAGCAGCGAAATATTCCCACTTTGAGCACCGATTTTAAGAGCACCACAGTTTCAGCCAGTGCGCTTACCTACACTAAAACGAAATGACTAATAGGTATTAATAATAAATATTATGTTTCCATCAAATTTCAATTACTTAATACCGATACTATATATACAATATAAACTATGCATTGCTAGTCCCAGCCAAATCTAAAGCTGAACCGAAGGCCATTCGGATTCCATGCCCATTTCCAAATGTCAAATGAAAGAGACTAAATCCCAACATAATTTTTTCCGAGTGTTTTAGTGTTTGCCCTAGCGATGCAACACAAGAAAATACTTACACTGAGGATGTGAGTAACGGAAGTTTACTTACAGTGTGCGTAGAGGTGATGGCCTCGACATCTTTTCCATTGAACTTGTTAGCGCGGTAAACAGCTGTCTTGTCCCAATCGGTCCAGTATACCCAATCCTCGAACGTCGTGATGGAGAACGGATGGCGAAGAACGTCGGTCGAGTACAAGATGACACGACGGGCGGAGCCGTCGTAGTTGCAGGATGAAATTGTGTTCATTTTAGCATCCACCTGGTCAAGTCATAAGAAATTAAATGTAAATAAATTTATTGGCTTACAACTCCAAAAACAGTTTGCATGCAAACTGTTTTTGGAGTTGTAAGGTTTTAAGTTGTAAGGTTTTCGTTTATGTTACAGTGATTGCAATCACTGTAACATAAACGAAAACCTTTAAATATTTGGGTCTAACTTAGAGTAGCAAGTGTCTTAAACACATAGTATGGTGGAGGCACGGAGGTTATGGTTCACATGAACCCAACCTCTATGTTGCTCCACGATAAATTGTCACAAATTTATTGTAAACTAGCTGCTGCCCGCGCCTTCGCACGCTCTTATCCGAGATAGAAAGGGTGACCCCCGGGTTACCCTCTATCTCCATGCCACATTTCATTAAGATTGGTTCAGCCGTTTAGTGAAAAGGTAACAGACAGACAGAGTTACTTTCGAATTTATAATATTAGTACCTATAAGACAAAGTCAAAAATACTTGGCATCAGAATGAAGGTCATACGTAAGGAATCACGAGTACCTAGTGTTAGCGTCGTCATAGGTAATTTTTGTTTATTGTCGCTTTTAATTTAACCCGATAGTATAATTCTCATTAAATTACAGATGACACAGTTGATAACGGAACAAGCAAAGCCAGCATCTGATATCTGGTCTAATCTACGATAAGTCATAATAACCATAACATAACGTTTTACTCGTATAGAGCAACATATGGTGTCGAGTAAAAATTCCGACTTGTGATGTGTCAACTTTAACACTTTGGAAAAGTACGTTTCTGAGAGGTATTGTTATAGTCGGTGTTCAGAATTGGAGACGCGAGCTGCCTTTGACATTCTACATTCGTGACTTTGACAGCTGACATCGCGTATTGTATGACCGAGAGGGTTGGTTCTCCCGCCTTTTTCAGTCGTGAGTCTGTCGTCGTCGGTTTTTCTTTGAACCTCGAAGAGAGCAGAGATTTTTCGTGCATACGCTATAATAAATCATCGTCTCGTTTCCTATTGACTGTGCAACCAATTGTGTTAGGAGTGATTGATGGTGCTTGTGATCAAGGCTACAACAGGACTCCACACTGTGTCACACCCGGGAAAACTGGCCTACATCTTACTGATCAGGGAGTATACGACTTGTTAAGTATTCTGTTAGCGCTGTAAGTGGACCCTAGGTGCCAAACACAGACCAACACGTCGCATCGCATCGAACTGAAGGTTAGTGGAATCCTATTTCGCCGAGATCACTCATATCATCATCACACTCATGAAATTGCTTTGCCAACCATATTCGGTCAACTCGTCGCTATAATATCGAAATGAGCCCACATTAAATAAATTCATTGTTTCGTCTAATACAGTCCACTCTTTCGCATAAATCGTATTTGTCAATCTGAGTAATCGAACATTTTGGTCCTACGACCGGATAAAACTAGCGTAGCTTTTGTGTTGTATTCGATTTGTTGTTTGTAAATTGCCGTGGTAATATTGATTTCATCTTGTGAAAAGGTAAATTGTCGTGTTATTGCTTTTCAGCAATAGTTTCATTGTTTCGTTTCGTAAAAACTATTGTTGGGGGGTATAAAATCTTTATTTCAACGGTCAAACCACGGTCAAACTGTACCTACCTACATACGTGTTTTTATTTTTGTTTTTGTCTGTTGTCTTCTCTTGCAACTTGACAATTTATTGCTCGGTTCGTATTGGTACATTGCGTCAAACCAAATTGTCAAGTTTTCAAGATAGGCATTGATTGGTGGTATCAAATCATTCACTCATTTAGAACTACAGCTAACATTGAGATGAGACCAATCGGTTATTAGCCTGTCAAAAGAACGAAGTTAAAAAAAAAAAAAAAAAGGTTATCTGTGGTATTTGTTTGTTTACATTCATCGGTAATTTTTGCTTGGTTTGAATGTTATTGTTTTATCAAAATCGTTGTGATTTTGGATAAATAATAATGGAATCTGACATGGAAACGAGCCGCGACGAACGCGAAATGCAAGCCGATCAATACAGAGTCACCCGGGACTATTGCTATATGCGAATGGAAATGTTATCGGAATCTCCGGCTTTGATAGGAATTAGTGTTGAAGATCTCAATGAAATCTCGAGAGATTTTCACGCAGCTCAAATCCACGTTCTAGAATCAATGTCAAAGGCAGCACGAAGTGCTGAGTTTTCGCATACCATAAGTTTTGATCAAAAGTTCTTAAACCTAAAATCTAGGATAATGCAGGCAAGTAAAGACAGTATAGAGTCAAACAAAAATTGTACAGGGTTAGCTAAACTGCCCAAGATTACTATGAAGCCGTTCGATGGGAAGCTAGAAAATTGGGTATCATTCAAGGAGTTGTATGACTCTCTCATCCATAACAGGGAACTGGCAGAGGTGGAGAAACTTCACTATTTATTGTCGAGTGTTCAGGGAACGGCATATGATCTAATCAAAAGTTACCCACTGACGGGTAGTAGCTACAAAGCTGCTTACCAAGCTCTTCATAAATACTATGATAGGAAGCGGAACATTGCCACTACTTATTATGAGAAATTGCTGAAGTGTGAGTCGATTAGGAACAAAAGTGGTTCTGAATTGGAGCGAATTCATCGCACCTTCAATGAGAACTTGGCAGTATTGGCTAGGTATGAGCTCCCAAACCAAGATTTTATGCTTTTTCAGATGGTGTGGTCAAAGCTTGACTCCGTAACTCGTGAATCTTTTGAATTGCAACTTGAATCCAATGTTGATATACCATTATTTGATGACATAATGGACTTCCTAGAAAAGCGCTCTCGGGCATTAGAAAACTGTTATGGGTACCATAATCCATCAAAACAGGTAACCTCAAGGAATAAAACTTCATTAGTGGTCCCTCCGCAACTCAGTTGTGAGTTTTGCCCGAATGAGGGTCACATGGGGGAAGCATGTCCAACATTTTTAAAACTATCTCCTGCGGGACGGTTTAAGGAGGTGAAGGAAAAAAGGCTGTGTATTTTGTGCTTGCAGCCATCACATTCAGTAAAAAGATGCACAGTCAAGGTTTTGTGTAGTAAATGTAATCAAAGGCATCACACATTACTCCATTTTGAAGAACCAGCTCCTACACCCTCTACTGCCCCGGAACATGAGGAATCACCTCCGGTGGCTTTAGCAGCATATTCCTCCAACGCAGACGCCTTGTTTTCTACTGCAGTTGTGCTGGTAAAGAATGATCATAACAAATTCTTTAAAGTTAGGATCTTATTAGATAGTGCTAGCGCTTGCAACTTTATAACTCAGTCGTGTGCATGTCGTCTGGGACTGAAAATACAACAAAATGCCCAATCTGTCCATGGGATTGGTAGGGTATCTACCAACACAATTGGGTTGGTCAAGTGTGAGCTGGGTCCTCAGAAACAGGGTTCTGCAGGTAACATAGTTGTGGAAGCTGCGGTGCTCCAAACCATCTGTCAAGACATGCCGACTGGTTGCATAGATATTTCGTCATGGGAGCACCTCAAGGGGTTAGAGCTTGCGGATCCTGAGTTTAACACCCCAGGGCCAGTCGATATGCTGGTTAGTGTCAACGTTTTGTCGTCGGCATTAAAGCCTGGTCTTAAGAAGGGTGCACCGGGTCAGGCCATCGCTATCTCCACTATTTTCGGGTGGATAGTGATGGGCGAATGCACAATTGGCACTGACTTTTCTTGCCTTCGCACCAACTCGAACGGTAAAAGGGATTGTTATTTCGTTTCTAATTTGCCTTTAGAAGATTCGTTAAAAAGGTTTTGGGAATTGGAGAATATAAATCCACCTAAGCCCACTCTATCTTCATCGACAATACAAACTGCTATTAGTAGGTACATGGAAGATTCTTGTCGTCGGAATTCTGATGGGAGGTTGGTGGTACCGTTAACCTTTATCGATCCTAATCAGAAACCCAACTTCTCAGATTCGCGGAAAATCGCTTTGAAGCGGTTCCAAAACCTCGAGAATAAGTTCAAAGTGAACGCGCAGTTCAAGGCTGCGTACGTCGAGTTCATGAGGGATTACTTAGAGAGCGGGCATATGGAGGAGGTGAATCCCCCTGCAGCCAGTATTGGCCCATTCTTTTATATCCCACACCACGGAATTTTGCGTCCAGACTCTGTCACCACACCGCTCAGAACCGTGTTTGATGCTAGTGCCAAGGATGTCGAAGGAAGGTCGTTGAATGATTTATTGGCACCAGGCCCCAAACTTCAGAAGAGTATTTTCGATATTCTTATTCGATTCCGCTGGCACAAAATTGTGTTCACCGGAGATATAAAGAAAATGTACCGTCAGTTTCTAGTGACACCTGAAGATACTGATTACCAGCGAATCTTATGGCGCGATGATGTGGATTTGCCTGTTCGTGACTTCCGTTTACTTACGGTCACCTATGGTGTGTCATGCGCGCCATATCAGGCTCTCTGGTGCATGTCTCGTTTGGCATCGGAATTTGCTGCTCAGGTCCCTATCGGCGCATCTATTCTCCAGCGGGATACATACGTTGACGACGTTGTGTCAGGGACGGATTCCATTGAGACAGCAGTCCAGATTCGGCAAGAACTAACTAAGATTTTGTCGTCGGCTGGCCTTCATCTACGAAAATGGACTTCTAACTCCGAAGAGTTCCTAGGCGGCTTGCCCCCGTCCGAATTGTATTCCGAAAAGATGTGCAATTTTGAGGATCTTCAGGATTTATCGCTGAAAATCCTTGGCATGTTGTGGATCCCCACCACGGATCAGCTTACGTTTAAAACAGCATCAGTTGAAACCAGATGTACGAAGCGGTCTATTTTGTCGGATATAGCCCGTATTTTCGATCCCTTGGGTTTGTTGTCGCCGGTAGTCTTCTTGGCTAAGTACATCATGCAGCTGCTGTGGATGGATGGTGTGGACTGGGATGAAGAGGCTCCACAAGTCGTGGCTGTCGAGTGGACTAAAATAAAAACCCAATTGCCTTCCCTAAGTTCTGTCGCCTTGCCTCGAAAGATGGTATCCGAGTTCACCTCACTTCAATTCCACGGATTTTGTGACGCCTCCGAGCGTGGATATTGCGCCGTTGTTTACTGTCGAGCAACTCAGAGTAATGAAGTGACTGAAGTGCGGCTGTGCTGCGCTAAATCCAAGGTAGCGCCGCTCCGTAAACGTTCAATACCTCGCTTAGAGCTGATGGCCGCTGTCTTACTGACTGAATTGATGTCGTCAGTAACTTTAGCTTTAGACGGCCTTTATCAGCTCGAAAATATTGTTGCGTGGTCTGACTCCAACGTTGCTCTAACCTGGATTAAGTCCTGTCCTTCGCGATGGAAAACATTCGTCGCCAACCGCGTGACAGAAATTCAAGATGGCATCCCTCCTGATTGCTGGCGTCATGTTCCAACCACCGACAACCCAGCTGACCACGGTTCGCGTGGCCTACTGCCTGACGAGTTGATCCCGTGTCAGCCATGGTGGTCGGGTCCTAGTTGGTTAGTAAACCCGCCGGAACACTGGCCGCAAACAACGCTGGCCTTGAGAGATGAATCTGAACTAGAGGAACGAAAAGTATTGACTTTCTTTACAGAAGACAATATTACTTTCATCGATGCGATCCTTAATCGGTTCTCGTCTTTTTTCCGTCTCGTCAACATTCTTGCTTACTGTTTCCGATTTTGTCGTAATTTGAGGCTGTCCGCAAAGTCTACTGGTGCACTATCCATAATCGAAACTAACGAAGCATTGTACTTCCTTGTAAAACAAGTACAGGAAGTTGCATTCGCTTCCGAAGTTCGTGCGTTGAACCAGCACACCCCTAATTCGCTTCCAAAAGCGCTTCGGAAGTTATGTCCTTTTGTGGATACGAACGGGTTGTTGAGGGTAGGGGGGCGTTTGTCACATAGTGATCTGAACTTCAATCAGAAACATCCACTGTTGCTACCTCGAGATCACTGCTTGACGCGTCTCCTAATTGAGGATTATCACCGCAAGTTCCTGCATCCCGGTCCACAGACGTTGCAGAGTCTGTTAGTGCGGGATTTCTGGATACTTTCGGCTAAGCGAGCAATCCGGTCCGTGGTGGCATCTTGCGTTAAGTGCTTCCGCGCAAAACCCCGGTTGTCCGCACCGCCGCTCATGGCTAATCTACCATCTTATCGCATTAATCAAATAAAACCATTTTCGTCATCTTCTGTTGATTTCGCTGGTCCATTTGATATCGCTCTCGGACGCGGTCGCGGTGTGAGGACGTATAAAGGGTACGTCTGTGTGTTCGTGTGCACGACTATCAAGGCGGTTCACTTAGAGCTCGCATCGGAGTTAACCTCCGAAGCCTACTTGGCCTGCCTTCGGCGGTTCATATCACGTCGAGGGCGCTGCTCTCGATTGGTATCAGACCAGGGGACGAATTTCGTTGGGGCCAGTAACCTGCTGAAGGATTTTATGTCGCAAGCGTCACAGACCGAGAGGGTGGAATTCAGATTTAATCCTCCTGGCAGCCCACATTTTTCAGGGTTAGTGGAGGCAGGAGTTAAGTCTGTAAAAACTCACCTCGCTCGCGTCGTCGGCGGACAACGCCTGACATATGAGGAATTCAACACGTTGCTGATCCAAATCGAGGCCTTATTAAATTCGCGCCCTTTGTCCCCCTTGAGTTCGGATCCTAATGATCTTGTGGCGCTGACTCCAGGCCACTTCCTCACACTTGAGCCACTGACTCTAATGCCTGAAGCGCCTATTCTGGAGAATACTGTCAATCCTCATCGTCGATGGAGGCTCATCCAGAAGATGCACCAAGACTTCTGGGCCAGATGGCACCTGGAATACATGCACACCTTGCAACAACGGCATAAATGGGTAGACTCACGAGACAACATTGCCGTCGGAACTCTCGTGCTCGTCTCCAACGAGCAATGCAGCCCCATGAAGTGGAAGTTGGGTCGGGTAACCCAACTTCACTCTGGGACTGACAATGTTTGCCGTGTGGTTACCCTAAAGACTCAGTCCGGGGAATGCAAAAGGCCTGTCGTCAAACTGTGTGTACTTCCGGTACCCCAGGATATCGACTAGCCCTCCACCAAACTAGCTCCATCGGATGGCTTCACCGTAAATGAGTTTTTTTTATTTATTGATAAAAACGCTGATGATGTCGCTATTCTTTTGTATACCTATTGTTATTGTTATGTTTATTTTGTTATTACCTATATGTCAAAATAATTGTAAACATATTCGTAAAAGTCGTGTCGTATCTCGTAACATTTTTTAATTTTTTTTATGTTCGTGTATTTTGTAGAAAATCCGCATCCTGTTAAAATTAGCGTATTTTGGTGGTCGGAATGTTCAGAATTGGAGACGCGAGCTGCCTTTGACATTCTACATTCGTGACTTTGACAGCTGACATCGCGTATTGTATGACCGAGAGGGTTGGTTCTCCCGCCTTTTTCAGTCGTGAGTCTGTCGTCGTCGGTTTTTCTTTGAACCTCGAAGAGAGCAGAGATTTTTCGTGCATACGCTATAATAAATCATCGTCTCGTTTCCTATTGACTGTGCAACCAATTGTGTTAGGAGTGATTGATGGTGCTTGTGATCAAGGCTACAACAGGACTCCACACTGTGTCACACCCGGGAAAACTGGCCTACATCTTACTGATCAGGGAGTATACGACTTGTTAAGTATTCTGTTAGCGCTGTAAGTGGACCCTAGGTGCCAAACACAGACCAACACGTCGCATCGCATCGAACTGAAGGTTAGTGGAATCCTATTTCGCCGAGATCACTCATATCATCATCACACTCATGAAATTGCTTTGCCAACCATATTCGGTCAACTCGTCGCTATAATATCGAAATGAGCCCACATTAAATAAATTCATTGTTTCGTCTAATACAGTCCACTCTTTCGCATAAATCGTATTTGTCAATCTGAGTAATCGAACAGTCGGTTTATTACCTAATCGCAGTTCGCTAATGAATCATTAGATACGTACGGAAAGATTCCATAAACACTTGTTATATGATTCCATTCTGTAGAATTTTGTTTGTTATTATCGTGACGTAGTTCGATATGCCCTAGTACGTTTTAGAGTTCCGTACCCGAAGGTGAAAACGTAACTCTATTACTAAGCCTTCGCTGTCCGTCTGTCTGTCACAGTAGGGCTCTATCTCATGAACCTGTGTATTTATCTTGCTGTATCATAATATCTTTATCTAAATAATAAATTTAAGGGGGCTTACATACAAAAAACGTGATTTTTTTGGCTAGTTTTGCTCCTTGTTTGTCAAAGCTGCATCTCTTGAACACTTACATTAAAAATATAATAAAGTTGAAAATTTAAAGGGGTCTCCGAACAAGTGATAATTTGATGTTCTTTGAAAAAGTTTATGGTGGTCTTCAATTTACTGAAGACTAGAGGTAGGTAGGTAACGTTTTGCTTGTAATTCTTTTCAAGTTGAATAATTAGGTTCTGATTCATAACACTTTCGGTAATACGAAGCTTCTCAGCAAGACACTTGAGTCTTGTAAATGTTGAGCTAATTTTTGTTGTATGCCATTCAAATTCAAAATCAAATCAAATCGTTCATTGGAACCATGTACATATTTAAAACAAAAACAATGCAACGATACTGACGCTAAAAGTATAAAACTGTGTCGCGTTCAGTATCGCCCTCCTCTGGACCGAATCAAAAAGATAAAAATTTTAAACAAACAAAAAGAATTTAGCCTACGTTATCCTTAAATAATATTATAATTAGGAGGTTAGTATACATACACATTGAAAACTACACATTGTTTCAGCTTACCCAGTAAACTCGTTTTCTGACAAGGTCAAGTGTAAGACCATTAGGCCATTTGACGTCATAAGAGACTATGGTCTGTCTGTGAGATCCGTCCATACCAGCGCGCTCGATCTTCGGTGTCTGACCCCAGTCGGTCCAGTAAATCCATCTAAAAAACGAAAACATATGTTAAGGCGATGGTATGAGTGTATATGGCCTATAGCATCCGAGGTAAGTAAAAAGTAAGTAAATCCTTTATTTGCACACATAAAACACTCACATACAGTTGGTTTACTCATTACAGATTGGTAAAATATAACAACTTAAATATAAAAATTGCGAGTAAAAACAAAAAGAAGAGGCACCTCTTTTACATGTGCTAACCCCGCCGCTAGGTTCCTTTTACTGAATTACATCAAACATCTCGCATTTTGCTGCGAACACTTGAGTTTTCGACATTTTAATGATTTAGGTACGGTAGTTTAGAGGAACCGGGTTTAAACACTAAGTACCTGCCTACAATACAGGGCACTCAGATTATCTTAAACAAAAATACGTGTGTGTAGCAGTGGCAAATGGGTAATTGCTCAGTGATAATATTGCTCTATGAGCAAACACTGATTTTCAGCTACCACATTCAGGGTGACGAGGTATTGATACGAATTAAGTGATACCTCATTTGTTGAAATCTGACTAGTAGTTTCGGTGCTACGAGGGAACTGACACGTTTTGTCTAATAACTGAATAGGTAAGTATACAGGAGAAAACTCATCTCTCTGTTGGTAACCTCGTAACCCTCATAAACCTCTGTTGGGAGTCGGGTAAATAAACGACAACATTTGTTACAGCGATTGTATGCAGTACAATAAAAGGGTTGCAATCATCCATCTCGACGTTTTGATTGCTGTGTTTTGATATAGCTGGGTGTCTGTCATTATAAATCAAGTTGCATTCATGCGTTTATTTTCTTTTTCTTTTTCAATCAGACAATGCAGATACCTATTTTTATTTATCATTTTATCATTCAGCCGAAATTTGGTGTTTATTTCGAGCGAACAGTTTTTGTAGGAAACGGCATGCTCATTTAAATATTGCATACAGTATATAGAGTTATTGGCTAATTAGTAGGTAACACTACGTGAACTGCAGGTTCTGCCCATCAACACAAACACGTTCATGAAAACGCCAGGTCTTAATTTTCAAAATTTCATGACATCCACCTCCCATACAAAATAAAAAAGCACTTTGAACCAGAACCCAAGGAATTATTAAAGATCGATCTACCCCTCCCATTCTATTTGACTCTCCCACTGTTATTACAGCAAAAAAGTGACTACAAATGTATCAGTAAGGGATTGTACCGAAGTATTTCAATCCACAATTTGTTTTAAAGTTAAGTTTCAAATTAAACCCCTAAGAGGTAGCTAGATAAGAGGTTACTTTATTCTACTGCCTTGAAACGTTTATTTAAAAAAAAAATCGTATCAATGGATTTTGAACACTGTCTCCTGTGAAAGCTACAATGCAGCTGTGTTACAGGCGAACAGCTTCTTCCCATAATGTTGACATATTTATCTTAATACTAACTTAACTATTATTATAAAGAGTATGTAAGTTAATCTTATCTACACTTAGCTGGTAATATCTTATGAGCGCCTACTGGCCTATGAGTGCTAATCATTTACTTTAAACATCCCTTTTGATTCCATTGGCAATTGACTTTCATTAATACGTTATACAAAAAACTAGCTGTTGCCCGCTACTTCGTTGGCGTTATTTATGCTACCCGATCTTTTACAAGAAGGTACCACCATTATTAACCAGGGTAGGTCAGTAGAAAATAAAATAAATACCCAGAATCACATAATATTTATTAAACGTTTTTAGATGTCTTTTGTAAAAGCTTACCTAGTTATGATATGCTACACTTTTTGCAAGATGGTACCTGAATTAAACTGAATAGGTAGAAGGTGTTGAAGACAGGGCGATATGGCTCTCGTTACGGGAGGCATCGTCTTCAGCAAAGTCAGTTCATTTTGGCGTTAAAAGACATCGTGTACAACAGCTGTTATTGCACATGAGATGTAGAGTTGATTAGAAATGGGCGTTTTAAATCGTAACTAGTTACTGAAGCAGAAGCAGGTTTTTGGTTTTCGAGTGCAAGGAAACCTACTTATTTTACGTAAGTAAGTAAAGTAAGTAAATCATATAATTGTCGCGCCATTTTTTGAAAATTTAGGCATATAATTTCGCATAGGACCCTAAGTTTTTGGAACGAAACGTAAGCATAAAAGTCAAGTTATCGTTTATTTACAAGAAAACTACGCAACTAATTAAGAAACTGGCTTAGAGGAACCAAATTTTTTTTTAAACTATTTGATTAAATTACTTGTTTTGATTAGTAGATCAAAACATAAGTCATTTTAATAGACCACAGGGTTCCTGAGATCTCGACCAAATGCTGGTAGCTCAAACTCACCATGTTCGTGTAATGTGCTTTTAGTTACAAAAAGCAGGTATCGTTATGGTATTGCAAAAACGTGCTAAGCCCTTTACTAGATTTTATATCAACCCATAGGCGTGGCCAGGGCTTGATATTACGCCTTCTGCAATTAGAGATCCTTGTGATGCGACAAAATCTTTTTTTTAGGGTACCGTAACATATTTGGATGAGAGATTTAACAGTTTTTTTTTTTGAGATATTTACCCTGGTTTAACCGAAATGTAATTCGTTACCATGTTCAAAATAAGCCCGCGAAAGGTTGTTACTAAGTAACCATTAACCCTGTATAAAACATGGCTTTATTAAAAACTAACATAATTTAAAAGTAAAAGAAAGCAAATACTCTCTATCAATAACCTCCAATTTCTTTTAAGTTGATAGCGTATATATCAGTAAGACTCACAATATACCGATAGATGAGGAAGGGTGAAATAAATAAACAATAGAATCTAATCCATTCGGGCAATGGAATAAATACAACGGAACTAAATGTATTTAGAATCAAATCCATCAATGTATTTATTTGTGGATTGGAGTGTGATTGTGGACAGGAGCAGAAATTTTGAATCGCCTTAAAATTTCGCGCCCTTTATTTTATATGGCTCATGATTGTCGCGTGATTTCACAGCGGCTTGCGTCAAATTGAGACACATATATTTTTCCATTAAAAGTTAGTCAATACCGCGTCAAATCAAGCGCCTGTAGACAGCGAAGTCCACCGGTGACTACAGATGAAAATTGAGCTCAAAGGCCTATTTTCACTTACCCGTCAAGAGGGTTCAATGCGATAGCTCTTGGCTCCTCCAGCCTATCTCTGATGAGGATTTTCCTCATGTTACCCTGAAGGTCTGACAGCTCGATGTGATTCTTGCCAGTGTCGGTCCAATAGAGGTGGTTGTATATCCAGTCCACGGCCAAACCGTCGGAGGTGATCAGCTGGTCGCCGATTACTACGGTGCGCTGTGTGCCTTCGTCTATTGGTGCCCTGTGATAAACAATATAAATCAATAATGCTGGACAATCCACACAGTATCATCTAGCCTCAAGGCAAAGAGAGCTTGTGTTATGGGTACAGATAGCTGATTATTTAATACATTTGATAAAATCTTTATTGACAAAGAAAATTACAATGCAATAATAAAAACAAATTAGAACTTGTTTTTACAATTGAAACAATTAAGCTAAATGCAGACTGTTGTAAACAGTCTACAGGTAGCTCAAGTGATCCATACCAATACCAGTCGGAAGCGTCCCCAAAACGCTGGCTGCATTGCCCCTCTGTATGGCAATGCTGATGCGCCAGATACCCGCCAGCTCTCGGGTCACGCGATACATTGCATACTTAGATATTTTTTACCTTAGTCCACATTGGGGCAAGCACTATGCTAAGCTGTTCGAGCTTGGCACAGTGCATTGCTTCATTCTACTACATTTGAAAATTGTAAGAATAATCTTAGAAGTGTAAAGTGTGCATGCCAGGTGCTTATCGTAGTGATTGTTGTTATTTTGGCGGAAGTTTAATAGCAAAATCCATCATGATAAAATTGATACTTGGCAATAATTTGTGAGTCATTTATTATGTTCTTTATGACCAATCTACCTCAACTACTAATGATTTTTAATCTACAGGTTTACTTCGATTGCCTTGATTATAAGGCGTGTATACCTAACGCATTTCTGTTACGTATCATTTACGTATTATCGTAATTACTTGTCTAGACTGAATTCTTAAATATTCTATATATTTTAGTTTTGGCTTTTTCTTTTATGCAACTTGGAGAGAGATGAAAAAGCAAAAGTTTAATCGTATAACGTACGACAATAGACAGAACTCTACTCTTACTCAATTCAGACCGCTCATAAAAAGCTCGTCTAGTAGTACCTACCAAAAGAATTTAAACATTACTAACTTGTAAATCTTTTCATCAGTAACATCGCTCCAGAAGATCATTCCCGTCCTGAACACATAGTCCAAAGCCGTGGCCGACTTGGTGTCATTGACGATCGCGACCATTTCATGATGGTCCAAACTGATCTTGCGGATGTCAAAGCGACGAGCGAAGAGGAGTGACGGGTGGCCTTCAGTAGCCTTGCAGCGGGTTCTATCGCGGGGGTCCCTGGCGTACCCGGCGTGGCATTCGCATTTGAAGGTACCCTTTTCGTTTATGCACATTTGGGAGCATGCTCCGGGGTCTGCGCATTCGTCTACATCTGAAAAAGGAGGAAAGGTTTTTATATAGACTGCCTTTGGTTTTCTCTGCCGTAGTTGGTGGAAAGGTACTTAACAATATCTGCTTTATACTGAAGGAATCTGACTTTATAATAATCACTATTAAACTATTTAAAAGATACTTAATATCTGATGTTTACTGGACAGTTTGCCCAGTAAACATGAGATATTAAGAACGGTGCGGATACCTAAGCCCCCATACAAACGTACTTTCCGCTTCATTTGAAAACTACGTCCCCTATTTTATTGAAATGTTGCATACATGATCGGATAAGAGATAACTATGTTTGTATTGTTTTCGTTTTTCAAAAAACATTTTAGTCTTTAAATGAGAGCGAAACTAATTTGCTATAGTTTGACCACCAAATCGAGTAATTTTCAAGCGATTTTTTATGCATGATAATCAACTTCATTCGAAAATCTGTCGCAATGCAAACATCTTAAATATATTCAACATTAGTAATTAACAAAAATATTTGAGAAATCAATCTTTTATGCAAAATGAATCGGAAAGTACGAAAATATATCAAAAAACGGTGAAATTACTTCTAGTTTCTGCAACCGCTCGCTCAAACGCGGGGGGCGGTAAGACGAAGAGGAGGTGAAATCCCGAAATAGGGCGAGCGCCGCGTCCGCGCCGCCCTTCGATCAATATTGATCGAAGGCGCCGCCGAACGGGGCCTAGCCGACCGACGCGCGACGCGACGAGTCGTCGTTGTCGGTCCGGTCGGCTCGTTCACCGACTGACATCTGACACCTGACTGTCAGATGTCAGTCGGTGTGTCAGTGTCGGTTGTTTCATTTCTCGTGCTACACGCTGACTAATTTTATTAATAGGTAGGTACTTATTATTTCTTTGCATATGTAACCTAACTAGATATATTATATTTCAGAAAACTTACGAATTGGTCTGTTAGTGGATTTGGATTTAGCTTTTGATTTGTTATACTTGACTTTGCAAATAACCAGCAAAAATGGACAAATAATAGGTTGGACTTCTTGAAAGGTGCATGGACGGTAGGTAACTTACAGTAGAGATAAGTAAACTACCTACTGTTTAGGCTTGAACCATCATGTACTCGTAAGTACACAGGTGAGTTTTTTTTCAGGGTGACTCAGGGGAAGTCTCTGAGAGTTAGGTACATATCGAAAAGTAATGTTATAGGAGTTAAGTGCTCGATTTTGAAAAAAATATGTACAAAAGTAAAAAAAATATGTAACTATTCGTTTTTCTGGAAAACTAAGTATTTAAAAAAATAATTTTTGGTTCATGATTGATTAAAAAGTAATAAATGTGACTGATGACTATGTACCAAAAGTTGTTGGAACACCTACAAAATTGAAATATATTAAATTCAACTTTACGGTTTCAGTAAAGGTTCAAACTATACGCAAGGAAAGCATGTCTGAACGTGTAACCTTTACTGAATTCATTAAGTTGAATTAAAAAAAAATCTTCTTGTAGGTGTTCCAACAACTTTGGGCACGTAGTCGTGTAGTGTGTAGTTTATACATTTATTCAAAAACTCACTTTACAAGAAAAAACTAAAAACTCAAAATCACATTTTTAGAATTTTTAGTCATCGACGATATTCTGAGTAGATTCAAATTATAAACTCGATTTACTGTTCAACAAAGAAATTTAGGTACAATGATAATTGATAACCATAGTTACTAACTGAAATTTCGTAAAAAAAAAACAAGATGTTGGAAATGTATTCCCATACATTGTTTTCAAGTTTTTTGCTATTTGACATTAAATTGAAATAAGATTATATGAAAAATAAAACGGTCGGTGCTAATTCATGACGTGTTTGCTAAATTCTTTGGTTCAGTTACCCAATTTTTTAGGGAAAATGCCATTCTCTTGTAACATTCAATCATACGAATATGTGAGTGACTGGAGGCACTGTATTTACGTGCTGTCAAAACACACATAGATTGGTTTTTGGGCACACAAATTGTCAAATTGTTGATTAACACTATCTCTCTGCTATGACAGCAGCGTGTACAACTCTATGAAAAAAGAAAATTCCTTTTTTTAATCCAGAACTAATTTTACCAAAATCGAGCACGTAACTCTTAACATGACTTTTCGATAACTCTCACGATTTCAGACTTTCCCTCTGTGGCCCTGAATTAAAACTCTGCCTGTATATTGGGTTTTATACGACTAACAATAAGACTAAAGACGCTTATTGGCTACACGAGGAAACACCGCCTAGGTGTTTCCTCTCCTAACTTTCAGCGCTATGAGTGTTCTATTCTACCTAATGTAAAACAAGTTAAGGCTGATGTAACCGTCAAAGGAGAAACGTTAGAAATTGTTAATTGTACCATATTCGACTAGTTTATTTCAGCTACTTCCATAGTGTTATGTCTTATGGCATACTGCTATGGGGGAACGCTGCAGATATTAACACCGTATTTGTGCTGCAGAAGAGGGCTGTTCGTGCAATCTTTAATATGGGTCCCTGAGAAAGCCTACGTGAAAAATTCAAGGAAATAAACATAATGACAGTACCATGTCAATATATTTATGAAAACCTATTGTACACTCATAGAAATATCAATCGCTTCCCTAAAAATAGCGATGTACATAATTTGAATACAAGAAATAAACATAAACTCGCTGTGCCCACAACTAGACTACACAAAATCAATGTATCTTTTAAAGGGCAATGTATACGCTTCTACAACAAAACTCCTAGTGGGTTGCAAAAATTATCAGTAAATAAATTCAAACAAATTGTCAAAACCTTCTTGTGTAAAAAGGCCTACTATAAAATATCAGATTATCTAGAGGATAAAAAAGCTTGGGACGGGATTTGCTCCAACTCGAAAAATAACAACTAACAGACTAAAGGTTTCTTCGTCGCTTCTTTACTTTAGTCAACATACCGAAGCGACTGAAATCAAAAATATCACTTTATTTCCGTGTCAGTGTTTAATTATTAAGAATTTGACCTTTTCTAAGTGTACATTTATTGTATTTATGGAAATAAAGAGTTTTTGACTTTGACTTTGACTTTGAGTGCATCTAAAACTGTATAAATGTAGGTAAGGTAGGTAACAAGTTCCAAGAGCTCACGCTGCTATGTTAGGATATGTAGTAAGTTGAGTAGGCAGCTAGGTAGTACTAGCTACCCTTGATTGAAACCTAGTGGTAGGTAACTATCTAAAACATTAAAAAAAACACGAAACTTGATTAAATTAAAAGCACATGTTACTCCGCCCGCAAGGTCCCGCCAAAAAGCCTCAAACACGTCACAAAAATAAAGTCAATCGACTACGTACTAATTAGCACATATTCTGTGGAGACACCGAGCACACACAGCCACAGCTTTGTATATTATGATGGTTAGACGCTCTTTCTCACTCATAACGCGCTCCTTTTCATTCGACGTGAAAGAACAACAAATACGCCTGGGCCGGCCGCCGAGATTTGGGACAGGTTCGTAGCCTTCTTATGATTGGGCAAGTTATAAGTTTTGACAATGGTCAAAAGAGAAAAATATTATTATTTTTCAATGGTATCCCCTTGAGGGCTACTAGTGACCCAAATGCTGCTAATGTTTTCGCTTTTAGTGGATTCTTATTATACGTACAAAGAAAATAGACTAACATAATAAAAGAAACCCATTAAAATCTCGTTCAGGCTACGGCTCCGTGAACTTGTTGCAATGTAAAATCAGTTAACAAACTGTACCTTCTCAGAAGAAGGCAATCAATCAATTCTCGCAACTCATTTGAATAACTTTGTTTCAGGTCCCAGGTGGAGACAGGGGTACACACGAGCTACCAAGTTGTCAGCACCAAAGATATTATATTGATTAACTGTACTTGCTCTGCGCCAATGGGACATAACTTCGTCTCGGGACACTCAGGTATTATTTATCGAAAACGAAGCTAGAACCGATAGCAATCATTTTTGAGCTACTATTTATGTTGTTCGCCTTTGTCTAAAGTTGAGCGTCTTCGCGTTAATTCTGTAGCAGGTAGCGAATTTTGTTGATTTAGAGAATATAGAATCAGTGTGCTATTTTATATCAGAGGTCGAATGTTTTTGTTAGATACCTACTGTTCCTCAAATGAACAAATCGTTTACGTTAGTCAAATAAAGAGTAGCTGTGACACAGACAATAAAAAACCTATCTTAAGTCAAAGTTCAAGAATTGGAGTCGCTACCTACTCAATAATTGTAATTTCGAATTCTCGCAACTCCATCAAAGATCGAGAATCTCGAAAGTGAATCAAATTCCTAGAAATCTTGTGAAACATTTTCTGCTTAGGCAAGTATTAAATCGGTTATAAAAGATTATTAATACCTTCGCAAGTCTGGTTATCGAATAGTTTGAATCCCACGTCGCAGTCACAGTAGTATCCAACTGGGGTGTCTACACACTTCTGAGAGCAACCGCCGTTGTTCTTGGCACACTCGTTTTCTCCACATCGGTCTTTGGGCTCATCCTCGAAATTGGGGCAGTCTGGTTTCTTGTCGCACACCTTTGATAGCGCAATGCACATGCCTTCGCCGCAGTCGAATTCTGTCCGCTTGTCGCAAATTGTCTTGGGTCGTGCTGTAAAGAAATTTCAAAATTTAATTTGTTTCGTCGTATTTGAAGACCGATGTGCAGCGGAGGGCGAAGGTCCGCCTGCGACGCAAGAGGCTGCGGGTTCGATTCCCGCATTGGGACAAATGTTTGTACGATCTCCATATATTTGTTTCGGGTGTTATGTAACGTATATCGGTCATCTTCATCTAGTACCTACAGTAGTTTGGGGCTAGATAATGTGTGGATTGTCTAGCATTATTTATTTATAATTATTTATGTATTTATCCCCTTTTATCCCCAAAAAGTAAGAAGTTTCCGTTTACTAATTTATAAAAATATTCCATGCACGAAATTACGGCGTTGGTAACTAAACCAAAGATTTTATTTAACAACGCAAACTTAAACAAAACTGTTAAAGTAATTCTCGTTCAAAATTAATTTTATGAAATTTGTGATACACTTAGAAATTTTAAATGCAAAACAACATTTATACAAAACAACGTCTTTGTCCTGCGGTTACCCAGTTTACATGCTGAGAAAGGATAGGGCTCTCCGAGTGAAATTAAAATTTAAGCTGCCTGTCCCTTCCAGGGTCTGTTGATAATTGCTTGAAATAAGTAACTGTAGGTAAGTAATTATTTATGCTCAAAGTTTATCAACGCCTAATGGATTCTGGCCTTTCTGCTAACTCGTGACGGTTATTGTTTACAAAACAGATCCCTCAGAGACGAAACTAACTTTCAGTAACTTTAATTATTTTATAAACAATTCTTTTCATAAGAATAGACAAGAGCACTCAATTATTTTGCTTAAAATATCGGCAAAACACAGGGTGGGTTTTTTTTTTTTTTCGAAAGGACTACAATGCTGTTGACCGCAGATGGCCATGACAGCGTTACCGGACTTTTGGCGGGCGCAGAAGGCGCCTCGCCGGTAAAGTTATGATGGGGCAACACACACAAGGGCCACCACTTAGGTGCGAGCCTCGGCTTGGGCTGTCGCCAGATGCTACAAGAGGGAATGGAGGTTTCGCCAAGGTGCACGAATGCACCTATGGGCGGAAGCGGGGAATTCTTCGACCCCGCATCCGGCGGGGTCGGTTTTTGGTCGGGTGTGTAGTGTGCGGAAGCGAATCGGTATCTGTTGGCGTCACCTCCGGGTTAGCGGCGGTGATTGGGTCAACGGGGTCACCGAGAACGTGTCTCGGTCTACGGAGGAGAGAACTCGTGGGAGGATCGTCAATGGGATAATCCGGTATCGTGGAGATCAAGGGATTATAATGATCTGAGGCCGTTTCATAATGACGCCTCGTCTTTATGAAACGGCCTCAGATCTTTATGATCTGAGGCCTTTATGAAGTGGGCTACGGACTCGAGATTAAGATCTCGATGGAGATCTTTATTGCGCATGTACCACGGACAGCCCGTGGCTTGGCGCAGAAATCTATTTTGGACAACCTGAAGGGGGCGGGGGTTGACCGAGTGGCCAAATACTACCGACGAGTAAGTCATGACTGGGCGTATGACCGATTTGTAAAGTGTCACCTTATTTCTAAGGGACATTTTACTCTTCGCTCGAAGGAGACTGTTCAACCGGCTAAGTATGAACTTTGCGCGGTTGGTTACAGTGCGAATATGGGGTTTAAAACTAAAGCGGCGATCTAGTATCACCCCTAGGTATTTGGCTGACTTCACCCAGGGAATGGGTTTGCCAAAGAGGGAGAGGGTTCTGGGCTTAGAGTAATTCCGCGAGAAGTACACTGCTGCACTTTTCGTCGGATTCACTTCTATGCGCCATTGTCTGAACCAGGCACCTAGGGTGTCGAGTGCGGCTTGCAGTCTTATACTTACCCGACTTGCGTTCAAGTCGGATGCGTATAAAGCTGTGTCGTCCGCGAAGAGGGCAAGTTCGACTTGCGGGTGGCGGGGGATGTCGCTGGTGTACAGCGTAAAAAGGAGCGGAGCAAGGACGGATCCTTGGGGGACACCTGCTCGGACGGGTCGGATGTCGGAGAGAGTGCCCTCCACGCGGTAGCGAAAGCTGCGATTCGACAAGTAGTCTCGTAGGATGAGTACGAGTCTGTCTGGCACACCTAGGGTGTGCCATGAATTAGTTTACATTTAAATCTAACATCCCGTGCGAATACAAGCCGTGCGGGGCCTGGGGAGGGGTCTTACCGCGAGCTTGTTTCTCGGAAATTTTCAGAATCAGAATCAGAAATACCTACGTTAATTGTTAACTGTTGTACAAAAAAGATCTTATGTATAAAATAGAGTACAGTTTCATTACATTAACAGCTTATCTTAATAGACATACAATAACAGTTTTAAATAGGTATCTTTATATCTAGGTAGGTATACATTTTTCCATCATTTATTAAATAATTTTTTGACCGAATAGAAAGCATTTGATTCTAACCATCATGTCGCAATGAGTCGCTTACGGGACGGCAGCCTTTTGTGAAAAACAGTTTTATTTAAACAATTGTTTGCTCATTACTGTGAGAAGCTTATTTCGCGTTGAATACGATTTACAAGTATTGAATCAGTGTCCACTCGGACACTGATTCAAGACGTGTAAATCGTCATCGTCTCCTTTGATAAAGAAATGGGTGAAGAAGTTCGAAGAGACGGGATCAACAATAAATGTGAAGCAAACCGGCGGCCCACGGACTTCTCTGAGCAAAGAGATCTTGCAGAAAGCTTCCGCTTCAGTTCCACGTGATCCAGATTTATCGACATGCAAACATTCGGCCGAGGATTAAGATTATACCACACATCTTTACGCATTATTTTGAAATCAAAATTAAAATAACATCCATCAAGGATCCAAATAGTGCAGAAACTAAAACCAAATGATGTAAATTTACGTAAATCGTTTGCCGAAACAATGTTGGATCAATTCAGCAATTATGGCAATGTCTTATTGTCTGACGAAGCCCTTTTTTACCTCTACGGACACGATAATAAACAGAATTGCAGATATTAGAGCAGCGAAAATCCTAAAGCTATACATGAAAGGCCACTTCATTCGCTACACTAACTGTATGGGCTGCAATATCAGCAAAAGAAGTTGGTTTGTCCAAACATCCAAACCGTTCCTACGGTCGATCAAATTTCGGTGCTCGCTTAGAAGAATGCAAAAGTCGAGACGGTGGTCCGTTAGAAGATGTTATTTTTAAGTAATAAAGTCAATAAGTAATAGTATTATTAAGCTATCCGGTAAATATATCTTATGTTTTTTAAAAAATGTTAACAAGTTCATGGCCCATCCTGTATAAATAATGTTTGTGCGATGCTTGCTCTTTGTTTTAGCAAAGGCGCCAATAAATATCCACTAATTAATACTGTGCCCCGAGCTGTAAAATACGTGCATATTATGTTGAGATTGAATACCTTTTTAATTATGAGTTCCAAAAATGTTTAAACAATGATGCGTTTTCGAAATATCAAAAAATTGTTCTACCAGATGGCTCTTAGTTTGAAATTATATGGCATTACTTAGGTTGTCATGACATACTACCACCACCTCTATTCTTCCGCGAAAGATCCCTGCCATCTAATGAGACCTAAGGTGAAAAGTGTTTTTATCTTTTTTGGAAAGCGTCTCATTCGCTCGTTGGTATTTTCTTGTTTCTCAAGCTGTTAAAAATACTCACTGCAGTTCAACTCATCGCTTCCATCCGGACAGTTCTTATCACCGTTGCAGTAATGCGCCCCAGGGATACAGCTGTGGTCCTTGCATTGGAACTGGTCGGGTCGACAGGTGACGTTGCCCCGGCAGAGCTCAGGAGCCTCGTCGCCTCCGTCCGGACAGTCTCTGTCGCCGTCGCAGACCCACGCTTTGTGCACGCATGTCATGCGGTCGTGGCATTCGAACTCTGTTGATATGCATGGTGAGCGTACTTTGGGTGTCTTTGCGCAACCCTGGAATGGGGAAAATAGGACTTAAATCAACCGCGAAAACAATATCCCCTTATTGGAAGATGCTACTTCTCTCCCTTGCTTTTCGTTGCATCTTTTTCTGAACTACAGAGCTTTTATACCCCTGAGGAATAATGCAGCTAAAAAAGTAATATTTATCACTGCTTCAGGTAGAAAAGAGCTTAATTTTTTTATATACTTACCTCCATCTTACTTTATCTATATTATTGGGTAAGTTAAGAACCTAGTTGAAAAGCTTACACATGAAGCATCAGAAATTAAAGGCTCACAAAACGTACCGTTTCATCGCTGCCATCCGGACAGTCGATGTCCCCATCGCACCGCCACCAGGCTGAGATGCAATGTCCATCCGCACAGGAGAAGTGCGTTTGCGGCTGGCACGTCGGCGCAGGGCACTTCACCTCATCACTGTTGTCTCCACAGTCGTCATCACCGTCGCAGACCCATCGTGCTTGTATGCATTTGCCGTTCCCGCAAGTAAACTCGTCCGAGCGGCAAGTTTCATCTAGGGAGAATGTTGTTTAGATTCTGATCGTATTTTGTCATCATCTCGTAGGCCTACTTTGCCGCCTTGCCGGGGCGGGGGGGCTTGGTAATCGCGGCCTGGTCACCCGCGATGAAGCTAAGAGGAACCAATGGGGCCGTGCCAACGCAGACGGCGATGCGGCCGGCCCCGGGAGGGACTGTTCCTCTGGGTTTTGCTCTCTAAGCCCAGTTGGAGCGTAGTAGGTTGCGTTGTGCGGCTGTGCTGTATGGGCAGCATGGCCGCAGAGAGGAGGAGGCCGCGGCGGGAGAGAAGTGCCGGTATTGAGGTACGCCGCTCTCCCTGCCTTCCGCGGTCTTGGTGGGGTCGCCACCGTTTGATGGCGGACGCGGTGGGGTCGCAGGGGAGGAGGAATGTCGGTATGGCGAGTGCCGCTCTCCCTATCCTGCGACCGTGTGGCAGGCGGCGGAGCCACTCGACTGACCCGTCGCTGGGGGATCTAGGACGTTCGGACACGGGGTCGTCCAGCGCCCAATTGGCGGGTCTCCAAGGCGGTCGCGGTGCGTCATGTGTTTCTGGCGCGTTGCGAAGGGGGGGCTTCACACCCCCCAGTGAGGGTCCCGATATCGGGCAGCCGCGGTGGGTTTGTGGAAGATTTGCGTGCCCACGTTCCCACCACAAACGGCATAGGTGGAAACACCCTAAGGGTTTTAGTGGTGTTGGAGCCCCACATAATCATACTGTCTCCCCGTGGCAGTACGATATGCGTGCGCATTTCCCTCAGGATAATAAAAAAAAACTTTACCCACTGCTGGGTACAGGCCTTCAGAAGCTTTTGCCATCCAATAAAGTCCAGCGTTAGCCGACACTTATCATAAAATTGCGTCCTCGTGTCGACGACGACGTATCGTTCGATGTCTGGTACCACGTGTAGGTAATGTAGTCAACATTACCTACACGTGGGATACCACGTCGATGAATGATAAGTCATCAATGTAGCCCGAACCGAAAGATGTTGGTTGAACCCCTAAGAGTCCTGAGCTCCACTACTGTTTTATCAACTTTACCTTTTTCAAATATTTATACAACGGGCTCTCGGGTAGCGCAGAATAGAAAAGATTGCAAAAGATTCAAAATATTCAGCTAATTGTTCCGCCGCTGTGTTTGAAAAACCAATTCATGTAATTTTAAATTTTTCTCATTAAAAGCAAACTAAAAGAGCACAAAGAAAACTAAAAGAACAGTCTGAACACAAAAAGTGCAGTCTTATTAAAATTCTCTTTAGGTAATTTACATTCTAAGTAGCTAGCTAATGAAATAGAAGTGGGAATTTTTTTCTTACACCAGAAGCGCGCAGTATTTTATACAGAACTAGTTTCATTCTCTAAAAGAAGAGCGTAATTCTTGGTGAGGGGTTTTCTTTTTCTTGAAATATTATCGTCACTTGTTCTTGCAAGGGTTTCTTTCTTTTAATTAAATTCCTCTGGTGTGCGAACAGACTCAACTGCCTCTTAAACAAGCTGCACTATTGTGTACTATGCACCGAAATTCAACGGTTAAACCCTGTGGTTAGACCACAAAATATAAAGTGAATTTTGAGAGAAACGTGAAAGCCCGAGATTACATTGCTCTGTCTATGTAGGTACTTAATCATACCGAAGCTTTTTACAACGCAGCTTTGAGGCTCAAAATATACAAGCTAAGTCATCACTCAACCTTCGAGGCATGTCCGGTGCGGGCAGATAAGAATATATACGTATACGGATGAGGCGGCGTTGATAGAATACGAGAGCGTTTGCCGTTCGACCCCAATGATTGATTGACTCCGTCAATATCGAAGAGCAAAACTCAAACTCTGCCCTAGCAACTTAGGCTGGCTTGGTAGCTTGCTTATCTTATGTAGGTGAAGGCAATCTAATATTACGTATGTAGTTTGTTTCGACGATAAAATACAATTCCTATTTTAGGCAATGAAACTAGTTCAACGATAATGCTCTTTGCACTGTATATTGATAAAGATTTAGGTCAACATGCAATTTTCATAAATATTTAGTCACAATTTAGATTATTATTACATGCTGGTGCATTGTGACAGTAATGGTTTTAGAAATGTTATCGAGTCCATGCCCAAGTATGCATGAAACGTGGTAATATGCATTAACTGCTGACCCGTTGTTTTAATGAATGATAATTATGCGTCATTTAGCTGCGACCGGAAGTTGGGCAAACAATGATTGTTTTGTTATTTAAACAAATTAGTTCCTTCCTACTTAATCAAAATCACTTTAGTACTCTCAAGTTATGCCTGATTCGTATCAATAAGAAAGTCTTGTAAGAAAGTCTTGACAATGAAAACGATAGGCGCCATATTAAAGCGTCAAAGATAATATAGGCAAATGCGCGTAGATAAAGTTTTGCGAGTGGAGCGTGCTGAGGGCGAGTTCAGTATGCCATGTTTTGCTCCAATTCCGACGATTGTTTATATAATTTACTCCTGACCTCCGCGCAACAAACGCTATCGGGGTTTCGGCAAGGATTATCAGCGATCTCGCGGCGAATATTAAAATGTTCGGTTGAACTTTCTGCTGAAGGGATTAGCTAAAGTTGTTCCATTATAAAAGTCTACAACGTTGCTAACGAGTTTTTGGTAAAAACTTGGTTGAAAATTACATGAAGAGATTGTAAAAACACCTACTTCGGAGTCAAGCTATTTCGATTTACTTTTTTAAGCTTAAATATTTTTGGAAATAAATTTGTGGGGGCCCATGACACGGCCCATGACATCGTTAATGGAATGAAAGTAGTGCTTTCATGCCGGATGATATTGGTGGAAGATGTTTTCACAGCCAAAAAAGAACAGAGAGAACCATCAACCAATAGCTTCATTCAAAAATAGCACTTGACAATATGTTGTATTGTCAAGTGCTGTTGTTTGTTTTGTTATTTTTTATTTTTGTTATTTCTTGTCATGTCATGCCATGTTGCATCGCTAAGTTTTTACGTTTCTCCACATCCAATTCTATTGGCTGATTAAACGTCTGCCACCCTTAGGCTTAGTCGTTGACTTAATGTGGATAAAGTCGTATTACCACCAGTAAAACTTTAAAAATTACACAAAATGCACCCTTACTGCATGCTTTCTCGTCGGATCCATCAGAACAGTCTGCGTTGTCGTCACACATCCACGTGAGCGGTATGCACTCGCCCGGCTTACCGCGGCACGTGAACTCGTCGGCACCGCAGGGCTCCACTTCTGTCAACCCAATTCATGCTCATGCTTAATCTAATGATCAAACCTATTTTCATAATTAAGACTTTTATTGTTTGGAAAAAAGAACGTTTAGCAGTTTGAGAATTATGTCTGCCAACTAGCTTTTAGTTTGTGTCTGTGAACTTTAGGGTCCACAGCTTATTACCCTGAAAAACACGAACGTTCTGGACAGAAATTGTTTTCTCTCTAAACTCTAAAACTTTGAGAGAATAAAGTAAACAATATTATGTGGACTAAAATGGTTTTAGACAAATTTTGGTTTCGCCCTACACAGCTAGCTCTCCAACACGTGTCAAATTACAGATAATCCTTGTTTGCTAACGTAAATTGTTTTCTGTGTACATAATTATCCTAATCGCGACCAAACCGTCATCAAAAATTTACCATAATTTTATTCCTTGCTTCTCCGTTTTTGCATGCCCCAATTTGTACCCTGTGGTGACCAATTTAGAGTTGATCATGCGAATTCATGCTTCTCCCTTTGAGCATAGTCTTACCACACTGGTGTTCGTCGGAGCCGTCGTCACAATCGGCGGCATAGTCGCACCGCCAAGAGGCTGGTATACAAAGTCCGTTGGCACATAGGAATTTGTGTTCGGGACAACGGCGCTCTGCAGCTGCATGTGAAACTTTGAATGTACTCCTATCTTGAAATTATATTCGCAGAGCATATCTGCTTTGGCGTTGTTTCATTAAATGAACGGGTAGTGACCATTTTAACTTGAAATTTAAACAACAGAGGCGTGTTTAGTGTTATTTATTTCGAAGTCGGTAGTATAATATCTTTTATTAATTTTTTGGAATGCAATCTTACTGTTGTTCTAGATAAATGTCAAAGGGCTCTAATCATTAGCTGGTATGATGAAAAAAAACACTCCTTTTATATACCTACTGCTGACGCGTTGACATTCTTGATACGATTAAAATTCTAGAGCGTTCTCTCTAAAATAACAAATTAGAACGATGGGACGGTCAAAATAAATGACGCTAAATTGCTAAATACTCCGGACTGCACTGTAATCTTGCTTTGCCATCAAATTAACTTGCAGGATGTTTAGATAAAAATATAATAGTTTACAAGCAGATGCCTGTAAACTCTTTTAATGCTAGCTGTGATATCTGTGACAAATGTACCCAGGTACTACTATGTTAATATGTTGTATTTGCTTAATAACTCCCACATTTACTAGATCTAGATAGGTAACTATGAATACTCTTGAACGAATTTATTCACTCCCAGTATGTTATCCAATACCTACTACTTACTGGATCTTCTTACGCACACAAGCTTAGCTACAGTTGTGGCCGCTTGTATACTTTCCTTATCGAATAAAAAAGGATTATCCATTATGGAAGGTGACTGACTGTCACAGTAAGTGAAACAAAGTTACGCCCCGCGCGGTTACCCAAAACCCTCGCCAACCCACGCTAAAACCTTGGAACTTCTACAAGCTTTTTCCCAATTTTGCAGTTTGAAAAAACAAGGAATTACAAGTTGCGATGTTCGGAACTGCTTATTTTTGAGGAACTTTTTTGAATATTAACATCAGAGTGGAATATGAACGAAGCAATTTCCCTAAAACAAACAGATGACGATGTTTTTTCGTATTTGGCGGTGTTTAAGGCCTTCATCGTGTTTAACGATTGGCCATATTTGATGCTGGAATATTTGGAAACACGTTGCTGATGTTTGTTCGGGAATTTTACCAAACTACTACATTATTTATACAAAATATGATTTAGGCACAAAGGCTCGCTTTTTGCATCATTTATGCCTACCGGGCAGAGGTGAAATGAAATTAGGTTTTAGTTATAATATTTTACACCTAAATACATAGTTTTTTTCAGGGACGTTTTGTTCATGGAATCGCTCAGTTGCATACCTATGCATGTGTCTTGAAAACCCTGCTTGTTTTACGTGTAGCTTATAAAATTGTTACTGGAAAAATTTACCGAGTTCAACCTTCTTAGATTGTTTGTTTCTCCAAATTTCCGTTAATATTCCACGGCCCCTGATGTTTTTTGCCCAAGTAAACATATTATCGTTAACATTTACGCCTTCTTGTAATGCTCAAATAATAAGCAGGTCTTTGTTATATAGTACGAGTAAAAGTCTCAGTTTCAAAGGAAAATTCATAAGATGCTTTTGTAATGGAACCGCAGAATTTCCTTTACGTGATACTTGGTAATCGAGTAGCTCATACTGTGCGTACCGTTCTACTCATTTATGATTTCACTGGAGCGTACCAAGGGGAGTCAGCCAATCCTTTTGGTAAATAGAAAACAAATTTCAGAAAATAACGTTAAAGCTCACGACAGAGCGATGATGGTAAAGCAATTAAGACTTGTCTGTTGAAGTTAACAGATTCAGTCTCGATGTGAATTTCACGAAACCTACCAATTTACGGAAATTAAATAAAAACAGGTGGAACAGAAGGCGCACATTATAAAATTAATCCTGGAAACTTGGTCATAATTAAGATTTTTATCTACATTGGGGACCCCCTCAAGTAGGGGGATAAGTATGCGTGGTAATAACTTTTCTCATAAATTGTCAAATTATTATTTTTATGGTTTCATATCCCATATGACCTTTCAAACATTCAGACTTTATTTTATAATCCAGTTAGTAGTTTAGGATCTGTCAAAGCTGCCTTAAAAAATACACGCAGTGATTATCCAAATCTGAAGAAAGAAGATTATTAACTTTTTGCAGTAGTAAACTATTCAGATCGGCCGGACCAGTGCCCCTGTATTTATAACCCTAAATCTGGCTTTGTCTTTTGGGGTTCTTGTTTTTTCATTATTCCACCCTAAACAGCGTTGGGGACAACCATTTCGACCCTAATGTAAACTTGTCGACGTAACAGTGTTTGCGTTTTCGGCACACAAATTTCGCTAAGTAGGTTGACGTTCATGTCCCTAGTTTCACTGCGCAAGTTGGAGCCAAAGGTCGTCTACTTATTATGTGTTTTTTTTTTGCTTGCTTGGTATGTTTGATAAAACAACACTGAAAGTTTTATACGTACTGCATATGCTGGGGTCTTCGTCTGAGCCATCCGAGCAGTCCTTTTCACTGTCGCAACGCCACGATGCTGGGATGCATTTACCAGATTTGCATCGGAATTCTGAGCCCGTACAAGTACGGCTATCTGTAAAAAAACAAAAATCATTGAACAAACATATCTTTTCATTGCGGTTAGATTGAAAAAATCTTGTATGTATGTTTTTCTTCTGGAGATTACTTCTTAGGCGCCCACGTTAAACGTGAAAAATTAATAATATAAGAATCCTACAATATCGCTTACACAGGTCGTGCCAAGGGTAAATTTTTCATTACTTCCCGACCAACCACAAATTCGTTGGTAAATATTTTGCCAAGACTCAAAGGGTAGCGCAAAAACGACCTTAGTGGTGTAGTTATAGGTGCCTATGTTGTAAGCCGAAGGGCTGAATGTCACCCAGCGTCTTTAATTTATTTGGAAGATGTGACGACCAACACGTCGACGCCTCTGGGGGTATTTAATCTTCACTTATATTAGAATTGCTCTCATACCTCTCGCACCAACTGATATTGCTCAGTACAGGTGATCTTAAAAACTTCCTCATCATTATCATCTGCAGCTGGATACTCACTGCTGGGTTTAGGATAGGCCTCTCGAAGTTTTAACGTTTTGTCCTTTGTTTTAACGGTTCCACATAAAAAATGGCTTCAATATCTGTAACCACTCCTGTAGGTAGGTAAGAATACTCATTCTTATCTTTCCTAATTTACTATAAAAATTGCTGTTCCACTTTATAAAAAGGCGAATTGTCTTTTGAGCGAGAGTTTTAATCAGTGTTTTGCCGAAGCAAAGAAGAAAAAGCTCAACATTCCGCCCGGTTGAAAAGGTAGACTCTAAGCTTTTATTTCACAGTCGCTTTCATTCTATTGATTTAAAACTTTTGAAATTTGCAAGAAACCCGTAAACCGGATCAATCCATTCATGGCTGAAATTACCGACGCTCGGGTGTATAAAACAGGCGTGGAGAAAATTATAGACGAGTATGCGCGGCCGTTTTATCTGCAGCGCGATTCGAGGGAAGCCTCGGTGATTCCAGTGTGATTTGAACTGAGCAAGGCACGCGCCGACAAGCAATTTGTAAACAAAACGCACCCTCGTCGAATAATATCGCGTCGTAGACGAGCTCAGAACCCTTTCACTGTGACCCGCGCGATAAATTCAAGTGTAGGTACTAGGACTGTCGTCTGTATTTTGTACAAAAATTTCAGAATGAAAATTTATTGAAATATGAGTTCAATACACTTGCCGAGACGAGAACACTTTAGAATTTGCAACAGAGATTTTGGGATTAATAATTAATTACACGTTCGCTGTCATAAAAGGGAACGGCAACCCTGCATACACCCTTGACACAGGGCACAGAATGTTTTGCTATTCATTCATTCAAAGTTCGAAGTAGGAAGTTAGCTCTTTCTACTTAATTATATTTTTCAAATCCAAACGTCTCAGCATCTTTTATAAACTTTAATATGCCACGCTAACGTTCGTTATCAATAACAGCTTTATTACGTGAGACGTATCGTATCAATTACAAAACATCAAAATCTCCATAAATACTGTCGGCTATCGATATAAGGTTAGGCTACCTCCCTAATTGAAAGGTTGTAGGCAAAGCCGTGCTCCTAAATACAAGTTATCTACTTTTCTCATAGTTATGTGTCAATGTAGACCAAGGCAAGTCAGACGCACTTTAGTTCAAACGCCTTTCACTCCATCCTACGTTTCTTTTCGAGTAATCCCGGATTAGGAAGTGAACGACCTCCGTTCATCGCAATTGGTATCGTGTTTTTCGTACAGGAATACTTTAGGCGGCTACCGTTACGGAATAGGCACCTACATATTTTCTAACACCAGCACCGGAGCGAGGTAGTTTGCTCGAGTGGAACGTTCACCCATTATTGCCCCCTCTACTCTAGAATGTTAATGCGAGCTTCTTCTCAACGAGTATCGCTCCAATCCTTGTTTGAAGCTCGTGGTTATCGCAGTAGGTACTTTCCCATTATTGCATTACGTGAGAGTTTTCAACGAGTCGCGGTCGGTAATTAGTCCTCATTTTGAGTAAGACATTCCCGAAAATACTTTGCTTTTATTTTTCACGGAGCTTTTATCGTGACGCTTTTCTCGTCCTAATAACATTTTATTATATACATTTTCACATAAGAGTTTTATTCAAGGACTCATATTATTAACTAAGTTATTTACAAATTAGAAAAGTTAAATTAAACCGTTGGCTGTAATCTCGCACCTAATAGTTTCCATAGCCACAGAATACCTCATAGCCGTGTGGGATGCCTCTACAGGTTACACAAGCAACGAAGTAATTTATGAAGTCGTATACCGTAATACAATTTTTACACTTTTTATAAATCGATTTCAGTACCTACACGAGTCTTGAGTCTAGGTTCAATGTTACATAATTAAGTAAAATCAATTAATGTTGTGGCAGGCACGATTTATCAAAATAGATGCTTAACTAAACGATTATCTTGTTCATAAAGTCTTTAGATAACTTCTGAAACATGTCTAACACAAAAAAGTTAGATTGTCTTTTCATAAACAAAGTAAAAGAAAACCTACTTAACTTACGCTACCATAATTGGATTTGGATACCTACCTAAGATTAAGCTAATTTGGTGATTATTATTAATTAACTAACCAATTGGATATCTGATTTCGAAGTCATAGCAACTTTTATAGGTCGGTTGTAGTATAAGATGTCTCGAACCGTACTAAAAATATCAACATATGTACATAAACCAATATAAAATCGCAATATATAATGTTAAAAATATTTTTCAAGGATTTTATCCTTGAAAAATATTTCTTAGTTTATTTAGTGCCAATAAACAGAAAGCCTGGTGTTGCTATTGAAGCTTGAATTTAAGAGTATTTGGATCGGAGATACGTCTGAGCTCGTCCGATAGGCTAGTTCGATGGGTGTCTTTTCTGGAATGAAATCACTCTATCGTGAAATGGCGACTAAAATTGCCGTCCGCAAAATTGCTTCTGATCTAAGGCCTTTCACAATTGGTTTGATGACGAGTCGCTCTTACATTGAATCGTGTAGGGCTGTGTGGTATTTACTTGACAATTTTATTTATTGGTGCGCTACGATTGGTTCAGCTCAGGCGCATTTTTCTTTGTTGTACATAATCCTCGTTTCGTTTTCTTTTTTGAGCAACAAAACTTTACAAAGGGGCGATTCTTGTTAAATTTTCCAAGTTGAGCCTCAACCCACGAAAGGAGCTTAAACAGTAGGTCTAATCTTGTTTGTCGAGATTCGCGCAAGTGTATAGTAGGCTGGTACCTAGTGGTAGGTAAGTAAACAAACCTACAAGCCTTTTACGATCAAACAGACCTACTTTACTGAATTCAAGGAACACAAACAACCAGCACTCACGTTCTCATTTCCCAGCATACATTTACAGCTTACCTACAGAAATTTCGTTTCGAGTAAGCCGAGAGGGAACCTGCAATGCCCTCTAGCTAGACAACATATTTATTTGTGCAAACTAGCATGCATACCGCCGTAGTCAAAAATCCCCAGTTTTAAAATGTAAATGCTCGGAAGGCAGACTGCGTTGAACCTTTTCTCGTGTATTGAAATTAGCATGGGCGCCGATCGGTGATCGGATTACAGTAAATTACCTGGCCGTTAAGCAAGGGACAGCTATAATTATGATAATTAGCCAGGCTTATCTTGCATCAAATTTAATGGCGCTGGAAACTGGAGCGACGCTGGTATTAAAATCAATTGCGTAGTAGCATTGATAACACTTTACATTTTCATGTTTATAACACAGATACTTTTAATTTTACTGCAGCAAGAACTATGCATGTAAGTAAAGCTCTTTGATGCAGGTTTACAAAATATAAAATAACTATTCATTATGTTTTTGACCTGAAAACTAAAACATCCGATTTGAATTTTTAGGCGCTACACAAGCTAGACCACTACACAACGCGCACACAAGCTAGACTAGTTTTTATATGCCAAAATGGATGTCTCCAAAAAAGAGCTGATGTGCCATCAGAAAATTTCCGCCCTCTTCTGGCAATGGGCTCCCTCAAACTGTCCCAGTAAAAAAACACACTGTATATAATATGATTGAATTGTTTTGTGTGTGCAATATAAAAAATTATAACTATCCATCTATGATTTGCTTTCCAAGTAGTATTTCCATGTTTATGAGGAAACCTTTGGATTGTCGTCACGGCAACTACACTTCGAAAAATAATCCACATTCTTAAATAGGGCAAACGCTTCCAGGCTTCGGATCCGTACAGTATCCGCAGACAACATTTTACTTCTTTCAATTTCTACATCCATTTTAAAGCGGCTGCTGTCTTTACGTGATATATTTTAAACAGTGTTAGTTGCATATTGCATAAGCATTAGACAAAATTGTTCCCTAGACGGCAACAGCGTCGGTGGATCGGGAAATTGTATTACCTTGCCTTTCTTAGCTAGAGACGATGAGTGCATTCGTTACCGACGGAAGCGGTGTTGAGTGCTCTCGCAAACGTTACGTGCAGATATATTCTCGACTTTTAGAGCTCGAATACTTATGCAGTTATTATTAAAAGTAACACGAACCTACTAACGTATTAGTAGGTAAAGATACGGTTACTCGGCCACTGTAGCCACACCGTTATTGACTCCTTGTTAAATAATATCATAGCTAAACGCGTAACAATGCATGTAGTGGTTGCGGTTTCTTACTTTCGTAGCAGTAACCTGCTACGAAAGTAAGAAACCGCAACCACTACGTGAGCTACGATCACGTAGATATACGCTACATTGTGATGACACTATTGCTACGTTCTGAGGTTTTCGTAGCACCGCTACGACACCAGTGCACACTTGTGTATTGCAAGCACGTGGCCATGTTTTACTTCAGTTTCACACGTGTAAATTGTGTTCATATTCCATCGGGAATACTATAGCCGGAACAATTAGTGATTTTACCTCAAAATGTCAGTTCTCTATTAGCGGTTACTTAGCGGACCTTCTCCATAATGGAACATTTTTAAATTTATTTTTCTTTGGTTTATCTGTGATCAGTCTCTTTGGGTTTTGAACTATGAGCAGATTATTTGTGTGGTCTATGTCGGGTAGAGCACACTCCTTTTCACAATGTAGGCAAGCACTCTTCTTATTGCTAAGTCACTCAGGTATGGGACTTCTTTTCTTATAAGTCTCATTTTATAGGATGGTGCTGTAAGATGCTGTGCCAGCTGGTTAGGATGATTCCTGAGTTTGGCCTGATAGGCTGCTGCTGTTGTTGTTATTTAATCTTTGACTGTGTTGATATGAAAGATGTCATGAAGTTCCGAGTTTCTGATGAACCATGGTGCAATTGTTATATTCTTTAAAGCACCATTTTGGAAGCGTTGAATGATGTTTATGGAAGAGTGGCAAGCTGACCCCCGAAGTTGGATTTTGGTGTGCTAAGTTAGTTTTGTAGATGGAACATGGTTTCATAATTTCTTCCATTTAACTCGAACAAACCTTTGTTTTTTTGTATAGTTCTAACATGAAAATAACTCTTAAGAAATAGTTATATAGTGTCAAACAACAAACACAAACAAACATACACGAGCAGATAAACTGCAAAAATAAAGTTTAGATACATGTGCATATAGTAGATGTAGGTACTGTACCCTCAGCTTTGAGGTCTGTTTTCTAAGTGAAAACGATAATTTCTCGGGAGTTATCTCACCGAAAAATTATTTATTAAATGGGTCTCCGTATCTCACCGCTACGTAATATGAAGGGCCCTCACGTGAAATGAATATTAATCTTAGAAATTAAGCTGCCAACGCTGAAAAGCGAATATTTCCTTGATAGTTACACAATATTTTATCTAAACTCGCTTCCGAGCTAGTTGAGAAAATTTAGTTTACCGGCAGCATCTTGCTATGCCTTGAAGACTTCGTTACTAAATTCAATTTGCGTTCATAATCTTCTATATCGAAGGCAAGGCAGCTGAATTTGATTGTAGTTCACGATAATAAAACCTGAAATATTATTAAACGAGGGTTTACTTTACCTGAAGTCTTGTAGTCGTAGCTTTTTGTGTAGGTGTCGTAATCGTCGTCGTAAAGCGATGCTTCGCCGCTCGCGACGAGAGTCACCGCCGACAGCCAGATAAACCAACAATACGCCATGATATCCTCACTAATTAAGAGTTTATGAATTTCACTCTCAGCGACGATTACTCGCTTTCTACATCAGTGTCTCTTGAGCTACGGAAATAAATGTGACTGTTGAAATTTTGGAAGTCACAGTTGGAGCGTCAGCTTAGTACACTAGAACTTCGCTCTTCGCTGCCACGTAAATCAAAATTGTTGATCATTTTTACGGTTTCTTTTGCTCTTTCACAATGCTGGTAGTATAGTTATTGTCGTTTTCAAATAAAATCTCTAGTCATATAGTGCTCTAGCTAGACGTTTAGGTATTATATTTGACTGTTTCCTTATTTATTGAAAATTTGTTTCGGTTTGTTATATTCTCTAACTAAACAAAGTCCTATTAATCAATAATCAATAATCATTTATTTTGTACATTGCTAGAATTACACGTCACATTCGTCCCTATATAAAATGAGTAAATTATATTATAATTAAGTATAGAATATATTATTTTCTTTATCCAAAATTATAAACCAACAAGATTGTTAGGGCTGTCCGTTTAACGATCCCTTAGCCCTGGCCCGAGTAAGCTTTAAAAAGTTATTACAGCCATCAAATGTTGCCCCAATTTCATTTTCTGATAGGGTACCAGATGAAAATAAACGATAGTTTCTTGGATATTGCCATCTGATACGAACGTAAAAGCTCTTTGCTGGGTAGCAGTGATTTACATAAGCGAGTACGTACCTGAGAATAATTACCTATGTCATTGTAAGTTTTCTTATTGTTCCTGTCGTAAACAACGGTTTTACAAATTCAGGTTATGTAAGAAAACGAAGCACGCACAATATTTGTGAAAAATTTTATTGAAGGATAATTAAATCTCGTCCACTAATCACAACTCTGCATCATAAATAAAATGGAACGCAGAAGTATCCATCGGACGCCAAGAACTCCTGACACAGAATTAATCAGTGCTGCAGTGGTCAGTACGTGAAGTGAACGCTTCGATATGCGTTCCAATTTAGTTCAGTTTCGGATCCACCCACTAATTCTCAGTTTATCTGACGCTATAAATTTCTTCATTCACGACTGTGATTGTGCCCACCACGTGATACGGAGTAATTTACGATTCGAAGGCACCCTTAATGGGTCACTGATTATGTGGAATGGCGTCATGACTAATTACCGTATTGTTCTGATCGAATTGATCAACTTACGAACAATTAGGCGCTATGCGATGTAATTATCCGTACGAAATCCAATCTCACTATATTTTTTTGATTCTAGAGATTAGCTAAAATACCGATTGCTGTAGGTGCAGCGTGTGTACTTCGCAACAAACAATAATAAACCGCCAAGTACGAGTCGACTCGCACACGAAGGGTTCCGTACCGTAAAAATTAGACAACTTTTTCAAAGAACATCAAATTTTCACTTGTTTAGAGACCCCCTTAAATTTTCAACTTCACTATATTTTTAGTATTTTTTGTTATTACAGTTGAAGTGTTACTTATTTATAGACAGTTTCATGTGTCTACCAATTGTTGTTCAAGAATACAGCCTTGACAAACGAAGAGCAAAAATAGCCGAAATAAAACTCTATTTTTGTATGGAAGCCCCCTTCAATTTGGATATTAATATTATTTTTATTATTTGCTGTTACAGCAGCAAGAGAAATACACATTCTCTGTAAACTTCAACTGTCTACCTCTTACGGT
The DNA here is from genome assembly GCA_963662085.1 of Eupithecia inturbata. Lineage (NCBI taxonomy): Eukaryota > Metazoa > Arthropoda > Insecta > Lepidoptera > Geometridae > Eupithecia > Eupithecia inturbata. The sequence continues at coordinate 5,902,852 of OY759177.1, forward strand.
TCATGAGATAGAGCCCTCTGACAGACTGACGGACGTACAACGGGGGCTTAGTAATAGCGTTCCGTTTTCACCCTTCGGGTACGGCATCCTAAAAAGCATAGATAATATACCTTATACCTCTATGGGTTACACTTTGAAATATATAAAAATCTACATCTCTTAGAGATTCAATTGTACTAAGAAAGCACTCGAGAACAGTTTATAAAACGTTTAACGAGGAATATCTAACTTAATCTTAAAATGATACCCTGAATAGAAACCTTACTGCAATAAAATGAGAAATAAATTCTCAACTTAGCTGTTAAAGCTAGCACTGAAAAAAATATTTTAGTTTTGCTGAACATTCCGCGCAAAACCCACACGTTACTACGCAACCTTACATTCACTACGTTAGTATTCCTCTCAGACTTGATCTCTGTAATGTAAGGAACCCTTGTAATTTCATAATGCCCTCGTCCGCTACTTTGTCGCCTTCAGTAATACCGTTGCCTAGACATAGATCTTATGTGTGTGTATGAAAATTTAATCAAGAAATGAATCATAAAGTTTAGTCATAGAATACAAAGTAGGTAGCAACGTACAAATGAACAAAAAGTTTTACGGAAAAGTCTTCAATGATTCATGGCGGTGTCTTTGTAGTATTTGTGATATTTATGTATACTGTGAGTAGCGCCGCAAAAACTTTCGATCGGGAACCTCAAAAAGTTCGATAAATTCATCCAATATTACGGTTTTGACGATAAAATACCAAAGAACACTTATTTTGGCGTGTTCCACTCCTATTGTACGTTAAAATTTACCAGCAATTCTGAATTAACGCGGTTATGGTTTCCAAAAAGAATTTGGGGGTAGCGAAAATTCATTGTATTTACTATACAAATTCGTTGAGAAACGAAACCGTAATTGAATATTTAACAGAATTAGTCCAACACCACAAACATCCGTGCACAACAAGCAATTCCACGAATTAATTCCATGAATACTAGGTAAGTATTGTCGTACCTAATAAATTTTAAGGGTCTGACGCAACATTTACAATTTATTTTTGGACAGCGACTTATAAAGGGATATAAGTCTATGGATCTTTGTATGTAGTTGCTCTACATGACTTTTAGGTTTAAATAGGTATACAAGTAGGTACCCAATAGTTGTAAAAAAACTCCCTGAAATTAGTCTCACTTGTTTTTTTATGAATATTCTCCCTAAATAAAATTTTGTAAGCATCGCCCACGTTTTTCATCTCAACAGTTTAATTAGCTAACTAAGTTAGTGCCCCATAAAAATGTAGATATTTCGCCCTTTTCCTTCTTCTTAATTGGATTTTAAACCAAGTTTGTTGAAATAGGGAACGGATCTTCCCAGCTAGTGAAATAAGACTAACGATGTTAGACTACGGGCTGCAATAGCTGCTCCTCTTCCAGCTTGAGTACTACATCAAGCAATAGTTTCTCCGAAGGATATTCATAATAAATGACAGAGCAACCTTAACCCTGTTTCTAGCTTAGAAACGCGCTGTTCCAATAGCAAATTAAAATTATATGCTGCATTTATTTTATAAACCAACTTAAAAAGCTCTTCATAAATTACAGACCATCTTAGAAGATTTCGTGAATTTCAGAAGTTGAAATCGTAAAAAATCCATTATCAGGTTATCAATGTGATTTATACAATTTACCGGTATAAAACAATCCTTACTTTTTATAGCGGCCTAAATACCCTTCGAATATAGCTTCTAATCTTTTTTAATTCCTTGATAACTTGGATTGATCGTTGCGTTGAAAGTTAATTACCAACGGTCTTCGGCCCGTCAATTACACCAACCATTATTCTAGCGCGCCGGCCCAAGACATAAAGGCAACGCTGTCAAAACTTGAGTAATCACGCCTGATCTACCAATAAATAACTTGAATCTAAAAAGAATTCTGTTCAAGCATATATGACATTTATTTGGTTCTCCTTGAGGCGCTAAAATTTTCGAGGTTTGCAGAAAAACAGAAATTCAGCAGCCCGGTTCAATTAGTCAACTTGTCGACTGGCAATTCCTATCTCTAGAGCCTCATAAAATTGTGAAAATACTTTGTTATTGTAGGGCTAGCAAAAGAAAGGTAGAGATTCTCCACGTGGAAATTAATACCGAAAATAAAAATCCTGCATTCATACCTACTCGTACCAAGTTCTTTTACGACATCATTAAACCGAAAGCGTGCTAAACGAGGCGTAGACGTGCGTCGTAATTTTCCTTGAACCGCAAGGAGCGCGGCCGGATCGGGAGTGACAGCCCTATTACAATTAACCGCTGTCAAGTCGATACAAAAGTCCACGCAATTTTTAAGAAAAATATCCAGCACGAATATGGTCAAGAAAATTCTAAAATAATGGATTATTACATCTTTGTGCAACTACTAATAGTTTTAAGCATCTACCTGAGTATCTACAAATGTAGATACTCAGGTAGATGCTTAAAACAATTAAAGTACTCGTACCTACCAGGTCGCTTGCAAATAGCAGATGTCTTTTAAAACCGAGTTAGACCTTTCACTGAATCAAAATAATACCGCTATTAATTTAACCATCGGTGAATAACACCAGTGTCCTCGTAAATTAACTTTGTAACTAAATTTCATTTATCTCTGTTACACGTTAAACAAAAGCCTTTAAGTCTGCTAAAAACGCTGGAAAAACTGGGTGTATATTTTCAAAGGTTTACAACACCGCATAAAAATGGGACGAAAGGTCATCAAATTGACCACTATCGATGGATATGGAAATCAAGTCACTATATTCATTTGCATCTCCGACCTACCGTATTAGCTAGCGAAAGGTGTACCTATACGTAATATACACTATCACACTAATAGTATAAACGCGAAACTTTGGATGTTAAGGCGTTTGTGACCTCTTCACGCTAAAGTACTAGTGGTTGAGCTGAAATCTTGCACAGATGTTGTTCTAGACCTGGAATAGCACATAGGCTTGCTTCTTCTTGACTTTTTATCCCGAAAAAACGCGTGCGAAGCCGTGATCGGAAGCTACTTTTGTATAAAACTCTATATTGTTGGCTTTGGAATCGCATCTAAAATTTTGCCTACTTTGTCAGACTACTAATATTTTTTTAAGTCAGAATCTAAATATACTATTAGATTGTTTCGTTTGCAATCAAGGATAATTCGACGCTGCTGCAGGTTCGTATCATTTTATTCGAGCACCTTTCATTCAACAATCTTAGTGCGAGTGTTGCGTTACTTAGGTGGATATTTTAGGTGATTTTTGTAGAGCATGTCTGTGTAGGCTAGTTCCCCACTTCATATTTTTTAATGAGTTTAAGACGGTGAAATTTGGAGCTTACCGTGTGTTGCTCTTTAACACAGTATGTTGTTCGTTGTGTGCAATGACAATAAACTTGATAAATTTTACTACAGATTTATGAACTGAACCGCGTCTTTTCTCAACTGCCAGCAGTAAATTCTGAAAATTGTTTAAATGCGGGGAAAATTTGCATTTAGATATGCAAGTGAAATGTCAAAAGTTCATTCACAAATTGACATTCAGTGTGTCTTTGCGCCCTCGGGGAATGAGGTTGACTGTAGTCTGCCACCTCACTCGTTGTAAGCCACGTTATTTAATAATAGAGCCTTTTATAGGTCTTGCTCGGTGAAGAGTTTATTTTATGTGGTAGCAGAAGCATACCTTCCAACGCAACGATAGATAAAAAAACGTTTTAAAAGGGAAGGCTTTTTTGAGTAAAAAGGTGCATATAACTGGCTCAATTCCAGATATCTTAAGTATTTTTAATCTTTCGCGATGAGAACACATTACCTCTATTATTACTATTTAACGGGTATTTATCGTTTTTATTTACCTATTTTTCTTGACGTCTCCATGTATTTTAATATGAGGTTCCTTATAAACGCTAAAATAGTTGAAATAACACTGGTATTATATTGTAAAAATATTCTAAATTTCCAAAAAATAAATTGCAAGCTGCACTGCTGCCCACTTCAACAAAAACTCATCTTGAACAAAACTACTTTAGAGATAAGAACTGCCATCTTCAGGGAACTCGTGAAAAACTAAAACTAAGCTTGTCGAAATAAAACTTCTCTATCCGAAACAGAACTCAATATGGCACTATCTAAATATTTTAACTAAATTCTGCTGCTACCAATAAACGCCAATTACTTACCAAATCTTTCGGGTCGATTTATTTTCTTAGGTCGAACATATTTTCGTTAAATTTAGTTTCCCATTATGAAAAGTTTTCGTTTTTATAGAGATTTGTATTATTATTGCTATATATTTGAAATGATTTTCGGCTCTGGAGTGCTCTGAATAAAAAATTAAGTTACTTCACTACTGCAAAGCTTCTTTTATTTTACTGTTATGTGATAGAAAAAGCTTGCTTGCTAGCGACGTTGCTTTTTTATATCTTTTTTTTATACCTAAATAATAAAAAAAGTAAACGTAAAGCTTCTAAAAGCTTTACCAATAAATTATATAAATGTGACAGTGCTACTATACTCGTACTACGTAATAATACGACGTGAGTTTCTTTGTTTGTAAAAAACAACTACATCGATATAAATTAAATTTCAGACCAGAAGACTAGACCATCTGGATGAGGACATGTTAGTAAAATGCTTTCTTTAAAAATTGCTAAGCCCGTCCATGTTTTATTATAGAAAGTAGAACCAAATGTTTTGATTCGCGAAATATTTTATGTCTCAAGTTCAACAAAAGCTTGTAAAAATCTAAGATGCTCTTCTCTTAGAAATTAGGTTGAATTTAAAATACTGAAGAAACGATCCGTCTTGTCACTAAAGCTTGCTCTGTAATTTAGTCACGTTTGAATTTTCCTTCAAAGAACTTCAACTTTTGAATTTGATTTGTGAATTATTTTGTATAAAATTACCTCCATCAGTCACAATTGATAATTTGTGGTGCAAAATATTTTGATAAAATTTAAAGGGTTGATTTGGAAAGCAATTTTTGGCCGCTACTACAACACTAATGATGAGATCACAACTTCCTCTAAATAGCGAGGCTATTATGAGCTAAAAGAAATCGAAAATAGTATGTTCAAATATGAATAGTGGCTAAACTGTAATTCTAATAATCATATGTACTTAATTACTCATGAATTAATAACGCAATTACTCATCTTGATTAAATAACGCGCGTATAAATATCGCGATTTTTTTAAAGTTTTCACTGAAAATCTGGCAGAAATTCGTCACCTGAGACGGGCTTAACCATGAGTTGCGTTTGATATATCTATTGGTAAAAACCCATTGATTTTCAAGACTTAACCTTATTTCTCGGTAGAATCATAAAAGGATAAAAAGTTTCTCTCGCGAATATACGCAGTTATCATCCCAGATAGAAACTCGCTCTCGGTCCGGATCGAAAGCGCGATTTTATCGTTTTTATGTGTCCGAGGCCACATGCCTTATAAGTAGAGTAGGACGGGGAACTAGGAACTATACTTCCCATGCCGCCGCGCGCCGCCGCGCCGTAGCCGCCGCGCGCCGGTGCGAATACCTTTATGTGTTTACTAACACCATGGTCGCTTCTCATAATGGGTTTTATGTTTTTGTCGAATACGTTATAGCTATCGCATAGACCCACACTATGCAATACTAGCCTACTCGTTTATAAGCCTACTCATAAGCCTTACGGATCCTCTTCTCCCATCCGAGGTTAATTTGGAAATATCCTTACATAAGACTGTTTTGGGACTCGTTTAACTTTCCGCCTACTTTCATTTTAAAATCGCCGGGACCGGAAAGCAGGATCTAACTTTCTAGGGCGTGACAGCTTACCCTGAAGGTTTGCGAGGGCAAATCGTGGGATTACTTTGGAAATTGAACCGTATTCCGATAAGGGGGGTGTATTTTATTGTTGTTTTATTTGTCTTCGCGCGAAATGTTATTGAATGTATTTTGATTTGAATTTTGCCAATTTTTTGCTGCAAAGAGCTAATAGAAGTGTGTGGAAGTAGAAGTGCCAAAATAAATAATTTTAAACGAATAATAGGTAGTCTAAAACTGTTTAGAATATGGCCCAACAAACACCCAGATCTATAAAATATCTAGTATTATATATTCATCTGTATAAAATCTAGAAATCGATTCTATTTACGTTGTACTCTTTTTTTTCTAGATTAAATATATATTAAATACAATTTACGTAAAAAACTGATAAAAATATCCTGTACCAAATCTACCTGAAAAAAGTACCAATTTATAGCTTCTAAAGAATACCGACATCAGCGGCAAAAGGAACCGTAAAAATCACAACGTCACTTCCAATAGTCACAACGAACCTCCAAAACACATGAATAAGAAAACAGACGCTTCGTAAATAAAAATAAAAGCTGACACGTGAATAAATCGGTAATGAGTTGAATCGCGGGACAGTGCGCGGCCGATCGCGCCGGTTAACGGGACGCGAATGCGGGGGCTGAACACACCACCAGCATCCAGTTTTCCTCCGCCCTCTGCGCGCCCCTCGATACCCCTTCCATCCCCCCACGTCTGATAACCTGCTACTTCGGAAGTCACTAAACTCCGCCATGAATGTTACCAGCCATACATGTGACTTGTAAAGGAAACGAACACCTAATCAAGAGTTTCAGCACCTTCTTTTGTGCTGAAACTCTCGATTAGGTGTTCCAAAATGAAACCGAATACAATGTTATGTGTAAAACCTTTATTACACTTACCAGAATAGGTAAATTGACAGCCGAATATTTAGGATTTTTTTTGTTTAAACAATCGTAGCTCAAGTAATCCACTTCATTTCACTTCATTTATTTCCACCGTAGGTATTATTATATACATACACTTGAAGTCGTTGTTTAGGTACTAAATTTAAATAGGACAATTACATTTAAAACACAAGATATTATTACAAATGGATAAATGAAGCACCATAATAAGGGATTGTACGCAGAAAGAAAAAACAGACAGACATACAATATGAAGGAACAATAAAATAAAAATTACAAGAATTGACTGTAAAAGGGCCAGTTTTTATAAAATTACAATAATTAAATAAAATAATGGCAGAAGCTGTAATATAACATGTGTCGCAAACACATGTTATATTACAGCTTCTGCCACACACATTATCGACACAATATTTATCTTCTTTCTTTCTTTTACGTATTCACAAATAATGTAGTCGTAATCAATGCATTTGAAATCAACAGCACAAGCTAAAGTGAATATAATTAATAATCACATTGTTTGTGCTGCTGTTGTTTGTTGTTTCGAATAAAATTAAACTGTAAAAAAAATCATCAAGGATTCAAAAAGAGACATAATGAGAAGAGGAAAACAGCTACCTATTTATAAAGCGTTGTAACTTAAAGGCCGTAAATTAAAGTCAGTAAGCTACCAGCATTTCGTAGGAGACCATTAAATTGCAATTTACGTTTAAAGTTTTATCATCCCAATGATGTGTCTTAATGATTTATTACATCAGCGGGTTTGCTAACCTTTCGGACTGAAAGTAGGTTTGCTACCGTGCAACTTAATAGTGCCTTCGAATATGCTCAAGCGCAGTTTTCTCGCGTAGCCTGCACGTTGCATTGCATCAGAAAATATGTCACTGGCCCGGTTCGACAACATGCCTAATTGCTGGTTGGGATTTTTGCTGTTTTACTTCGGATCTACGAGTACATTGTTGGTATCTTTACTATTACATCTTATCATATTTGATAGGTTTTATTCGTGGTTTTACTCGTTTTGTTTTTAGGGTCGTTTGTTTAGCTGCGTGCTGTTTGTGGACAGCAAAATAAAAATGAATGCATTTTAGGTCTTTAAGAGCCTTGAAATTAAAAGATTGAATTCCGATTCTTTTAATAACTAAGTAACAACTTATTGTTTCAATATCATCAGTTGGAGTGGCAGAGTATTTGACTAGTTCTGCGAATTCAATACAATAATATTTTAAGGCGATCAGCTATCTACCCACCTTAATTATTAATCACATAAGTAAGCTTTCTTAGAAGTGTAAAGATATTTATACCAAAGCTCAAGATGATTTTCCATGAAACCGTTGTTTGTATAGCTTTAACTTTTTCGTCTTGATAGAACATCGCTGATAATCTTTACATACCTACTGATCTACCTACTAGCAAGTGTACGTATATTTAATAGCTCAAGTTCTAGTGCTTTCTTGGGCTGCTCTCTTGGGCCCTCTTATAGCTGAGTTTAGGAACTAAGCGTCTTAACTGTAACGTTACAAGTAACCTGCCATGAGGCATGGGTTAAAGCTTTACGAGATGCCAAAGTGTGTTTTACACACTTTGGCAACTATTAATAAAGGTACGTTAAATTATTCCCTATTACCGCTCTCTGTTAAGGTCACATTTACCTATAACTAAATGAAAAATGCTGTGGTCCCCTTCTACCCCTCGGGAAATAAAGCGAAATGTTTTTATGAATAAGGAGGTAAAGAATTTGTTGATATACTTTGAACGGTAAAAATAAAGCGTCTATCGAATAAACGTTGGCAAACAGTAGGTACAAGTAACTAATCTTGATATCTAATTTTCAGCAAACCTCGCAATGATGCGAGTCAAATCGATGTTTACACTCATTAAAGCAGGGGTGAGAGTGTGTCAGCCACATACGTATACGTCGCTCAAAAGCAATGAGCCTCGCCAGCATGACACTTGACTGACTCCTCGTTAATTTGTAACAGAAATCCCATATTCCTCTTCAAGCAAATTTATACCTCGAACCGCAATCCAAGGCGCGGCTGTGGATCGGAATTACTACGCAGTCGTTCTAAACGTTATTGCGAGTTTATGTTAACAGATAAAAATGTCTCAGACTAGCTAGCTTGTTTCTTTCAGCGCCATAAAATGATTTTGTTAAAGTGAGACATCGCGTTTATCCAAAGAGCTGAAAATCGAAACCACAACCCTCACAAATTTCCGTTATCTTTGACTCATGCGAGAATATGAAGCACCTAAATCTGAAGTGATAATTCATATCTCGAAACCAGTTTTTCATTTAGAGCACTGAATAATTTGATATTAACTTCAACATGCCTTGTTATGTAAAATGTAGTGATAGATTTAAGTCTAAGTTGCCAATTACTGCTTGCATCCAAAAGTCATTTGAGAGCATTCACTTGTGAAATTGAATGGGGAGAAAATGCGGACTGTTATTTTTGCAGGACGGGACGTGTACCTAACTACTTTTACCAACTATTACTTTTAATTTCTTGTGCAAGTTCGATGTATTTATGATTTCTTACCTATCCACACTAATATCATAAATTCGAAAGTAACTCTGTCTGTCTGTTTCCTTTTTACGCCTAAACGGCTAGACGGATCCTAATGAATTTTGGCAGGGAGGTAGGTGGTATCCTGGGGACGGATATAGACTACTTTTTATCTCGGAAAATAGCGTGCTAAGCCACTGGCAGCATCTAGTAAGATATAAAAAAAGTATAACCTACTAGTATTATAATGCCGAAACTTTGTAAAATATGAATTTTATTTTGTTACCGAAGATCTCCAAGACTACACAACAGATCATGATGAAATAAGGCGTACATTTAGAACATAGCCTAACTTAGATAATAGGCTACTTATTAGACCAAAAATACGCGTGCGAAGCCGCGGGCAGAAGCTAGTTTTCCATATTATACTTTTATTATTGTTATTTTTATTTATTAATTACAAAAACAATCATAGTAAACAATAAATTTTGTACCATAAAAACCTTGTGAGGTTTGTCTCGGTACTCTCCTTCGTTCTGTCCCCACTTTGTATAAAATAGCTAAATTTATCCTGCTATTCGATCACCAACCTCGACTAAGAAGTAGAAAAAAGTATTGTATTTTTCTATTGGTGTTATAAGTTTGTCTGTGTCATTCATTACGGGAGAATAACTTTAATGTATCGGAAGAAAAAGTCGTCATAATCGTGTATGTAACGATTAAAAAACCAGTTCTTATCAGAGTTTTAAAGTAAATAATTTAAAGCAATGTTTTTGTAATGTTGGCTTGTTTTGTAAATATAATAAATCGCCAAGAACGACTTGACTCGCACACAAAGGGTTCCGTACCATAATAATCAGGCAACTTTTACAAAGAACATCAAATTTTCACTTGTTCAGAGACCCCTTTAAATTTTCAACTTTATTATATTTTTAAAATTTGTTGTTATAACAGTTGAAATGTTACTTATTTCTAGAAAGTTTCATGTGTCTACCTATTGTGGTTCAAGAAATGCAGCCTTGTCAAACGAAGAGCAAAATAGTAAAAAAAAAATAAACATTATGTTGTATATGTACGCCCCCTTTAATTTTGATATTTATTTTATTTTAATTTTAATTATTTGTTGTTATAGCAGCAAGAGAAATACACATTATCTGAAAATAATAACTATCTACCTCTTACGGTTCATGAGATATAGCCCTGTGACAGACGGACGGACGGACTGACAGCGGAGGCTTAGTAACAGGGTTCACCCTTCGGGTACGGAACGCTAAAAAGGAAATCGGGTAGCATCGCCCCCCTACCTTTTTAAACTCTATTCATTTACCTTTAAAATAAAAGTACGTAGGTATCCAATGTTGCATTAGATAAATGTTCCATACTTAGTTAAGTAAGTAGTAAAACACTATGTAAAGTCTTTGGCCGTAGCTATGGTTACATTGTACCAACACATTTTTTCAAAGAAAAGTTGCAGCCGGTCCCCGTAGGTTTGCCCACTACTTCAAATAGAATGTGGACTATTAACGCGAGTTCGACGACGCGACGTCCCTAAAGATTAACGTTTCAGCGTATTTTAAGAGAAAAATCCAAGTAAACGTGTTAGGTTCCAACTTTACAGCCAATGTGAAGTTTGCAATAGTTTTGACGTCAATTTGTGGCTGTATACTAGATGTGTGTTTTTAAAAGCGATCAAATGAAAAACATCTTTATCTGTTTATGTAATAGACTTTGTAGTAAACACGGACGTAATTTGTACCTTCGTGGTTCAATGTTCAATCAATGTATTTGCTATTGAGTGGGTGTAGTTAGTATTTTTTTCATTTTATCATTTTATGCGTATTGTTATTAATTAATACTATATTGTTCTACCGCCGAACTGCGATACCCAAACCGCATGCCCAGCGTGGGGATTATGGGCGTTAGTTACCCCCCGTGAGATAAAAGCCAACAATATGTTTAAGTAGCGCAGGCAAACAATAGAATCTTTGGCTATGTCTATTGTAAATTTGATTATTATTCAGCGAGACATCTGCTTTCCAATAAAGAAAGCCAACTATTTGACTACTCCGTCGTCGGTTACAGATGAAATTAATGATTTTAGGGTATTATTATTTGATTTGATTGACATTTGCAATTAATTTTATAAAATGATTCTATACTATATTATTAAATGACTTAAATATAAAATATGATGTTTTAATTAGATGTAGAAAACATGAATATTCTAAAAATATAATTTTTAAAAGTAAAAACAAATGTAAATCGATGTGGCGGGTTGTAAATTCCGAAAGAGGAAATACAATGAATGTACTGTTGGTTTCACGGACACTATTATTAATTCCAATGGTATAAAATTTCAGTCGAAGCAGCAAATTGTGGATTTGATGAATGCGAGGTTCATAGGAGCAGTCTCGGCGTGTGGAGCACCCGCAACTGACTTGCGTAGCGTGTGTTACAGTCGGCGCGCCCACCGGCCGACAGCTCGCTGGGTTTTGTACCGTTTACAGCTGCAGGTGAGGTACATCAAATTATTATGAAACAGATACCTCCGAAGCCATCTAAAGATCCGTGTGGTATCTCGATGAAACTGATGGCGACGGCGGCCGGTCCGCTGGCGCCGATTTTAGCTTGCCTATTCAACGAGTGCCTGCGCGCTGGTGTACTACCTACGTGCCTTAAGCTGAGTAAGGTGTCGCCGATCTACAATGGGAAGGGTAGTAGGTCTAGCATGGACTCGTACAGACCAGTGTCCATAATACCTGCAATATCCAATGTTATGGAGAACGGTATAAGCTCGCGCCTCACAGCATACCTGTTTGAAACTGAGGCATTATCTGACAGGCAGTATGTGGCGCATCGTGGGGGCCGTTATACCACATCGTTGGCACGACAGGTTATACAAAACGTCATAAAGGCTAGAGAAAAGAAGCAGCTGATAGCTCTTACTTGCTGCGACCTATCGATGGCGTTCGATGTGGCCGATCATGCGGTGCTCGCGACCAAGCTAGAACACTACGGAGTGCGAGGTACTGCGCTCGCACTACTATCCAGCATGTTAAGATCTAGGTCGCAGGTAGTGGTTGGAGAGAATGGGAACATTCGATCCCGTCCTCTACCAACGACCATGGGGGTAGCTCAGGGTTCTGCGGTCTCGAATATCTTGTTTTCCATGCTACTTAGCTCCCGGAGGCTGTGAGCACTGCGGAGGTGTTCATGTACGCGGATGACGTGGTCGCCGTAGTCTCTGGTACAACAATAGACGCCGTGGAGAATAATCTAAACCTCACCGCGTCCACACTTGCCGAGTGGTTCAAAGCAAACGGGCTTGTCTTGAACATCTCAAAGACACACTTCATGCACGCCTGCCTGTCTGGACGCCTCCCTAGAGCCCTGATGGTTGTCGCTGGTGGGACGGTTATCGAACAGGTAGCTCAAACCACGTTTTGGGTTTTGAGCTTGAGAGGAGCCTCACATGAAATGATGATTACTGATTATTACAAGGCGCTTATCAGGTGGAGGCCTGGGTCCAGCTGTGGACCAATACAGGCTGTGGAGATACAGATGGAGAATACTGCATTGTTTAGTAAGTAAGTGTCGTTTGTTATCACACTAATATTATAAATGTGAAAGTTTGGATATTTAGATGAATGGATGTTACTTTTTCACGCCAAACCCACTGAACGGATCGAGCAGAAACGTTGCGTAGATGTACCCAGTTCTAGGCCTGGAATAAAACATAGGCTTAGTTCTATCCCATAAAATCAGTCCCCATGAGATAGAAATAATTTTTAAACGTTTCCATAGAAACAACACGTGCGAAGCCGCGGGCAAAAACTAGTAATGCATAATACAATGCTGATATGCTGTAGAGTGTAGATAGAGAACCCTCCGGAAACGCACTCGACCTAATTGCGAAGGGTACTCTATCTGTCTATGCGTCGCTTGTCATTTCGTCCCACAGCCCCACAAATGGACGTTTGACCGATGTTATAACCTATTTATTACGCATTATCAAAGAACTGGCATTCCCTATTGATAATTACTAGCAAGAAATGACGTAATAATTACAGAAAAATAGTATCACAAAGCATTCCCAAGACATCGTATCAATGAAATGTATTGGTGTCGACGGGTGTTCGTTCACAAAGTTCTCCGATAAGTTAGCAAAAGTCCCTCGACAGTTCGTGTCACAGCACTGGATTGAACACATACCTACTCGTATGCCTGTCAGGGACCGTGGCTAATGAAAAGCGATGCGCCTATAACGAAGACTAAGCGTCTCACGTAGTTCTCATAAAGATTAACTTCGGCATGAACTTGATAGACCCAATAAATTTACCGTCAATGCATGGAAATTAGTTTGAGGAACATGTCGCCGACGGGGGAAAAATACTTGTTTGTTTGTTGCCGTGATACGCTGAAGAAGTTGACGTACATGATGAAAGAAATATTGGAAAAGTTTCGTGCAATAGCTGTTTAAAATGAAGACTGACGAGCTCAGGAAGCTTCCAAGAAAGCCGAGCTAAGCTTTCAAACTACGCTAAAAGTACAAAAACGAGGTAAGGAACCCTGAAAATCGACGCAGTATGATGATCATAAAGCTATTTTTAAAAGAACAGGTATTATTTTTATAGATTTCTGAGTCACATCTTAACTACGCACTATCTAGTAGAGCAATTTACAAAATCCTTTTTTAGCTTTAGACGGAGCTGGTGAGCTACAATAAAAACAGAGTCGCATAAATAATAAATCATTTCCTGTTTCGCGGTTATTCTTCGGTGGTTTCGGCAACGCTACCTACCCCAAACCAATTATAATTTTGTTTCATTTTCAGTTGAGCTGCGCGGTTTATCATGAATATTCACTATGTGATGTTTGTCAAGGTTTGGCGGGCTAGTAACTTCCTATTGTCAGGTGTGTGTAGCTCCTATATTTTATAGCTATTGTACATTAAGAGCGTTTACGCCTAGCGTGCGATGACTTGAAATGATTTGCGCGCAGCGTTTTAAAGTAGTTTTAAAATATTTACAGAAAAATAATAACAACAAAATAATTAAAATTTTGAATGTATGATTTTAAAGACTCCACTTTATTGGTAAGCTATTGTTATATTAAATTAAATAAGGTATATCGGTGAAAAAATCATTTAAAATTCGTTATAATCCCATTCATCGAATTTTAATTTCTCATAGTAAGATACCAAAACCAAACATCTTTTTAACTTACTATTTGCCCAAGGATCTTATTGATTGGTTATTATTTTTTCTTAATTAGACATAAGTATTTTCATAATATTTTGAGCCTCGAAACTGATGCTGAAAGGGAAATTAAGAAAACCTCTAACAAATTATCTTGATAGAAAGCGTACATACCATATTAACCGAAATATTTTCTTTACTAACTATTCGGACAACGAAATTTCCAAAAATTATTATCAATTAACATATAGTGTAAGATAAGTGGTTCATGATATTAAAGGGTTTGAAAAGTACCTACTGTTTTTGAGCCAAACTGCGCATGGAGGGCGTAAACGCTCATAACTACATATGTATGGAAAAAGAGCAGGATTTAACATTTTTGAATTGTGTTGTTTGTTCTATAGTGCTTGCTTACAATACCGGGGAGATACTGCAAAAAAAAAAAACACCTGCGTGTAAAAATACCTTGTTTAATTAGCCTTGTAGATATTTCAAAAAGTGAGAACCTTACAAAAGAGACCTCACTCATTGTAGCGGTTGTAGACAGGTCACTGAAAGAAAATAAATTTATGCGTTGACTTGGTCGGTCGAAAAATACTATAGGTAGGTAGGTAATTATAGAAAACGTCCCTCTTAATTAACGATGTCGGACGCCTTTATTTAATGAGTTTATATTCTGCCCGATCGTCTCACCTGCGCGGATATTTACCTCTACTTACTGGCTTTGATTATGACGAATTATAGCCTTGGCTGTAACGGATTGCCCCTATTGATGCTTTCTTGGAAGAGCGAATATTGCTCCATTTTGATAAAGCTTCATAAAGTTTAAATTCAATCTAGCGAAGTGAAACGCCTTTGATATGGGTCAACTATTGGGACTAGTACCAGTCTATGTATCCTCATGAATTAGGTATACCTAAAAGTTTACTTGCTGCCCGTCTATCCTTCCCAACCCTTCACAGAAGTCTGTTTTAATGATAATTTTAAAGATACCTACTATGAGTGCGTGAATGTACGTGAGTATTTGAATTACCTCATAATCCGATATCTTAATCATTATTTCCATGCTGATAATCAAGAATCCGCAACAATACAAAACACGCATCGTCATTTCATGCATAAAGCTGCATGTTACATGCAGCTTTATGCGACCCATTATATTATTTATATATATAGGCCTGATAGTTAAGCGTACCTACATACATAATATCATATTTGTACAGACCGAAGGCAAATAATTTATAATTTATGCAAATAATTAACTTTTAATAACGCCGGTAATCGAATTATTACGACAGGTTTAAGTAAACAGTGCTACTGAACTAACTACATGTCACATTCATTGTATCGGTTAAAGACTCTATTTATCTTAGTTATGTTAAGACACTTTTAATAAAATAGGTACATTGTGGCTTTTGAAATTCTTCTGATTTGTATTTGAATCTCAGATTATGTGTATCATGGTATAATAATATACTTCGCCAGGTATGGCATTCCGAGACAAAACAGTCACGTGTCACACACACAAGCCTCGACGCCATTGGCGAATCAGAAGACGATCTGTTTTGTGGTGTTACCAGTAGCGTAAAATCATAACTCTCCGAGCTCCTTAGATTACCTGTACGAATCTGATAAAACTATGTGGTTTTGTATTAACCAATTAGCAAAGTTTTGACTGATCTAGCAAACAAAATTAACGATTTATATTTTTTATCTATTTTTCTTATTTTTTATTTGTTTCTCAACTTCCATGATTTGTTGCAACAAGTTGCAACTGGACAGTGACGTACGCAAGTGTCACTCCCGGAATGCAGACCAAGTTTTTTGGATCATGATGTGTATCAAGGTAGTAAGCTTCCACATTATAATTACAGAAATGTAAATGTATTGCCTACAGGAAAAGATGTACATAGCTTATTAAGGTATGTAGTGCAAAATACTTATTCTGAACATGCGACTTGGCAGAACAAAAGTGCCTTTGTTTTACGCCGCTCGCAACAACAAGTGCTATGAATGCATTGTTCAATGTTTTCATGATTTATAACTGTAATAACTTACGTTTTTCACGCCTGACCCGCGGAAATGAATCAAAGGATTATAAAAACTGCAATGCAACTTCAACTATGTAAGTCGGCTTAGAAAATGCTGCAAAAGAAGACGGACTAAGGACTATTGGTAACTATCGGTTAACTTACTAAAAAGCGTTTATTGGCATAAGTAGGACTCACCGCACCTCAACAGCCTAGTTTACCCCAGCGCGGTTGTCGGTTCTTCGCGAGATATGGCCGGCCCGCTGCTACTTCAGCTTGCTAATTCTCTGAGCTATGTCGATAGCTTTGGTTCTCTGTCGGATGTATTCGCTTTCGAAACTCCGAGCATAGGTCTTTCCATAGCTCGCTGAGCGACTTTGAACTGGTGGACCAGCCCTACCGTGAGTGTCCGTAGGTCATAACGGGGCAGGAGGCTCTGGTTGAAAACTTTCGTTTTCAAGCATTGTGGTATGGATGACGAGGAGACTCGCATTGCGGCGAGCGAAGCAAGCCGCAATGCGACTATGGCGAGAGAAGAAAGAAAGAAAGAAAGATATATTTTATTTGTAGCTAAGAACTAAAATATGTACAAAAACTAATTAAATTACCAACACATTATAAACTATATAATAATATTACCCACTTATAAATACCTTAAAGCTACAAAATGGCGTTCGTCTCAGCATTATGTTGTGATAGCTATAGGTTATAGCTGATCACAACGCTGATCTTCCGTCGAAACCATTACGTTACGTCACGTACGCGACTAAATACAGAAAAGTTACTATAACGAGAAGGGAGCCCCCCTGAACCCCCTCCCCCATTAAAAAATGTAATATGGGTATCGTTTTCAGACGTAGTTTCCCAAACGCTGCCCAGCCTAGCCAGATTCTCCTCTTGGCCTCCTTCTCGAAATTGTTTTTACCTAACTGCAGAATGTACCCGAGGTAAGTGCACTCGGAAACAATTTCGAGAAGGTACGACGACCGGTCCTGGACCAATGTGGCCATTGATCATGACTTTGGTTTTATCCAAATTATTTTTTTTTTTAAATTATGCCAAGACCGATGCATCGTGTGGCTGTGGCTAGGCCATCGAGCATCCGGTTCAGCTCCTCTAGCGACTCCGCCACTATGTCATCAGCGAATCGCAGGTTTTCAAATACTTCCTAAATTTTAGTAAATTGTGGTAAATGCCACATAATATTAAACATGATTAAATGATGAAAATTTTAATTAATTATTACGGTGAATAAGCCCGACGGTATCAGTGGTGGGTTGACAAATGGCTTTGTGGGAGTAACAGTAAACTATCCCTTTGTGATAAAGTTTCGTTGGTACCTCTATATTTATAAGAGAAAGGGAAAAACGTTCAATTATAACCAGGGTCAGCGTCCAATGTCCGAGTAAATATGAAATAATCTTAGTGGGGATTAGAACGCGCCTATGCCACCCTACACACAATGGTAGAATGAGCAGGGTCGCAGCACAATTTATAGTTCTGAGATCCTAATCATTATTATCTGCCAGCTCGCCTAGATGCGAAAGCTCGACGATATAGTGCTTGTACCTTTTCTTTAATTACAAAAGCTTTTTGTTTCGACGTGGCTTTAATGAACCAAAAGAGATTCAAAGTATCGTTACGAGGCTAAAATGTCTGTGATCCGAGTCTTATCCACTTCTCTCTCAGGTGACTAAAATCTATAAGTTTCATATTATAAACTTCACCATTCGCTTGTACACACACGCTTTTTCTCAAACCAATATTGCGGAAACTATGAGTTACGACGTAACCAGTCAACTCTAATGTTTTGTAACATCGATTTATGTTCAATGAGGCCTGGATGTTTACTTATATTTAAGTCGTGGAAAATACAGCCGTGAAATTAACGTTGCGAAAATATTTTTCTACGGAAAATACGGAAAAAACTGCGACTCGCTGAGATTTTATTCGTAATGAACACGTGATTTCAACAAAACATCTTCAATTCTATAAAGTAACTTCTGAAGCTTCAAAAGTTACTTTATAGAATTGTGTCACTAGGGGTACCTACAACAGTTCTATGTGTAGATTTATTGATAACACTTAAAAAAACAAAACTGTTCCAAATGTGCCGTTCTATTTGCTACTGAATTTGATTAAGACTGAGACAATAAACCGAAAACTGAGTATCTAAAAAACAATCCGATTTCGTTGACCAACCTCCAATAATATAGTTACTTAACAAGGTAAAGGTTTTTCGTTCGCTTCTTTACTTTACCCTTTACCTTTAAAAGATTGAAGTGAACAAAAAATCAAAGTGATCACTGTATTTCCTAGTTTTACTTATGTAATTTAAATTTGGTGACGTGTCCAAGAGTCCTGTAAGGTCTAAAGGAAATAAAGCACTTTGAATTTTCAATTTTTGAAGCATGATATCCCCTGTTTTTATCTGCAAATTCCCGGTCCGGAGCAGAATTGTCCCCTAAACAAGTCCAATTTTACAGCGACGACGCTAATCTCACTCGAGTAGCTCGACTTTCATTAGCATTTGTGTAATTTCATCAGCTGCCTGGGGTGCGGTATAGCCTTCAGGGATTTGCTTGTTCACTCATTAGGATCATGTTACCTGGACGTGCATTCTAGAGAAGCTAGTTCTAGATAACTATTTTATGTTAGAAAGCTGAGCGATTTGTGCATTACTACACTTTTTATTTTGTTGGCAACTGCATATGTAATTTGCAGAAGTTTTTGTTGTTTTTATTGGTATTTTATCATCAGACCTGTCAACTAGTTTATAGGACATTTATTTTTATCGGACTCATGTAACAAGATAAAAATTTATGTAAGTACCTACTCATAACCCAGGCGAATTAACATAGCACCTGATTCGAAAAAAAACTTAAGAAAAATCCAATAATAATAACAAATAGAGAATAATTCGATTTACACTTGCAAGGGTACTTGTGATGCTATCGCTACATGCCTCGCACGGCGACGGCGGCGGCGGCGGGGCGCTGCGCTGGGCAGCGGGGGAAGTACCGAGTTCCGAGCCAGGTGCTATGTTAATTCGCCCGGGATATCCCGGGCATGTATGCTTACTTTTGAGTTGAACCCTGCCATTTGTAAGCGAACGTAGAGATCGGACTGTTATCTATATGAAAAATACCTGGAGCGAAAGTTTGTCCTGTCTCCACTACATTTGTCTTTTATCTGAGTTATCTTACCTATCCCAACCAACCCTGTATTTTTCGAATTGTACAAGAACATCTGGTTTTTACGTTATTAAATGCATTTCTCCAAGATGCTCAGTAGCTTTTGTTTTAACAAAATTTTACAAAATAACTACTCAAAAAGAGGGATTGAGGTTGGTAGAGTTATTTTACCTAAAATTATACATAGGTACATAATATACGTTTACATAGTACTTGAACCTAATTTATTCAGTTTGAACTATAAACAACTGCGAGGGAAAACTTCGGGATGAAGTGTTGTTGTTTTTAGACAACATAGTTGATTTCCAATTAGGATCCAAAAACTTGTCGCGTATTTCATGTAGCTACGAGTAATTTATGAAACGCCACGCGGTCAGTAACGGTTTTGAACTTTCTACATATTATTTGAATTTCACTATACCTTAGTCGGTAGAATAACCACAGTCGATAAAACTTAGCTAAAAGCTTTTACCTACACAGGTCATTCAGTTTGTGATGGGACGATTTACGTCGGTGTATAAACCGCCAAGTGCGAGTTGACTCGCACACGAAGTGTTCCGTGGCGTAAAAACCAGGCAACTTTTTCAAGAAAATCAAATTTTCACTTGTTCGGAGACCCTTTTAAATTCTCGATTTTATTTTTTGTAATTGATGTTATTACAGTTGAAGTGTTACTTTTTTATAGAAACTTTAATGTGTCTACCTATTGTGGTTCAATAGATACAGCCTTGACAAACAAAGAGCAAAAATTGCCCAAAAAAAACACGTTTTTTGTATGGAAGCCCTCTTTAATTTTTATATTTATTTATTTTTATTATTTGCTGTTAAGCGGCAAGAGAACTACACATTTTCTAAAAATTTCAGCTGTCTACTTCTTACGGTTCATGAGATAGAGCCCCATGACAGACGGACGGACCGACGGACAGTGGCTTAAGTAATAGGGTTTAGTAATAGGGTTCCGTTTTCACCCTTTGGGTACGGAACTCTAAAAACGAGAAGGACACGCCAAAGCAAAGAGTGGTCGGGCTATGAGGCTTCTTATGGCCGGTTTCGCCCGAGGCAAGCCACATTGAATAGTCATACCGGGGTACTTTGTCTCCCAAAAGATTCATGAACTCATGAACATACCTTTGTACGTTGTAGAAATTACATTTTGACGTGAGCTATTTCAAGTCTATCGTGGTTTTTAGGTGAAATGCATTTACAATTATTTTCGTTTGCATATTTCTAATTAAAAGTGTGTTATTACACTGACCCAGTGCAAAATCACACTAATATTTAAAATGCGAAAGTTATGATGTTTAAATGTTAGAATGTTTATTGCCTCTTCACGCCACAACTACTGAACGTATCGGGCTGAAATTTTGCATATATGTATGTATATGTAGGTTTAGAGATGGAATTAAAAATATGCTACTTTTTATCCCATAAATCAGTTTCCAAGGGATGGAAATAACATTTAGACGTTTCCATAGAATGTTAATTAATAAGTACCTACTGTGCCGTCACTCCGTAATTGCCCTAACTGAAAACCAGCGTAGTATTGGGCAAATGCCTAATACTGCAAAATGCTGAGTTAGAGACCCATTTTTACCGTTCCTATGAATGTACCTATACACTTTTTTTTGTTATTATCTTGTGTTTTTTTTAGGTAAATATTTATTTTATGTTTTTTTTTATCATAGAAACAACGCGTGCGAAGCCGCGGGTACAAGTATTGTGCAATGATATCTAATCTAACTCTCTTATTATTTATTTAAATTATTAACTCTGAACTTAGCCATAAGTTCAGTCTCGGATAAACAAAGCTATTTAGTTTATTAATACTAATAGGCACTGAAGTAATTAGATAATAATTTACTAACTCCTGTCCGCGACTTCGTACGCGCAAACTAAAATGTATAAAAGGTAAAAAAAGTATCTAGTTTTATTTCAGGTAATTACTAACGCTTTTTAGGGTTCCGTACCCGAAGGGGGAAAACGGAACCCTATTACTAAGCCTCCGCGTTTCGTCCGCCCGTCCGTCCATCTGTCACGTGGCTATATCGCATGAACAGTAAGAGATAGACAGTTGAAAAAATGCCTGATTTTTACGGTTCCGAACCCTTTGTGTGCGAGTCGACTCGCACTTGGCGGTTTATTTGTAAATACCGGCGTTTCTGCCAGTAGGTACCGTTAGTAGTTTTGTAGTGAAGGAGTAACAAACATCTAAACTATTGCGTATTTAATATTAAGAATATGCAATAAATTTATTATTAATCAACAAGTTGAAAGACTGTAAACACTTCCCAGTCCTCCCTGTTATTGATTAAATAATGAATGCATTATAAATCAGTGTCAATAAACGAAGCGGATAGATAATAAACCGCCAAGTGCGAGTCGACTCGCACACGAAGGGTTCCGCACCGTAAAAATCAGGCAACTTCTTCAAAGAACATCAAATATTCATTTGTTCGGAGACCCCTTTACATTTTCTACATCATTTTATTTTTAGTATATTATTATGTTATTATTACAATTGAAGTGTTACTTATCTATAGAAAGTTCATGTGTGTACCAATTATAGTTCAAGAGGTACAGCTTTGACAAATTAGGAGCAAAAATAGCCTAAAAAAATCACGTTTGTTGTATGGGAGGCCACTTTCATTTTGATATTTATTTTATTTTTATTATTTGTTGTTATAGCGGCAAGAGAAATACACATTATCTGAAAACTTCAAGTGTCTACCTCTTACGGTTCATGAGATAAAGCCACATGCCAGGTGGACGCACGGACGGACGGACAGCGGAGGCTTAGTTCCGTTTTCACCCTTCGGGTACGGTACCCTAACAACTGAGTTTTATAATAAGTAGGTATTTATTATATACCTACAATCGTATAATAATATAAAAGCTCTTAAGGATTAGGTTTTCGTTTTATTACAAACTAGCTTCTGTCCGCGGATTCGCACGCGTTGTTTCTATGGAAACGTAAAAAGGTTATTTGTATGCCACGAGATCAGATTTACGGGATTAAAAGTAGCCTATGTTTTATTCCAGACCTGGAACTACCTATACGCAAATTTCGGGTCGATTCGTTCAGTAGTTTTAGCGTGAAGCGCAAAAAAAGTATTGAAACATCCAAACTTTCACATTTATAATAAAAAGTGTGATAGTGCGAAATGTGATTTTAAAACTGATTATACCGTTCTAGCCGAGTTTTGGACACAAGGCGGCGGGCGGCGGCAACTCTCAACGGGGACTAGCCAAGTGCGCAGGACATATTATAGTGCACAACTTAGTGCGCAAACACAGGTGCACTCTCATAATACAATTATCGTATAGCAAAAGACAAAAGATACTCCCCTCGTTTCCGTATCCCAGCTGTAGCAAAGCGTAATGCATGAGCTGAAAAGTTTAGTTGGTCAACTTGCGTAGCGCTGTATGGTCAAAATATCCCCTAACAACTTTAATATTGCTCACGACGGAGAAATTACAAAACGGGACATTAATTATAAAGTTTGTGAAGCAAAGTTTGCTGTAGTGTAATGTTGTCTTGTTAACGTGCCTGTGCATAAATACCAGACGGTACGAACGCTAGCATCGCCCATTAACGCGTTGCAAACGCCTTATTTTTATTAGCGAACGTAACAAGAACAAACTGCATACTACTTACAGTTAAAACCTGGGGTAATTTCTGTTGGTGTTTTCCTTTAATTTACGTGGGACTTGCATAGTTTAATTCTCGAAGAACCTCTCCGAGTAGGCAAAGATTTATCTTAGTGTATAAATCTTTGACTGAACGGGTGCCTGTCTTAGCTTGAACGGAGGGTATGTCCTCCACCACACCAATTTGAAAGAGCATTAAAATTTCTATAAATTACAAAGAACCTAACACCTTCTTACCTGATAAAGTGCTGTTGACTGGCACCCCGTGGCAATGGTTTTCCAGTCAATAGCTTAATTCAACGTTCTTTGTTTCCATTGAATACCCGCTAACGAGCGTTGTTTCCCTCCACGACTTTTCATAGCTTGCTTGTTTATGCATATAAAATCCCCTTAAATTGTTTACCAAATCAACTCATCAGTACCCACGTCTAAACAATTAGCGTGTTTAATCAAACTTCATCCTTCAACAGATTTCTGTTAATTAAGCGTTTTCGCGAAAAAGTATTTCGAATCTGAGAAAAATAACGCGCCTATAAGGTTAAAGGTTGAAGAATACGACATTGCCACCCTCAGTGCCTTAACTTTACGTTGGGTTATAAAAATGTTATAAAAGCGAATATAACGCGACAAATAGCGGGTACCTAATACATGCTTTTTATTATGACATCAAGCGACAAATCTACGCTACCATTGTCTTGTAATAATATGTCGGCAGGTTCGACGATAAAGCTTGGACTGAGGAAATAAATAGCGCACAGCCTTCGTCGGAGTAAGCACGGGCCATTTGAGAAATTTATTGTGTGCACTTAACCACAAATAAATTGGCTTGTACCACGTGAGGAACGCCGCTACGCCCCTTCTTAACAACGCTTCTGTTTTGTCATTCACGCTTAACAAGCTTACCTCTGGTAAGTTATCGTGCTACAAGCAAAACAGTACAATAATGTACAGTAAAGTAGGTTCATAGGATGAAGAACAATTTCAATCACAATCAAATAAGAGGATTAGCCTGGAAAGCGTAAAAATTGTGATGGATGATCGCTCTGTTACGAAAAATTGAGTTTTGTTTATTGACACTTATTTTCTTTCACCAATTATGAAGCATGGTACATAGAATTGAAAGAGAGTTGTCAAAATTATTATCTCTCTAAAAACACTTAACGACGACGCCTTTATTTTCTCAACAATAAATCCAAAAGGATCGCCAGTTTGTAGGTAGGTAAGTACTTCTTTCAGGAAGGGAAATAAAATGGATGCTTTACATCGCTACCAATTTTTATAGAATAATAAATTTTAAAAATGATTCAAATTAGTGCTTTTTTTTTGCTTTTGTTGGTGTTGTGTATTAAAAAACGTTTACGCAAATGAAAATGTGTGGGAAGGGGAAAAACAACACGAAACTTTTTCTTGTTGCCAAACAAACATGGGTCGACACACGTAGAGTCGCGGGATTGAATTGATTATAAACTTTCTCCGACCGCGTACGTTTCCATTTCAACTGAAACTGATTTCACTATAGAATTTCAGCGTAGAGAACATAGGAATACCGAGTAAACCTAATTTTATTTGGAAAGTTGAAAACATATTCATAATGTAGACCGAAATCCAATCACCATAAAGGTTTAACGAAGATAAATCTTTCGTGCGGTGTTTATAAAACTTAACGCCTTTGTAAAGGCGTATCACCACAGAAATCTGAATAAATATTCAGGTTTCTGTGCGTATCACAATGACGGATTTTCCAACCACTTCTGATAATGTATAAGAGCTATAAGTTTTATGACAAACTTTGTTGAGTTTATTTTCACGAAGATAATGATTAAAATAAGATAGATAAAAAATAAACGAGTACCTGCTAAAGATTCGACACACAACTCATGTCTATTAGTTTATGACGACCGATGTGGCGCGGCGGGCGAAGGTCCGCCTCCGACGCAGAAAGTTGCGGGTTCGATTCCCGCCTTGGGACAAATGTTTGTACGATCTGCAAATATTTGTTCCGGGTGTTTTCTATATATAATAAAAAATATCTATCTATGTTATGTATTGTATTAAGTTTATCAGTCATCTAGTACCCATAACACAAGCTCAGCTTAGCTTGGGGCTAGATGATGCTGTGTGGATTGTCCAGCATTATTTATTTATTTATTTATTTTATTTATTAGTCAAGACATCAATTAGTTAGGTCAACGTGACATAACTAATTCATTTTTTCCAATGTAAGAAAATGTGTTTGACCAATATCATCATCCAAGTTGTGGACCCACATTTTAGCTCAAAAATAAACGCACGATTTCTCCCGAGTGTATTTTGCATAATATGCAACCCAACAAAGGTTCCATTTTATTCGCCAAAGCTGAAAAGAACTTGGAGACGTTCATTTCTCTTCAAATCCGTATTTTGTTGCAGTCTTATTGGAATCCAAGTAACTGAAACGAGTATTATGTTGCGGGACGAAGCTGGCGAATTCGAGAACCCGAGCGTCTGCTGCTAGTTCCCTTTAGTGCGACAACATTGATGCGACAAAGTGGTACGTGCTTTCTTCAGTCCAGTAGTTATTCATTCGTATGCCGAGGATCTTCCTTTTTGCAGCCACCGGCTGTTCCTAGTTTCCTAGCCCTAGTCTAGACGCGCGGCGCCTCTCAAACTCATTGTTTCAAACAAAGGAAACTTTGTAATTGCGGCGCACGTTATGGTGAACTTCGTTATAAAATTAGGCCTTTCGGCTTGTCCTCATTTAGTTACAGTCAGCTAAGACAACTATATCTCCTCAAAATACCTAAACCATTGCAAATTCTTATCCTCGTGATTCTTAAGTTGTGTCCACTTACATATTGAGGTCCAGTGTCCCATAAATCTTCATCATTAAAATAAAATTTGCTATTGTAATAGTTTATTTATACGCTTACAAGTGTAAAATCTAGTGTCAGAAGCAAAATTTCCGAAAGCTTTGTCCCATGCATGCGGCGGACCGCGGGCTCGCTCTCAATCTGTAAATGCTTTGTGTAGGTCACGTTATGTGATCCCTGTTCTGTTATTGTGTGGAATTTATTCCCAATAAGCTGCAGTCAGGGTGAATACCTACCTACTCTATTTACGGTGCTGATTTTAAACTACCTATTCCTAGTTTTAATAGAATTAGTGTTGTAGTTTATTAATGTTATTTAACTAATTATAAATGTAAAGAGGTGCTAACATAATTGTCATACGACGATCCATTACTTAGTCCATGTTGTTAGTAACTATATAGGTACGGGCGTACGGGCCAACCGTAATTCAGATTTGAACGCTTCATATGACATCTGATCCCAAGATTACCTACTGTATTGTAGGTACCCACCTTCAGAGAAGCCGAGAGTCTCCTCTTGCATATTAAAGACCCTTTCCAAACATATCGATTTGTCAAAGGAACGTGGGAGTATTATGGGAAACGTCGCTATCCAATGTAATCTTGTTGATATAGAAACTAACTGCTCCAGTTTTCCTCTATTTGTGATGGCTTTCGTAGGCAGGTGCTTATTTGACCGAAAATCAACATGGAATTCAGTGCTGAGCTTAGTCCATTCAATCAGTTTAACAAAGGACGTCCATTGGGCGATTGGAAAGTCCGTGGTCATATTGGCCAGCCGTCGGCGTACAGCGCGACTAATCCAAGCAGATTCGGACAAACCCCCATTACCCTGATTGATTCTCGGCACTCCGGCCCTGGTTACAAATACAAAGGTCTGCAGCAATTTGGGAGCGCTTTCAATTTGCACGGTGCCGTTCGCCTCTCAATTTGAGGCGCAGACCGATCAGCCCACAAGCCAACCCTAGCCTAGCTCGAGATCGCTGCATGCCTCGATTTCTGCTCGAGATTGCGCCTTTATCTGAACATTCAGGCCCTAACCGTTTCGTCAACAGCGACTCCCAATTTATCTAGCCCTTCATCTATTCGAACAATGTTTTCGCTTAGCAAGTCTACATCTAAGTATTCGAACAATATTTAACCCAGCACTGCGACCATTTTTAATCTAGGATTAAGAACGCCTCTAATATAAACTTACGACAGGAAAATCACATAACTTAAACACAAGGTAAAGGGGTCTCCTTTAACCAGATGATACCTATTAGGAATATAGTGATGACATGACGACACACTCGCATATGGAGTGAATATTGCAGAACCTACTGTGAAATTCATGACGTGTACCGGGTCTTCTGACTGATTGAACTTACCTATATCTATGTTGACTTTCGATTCCATCAATGCATCGGTAAATGTTACGGTTATATATCTATGTTATATATCTATGCGTGAGTGACGTTTATGCCAAAGAAAAGCGTTACTCAAGCATAGATCGATGACTAAGCCAGCTTTCATAATACGGCCCTAAGATTCTAGTCTGTGGGTAGGTTGTATCGTCTTTGGCTTTGTAGGTCCGAATACTTTGATTCGTCCGATAGTGTTGGTATTTGTTTCTAATATAACGTTCGTGTGTCAAGCTAGTAGGAACCTGTGTACTTATTAACAAAATGTAATGTGATTTCTTCCATTACCTTTTTTTGGGTTTTTCATTCCATAGAAATGTTGCACACTACGAGAATCATAGTAGCCAAAGAACCGCCTTATAAGTTCAGCATTATTTGACTTATGAAGTAAGTACAAGGTAAGTAGGTACGACCTCCTACCTACTTATTTCAAATATTACCTACCTTTGTACCTAGGAAGTGCAAAGCCTCTTATAGCTCCAAAAACTTTTATGAAGATCAAAGGCTAAGGACGAAGTTACAGTCTGAATAGTTAAATTATTCACTTCCTCGTCTTACTAAGTCCTCTCAATAAGCTCAAATCAGCACTCAATTTTACAAAGGAGGGTTGAATGCGTCTTAAAGAATAGGAAAGATCGAAGTCTGGCGCCCCGTTCTGAGTTACCCAATTTTCACGATGACTGAAAATTAAAGAAGTCCCACGGACCAATCCAATTTTACGGGAGCTGTAATCTCATTAGAGACGTCTGACTTTCATTAACATTTATACGATTTCCTCCGGAGCAAACTTGAGAGACTGTTGGCGCTCTCGAGTTGGATGCACTAATCTAAATTCGTAGATCCTGGACGCAGGTGCCCTGATAGAGTTGCTGTCGCCGCCGCCATTTTGTAACTCTCAATTTATGCACAAACTTTCATCTTCAAAGTTCTTAGTTGTGTAACATTCTTCTTAGTTTGTGATTATTCAACGTGTGTGATGTTTTGGATATGCCACGAGTAGATAAGTCTTGGATATCTTTATATTGACCTAATTATTTGTAAAGTAATTGGAGCGACTTACTATGCTTTGCAAAATTTCAAATTTAAGCTCAAAACATAACAAAAACAAATGAATGTACGCCGTATGAAATCGCAATATTGCGCGGAACCGGAATTGCAATATTTTCTCTGAGCACAATACAATATCGCCATATATAGGCCAAGCACTGCTGTGCATTCGCTACCTACTGACATTTGAAAGCAAAAAAAACATACTTGCTTTTAATACTCAAATTGTAGCTATTAGGTAGGTACGTATCTATGTAAAATCTTGCAATGATATTAAATTTCAGAACGCCCGCGCCGATCAAATGAACATTAAAATTAGAACAAAAGGCTGAGATTAAGCCTTACTGACCTATGTTCCCACAGTTTAAAATAAACCTACTTACATGTTTTAAACAACACACACTTAATCGGATTTGACAACCGTCTCTTTTGGAGTCGTTATGAAACATCTACTTTACGTAAATCGTTTTAAAACTGAGCCATTATGACCCTTAGTACTAATAACGAACCTTATATCTTATCTTATCTCGCAATCCTACAGTCGATCGCATGAAATGAGAACTCGAAATGAACTCTCAATCGGCTAGTATCCCACTTCACTAAGACAAAGCCGGAGGGAAGTAAGTTTCCTCATTTATCGTCGCGAGATCCCGCAGGATGCGAGCTTCTCATCGGAAATAGAAAGTCAGGCGAATTAACTAACATTTAAATCTTTGCTGTAAATATTTTATGTGAGGAGCATTATTATTTCTACCAACTATATTTAACGCAGTCAAGTAGGACAGTTCAGGTTCTTTGAATTAAAACAGTATACGTGTAAAATACGAAGGAACTTGAGATTCAGGACAACTCTCTTTGTCACATTTTACAACTAAATAAGAAACTGCAATTTTGCAAAACATAGCACCTTTGACTATAACTGACATCAAAACGTGTTTCCTATGTATTTAGAGGAACAGTTATGTCCAACGAAGGTTGAATCGTCTTAGGACATACGTAGGTTAAGTGAGTATACCTAATTTGAAAATTTGTAGGTATTTCCTTCACATAAGATGACATTGGGTATTCTATAATTATCTCTCTAGTTTCTAATTAAGACGTCATGTCTGGTCTGGTTATCTACCATCATATCAAGGACGGCTACACAACGCTTGCTGTAGCCGTATGAGCTATGAGGTTATCACAATCATGTGACCAGACACGACCCTAGTCTGACCCAATTATTTATCATCTGCGTAATTTATGATGGACTGGATAAACCTTTCTTTGTTTATGTTCAGTATTTCACACCATAACAACCTTTGAATTTTAAGCAATCATTGCACATTTATATCTATCTCGAATCATCTCACAACTTTTAATTAAACCTCTTGTTGTAATTAGGGTATCGCAGATAAATTCTTATTTTATACCTATCTACTTAGCTTTGGTTCCTTTGGTGTTATTTCTACGTAACGACTTCTTCAGCAGAACCAATTACGTACCTGAAAACAAAATAAGAAAATGTTATTATAACGAAGTTTATTGTTCAACTTGGATACCGTATTTGCTAGTTTTACTTATACTTTATGACTGACTGACTATTCGTACAAATTTGTCCTATTTATATTTACAAATTTGTGCCCGCCACCGTAAGGGTCGGACGAGCAAGATTTTTATACAAAGCATGAATTTACCTACATTAACAATTTTTATGTTTGAATACGTGAGAAATAATATGAAAGAAAGCGAAGGGGATGCAAAATATTCCCTCTCTAAAGGGCTACAAAGAGGACTGCTTGATCTTCAACTCGCGGCTCCGTCCGTCACAACGAAGTAGAGCTTTGCCTGTGTCTGCGTAGTTAGCAAGCAGACAGATTTTACAATTTGAAAAAGAAACAAATTTTTGCATGAACAGTAATATATGTAAAATATTATGCGGTGTAGCAAATAAATAGGTCCTTATTCCTAAACAAAGCAATATCGGTGCGGGAAAAATAAAGGGAATAAATAACATTTTGTAATAGGAAATTTTAACATTACGAGCATCGCTGGGTCACTCGGCGGCCATTATTCACTTGGCAAACCACCCACCCACCTCGCCATTTGCGGGCAGCTACTACTAATTTATGACCCTTTAAGTGCCTCGGACAAGGTACCGCACCGTTTCGCTCAAAACCTGAAACACTTCAAGTCAAGCGAAGCCTTTGGGCCACGTTGAACCCGGTCTAGCGGACAGGCCAGTTGAAAACGAGCACGAACCGCATTTACCCCATTAACGACTAAGTATATGTAGTGATCTATAAGCTTCAGGCTTATGTTTTTGGAAGATTTTTGAATGGAACCAGAGCTTAATCAAAGCTAAAATTCCTAGACAGCAACCAAGAAAGTTCTGTCGTTGGGGCTCGGCTATTATTCACGTGGAGCTCACCTCCCGCCTGCGGTCGACCACCCTAAATTTATGACTTTTTAAATGCCACGAACACGATGTTCCGAACCTGCTGATCTCACCCATGAATGGAATAAATCGTTTTGCGTCTGAAAAGTCGATCGGAATGGCCTTTGCAAGTCGGAATTTCCCAGACAATTAATCTTTCCCTCGAAAGTCTTCAATTAAAATAGAATTGTTTTAATGCGCTTCGAAGTGGCTACTTGGATTTAGAAATACATATATTTATAAACGAGTCAGCCTATCAAGTTACCTAGGTTGCTGATTCAATTGATTGCAGGTAGACAATAGATCAACTCAACTCCAACCCAACTCCGAACTCTTCCCGCGGGAACATAAGAGTCGTAAGAGGCAACTAAGGGATATCCACCAGGGGTGGGCAGCAGCACCCCCTGCAAAACAATTCTACCACCGAACTGCGATCCCCAACCCGAATGCCCAGCGTGGGGATAATGGGCATTACCCCCCGTGAGATTAAAGCCAACAAGGCGTTTATCAGGGGGAGGCCTGGGTCTAGCATTGGACCAATATAGGCTGTGGAGGTGGAGACAATAGATAGACATCAAAGCACGAGTTTGGCGGTATTTTGATTCATCTATTGATGCACTTAGCCTGCCTGTTAGTTTATTCAAAAAATGCCTGAGTTTGCATTATTCAACACATCGCACACAGTTCGGTTCGGCACGTCGAATTTCATTTGTCAGTTAAAGAGATTGGCCAGTGGCAGTCTATAGATAGAAATTCGGCATATTCGCATTCCAAATGAA
Source organism: Eupithecia inturbata (assembly GCA_963662085.1). NCBI lineage: Eukaryota > Metazoa > Arthropoda > Insecta > Lepidoptera > Geometridae > Eupithecia > Eupithecia inturbata. The sequence continues at coordinate 5,934,652 of OY759177.1, forward strand.
ATACCTAACCCATGTGGATTAAGGCTAACTGAAAAGTGGCTTGCTAGTTTAATTCCGATTCGTGACTGAATTGAATGTGAGCGAGCTTAGGTACCATTTTGCTGAATCGCTATATTTTATTATTGTTTATGATCAGATCACGCAAGAAAACCGTTCTAAAACATCAGTACCATATAAATTGAACCAGTTTCTTACGAAACACGATTGACGTTTAAGGGGCATCAGAAAATTTTGAGTCAACGTTGACTGTTTTACCAGTAACTTCTGGCAATGCAATGGTACCTAATCTGTCCCAGGTAAATCAGCCAAATATTGAGCACCAATAGTTACCGTTAACTCTGAGCTACTTTAGGCCGTACCTAGTAGCTTAATTTCATTAATTTGGGATGTTTCGGGCGCGTGGTCAAATTCTCAATCCTCTGATGTGATTGGCTGCAATTGCATCAGCCATACTAACTCGAGCGTGGCTGAGTGCGATCCACAATCACAGTTGTATTTTCATATAGGTACCCTACGTTTTGGATGGTATAATCGGATTGGCGACGGATGAAAGCGGATTGGTGCTTTATTCGATCAATAGCAGAGCCAGTCTGGTGTCTATGAGTTCTGTAATTGATGACGATGGACGTAATGACATTTTTCAATTTGCATCGATATTATCCGATAATTCTAAAAACGTATTCTTGGGCGCTTCTACGAAAATCTTTTTTGCGAACTTTTTGTGTTACATTCCATTGAGGTACCAAGGTAACCAATACCCCCCGCCCTCTTCTTTAATTTCTAAATGTTATTTATGAAGTAACGCGTTACATGGAGGTTAATCAGAATATATAGACAGTAGATATATATACCCTGATTGGTTGTTTGTTTTTCTATTGAACTCCGATAAACTAAGAACTTTAACTAAGAATAGTATCTGGAATCATTACAGTGAAAATTACGTCTTTAAGATTCAATTGCGTCGTTTGAATTAATCGTCTTTACATTATTATTAGTTGAACGGCACACATAAAGCCTCTGTCCTTTGTCTTAACTTGTTTTGCTGTGACTTCATTTAAGGTTGATCGTTACGGGTTGGCGCGAGATTAAATTTTTTCGTGGTTTTATTTTATTTCGGTGTTCAAAAAGGTATAAAACGACGGAAAAGTAATTTGCCGCAAATCGTAAAACATTTTCTATGAAACCAACTTCGATTAATTTGTATTTTGGGAGCATTTGGGAAAATGTTTATTTTTAGCCCTCAATCTCCTATTTTCCCAAAATACCAGTGAACCGAAGTTAGTTCTTTCATAGGTTAATAGAAAACGGTTTACGATTTGCGGCAAATTACTTTTCCGTTAGTTTTATTCTATAAAGAAAGGAGAAAAATTAAAAAATTCAAAAAAATAATTTTCTCGCGCCAACCCGTGCGAACACCCTTAATTTCATGTTCTGCGCCTCGGATTATTAAGTTATTTTATCCTAGCGGTTGCTTTGTGAACGTTATTCGATGAAAATTATTTACAGCTATTTTCAGATTCAAGATAAAGCAAAAAATATAATTATCATTAACATTAATAAGCACTTGGAATTATAACTAGAATCTATTTATATTCTAAGAATTTTAAGCATTGCATATGAAGTTTAATTACTTGTCACAAAAGGTTTTTGAAAAGTGTGAAATCCCTTTGTAATTTACACTAAAATTTAAATTAGTAGTAGCTTTAACATAGTTATGGTACCTAAGACTAACTTGGTATTTACAATACTGGGTTTGCACTTTAACAATTAAATGTAAAGCAAATAAGCAAGTATTTTTGACAAGGAAATTGTTAGACTAAGTTTTTATAATTAATCAAACCACTCTGATTTAATGCTCCAATTCAGATGTCGTTTTCAAAATCAAAAGCCAAACTACCAAACAAAACAAACAGTCAAACGCAATTTATTCTAGGATCTACAGCGTTTTGCTGTTAAAAGAAGCCAGGCGAATACAAACAAAGGTTTGAAAGGCTCTGCTTTGCTTCACTCGTTTTCCAACACAACACAACTGCGTTGACTCAAATGCATTTGAGAAGTTGTTGCTGTCGCAATGCCCCGGCTGTCTTTCTACGTGGAGCCATAATCCGGGAAAGGCTTCACATGAAAACTTGGTAACGATGGATTTGTCTTTAAGCTTTGTAAGATTAACGGTTTTATTGTTCTTTGGCTTGCTAAAGCGAAATGCTATGTTGCTGAATCCGCCAAAATAATGGATTTGGGTCATTACGGATCTAGAGATGTTAGGATGTATGGAATGGTTAGGGCTTTTCGAGAAAATCCACAGACATAACGATAAGCTTAGTCAGGGATATTCAGATAGTTAACGATCAATTATAGCCATCACAAATTTCGAAATCAGCCTCTATGAAACTCTCACGTTAATTTCCGAAGAATGATCCAAAGTGCCTTCAATTCCATTAAGGGCGTGTTCGTTCTAATAACAACAAATTGCTCCTGTGAATGCCGATGTAGGCTTCCCTTCGTACGCGAGGAAAGCAATTTCAGTTCACCAAGTTACCGACATACCCACCCACCCACATCCTACTCATAGATCAAGTAGGACCGGGCGGGCGTAGAATACCGAAAGTGTCAGCTAATTTCGCTAAAAAGTAATGTGGGACAGACAGCCTAGACACGACCCCCTGTCTTTGAATACTAAGAAGCTTTTCAAATAAAACGTTTTGTCCTTCGACTTATGCACGTTTTAGAGGTTATTTTAGAAAAAAATACCATTATTATTAGGTAGGTTACAGGTAGCCTTATTCATAACATTCGAGTTATGAATAGGGCTTTACAAGTTTTCACAGATATTCTCTATGAGTTATTGGCTATGTAGCTTCTGTTTGAGACATTGTTGTCGTGGTAGGACAAAACACAGCTTTATGTCAACCTCAGGATACAATGTAGAGGTATCGGTATAGTTATAATAACTTGTGTATAGTCCCATTTAAATTTAGTAAATAACTATATCAAGTGTATACGTAATACCTACGGTGGAAATAAATTGAATGAAATATCCTTGCCAAATTTCGTTAAGACCCGTTCAATGTTTTAGTCGTAAAAATAAAACAAAGAAAAAAAATCTGTTGTTTTTTCGCAATAACATTACACTAATATCACTTTAGAATATTTAGCAAATGGAACCGCTACACAAATTTTGCACCAAACACCCCTCTCCGATTTTGTAGCGGGAGAGGAGGTAAACACGAACAGCTCACAGAGGCGGTATTACGCTCACATTCGCAAAAAAAACTTATGTACCTACGAACCCACACTAGACCAATGTAGTAACACAAACAAAAAATACGCACACGAACAAAGACTTCATCGTACATACGCAATTGCTAGACGTCAACAGACAGAAAAACTAGTGCTGAGAAAGTATTCCTGCGAAGTAAGACCGATCATCATGATCATCACCAATGAAGAAAGAAAATGTTAGTAAATACAAAAAACCAATTATCTTAAATGCACAGCGCGGTGACTAGAAAGTTCATCATCATCATCAATAAAAATCACGTCTCGTTCACATTTTGATTTGTAGCACCGCGCTCCTATAATTTAGAGGTCAATGTCCTGAAGGAAAATTGTACTCCCCTTCACCCATAAAAAGATTCGCGCTTATAAATATCTAATTAAGTGTTTTTGGGAAAAATTTCACGGTCTTGAGCGCAGTCCCGGATTGCCACACCAACCATTATTTTGTCACATCACTACGTCTGTACCTTCTGTCTTGTATCTTGTATTGTTTAGGTGTCGTAACCTTGGCAACAGAAATTGTATTTTTAAGTGAATCTTGTGTTGTTATTACTATAGATTACTTACCTACGTGAAATAAGAAACAGTCTCTTTTAAAATTTGATGTTTTTGCCTTCCGGATACACAATTATACTGCACAATACACCATAATTATTGCGGAGCTCTGCTCAGCGATACGAAGTGACGCGAACTGGCATGAGAGCCCGGGCGATTTATAATATATACCGTGGCAAGCATATATTCGAATGGTTTGTATGTGTGTGTATGTAGTTTTTGGAGGGGAAACTAGTTAGTAAATCGTTTTTTTTTTAAAGTAAACGGCTCAACAGATTTCGATGAAATTCGGTACCAGCATAGCATAAATCCTAGATTAGATTTTACTTTCGATCCAGTAAAAGTGCAGTGTTTCCGTTCATTTTACGCGTTCAAACTTATTCACCGCAGGGTGCAGCTAGATTAAATATAAAAATATGGCAGTATGGATGTGGATTTACTGAAGTAAATATATCGAGATATTGCTCCGAACCGATATGCCTAAAGAGTCTTGTGTCAGAGATCAGGATAAATAGTATTGATTCTGTGTCACAAAAATTTTCATATTTTGGTCAGAGTCACAGGAGTAAGTTAATATAACGACCGATCATTATATTGAACTATAGCAGCATACCCTCATTTCGGACAAACTTACAGCCTCTCCCGTTACATCTAATGGCCTCGCACTGAATTATTGATGTCGCATTTTCACTGATGCGTTCACCTTTCGAAAACGTAAATGTTACCCGTGAAATTACTCGGCGTTACATAAAAAAGCACTTTTGCGTCAGAGATGTTTCCGATTTGTGTACCTAACGATAACATCTTTATGTATTCTGAGGTCAAACTGAGACACGAATAAGGATGTTGCGTTGAGTTTTGTATTAAACCTTTTTTAATAACACTTCAGCCCTCTAAACTAAGCTAATTAGACATGACTAAAAATGTTGCAGTCTCTTTCATAACGATCGAAGTAAAAAGGATGGTGTGATTTTCAGTGTTGTCAAATTAGTTTAGTTCCAACGTTAGTAGCACCAACGTTTAACTTAAAATATTTTGGTCAGCAAAAACTGATGACTATATTATTAGTATGTGTGCGCAATAGCGAATTCATACTATCCATACGCATAGTTTACTTTTTACTCTAGCTAGTTTAGGTAACTTCATACAATAACCGTTTTGTTTGCATTTCAGGTCGAAGCTGATTGTTGGAAATACAATATGTAATAATGGATCATTGTATCGGAGAATCAGCACACGTTTGTCGGAAGCAATTTCGATGGCCCTGCAACGAAAGTTGGCCCCCTTGACGTCCCATATCCGGAACGTTTTCAGGTTGTCAGAGAAACTCTCGGGAAAGAGCAGCGGTCACAGCCAACCACGGACAGGAAATTGTACGTCGACCTACATCACTGAGGCGGCGATGCCGCTATATCCAATAAAATATACACAAGAACCGCTGAAGGAAAAAAATTGGCTTTTTCGAATGTTTGGCCCTTGCGGTCACTTTAATGCCGCGGGAGCTATTGGTACATAATGTTTTCCAAATTTGATGTGTAGGGCTTTTTATTTTTAACACAGTGTGATAGCGGTCCCTCGATATTATATTTGGTTAAAGTATTGTAAAATATTAATGTATTGCTAATTTACACTTCACATTATAATTATAAATACAAAAGTTTCGATGTTTTGATGTAAGTTATTTATCACGCCTAAACTACTGAACGGATCGGTCTGAAATCTTGCATTCAGGTAGTTCTAGGCCTGAAATAAAGCATAGGCTATGTTTTATCCCATAAAACAGTTTCCATAGGATATGAATAACCTTTAAACACTTCCAAAGAAACAAAGCGAGCGAAGCCGCGGGCAGAAACTAGTAATTACATAATTACACATTACAGCAAAAGACTTGAGAAACAAATTGTAAATTAATTTTAATCATCTAAATTGATTTGTTTCAATGGTAGAGCTTGCTATTCAAGTATTTAGGTAATGCTCATTAAATACGACATGTTCATATTTAAATTAAAATAGCATGCAAATAGGTACGTTTCGAATATTGTGTACTCACCTAATCTACGATCAGATGATTGGGCTACATAAATAATTATTATTATATTATTAAAACCTGTGGCTAAATATTGCTGTATACAGCGCGCTCTAACTAAAACTTGTTTGATGCAAGGGCAACTCATAGTTTCAAACATAGCGCTGTAATGTATCAAAGAAATAAATCAGCTAAATACATCCTTAGGCAGCTGTAGCTTCTGTGACGCAGTTTCTCAGACTACAATGCAGCTGCACTCAAATTAAAGTGTCAATATAGCGCATGTGTTGAGAAAAATACGTGCTAAAGTGCTTGGAACAGATATGGCTGTTACTATTAATGCTCCAGTTTTTGCCAGTTTACGTGTGCGGCCAGCGTACCGGCCGGTTTTGGCCCACGGCCAGGTTGAGAGCGGACCATTTGCCGTGCTCTTACCTTTTTTCCAAAGGTACCCACCCAAGTATACGAATTGAAACTACGAGATTAGGTATAGCGATTTCTTTTTCGGTCAGGGAAACACTAGCTTAATCCACCTGATGACTTTATCCTAACACGTAAACCTAACAAATTAAAACTTCGCTGCTTATCACGTACGTTACTAACGACAACCTCTAGAAAAATCATGCGCTCGTCAACATAAGGCACCTGTCTTATTTACCTACTCTATGGAGCTTTTCTTATGTTTAGCCCTTAGCCAAGTATTAAGCGAGCAAACCATTCATTCCCGGACTAAAAGTCATAATGAAGTAGAGCAGTTTTGTTAAAATTTTCACAGAATTTTTTCACGATGCGATCTGAAACAGAGCAACGCTAGCATTCAAGTAGGTTTTCATGTCGCGAGTTTTCATTGAAAACTGCGTTAAGGTAAAGAGAAAAAGAAAGTACTAAGTCTTGTAGTACCGATTTGAACGTCAAAGTTAACCGACGAAGCTGCTAATTGTCCGATATAACTTGGTGATCACCAGCTTTAGTAACATTTACCCAACATACGCGAAGTTTAAAATTCATTAATATCCTAATTTCAAAACTTTGTGGCACCGACTCACATTCATTTTCCTACTGTATCGCTTACTTACATGGCAGAATATTAAAATTATGCAAATAACACAGCAGCGGTCGGGACAACGCCTATTCTTCGCAACTATGCGGCGTAATAACCAAACAATATTACCGTGAAGTTCGTGAAATTTACGAGGCGGTTATACGTGAAGACGTAAACGTAAACAGGAACTCCATAACGTAACGAAACACGAACATTTAGTACGCGTTCGACGCGCTCAAGTGTTTCATTAGGATGAAAAAATTTTGGTTGTTAAATGGCAAACGTCATTTCGCAGGTTCATTATATTGTGGGGTTATATGCTTTTTATGGTGGCATATGGAGACGTGAGAGCTTTGGAAGGAACATTATTTTAGAATTTTAAGTAGGTAGGTTGCTACTAAAATTTCAACAGTTTCATAATGCTGTCGATGTAACAATTTTTACCTAGTTTAGTCGCGATTTTCTTCTCTGCATTCGTGTTGAAGATCTTGGATGTTGTTTTTAAAAACAAAGTTTTAAAATTGCATCTTTTAACAAATAAACATCACTCGTGCAAACTGGCTACAAGCTCTTTCAATTCAAAGTTTCAAGAAACTTGTTAAATAAAAATGAAATGAAAGAACATTTGAAAAAGTAAAGTTCGCAGTCACCTAGACATGCCCCACGGTTCAAATGCGTTCAAATAAAGCAAAGGTAATGTCTCTTTTATGTTTTCATTATATAGGTTGAGTCTTAACTGAAACGAATGAGCCAGCTTTCTCACGCGAAATCTGATTAAGTGTCCTGAGCTTCAAAAGGGCATCAGTCTGTGGTGAGCGTATTGTCCGAGACAAATAGTAGTGGTTTCTCATGTCCACCCCTATTTTGTAGCCTCCATCCAACTACAACCTAGGGCATTAGGGTTTACGCACGCACCATTCGTGTACATATAAAGAGCTGCAGAACCTCTGAATAAAAATTGGGCCCCTTTTGGTTACGGAACCTAAAAATTGACTCTAGCTCTGATAACAATCGTTTGAGCGATCTTCTTGCGTCTTAAGTTGTTGGCCTTTAGACGTCTGGTTTAGTATTTATGACTGTTATATAAGTACCTAGGTAACAACGATTGATCAATTCAATTCCCTGTAATTCAACACACGTGCAAAATCTACTGTGGGTGAGATACGTATCTGTGTAATTTGGCCTTTAACCTTTGGCATGAAAATGTAATATTGTTCCTGGAATCAATCAAATGTCTTAGTTCACTGACTTACCGATTGGTGTCTTGTAATAAATAAGCCTACGCTTACCGCGTTACACGTGAATGAAAATCAGTTCGTTAACCTCTCTTCTTCTTCATCATGTTCTTCAGAAGGTCGAGCCCGTTTTGGAAAGTCTTCGGCGAGGAGTTGACAAGCTGCCTCCACGCCACCCTATCTTCGGCTTGTCACTGGAAGCCCCATGATCTCCATCACTATGTCAGATCAGAGGCTAGGTGATCGTCCTCGTGGTCTTTTCAAATCCACTTTGCCAACCAAATCGGTAACCTAGGCTTCTACATATAAACTATAGATCATTCATACGCCAGTGTTAGCTTACCTTGCTTTAGAGCTTGTGCTTACATAGTATCTGCAAAACACTGTAAGAATGTTCGTAGCTTATACTGTTCCTAAAGCTTCCCCACGCGGTCTTTCAATATGTGAGAGTACGTGTTTTCTTTTTGTGGCGGAAAATTCTTTTTGCTGTCGATTTTTGAACACAAGAGCATCGGTTTAAAAGAAAGTATCTTTACATGCGTTGCAGGTCTATAGCTCTACAATCCAAGCCCTCTAATAATTAATTTACATACCCTGTCACAATCGTCGCCAAAAGCTTGAGAATATTCTAGTTACAACATTATTACAAAGTTAGAGATATACTTGGAAATGTACAAGTACATTCTAACCCGAGAGTAGTAATTGCTTTAAACTGCTACCCTCATTTTGGGCCAAGGTGTGAATGAAACCTGCAAATGCGCAAGCCTTCGCTTCTTGACAATATATCTCCCTCGTGACATGCGAAAACAATAACGTCTCAAGTGCAGTCCCTGAAACAAAGCCCACTTGGATGGATACCCCGGAACCAAAAATACCCCTCGTCATTGCGAGACCGCTATTTAAGAAAGTGTCCTAAAGTTGATTTTTATATCTCAAAGAGCTCTTCTTTCTTGCAGAACAAAACGATTGTATCTGTCAGTCTGAATGATCCCATTTGTGGTAGAATTGTTTATGTGATCCCCGTTTGTAATATTAGCTTCAGTTCTATATTTTCCACTATAAGTACTAGTGGATCGGGTTCTAGAAGCAACATCATCTAAAGAGATGTCTTTTATCATTTGTAAAAATTGCCTCTAGCAATTGAAAATTCAAATTTTCATTTTCAGTTTATCTATAGCCCGCAATAGCTATAAAATTGGATTCAAGGAGCGAAATAGCAATAAATCTATTGACATGTTTTGAATATTAGACGGTGTATTGGATTTGACGCCGTTTTGAAGTGAATGCAAAACGAGTTCAATAAACGTCTAAGCTTATTATTTTTGGTGGCTTGTATTTCTAAGCGTTATTCGCTTTACTGTTTAAATTCATCTCTCCTAATCCTGTTTATAGTGGATAGATTTTATAGATTTATGTAAATCCAGTATGAATTAGATTCTAAATCGAAATATACATGCATGAGGTACGAGTATATTCGGATGATCCATTCTTAATATCGGCTTTGGTGCTATTTGCAACCAATAATAGAAAAGGCTTGAGTGCTATTTGATGTGCTAAGTGAAGCTAGTTCAGATTTCATTACTTTCGCTGAAAACGTATAAAAAAGTTAGGTCGGAATTAACATAATCCGTAAAAAATATGAGACAGAGCCGAGGGTGGGTACCGTACCTGCTTAGTATTCATGTTAATATGATAAGTATTAGGTTTTAAATCCCTCAAAAGGCATCAAAACTTTTAAGTGTTCTGTTCATACTACCTACTTCAACTGTAGGTTGCTTAAACTGAGGCAAAACCAAGGTTAGGTTACAACAATGTAAGAGTACAAGGTGAATACAATACCATTACATTTTTGGAAAAGGGTTCAAATGACGTCACCTGCAGAAAATAAAGCTGGGTTTACACGAGACATTTTTGCCATCCCAGGAGGTTGTTGTTATGGGCGAATAAATATAGTTTACAACTCACGCCTGGGGCTTACGCTTAGCAACTTTATTTGTTTCGTGCGCCGCTAGCGGCCAGTTGCGACGACGACGTTCCAATGCACTTACAGGAAAGACACGTTACACATATGTACTTCAACTCTATTCAACCGCAATACAGGCTAAATGTTATCAAAATTGTTTTGTTACTTCTGCGCCACAGTGTTACCTACAATCGCAAAATGCATACGAAAAGACCGAACCATATATTTTCTTCATACATGTTTAAGTAGAGAATATTCAGCGAAGCGCCAAGTTGTTTTGACCGAGCATGAAGTTGGTGATTTTATGAAACAAAACCAAGTAAGCCTTGGAATCTTACTCCAAGGCTTCCAAATATAGAGTAGTAAAGTAAATTGTAAATTGTGTTGATTTAAAATAATGTGCAACTATGTAACTATATAGGAATACAACTTCTATTGTACGAGTATATGTTACGCACGTTAAAAAATGCTATCACCGTCGTTATTATTCCATTTCCGAAATCTATGACACAAATCTACATAAGTATTTTGGTGTACATACCTTCCGTTTATACTTTTTATTAATCAGACAATTGGGAACATTTAAGAGGGCGCATCATGCGCCATTTTGTGAAAAAGATATAAAAGGATTTCGCGTTTATATGAGCGAGACAGTGCATACGTTTTTGGAGCGTCGTAAGCGCCAAAATCAAGTTTTTGCTTATTTACGAGAAAGATACACAACATAAGAAGAAACTGGTTCAAGGAACCAATTAATTAGTAATAACCTACGAATCAAAACATAAATAATTTCAATAGACCGCAGGGTTCCTTCGATCTCGACCAAATTATGTGCGAAACAGTGCACTTGCATGATTTCTTGCATGATTATCTAATTTTTTTTCTTTGTCTTGTTTTTACATTGAAGGAACCAAGGAAAAATTGTTGAATTTTATGTATTTTGAGTTGTTTACCACAGTTTCAGAAATAAAAATTATAATGTTCCAAATTCGCTATTGCCGTAGGTAGAAGCTTAAAATGTTCCAAATTGCCCTATTGCTGAGATAACCAATAACATTGAATGAAATTAAACATTGGAAATGTTGTTAGTTGAATGCAATATTTGCATGTTTTGCGAAAACAAAATCTAATATAACGAGGCTAAGCTATTTTCCCCCACATGGATTATACTCTTTACAAAGGACAGTAGATAATCTACATACAAAGAGTAGTGCAAAAGGTGAAAATCACATGCTAATTCCCGAAATGAGAGTAGAGAGCGAGCATATCAGTTGCACGCCTGAGAATTTCAAAGGCTCCGTTGCAAAGGTTTCCAGGCGAAATATTTATGGCTCCCCAGGTACTCAGTGTCTCTTTGTAAATTATGAGGAATTTTTCGTTGAATGGGCATGAAAATTATGAAGGCGGATATTTGAGTGGTGCGAGTGTTTGCAAGTAACGTTATTTCATAAAGCTCTCTGCGAGTCGCGGCATGCTCTCTGTGGCTCATGTTTTTACATGAAGCTCCCGATTGAAATGTAAATTGGATTGAAATTGGTCGACAAAGCCAATGTATTAACCTATCAAAACAGTGTCGAAAAAAGCTTTTGCCTTATAATATGTGACGGAAAAAAGAGATTGGGAATATGTGTGTTAATTGTAGTTTCTCATAGCTTCAGAGGTAATCAGACTCAAGGGTTACCAGACCAGATAAGTAATTAGACATGTCGGTAATGAAGTAGGTTATTAACAGTCACAATCAGCAATTTTGGTTATATTTTTGACGGTAAATAACTATATAGAATAGTAAATGCAGCTACTGCTTCTTATTCCATCTTTTTGTTTTTCTATGCTTGGCTTGTGATTGATAATAATACAAAAGCCATAATGAAGTTAGTAGAAAATCTTAATCATGATCACATAAGACGTGATTAAACCCCAATATAGTAGGTTATTTCGGTTGGATTAGAACCTAGGGTTTCTAATCTAACCGAACTATAGCAGTTCAGTCAAAGGGTTTATGCGAACCGATGTAGGTATTGTTTGAGGAAGCTGTAGGTAAAGTTGTGTTGTCCAAAGATAAGTTGTTGAAATGTTAGCCTTCTGGGTTAGTGCGAGATTTGGAAAGACAGTGACCAAGATCTGGCTGCGAAGTTGTGGTTTAGAAGAGATAATAAAATCTCATAAAAGCATTTAAGCGAACCCTGGCAGTTATCCAGTAGGTCAAAAACATCAAATCTTTACGAGTAGCTTCGTAAAGATTTGGTGTTTTTGACGCTTAAAAAATTTTCTCCGACAATCAAAATTAACTAACGGCATGAAAACAAACGCAGAAAAAGAAACCGTTGAAATAACTTCACTGACTGACGTTAAGGAATGGAATCGTGAAATATGTAGGTCTAATCTAGTAGAGGTTATAGCAGCAGGAAGTAGGTTCAAATGAATTATAATAACTTGGCTTCCTTTAGAAGTCAACTACTGGTATTGAAAGCTTTATAGCTTGCCGTTGTTACTAATTAACCAAACCCAGTAAGCAATAATTCAAAAGTTCTGGAACGCAAACAAAGACCGTTTGACGATGAAACTCAATTAGTTTTCTTCCTTGAAAATCGAATGAAATCAAATTCCAAATAAAGCAACCGCAATTGAAAGTTGTTTTGTTTGTTCGTTGTTGCTTATTTACAAAGGGGGTGGAAGTTATTCTGAACTTATTGTACATCAGCCGTGACCGCGGCAGAGCCAGGAGAGCTCGCCCAGTAATTGCCTCATTGGCCGACATCGTTATTATCTAATTACGTGTTCTTGAACTCGTTCGAGGTCCCAAGAGCTCTTTTTGCGAGAATTTCGCCACAAAAACAAATGGAAATCGCTTCTAATCTTATATTGCGAATCGTTTTCCGCAGGCCGTTTTCAGTTTCATAATAAAGCAGAATGTTTTATGGGGACATCTGTTGAGTCCTAAGTGAAGTTAAATATTCAACAGTTTGCTTCAAGGTTACAGAATCAAAACATTAGTATTCTAATGAGTCCTTGAATGAGTTGGTTGGTTTGTGGTTGTTATCATTCGTTTCCCAACATTTTTAGAGAGTTTCGATAATTATCTACAGTTGCACAATAAACCGTTTTTGTTTCTTCCCAAAATTCATAGATGTACTATAATCGTAAGTATAAAATCTTTGATATTTTAAGATAAAAGATAAAAATACATTTATTTACCCAAAAAGACATAATAGCATAACAATAGTAAAGTACATTAAAAGGAAGGGTAAAAAGGTGTCCCTAACTCAGCATTTTGCAGTATTAGGCATTTGCCCAATACTGCGCTGGTTTTCAGTTAGGGCCCTTACGGAGTGACGACGGCACAGTAGGTAATTAACATTATTACATTAACGATATATAAATAAATACAACGAGGATGGTACAAAACATGATTTACGGAACATTGAACAGAATATAATACAATAAAAAGATTACAGATACACTTAGGAAAAACAAGCTATAATTACACTCAGATTTATGCTCACTACACCAACTGACTTGTTTTAGCCAAGCTTTCGATATTTTCACAGTCCTTTGAACAATAAAAAATGCAAAACTGGTTTTTCTCGGAACTCTATATGGACCCAAAGTGGAGAGTTAGGTATGGCAAAATTCAATAAGGCGCAGTGACGTCCACTATCCGGTATAAAGTGGACAGAATTATAATATGAGCTCATGCTGTACCTACTGAGTTTGCTCACAGCAAACCGTTCAATACTGTGCTTGACTTGCAAGGCTTTACTTTTGCTTTGCGAATTGTTCTGCCAAAATCACCTTATAGAAAGGAAGGCTCTCATCTGCAGGTTCCTCCAGTAAATGTGTCCTTTTTACAAAATAATAGTAGGTACTTGCAACAGGACGCAGTCTATGAATCTAAAATCCTGTCAACTTAGTGCAGTTGAATAATCACAAGTTCAACGAACAGTAACCTTTAGAAATAAACTGATCATGTATTTAGGAAGTAGCTCAAAATTTTAAATGAAGTCGACTCGTGTGGATCCAGCATTAGACTGAAGGCACTGTCCACAGAGACCGTTAATATTAACTCTGCTGTTGCACCGACCAGTTATCTAACTTGCATGCTACCGGCAAAAAGCGGACAATGTTCAGTTTTTCGCTCAAATTAAACAACGAGCCAACATATTCCAGAGTAAAATATAGTTCTGCCTATCAGCTCTACATAAAATATGATGCTTATTTTTACGTGGCGAACGATTCAAATAGATATGCAAAATATGGATTGTCCAGCATTATTCATTTTGGCGATGGCTTTTCATTCCACCTGATTTATCAAATAAAATTAAATGCTTGTAAATAAATAATTTGAAAGCCGTAATTTTTGAGAGGTTCAGGTTAAGAACGCATTGAATCTACCTTTGAATGTGGTTGATAAACTACACAAGTAAACTTATTAGCAGACCCCGTTATCTACGTAGCAGTTTGGTGGCAGACGGTCTTTAGTGATTTGTCAATGTTTTCCATATAAGTATTATTCAATCCTTTCTTATCAGTGTCCTATGGAATAATTTCCAGCAGATCTTACAATATTTATTCATGTTCGTATCATGCATTTGCTAGCGGCTTCGCTCGAGTTTTCTCGGATAAAATGTGTTATTCTGTATAAAACCTTTTTTTCAATATCAATAAATTACTGTCAATGTTCTGGCAATTACTTAAAAAAAAAAACATAATAAACTTCAAACATACTTAAACTTCACATACTCAAATTTTTATTGTAAACGGGGTCTGCTTATTAGTTATCGTTAAGTAGATTCTCTGGTTTTCCTCGTTTACAATTATACTCGTAAGCGGTTGAACGCGCCTGAATCCTGAGGTCAAAGTCAAAGTCAAAGTCAAAAACTCTTTATTTCCATAAATACAATAAATGTATACTTAGAAAAGGTCAAATTCTTAATAATTTAACACTGACACGGAAATAAAGTGATATTTTTGATTTCAGTCGCTTCGGTACGTAGACTAAAGTAAAGAAGCGACGAAGAAACCTTTAGCCTGTTAGTTGTTATTTTTCGAGTTGGAGCAAATTCCGTCCCACGCTTTTTTATCCTCTAGATAATCTGATATTTTATAGTAGGCCTTTTTACACAGGAAGGTTTTGACAATTTGTTTGAATTTATTTACTGATAATTTTTGCAACTCACTAGGAGTTTTGTTGTAGAAGCGTATACATTGCCCTTTAAAAGATACATTAATTTTGTGTAGTCTAGTTGTGGGCACAGCGAGTTTATGTTTATTCCTTGTATTCAAATTATGTACATCGCTATTTTTAGGGAACCGATTGATATTTCTATGAGTCTACAATAGGTTTTCATAAATATATTGACATGGTACTGTCATTATGTTTATTTCTTTGAATTTATCACGCAGGGATTCTCTGGGACCCATACTATAGATAGCACGAACAGCCCTCTTCTGCAACACAAATACGGTGTTAATATCTGCAGCGTTCCCCCACAGTAGAATACCATAAGACATAATACTATGGAAGTAGCTGAAATAAACAAGTCTAGATGTATCCACGTCTGTAAGATGACGGATTTTTTTGACAGCATATGCTGCAGAACTAAGTCTCTTCGATAGCTTATCTATGTGTGCGCCCCATTGAAGTTTATTATCTAAGGTGATTCCTAAGAAAACGGTACTTTCTACAATTTTTAACGTTTCTCCTTTTACATTTACATCAGCCTGAACTTGTTTAACATTAGGTAGAATAAATCTAATACATTTCGTTTTGGTTTCGTTAAGCAAAAGATTATTGACATTAAACCAATGGACTACTTTTGAGATTGCATTATTCACATCATCGAAATTCGTGTCATGTCGTTTCATTTTAAAAATTAATGAAGTGTCATCAGCAAACAATACAATCTCGTGATTATTCTTAACAAGATGAGGCAGGTCGTTAATATAAATTAAAAATAGGAAAGGGCCGAGGATATATACTACTTTGAGGTTACTTGTAACTAGGTACTGTAAAGTTAGACATCATAAATTTAAATTGCGGCGTAGTTTCCGTAATAGGCTCGATTCACGGGGCTTATTAGGGCGTTTATCATAATAACTTTTCGGCTTATTTTGCATAAAACCGCCCTTTGGATATTAGCCGTTAAATTTACACACTTTAAGGAATATTTTAATGTGCCGCCACATAAAACCTGCTTGAACTGATTCCCTTTCCCTCGTTTTAGTTTGGACGGAAATTGTTTAGTAAGCACTATAGGTAAATATCGTTGATATAATTCAAAATATATTTTTTTTCCAAATTACATATATTTTATTGGAACCAACGTTAGTTTTAATTCAAAATCAGAAAGGAAAAAAATGAACTAGAAGCTAAAACATTAGACTTTACTCTTAAAGCTCGGTATATAACTTTTTCATTTCTAAATAAATATTATATATTGAGTTACCTAGCTCTTGTATTTATTCTATTGCAGCTAGTAAAGTACGAGTATGTCAGATTTATTTATGATGTTCGTTATTTTGCTACTCTCGTAGCGGCGCTCTACGATTCTCGTAGCGCTCGCTACGCCGCCCGCCCCGAGCCTAGACTACGCTACGCTGCATACGCCTTTGTAGGTTAATCTCTATTTTTAAACATTTTTAGTAAAATTTTATTCGGCCGCTACTTTTAAACTGCGTGAAGTGATATCCTTGCCCTGTTTTTATAAGTATTGCACGATTTGTTATTATTAAAATGGTTACAGTAAAATACTAAAACAACCTTACTTAAAGAACTCATTTAAAATGTATTTGCTTACGTTACCTACTTTTTTATTTATTCTTTAATAGCAGGTAAAGTATTTCAGATTTATTATGAATGTAAGCGGGTTAAGTACTCGTATTCGTAGTTAAGGTGCGTGACACTCGAAATAAAATATCGAATTTTTACTATTATCTAAGTTCTACAAGTAATTTAGATAGCAGATAAGAAATTTTGCGCACATTGTAAACAATTTGCGATTAATCTTTACTAAAATAAACTTTGAATCAATTGCCGTTTAGGAGTGTATTGACATAATGTTGGTTTTAGTAAAAAATCTCTTAATGTCAATAGACTCCAAAACGACCATTGATTAGTAGATTGTTTTTTACCACTTTAGTATTATTATCGTTTAATCGTTTCGAGAAGATTCCTAACGGTTTCCACGACTTACCTTTTTGCTGCTGCAACGATGCACCAACACCTCTTTTTTGTGCTACCATCTGTCATGAGGGTCAATGGCCTATGTAGGTACGGGTGAGATAACAAAACTGCTTTTTGCAAACATAAATTAGTTATCAAGAAATCAAATAATATTCCAAATAACTTACTTAACTTTCTTTATTGACAAAGAAAATTACAATTAAATAATAAAAACAAACTAGAACTAGTATTTACAATTGAAACAATTAAGCTAACTGCAGACCGTTGCAAACAATCTACAGTGCAGTAGTGGACTAATATTAGGCTGTTGAGGTAAGGTGAGGTGAATATTATGTCTATCGAAAGTGTAAAAGCAAAATCTGCTTATTTTGTGTAAAGTATAAGCATTTTTATAAACTTGCAGAAGATTTGTACAATAAATTTCCGCTCCATTTTAGTAATTTATAAGATGCTTGCTCTGTCACTCATAAGCTTCCCTCTCATTCCACAATCTTCCAAAATGTAAGTGTAGGTGTATTGTAAGTGTATTGCTTTTGTTAGCAAAAGTCTGTATTCATTAATTACAGTGGTTTGTATCAAGAACTAACATGAAGAGAAATTGACTTTAACTATCGTACATTCTTAAAATCAGTGAACTAAATTAAGGTATTTATCTACTTGAAAGACTACCGTACTCGGTATCTTTCCGTACGTACGTACGGTAAGATATCGAGTACGGTACTACTTACGCTTTAATTTGATGGCTTAGGGGCCTCTCCTGGGATGGTAAAGAAAATAAAAACCACCAAGTGCGAGTCGACTCGCACACGAAGGGTTCCGTACCATAAAAATCAGGCAACTTTTTCAAAGAACATCAAATTTTCACTTGTTCGGTTATTCTTTAAATTTTCAACTTTATTTTTTATTATAACAGTTAAAGTGTTACTTAATTGTGAAAAGTTTCATGTGTCTATCTACAAAAGATACAGCCTTGACAAATTAAGATAAAAATAGTCAAAACAATCACGTTTGTTGTATGGGAGGCCCCTTTAATTTTGATATTTATTTTATTTTTATTATTTTTTGTTATAGCGGCAAGAGAAATACACATTATCTGAAAATTTCAACTGTCTACCTCTTACGGTTCATGAGATATAGCCACGTGACAGACGGACGGACGGACAGCGGAGGCTTAGTAATAGGGTTCCGTTTTCACCCTTCGGTTACGGAACCCTAAAAACTAGTAGGTACTTACATTTTTGCTTACTTTGCTTGCCTGTGATTTCTATTTTGGCTAACTATTTATTCCACAGGTAGGCACGATCTAACAAAAGTCAAAAGTCAAAAAAACTCTTTATTTCCATAAATAGAATAAATGTACACTTAGAAAAGGTCAAATTCTTAATAATTAAACACTGACACGGAAATAAAGTGATATTTTTGATTTCAGTCGCTTCGGTATGTAGACTAAAGTAAAGAAGCGACGAAGAAACCTTTAGCCTGTTAGTTGTTATTTTTCGAGTTGGAGCAAATCCCGTCCCAAGCTTTTTTATCCTCTAGATAATCTGATATTTTATAGTAGGCCTTTTTACACAAGAAGGTTTTGACAATTTGTTTGAATTTATTTACTGATAATTTTTGCAACTCACTAGGAGTTTTATTGTGGAAGCGTATACATTGCCCTTTAAAAGATACATTGATTTTGTGTAGTCTAGTTGTGGGCACAGCGTGTTTATGTTTATTTCTTGTATTCAAATTATGTACATCGCTATTTTTAGGGAAGCGATTGATATTTCTATGAGTGTACAATAGGTTTTCATAAATATATTGACGTGGTACTGTATATCATTTATACAAAGTAAGTAATTACAAATGGAAATAGATAGGCATCTATTTTCATCTCAATAACATAACGACATAACTTGTAAATTAATATTCACAATAAAAAAGACATACCTAATCTTGTGGTTGGTTCAATTCATACTCATACTTTATTGTAAAGTGTGTCGGCTCGAACTTACCTGTAAAACAAATTAACAAAGTTAGAATCGAAATAGCAGAACGCCTACAAGTTTGTACACAGCAAACTGATTTTACCTACGAGTAGGTATACTCCCAAGATTGTTCCGTAAATCGTTGACTTTGCGTTTCGCACTGAGTAAGCACCACCGAGCATTTATAATCCTGCTACCTTTTTTCACAACATAAGTAACTACATTTTTATGAAATGATTATCCTAACGCAAAACATAAATAACTAATGCTGGACAATTCACACAGCATCATCTCTCATCAACATCATATGCACAACAACATAAAATAAAACTATCCTCACAACTCTGGTGCCAACAAAATGACGATCAATAACAAAAAGCTAAATTTAAAATTGGAACGTCTATATTTGTGCGCTACCAAAGAGGATTGTTTCTCAATAGACTACCGGTAAACCAATAAGACTCTGTAGACAAAATCATAGAATAATTTCTGTAGTCGATCCGTTCCCTAGCAAATATTCTGATGGAACCGTTCTAGGTATTTGCTCTCTGAAGCACCAGCAACGTCGAGCGTACGAACTAGATTGTCGGCGCATACCGATGCTAAAATATGCAACAACTCAATACAGTAGCGCTCTAGACGCTTCGATCTTCTGTTTGCTTAGCGTTCGTTCCTAACTTACTTTGTCATTTTGTCAGGAAATCGTTGCAATTCGGTACAGCAAACAAAATGTAGTAGTTGGTGTTTTTAGTTTTGTAAATATAGAAACCATTTTTTGCCTGCTTGTTGCAGCAAATGTTTAGTTGATTGATTTACTAAACTCTGGACTTGAACCTCTACAAAAATAATGGAAGACAACAAATTAATAAAAGTTTGCTCTACCATTAGCTCTAATTGTTCAATGAAGCGTAGATTGTTTGTTCCTGTACTTCTATATAATGAACACATCAACGGCTCATTACATAACAAACATAATTGGGAGTTTTTCTGTGTATAATAAAAAATATCATTCTATGTAGTGTATTGTATTATATTTGTTAACTAGTACCCAAAACACAAGCTTTGCTTAGGTACAAGTTAGATGAAGCTGTGTGGATTGTCCAGAATTATTATTATTTATCATTCTTATCATTATTTCTCATTTCCATGATCTCGCTCGGGCCATATACATAGAGGCCCGGTCCTTTAGGAGGCATGCGTGGGGCCGAAACAAACAACACAGAGACCCTTTATGAGAGTTAATCTAACGAGGAGGCGAGGGCTACACATATTATTATCTAAGGTATTACCTTTTGCTACGAAATAATCTAAAATGTGGTTTATTACCATAGCAGAGAGTTCTTATCATAACTAAGGGAGGAAATGTGCGAAAATAGCATCTACGGAGGAAGCGTCTCCATTTTTGCAGCTTAGTAGCTTATAATGAAGCTTTTGTATGAAAACATAGATAAATATGTAACGTTATTCAGGTCAGTCAGTATCTACCTGTCTGTATGTCAGTAGAGTCTTTAGTGTAGTCCCGATGGAAACACATCGTGCAGATCCAGGTCCTACATAAAGGGACCTTCAGCATTGAGAATATCGTCGCGAAGGATAGTCTTTGGTAGAACCAAAATGATTAGTTCAAATTGATAAAGTTTATAAGTTACATGACTTGTTCTTAATTGTAACTAAATTAACATTAACGTTGTATAAATCAATATATACATAGGTCTTACTGAAATAATTAATTTGTATAAATATAAATGTGGGAATATTATTAAATTGATTCATAATTGAATAAAAATTATAAAATGTCGAACAGTTTATTAAATTATAGTGACATTTCTCATTAATCAATGAAAGATTAGATTGAAGATTATCAATGTTTTTTCGAACGCATATCACAACAGTAGGGTAAGGACTGATGTCTTGGGTCTTGTTTTATTATTCTGGGATATCTTAACGGCAGTTAGAACGCAGGACTATGGTTAGCGAAGCCACATAAGTTTTAAGTGGCCTCTGGGGTCCCAAGTTCTGGCCGTCCGTTTATCCCCAAACAACAAAGTTATTTGTTGGAGTGTCTAACCTAAAACGTTGATGCTTACTCAACTTTGATGCCAGTTGTTTCCATGCATTAGGCAGCACTCAGGAAGCGTGTGCTCTATGCTATAAGACTATACTACATACATAGACTTTACATGATTTTTCGTGAGTTTTTCTTCCTAATTGCATGACTGTTTTATCAGTAAGACAAATTAAACGAAAGGTTAACTATACAATACAACACAAAAACTCTGTATTGCACACCAATAATGCCAACCCACCACCAACTATAATTATACTAGCTGCGACCCGCGGCTTCACCCGCGTGGAAATGGAGGGGTATTTTAGTAAAAATAAAAAATACCTGTATCATTATTTACTATATATTATTCATTTTTTTTTGTTTTCTTTGAACAATCCCTTTAGTGTTTCCTATGTCAAAAATTTGTGTGATTGTTATAATATGAATTAATTAATTAATTATATAGAGTGTAACTACTTGATGTAGTTATTCTATATAGATGTGTAACTACGGTGGAATAAATAAATACAAATACAAAAAATACAAAATAGTTAATTTGTATAGTTTTGAGTGAATCGAACCAGGAATGATAAATTTTCATAGAAACTTTACCACCCTTTTTAACCTCCTCAGAGGTTAATTTTTGAAATTTAGATTAGTCTATGTGTTATTCTAGAACTCAAACTATCTACAGATCAAATTTCATCAAAATAGGTTAAGTATTTACGGATATACGTGGTAAGAAACATTCACACGAACTTTCGCATTTACAATATTAGTATGATACTTACCTAATAATAATATTCACAAATAATATACTTACCTATAAATATAACAACGTTCATAACAAATGCAGGTAAGAAGTTATAGATACGTGCCGAAGAATGAAAATGTATTTAAGTAAAAGGAATTAATTAACAAAGTAAATTAAAATCAAATCATTTGAAGTCCAGAAAAGTCGAACCTGTGTGTTTTTAAAAAAAATATTCGCTAATATCGAAATAGCTGACTCCAAACGAGAAATATGAATGAATGGTTTACCGCCGCGGGTTGCGTGTGCTCGAAATGTCGGATCCGGTACGTTTCCCATCAATTTTACCTGCAGGCTACCTTGAAACCTAGGGGATATTTATGTCAGACTAAACAGGATTTGACATGAAGGCATGGAGAGAATCGATTTGCTTTCCACGTACATTTTTACGAGGCTAAATAATTATAATTATGAGACACCTAAACAGATAAATAAGACGACCGATGTGGCGCGGCTGGCGAAGGTTCGCCTGCGACGGAGGGACTTGCGGGTTCGATTCCCGCCTCGGGCTAATTGCTTGTACGATCTGCAGATATTTTTTCCGGGTGTTCTGACTGTTTTATGTGTATAATGCAAAAACAATATACTTAAATGTAGGTATGTAATGTAGGGTTTAAATGTGAAATTGCCGTTATTTCACAAAATTTTATTTTGAACATCTTGTTTCGAATTCAACAGTTATATACAAAATTAATTTATATTCTGAATGTAACATTAATACAAAGATTTAAAATTCAATAAATACTATTTTTGGGGGGGTTCATACCCTAAAAATAAAACTTAAAAACAGCTTATTTCATGTGTTGTCGCTTTCAATGCTTAATTTCGGTGTATGTTTTATTTCGTAAGTTTTTTTTAGAAATTAGGGCTACGCATACTACTTATCACAAACTGCCCGTCGATATCAGACTTGCGCCCTCAATCAACTCCTTCAAATTTAAACTGAAGTCCTATTTCCTATTTTCAGCTACCTGAAATCTTCCTTCATTTTCTCCTCCTTCTGTAACTGTAACCAGATGTGGTTGTAGCTCCATCGGTGATCAGATTTTATATTAATATCTTTCTGTAGAACCTATTGTATTAAGTTATTTATAGGTATACTTCTAGGTTAGCTCCTAAGTTAGTTCTGTATTGTATTATATTGTATGTAGTATGTATTTTAAGATTAACTTCCTTCACCTGTTTGTGCTATACCAACTCTTATTTAAACTTATATCTTTTTCTCCATCCCTAGGTTTCCTGGGAGAAATCGCTGTCAGCGATAAGGCCGCCTATTATACTGATTATGTGTTAAATGAAGATATAAGGTTTTTATTATGTTATTTTTTAAGTGCAATAAAGTGTTCATTCATTCATTCATTGGTTCAATTTTGTTCAATTAAGTATACACACAAAAATTTACCCAAACAGGATTTGTCATTACAAAACAAAATACAAATATTATCGTATTGAGTAATCAGTTTTCTTGAAATTAACCATACAAGATGGCAATTTCATAGTTAAAGAGACCTAATATTAAGTGTATTAATTATCTAACTATAACACAAGTTTTTCTTACTTCGGGGCTAGATGATGGGTTGTGGATTGCCCAGCATTATTATTATGTATATAAATATTCTGACGCAGAAAAACTGTAATAGCACCGGAGGTAGCAGCCAATTCCCATGATAATATAATCTATATAAATATGGTACAAGTATCTACTACCTAACGTTACCTTCGATAAAGCAATCAGCCCGTGATTAGTCCCTGGGGGCTTCTGTATTATATATCGCGTTGTGTTCCTATTCTGTAACTTCGGGTTTTACTTGTTCAAGGAATTGGTATCTTTTGATACACCAAATTCATCGTGTGGAGGTTTTGCAGTGTGAATAACCTATAAAACGGGTTAATGTTTGTAGGTATTCTATAGAAAGAGTATTTTTACGTCTTTTTACTAAAAAAGAGATATTGTAACGGAACCACCGTCTCGTCGTCAGTTTTATAGAACCTACTTGCTTCTCGGGTTCTTTCAAAGTCAAAAACACAACTTTACGAAACAAACCCAAAACTTGCTAATGATTCGCAAAATCAGACAAATAAAAATAATGCTGTAAACTCACAACAATGCTCCACACCTAATGCTCAAAGTTAAAATGACTTCGAAATGTTATTAGGCCTCGCAGTTCGAAGACTTGTATTCTGAAACTAGTTTCGCCTCATCCATTCTTGCTGAAGATGAATGAGAGTAGGTATTGTAGAACTGTTATTTTTATTTTGAGTTGTGAGAAAAGTTTCTGCTCTACACAAGACACTCTACAAATCCTTTAGCTGAGAGTCTTGGGCGAGGAGATTCCTTGAGCTCACTATGCACTCACTTCTTGAACCATATTGTGGAATAGATACATACACGCATGACGTGAGATGGTCATGTCGGAGGGTGCTTCTCTTCTTTGTAGCCAGTTTCATTCACACACGTGAATTTGATTGAACTTTACCAATAACTCACTGCAAACGTCAAATTCATCATTGTTTCTACGTAACGATGATGGGATTTCCATTTGCAGAGGATCGATGCCTACTTATTCAATTTTATGTTTGAAGGTACCCTGGCATCAACAAACCTGCTTATCTTCAAAATAAACTCGTGAGCAAAAAAATCGACTCAGGCGACACACCTGCAGTCGAAAGTCACTGGCAAAAAAACTGATCGTGTTAATATTTTTTTCATAGTAAAATCATAAAGCTGCTATTATAAGCTTCAAAATGATATAAAATATTGTAATGTTTCTTGCTCACACAACCCAACAACATGTTGTGATCAGTAACCACCCTTTTTGCGCTTGTTTACAATAGTGCTAATTAAGGGTTACTTACCCATATAAAAGGTTATCTACCTGACCCACCCTTATCAGTTAGCCGTCAAACGTCAACCGATACACATCTCCGTTATCAACAAACAAGAATTCTACCTGAAAATGGACACAACAAGTGATGAAGCTGCTCAAGCGGTCACCCTATTGCGACAAGGCCAGAGTCAGCGTGAAGTGGCACGTGCGTTGAACATGAGCCAGTCTGCTGTTTCCAGAGTTTACCGTCGTTACCAGGAGACTGGTAACTTTAATCGAAGACGCGGTTCCGGAAGAAAAAGGTGCACATCGGAGAGAGATGACCGTTTCATTGTCAGTACATCGCTGAGAAATCGGGCCCTCACTGGCGTTCAAGTCCAACAAGAGCTCAGAGAAACGCGAGGAGTGGCTGTTAGTGGCTGGACATTCCCTCCACCTTCCCATGGTCCTGCCAACCTTGCGGTTATACGGACCGAATCTGTGAGAAAAGAGTCACTCGGGTGACTCCAGACTCTACAAAACCTACGCACTATGTCCCGAACACTCTCCCCCTTCTGGGGCATGCCACATCACATCACAGACTTCATTGCCGGGCTGCTCCACCCCAGCTCGGTGCTGCTCTGTGCCCCCCCCATCCCTTGTCGAAAGTGTGCCCTCCTCAGCGCGCCGCGATCTATGCCACTTATTCGCGAAAGATTTAAACTGCCTAAAGTTGTGCGCCGATGCTACTAGATCATGGTAATATATCGGTCCCTGATGCTCCCGCTCTATGCTATCAAGTAGTGCAATTCTGTAGTCCAAATAATTTGGGCAGTCCCATAAAATGTGGTCCCTGGTCTCCTCATGTTCGCCGCAACCACACGCCGCTGTGTCGCTCAGTCCCAGATCACTCAGACGTTTCCTAAAACAACCATGGCCCGTCAGGAGCTGCGACACCTCGTGATCAGGCTCCACCCAGTGCGCTCTCATGCGCTCTCCCACGTCTGGGAAGAACCTAAACAAGTCACGGCCCTTTTCGTCCGACTCCCAACGAGCCTGCCAAGTTGCAATGGTCTCCCTATCAACCTCCCCCCTAAGCCGCCCATGCACCTCTCCAGGCACACCCTCGGTCACCGCTAGTCTACGACCAGCACGGGCAAGCAGCAAATCGGCCGGCAGAACCCCCGCCAGAACCGGCAGCGCAGCGGTGCTACACGACCTGTAGGCCTTCGTTAGCAAAACCAGCGAGGGCCTCTGGGTCCTAAGTAGCACACTGCGAACCACGTGGACGGAGGACCTGTGATGCCATACACTAGCCGCGTAGGTAACCGTCGCCTCGTACGTCCCCCTATAAAGCACCTTGAGTGCCCTGTACCGAACTCCCCATTTGTTCGCTGTGATACGCGACATCTTCCCGAAGGACCTACTCGCTCGTTCGCCTATTGATGCCGCATGGGGCGCGAAAGATTGGGTGGGGTCAATAATGACCCCCAACACCTTGGCCTCAGTGACTGAGCGGATCGACGTGCCAGACGCGTTGGTCTTGAGCAGGGGTGGCCGTTGCAATCTCCCTTTCAGGGTCATGGTCTGGGACTTAGCGGCGGCGAATGTGAGCCTGTTTCTCGCTCCCCATTCTTCCACCAGTCCCAAGACGGCCGCTCCTTTCGCCTCCAATTCTCTCCGAGCATCCCCCGCTACCAACACCGTCACGTCGTCCGCGTATGCCATAAATTGCACCCCAGCCGGCACCGGCAGGCGAAGCAAGTCATCCAGGAGAATGTTCCACAGCGTGGGGCCTAACACAGAGCCCTGAGGGCACCCCATAGTGGAAGCCTTCCACACCGCCCGACTGCCCGCAACCATGGCCACCCTGCGATTGGTGAAGTAGCTCGCCAACATCCGATAGATGTTTGGCGGGCAACTTCCCCGCTTCGCCTTAACCATGATCATGGGCCACCATGCGTTGTCGAAGGCCCCGGATATGTCGAGGAAGACGGCTTGTAGATATTTGGCCTCACAGTTCCTCACTGCATCCAAGATTGTGCCTAGGGCGGTAGTCGTCGACCGACCCGCCACAAACCCGTGCTGGCTCGGAGAGATTCCACGGGTGAGCTGGGGAACACTCCACAGCATCACTCTCTCCAGGACTTTACCGAGCACGGGCAGGAGGGTAATAGGGCGGTAGGCCTTAGGGTCCGTTAACGGTTTGCCATTGCCCTTGGGGAGGACCAGCAAACGCCCGTCTTTCCAAACCGAGGGAAAGACACCTTCCGATACGCACCGGTTAAGCACGTGGGTGAATTCGGCCTTTGCAGCCCACCACACGTGCTTCAGCATCTTCCCCTCAATCCCGTCCATCCCTGGAGCCGTGTTGCGGAGCGACAAGATGATCCTCTGGAGCGAGATCTGGTCAATGGGAGGGGAATCATTACCCGTCGGCATGAGCGCGGCCGCGACTCTGACTTGCCGGTGATACACGGTGTCGCGACTGGGATCGTCGTCCGGACACAGAGCCGACATAAGCGCAGTCATTGACTCGTCAACGTCGCAGGTGTTAGAGCCCAGATACTCGATCCCGTTCACGACATTCACCGGCGGTCTAACACGGCCACACGCCTCCCGATAGGCAAGCCCCCAAGGGTCCTGATTCCCAGCGTCTGCCAGTTTACGGAAGAATTCCATCTCAGCGGAAGCCATGGCCTGCCTGTAGGCAGTTCTGGCTTTATGGAATTCTTCCCTGGCCGCATCATGGATCGGACCCTCCACCCTTTTGGTCTTTTGCCAAGCTCTGCGCGCTCTGAGCTGGCTGCGTCTGAGTTTGTCTAGAGCAGGCGTCCACCACTCGTAACCACGGTCTTTGGTGGCCGCTTTTACAGTGCCCAGACACTCCATCGCAGCCAGCTCAATGAGCTCAGTAAAAGCCCTGCTGAGTTGTTCTGCAGACTCTCTCATTGGGAGGCGACTCACCCTCACGTGTATAGCAGTATCAAACGCCCTCCAGTCTGCGTTACGAGTACGATAGCGTCGTTGGATGATGGGCTCCGTGGTACGTACGCAGGACCTTTCAGATTGGTGTACAACGTCAAACGAAATTAAACGGTGGTCGCTCGACGAGACGTCGTGAACCTTCCACTCGCGGATGCGAACACCACGCGAGCTTAGGGTTACGTCGATATTCGACTCACCGTTTACCGTACTGAACGTGTACAACTGGCCACTGGTGTTATGTACCACAAGATCCCGACTGAGTATAAAGTCCTCCATCTTGGCTCGGCGGTCGGTGACGGTATGGCCTCTTCCGACGTAGTGTCGGGAATCAGAGTGCCATAGCGGGGAATGGGTGTTCAGATCCCCGCACACCAGCACCGCTTTGCCTTTCAGGAGGTCTAATGCTCTATCCAACTGACGCAGGTGCGTATCGATACTCTCGCTATATTGGAAGTACGTCGATATCACGTAGAGGTTGAGGTCCTCCAAATGGCAGCACACAAAGTGGTCGGTCGATAGGTGGTGCAGAACAGCGCACGGCTTGAAGCGGTTCCGCAAATAAATGCCCGCTTTGGAGTATTCCCCGCATTGGATAAAAGCGCCAGCCGTGGAATATTGTTCTTGAACTAGA
Organism: Eupithecia inturbata; assembly: GCA_963662085.1. NCBI lineage: Eukaryota > Metazoa > Arthropoda > Insecta > Lepidoptera > Geometridae > Eupithecia > Eupithecia inturbata. The sequence continues at coordinate 5,963,192 of OY759177.1, forward strand.
ACAATATCCAGGCCGAGCGAATCCGCAAGTGCAGGTAACTCCCTCGTTGCTGTCACTGCACCACCTAAGTTGATCTGCCCCACTTTTAATACAGGTGTACTAACCATATTGGACCTGATTGATAAGCTGCTCTTCCGCATGGAGGCGAGCCGGGCAAGATCGCGACGCGGTCCTGTGGGTGCTTTCGCGCTTGAAGCGCTTGCACGTAGCACAGCACACGACCGGTGACTTGCACTGGTCCGCCCTGTGGCCCGCCTCCCCGCAGCGACCGCAGGTCAGGTCCTTAGCCCTGCAGAACTTCTCCGGGTGCCCGTACATCTGGCACTTGTTACAACACGTGACGCGAACGAAGTCGCTCACCTCGATGTGCTGCCACCCGATGTACACCGTGCCCAGGTTTATAAGGGCCTCTCGCATCCCTGGCGTGCATTCAAACACGCACGTGGTTTCTTTGTAGGGACTACCCCTACGCGACCTCTTGAAGGCGCCCTTCATTGCCTCCTTAACCGCAGGTAGCGGCCAAAGCGGGTCCTCCCTAAAGTTGAGCTCCCACACTTCGTCGACGAGGGCCTCAAAAGAGGGATCCCCGTCCACGTTGTGGAGAGCAACCAAAGGTTTCTTCCGCTTCGGCTCCACCACTCTAAGGGACGCCGGGACTGCCTTCTTGAGGCGCTCCGCCGCCGCCACCGAAGCCATCTGGACAACGATTCCAGCATTTCCCACGTTCCGGACCCTCTCCACTTGCACGGAGATGGCGCGGGGCTCGACTGTCCTCTTCAACTCGGCCTTGGTCAGTTCCGAGGTGTTGGTATCAGCCTCCTCCACAGGGTAGAAGGCCAATACCGGACCCTGCGCCTTGATGGGTTTCGGCAGCTGCCCCTTGCCCATCTTTAGCGCATTGGCAAAGCTGGGCTGGTCCTGGCCTGCTGCCGAAACAACCACCGATTGCCCCTGCGAAGAGACCAGGCGAGCCTCTGCCACCTCCGCACGCCTTTCGGCATCCGCAAGCTGCAACTCAATTGCAGCCACGGCACCAAGGATGTCCTGGCTGCTGGCATGAATGCCGCCCATATCTGCCTTGTTTAACTTCGAGCCGGGGCCCGAAGTTATGACGACAATGTTCCTCAAGGCACCGCGGACGCAATCGAGGAGCTCCAGTTTAGAAGCAGAAGCCAGATTGAGCCCCCCAGATTGGGGTGCTCCTAGCGACTGCTTCCCGGGGACTGCTACTACGGCTGCCGAAGTAGCCGGTGGAGGCCGCGTTGGCGGCGCCTGAACCGAGCGTTTGGCGTCATGCGCCGCCTGAACTGCCGCGGAGCGAGCCATTGAACGGTCATGCAGAACACGCTTGCCCAGCTGGCTGTCCACAGGCGACGTCAGCGGACGCTTTGACGCGGATGACGGAGGCGGTGGGGTCCTTTTTAGTGCTGGCTTGGGGGTAAAATTACCACCCGAGTCCACACCCTCACGCTCACTATCTGACATGATCAAGGATCATGCACAATACAAGTATACTAACAGTTCACAGATGACAGACAGTAGCAAAACCAGATGAGTGACCCAAAACCGAGCGCACACACAGCCCAAGTCGCTGGTTACATGTTCCCAGAATGGAGAACTCAAATTAAAATAATCAAATTAAATAAAACAGTCCAAAATAAAATAAAAACAAATTAGAATATACTCAAATGAAAACAAAATTCAAAATTAAAATTAAAATAATTCTATAATAAAATATTTCAAAATTTTATCAAACTATAAGATAAGACCAAATCAATATTCCCAGTCAAATAGTAAAATAACCCAAAATAAAAGTAAATCAAATTAAAATCAAATAAAAATAAAAGTCTCCCAAATCTAAAAGAAAATTATTAAAATTCGACAATAATAAATTCAAAATTAAGTAATCCAATAATAAAATAACTTAATAAAATTTAATCAAATTATAAAATAAAACCGAGTCAATATTCCAAATCAAATAATAAAATAACCCAAAATAAAATTAAATAAAATTTAAATTAAATCAAATTAAAATCAAACCAAATTAATTAAATAACAAAATTCAAAATTAAAATAATCCAATAATAAATAATCCAATAAAATTTAATCAAATTATAAAATAAAACCAAATCAATATTCCAAATCAAATAATAAAATACCCAAAATAAAATCAAATTAAAATAAGATTAAATTAAAATCAAACCAAATGAAAATCAAATTAAAATAAAATTCCGAAATCTAAATCTAAAAGAAAATTATTAAAATTTGATAATAACAAAATTCAAAATTAAAATAATCCAATAATAAATTAATTTAACAAAATTTAATCCAATTTAAAATAAACCAAATCAATATTTTAAATCAAATAATAAAATAACCCAAAATCAAATTAAAATTAAATCAGATCAAAAACAAACCAATTTAAAATCAAAATTAAAATAATCCAATAATAAATTAACTTAACAAAATTTAATTAAATTTAAAGTAAACCAAATCAATATTTTAAAACAAATAATAAAATAACCCAAAATTAAATTAAAATTAAATCAAATCAAAATCAAACCAAATTAATTAAATAACAAAATTCAAAATTAAAATAATCCAATAATAAATAATTCAATAAAATTTAATCAAATTATAAAATAAAACCAAATCAATATTCCAAATCAAATAATAAAATACCCAAAATAAAATCAAATTAAAATAAAATTCCGAAATCTAAATCTAAAAGAAAATTATTAAAATTTGATAATAACAAAATTCAAAATTAAAATAATCCAATAATAAATTAATTTAACAAAATTTAATCCAATTTAACATAAACCAAATCAATATTTTAAATCAAGTAATAAAAATATCCCAAAATAAAATTAAATCAAATTAAAATTAAATCTAATTAAAATCAAACCAAGTTAAAATCAAACAAAAATAAAATTCCAAAATCTAAAAGAAAATTATTAAAATTTGACAATAACAAAAATTCAAAATTAAAATAATCCAATAATAAAATAATCCAATAAAATTTAATCAAATTATAAAATAAAACCAAATCAATATTCCAAATCAAATAATAAAATAACCCAAAATAAAATTAAATCAAATTAAAATTAAATCAAATAAAATCGAACCAAATTAAAATCAAATAAAAATAAAAGTCCTAAAATCTATAAGACAATTATTAAAATTTAATAATACCAATTCAAAATTTAAAATAATCAAATAATAAAATAATCCAATTAAATTAATTAAAGTAATCTGATAGCAATTAATCCAACCTAGCCCAGATGTACCTGTTGGTATCCCTTTCCTTCGGCAATATGGCCGCCAACACAATACACAAAAAGCACAAGCGAGAGCAGGAGGGACCGATACAAGGCGGAGGTGAGGCCCCCGCACCGTCTTGTATCTCTTTCCGAAAGCAATATGGCCGCGACACTTATAGGCAAAACCCCCTTGCTAGAACAGGAGGGACCGATAAAACACTCGCGGGATAAATAAATAGATTATAAATCAGAGCGACACTGAGGCAAAACACATCCGTCCCCGGCCCGAGCCAGCAACGAAGTCCGGCCCGAGCCAGCAACGAAGTCTCGGGAAGTTAGTGGCTGGACAGTCAGAAGACGACTTAAGGCAGCTAGCCTTGAGCCAAAAAGGCCAGCTACTGGCCCCAAATTAACCCCAGCCCACCGAGCAGCCCGCCTACGATTTGCCAGAGAACACGTTGATTGGACTGACGAACAATGGAGCTCCGTCCTCTTCTCAGACGAAAGCAGAGTGTGCTTGCATGGTAGCGATAGAAGAGGACGAGTCTACAGAAGATCTGGAGAAAGATTCGCGCAGTGCTGCATCAAAGAAAATGTGGCTTTTGGAGGAGGTTCCTGGATGGTGTGGGCGGGCATTTCAATGGAGGCAAAAACCGAGTTGGTTTTTATTGAAACTGGTGGTCGAGTGGGAGGATTGACGGCGAACCGATACATCGAAGAGATTTTAGGGGATCACGTCGTTCCCTACGCCGGTTTCATAGGCGAAAACTTCATCTTAATGCACGACAATGCCCGTCCACATACTGCAGGTTCCGTCCGGCAGTATTTACAGGAGGTCGAAATTGCCGCTATGGACTGGCCAGCGCGTAGCCCGGACTTAAATCCTATCGAGCATATGTGGGACCAACTGAAACGAAAAGTTCGGGCTAGAAATCCTGCACCAGCCACGAAATCGGACCTCAAAGCGGCGCTCATTGAAGAATGGGATAGCATCGAACAAGATCGAGTAAAGAAACTTATTCGATCCATGAAGAAGCGATTGGAAGCTGTTATTAGGGCCAGGGGGGGCAACACTAAATATTGATAGTTTAATTTCTAATAAATTAATATTTTGACGAATTTAAGCTGGTATTTTCTTTACTGTTAATTATCACCCTTTTTCATTGCATAAGACTCCTTCTCATTCTATATTTTTTCATTACCAAAATAAAAATGTAAATAACAAGGTAGACCACTCATTTTAAGGTTAAAACTAACAGCTTTGAGATGTTAAAATCAGAAATAGAATGAAAGCTTCAGATTTTTTGCCAGAGTTTTTTAACCGCGGGCGTGCGTCCTGAGTCGATTTTTTTGCTCACGAGTGTAGTTGCGAGGTCGCAAAATCCTTTAGTAGCGAGCATAAAAGACGACCTCCGTCGTTTGTTGTCGTCTTAACCCTTCTCAAGATTGTGTGACGTGTTACTCATAAATGCAAAATAAATGCTTTATTGGGTTCCGGTGTATGAACCCTTGGACCTAATTTGTTTTTCGATGTGTTGGATACCCTTCTCTACCTACTCATTGCTGGTTTTGAGGAAAGGTGCCGGCCGTCATTTAGAAGTAGTAGGTACCTACCCTTTAGCTACTAACACCTACGCCAAACATCGTTTTGATTTTGTACCGACGGTTGACGTGTACCTATGTAGTTAGGTAAATAAGCATTTTCATCTTCGCTACGTCTACTAATTCCGCTATGCTTACAACTTAATTTGACTATTTGTTGAAAGGGTAACTTGCTCCAATATTCAAGGAAGTCGCATAGTTGCTTTTAGTTCGGTAGAGACCTAAGCAACTACTTTAGCTTGTGCATTGTACGGGAAGCCCTGAGGCACTCTCGAGTAAGATGTAAGTTTCTAAATAGTTGAGTGAAATTCGATATTAAACTGTCGACACCTTGTTCAGCAAGGAAGCTAGTTTCTTTTGTTATTATAAATAATATTCACTGGTTTATGCAATAAGTACCTACAATATTTTTCTCGTAAAATCTCTAATAGTACTTCAGATTCATCAGATTTTAAAATCACTGGTTGATTAGTTTTGTTGATTCCTGTATATCAAAACGTCAAAATGGCACGGACCAACGAATGCTCCATTTAACGAAGCCAGGCGGAAAATTGATTTCCTGCAGCACTATAATTTCCATTTATAACGAGAAATTACTTTGCTGACGAGTTTTATAAGCTCTTATTTGAGTGTAAAACTACCTATTCATTTTAAAAATTTGTCGATTATTAGTAGTTTTTTAACTAATAATATTATTTTAAAAATTTGATTCTATGGATCACTGCGTAGGTACAAAAAAGGACTATAGGTACCTAAGTACTTGCAGAATATATCGACCTAAAAATTGCGAATAGATAAGTAAATCTACTTATTATTGTATTGTAGAGGTTCATATTACTACCTCAAATGCGAACATTTCCATAAGTTAGCCGTTGTTGTTACCCCATTACTGATATTATCGTAGGACCCGTCATATCTCCATGTCAGTACCGAAATTGGACATATACCTACCATGTAGATACAGACAAATGGGTGAACTTGTGTAGGAGCCGGTTAAACTTGTCCAATTTCGTCCGCAGCGTAATCGATTAATCTGAAACTTGTGAATTTTCAGCTTAGCGCACAGATACTAACCCGTTGTCCTAGGTGAACGACAAAGGCGGCAACGCGACGCGACGCGAAAATAGTAGTAGTCGTTGTATGAATGTGTGGCTTACGTGGACGAGACGCAACGACGACGTGCGGACTTGTTTTTTGCGAGGCAAGACGCGCCGCCTACGATGTAAATGATGAAACTCTAAATTTATTTCGCTCTAAATATATGATATTTTGTTGTCTTACTTCTTTGTTTACGAAGTTTTTGTATTAGGTACGTATTTTCTAGTAACAACGCAGTATACTTGTCCATAGTTAAAACAGTAATGAACTGAGATCGCCGCGTTTGTTGCTCATAGAAGACTACAAAATAGGACATACGTCGCGTCGCCTGAAGGTCTCATTAAGTCGCAAAGCGTCTCATCGCGTCGCGTCGCTACATGTCGCCTCCCGTCGCTCACCTATGACAACGGGTTACTGTGAGCATTTAGTTCGAAAGGCCGATGATGACGGATCCCTATTCGCTCCAACTAAGTACTTCATAATCAATTAAATTGATATTCCGAGGGTTGAGCGTAGGTTCTAGTTCGTTTATCAGTTAGACGCATAAATAGATGCCTATTGGTTTATATTAACGATTACCAACTTATTGCAATGCTACACAGCATTGCAGAAAAGTTTAAATTCCAATTTTGAAGGAAACCGCCTGAATTATTTTATTTCGGATTTAAAATAACCTGGACTCTCTCAATATTAGAATGTTAATGGTAGAAGGTTACATGCTGGCAGTAAGCCAACTCTGATAGTGGGTAAAGTGTATCATCTGATGCTGAAAATGAGCTTAGTTGAAGGGCACTTGACACTAACGTAGGTACGAGTATAAACTGATATTCAAAGGACCAAAAAATTTATCGTTAGCATTTACCTACATGCTACTATTTCAAAGGCTTTGTTAGATGATGCACGTTTTTTGGGGTTCCGTACCCGAAGGGCGAAAACGGGCATGATATGCCTACTTGTAATACCTATGTGAATAATTAGGTACCATATGTAGATAGGTAGATAGATAGATAACTCTTTATTGTACCACACAAACACAAAATATAATACAGAAGAAAATGCTGAGAAACAAGGAAGTACAAAGGGCGGCCTTATCGCTTTGAGCGATCTCTTCCAGGCAACCTTGGGATGGACTGGAATTATGAGAACTATATAGACGGTGGTGTTTGAAAAACTTATGGAAATTAAAACAATTACATATACCTACACAACGTACTATAATACCTATCTTGTCTTAAACTACCTACTTTATAATAATAAACTTACATAGACATAAAAATAAAATTATTAAATTTTTACACTGATAAATAATACTGATGAAGCAGTTTTTTGAAGATTGGGAGTGATTTCGCACGTCTGATGTCCAGGGGAAGAGCATTCCATAGACGGATAGCTTGTACAGTAAAGGATTTTTTATAAAAAGTATTAGAGTGAGCAGAAACTTTTAAGACGAGGGTTTCAGAGGAACGTAAAGAGAGAGAGTGAGAGTTGGACAGGAATTCAAAGCGCTCCTTGAGATAAGATGGACTGGGAGGATAGAACAAGATACTGTACAAGAGAGATAGTATATGAGTATTCCTGCGAAGTCGGATGGGCAGCCACTTGAGTTTAGCGCGATACTCGGATACGTGGTCATATTTGCGAAGACCAAATATAAACCTGATGCTGAAATTCTGAAGGCGCTCAAGCTTATTTAGCTGGTCTTCAGTGAGGTCCGGATAGCATGCGTCGGCATAGTCAAGGATCGTACCATATTAGTGAAGATACCTACACCTTAGTAAATATAGATGCCGGAAATAAATGGATATGAATTTAATAACTGACGTGAAAGGAAGTTTTTGTAATGCCGACCTTCCCGTTATTGTTTTCAGGTTACACTGAACGGCAGGCCTCCTTCTCTTTCTTCCAGTCTTTCGATCTTAGGCTGCAGTTAGGCATCTAGTACATATAATCTAATCTAACAAATCGGCAATAACCATCGCTTACTTCGCCTACCAACATAGCGTTGGTTATTGCCGACTGGTCTTCTGGTGGACTGGTAGACTGGCCTGTACCTTATTGGTATAGGCATGGTAGGTATATTAGGCCTCTTTTTTATCCCGGTACTGGCAGTTTGGCATAAGTAATGTAATAAAATCATTCCACCAGCGTTGTTTGTTATACCTAGTTAGTATTTACTTTTTACGAGCTTCAATCTAGATTTTACGAGTTTAGGAGAGCGTACAAGCGTACCGAACACAAGCCCAATTTAAAGTTTGGAAGCGGTTGTTAGCACTCTAATATTTACAAATTCTTTTTCGGCTATTACAAGCTTCATAAAAAATAATAGTGCAGGGATTTTCGGAAAGTTTTACGAAGTATCTAACTAAATCAATCATGGTTCGAAAATTGGTCGCGAAAAACTATAAATTAGATAGATATAAACATTGGATTTTTGAGAAAATACATATTTTCTCAAAAATCCAATCCATCCGGGAAAAATATAACATAACAACAAGAAGGTAATTTTTTGAGATGCGAGTGGATGGCCAAATCTGAAACCATGAAATTTAGAGAAGAGTCGTAAAAGGAGTCATGGACTCAATTTAAAAGAAAAATTTTTTTTTTGTATGTAGTTTTTCATAAAAATTTTACAAAAATCATTACGAATAGGTGTTTTATTGAGGATAAACCCATTCAAATACAGGCTAAGTATCTTGGCTAGCGGCAAATACCTGCACTAGTTGTTCGAAAAGATTAGGTATTTAATATTTTCACATTGGTGCTCGGCAGAGGGAGTTTTATAACTAAAATTGTAAAAAATGCCATTTCGTTTCATTTTCGATAATGAAATAGGACAACGGGTTACTGTGAGCAAAGAAATATCTTTGCAAAGATTGATCCTCCTTATCAGCAACCGAATCCGTTAGTGCTAAAATACAGTGTCATCATTTTTGAAAAACCAAGCAGATAAATTTCCTGCAAAAGTAAAAAAATATCTAACTATGCAGTTTTTTTTTTTCGTTTTAATCAAGATCTTGACTCCTTTTACTACTTTTCTCTAACTCTCATGGTTTCGGATTTGGCCATCCACCCCCATCTCAAAAAACCACTCTGTTTTTAATGTCGGTAAAAGATCAACGAAAGCTTATTGTGAAGTAAACATGATGTGTTATTTGCCCAAAGTTTTGAGCATTGAGCAGAAATATTGACAAACTCTTGAACCCAAAAAAGATGCTATTTTCTTCAAATAAGCGGGTTCGGTCGGAGTCCGGAGTTTTTGCTCCCATATAATGCATGGAGTATTTTTAAATATACCTAGTCATTAATTAGGTTACGAAATATACATACCTCGTATATTTCGTAACCTAATTAATAAGTAGCATGGCAACTCACATAACAAACGAAATGTTTAGGTAGGAATAAAAATATAAAGTACGTACATACCAATTTATTTAAAAATTGTTCTTGCTTAAAAACGCTACATTTACCTACCAGGGCAGGTCGTTTGATTGAACGATTAGGTGCTTACAGACTCACTTGTTACAGAAATGGTCATGAAACTGAACCTAAATAAATCGAGCAAACAACCAAAAACACCTTTCTGTATTATCGCTTCTAAAACTCGATACAAAAACAAGAAAAAGAGGTTTATAAATGGAGCAGTGAAATTTCATTGGGGACAACCGAAACGGCAGAATTTAGGACTTGCATGCCGCTGAACAAAGGACTCGCCGCGCCGTTGGGCTTTAGAAACAAGGGCAAGGAATTTTAATATAAACCTTATTATCTATTCATAACGGTGGTGGTAACGCTCTTTTACGAGTTAAACGACACCGGAAAGTTCGGTCACAGCATGAACCTACCAACTTCACTCATAACCTCAAAGCGGTTTCATCGACTTAATTTTACCCACCTTTCTTTTAAAGCCCAAATATTTTTTAAATTACGCGATCTGAACACATTGTTATTAGTATTAAACCTACCTACCTATTAGTACCTATTATTATTCGTTTTAAAGCTTATATAGGTACCCACTTTTCATTCCAAATCTAATAGGCTTCGATCAATGTTATATTTGATCGAAGCTCATAGGCGTGATGTAAAGTTAAACTTTTAAGACCTAATTTACTTGGATAGCCGATACAAGCACCTCCCTAGGTTTACTTGAACGACTCAAATTAGAAAAGTTTAAATTCCAATTTTGAAGGAAACCGCCTGAATTATTTTATTTCGGATTTAAAATAACCTGGACTCTCTCAATATTAGAATGTTAATGGTAGAAGGTTACATGCTGGCAGTAAGCCAACTCTGATAGTGGGTAAAGTGTATCATCTGATGCTGAAAATGAGCTTAGTTGAAGGGCACTTGACACTAACGTAGGTACGAGTATAAACTGATATTCAAAGGACCAAAAAATTTATCGTTAGCATTTACCTACATGCTACTATTTCAAAGGCTTTGTTAGATGATGCACGTTTTTTGGGGTTCCGTACCCGAAGGGCGAAAACGGAACTAAGCCTCCGGTGTCCGTCAGTCCGACCGTCTGTCACGTGGCATTATCTCATGAACCGTAAAAGGTAGACAGTTGAAATTTTCAGATAATGTGTTTTTTTGCCGCTATAACAACAAATAATAAAAATTAAATAAATATCAAATTTATTTATATAATTAAGTTAATTATGCTCATATACAACAAACGTGACTTTTTTGGCTAGTTTTGCTCTTAATTTGTCAAGGCTCTTGCTCGTTTGGCTCGTCTCTTGAACTACAATAAGTAGGCACGTGAAACTGTCTATAATTAAGTAACACTTCAACTGTAATAATAATCAATACTAGAAATAGAATAAAGTTGAAAATTTCAAGGAGTCTCCGAACAAGGGAAAATTTGAAGTTCTTTGAAAAAGTTGCGTGATTTTTATGGCACAGAACCCTTTGTGTGCGAGTTGACTCGCAGTTGGCGGTTTATTTTAATTTGTAACCTAACGGGTTTGGTTGTGAAACTAGGCCCAGCTCTCAGTGCTCACGAGATTCTCGTGGTATAAAATTCGAATGGAGACCGGGTACAGTAGTAACACATTTTGATTATCGGTTGATTGCACTAAATCTGCTTAAGTTTGTTAAACTGTGTATATGTATATAAAAATATAAATTCAATACCTACAAGATTTCCATTATAATATTTATCTAAAGGTTATAAACATAGTGAAAATTGTGTTAGAATCAATCGTGGTCAAGTTTTGCAATTAGCTTGTATGGAGTACAGGCTAATTGCAACACTTGACCACTTGACTACTTGACCTTGGTCAATTGTACCAAAACTTTAGAAGGTAATACAACATTTGTTTATAGAGTAAGGGATAGCTTCACTATCGTATATTTATTGAGAACATACTTATTAATCAGTCATCATTATTAGAAAAAAAGTAAAAAAAAAACAAAACAAAATCAACGTAACAATGGAACAGAACTTAAAATAAACATTTTCTCAGTTTTAACAAAAAAGTTAACATATTCTTAGTATTCTGAAACATTGAGAGCTTACAAATTCAACTTATATTATATTACAACATAAGCTTGTTCTAATTTGTTTTTATTATTTGATTTTCATTATTTTTGTCAATAAAGTATGTTTAAAAAAACATGTATTATTAAATTAATAGAAATAATCAAAAAATATTTTTGTATGGAGTTACCACAGACCGCTGCGCTGGTACAATTGCCCCCATCACCATCAATGTGAAAATATTTTTGTTAAAATGAGTGATTATTTTAGCACAAATATAAAAAAATACCATAAATAATCACTGCAATTATACCATAACAAGAAATTTGAACACCGATGTCGAATATGATGTTTTTTTTAAATAAGAGTTTCATGATGGTGATAGGGTCATTAGTACCACGTGGTCAATTGTACCGTTATTATTGACCCCAGTAAAGCTGTTACTTTTCAACCCAAGATACCATTTTGAAAACATTGCGAAATTACTCAGAACAACGTCGAGAATCAGAGCGAAATTCATCGCAAAAGTATAGTTTGTTACATAAATAAACTCACAACAACGATAGAATTGTAAGAAATTACGTTGTAACTAAGAAATAAACCAATATTTTGAGAGATAAAACTCACCTTGAACGCGTAAAAACTGAAATGCACTCTAGCTAGACACGTCCGTTTTGAACCGTAGGTACTCGCTGCCGACTGGTGAGCAGGTCCGGACATCTAAGGCGCTTCCCCTCTCGCTCGCACACTGATATAGCTTGTCTATTACCAGAAATATCGATGATGGTATTATCTCCCCGTGGTAGTATTGCCCCCGGTCTACCCTACAAAAAATTAAATATTTTTCTTTGGTTCCTTGAGTGTGAAAAAATATATACGATAAAAAAAACATGAAAGTGCACACAGCACATAATTTGGTCGAGATCTCAGGAACCCTGCGGTCTATTGAAATGACTTATGTTTTGATTCGTAGGTATTACTTATTATTTGGTTCCTTGAAACAGTTTCTTCATTAAGTTTTGTAGTTTTCTCGTATATATAGAAGCAAAAACTTAATTTTTGCACTTACGCCGTTCCAAAAACGTAAGCTCTGTCCCACCCCACTCCTATGAACGCGAAATCCTATGCCTATTCTTTTCACAAAATAGCGCGCATTGCGCCCTCCTAATATCTACACGAGTAAAATAGTAAGTATGACTTTGATATTTTCTTTGACAATATTCTTACTTTTGTACTTATTATGAACTTTGCAGATATTATTTAGGGCCCATTCATCTGTGAAACTGATTCATTCATAAATATTTGAGTCATTTGAGATCTTTTGGCTTTGATAGTACCTACTAAATTGTTTATTCCTGTTCTTTATAACTATTCAGTCTAATCTGCAGCAAAAGCCTGAGAATATTTAAAAGTTAGTATATACCTACCTATCACCCTTCCTCAAAGTCGCCTAGCTTGTGTGTTGTATGTAACTTTACCCCGTCGCGTCGGATCGCAGTAAGCTGGTGAATTTTCCGCATCATTACTCGTCTGATGCCGCGTAGCAAACGATACAACATCCTAGACGGGGCTTCCTGAATAGATCACTCAGGATTTACTGCTTCTTACCTAACTACATCTACGATTGGCTTCTTTAGCTGACAATCAAGATAGGTATCTCTACTTTATGGACATATTCTAGGTAATTTACTCATTGAAAGTCATATTTATTTATTTTATTTTATTGTTCAACAAAATCAACATCCCTTATGTCTAAACAGTTCCAACCTTAATAATGTAACTTACGGCCAATGCGAGATTTACATTTTATAAAAGAAACTTACAAAATATCGACAGGTTATTATAAACAAAATCAAACAAACAAAACACAACTTACAGAAATTATTAAAGGTACAGTTAGGTAATTGTAAAAATAAGATACTTATATATATTATAATATAATATATATATAAGTATCTATAATTTAGATAATTTAACCTAATGTTTTAAATTTATATTTATCTACTCGCCCAGTGCTAGATGATATTTAATTTTACTTAATTATATACCTATATATAGAGGTACATATTTAAAGAAAAACATTTACTAAAACATATTTAATTCTATAAAGAGTCCTCCTGCAGAACTTTTAAAACATCTCAATTCACACATAACATCTCAGTCATTTTGCATTACTGCGATAAAAATGGTAGGTACCATGCCTATTTGATCTAATGATGCTCAAAAGACAAAGCTAAAATAGTTGAAGGCCTGACTTGTTTGAAGACTAACGTTCACTTAGCTTAGGTATCACATTTTTTTTGTAGGTCATCTTATCTACTCAACTTGTCGAAACCAGGAACGTTGCACCAACAATACAAAGTTTAAATTCGAAGTGGGTAAGTAGGTAAAACTTGATCTACTTTATTTACCGTTGAGCCAAATGCCTTCAGTGATTTTCGGCTCACGTCCCGAGAAACTCCTGGGGCGCTTGAAAAAAATCGCTTGTCTACGAACAAATTTCCGCAAATAGCGCCTCCCACGATTGGCTCCGAGCGAACGGCCGTATAAATTAAGTTACCCACATCTACCTGAGATAAACTTTCGTTCTTTCGAGAACTGGCAATTTCTGATCTTATCACCAGAATTGCTTCTATCTGTCAACATTTACTGTGAAAATATCAAAAATGTTGGCGAACCAGCATATTCGTGTTTCTGTTTGATATTTGCTACATAATTTATAAGCGGATGAGCTGCACTTGCGCTTCAATGGCGGGCACCAGCGGTCTATTCACGATATTTTTCAGCTTTCAAACTCGCTATCGTATGCTAATAAGCCCCTGAGTGCGGAGTATAAAATGGGTAAGTAAGTACTTTTTCAGTTTTGCCTGAATTTCCTAGGCCATAATATGAATATTCCTTCTTGTAGGTATCACAAATATCGTACTTGCAAGTTTATATCGTACGTAGGTACTTCCCTTCCTATGTAGAGCCGTAACAAACTAGCTTTTTATCAGTAGTGTCCGAATTTTTTCCTGCTAGAAATTGTTGATTAATATTATATTACGGAAAATTCTTGTTTGCCTAACTAATACAACCTAAGTTTAGACAAAGCTTAAACATTTCTACACTGACCTATAACACAGACCTATAGCTATAACAGAGTTCGAATTTATCGAAAAAAGCTAATTCAACTAGCAAAAAAGCTGTACCAGTCGATTGGAGAATCGACTAATTGGAAGTAAAATTGCCTCTCTAGTCGTCCCATGCAATTTAGCGCACTGAATAGTTTGGCACCAAAGAATTGCAAAATCAACGATCTATATTGAGACAGTGTTTTTAATAAACATGATTTCTTATGTTAGAGTAAACAAACCAGTCTCATCTAAACGCGGTCTAGATTGATCGTACAGAATAAGGGTAGATAAAATTGTTGAATAAATCAGAGTGATTTTGGAGTAAAACAACCGTAGCGAGCCCGAAAGCAAAGCGTGTGATGTTTGTCGCGTAATCGCGCTTATTTTGTCACATTTGCGTCGACAAACGTGACGGAACGGAACAATAACGCGTAGGCTATGCCGTAATGGCCGACGCCTCTGATTTATACTTATTTCTTCTATGTGCAAACGAAATGGTTTTTGTTGTAGAACGCTCCCATTTGGGACTTTTTAGGTTTCGAGTCACTGTCGAGAACGGGCCCTACGTTAAGTGAGTTACAGTAGCCATACCTTCATATTAAACTTTGTTCTCCATTAATGCGAAAACCTAAATAAGACTAAACGGAGTTTACGCGCGGTTCGAACGTTAGAAGCTGATATTTTGTTGATAAAATTATGATAGTATTCACGAAAATACGACCTTTGTTCTTTTTTCGTGTGACATGAAGGCACGATAAATCAAGCGTGAGCAGGAACCTCACGACGGAGATAAGAGACATGGAACAAAGGGGTTCCATAAATCGTTATTAACTACCGCCTCCCCTACCCTTTTCAACTGGAGTGTATTGAAATAAGTCGATAGTGTTATATTCGTTCAAGTTTGTCCTAGTTTATGAAAATAGCCGCGATGTGAATTTAGATCGGCGGAAAACTGGAGAAGATAAGGCCGTTTTGCTGGCCCATATATCAGCACATTAAAGTTGAATATGTAGTAATCGGCAATAACAAAACAAACGAACGGGAAGCTGAAGACAGGGCGCTATGGTGCTCATTGGGGGACGCCTATGTCCAGTAGTAGACTAAGATAGGTTGATGATGATGATGATGATGAAATAGTAGACACATGCGGGAAATTCAAACTCACTCGGAGTTTGAATTTCCCGTATGTGGAAATTTAACTGATGGAGCAATACAATACAAATATTCTTTATTGCACACCAAGATAGAGAAAAATAGAAAAGAAAAACACAGAAACAGTTGCACAAAGGGCAGCCATATCGCTAAGAGCGACTTCTTCCTGGGAACCTTTGGATGGCCACGTTTACAGATATAGACGGTGGCGAATTAATAGATAGAACATACATAAACAAATACTTACGGTGTTAAATATTATGTAATTAAATATTAAGTATAGACAATATAAATTTGTATTATCTATTTGAAATCGAAGTAAGAAAATGGTCATAGATGTTTACCTTAATATAGGGACAGATTTACTTGCTTGTCTTAATGGGGGTCGGTAAGGCATCCCATAGTTTGGTGGCGTGTACGGTGAAAGATGAACCGTAGGCTGATGGAAGGGGCGGGGAGTTTGCAGCAAAAGGGTTTCAGTGGAGCGAAGGGAGAGGGTATGGGATTGGTGCAGGTACTTGAACCGTTCCTTGAAGTACCGAGGAGTGTTTGGGACGAAGAGATTGTCGTTTGTTAAAGAATAGAACGCTTAAATTCACGAAGTTGATAAGTGGAAAAGAATATCCTTAACGCGACTAGATATACCAGAGTAATGTAACTTGTAATCACATTTATCACTGCTTAAACGGTTTCAAAAAAGTACACACCATTTAGTTCAGCTTTATGATACAATATGGGTAGGTATTTATATTTTATATTATTATGTGGGTTGGTAAAGTGGCTTTTTTTAAGGTCCAAGTTTCTGCTCCATATAGGAAGATTGTCCTGCGGGTGTCGTAAGAGGCGACTAAGGGAAATCTACCAGCAGCGCCCCCTGCAAAACAATTCTTCCACCGAACTGCGATCCCAACCCACATGCCCAGCGTGGAGATTATGGGCATTACCCCCCATGAGATAAAAGCCAATAAGGCGCTTATCAGGTGGAGGCCTGCGTCCAACAGTGGACCAATATAGGCTGTCGAGGTGAGATGAGGGTAGGTATAAGTATTTGTAGTAGGTACGTAAGTACTGAAACTTTATAATAAAATATTTCTCAAGCTTAAGCCATACTACGTCATAGCTTCTATAGTAGGTCTTGCTTGGTGTGCCATAATAATCATATCTTATATCTACAACTACGCTACGGCGCGTGGCGATTCATTAGCACGTTAAAAAAATTGCTTTTATTCGGTAACAATATCAATTTCCGCATAAGGATAACGGCTCCCGGGATAAATGACGTAAAAACAGAGATGGGGAGCGTAACATTGTTTTGTGTGTCTACGACGCTGATGCTTCGATAAATCTAATGTAAACAGCACACACGTATAATGTACATGTCGAAACAAAGGGAAACAGATCCACATTACCGGTCACATTTTCTTTTATAAGCGTAAGGGAAATATTTACCATTCTTTGACAATATGCAATTAAACTGACAGGCACAGTGTTTGTGAGTATCTAATTTAGGTACGTACCTAGATATTAAGGTCTGAATTATGTAAGCTGGTTCAGTTGTCGATCAATGCTTGAGTAACGCTTTTCTATGGAATAAACGTCACTAAAGCATAGATCTGTGACTGAGCAAGCTTTCTTAATACAAGCCTTAGAGTTGCATATTTCCCATTGAAAAGTGGGGTCGATAAGGGCATCGAATAGGTTTCTTTATGTAGATACTTCAAGAGAATCTCAGTCAGGGTGTATTTCGTGAAACGCACGCTGACGCCTTCATTGACCTAAATCTGTGGCGTAGTACCTATGCTTATATCGGCACGGCTTTAATTAGACTTTTGCTGAATCTTCTTTGCTTCAATCAAAACATTTTCTTGAAATCTAAAACAAAATAATATCTTGATATTTAGTGTCCTCAATGAGCAAGCAATAGGGCTGACCCAAATATATCAGTAACACCGATCTAATTTAGATGTCAACGAGCGTCAAACGCAGCCGTCGCACGTCGCATGCCATATGTAGGCACTTTGTATAAATGCCCAAATGTTTGGAATTCTGTCAGCAAAATAGATACATGATACATTCTCTCGCATTAAAATAATGAGCCGACTGACATTCACCTTAAATGCGCTATTAGCGATCAATAAATCCATTTGGGCCATCAGTCCCTTTTAGAATGTAAGTACCGTTAGCAAAAATAAACAAAAATTCGAGAGGGTCTGAGGAGTCTGGTTTGTTCAATTAGTGCTCGTTTCTAATGCCAAAAAATAAGAAACATTTTCGCAAAGTTCGAAATCAAGGCATTATTTGATGTAAGTGAGCCTGTTAAGCAGCTTAATAAGTCTTGACTGGCTGTTATAACAGTTAATGACTCGTGTTAATTCTGTACTCGAGAGCTCTGTAAAGGCCTGTTCACACAACTATTCGATAGCAATCTTGAAAATGTTCAAGAACCTAAAGCTGAAGTTTGGCTGGCAATCTTTACTGGCCACTATTAGGTATTAATTGCATGCCATACAGGCCTGCCAAACTGAAATGACACTAGTGTCAATTCATTGGCGATATCTGAATTGTCATCAGGTTTCGTGGGTAAGTAGTTCTTTTTAGTATGGCATAGGTGTCTACGAGAACAACGGCCCGTCATTGTCGTCACTAAAAAGTCGTATTGTGTGTTGTGTGCAAAAGTGTGTGCTTTAGCTTTAAGGCCGCAATGCGCGCCATTTTGTGGAAAGGGTTTCGCGTTCATAGGAGCGGGACAGAGCATACCTACGTCTTTGGAACGGCGTAAGCGCAAAAATCGAGTTTTTGCTTATTTACAAGAAAACAACGCAACTTATGAAGAAGCTGGTTCATGGAACCAAATAATTAGTTATACGAATGAAAACATAAATAATTTCAATAGACCGCAGGGTTCCTGAGATCTCGACCAAATTATGTGCGAAACAGTGCACTTTCATGATTTTATTAGCTGTATTTTTTTTCTCAATCGTGTACTTTACGTGTACTTTACTTACTCAATACATTCAATGAACCAAATAAAAGATGTTGAATTTTATGTACTTAATTCGAGTTTTTTACAACGGGGATCCCACGAGTACTGAGGTCTAGGCCTGGTTTGCCAACCAAACTCGTTAGGATCGCCCCTTAAGCGACTCTGGGTAAGAGTGCCAGCGTTAAGGTACCTAAATTTATTTAAAAATCGATTTACGTAAATCGATTTTGTAGGTATTAATTACAAAAGTGAAAAAAAAATGTTGTTTTTTATACTACTTTTATAATATACTTGTATAATACTTTTTTCTTACAGAAACGTTTCTGTAAGAAAATCTATATCTTGAGATTCGCAGCGACGAAAAAGTATTAGGTATACTAGTATATTATAAAAGTAGTATAAAAAAAAACATTTTTTTTTTCACTTTTGTAATTAATACCTACAGTAAAGACAGTAATACCTATAGTAAAGACAGCCAGTAAAGACTTGGCCATCCATCAATTAATGATAGTTATGAGACAACGGTACTATCCATCATGACATTATGAATCATAAATTCCTAACGATATCAATTCATATCTCATGCATTTGATGGTCCATTACAACAACCATCAAAATAACTGTGTTATGACCTCTTTTCATATTCCGTCCATCGCAATCTTGCTTGTAATGTATACCTACAGAACCCTGTTATATAATCCCAGAGATTAATGATCTAACATTCCAAATAAATTACACAGACTGTTAACACGATAGCCTTTTTGTGAAGGTCTACTAATTTTATTTTTGCGAGGCTTGTTTTATTCAAATTTGATAGCGGAACATATTTCACGTTGGAACTGAGCTTCTAGGTCGTCCATGAGCCATGATGCTGCTATTCTAGAGCAAAATGGATGAGAACTTTGTGTATGTATTATGAACACTTTTGCATAACAGAGACTTGATTCTGCGTGCTTTAGTAAGATGTTGGAAAAAGGAGAAAAAATGAAATATTATATACCTACTTAGTTTACTCTGTTTCGTGAGCTTTCGGTCAGCTTATTGATATTAAGTAAATTGTAGAAAACTGAGTTTAATCACAGAACTTCACAGCAATCTCATCTCAAAAAATCTGTATCAAAACATGTTGTTACAATGCGCTATTAATAGTGTTTTCTGTTTTTTTTATATTGCGGAATTTATTTAGATTGTGGAAAAGTTGAAGCTTCAACTTTCAGCACAAAACACGCGCTAAGCAAATAGGATGCGGTGCGACCGCTATTAATCCTATTAGGTGGAGTCACGCGCGGCGTAATTACCACGGTATTGAATACCGATGTCGGTACCAGCCTCCGATACTTGCTAACTGAACATTCCCCTGGCCTATACTTGCTAAGAGGAATCTTTCCCTGAAACAAGTATCATTGTTTGCCAACAGAAATCATTCACCTATGGCCGAAACGAGCTTACAGAGATCTTTCCTCTGGCCAATAATTTGCTTACAGGAATATCGTTTGTTTCTTTTATTCAAAAAAAATTGCGTGCACAGTTGTGGATGGGAAATAGCTAGTTTTCAATATTTTTTTCTCTTTAAGTCGTTAGGTCGTTTGGTTTTCCACTGCCGTTCCAGAATGAGTAAATTACTGTGGATTAGTTTGCTACGACGCTTTACTGCTGGTTCATTGGAGGTCAGTTGAGCTGATTTTTAGAACAAATCATAAGTACAGCTTATCCTTCCTAACCTGAAAAATAACTTTTTATAAACATTCCATCCCGCGACTATTGTCCGCACTATACTTATTAAACTTTCGTAGAACGCTTATAATAAAATAATCTAATTAAAATAATCACATTAAATGAAATTTAAGTTTGAAATGATTTACATCTATTAAAATCTAGTAAATTTAAATTTCCGTATCATTTTCACGTAAAATATGAAACACGTTGCTTTTGCAGGGAATTTTCGTTACTAGTATAAATTTTGGGAATTCTATTTATTTTTAAAACAGGTGAAAATATAGACAAAGAAAGAAAATTATTTCGGCGACCTAGCTCTAAATTGTGGAGGACAACCGCTGATTTCTCGAACGCAGATAAAACAAAATTGTCAGGTACAACACAGAATAACTATACAATATAGTACTTACTACGTCAAAGCTCGTTTCAAGTGCTTATTCGGTTCAATTTGAACAAAGATTAATTGATTAGTCTGCCAAATCATTGATCACAATCTAGAGGTATAATAAATCGGTAATTATACATTTTCGAACGCTGAATTTGATTTTTTTTACGACTAATACTGCTTAGTTCATTAGATGCGTAATTTCACAAGCTATCCTACCTGAAACAGCTAACTAAAAAACAGAAAATTTACTTTTTTTCAGATACCGCCGTTTGGCTTACGAGGGTAGAAGTGCTTATCATATTACTGGTCAACTAATCAGTGATGAATTTTTGTGAATAGCAAAAATTTGTCGACAACATAAAAAATACAAGCTACATTACAAAAAATATAATGTAGAAAATTATACAGCGATACTGTTGATCGTTTTAATCTTTTAACAATGAAAATGAACCATATTGGAAACAATATCTTCGCAAGGGTCTAATCCTCGAAGGGATAAAGCAAATCTCGTTAATAAACAAGGCGGGTGGCCATCGATTTCATTTATTATGCAGACAGACATGACGTCGGCTTTTAACAAGTTTGCTCTAAATCTGCCTATAATTAAAGATATAGTAGGTAGTTACATTGGAAAATGTTCAAGACTTTCGGGCGTTTGGTTTAAACATCACCTTAAGTATACTTCAAATCTTCAAATCAACTGCGTTTAAAAGAAATATCCGAATTCCGAATATTTTTTTAAATTTTTAATTTGGATATTTCTTCTAAACGCTATTGAGTTTGAACTTTCACTCAAATATTTGTCAAAGAACCTATTTTACAAAAATTGAACATTTCACGAATAAAACAAATTATTTATACGGCTACAGAAAATTATTTTGTGTTCTCAATGCCATTGGGGCATAGACCAGCCTTAAGTAAACCTACACTCAAGGTACCTGTTGAGTAAGTTTCTAGAAATCTCTTGCCAGCCCTATAAAATATCTGCATCAACTCAAATCAATAAAATAAAATTGCCATGGAATGATGTCGGCACAGATTTTATAACACTATATTTACTAGCTGCTGGTATAGTCCGCTCCGCGCGTAATCAGAATGGGACAGAACCTTATCAAAATAAATATTTAACGACACATTCGATCAGCTCATTCTCAAAATGCGAGAAAACCTTGTCAAAGTTAGAAGAGTACGCATAAGGGGTTTAGAAGCGTGCGCTTTGGTAACGCGCGACTTAAAAGCCGCTTGAAAACCGAATAGCGCATGTTTGATTGTGTACGGATAGTAACGGTTTAGATAGCTTTAAAACCGCGCGTTACCAAAGCGCGCGCTTAAAAACTCCTAATGTGTGTGAATCAATCTAAAGGTCTGACCACGCTTCTATCAAAATGTACGAGTGCGAAAAGGTTCCAACCCATTTTGTTCGCGTCTTTTATAATTATAACAGAACCGCTGCAAAGAAGGCGAGTTATCAATTAATGAAATTGTGCTGGAAAACAAAACCGAGGGTGTAATCCGTAAAAGGGTGAAGCTCGTTAATAAACAGGGCAAAGGTTCGATTTGGGCCCTTATTCGCTGGAACCTTACACGCGAATAACGCGGCAATTACGTTTGAACAATTTGAGCTGTCGAAAGGTGACGAACTTTATGCACAAAGTAGAGTACATTTTAACATGAAGATTGCGTAATCTATCACATTACACGTTTTTAGTAAGGGAGCAAAATATAGGCCCTGAATAAATAAGGCGTTTACTGCCCAGTCTCTGTTGTGTGACGCGCAGGGACAGGCTGCAACTAGTAGGACTGCAACAACCACATGTGCTTCGTGGACTGTAAGTGTTAAGCAAAGAGCCTGGCCTCAAATCATTAAACAACAACCACGGTTATTCGTTATCATGAACAGACTATTATTGTGACCGAAAATATTAAAGTTTACAAAAAAAAAATATTGTTTTGAGAAAATTAAAAACGGCAGAATTTACTTTGGACTGTATTAGAGAAAGTGGTCATTTAAAGTTAGTTTGGCTTCTTCACTCTACTTATCCCTTTGGGGAATTTTATTGTGAGTTGCGGTAGATTTTCTTTGAACGTGCTACAAAGTGAATGAATTAACTACATGGTATGTGCACACTTACCTATCTTTGTGTGCTCTTCTCTAGTACCTAGATTATTTACTCTACTGTGCGAATTGCTCTTGCCGTTTATGTTCGAAACTAACTAAATTAATTATGCATAGGTACTGTACTGACCTACTTTAGGTACATTGTTGGCAAACGCATGATGTAAATGATGTTCCTAAGTCGGGTTTAATGCCTGGGTACACTATCAAAAGGTTTTTAATGTAAAAAGGTAGATAGGGTAGGGTGGTCTAAGACTGCGCACTAAACTTAATAGAGGTTATAAAAACAAAACAAATAGCATTACGAAAATCTACGTTACTTATTTATATGCCTTAGTAATTATGTAACATTATTTCAGACTCTTTGATCAACAGTTTTAGAGCAATAATAGCAAAGTAAAAAAATCGGAAACGCGCATTCTTACACACCCATTATGTTGTCTAAGATTGCGCAGTGAGTTTGATAAGAAAGCGCGGGCTTTGTAAGAGTGCGCAGTTGAGACTTTATTATATTCTTGGCAGAGATCACATATAAAATCTCGAAGAAAACATGCTCTGGTTGTGGTTTATCAATGTTCTTTTTAGATCTTGTTTGCCGTCTTTGGCTTACACTTTTCTAAATTTTTGCGACTAGTACTTTCAGTTGCCTCAAGCTTAATATTTTCAATTTTAGTTTTTCCTTTTCTTCAATTTGACGTTGTAGTTCATTTTTGTAAGGAGAACTACTAATCTACCTTTTATGTCTTCTTGTAAATAAACATTTTATTTAAGTACAATAGTGATACACACACACACAGATACACAGGTCAAACTTATTACACCCCTCTTTTTTCGTCGGGGATGTATAAGACTGCGCGCGCGGTCTTGTAACTTGTTAACTTTGTATCCTGCGCAGTCTTACACGTTCGATAATTTCCAATTGGAAATACTAGTGTCGTTATCTATTTATTAATGACCTGAAATATTTGCGCCGGCACTGTCTTTCGACTGTACTCGCTTGCAAAATCACACAACATAACTTTTGCTTTACTTCGATTTAGTGATTAACAATACATTTAAATTGAAGAAAAATAAGACTAACAGTAATAAAAACTTCAAACTCACCTGGCACATCGTATTTTCTCGGTAAACCAAATATATTCCGGGAGCAGTAACAGGGTGCCGTGCTAGTTCAAAACAACACTGACGTTAGCTACGAACTTCACTCTGGTTCCGAGTTATGACGACTGCGCCGTCTTACAGACCGCGCAGTCTTAGACCACCCTACCTTACAGTTATAAAATAAACCATGGCGGAACAGAACTTTTTTAAAATATATTGTGTTAACGGATCTCTATCATACTTACAGAGCTTAAACTAAACTTGAGAGCAAAAAAATCGCACATTCATGATTTTTTGACATAACTAAAAAAAAAACAAAAAATATTATGTTTCTGTAATGCAGATTCATAGTCTATTTTAATACCTATCCAGTGGTATCTGATTTGTCTTTCAATCATTACATAAAAATGCTTTTGTGGATCAATAACAAAAATGCATGTTTAGTAAAAAATTCTTTATTCAAGTATTGGTGTCAAAGTTATGAAATTAAAAGATAAAATTAATTTAAAGTTTGTTATTAATACCGAGTGTTCCCTCCCCTAGCCTGAATCACTGACTCCATCCGTGTTTTCATTGATATTACTAGACTTTTGATAAAGTCTTGAGGAATAGCCTCCCATTCCTCTGCGATCGCCTGTTGCAGCTCCTGTAGAGTCGATGGAGGAGCATCTCGGCCTCGAACTCTTCTTTTCAGCTCGTTCCATAGATGTTCGATGGGATTGAGGTCTGGGCTTCGAGCTGGCCACTCCATAACGGTCACATCCACCTCTTGAAGGTACTCGATCACTATGCCAGCAGTATGCGGTCTTGCATTATCTTGCATAAACAGAAAGTTTTCGCCGATAAACCCAGCAAAAGGTACGACGTGGCTCTCGAGTACTTCCTCAATGTATCGTATGGAAGTCAATCCTCTTGATTGGCGACCAGTATTCGGTCCGGTGATGAAGGCAAGCTCGGTTTTTGCTTCCATAGACATGCCTCCCCAAAACATGATTGATCCACCGCCATAGGCGACACGTTCTGTTATGCAGCATTGGGCAAATCGGTCTCCCGATCTTCTATACACCTTCCCCCGTCCGTCGTTGCCATGCAAGCACATCCTGCACTCATCAGAGAACAGGACTGCACTCCACTGCTCTTCGGTCCAATTCAAATGGTCTCGAGCGAACTGAAGGCGGGCTTCTCGGTGGGCTGGGGTCAATTTCGGCCCGTTTGCTGGCCTGTGTGCAGTCAGGCCACCTTCTCTCAATCGTCTTCTGACTGTCCACCGGCTAATTTCTACTTCACGAACTTCTTGAAGTCGTTGGCCCAGTTGAACTGCGTTCAAACGACGATTTCTTAAAGATGCGGTTATCACGCTCTGTTGTAGCACGGGGACGGCCCGATCCTTGTCGCCGTTGGTAGCCACCAGTCTCTTGATACCTCTGGTATACACGCCGAACGGTAAATCGGCTCAAACTCAATTGTCGAGCCACTTGACTTTGCTTAAGCCCCGATTCAACAAGGGCAACCACTTGAGCGGCTACTTCTGGTGTAGTATCCATTTTCGTGTTCCGTTTGAAGCCAATATCAATAGAGAACCTTTCACACTGTACGTTGGTATGCAAATGATGACCATTCCCTCAATATGCACTCTTTTATACCTGCGATAAATCCCGCCGCCGGCCTTACCTGGATCGAGCGACATAAGGGGGTCTATTGTTTTGTTGCTAATAAGTTGTTTTTAAAGGTAAATGTCAACCCTTTATCAGTTCTGCGAATGCCTAGATTATGCACTTTAATTTAATTTGATTTTAATTTGCTGTAAGCTCCAAATAAAAAAAAAATTGAACTTTTAAGTAAAAATGTGCGGATGTGCGATTTTATTGCTCTCAAGTGTATGTAACTTAGTTCCGATTCCAAATGTACAGTCAGCGCCAGCCACACTAAATGCAGCATTAAGTAAGTCATACTAAAAATCTCATATATCATACCAGGAACATATATGCAGGCTGAACGCAAAAGTCAAGCAGCGACAAACGCGACGGTTCACCAATATTTTATGATTTATTTGAATCCATATTCAAATTCAACTACTTCATATACTAGTTCATCAGATCTCCTAAAAAAATGTGGTCGTTGCGTCGAGTTTGTCGCTCAGCTAAGCTAGGGTAGGGCATGAGGTTAGTCGACTTTGAAGCATCATAGCCGACTATAATACATACATATAACCTAATTCAAGCTTCCCGCAAAACCAAGCGTGTTTTATATTACGCAGGAAACTGCTACAAGCTACAGCTGCATTAATATTCATGTTTGCTCGTTATTTCCGCCGTTTATTTGATTAGTTGCTGTTTTCAAATGTACTATAAATATTACACTTGTGTTGCTGCTATTCGAGAACAAAAGGTTTACCGAAAGTATTTATTCATATAATAGGTTAAACCTAATAATCTGATTATTATTATTACCCTCTATCATTCCACTGCAGGACAAAGACCTTATATTCCCCTGTCACACCTCACGGTCTCTAGTTTTTGTCACCTAATCTTTCTCATTATTATTATATTCTCCTAATAATTATGATTTTATTGGTAACCTGGTTTTTCGCCCTCCAATACCTTCTGAGCCTAGATAATACGTGACGTGGTAACAAATTTCATAAAGGTCTCTGAGTGCTCTCGTCTTATGTCTCGAAGCAAAAAGCAAACTTGTACAGCCAATAACGTTTGCCCTGTCCTTTTCTTGGAAATATGATATATTTCGTAACTCTGGCCGTCTCGATATGGATCGTGTTTTGTAGAGGTGACGGTACATAATTGAGAAGGTAATGGAGTACTTAGCCAGGCTGAGTGGGTTATTATATGTTTGATAGGCTTCTTTAAGAGAAAAATCAATGAGACTATTTTCTAGGTAAGTGGTATCTACCCTCAATTAGGGCCTATCAACGCTTCTCAACGGTTGAGCCATTGCTGTCAATATTTAACCTATTTCACATAAAATATAAATTCGCTAATATAAATCTTCATTGTTGTTTATACAATAGAAATCCGGCGTAGGCCAACACGTCTGCAGAAGAAGGTACAGATTATAGAATGTTAAAGGGCAAGGCTGAGTTCTATCAATTCAAGCGCTTTGCATCTGTGCCTCCATAAGTGGGGTGGGGTGAAGCGTGTTGTTCAAAGTCAATGATGTAAGGGCCGCTCCGGTCCAGCTATAGCCTCGACAGTGATAAATGTTTCATTTATTCTGCAGCATGTAGTAGGTACCCGCTTTTAAATCTGCCTCGAAATGTATTGTTTAATTTATTGCCTTATTTCATTTATTGTATTAGGCCGTGTTTACAATACCCTGCTATAATATATATTCGTTCCTATAAATTTTGTGAAAAAATACAAGATGTTTAGCAGGCCCATTTTTGTAGGTCATCTAATCTGGTTTGTAACTTGTTTCAAAAGGTCTTGCAGGCGAACGAGCTTATGTATAACAACTGTCAACTGTCAACTGTCAACTGTCTGTGTTTGTATGTTTCCAAATAGGTATTTAATAAAGCATACCATGTGGTTCAATTTACAATCGTAACAATAACTAGGTTACATTTAGATTGATCTATGTTTCGGATACGGATGTATTCAGGTTAGTTACCTAAAGTTTAGTCATTGAACTAAGTTGTCCAAGTAGACTGAGCAGACTGCAACTTTCCTACACTGTTAGCTTTAACACTTAATATACCTAGCTCGAGCAGCCTTCAATGCTCATCTCCTACATCTCAGATGCTCTACTTCTCTTGTAACTTACCATTACGCTAGGTTCTAACTTTGATGGCATCTGCTGAAACTTACCTGGAACAAATTATAATAAGTTAGACTGGCTTTCAAGGCGCTTGTACATGTTTGATTACATCAAGCTTGCTTTTTCCATACTAGCTTACGCCTGCGGCTTCGCACGCACATTACCGGGTTAAAAAGGAGCCTATGACTGTCCCCAGGACACCGTCTTCCTCCCTAAGCCCTCCCTAGCGAAATTTTATTAATATTCGTTCTGTCGCTTTATATGGATTTATAATATTAGTATGGATCAGTACGCATCTACCTACTTAGATAACACACCATTAAAAAAACAAGTATATTGAATAATGCCTTTATGGCATAAATAATTCTTACATATTATTTATTTGCTTTCAGAACAGTTTTTCGTGCCACTTGGTGAAATACACTTGAATCTAACTTCTGCCTGTGTGAATAAATCAAACGTCTTTCACCTAAAATGCAGAAGATTGAAGCACCGACGTTCGTATAAGGAAACTTCAAAAACTTGAAGGGAAAGAGGATACCGCTAATCTGATACGGTAGCTCGGCAGGGAAAAACGAGATAAGTGTAGGGAGAATGTAAAATTCACGCACTGACAGTAAATAATGTGTGAACAGCCAGGATAAAGGGCCCGCGTAAGAGTGGCCGCCAGGGACAGATAGAGGCTGCGTAGCTCCCTACCCTTTCCCGAGTATTTATTGTTTATTTTTACAGCTAAACTGGTTTATGCAGCGTCAGGCCGCAACTCTGCAAATTATTCCAATTCGTTGTCGGAAATTGGACCTTTGGGGGGCATTTTTCATCAGTGTTTATCATCTGGGATAAATCTGTGTGAAACCGTGTACTGATCGATTATACGGAAATATTGTTTACGCTTTACACACAAGGAAACACCCTGGAGAAAATAATGTAGGTGTATAATAATTATGGCTAGCACAAGCTCTGCTTAGCTTGGGGCTAGATAATGGAAATAAGTAATTACATATATGATGTGTAAATTGACCGACATTAATAATTTCTTTATTTTATAGCTAAATCACCCCATCATTCTTGAGTATCATAAAAATTACGAATAGTGAAACTAAGAAGTTTTGTTTATTTTGCTCATAATATCCTCTATTTAATATTTATTTCTTACTAAATCATCAGTTTTCCGTGTATTCCACCGAAACACCACATGACGGGGTAACTCTCGTCATAAATAAAGATGAATAAAGCAAGTACTTACTCATAATTAGCTAACTCGTTTAACAACTATGGTGCGAGGGAAATGCTTTCACGCTCACGTCACGTAGCCAGTGGGCATAAAACGTCGCACTATGTACGAAACGTACCTACACAGCTGAATATAAACAGGTAAAATAAATAACTCTGTCGGCCAAATATTGGGTTTGTAGAGCCTCTACGGTTCTCGTAGACATTCGTAGGCCCTCATAGACGTCTACGAATAATGTAGGAATGTAGGTGCTAAGTGATTTTTAATATTTTTTAAAAGATTCTCGTAGATCGGCATGACGACGGTTGCCTAATTTTTTAAAGATACGCTTTCGTTGACTGGACCAACGTAAAAACTATAAGATCCTTCTATCTTTGATCCAGCATCTCATCACGTTGATAGAATAATAAATTGTATGTTTACTGAAGGGTTTTGTTACTATTCGATTCAGTCTCTTGCTTGAATTAATGATAGACCTCTGATGAAACTTGAATAGAAAAGTAGCATGAAGACCCAGAATACAAAGTTATTCGATCCAACTTCAAAACTTTCTTCATATGCGCAGGCATTTTTTTAGCATTCATTGCAAAATGAAGCAGTGCGAGTGAATTGATCGAAATGAGATCCTGATTAATAAATTCCCAAATTCTTTCTTCCATACGATTGCGAGCTCGACAATACTCTATTACATTTCATGCAGAACCTGCCAAGCTTCATTCAATTCGACGGGAAGGCGAGAGGAGACGCTCTTTTGAACCATTTTTAACAATTCTACGCTCATGTCATATTCATAATGCTCTACGCAAAATTCACGTGATGGTTTATGAAATATTATCGGCCCGTTCGAAATGTTCGAATGTTTTATTATTCTCTAGAAGTTTTGTAGATATACACATTGTATATACATATATATACGTATATATGTATGTATATTTGCTCCTACAAAGGCTTTAGGAAAATATGGTAGGTTCGAAAAAATCCTTGACATTCGTAAATTTTTAATACAATATCTAAGGCATTTCTTATTCCACGTTCAGAATAAACATGAGACTCCCAAAAGTGTCTTTGAATAAAACTTTATTGTTCCTGAGAAAAGGCTGTTGATGCAAACTATTTCAGAGAGAAATTGCTTTTTCCTAAAGCACTTAATAAAAACTTGGAAAAGGGTAAAAAATTATGGTAATAATAACAGATGGAGATGGAGCTTTAGCGAAGTCTTTCTAACTTCTATTTAAAGTGTTTCGGTATAAATGAATAACAAAAATAAATGTAAAGTAGATACGAGAGGCTTATGTCTGATCTTTTACTTTGGGGCTATTCCCAAAGCCAACACAGCATCATCTAGCTAGATCATCAACCGGATGCTGTGTCCAGCATTATTTATTTATTTTAACAGATAAGCCAGTGAACAGGGCCAGACTCTAGCTTATGCATAATTTGCTCAATTATCTAATGTATTGGATTGTATTTTGCAGCAGCACTTATGCTGGTGGAGATAAGGGTATTTATTTTATTATTGTATCACAATGACATGTTTTCTATTTTAGTGAAAGTTAAATGTCAAATTTAATTTACTTCACAAACATCCAACCACATAATTCTATTCTACCTAATAACGAGTTTCAGCATATCACAACTTTACGTTCGCGCCAACGAAATTCTTTGCGGCGCCAAAGTTAAACTAATGGTTAAGCTCTGGAACTTTGCGGTCAGCCCCTACACTCGTATTTCGGTAATATTTGCGAGTAGATTTATTTTATAGTTTGTGGGGTCGAATCACGCCTTTGCACTAATGTTTTTTCTGCTGAGAAATGCAAGCAGGAATTAATTTTACTGTTGAATAAGTTTGACTTCGATTTATATCAAAGTAAAACTTAATTATAAAAGATTTTAGCACTACGTTAGAAAACACTTCATCACAGGCCAACGAGTTGGTTTCGAGGCTTGGATCACTATTAGAGTGATCACTATTACAGTGTTCAATTGCGCAATCAATAACAACAACATCTTGTTTCAAGACTAGTTGTTGACGCAAGCTGTTTTTAAATATTAATATGTTATTATGTATTTAGCTTTCAATAGTAACGAAATACCTTGAAGCAACTTCTAATAATACCTGTCACGAATAGACATACAGTCATATCTCTATATCGACTACAATCTCTATTACTTTTTATGCATAACACAGAAAATGTTTCCAACAACGTTATAAGAAGTTATTTTACCTAGATTCGAAAATAGCCTAGGTTTGTTTCAGTAAAATTAAATAGGTAGTGTTTTTCTCAGCGAGACCAACCTACATAATGTAGGAATTTAAGCCACAGACCCACCTATCAAGCTTCAATAAATACAGGTATTTCACAACCTAGTAGATGATATTCTTGCAAGAATAAACTTTTGTTTTTCTGTTATAGGTAAGTCAAGTATACCATATTACCTAAAATATTTTCCATATCCCATCAGAATTTAAAGACTTGATTTTAATTTATGATTTCCTGTCAGGTGCTCGTATTGAGTGAGCATATTCTGTTTGTTCTATTAACTCCCCAGACAGTTTTCCCCATAGATCGACTAAAGGAAAAGTTTCCTTTTATTATATCTGTAAATACAGGCTCAAGTGGCATAATATAGGGCTGTAGTGTTAAAGGAAGGATTGACTGTTAATTCAATACCTTCGGCTGATCCAGTCACAGATACCCTCACTCTTTTATTTAGTCATTTAAGGAACATATTCCTTCTCAGCACACATACATACATCTACTAATGAGCGTGCCTCCCCACACAAGAGGGGGTTTTAATGTTCACGCTTGGCAGGCGGATTGGTGATCGCATTTGAGGTATTAAAAATACGGAAGTTGCTGCCCT
Organism: Eupithecia inturbata; assembly: GCA_963662085.1. Lineage (NCBI taxonomy): Eukaryota > Metazoa > Arthropoda > Insecta > Lepidoptera > Geometridae > Eupithecia > Eupithecia inturbata. The sequence continues at coordinate 5,995,079 of OY759177.1, forward strand.
TTTTCTGATAGGTTCCCTTAGTCGACTCTTATGACATCCACTGTGTTTTTGTTCTTTTATCTCTGTAACATATAGGCTCAAGATATAATATAGGTTCTAAGCCTATAAATAATTGAGTAAGACTCAATACCTTGTAATAATTCAGTCGCAGATACCAGATACCAGCACCCTTTAATTTAGTCAGCCTAGGTATGTATTAGTTCGTGATTGGCAACCGGGAGGCCCGACATTCTGCGTGCCACCGCAGATATGCCGGAATGTTCCTCAGACCTTTGAACCCGCTTACTTATATATATCTATATTATATCTTGACCAGCCTTCTAGTAGGTACATACGTGATCAAAATTTACTCCATATAAAACGAGTACGTAAGAGTGTAGGTTTTGATGTTAAATTAAATTAGATTTTTATTTGTTTGGAGTCATCACGTAGAACTCAGAAGCTACGAATCCTTACTTCGCAAAAAATAAAATAAACAAATAGGACAAAATTTATCAGATTATACAATGTTTTATTTTGCACTTAGCCTTTTTGCGAAAATGGGAAGTAACTTCAATTAAATTGTCTTTTGACAGGAAAATGTTGTTTGTACTTTTTATTTCCCCGGAACCGAGACCTGTTGTTGTTTTAATAGATCGCCGAGAGCTTTTTACTTGACTAATTGAATATTTATTCATGGTTCGTTTCCGTTTTGAGTGCTTGATGATTAATCAAAACGATGTTTCGTCTCTTGGGCCCTTCTTGTTTTTTTACTTGATGTCTTCAAGGTTCTACTTCCTTGTCTTTTTGTTAAAGGTGAGTTCAGTTTGAATATGTTCTTGCATTGTTTACAAATTAAACAAATTCACAAAGAAAAAAGAACCAAAATCATTTTTAGAACAAGCTTATCGGAATGGCATACGTATGTATACACACAAACCAACTTTAATAATGAAGTCCGCATCAATATTATATGAAAATATTCGAAGATATTTGCTCTACTTTACTCTGCAGCATTTACCTATTTGATGAATGCCTCCATAAAGCTTAGAAGAGTTCAAAGCGGGCATTATCTTGCCATTATGACCAAATGGTGGACATTAGCGAACGTGTGAACGCTTCGCCAGTAGGTTCATAAATCATAAAGTTTCGATGAAAGGCTGCCGGAAGAAGTTTCGGCGATGCTACAAAGATGACATTTTATTAACTTTATTGCGCTTAGTTTTATTTACTACAAGCTCTAGCATACGGCTTTGCGCACCTGGTAACTATGATCTATTTATCATTTAGCTGAAAATAATGTCAACAAATCCCAATAACAAAAACTAAAATGCACATGCTTGGAGGCGAAATAGAGATATAACTATACTTGTCAACAATATTTATTGAAGAAAATATCTCAAATCGGCAAGTACTATATATTGAGTTAAAAAATCAACAACATGAAGAATAATTTGAGATCAAGTACTGCGGGATTGTTTATATTTTTGCAGATGATGAAATCATTTAAAATAGATTTAATTTATAACCAAAAGCACTCAGAGAGAATGTATTTAACTAGAAGATAGTCATTACAGGATCACGACAACAGATCACTAGTTCTTAGTTTAATAAAAAGTTGATAGAACATCTAAATATGGCAAAATTATTTACTGTTAGCAGTTTTTATTGCAATTTATCTACCTTCTATAATAGTTTTTTAACTTTAAACTTCATCATTATTTTATCAGCCGAACGACGTCCACAGTAGGACATCTCCAAAACTTACTGTGTCCGTGCAATGTCCATTGCAGTAAAGCTTCAAATAATTATAATTATGTTCTACCAACTCATTCCTTGCTAACCCACGATAATGAACAAACGAGGCCCTCCTGTTAGTAAGACCTATTGCGTTTATCCTTATCTCCTTTTAATTAATAGCCTTGATAAACTGTTAGTTACTACAGATAGGTAGTCGAATAACGTATCAGTATAATTATGTACTCGTTAAATGAATATATTCGTATCAGATTTAGGTAGTGTGCTTCTACTCTAACTTTGCGCGAGACTTTATGGCAATTGGTGTCAATTCAGATGTCATCAAAACTAAAGTTATTTGACAGCACTAAGAATGTGGCCGTCCCTTTCTTATCAATCGAAATAAAAAGGATGTTATAATTTTTAGTGCTGTCAAATTAGTTTAGTTTAGGCGACATTTGAATAGACACCAATAACGCACTGTAATCTAATCACATTTAGACGAAACTGAATAAAATCAATAATGAGACTTGCGCATGCAATGAAATAATGAGCATGTGAAATGTCACATGCTCATTATTTGTTTACTTTTATGCATGATATAACTTATGTGCGAAACAGAAATTATGAAAATACTGGCTTCTACATCGATAAACGTCATCTTTTTTTACTTTTTGTCACTTCCTTGCCAATGCAAATATTTTTAGGTGATAAGTGTGATGTTTATTTTATTTGTATATATTTCCAAAATTAAATTAAAAGTACATTACATTATAAAGTTTCTGCCAAACTGTACAAAGTGTACAACAGTTTATCGGCAGTAGCTCTCGTGGACACAATAGACAAAAATTTTAAATTAAACCTAACCTAACTACCTAATTACTAATCACGTATTCTAGGTAGATTGATACTTATATACATATTTACCTACGTAAGAAATTTCCATAGTAATATTACAAATGAAAAATAAAGTACTGTGATATAATTATGATAATTTATATTACATCTCTGCCTATTTGTTATTCTTTCATGCCTAAACGGCTGAGCGGAACTTAATGTAGTTTTGCCAGGAGGTATGTTATATCGTTGTAATTAACTATTATGAACACTGCGATATTTAATGCTTCTTTAAACTTGTCTTCAGTGAGGTTTTACTTGTACTGTTAAAGATGTTATGTGGGAGTTCATCGATAGTTGTTGGCGTTAAAAAGCGCCTAAATAGTAGTCGTAACGTATGTACCTACCTACCTAATTTACCATTTTCCTATTCTGGTTCTGACTAGGTATATATAATTATTTTCTTAATGATAATTAAATGTAAAATAAGAATATCCTCTCGTGTAATTTTACATTGCATTACAGTTAACTAGCCGAAACACAAACCCCATGAGCCAAAGTCAGTACTTTGTGTATTACCAACTATAGTTTAAATTACCAACTTATCATCGCTATCTTTGGAAAGCTTTTACAAAATATAGCGGAGCTTTTGTAGAGTTAACGTTGTGAGATAGTTCATTGTAAACTTATGGGTTTCCAAACGCTTTCAGGAAATTTTACAGTCATGAATTATCGTTTTTCGATTAACAAAGCTTTGAAAGTTTACATTTTCAATCGGGTCGGTTATCATCAAAATGGATAATTAATCCGGATTAATAGTATTTTAGTACTTACAGGTTCGTTTAATTTCCAAAACTGAATAATAATACAAATACAAATTGAATGAGATCTATTCAGTTTATTTATTCTCAAACAAAAACCTTTGTGTCGGAATATTTACAATATAAAATTATTATAAAATAAAACAATCCATAAAATCAAAATACAAAAACTTAACAAAAATAAAATGTCACCACAAAAACAAATTGATACCTTAACACAGATAATAAATTAAATCAGAAATGTAAAAAAAAATTATACAAAACATTCTTTAAAAGTATAGGTATATTTTATTGCCTGGACTAGATGTGTTTGATCATTGTCGTTAATATAATCGTCAACGGAGTAGTAACATTTTGCCAGTAAGAAATGCTTCAAATGCTTTCCAAACTTTACTGCACAGTATATATTTTTAAAGACAACAAAGTACATAGTTTTAAAGACAACGAAACACGTAATAATACTTTCTGAATATTTTACACAACATCGTCTGGTCCCAAAGTGAGCAGATCTTGTGTTATCAGTACCAGATTACTGATTTTTAATTCTTAATTCTTTATTGCACTAAATAAAACATATCTACATAAATAAACATAAAACTAGAGAAGGAATGGCAAAGGCGAGCTTAACCCCACAAAGAGTTCTCTTCCAACAAACCTTATTGGGAGAGAGAGAGACAAGGTTATGTGGGTATTTATGTGTGCACAACTTTCATACAAAAAAAGATAGTGGTTTAATCCTTAACTACTTAACCACATAATATTACTACACTATGTCTAGGACACTGATATACATAATACTTATATCATCACGTTCTCAGTGCGTGTGCATCCACCGGTGGTGGGGCATTTTGAGGTTCTCGACCCCCATAATTATGGGCCATGAGCTCTTACAAGTTCAAAGGCTTGTAAACATGTACACAAGTGAGCTTATCCACTTTTATCGGCATACACGTGTAGCCAAAAAACACATTCACAAGAAAATCGGAGGACTTTTTATTTAGGGTCGCCAGTATTCTACCATCGTTTGTCATCAAGTGCGTTTGCAAGTAGGGGGTCGACTCCATAATCTTGGCTGCACAGCGAACGTGTTAACAATCATTCCTATAATCCGTTAATAAAAATTCAATCTACCAACCACGTATTATAGTTAACTCTTTAGTTTTAAAATTTTTAATATGTATGCCTAATTGTTAATTTTGTTGTTAATAAATAATTTTGTATTTTGTATTTGTATTTTGTATAACCAAATAAAATAGATGCCTTACTATCAATGAGGTACCCTACCTAACCTACCTAGGTTTTAATACACACACATGAAGCTCTAGGAATAATCAATGTATAGGTACAAAGTATTACAAGTCAGTCACATCACGAATTATAACATAATATCGATACTGTAGATATCGTAGAAACCTCTTTTGGATGGACTCTATTCGCGTGGAGTATACATCGTACCTTGGATTCCACACCTGGGAGGCGTATTCGAGGAGACTACGTACGTAAGCACAATATAGTATTTTAATAGTTTTGATATATTTTATAACATAATAATAAAATTACAACAAAAAATAAATAAAATAATAAATAATGTACAAAAAATTTTTAAGTAAAATATCATTCTATTTTCCGCACAAATTCATCACAAATTCTAGGTTTCAATTTACAACAATGACGTCCTATTAGTATAACTAAGTACATGCATCACCAAGATCACCTAAGCCCGCAAGACGACGCCTAATGGGAGGCAAGGGAAGTACAAGGTCATTACTCAGGTAATCCGAGCATACTTTACGCTAACCGACTATGCATGTACCACGTCACTCTGCATCATGTATGTATCACTGCACTAAGTGATACAAGACCCTGGAGCCATGGATTTGCTATTACTGAGATGTGGTTAGCGGCGAGATAGATAAATTGAATGTCTTTATAGTCTTTGATTTTGTTTATGTGTAATATGGATTATTTAATTATCTGAAAATACTATACAATTATAGACTGGATTTTGTTCGCAATAGTAACTTCATTAAGGGGATTTTTAGACCAAGCCAAAGTAGGTAGTAGAATGAAAAAATATCATTAGTGTAACTGACATCGTATATATTAATGTATTGAGTTCATCAATAAATTGATTCCATAGAGAATACGAAGGAGATGGTTTGTATTATTAAGCCTTATCAAGGTACTGATGACTCTTCTTAAAATCTTGCATACTTAATACATTCAACATTTTTTGAAATTTTAATAGCAAAATTTATATTTTTATAGTTCTAACTAGCTTACTTAATATAATTAAACAATTTTATCTTTACGGGGGGAACCCATAATCATATCTAAAGTTTTTTAATTGCTGCCAAACAACAATACCTTCGCCGTGCAAGTATTTGCATAACAAAATTTTGTGTGTTTCCGCTGCCCGCGGCGTCACACTTTTTTTTTTCGCGAAAAAAGTAGGTAACCTACCTGTTAATTCAAGTCTCAAAAAACTGGTTCATCTATAAAAATAAATTTGCCCAATTTTGTAGCTTGGCTGCGTTTATTCTCTAAATTTAAATAATAATTACCAACCTATATCATTGAGGAAGTCTTGTTTCAAAATAAACATATTTTATTCTTATTAATTTTAGCCCGATCCGTTCAGTACTTTTCGCGTGAAGAGGTAGGTAGCAAATATCTAAACATGCAAACTTGCCCATTTTTATTATTTGTGTGAAGTTTACAAGAAGTTTACCCACATCATTACCCTCCCAATATAGATAAAGCCAAAAGCAATTTCAAGTTTGGACAATAAACTAGTGCAACCTAATAGCGACATACATCATGTAGTCCGCTGTTATATGCAGTAGATCCGGCGTGTGGCACCTCGAATAAATCTTGCTTTGTCCAAACACATTATGTATGCTAGCTCTGGCCTTTTAAAACAGCTATGCTACTTCATACAAACTGAACAAGGCTTAAAACAACCAATAAAATATCGAATACATGACGAGATTATCATGTGTCGTCATTTTGACACGGTATACGTAATTTTACGGAATTCTAAGGCTCATCCACTCCCTTTTAAAATTTTGACATTATTTCCTATTTTTTGTTAGGCTTTGGGGGTTCAGGCTTAACATTTCTAGCCCTTCGATAACTTTTGGTCATTGAACAAGCATTGTAGGTATTGTATTTACCTATTTTTATCGTCTAGTCTAGCGTATAGCGAGCCATATTAGGGCTCATGATAGAAATGACAATCCGTGATGTCTAGTCTAGGGTCGCCGTCATCGAAACCTATGAGGAGTGAGGAGGCCTATCTTAAGACGTATATTTTTATCGTAGACCCCTGACCCGCCCGACGTATTATTTTTTTATTTCATTTCTACAACTGTGTCTGCATAGCGTTTGTCGGCATACAATTTTATATTTAAAAACATTATCAGGAATCGTTGTAATAATACTTCGTGCAATTCGAAGCGCTTCGTAGAATACCTTCGTTTATGTTTTGTTTCCCACGTAGCCGTTTTCGAAATAAGCTGTGTCATTGCTGCAATGTCTCAGAGCTAAAGTCGCGATTAAAGTTACGTGGCGAAAAGCTTTGTTTAACCGCAACGGAATAGAGGGAAGCTTTGGAGAATGAGACTGCATTGTACACAGTATTCCGTATTCCGTGCACGTGGCGTTTGTCAACACTTTATATAAGTTTGTTTATAAAACAGATGGGCTTACCACGAAATCTCCAAACCGGTGAAACAACTTTTAAGGATACAATTAAGTCTACTTGAAAAGCGTTGACCCAATTTCTGTTAATACAAAAGCAAAATAAGACAAACAGTTTTACCACAGATTAGGTAATGTTATGTAACGAAGTACGGTTTTACGCTCTTTCAAATCGCTCTCTTCAAGAAAAGAGTAAATAGGTGTCTAGTGTGTCAATTGTAAATACTAGTTCTAATTTGTTTTTATTATATGATTGTTATTTTCTTTGTTAATAAAGTCTTTTAAAACTTCGTGATACAACGCGGGCCTCATTGTCACTTAACATCAAGTGAGATTGTGGTCAAACGAAGGTCTATTATTGACTTAATTAATTAGGTGGTAAAAACTGGTACAAATAATTAATTACGTGTTTATTCTTTTCATAAAAATAAGGCATTGCCGCTGCACACAGCGCGGTCTAATCGACGCCACACATGAGAGTTATTCTGCAGTTGTCGATGTTGATAATTTAACCTCGGAATATGCTCCACAATTCATAAATTTGTTAAGTAAAATTTGGATATTACCCAAATAATAAAACCCGAACTTAATTGAAATCCATAAATTCAAATGAAATACGGATATTTCAGCGGTGAGTGATATGATAAAGCATAACTAAATAGAAAATGGGAAAAGTGTAGGCAAGGTGATAGATTTGCTTTCAAAACTTAAAATCAAAAACTATCAGTGAATGGATTTTACGTGTTTCATGCATTACGCTCTACGCGTGTTACAATAGTCGGCCTGAGCTTTTAAGCTAGCAACACAAGGTGTGACTAAACATACATTATTCAGGCAAGAACAGATCTAATTTTGTTTATCATTGCCAGACTTCTACTAACACAAATACCTTTGTAGGATAACAGAAACCAGCACGAACCTAACCCAATTTTTTTTATTTTAATATTTTCTGAGAAGTTAACTAGATGTTCGAAGGCTTCATTCATTTTATTTTATTGAGACTATACGAAAATAAGAGTTTACTTATATTTATGTTGGTGGTATGCTGCACTGGATAAGTCTTGTGTAGTTCAAGTGAACGAGTAAGAACTGTTCAGCTAAACTCGTTCCTAGTAGTTCTCTTGCTCATCGGACACGAAATCTCGGAACGACTAAAAAAGTTCACGTCTGAATCACTATTTTCTATGCCATAAAGTTTAAAATCTGATATCAAGAATAAAAAGAACTATTTGAAAATCCATTTCGGGCTCTTGTTTAGTAGTACCTACCTAGTAGCACTAATGTGTCAGACGGAATAGCATAACAAAGGAATAAATAAGGAAGAACAGAGATAGACAGCGCATAATCCGCGGTAGTAAAAGAGACGGAGATATGTATTAAGGAATAAATAAGAAAGAACAGAGATAGACAGTAAATAATCCGCGGGAGTAAAAGAGAAAGAGATATTAATTTTGTTCAGGTAAAATATGGTATTAGATCAGGTAGAATATGGTAACAGATCAGGTACCACAGAGACAAAATTCAGAATTCAACCTTACGAATACAGAATTTATAGAAGATCCACTTCGGGTGGATGCCTCTTGAATCTTCAGATCTTTCAAGTGAAGTGAAGTAAAAATCTTGGCACGCACGAACGAAATTTTTACGGTCTTTATCAGAAACCTACTACTAAGTTTGGCTGACATTTTTTATTACTTTTGCAATCACAAAACTCTACTATTTTTTTTTTATATTCTCATTTATATTGAAGGTAGATCTTTTTCTGATGGTACTTCAAGTGAACAAGATTCTGTTCAAGTATTAACGATCTTGCGAGCGCGAGCTAGTGTTCGTCCAATTGAATTTTATGGACTACTTGAGGTTGTATGTAGCTTACCTAATTTGTTGCAACTGAACATAATAATTAGGCAGTTGGTATCTTGATTGCAAAAAATACCTACCACAATATAAATCTTAGGTCCAATTTCACCGTTGCAATTGAACGCGTTAAATATAAGATAAATCAGTTTAGTGCTTTAAAACGAGTTCAGCGCATAGCGCAAGTTGATCCGCTTCAAGCTGAAATTAGTTTCACAATCAGTGAAATTGAACTTTAGTGCCCTGTTGCTACGCCACCGTAGCAATGCGTAGCAACGTCTATACAGCGTAGCTATGGTGTACTACGGTGTGTAGACGTTGCTACGCAGCGTAGCTACCTGCGGTGTAGCAATGAGGAAAATTGTCTATATATATTTCTTTTTTATATTTCTTTATTGATTACGCGCTATTTTTATATTTTTTCCACGAACTGGAAACTCTATTAACCGTATTATTGCATCCAAAAAGCCACTTCTATGCATTCATTTCGTCATGCTACGATAATTTTAATGCCAAAACACTGCCAATGACAAAAAACTTCTAGAACTATAATGCTGATAGACTACACTGAATAAGTGTAGGAACAAAAGTAATGTCCCTGGCTAGTTGGAGTCTCTTCACGTCCTACGTGGTATGTTTATTGGCTCCCGACGTAGACTAACGATCCGATACGAGACCTGCTGGTATTTACTGCATACGGAATGGGAGCTTTGAATCTAATTGTGCATTGGATTTATTGTTAAACATAGTTCTGTTTTTCTATCATTGAGAAGCGAAAAGCAAATCATTGCTGTGTGGTGCCGGCTTTGAATTTGCACCATCCCAACTCTTCCCGCGGGTGTCGTACGAGGCTAAAGGGATATTCACCGGGAGCGGGCAGCAGCGCCCCCTGCAGAACAATTCTACCGAACTGCGACCCCAATCCGCATGCCCAGCGTGGGGATCATGGGCATTACCCCCCGTGAGATAAAAGCCAATACGGCGCTTATTAGGGGGAGGCCTGGGTCCAGCAGTGGACCAATATAGGCTGTGGAGGTGAAGGTGTCGAAACTATTACGACCATTTTATCATTAATTAAAAAATATTTTACATGTGTTCAGGTTATTAAACGGCCCAATTATGCCTGAAGCTTTAATTAGAAGCAGAATTTATTTTGGTGTGCAATTTGATGGGGCATTCAGTAGGTATTTTTGGTAGGTATTTCTCGTGCTGCAAAATGAAGTTATTCTGGTAAGCGCTTATCGAATATTCAATAATCTTAATAAAATATTCATCAATAAGGCCGCCCGCCGTCAATGTCAGCCCCCGGAATAGAAAAGTGGCAAGCCCACACTAAAATGAAAACCGCAACAAAGCGACACGGTACGACACAGTTTCATAAGCTAACAGTAATGGCACCTGGCACAAGGCGGCTGCAGCGACGTTTATTGGCTGCGACCGACCACTGACAGTGACGTATATCCGGTCGAAACGGAGACTGAGACTTATGCTGACGATTTTTTAAAGTGACGAGGTGTTTCGGCTCAACTTGCTACGAATTCAACGCAATTTACCTGAGTAAGAGTACATTACGTTCAAATCTGTAATGGGTGGGTTGCTGGCCGCGGCTAAGATGGCTGAAAGCGAAGCGTTGCGCAGGTCCAGGCCATCACAGCGCGGTTAACATTACAAACCTTGATGGCCAAGGTGAAATGAAGGCTGAGACCGAAGGTCGAGGCCTTTATAGCGCAACGACGTTTAAGGGCTGCAATGATGACCAAGCTTGAAGAACGAGACCATAGCAAGCTTAGCGTGAGGCCAGCTTATCGTGGCCAGCAGGGCAGTCATTGCGGACTGAGCTTGTATAGTGCTTCACTCACACAATGCGAGTAATTTAAAAGTCATTGAATTGGAGGATTCGTCGCGACGAAAATTGATTAGAACGTATCATGCAAAAATTTTCACCGCGATGCTCTTTTGTCAGTTTCCCGCGTTTTATTTTTTTATTCTAACCAGCCACTGCATAAAACCTTTATGCACCTAACTATTATCAAAACAAAATAGAATTCAAAATTCGAAATACATTACGGACCGCATAGTAGTTCGACTTTGCTCAAAGAAGGTTGTCGAAATAATCAGCAGATTACATGCTATGTTTGATTAAAATGTGTTTACCTTAATTTTAAATAGTTCGTTAGTAATCCATCTTCGTCTCGTGACTCAAATTTTCAGTAAAGAATTTTCTATTTTATGACTTAGTAGATATTTTACAGAAAATTTTAATTAGCTACCGATATGATCAATGTAATAAGTTCATGTAATGTCCTATCCAACATTATCTTCGTAATGGAAGCAAAAGCCAATGCCATCCCTTTCATGAATTGAATTCAATGTAACAGATACACAAGATTACAAAAATGGCTTAGTAGCTTGTTCTAAGCAAAGTTAACAATCACTTTAATTAAAGGCAGCCCCTTAATAACCCTCCGAAAGGCCTTGTAAATATTTTCCTCAAAGTAACGTGATTAAATCCTCTTTTTAGGACAAATGTAGCCTTGAGGATAGCTTCTAGACGATTTTACAAAAAAATACGTTTCTTTTGAATTAAGAAGGTATTCTACCTAGAACATGAATCTTGTTATTCATTTACAATTTTAATTACATTGTAACGGGATATTTCATAGAGCTCCATGATATTTCATAATCAAAAGCGTAATGATCCTATTTTCAGCCTCCACACATTCTGAGAACAGTAGTAATTTTAATCAGCCCGGCACGGAGTAAACTGATTTGAGATTGTAATTATAACTTCACGAGACTCAAAAGGATTTCAGAAAATGCCACATTAACTTTCATTTGAGGAGATGAGCGTTTATCGAATTTAGAGAAGACGAGAACATTGTCGCTTTTATACTAATAGCTTTCTACATATCTAACATTTATACGAGTTTGATTGCAAATGAAGCTGAGAAGCTCGGATTCTTAGAGCACTAAACCTTTCTAAACAATGTTTTGAAGATCTCAAGCTAAAATACTACCACATTGTACCCATAATTCAATTATAGACCTAAATGTACTGTACGCTACAGGATAGGCTGTCTTCGCTCCATGTATGGGAGAGAAATCCATTAAAGAGCGAGTGACAAATTTCGGTAACCCACATACCCTGGTACGGCCCCCTCAAGAGTCCGTAATTAAACTGTAAATTAGTCCTAAGTGCAGGATCGTAGCGAAGGTCGTATCGGAGACTCCCGTAGAATACGAATGAACCTAAGAGTTGTAATCAAAAATTTATTCAGCACCCGTATTATGAAAATACTCGTAGACATATAGCTAAATTGGTTTTATGTCTAACCTTTCGTTGATTTCAATATGATCTAATTTTATTTTGTGGTAATCTGTTGGTTTTTGATATTCTAGAAGTTTCCATTCTAGAATTAGTTTTAACTATCTCCGATATCTATATCTTCTTGATATGGATAAGATGAGCTACCTGTAGATTATTAGCAAGAGTCTGCAGTTAGCTCAATTGTTAATACTAGTTCTTATTTGTTTCTATTATTATATAGTAATTATCTTTGTTAATAAAAGTATTTCCATCATCTTCCTTTTTAGGGTTCCGTACCCAAAGGGTCAAAACGGAACCCTATTACTAAGCCTCCGCTGTCCGTCCGTCCGTCCGTCCGTCTGTCACGTGGCTATATCTCATGAACCGTAAGAAGTAGACAGTTAAAAATTAATGTGTTATTCTCTTGCCGCTGTAACAAGAAATAATAAAAATAAAATATATATTAAAATTAAAGGGGGCTCCCATACAACATACGTGATTATTTGGCTATTTTTGCTCTTAATTTGTCAAGGCTCTTGAACTACAATAGGTAGACACATGAACCTTTATATAATTTAATAACACTTCAATTGTAATAATAACAAATACTAAAAATTAAATAAATTTGAAAATTTAAAGGGGTCTCCGCACATGAGAAAATTTGATGTTCTTTGAAAAAGTTGATTTTTACGGTACGGACCCTTCGTATGTAAGTTGACTCGCACTTGGCGGTTTATTCATGATTAAGATCTTCAGTTCAGAGACTAGTAAGTAGTAATTACTTTACTAGTCTCTGGTTCTACGTCAGTATTATTATATACTAGTTTCTGCCCGCGGCTTCGCACGCGTTGTTGATATAGAAACGTTTTAAGGTTATTTCTATCCCATGGAAACTAGTTTATGGGATAATAAGCATGCCTTTGTTTTTTTCCAGGCCTAGAACTAGCAAAATTATGCAAAATTTCATCCGTTCAATAGTATTTGCGTGAAGAAGTAACAAATATCCACCCATACATCTAAACATCCAAACATTCGCTTTTTTATTACCAGTGTGATTCTCTGGTTATGCTTAGGTCTGCTAGAATACTTAAAAAATAAATTATTATTTTAAAAATGTAATAATAATATTATTGAAATAATAAAATACCTAACTAGTTTCATTTGTTCGTTTTCCGACAAACATCGTTCACTAGAAAACATGTTTCGTACAGAACCCGTTTTCAACGTTTCATTTGAAATTAATTTTCTTTAATTATAATTTTTGACATATGGTTTGCGAGTAAAAATAGCTATGTTTTGTAACTGCGAAACGTCCCGACGTTGATAAACGAGGGACGTCCGGCAGACACTGGGTGAAATTACGCCACAATTTCTCATTTATGCCATTTTGCGTTACGATATCCCAACATGAGTGTTTTCATAAATTGTATACTGATTTATTCACTTTCTAGCTATTTTCGAGAAATTCATAAAAGTCAACTTGGAACAGGAAAATTTAAGTTTCTGATTCGTTTTCGTGCAAAACTAACTCTTATGTCACTTGCATAAGATTAGCGTTCGCACAAAATCGAATCCGAAACTTCGATTTTGTTTTTACTAGTACGGGCCCTGAGCTCTGAGTTTCGTTTTTGGATAGGTTCGATCGAGACGTCATTGCAACTTTTAATTTTTGTACGGGATTTGCGTTGTTCCTTATCCGCACGCTAGAGGCTATGTAACAAATTCAATACAAAACATCTCGATGATGACGTCTTGATACCACGGAGAAACTAAACTCAGCGCTTATGAATGATCAAACAAATACCGGTTATTTGGGTCATTTGTATAATTATCAAGCTGATCCTAGCTTGAAAAGTGAAACAGAGCCTCATTGTTTAACCTTTTTCCTAAATATTTCGACTTGTTTGTGTAAAAGCTAGACAAGCTCAATATTGTAAAGAGTACCAACCTAGCTGTATGCATTCATTTAAATAGACCAGTTCAGTAAAAACATTTTATAACCATTTTATACAACTCTAAACAAAAATTATGTTAGTTACTACCGCGAATTTAGTTTGTGTGCCTCATTCTGCTTCTGGGAAATATTAGGTCCTTACATATGAAATTGGCGTTTTGTATGGGAGGAACAAAAAGTCGAATATTTTTTAATATAATATATTTAATTAATCAAAGTATGAACCATTATTTTCTATGCACTTTTGCCATCTTATAGGTAGTTCATTGATCCCTTTACTAAAAAAACCAGTCGGACGGGAATCAATAAAATCTTTGAAGGCGATTTGGACTGCCCCATCGGAGTTGAATTTTTTCCCTTGCAAGAAGTTATCCAAATTTCGAAAAAAATGGTAATCTGTTGGAGCAAGGTCCGGGGAGTACGGAGGATGTCTTAGACTTTCCAATTGAAGCTCTTCTAATTTAGTAGCCGTCTGTTGCGCAGTGTGTGGTCTAGCGTTGTCGTGAAGCAGCAGTGGCGTGGAGCGATTGACCAGCCTAGGTTGTTTAGCCGCTAGCTTTTCCATCATGGTTTGCAATTGCTGACAATAGACATCAGCCGTAATAGTCTGGCCAGATTTGAGAAAACTGTAATGAACAATACCGGCACTAGTCCACCAAACGCTTACAAGTAACTTTTTTGGGGTTAATTTTCGCTTGGGGCAGGATTTGGCTGGCTGGCCAGGATCCAACCATTGCGCTGAGCGCTTCCGATTATCGTAAAGAACCCATTTTTCATCACAGGTAATGATTCGGTTTAAAATACCTTCATTATTGTGCCGGTTTAGTAATGTAACGCAGCAGTCGACGCGCGTTTGCCGGTTTGCTTCAGTCAATTCGTGAGGTACCCACCTTTCAAGCTTTTTAATCTTCCCAATTTGCTTCAAGTGAATTAAAACAGTTTTATCACTAACATCGCAGCCTGCAGCTAACTCGGACGTGGTTTGCGATGGATCCGCTTCCACAATAGCCTTCAACTCTTCATTATCAACTTGAGTCTCAGGCCGTCCACGGGGCTTGTTCTGCAGGTCAAAATTTCCAGAACGAAAACGTTGGAACCAAAAACGAACTGTGTTTTCTTTTGCAACACGACCGCCATACACATCATTCACCCTTCGAGTTGTTTCCGCAGCACTAGTGCCACGGCGGAACTCGTACTCGTAAATAATGCGATATTTTAAGTTTTCCATTTTGTAAAATGAGTGACGCAAACAGAAAAAAACAGAAGAAAAAAACAAATGAATGACGATCATCGAAGCACAAATACATGAGTCTATAGCTGTACAAATTTGAATTTGGAATTCCTTACCAAAGAGGAGAAATTTGTGATTAAAGTGGCCAGTACGAAAAACGCCAATTTCATATGTAAGGACCTAATATATTTGAGTATATCATACATAATCTAGATAGGTACTCTGGATAGGTAAATTTGGATTCTATTTTACGTAGACGTAAGAATAGCAAAATCTAATCTGATCGTGAAATTTTCCGACCCTCATTACCATTTGCAGGCAGAGGAAAGAAAGAAAATATTCTCCATGACGGAAATTTCATGTAAATTGGGCGAAGTACGAGGAGATACTGTTTTCTTGAAATTTCATTGAAGTTATTTCTGTTTATGTTGCAGCGGGGACATTGGTCGGCACATTTACTTGTTTTTGTGTTAATTTGAAATTTCTTTCTTTTACCATAAACATTTACTACGCCGCGCCGCACCGCCCAAAGGAGTTTTAATAACCGTGCCGATTTCCAATTTTTTACTATCTGCAGACGGTTCGTCACTGCGAGAAGTTAATTTGATCGTTTCATTTCAGTAGAAAGCTATCTCTTGAAATTGTTTCACTTGAGATATTGGTCCTGAATTATTATAGCTGCCAGTTTCTAGGTTAATGTAATTGAACGTAATAAAATAATATTATCACCAAGGAGCGAAATCATGCGAAACGTAGCCACTGGTAGAATATTTTATCACTGATTGATTATACATAGATAGATAGAAAGTTATTTATTGCACGTTACGTAATAATAAGATAAAATAGGTGATGGCGCTAGTGTGGGTCGGGGTAGCGCCTTAACAAAATAATATACAAACAAAATAAAAAATTACAAAATGGCGATATTATCTTTTTGATTTCTACCACACAACCGTGGATGTAAAGGATCATTGGATTTAACATCTGTGACTAGCGATCTTTAATAGTTAGATAAGTTAGGTACATAATCTAACTTTTATGCCGACTTCAAAAATTAAATGAGGTCTTAACTCGACTGTAGTTTTTTATCGTATTTTTATTACGGCTCTGTAAAATATAGATTATCATACATACCTACAACCAAATAGTTGCTGTGGCCACATTGAGCATTTTAGGAATAAGTTCCACGTGCGCCCTATAAATTAAGCATATTCCAATAAAGCCGCAATTTACTGGTCAATTCTTTATAGGAATAACATGTTCGGAATACAGTAATTCTGTTCTAGCACTAACAAAATAAAGAGCCACTTTACGATATCCATTTTGCCCCTCACGAAATGATTCTAGTGGATAAAATACCTAGAATCGAAAACCTAGTACATTCTGGAGTGTCTTATTTGATTGAGAGGTTATTGGCTATGACGGTGCAACCTTTGCGTAGAGGTAACCTCTATTTTGATGTAAATTTTATGCATTTTTGTGAGTCAAAATCATTAGTAATGTAACTATTTTCATATTTCATAGTAACGACTATGACCCATGACGATGGGTCGTCCATTAATCACGTAATGTTTTTAGAAACTTTTTAAACACAAGGGGGTTTAAAAAACCCAAGGGGCTCCCTGGTGATACCTACGTGTTGAGGCTTTAAACTATGCATGTGTATTTTTTTGTAGATATAGATACATACAAATTGGGGGGGGGGCTGTGTCCATGCTTTAATAGTTGCACCGCCTAGCTTGCTTTGCTTCCCTAGTCACCTAGTTTAGCTGCTTGCCTAGTATAGATACAGACCTGCCTTACATGGCTCCTCAAGAAATGTAAGGCGCGAATGGCCTTAGGGGAGAGTAGCGCAACAGTCGCTGATCCCTAAGGTAAGCCTGGTGGGGTATCCTTCACGTGGTTGTCCCCTGTTATTGGTCTAATTCCCTCAGAAATAGACGTAACCAAAACCACCAGACGAACACTGCCTGGGATGGGGTTGTCATATCCCGGCGGGTCCACCATCGTGCGATGAGTAGATGTTGGATAGTAATGACACAAGATCCCCACCTGCCCTTCACTTAACTCCCATCCAATCCCAAGTCCATACATCCGCTACGAAGCAAGGTGGTCTAGCTTCGTGGGCCTGCTATCCCCAAAAAGAGTGATAGCAGGTGGTGGGAGGACCACCTACGTTTTGATGCTGTGCGTAGGGGGCCCGCAAGGAGGGATGCAACTGGCCTGGTGGCTGAGCGGACAGATGTCTCTTCCGCAACACTCCTCTTTGGCGTGAATTTCCTCCGAAAACGGGAGGTCACGGTCTAACCAACCGTGACTAATCAGCATGGCGGGCGGCCTTCAGCCACCGCTGGTGAGAGGGGGAGGTCGATGGGGTCTGCAGCCGGCGGTGCACGCCTTAGCTCGGTGATGGTGGTCAACGCTGAGTATGGTGGTGCCGTTGAGGCTCGTAGGCAACGCGATCGCCCGTTCTATATCGGACCGGCAACCCTGGTGTATATTGCTATCATAATACATCCCCCTGGTTGGACTCCGTGGTGGGTGGGGCCCGGAAAGATGAAGTCAAAACTAAGCAGTACCATGAACACCAACCAACCTATTGACCACTTTGCGCCCTCAGCAGGGGAGGCGGTAGAAGCCTATGCGGCCATCAAGGTCGCTGAGGATCCTACTGCTGGCTGGTCGGTCGTCAGACCTAAAGCCAAAAAGCCAAGCAATACGGCAGGGAAAGAGGCAAAGCCAGTGGCTGGACCCTCGACTACCGAGTTTCGAACCTCTGAGGCTAACGCCCCAGTAGGCAAGAACGCCCGAAGGAAGCTACGGAGGATACGGCAGAAGCGTGAACAACGGGCGGCTTCGAACACCGGGGCCACTGTTCCGAACGCTGACGCCGAAGGTCCCAGCTTCTTCTACAAACAAAGGCAGAATGCCAAGAATATGTCTGACTCCAAACCGCAAGCCCCGCCGGCGAAACCTCCGAGCTTGCTCGTAGAGGCTGCTGGGTCTGCAGTTGGCAGAGGTAAGGAGAAGAAGACACAAGATAGCAAACGCTTCAATCGCCAGAAACGCGCAGCCACAGCGATCGCTCGATCAGCTCAGGCCCCTGCCGCGGCTCCGATCCCGGTTCCGGCCTCGATCCAAGTGGAGCCAGGCAAGAGGACGCGTCTGGACGACACTGTGTCCCCGAGAGGGGAACATAAGAAGCTAAAGCTCGACCGCTCACGTCGTGTCCCTGCTGCCAGCTATGCTGAGATTGCGCAAAGCACCCTCGGCGTAGCGGTGGTGAAGACCGACAATCCACAATTGACGGAGGAACAAGCCACGGTATTGAAGAGGTACTTGAACAGTCGGCTTCTAGATGAGGCCAGGAATCCTGACATAAGTTTCACCCCCCGCTTCATGGGTAAGCCCATCTTCACCGATGGAGCCCTGAAGCTGTGGTGTATGGATGTGCCTTCTCATGAGTGGCTAACCGACGCTATTGAGCAGTTACCGACTACAGCTTGCCCGAACCTCGCGGTCGTCAAGCAGAGTGAACTGACGAGGAGGGTGCGTGCAGCCATCTTCTTCCCTGAGTGCACGTTCTCCCTGGAAGACACGAGTCTCATACTGGGGAAACAAAACAAATGGGCGCGCGTAAACCAGTGGATCGTCTACTCCCACCAAAGACAGGCGGACGACATGCTTTTCGTGACGATAGGGATACCGGAAACTATTATCCCTACCATCATGGAGAACGAACGCCGTCTGGCGTACGGTCTGGGTAGCGTCTACGTACGCTTCTACGGTGCGGAAGGGAAGCTCCAAGATGACCCCCCCCGGAAGCTGCCCAGTACACCACCAGAGGGGCCAGAGAATAAGCCTGGTCCCATTGAGACAGTTACGTCCGAAGGCCCCGATTCACCGGTGCTGCCTCCTCCCCCTCCACACTCGTCGCCCAAACCATCGTGTTCTGGAACGATGGAGGTGATGTGTGAGGGGCTGAGCGAAGACATAATGCTGGCCTCGGACGGGGACGACACAGAGGAGGAGAAGGAGAAGACGGGAAACCAAGATGTTGGTGACCCACAACCCCTCCCCTTATAAAGTCGTCCAAGCAAACCTCCAGCACAGCCTCACTGCTACGGCTAACCTGCGCAGAGTGCTGGGGGACCCAAGCAACGAGACCATAGCCCTAATTCAGGAGCCGTGGATTAGGGCGGGGCGTGTGTGTGGTCTCAACAACCTAAACGGTAAGCTCATTTACGACAGCACTTGCAATAATCCGCGTGCGTGCATTTTTGTACCACGCAACATAACAGTGGTCCCCATAACCGAGCTCTGTTCCAGAGACCTGGCGGCCGTCAGGCTTCAGGGGGTGTTTGGAGGGGAGACCGAAGAAGTAGTGCTCGCGTCAGCCTACATGCCCGGCGACGAGGTCGTGCCAACGAAAGACACTACGGATTTGGTAAGACAATGTGAACTAAATAATTCGAAACTAATAATTTCAGCAGACACGAACGCGCACCACCCCATATGGGGCATGCCCGTTGCAAACAGCAGAGGAGATGATCTGGTAAATTTTCTCTTCACCACTAACCTTACAATAGCAAACAAGGGCGCAGAACCAACCTTCGTAACGAAACGTTGTCGTACCATAATTGATCTGACCCTGGTAACGGGAAACTGCTCTGACCTGGTGCGTAACTGGAGGGTATCGGATGAGGTGTCCTCCTCCGACCACAGATGGATTAGATATGAACTGACGCTCAACAAAATGCTTCCAGTACCCACGCGCAACCCGCGCAACACAAATAAGGTACTGTTCATAAACTCGCTGTCGAAGCACCTAGGTGAGGGTAGCTCGAAATCAAACATAAGCAACACTGCAGAAATAGAGACAGCGGTACAACACATCACGCAGAGCCTTACCAAGAGCTTTGAGGTAGCTTGTCCTCTCACCGTCATCAGTGCAACTGATGCACGTAGGCAAGGCTGGTCGCGACGACTGGAGGAACTCAAAGGTAAGGTACGCAAATATTTTAACAGAGCCATGAACACCTACGACGACTCCGATTGGGACGTATATAAGAAGGCCCAGGCCGAATATAAAAAACATCTACGCCGTAGGAGTCGTCTCAAATGGAAAACCTTTTGCACTAAGATAGAATCAAACTCTGAAGCGAACAGAATCAGGAAAATTTTAGCGGCTGAACCGAACCGCGAGATTGGTTCGCTTAAGAGACTTGACAACACCTATACCAAAACTACTACAGAAACACATGAACTACTACTACAAACACACTTCCCGGGGTGCCTCATAGACGGCGAAACAGAGTGGCAAGACAACAGTCTGGTCACGCCATCGGTGAAAGACTGGGCAGTAGCATGCTCAGTGGTAACCGGGGATAAGGTTAAGTGGGCCATCAACACATTCAAACCCTACAAGTCACCGGGTATGGATGGAATTTTTCCCGGCCTCCTACGCTGGGGGCTAGCACACATTAGCGAGGCCCTGACGGCTATTTTCACAGCCTGTCTAGCCTTCCGCTATGTACCGCTTATGTGGAGAGAGGTCAGAGTCCTATTCATACCCAAACCAGGTAAAAGTGACTACACAGAAGCAAAGTCCTATAGGCCGATCAGTCTTACCTCCTTCTTACTCAAGACTCTAGAGAGATTATGCGATCGACACATAAGAGATAATATACTAACAATAAAACCACTACATCCACAGCAACACGCCTACAGCTCAGGCAAATCAACAGAATCTGCGCTGCACACAGTAGTTAGCAGATTAGAACGAGACATTTCAAACAAAACGCTCTGTCTCGCAGCCTTTATAGATATCGAAGGGGCTTTTGACAAGACGAATTTCAACAGCATCAACGCAGCCTTACAGAAGCACGAAGTGGAGCCAACGTTGGTAGATTGGATCATTAGTATGCTCAAGCTGAGGGCAGTACGTATCGACGTACACGGGGAGACCAGGGGAGTGGTGTCAAGGGGATGCCCACAAGGCGGCGTCTTGTCACCTCTCCTATGGAATCTAGTTGCTAATGATCTAATTACCAAGCTTAACGAACAACGCTTCTACACGGTAGGCTACGCGGATGATCTTGCGATACTCATATCGGGACACTTTGCCAGCGTGGCGTGTAACATTATGAACAACGCACTAAAGGTCATCGAATCATGGTGCATAGACTATGGACTAACCGTGAATCCAACTAAAACAGAACTAGTTATGTTCACCAACAAGCGTAAACTAGGAACCTACCAACTTCCGTTCCTGTTTGATACGCAGCTAACACTAACTGATTCAGTTAAATACTTAGGTATAACCCTAGACAACAAACTTAACTGGGCAACACATTTAGAAAACAAGACAAAGAAAGCCACCATTTCATTCTGGCAATGCCGACGTATGCTAGGTAGAACATGGGGTCTCAGCCCAAGGATTACCCAATGGCTCTACAACACTGTAATCAGGCCCTCGCTGACATACGGTGCTCTAGTTTGGTGGCCGAGAACAAAGCAAAGCACAACTATAAGCAAGCTGCAAAAGTTCCAGAGACTAGCCTGCGTAGCGACGACAGGGTGTATGAGAACTGCCCCTACGGCAGCACTCGAAGCCCTGTTAGGCCTAATCCCACTGCACCTACACGTGCAACAAGAGGCAGCCGCAGCTGCGTACAGACTCTGGGCTTTACGTTTATGGGATAATGACACTAGAGCACAACACACCACTATTATAGACGAGTACGCCAGAAGCAACCCCATGTTACTCTCGATTTATGATAGGGTACCCAAGAAACACATACCTTCAAGAAGCTTCACTATACAAATGCACGAGGAGCCAAGTGATAGCTCAAACATACACGAAGTAAGAATATACACAGATGGCTCTAAAATGAAAATAGGTACCGGGGCGGGAACGTTCTCGGAAGATCTTAACATTCACAAAACTACAGCACTGGGTACCTACAACTCCATCTTTCAGGCGGAATGTGTGGGTATAATTGAGGCTGCGACTGCAGTGCTGCGAAGGAAGGTAACTGACCAGAACATCAGGATCCTCTCGGACAGTGCCGCGGTACTACAGGCCCTGAGCAAGAGAGAACACAACTCGGGACTTACCATACAGTGCCACTACCTGCTAGAACAAGTTAGTAAGTCAAATAGAGTCACACTTCAATGGATAAAAGGACACAGCGGATCTAGGGGAAATGACGAGGCTGATGCACTGGCGAGGAGAGGTTCAGAGTGGCAACCAGCAGGACCTGAACCAATAATTCCTCTACCATTCAGTCAAGTCCGCTCATGGATCCGTCAACGTACAGTCAAACAACACCAAGATTACTGGGCAAGTATGCCGGATTGTAGGCAGTCGAAGGAGGCCTTCCCGGCTTTAAACCCGGGATTCTCCCGAAAGCTCCTCAATCTGAAACGTGACAAACTTCGGCAAATTGTCGGAATTGTCACAGGACATTGCATGCTTAACAAACATCTGTTTAATCTGGGTATCACGGACAGCCCCCTATGCAGAGGGTGCATGAACGCAGAGGAGACGGCCGCGCATGTGCTTGTGGAGTGCGATAGCGTAGCATCTCAACGACTACACTACCTTGGGACACCGAGGACGCCTAGGGAGGCATGCACCGGCGTCAGCGAGCTGCTGGCTTTCCTAGAGGACATCGGGTGGTTAGATTAGCAGCCCCCCACCCGACACGCAAAAAGGGCCCACCTGTGGCCTAGTTGCGGAAACCAGTCCAGAAACAAGTACAAGTACAAGTACATACAAATTAGCCAAAGATATAAGAATACGGTCTCTAAATACAGCAATCATCTAATTGAATTCTAGAAAATTAAAAATTAAGCACCGTACTAAAACCTACCATCCCTACCCCTTTCAAATGTTTCTAGACAAGGTTCTAATTGATAGAGATAACAACGATTGCCCATTTTGAGTACCTGCTACATTCAGTACTGGCATAGAGCTCGAATCAAACTAGAGTTACACACAAAAATAAGTTACAAATCAATGGCAACAAATCAATGGGAGTAGATTCAGCATTGTGCTGTATGTAAGGAACATGCAGCGCTGATTTTAAATAAAAAAAAGAAAAAAACACCAACAAAAATACAATACAAAAGACATTACATAAGACACAAGTACAATGGGCGGCCTTATCGCTTAGAAGCGATCTCTTCCAGGCTTTCTTCAGCAGGTCTTTCTTCTTTAAATATATTCCCCTCGGCTAGGTGGTCACCGAGGGATTGGGAGCAGGTTTAAAGTAGATTCTTATAATCTATTTCAATCGTACAATCAAAAACTCCGTCTGCAAGATGCGTACGGTTACTTCCATGTGTGTTCATACATTAACATTATATTTAATAGTGGAAGGTTCATATATAATACTTTAATATACATACATATACAAACAACTGTTAAGCAATTGAATCTAACACTGACTGTACTGTATAGCACTAGGTACGCCATAAAATAGTACGGAGTGGGTACAGTTGCGTAAAATTTTACTTGTGGCAACCCCAAAACGTGACTGGAGTGACAATACACGTCTTGTTACTCTACAAGAGTACAAACAGAGCTCGCTATAAACCCCTTAGCAAAAAAGTATGACTATCGCACACAGAAGTCTCACTCTGAGTGAACAAACGGTAAAATGTCACGGTTCGTGCACGCTACGCGCAATCTCGGCCTGGAACTTTATGTCCTAAGAAAGAGACTTTATTTATATTTGTATTATCTGCAACTATTTGTTCTACGTCGGCGTTTTTCATTAATAACGTGAAAAATTGTGGTACAACAGGTTATTTGCTACCCTTAACATAATCTCTGCTTAATAAGCTTGATAATGCTCTGTGAACTTTGAAGCCTGTAAGTACCTACTTACCTAACGTGGAGATCAACCCCGGTGACTTGCTTCAATATAACAACATTGAGCTATCAGCTTAAATACCATCCAAGTATATTTTAGATTGGAAAACGCGGTAAGATCTTATTGGCATAGAATAACAGAAGAAGTACGAGCTCTGCTAATATAAAAGTAATCTATCAAAATGAGAGTGACACAGAATAAAATAGAATATTTATTTATTTATAAAAGTATACATATTTTAGCTGATATTGCACCATTAAACCAGCGTTTTATATTGGTGCTCACACTCGTTTTGTACTTATATTTATATATAAAATTTGGATCACTGAAAAACTTCTGGAAACAGGTAGGTAGGTATGTATATAATTTTTATGCAGCTCATACTTTCTTACCAGAATATGTAAATTAAATATTATCATTTGGGGGAGAGCAAGACTTCCTACCATAATACAGTATTAACTAGTACGGAGGACAGTCACTCGACCACGGATAACAACAAAATATATACGTTCAAAAACGTTATATTTTATAATTAATTAATTGTAACCCTTAACTTTAAATAGTGCTATTTTATTTTTGCAATAAACGTTTACTTTACTTTACTTTACTTTTATTATTAAATAGGTATATAAGGCATATTATAGGTACATAGATATAATTGTTGCTAGTTATACAGTGAGTGGCACAGATTGATGATTGCGTCAACAACTAAACCAGTAATTTTTATGTTCTAAGTGAACTTTCTGTGTGGCATCCGCGATACCCATTTCGTGGGTCTAAGTGTTTCGACGCAGGCATGCTCGCGGCGAAATGCATTATGCGTTGTTTTCCGACTTGTGGCAAATGAGTTTCCCAGTCGACACTTGGCGGATGGACCGATATGTCTTTGTGACTTCCCGCAGTAGGTACTATTGTAGTACAAAATGAGTTTAACTGAAGGAAACGCTTTGTTTTGATATTTTATTTGGTCCAACTATTTTGTGCAAGTACCTAGATGAAAATTTGGACAGGTAACCTATATGGATAAATTAAAAAATATTTACTATATTTTTTACTGGAAACCCAAAATAAATTGTATTTCTGCCTATAGGAATTATTTCAGTGGCGTTCCCCCGTGTTAAGTTTTAAGTGAATTTCTACTAATACAAAAAAAAAACAAGTATCTTTCGGTAAAATGAATATAGGCAGATAAAATAAACCGCCAAGTGCTAGTCGACTCGCACCCGAAGGGTTCCGTACCGTAAAAATCAGGTTAGTGTTTCACTGAACATCAAATTTTCACTTGTTCGGAGACCCCTATAAATTTTAAACGTTATTTTATTGTTAGTAATTCTTATTATTACAGTTGAAGTGTTACTGAATTATAGAAAGTTTCATGTGTCTACATATTGTAGTTCAAAAAATACAGCCTTGAAAAATTAAGAGCTAAAATAGCCAAAAAAATCACGCTTGTTGTATGGGAGCCCCCTTTAATTTTTATATTTATTTCGTGTTTATTATTTGTTGTTATAGCAGCAACAGAAATTCACTTTCTTTTCAACTGTCTACCTCTTACGCTTCATGAGATAGAGCCCTGTGACAGACGGACGGACGGACGGACAGCGGAGACTTAGTAATAGGGTTCCGTTTTGACCCTTCGGGTACGGAACTCTAAAAACAATAAATCTAGTATTATATTATGAGACTTGGGACCCGTCAAGGCGTTAACCATAAACGCCACTGTACGGTCCGTGTGTACACCACAGAAATAAAATACTGGGCAAGGATTTCAAAATAACCTTTTACGACAGCTTCTGGTTTTCTCGCCGGGTGGTGGTTGTTTGTCGCCTCAAAATAAAGATTTGTAGGAAAACTGTGATTGCTTTCAGGCTGTCACCAATTCACCATCAGAAATAGTTTACGGATTCATTTACTTTACTTTTGTTTTTTATTAACTTAAGCCAATTTTAATACCAAAGTTTACATGTTAATTTGGCATGTTTTAAAAAACGATAAACCGACATCAAATTCCGGTTTATAGATAATATTCATCTATGTCTTAGACGAACGAAATCACCCCTCTCTTACTTTCCCTGACCAAAGATCTATGTATGTATCTGGCGACATCTAGGTATTCACACTCTATTCTACTACTGTCACGTCTATTTAGTTTCTTTAAACTTTATAACAGTTTGATTGTTATGAAAAACTAGAACCGATTTCGAATCCCTTAATTAACCAATGTTTTTAAGTTTCTTGGGACAAATACTCATACCTCGGAAATAAAATTGGCATCGGACTACCTAGGGATCATTTTCTATAGCGAAAAAGTTTTCAAAATCTTTCCATAATTGACGGAGAAATCAACGAACATACATTAAAAAAAAAATGCATACAGCCAAACATACAACCTCCCCGTTTTTCCAAAGCTTGTTAAAAAAGAGTGGATATTCTTACATCCTAGATTTATGGATATCCGCTTTGTTGTGTATTTTTTATGTAATATTGGTGGTAGATCTCACAAGACCAATTTCGATAAAATGGGACATAATTTGCGCAGCTGTAGATAACGTACAGATGTAAGACTTACATTTATTTTATTGTTCTCCGTAGCTGAGGTCCCCACGACAGATTCCTGTCAAAGAGGACACCTAAACTTGACAATATTTTCTGTTTATATGTGAAGATCTCAGAAACCTGACGCTTTAGGACATTATGTTATAGATTTTTTTTTTTTTTTTAGTTTTCTCTACCCATATAGAGTACATAACATTTATAGTGCGCCGCGATTTTGAAAAAAGAAACGAAATGGCCTATGTTAGTACCACACTCCATGCAAAAATCACAATAAAATATATATATTATTTGGTTAGAAGACACTAAAACAAATAAAAAAACTATAATATAATGTCCTAAGGCGTCAGGTTTCTGAGATATTCACAAATGGAGAAAAAATATAGTTATTTTCATCTGTGAATATCTCAGGCACCTGACGCTTTAGGACCTTATTTTATGAGATATTTTTTATTTGTTATAGTGTCTTCTATCCAAATGTACAGCTATTATTGAGCGCGACAATTTCGAAAAAAAATACAAATTTTAGGGCACAAAAGTCTGCAAACCCCTTTGATCTTAATAATTGAAAACAATCATTACCAAGGCAATAACTTCGAAGTGCTGCCATTTGTCTTTTTAAAAGCCTCAAGGGCAGTTATGCCCTTGATGAGGATGAAAAATAATTGAAGATATAAAGTCTGGAAAACCAGTTTATAGAATTTTAAACAATTAGTTTTGTTTTAAGAATAAATATTCTCTTCTTCATCATTCGTCATCTTGGCAAATGACAACCACTATCAAATGTAATTTTATATGATTTTGAAAGCACGTAGTCAAAGCTTAATATAAAGTAAACAATTAGTAGACAAATGAGGCAGTTATTCATTTCGTTTTTCCGTTCCTAGAAAAATCGGAAACTCTTATAAAATGCTACCAAAATAGCGGAGAAAAATTCTAGTTGCAAAATCAACAAAGGGGGGTAATAGAATCGATAAGAAACTTAAGACCTAAAACTTTGAAGCACTAAAATTTAATATCGGCCGTCCAATTCAGGGGACACCACACTTTATAGCCACAATTACTACCCTTCATCTTTGAAATGTCGTAGATTGGTTTACACTTTATAGCTTTGGGTACGCCACTAAAACTTAGACTCTAACTTATTAGCTAGTAATTCACAATTTCACACAAAGTAAAAACTTAGTGAAGTTTAAAAATGTATTAAGTAGGTACCTAGTTACCCGACTACTTTAGGCAAACTTATTCGTAGGAAACTGTGTTTTGTGTTTTTAGTGATCGCCATAAGTGACGTGATTTTTATCAAATAATCTATTTTTATCTTATCATATGAATACCCGTCTTGGTATGCAGACTAGTTGATAGATCCTTATTTGCTATTGAGTACATCAAGTGACTCAACAGAGTTCATGACAGTATTTATAGGTAGGCTACCTATAATGTGTATCTATCCACAGCTTAATTCAAAATTAAATAAACTGTTGGAAAGTTGTACGAAAAGTTAAAGATACTGAATAAAAATAATTTCTAGGACCCCGGTCAAAGTGTGTTTCAATCTCTTGGTTGATTTATTGGGTAGTACCTACTTACCTGAGATTGGTGCTCTAATTCTCAACTGCTACTTATCCATGTTTGTCACACTATCTGATTAACTACTGATAACTGCGATATAAAAGTACGTTTAGCCTCAGCCTCATTACTTGTGCCACCCCTACCCAAAGCTATATCTAAATCGCTACAATTCATATTTAAATCTAGAGTTCATGGCAAAACCGGTATTATATCGTCCGCTTTAGGATTCAATATACCGTGTAATATTCAGGGACAGCCCGGGAAAGGGTTGTCACTTTATTTAAAGCTGACGCTGCCGCAAACGGCGGCTAATGGCGCATAAAATTCACAGTAAGCCTGACACAGTATAATCATATTATTTACGCTAATATTATCATTCAGAGACCTCACGTATAACCTAGACATACCAACATATAACACCCGTTTGAATTTTCTACGCAAAAATATGCCTACTTCTATTCTGTCAGCTTGTGTGCTATTGCTGTGCCACCTAGCCTTAAACATCTAAGTATACTCGAGCCAATCTCAAGGTTTGTTAACAACTCACAACACAAAAATCCAAATTTGACGAGTTGGAAAATTAGTTGTTAGTAATATGCATTATGCAGCGTTTTGTATTAATTATAATGTTTGGTATAGTGTCCTTGTTTAAGTATAACAATCTTGAGTTTGGCCGTAGTATATACAAACCTACTTTTTTAATGTACCTATAGGCGTCCTTTTTTGTAACCCATTCAGATATATAAGGTAAAAGCAAAAAGTATTCTTGCTAACAGGTACTTCAGAATACTGCCTAGACTCAAACAGGCCTACAGCTGAAATAAATTTCACCTGGAAACATAATCTAGAATACCCACGTAGGTAAAGTTACGTTATACGCACAATATTTCGGTAGGGAAGCTGTGTAGAGGATCGTGCGTGACCAAATTTCAGAGATGTGGCACTTTATTATACTAATGTGATTGCATGCCCTGCCTGGCTCAAAGAATGACGATAAAATCTATAGGTCAAAAAATAGTATGATTGTTTTAGTTTAGTTAGGCATAAGAATGATGCAGCTAAAATTCGGATGATTTGTTATGAAATACCGTTTGACTAGTATGACATTCCAAGTAAATAATATTCCCTGATCTGAGCATTCCCCTCACATTTATGTTACGTAAAAATATTATGGTTACTTTTATGGTACGTTACGTTGCGTAAAATTTCGTGTGAAAATAAAATCATATTTATCTCGGAAAACAAAACGGAACTATGTATATATTATGTAAATAATTAATATTTACGTTATTGCTGCACTGAAAAGTCAGGCAGAAATAAAATAACTTTTCATAAACTGAGAAATTTTAAATTACAATTAGTTGTTGTTGAGATCGATTGATTTTAAACTCTTGCATCATTCAGCAGCATAATCTGCTTCATGGCTAATATGTTTTGAAAAACAGTGCACTAATATTTTTATACATAAGGGAGAGATGATATTTCAGGCGTTATGACAAAAATCTTATCAATAAAGGGTTCTCACTAAATCCAAAGATTATGACATAAAGGCCCTACGCAATTTTCCAAGATGGCGTGCGCCTCCATCAGATAGGAGAAAACTTTTATCACACTTTAGCTCAAAAGGGCGGGTTTCATTCGAAGTTTATGGCTTGGCTTGCGAAATAATGAGTGAAATTTTCTCAATTCTCCGCCAAATATTAAATCAAATTCATAATTAAATTTTGCTGTGTTTGTTTCGTAAGTTTTCTTTGAGCTTTTTTTCTATTTTGTTTGAGAAGTGCTAATCTGGCAGTAGATCCTGGTAGGATAGAGGTACTTCAACTTCGTTAAACAGCAGGTCTGTAGCAGCTTACTACTGTAGTTTTAAGAACTTTTCCATTAAATTTTCATAGCAGTCGCCGCAACTGATATGTGACCCTTGGGAAAGCGATTACCTGTATCGTCTTTTGAATCACCTTTCGAAATAGCTTAACTTGGCATCGCACTGCTTTTATCGCCCGTATTATAGTATCCTAAGCTACTTTATGTGTCTCGCAGGTAAAATGTTTTGGGTAGAATGTGTTGTTATCACGTTATCAGGCTCAGAGATGTTTGCTCAATATCGAACTGATGGTTTCCACGCCATCATTCGGAAGAAAACAGCATCACTGATGAGCAGGACGAAGGCCAGTTACAACAGCATCCTAAAAACTGTGGCGGAGCATTGTCTTTCTCCCGTGTGGACACATTTTGCCAAATGTGTCGCTCCAGTCTTTAATTATGATGTCTGACTGAATGTTAGTAGTATGTAATTCATATAATCTAATTTATTAAAATAATTTGAATTTGTAACCTAATTTAACTAAACTTATTTTTAATTTTCTTTACTGTAATTTGTAAATTTTTAATGTGATTTGATTTTTGTGTGATATGGATTTAAATTATCTGAAATAAATGAATACAATACAATAAGGAAGACTGAAATCCTGACAATGTTGAACGATCTTTGGATCTTTGTTTGGAATATCGGACCTTTAGCGAGCCTCTTTGTGGTTTGTGGTATGATCTCATGTACCTTAATAGGTACATGAGATCATACTTTGTTCTTCAGTAGGTACCTAATGGTAGCTACTGAAGAACAAAGTAAATCTGAACCGCATAACGAGCGGAAAAAATCCTTTTTAAGTAGATAGGTAGGTACATTTAAAATATAAATTTATAGACATATTGATAGTACCAGTAGGTAATTAAAATTATAGAAAAAATGCTTTGGACATTACACGAGAACCTATAGGTAGAGAGGCTACTATATTTTAATCAGAGTTCGGTCCTTGTTTTTCATTTGTTTGGCAAGTTAGTGGATTTCCCTAGAGATTGGACGAGCGAGATGGATGAGGTAAACATTCTGATCCAATAAAAATATAAATTTTCATTAT
The DNA here is from genome assembly GCA_963662085.1 of Eupithecia inturbata. Classification (NCBI taxonomy): domain Eukaryota; kingdom Metazoa; phylum Arthropoda; class Insecta; order Lepidoptera; family Geometridae; genus Eupithecia; species Eupithecia inturbata. The sequence goes on from OY759177.1 coordinate 6,026,429, forward strand.
GTAAGTACCCTATCTACTATACTAACGAATTTATCTCAACTAACTGTTATCAAGGCAAACTTCTAGCAAGTCGATACTAATTGCAACAGAAAACTAGATAATAATACCAATTGTGTTTTTTTTCCACTAAAATGATTAATTATGACTAGCATTTGCATTTATATCGTCAGGTTCTAGGTATCATAAAGCTACAGTGTCACTCTGTGTACATCTTTCAATGGTGTCGGTATCTTTTAATCTACATATCTCAAAGTCAAAGCCAAATACTCTTTATTTCCATAAATACAATAAATGTACACTTAGAAAAGGTCAAATTCTTAATAATTAAACACTGACACGGAAATAAAGTGATATTTTTGATTTCAGTCGCTTCGGTATGTAGACTAAAGTAAAGAAGAGACGAAGAAACCTTTAGCCTGTTAGTCTAGTAGTATCTATTACTAGCTTCTGCACACGGCTTCGCACGCGTTTTTTGGAATAAAACGTAGCCTATGTGTTATTCCAGTTCCAGATCTTTATGATGTGCAAAATTTCAGCCCGATACTTTCGGTAGAAGGCACAAACTGTCGCTTTTATTATTGACAAGGCCTCTATACAGCCGCTAAATCTATGTATGTTGATTATATTAATTGAATTAATTTTTTGTATTTATTATTCTAAATCCGTGACTGTAAACTGTTTTTTTTTATTTTATTTTTGTTATACTTAAGTATTTATCTTTTATTTTATAACTGTATTTCAATAGCCTGTTTATAATGATAATTACTTAAAATTTTTCTATTGCAAGTGTTCTGTGTGTTCTATGGTACAATAAATAAACTGAAACTATACTAACAGGTACGACGATCTCACGAGATTGGACGAGTTATCTTAATTCTACTTAATGTATTTAACTATATAGTTTTTACTATATTGCTGAATCCTCTAGCTAGTCTACGTGCATTGGCAAAAACTTTTTAAACTCCCTTCTATTTTCTTGTAATTTACCGAAGAACAATCAGAGACTGCCGGCTGCGTCCGCAAATTACAGAGAAGTAATGGCAGCCAGCGGAAACTGCAAAAAGCCAGCGGTTCGGCTACTTTTAACTGTGCGTGCCGACTCTGCTTTACATTGTTCGATTTCCTTTGATGCGGTTTTACTCGGTAGGATTCGAGTAGCGAATAAACCTACTGTTTACTGTTTCCTGTAAGTATTTAGATATTTTATAATGTACGTGTAATTAAAAATTAAAATAATTGGCGGTGGGGAATCCTATTCAAAATGACAATGTTATTGTAACAACATTCATAAGCTTTTGAGCAAAGTACAACTAATGGTCACCATGTCATGAATTCCTGTCGATACGAAGAAAATATACCGCCAAGTGTGAGTCGACTCGCACACGAAGGTTTCCGTACCGTAAAAATCAGGCAACTATCATCAAATTTTCACTTACTCTTGCCTTTAAATTTAACCTTTAAACTTTAATATATTTTTAGTAAACGTTGTAACAATAACAGTCGAAGTGTTACTTATTTATAAAAAGCTTAATGTGTCTACCTATTGTTCAAGAGATACAGCCTTAATAAACGACGAACAAAAATAGCCAAAGAAATCACGTTTTCTGTATGCAAGCCCCCTTTGGATATATATTTTATTTTTATGATTTGCTGTTATTCCGGTTATTTAAATACACATTTTCTGTAAATTCCAACTGTCTACCTCTTACGGTTCATGAGATCCCTGTGACAGACGAACGGATGGACAATGGAGGCTTAGTAATAAGGTCACCGTTTCACCCTTCGGGTACGGTACCCCAAAAAAATATACCCGTAAATAAATAAAATAAATAAATAATGCTGGACGACTCACACAGCATCATCTAGCCCCAAACTCCAAACTTAGAAGAGCTAGATGATGCTGTAGGTAATAATTATTAACATTCACTGATTCCATCATCATCACTTTAGCCCGTTGACAAAAGACGACAAAATTGCTGGGTATTAGACCTCTTTTGCACGCCTTCGCTTTTGAATCACCCACAGTCGGCCACAAATTTTTAAAAATAAAATATAAGAAAATCTTAAAGAAAACAAGGTTCAATAAAAAATAATTGAAATCAGTTAAAGTACACGCGTGTAGAGGCGCCGTTGTGTCGCGTAGACTAGTCAATAAGAAGCCAAGCCAACGATTGTTATTGAATGAATTGAACTCTTTAATAGGCATTGTTAAAGAGGTTCTAATGTTGCGTAAAAATTAAGGCATCGTCTGTATTTCATTTGCTCTTGACCTCGGTACTAGTACATGGTATTACCTTAATAATAACAAAAACCTAAAAAGCGAGATGTCTTCGTTACATTCCCAGAATCTTTCTATTACTGAGGAACGGGATAGGCTTCAGTTGATAATAGATAGGTTCGAAGAAAAGCTGCGTTATCTAATGAATGATGCTGTTAAAAAACCGTAGTTTTGTAAATGTAGGTACTTGTACTTTCTTACAAATCTGTACCTACTACATATATTTTATACGTATATTTTATGTCTGTTACTTCACTGATCAAAAGTTATATTTTGATTTAATTTACGACAAAAATTAGGTAGGTATCTTCTTTCAGAGTCATGTGTGGCAGACCGTGAATAATTGAAATAAATCACTGGCAAGTGTTACTTTATCAAATAAACATTAAATAATTAATTTAAGTACATAAAACACATTACACTGTAAGTATCAGTTCATCATCAACCTATCATAGTCCACTGCTTCATATAAGCCTCCCCTAATAAGCGCCATAGCGCACTGTCTTCAGCTTCCCGCATCCAGCATCTGCCTGCAGTCTTTCGCAGATCGTCATCCCACCTGGTCGGAGGGCGTGGACTACATTAGCCGAGTCGCGGTCTCCACTCGAGAACACGTTTACCACAGCGGTTGTCGGTTCTTTGCGAGATATGGCCGGCCCACTGCCACCTCAGCTTGGTAATTCTCTGAGCTATGTCGATAGATTTGGTTATCTGTCGGATGTATTCGTTACGAATCCTATCCTTCAGAGAAACTCCGAGCATAGCTCTTTCCATAGCTTGCTAAGCGACTTTGAACTGGTGGACCAGCCTTACCGTGAGTGTCCACGTCTCAGCTCTGTAGGTCATACAAAACGGATAGGACGCACTAATTGAAAACTTTAGTTTTTAAGCATTGCGGTTTAGATGACGAGATGACTTGACGTAGTTTCCCAAACGCTGCCCAGCCTAGCTGAATCCTCCTCTTGGCCTCCTACTCGAAATTGTTTTTACCTAACTGCGGAATCTGCCCGAGGTAAGTGTACTCAGAAACAATTTCAGTACCAGTTACACAAGTTAATAATAATAATAATCTCAAGAGACTGTTGGATCAAGGGTCAGATCCAACGAAGAAAGGCGGTACTCCTGGATTCGGCGCGCATTGTCAGGAAATTCCTCTCTCTGCAGCCCTATGCACCGACCGGTTGAGGCTAGCTTCGCGGCTGGTGATTCACCGTTTTGATATATTTTTTACTGTAGATGGTATGTGGGTATCTGGCGCAGCGCATCAGCATTGCCATACAGCGAGGCAATGCAGCCAGCGTCTTGGGGACGCTTCCGAATGGTATTGATATGGATCAGTTGCGCTTCCTGAAGATTGTTTGCAACAGTCTGCAGTTAGCTTAATTGTTTCAATTGTAAATTACTAGTTCTAATTTGTTTTTATTATTGAATTGTAATTTTCACTGTATAATAGTTTACTATTTTATTTTCTATAGTAAAAAATGTATTTTATAACAAGATTTAAAGTAAATGATGTGAATAATAATAATAACTTAGTTAACAAGTATCAGCTAAAAACAGTTATATATTTTCATGAGATAAGATAACTTTGTAATCTTATTTACATAGAAAATACCTATAAAACGAGAGAGAGCGTATTAATTTATCGCTTCCTCACCGAAAGCCCCGTAATGAACTCAATCATTATGTAATTTACTTTATTCTCTTTTACTTAGTAAACAAACATGAACAATATTATAAATAAAAATGACGGATATGGCAAATGAATAAAAATAACGTCATACTTTTTCCAAAAATAGTGTTGTCAGCAATGATGTTCATGACTTTAACACTGCAATACGTACGTTTAATTTATTTTGTAAAAAGGGTAGATAGAGAATTTTATTTTTACTGATCGACAAACTCTTGACTCTATAATAATTCTTACAAAAGTTAAAGAGAATCTTTGTTATGGACACCTAGCAACGGCGAAGGTAATCAAATTCCTACAAATACCCGTGCAAAGTATCGATTTTGCCATCGTAAATTGCTTCAGGATATTATATTGAATAAACCTGATTCTATAATAAACCTATAATAAACCTGAGATATTCTCGTTGACTTTAAAATTAGAGCCCGTCCTGCAAGTTACCGAAGCTATTTTCACCAATAAATATTGATAGGCAGACAATACAACGGCGCTTTGTCAAGCACTCGAAACACCGTCCAGAACGATCCAGAACATATTTTCAACGTCGATATTTAAACGTTAATTATTATTAATGTAGGAAATTCTTGAACTGCGAACTCGGTCATTTGTATGTCTGGGTATTCAGTGTTATTAGTATAGCAACAGTACCAATTAAGATATTAATTGGTACTGGTGCTTATTCTGATTCGCATGCTGTGAAATACGTTATACATTTTGCAAGTTCCACGTTCTTATTCGTTTAGGCAAACAGACCGATTTATTTTGACAACGACGTTATGTAAAAAGTGCCCAGCCATAGAGAATTTTATTTTTTATTTATATTTAAATATGAGGATGAAAGATATTTAGTAACAATTCCGCGAAAAAACCTTCTCCAAAAAGATCTAACAAAAAGTAGTCCGTGTAGAAGACCACACCAACCACAAAATGAAAGAACATCTATTAGAGCAAATCATCAACTAGTTTCGTCCCTCCACGAGACATCATCAGGACACCAAAAAAAACTTTTAAATAAAACTTTTATATCATCTAGCACCAAAGTGCTTGGGAAGACAAATCCAACGAAACCAAACTCGACGGCTTTACGTCGTTTCGTTTAGGAGTTCCTATGGCCATCTTCTGTCTCTTTCGTCAGATCAGCTCGCTGGTACTAACTAACATTGCAGTTTCACCGAACTTTCATAAGTGTGCTAAATTTCCAGCTCAATCGGTTGAGGATAACTGGTCTACAATTCTGTTGCAAGATTTGTCCCACACATACTTACAACCTTCTGTCGCCATCATCAGACCAGCTCCAAGGTACCATAATATTGTACAGTCACCGACCTAATATAAGTATGCCAAATTTTTTACTTAATCGGTTGAGGATAACTGAGGGGTGAGTCTTTTTGACGTTAGTAACGAGACGTGATCGTGACGTCTCCCTTTAGAATTTGCGTAGTTCCTAGCGCACAATAGAGGCGCTGTACCAAATTGTATGGAAAAAGGAGACGTCATAATCACGTCTCGTTACTAACGTCAAATAGACACACTTCTCAGATCTAAAATTCATTTGCAAGATTTGTCCCACACATACTAACACGGCAAGTTAAATAAAAGCTTGTAAAAAACGCTGCTGTCACTGCAATACGATAGTGTCATTTAACTATTTTCTTAATATTGAAGCTGAACAAATCTATATGTGGGTTGACAAGCATACAACTTCAGTGCTTTCACGCACACGAGCGCACGCAAATAAGTATAATTTTGACTTAAACTCGTTTGTATCTACAATCATTCTAAACCTTTTTCTTCTAAGTGCCCATCTTCATCGATAACGAAAACCTGCTGAAAGAAATTCCAAAATCTACTTATTCAATCACGTAAGCTTTGGATGTGTCAGTCAGTACAGTACAGTACACAACGAGGATAACCGTCAGAATGCGAAGTGCTATCGAAACTTGATCTAACAAAAAGCGATGAAAGGTTTTCATTGTTCCCACTGACCTTTGCATTGTGCTACAGTTTCATCCGAGTTGTCACCGCAGTCGTTCTCTCCCTCGCACACCCACGAAAATGGTATACACTTCCCGTTCGCACAGTGGAACTGTTTTGTTGGACACACCGCTGAAACAAAAGGAAAATTACCTTTTTTACTCGTTGTCTGAATTTATTAAAGTAAGTGGCAACAGTTTTTTCTTTTTGAGTAGTCGAAGCTGAAAATTTCACTGTACAGTACAGGCAATTGAAATAGAGAACACTGAGGAAGGTTCGTTAAACATCCCAGACAATTTGTTATTTCCATAATATTATTTTCTGACTAACCTACATTGTCGTTTCAAAATTTGTGAATATTTTTTTACAAAATAATCGTATTTGTACTGCTATATTAAAAAACAATGTTAAGCAGATAACACGAGCGTTATAAATAACCTACCTATACACTTTTTATTTTTTGGCAGATAATGTTACCAAAAATACCCAAAGAAAATGACATAGCATGACTAACTTTGTCACAAAACTAGTATGTGACGTATAGAGGCGCGATTCCTTTTCCCTATGTAATCAAACCTACAATATTAAGACAACTTTGTTGTTTTCAAAGTTGCCAACCCCACGCGAGCATGTTCCAAAGATAGAACACCAAAGAGTGGCAAACTGCCACTCAAAACTTTCCATATAACTCAATGCTTATAATAAGTCAAGCATTTTAACATCCATAAAGAAATGGGCACAAGAGTCAAAATGTTCGACACAATGCCGAGGCTATCTCATGTCCACTCAACTGATTTATGCTCCTATATTTTCCAAGATATGATTCCACTCTATAGGGAAAATTGGGTGTCACCATAAATAATTTACAATAATGCCTATAGCAGGATATCGGAGTTGAGAATTCCTTATTCCATTACATTAGAGACAAGGTACCGTGGCGTATAGTTGACCCCCTGTTACGTTTAAGTAAATTTCTATGACCACGAACTATTTTAAAACTATGTATAATATTTCGGTAAAATTAAAACAGCAAACCGTTTCATATAAAAACAACAAATTTGATAATATAAAACAAAAACTGATGTAATAACGAGACCTGGAATCTGCCAGGGCGGTCAGCTAACGATCGCCAATGTCCCTACGACAAGTACCCAACCTGTGGTAGGTACCTTGTCTGTAGTAATGGTTGAAAATCGCTACACTGCTCTAATTAGTGAATTAATTAATTGCCATGATTGTCGCAGAATGAAAATAAGAGCTGCCGCTGAACGCTGAATTTAATTTGTATTCAAATAGGCTGAACGCTTTGTGGGGTGTATTTTCAGCTGCAGTCGACGACTTAATGAAACACCTCGGAGATAAGAAAATAACTTTAATTACACCATTTAAGAAAATTATTTACAGAAAATAATTTTACCTTTTTTTGTGTATCTTTGAATTTTACGAGACTGAAAAAGGAAACGCCTCTACCTATCTATCCATATTTACATACCTATATATATATAAATTAATCCCTATTTCCCTTGGTCACGGCATCACGCGGGTACGGCTGGACCGATTTTGCATTCTTTTTTTGTGGTGTTTGTTATTGTCTGGACAAATTTCTTATGAAGAATGAGAAAAAAAAAATATTTTTTCTTATTCTTATGAATGAGAAAATATTATGAAGGTGCGCATAAAATTAGAAAATGTCGGTTCAGCTAGTATTTTATAAAAATAGATAAAGCAGAAGAGAATATTGTTCTGTCTTACGTACAACCTCTTTGAAGACTAAAGAAGGTTTGTAGTTAACCCGCTCACATTAACAATACTTTTAATTGACGACCTATATGGCACAGAACGGTGCAGGTTCCATTTCCGCCTTGCCAAAATTGTTTATACGAGTATTTGTTTCAAGTCCGCGTGTTTCCTTTGCACAATGTTCTTGTACTTACACAATAAATAAATGTTTGATATATTAAAAAACTTTTTAAAAACAAGCTTTTATATCATCTAGGACCAAACTGCTTGGAAAGACAAATCTAACGAACCAAATGTCATTGCATTTGGTGACATAACTTTGCTAAATTTTAGCTCAATCGGTTGAGGATAACTGGTCTAAAATTCAGTTGCAAGATTAGTCCCACACATACTAACAGGGCAAGTTAAATGAAAGCATGTAATAAAAATAAAGAATTCGATAATGGCAATCGCCTTTATTGACAAAGAAAATTACAATCAAATAATTAAAACAAATTAGGACTATTACAATGGCCTGCAAAACGAAGTATCACTTTTAAAATTGCAATAACTTTTTAAGTACACGTATACTTTCGAAATAAAAAGGACTCGAAAAAGAGTTTAATTTTGTATATAAAAATATATTTATTATTATTTTGTATATGGGAGAATATTTACCAAAATCGGCTGCGAAACCTCGTGTTCAGTATATGCCAAACTGGCTCTAAGCTATAATCAGAGCCCAAGGAGGCAATACCACTTATTAAAAATTAAATACTTAACATGTAAAACATACTTACTTATAAAATGTTAATTGAGTTTTTGGACACTAAGCTAAAAATGGCTATTTTATTGTTTTATATTTTTTTATATTAAAAATGTTACTAATGTATAGTTATAAAACGTATCTCTAATTTCTACAGTTTAGAAAAAAACAATTAAGGTCTGATAGGTACTTAGTTTTGTAGGCCAGTGTAGTATTAATAATAATTGAAACAATTAATCTAACTGCAGACTGTTATTCGATGATAGGATCTACATAGAGGAAACAATTCCACTGAAAATTGTGAAGGTGTGGCGCCTAAGTACTCGCGGGAAGCGGTCGTTAGGTTGATAACGCGCGTGCGGTTCGCTCGGCATCCAATATGTGTGGAGAGCCCTCGTCTGCCTCATTGAGAGCAAATCGCTCGCCCCAAGCCTAACACATTTGTATATCACACTCGAGCCCAGCCACCGCTGTTTTACGGTCCAAAATCCCAGGTCAAGCGGAACATACTCGTGTTCTCGTACCTATATCACAGAGCTTGCTAGGATGCTTTGAGGTTGGCAGGCGATTAAATCAATCCCCTGTATTGGATCGAACGAGAACATGCCCACATGTCAATCCGAAGTTTCCACTCGAGGGATGTGATTGGATGCGTGAAGCCGCGTGCCATTCACAACGAGCTTTTTGATCTTCGATCAAGATTGGTAAACTTTTAAATTATGGGCTTCTAAGTAGAAGACTAATAAAATACTTCAAAAAATATTTAATTAAAACTCGAAGCAGGTTCATGTTCTTGATTTTGTTTACTCGCAGCTTATAATCAAATTATACGAATACTTAATTAAAACAAAATTTGTGTAACGAACACGAGTTTCGGAGTCGGCGTGCGTTGGAGCGCGATGTGTAGAGCTTGCGAGATATTTACCCTGTTTGAACTTTGAATCCAAATTCTGGAAATTTTTGTGGTCTCAAATGGCTTTTCTTTGTCATCTTTTGATCGTATGATGTAGATGCTGGCTTGAAATCGGAGCGTACGCGGCATCGGTATTTACAATACATAAATATAAATAAATACGCCGAAATGATGCGTCTACTGCTTTCGGATTTTGCATCGGCAATATAGGTGAGATTTATTTAGCACATAGAAAATAACAATAACATAATACAACAATTACAATTAGTATTTACAGTATTTACACTTATTATCAAAACGCTCTAGTTTGCCGATGACGACGTCATCAGAAACAATATCCTCGTTGTGACGAGGATATTGATATTTGGATATTTTTGCGGATGATGTCATCGGCAGAAATACCGGTTTCTGGTATCGGTATCGGCAGATATGCCGATCCAATGCACTCAGTAGGTACCACAGAAGTCAAAGCAACTAATCATTACGCTCCGTACGCTCCGATACCGATCCAGAGGACACGTAACTTTAAATGTTACGACTTATGTTAAGACTTGTGAGCCTGCCTGTTGGGATACCATACCAATGAGTTTTTTTGAGCAAACCCTCACGAGAATATACTTAATGAAATATCTAAAAAAGTACTTGCCTAATATTTATTTTGAATTTGCGCTTAAATGAGTCCCAAGTCTCAACACATTAACCGAGCTTTTAATTCGAAATATTTCGAATTGAGTGAAAATCAGAAACTGCAATTCAAGTCGTGTGTCAGTGAGTTAAATGGCGTCGATTTAGACTATTTTTGCGTCCCTCGTCGACTATTGACTGTCTCGGCCATCCGACGTGTCATTCACCTCATCTACGCGCAGTTCTGTTCGTTATTGTCTTTTCACTCACTATAACCACAATAGACCGTTGTAATCGTGACTCTTATCAAATGGTTTGTATCTTGTTTCTAGATAAAAAAAACCATTCGCTACAGACTTCGATTCGAATGGGATTCGGAAATTTTCTCTTTATTTGGTACTACGAGTAGGTGCCTTTATCGTTCTCTTCGTTGTATGTTTCCGACTAATTAATTTAACGTCCCTAAATGTATGTTAATTTCAATAAGAGAGCTTTGAAAAAATGTGTTTTTTAATCAGCTTTGGAATGCAACCTATATGTAGTATAGTGTTATAAAATCTGTGCCTATATATTTATTGCAAAACAATACGCATGGAAGAAATAATGCATTGTAACGTATTTAGCGGAAAATAAATGTAACATTTTACGTTACAGCATAAGCAAAGAAGCTGTGCTTAGGTGAGTGATGTGGTGATCATCGATAAGCAGAGGATACAGCTGGCTTCCAAATCCTAAACTGGATAAATGCTCGGCGACCACTGAGCTGGGCTCCTGCGTTTGAATACAAATGGATCGTTTATCCCTGGAAGCCAATCTGTATGCAAATTACAGCTCCGTGTAACTATTCTCGTTAGTTGCTCATTTTCGGAACGTCTGCATTTTCCGTTTGTTTTAAATTCACAATCCTTTCAGATAACATTTCTTTATGCATGATTCGGCTCAACGATACCAAAGTTTATCACTCGTAAAAGTCGACTCGTCTGATTCATGATCTCAGGCGCGCCCTCGAGATCCGGAACGAATGCTAGATAACAATCCAGAGAGCGCCCCAGCTTAAAGAGTTAACATTTTCTGTTAACTTTAACTTAAACTTAACTTGAAAATGCTGTGCGATTTTAGTGTCTTCCTTTGGGATGTTGTTGTCAACTTTTTCTTCCCCTTTTTCCGGTTCCGCTAATGCGCCAACTTTTGCCGGATACAGCGAGCAGAGATGGGCGTTCACGAAATTTTATGAAAATGTTAGAAAAGTATAAAGTTTTCTGTTATTACTTGATGAGGTAACAGTTGTATTTAACGACATCCGATAAAGGTGCTTGTAACAGCGCAGCTTTAAAACAAATATATACTAATAATATAAATTCGAAGTAACTCTGTCTGCCTGTCTGTCACTTTTTCACGCCTAAACGGCTGAACGGATCTCAATGATATTTGGCAGGGAGGTAAATGGTATCCCGGGGACGGAGATAGGCTACTAAAAAAACGCGTGCGAAGCCGTGTGCAGCAGTTAGTAAATTATAACTAAGAAATGATTTTTTAAAAGCCAAAAAATACATTTATTCTTCGAAAGTTCGTAAACAACACGTTTACCTGTAGTTCTAGGAACTTCGAATCTTCTTAGTTTCTGGGAATGAGCAAGCTAAACTTCCTCACAGCTTTAAAATGCAAAAAGGTATGTAAACTAACCAGCTGACAACACGACAAACAAACACCTACTACGAAATCCAAGAAGCAAATAAAATAAGCATCATACGAGTATATTGCTAACCAACGCTCGCAACGGAATAAAAATTAAAATTCAATTAGCATCGGTCGCTCGAATATCCGGGCCACATACAAATACGAGAAATGCAGGCGCCAGGCCCAATAGTTTCCGCAGCAAAAACACCGAAAGGGCACTGGAGATGCAAACAATAATCGAACCTAGCCGTTCACAGCGAGATATTAAAATCGCATGAGCATATTCAAACGATCTCCAATTTCCAATCTAGCGATGGGTTATTGGAGTCTCTCTGTATCATTTAGCATAGGGAGGCAGTAAGGCTTAATGACAACGGTCGAATGCAGGATCGAGGTCAACGTTAAGTGTCGCATTGGACTTGGCAGCGGACCGTAATTGAGCGGTTAGACCATAGAGGCACAGAAACTGGAACGGCCGACTACTAAAAATCAGCTTTGTTTTTCCATAACGAAAGTTGGTTCTGATTTCCGGAGCCGGAACTCATAATATCTCGCTGTCCTCCTCTGTCTTTCCGGTTGTTCGGCGGGTATGTCACAGTCTAGTAATTATTAAAATAATTCGCTACGGCACACATTGTAATTTTGCTTACCTAACTTTTATGGAATTCAGTTCAGACTCTGAACTGACTGCAGCGTCAATTTGATATTTAATACACTTAGCGGGTGCTTCTATGGTAGGTACCATCCTATGTTGAGAGATAAAGAGGAGATCAGATTTTTTTCACTTTTGCCAAGATTTCTCATAATTTCCGTGTTAATTCGAAGCTCACAATCACATTACGTTTTCGCATCCAAAGGATTGCCTTTATTAATGTAAGGTTTGAATAAAAATGAATGTGGAATAAGAGATTCTAGCGCGAGGAAGCTCACCAAAGTGATGCTCTCATCACACATCAAAATAGATACATATTTACAATCTGAGAATGGAGTTTTCAGTCTAGTCTAGGACTATACAAGTCACAGAAGTTTTTTTTTATCAACTCAACCTATGAGTTTACTTTATTTATTTAGAGATAACACAAAAATAAATTAAATAACATTGATAGGGTTCTTTGATCTAGTGTTTTCTAATTCATAGGCGGCCGCAGCATGCGCATAATTCAAGGCAACTCAACTAATACAAAAACTATTATGATTTATGTGACATTAACTTAAAATTAAAATTATTGTTAAAATAATTAAAATTATATTTACTATAATAGCCTAAGTGAGTATACAAGGGCTATACAATAAGAATAAAATCAAAATATTGAATTCGAAGTAATACGAGGGATAGCAAAGGGAAGGAGGAAGTACAATTAAGTAGTTGTAAAGCACATAGGTAGAGTGACCAGGGGATAGAGTAGATCTAAGGGATTCGTTGAACTTGTTCAATAGGTCGAGTTGTACCAAGTATCAGACAATTTCATTCTTGGACTTATTGAAACAAGATCAACACGGAAATGTAAAGCAAAAAAAGAATCAGCACCTATACGACAAACAGAACCCACTCAGCAACAATCTTTACAATTCACAACTAAGTGATTGCTCATGTAAGCACAATAATTGTGAAACTACAGTGAAACTTTGCTTGCAATTAATTGAAGAGCCGAAACTTCGTTACGAACAGCGTCCAAGTAGGTCTGCACAGCATCAGTAAGGTAACTGAGTAAGCTGTCTATATATTTCTATACCTACAAAACCTAACTTCTGCGTATCAAGATAACCGAAGTACTAAGTTCCTCGTGGAACTCAACAACTGCGAGACTCGTATAGCGAGCTCGATTGTTAGCTTTGTTTAGGTTTCTAACGGCTATAGATTTATTTCATCTTTCAGTGGCAATTATAATTATGATTTATGATATAGCCGTTTCTAAGAATGCAATAGAGTTCATGTTTGTTATGAATATTGACGCTTTAAGAACCTTTACAATTACAATTAGCCTGGTGGGTCCCACTGCTCGGCAAAGCCCCTCCCCGTTGGTCCATCCACGCATCTCGGTCCTGAGCCAGCTGAACCCAAGCTTTGTCATAGGCATCCAGTTCGTCACGCCGTCGCTTCCTCGGTCTGCAGCGGCGACTTACGCTGTTGGTGCTCCACTAGGTTGTGGTTGGACACACGTCTTGTCCTACAGGTCTTTAGGCATGCGGTAGACCTGGTCAGCCCAGCTCCATTTAAGCTTCGCAACTTTTTGAGGTACATCTGTGCTTAAGAGCGCAGCGTCGTGTCCCGGATTCGGTCTGTCCGTTTTACACCAAGAAGCAATAATAATGCTGGACAATTCAAACAGCATCATCTAGCCCCAAGCTAATAAACCCATACATACTAATTCGAAAGCAACTTTGTCTGTCTGTTTCCTTTTCACGCCTAAACGGCTGAATGGATCTTAATGAAATTTGGCAGGGAGGTAAATGGTATCCCGAGGACGAACATAGGCAATTTTTTATCCCGGAAAAGAGCATGCGAAGCCGCGGGCAGCAGCTAGTAATGACAAGAAAGAGATCTCTCGTGATGCACTGGTTGTTAATGTTTATGTACTTACTAGAAAAGTTAAAGCCCAATGACCTAATAAAATACCTATGTTATGTAAAGCAACCATAGTGATAATTTTTTTAACTGACTTCTAAAAAAGGAGGATGTTTTATATTCGGCTGTATGTATGTATATTCTTACCTATGTTCGTCGATTTCTCCGTCATTTACAAACCGAATGGATTATTTCTACAGTTGTAGAGGATGATTTTGAGGGAGTCCCATAAAAATTTGATTACCAAAGGATTAGTGTTCATCCCGCAACTTAAAAAAAATAATTTAAAGCTAAGGGATTCAAAGTCAGTTTTTAGTTTTTTTCAAAACAATCAAATTATTGTATATGAGGTCACGTGTTTTATCTCTTGGAACTAAACCTAAATAAGATAATCCCCTAAATCCCGTATGAATTTCCGTTTATCGTAGTTATCGAACATAAATACAAATATAAAAAACGTTTTAGTACCATACCTAATTGTATGTCAAATTTTACGTTCTCAGGGTACTTAAGTTTGTTTTACGAAAATTTGTCAGTAACCTAAAGCCTCCTCTTATCTCACATTTACACTTGTTACTATGTCAAAGTTCATTGGGTTGTCAAGTCATTGAAAAAAAATACTTTATTAGTAGGTGGCAAATAATTATTAAGGTCATTTGATTAAAAAAAATATGGAAATTACCATCGAACATTTGGTATATTGTAAGCTTAACTCATCTATGTAGTTGCTTTTTCCTTTTCATACTTTGATATGTTGTCGCGGTTTGAAGTTTGTTGCGGAGAGCTGTGAATTTAGTTACTCTATTACTTCATAGACTACGAAAACCATGATCAAAGGGTCAAAGGACTTTTGATTGGTTCTTCACACCTGGAAACTCCGTGAAACCTTGTCAGCAGCATCCAAACATTTATCTACTTACATTTTTCATGTTCTTTGTTTACAAAATTCTGTTTAATAAGTACCTATATTTTTTCTACGTGTTTTTTCTCGTAATCGTTGACGTTTTTGTATTGATGAATGAGGTTGAAAGGTTACCATTGGCGTCGCGTCTGGGAATTTTCGTTCAGAATGAAAACGAAATGAAAATTACTACGCTACCTATCCATTTCCACGAGCAAATTCGCAAAATGGAACGGCTGTCGCTCCAATAAAACCGGACTGGACTATGACAAGTGCTATTCCTTTCATTTTTCACATAATGACGAATCCTCCGGGCACAAAGCCCGTTTTATAGCTATCACAATGGGATTGTCCTCTTTCATCAGCGAGACTTTTATGGCGGTCGCGTCAGCTGCCCACAGCTCGCCAAAATTGAGACAGTAACTAAATACTCTCCCCTCGGCCACCCATTTAGATTGAATGGCCGGTTGTTACAAGTCATTGTGATACCGAGCAACAATAACTTGGATTAAATCTCACCCTGCTATTACAAACCTCACTGGGTAATACAATACAGTACCTAAACAACACTAAAATACCCGTTTCAATATTGGCTGACTGCCACCATCGCTTTGAACTTTGCACTGAATCAGGATATTTGTATTTAGCTACTTTCGGCTGTTTGCATCTCTATTTTAGTATTTTGGCACATGATTACAATATTGAAATTATTATGGAGATAAGAGAGTATTAAAAAAAGCAATTCAATATTGTCGTGTTAATATAATTGCGGCCTTGTGATCACTCGAAGCTAAACTGTTTGCGACTGAGCTCTGCTTAGCTTGGGGCTAGATGATGATGCTGTGTGGGTTGTCTGGACTATTTATTTATTTTATTTACTTTATAATTGCAGTACGTCTCTATCAATCTCTGTTTGTTAAAAGTTATAACAACTCTGTATCTTTATTCCCGATATTGCTGATGATCGAATGTAAGATACGTGGAACGATATAGAATTGCAGTAATTAGAGTAGGTATGCATGTTGGCACAAACCACACAAGGCCTTGAGCATTGTTTTAGCTTTCTAGCTGTGAGCTGATTCAATGTTACCCATTACAGGGTGCAATAATGAGTCGCCTTTACTAGCTCCATTGGTGGTCTTCCAAACATTACCATTCAAATATTAGTTCAACAAAGCCGCCATTATAAAGTTTAACTGATTGTGTTAGTAACATTACTTCTAGGTAGCCAAATGTTTGTGCAAGTAAACGTAGTATTCAGGTTACTGTTAAACAAAACGTATTCCAAAAGATGGAACCCTTGAAACAACTAAAGTCAATTTAACTGAAGATTAATTTGATCTATATTTATTTATCCAGGTGTACCCATAAACGTGGGTTTGGATATGGTATGGATCTGTGAGAGACATCGGACTCCGAATTATAAGTGGTGTAGATTGGAATCAAAAATGTCATGCTGTCCCGCTTAGATCATACATAATTGACAAATATTATCTAAGCCTGACAGCATGGCATTTTAAATCTTAATCATTATTTACACGACTTACACCCAAAGTTTTGCGAGTCGTTTCACTTCTTCACAAAAAAACAGACGACGCAATGTTTTTTTTTTTCATTTCGAAACAAGCATTGTACAATGTACAGTCGTAAACAAAAACTGTTAGAGAAGCGCTATTGGCTGTTTTTAATTTTTTTATACAACTAACCAAATGTGTAATGTTTTCAGGGTCCATGCAACTACATAATGTCCGTATGTAGTGAGTTTCATAAGTCCGCCATAACTTTTAATGCTCTTAAAAGCTCTTAAGCTGAATTTAAATAATTGTTATTTTTTTTTCAATTTAATAATTCTAAGATCGAAAAAGTTACTTCATTTAAATTTCTAGTAAGTTATTTAGTCATTTAGACGCTAATTATTTGCTGGCGAACACATATTGATACCGTATGTTCAAAACTGAATATGTATGCATAGGTTTTCAAAAGATTACGCGAGATTGCATCTATAGAAACAGCGCTTAGTGCAATCATGGCCATATAAGTTCGGCTCTACAATACGGTTAACTTTCGTGGGGCATCAGTGAAGATTCTGATAGGGCATTCAGGGCCCACAAGAATTGAGTTTTTCTGTATGTGAGCACATTTTTTAGACCCTTAAGTTATAAGCCACTCTTCAATAAATATCGAATTCATCATCTACATTAAACAAGCGGCAAAGCTCGATAAACAGAATCCAGAAATTTAAAAAAATATGTTGGCTTTAGATCTAGAAGACTAAGAGAAGTTTTTAACAACAGACTGCACACTCCCCAGTACAAGTTAACAATGACACAGAAACAATCCTACTATATGACAATAAAAATATTTAATAATCTATATACCAGGACCTAAAAAACCTTTCTGGAAATTTAATGATTATACAACAAAAAAAATGGCTTCTAAGTAAATTGCTATTATTTCACGAATCCATATTTTTAAGTGTTGATTATTTTATTTTGAAATTTTTAATTGATTAATTTATTTAATACCGTAATTTAAACATATTTTTATTATTATTGGGTAGTTTAAAAAAGTATATTTTCATGCCTATGGTAGGTAGAACATAACTGGACGTATTATAATTTTAAGACCTGCATTGTAGCTACGTTTATTCTGGCAAATAAACATCTTTAATTTTGAATGCCTGAACAAGTTTAGATGTATGGGGTGTGATCCTTACATCATCTCGAGAGCCTCGTTATTTTTTTAAATTACATACATATTGCATTCGTATTTTTTATGTGCAAAATTTGTTTATTTTGATAACTGTTGCGTAATATTACACCTAGTACATACAGTAGGTACCAAATTACCAATGCAGACACAGGCTGTGTTTGTTTTGATTTCCAGGGCGTGGTGATGTTGTCTGCAATGCGAATAAAGTTTCACAGGAACAACTCCCAACTCATTGAAGTGCTCAATAGCTTGATTTGTATAACTCCGTCTAGACCAGCATACATCCGTCCACTGCTGAACATACGTCCTCAAACGAGCGGGGTGTTGCCACCACCGTGCTCGGCAGGCATATTGGAGATCGCAGTCGAGGTGTTAAAAATACATACAGAAGGAAGCTGCTGCCCATCCCCTGATAGATTCTCTCTTACAACATCAATGGGCTGAGTTGGAGAGATAGTTTCTTTCGCCGCGACCACCAGGACTTTCCTTGTATAGCTCAATCTTTAGATAAAATTCAACAGCTTGATTCGTATCGGTAGGTAGGTAACCCAGTCTATTTGCCCACGCAATGAGATCGAACGTGAATTCGATTAAACTGACACCCGAAGCCTATAAAAAGGTTTATTGATGTTTTATGACCCGACTACGGCAAAAGGAAGGGTTTAGAAGAGAGCACGTATTTTGTTCATTGGTACCATACACGAAATGAATTCTGATAAATTTATATTTACTAACAATAATTATTTATTAGTTATAATTAAGCATTAAAAATACAATATAATGGAAGATAGAAACAACTAATTATTAAATAGGTATTATTAGACCTTCGACTGTACAGTCACTATCAGAAGTAGCTTTGGAATGCATATTGATTGACCTCTATATTTCTACATTAAATGAATACAACAACTAATTGTTGTCTTTTGTTATTGTAATCGTGCTAAAAGAAGTCAATTATACCAATTATCAATTTCGTCTTCATTATAATGTATTTCAATTATATTTTCAATTTCAATTTTACGTGATATATTATTTTATAATATTCTTACGAATAGTATATATTTTGACCTAGGCCTAGGTAGTTTTACTTTTTCTATTAAATATTGAGTTTGCTAGGTAGGTTTCTTTTGGATTATATTTTTCTATCGAGAATGGTTAGATAGGTACTTACATGAAACAAAATGACAATAATTAATCTCAATATGTTTTCATAATACCTAGTACTAACTTAGCTACCTACTTATTATTTTTCAATGCGCAATAACCATAAGAAACACATGATTCATACACGTATAGTTATGACTTTTCTAACCATTGTCATGTAAAATAAATAAAGGTGGTGTGATTGTCACTATCTTATCAGATTTTAAACGAATCACTGTATTTTATGATATTAGGAAGTAAACAAAAACATGCACTACAATGTAGGTATCTAGTAAAGATCTAGTTAATCCACGTAACAAACCAGTCTAGGTATGTGCTTGTATTTATAAATAAAATTAGTGCCGCTCTGTCGACGAATACCTCCTACCTAGTCGCGTTCTCAGTCATCGAAAAGATCATACGATCCAATCTGTCATTAACATACATAATGGTCTTGTTTACTCAACCTTCACCGCGAGAAGGATTGCTTTACTGTCTATTTTATCTTACCAACCATCAGATCATGGTGGTTTTCGTTGTTTATAGAAAAAATATTAGTAAATAGTAAGAACGGATACTCACTGTCATAAACAGCGCCAGTGCTATTCGAAGCCAGAGCTTCAAAAGTCTTTACGTTCATAACACAAATAAACAACAACCACCACATACTGGCACAGAATTTGGGGGCTGCCCAGCGACAGCCCACCAAAAGGGACATTCGTCCTTTGGAAACTTTCGATTTCTGTCAAAAACACTGTTGGGCAACACTGCACTGATAAATCCTGAATCTTAACTTATTACGTCACGTTCATAACACTGTTATTTGACTTTGGGAGGCTTGTTACGCTTACAGATGTCTCGGAGACGAATATTTTGATGATTGGTTGTTCGCGATGGACGTTTTGAGGTTATTTGTTACGTGCCACTGGTGCGAGCGCGACGGAGTAATGTCGGACGTCGCGGCTCGTCTCGCGGCAGGTGGGCGACTCTCTGGCACCCACTAGATGGCGTGACCGGCGCGCCTGCGTGACGTAGTTCGTTTGTCTCCGCGACCGTACCGTGGCGCTGCGATGCTGATTCTACTACAGATTTTTCCAACGCATCACGAATGTCATTAAAAATGACGTAAAGGCACGATCATATTAACATCATTTTGTTTTATTTGTATTTTTAACGGCGAAGGAGCGTTTCTATACCATATAACGTACAATTTATCTATATTTATATATTCTTAACGTACAATTTATCTCTATTTTTTTGTTTGTTATACGATTCCAAAAGTTTAGAGCCCTACACTTTTTGTAAAGAAAAGATGCTACTTAGATAAATACTTTTGTTCTTGTTTGTACTTTTCAGTTGAATGATATAAGGGTTAACCTTAGATAAGTAAGGTCAGACGGACTACGTTCTGGTGTCGAAGGGTTAATCATATTGTAATTTGTAGATGTTCGTCTATGAAATTATTGATTATTGGTATAAGTGCCCAATAACTTAAGTAGGTATCTGATATAAACAAAGATTATTTCTATGAGAAAGCTCCTTGATTTAATTAAGTGCCTACCTGTCTTCATTCAAAAATCCACGAATTGTAAGTCAATCAGTAAAAAACATAGTCAAAGCTTAGTTCCACACCGCTGATAACCAGATTCCGGATCAATCTGTGTGGTTTCACCCTTACGCAAGTGTAGAATGCGCGCGCACAGTCGTCGGTCGTAGGGTGCGAACCGTCGAAGATGGAGGCGTGGCATTCTTTACGCACCGACTACGACGTACGCAACGAGAGAATCGCGATAAGATAACCGTTTAACCGACCAAATAAGAACAGCCCCTGCAACAACCAACTTTATGGCAACTGCTGCCTTCTCAAATCGGCCGAGCTATCCCCAAGACAACTGCTCCCGGGAAAGTTAGAAAATAAAGATGTGCTGAGCGTGGAATAAAATAATTTAACAAGACAAAACACTCCAACAAATTATAACAAAGCAAAGATCGACTAGAGATTTGAAACAAACATTTTTTTGAGAAGTAATTTATAAAGTAAATACTTACATACCTACCTAAGCAGTCTAAGATAAGTAGTAAGTTTCTAAGATACCGTGTGTATACACCAATATGAGAACGACCATAATTTGGTGAAAAAAAGGATTCAGTTTTTTTTTACCTTTAAATATATCTTTGCTGTAGATAGTTTGGTACCCAGTATAATAGGTAGGTACCTACAGCCTAATTTTCTGTTGTCCTTCGAAGTGTTATTCCTATTTTAATGACATAATATAGGTTTTAAAATGTAATGGTAATAGTGTTCTTACCGTCTTTCTAATATAAGCCGTGGCAGTCGCGGCGTAAGAATCGACCCCCACTAACAGCTCACCCCGTGATACCTCACCGATAACTCAGCCCGTGGATGTCGTAAGAGCCGACTAATTGAACCTACCAGAGGAAGGGCTGCAGCTTTCTTCTCTGCCTAGGAAGCTAAGAACGGTCTTGCCATATTCCAAGAACGGTTTTGCCATAATCCAAAAATGGCCTTGCCACAATCTGGTATCTGGCAATCTCGTTGTTTGAGGGATACATGTTCAGCAGCGGACGTACGAGTGCTGATCGGTATACATTTCATTTCATTTATTTATTGCCCATAAGTACATACTCGTAGGTATAGGTAGCTTAAGCTTTAATTATAGCTAAAGTTATTTATTAGGTACATACACCCTGTTGGGCACTGAAATTTTAGTTGTTAGTCATTTACATAATAATTATAACAATACCCTAGCGAAACTCGATGTAGAATGTTTGTAAACAAACCGTCCACACTTAACCAAAATTCACTCTGCTGCAGCATCTTTTTAAACGCAATTTACATACTTGTCGATTTGAGATCCTTCCTTCAATAAATATTGCTTATAATTATATCTGAAGCACTACGCCAAGCAAGGGAATTAGTTATTTGTGTCGTTATTTTTTTTACAAATATTCTACATCGATTTTGGCTAATGTATAGTGTTCTTACCTAATTTTAACAATCAAGTTGTCGACTTTTTTTTTTCTTTCTTTATTTAATTATAGAGGGTTTAATCAGCATTATTATGCCACCTTCGGAATTATACTTATTTGTTTTAGTATCTACGGTTAGTCAACTTATGAAAGCTCAGAGTTACCTATTTATTTTGATGACAGATCAAAAAGATAAACGTAAAAGTTTTGTGGTGCGGCGGCGGCGCGGCGGTCATTCCGCATTAAAATGCATTTACGATGTGACCAATAAACTGGGTACGTTATTTATTAGATTGTAGAGTTTATGGGCGAGGAATGAAATTGGATACTACCATCCTAGAATTTATGCGATTCAATCGAGTTCTATGGATTATTGGAGAATCAAAGCGTATGTATAGTTTTTTAACAAGAACCAGCAAACAAATCCTACTAATAATTATAAAGGCGAAAATTTGTGCCGTTGTGAAGAAGTTTGCTCGAAAACAACGCCAGAACAACTGAATGGATCGAGCTGAAATTTTGCTTTTATAAAGTTCTGGACCTTGAATAACATACAGGATACATAGTTTTTATTAAAAAAATACGAATGCGCGGGAAGAAGCTAGTTTTACAATAATTCGAATACCCCGATGAAAATGTTACTTTTAATCACATGAAAACGGCTACACCGATTTTCATCAAACATAACTAAGCACTCAATGAAGTCACCTTTAAAACGAGAAATACTAAATCCAAACGGTTCATCCGTTTGGAGAAATTTGTCGTACATAGGTACGACAAATTTATAAGATCACTCTTTTTGGGTTGGTTGGAGCTAAAAAGCATAGCAATCTATTTATAAGGGACGGACAGTTTCACTGTGATCAATAAGCGAGCCGGTGCGGTGGCACAAATTTTGGAGGAGGCTCAGTTAAACTATGAAAGAATACTGGCTGTTTGGTATTAGGACACTTGCGCGATAGACATTTGCGCGAATGACCATTTACACTTGCGCGAAAAACCACAAAACTAATATCTCTCGAAATAGACGTCGCAGATAGTTGCGATTTTCAGGGCATTTCGGATTCAGATTGTAGGGAGTTTTGCTCTATTTTCTCTGATATATCAAACATTCCCATACCCTTACCCTACCCCTTCCTTCCACATAACGAGAAACATATTTTAACGTAAATCTTCGTAGCACGTGCTATTATTATTATTTTGTATGCTACGACGGACCGGCGGCGTAGCATACAAAAGACTTCAACGCGCACCCACTTTTCTACTACACACTAAATTCATCTTACCTCCGAAACTAATAGTCCCAACAAGATGCGGTTTTCAATTTGATAAAGGAAAGCTTTTGTTCTTTACTTTCAATCTAATGACTTTCCCTACCCCTCCCCCTTCTTTCCAGTAAATACATATGTTATTTTGTATACCATTGTAGCGCGTGCTACGATGCTACGGCGGCCCCGCAACATACTAGCTAACAAGATTTCACGCATTCATGTCTGTGTAAATGAGACATTCAAAGCTGCCAATAGCATTCTTAGAAGAGGTGACCGATCTTCTTGTTTAATTTCAATCTTTAAAATCTAAATCGGGAGAAGATGACTGAACTGAGTATTCTTCTGATTTCTTAGAAATTACGGGAATAGTTTTCGATTGACTCGAGGGTATTGATTACGAATATGTAAGGCATTTTTAAAATAGAAGACGGTGCCGACTTCAAAAAAAGGAGGATGTTCTCAATTCGGCTGCATGTTTTTCTTGAACATTAATTTTTACATATGGCTAGAGATTTTGACGAATATGAGTGTTCGTTACGAATATGAGATAATTTTTCAAATATAAGATGGCGTTCATTTTCAATGTAAATATATTTTACGACTAATTCGAGGGTGGTGTTCATTACGAATATATGAGGTAATTTTTCAGATCCAAGATGAAGAAAAGTTTAAAAAATCAATTTTTGAAATTTTGTTTTCGACTATTTCGGAGGTAGGTAATTAATTTGAGGTCGGTTTTTAAAAACAGAGCTGGACACTTTTAATAACATTATGTAAATAATATAAAAAACGGATGCATGGTATCTCTGATAAGAAGAATTAGTACAAAAAATTACGCACAATGTAAAAATTGATTTGAAAAATGGGGTGATAATGGATAAGATATACCTATGTCTAGTCGCGCAAGTCTACTCGCGCAAATGTCTTCTCGCGAAAATATCCTTCGCGCTAGAGTATTTCGTGCAAGTGTATCAGATCCAGCTGTGTTAATTGTGAATAACCCAGCACACGAACTTCTCGACGTGGACATTAAATAGGTTATTGTACCTACGGATTCCGGCGTTACGATGCGAGATCGAGATAGTTACTTAGGTATTATTAAAACCTATTCATGAAAAAGTACCCTCTAAACTTAAATACTTTTTGATGAACAGATTTCTTTTCTATCACGAAAAATTAGAAAAATTAGAGTAATTAGAAGCTTCACGAAAAACGGACAGTATAACTCTCAAACTCTGAATAAAATTATCTATGATTTGGTCAACCAATACCGCACAATAATAAACCATCTCTCTCTTCGGCTCATAATTTGGTCAAGCTTAAATAATTTGTGGTATCAAGATTTCATAATACCTATATTTGGATAATTTATTTATAATTGTTTGCTGTACTGTTACAATTAATTGGCGGTTTAGTCACAGATTAGTTGGACATAGCATTTAGTTGAAACCCGACCACAAATTGTCGGTGCTCGCAGTGTACCTAATTGGCCGTATGTGATCTATGTAGCACTGTCTATTTGCTGACCTCGTGGAAATTATTGAAAATGTTTCTATTGTTACGGGTTCGGGCCTGTGGTTCTGAGTTTGTTCTGAACTTTTTCAACCTAGACTTCTACAGGGAGTTTTAATCAAATCCACACACTTAAGGAGTTGTAAAGACTGTTTGACCTTGATGAGGGGTTAGTGGATTCCGGATATTGAGTAGTCCTGCCTAGGTAAACAAGTTTATTAAATTTGGACTTGTAAAAAACTGCAGAAAACCATACTATTAAAGCACCAAGATATAATAAAAATATATAAATATTAAGTAGATAGTAAGAATACTAGAGTTTTCCTACTTTAGTATTACAAATTATTTTTCCCACTACTTTAAACCAAAAACTACTCGAGAGTTGCTCGAGTTGAGTTTGAGTAGAAGGTATTAAAAATTCAAAGGAAACCCCTAGAACTTTCAGTTGAACATCACTTTAAAGTTATCAGCTGAAATCTTTTCCAACTTTGATCGTAATTATGAGTTTACGCTGAGTCAAGCTGAACAAGCTCGAGTTCAACATGATAGGAACCCTAATTTACAAAATTAAGTCTTAACAGGAACAGTTAAGTGCCTCTCGCTTAAAACTCGTGCGTACAGGGTTACAATACATACACACATACACAATACAAGTTAATATTGAAAACTATAAAAAAATCCGCTACGGTCCTTGCCTTTTTACTTTAATTTGCAAAATGAGAAGGTGAAGCCTTATAAATGAGCTGATGACGCACATGGAATTCAGTAAAGTTTTGATACCTCATTTGCCAAAATCCTGATCTTGGAGGGTACGAAAGAACCGGAAAATCGCTGAGCTAATGGCCGAGCCCAACATTATTGGTGAAACAAAACTACATAGGCTGCGCTGGCTCGGCCACGTGCTACGAATGGAGGAGGATCGGGCTGCAAAACCGGGTTCCCATGGAGCGCGCGGACGACGACCAGACGGGCGACCCAGATACAGGTCGAATAAAAGGACGAAGTAGAGAACCTTCGCTCACTTCAAGTCTTCACACCGGACTGGATGGAGGCGGCGCAGGACAGAAGCCGGTGGCGATTTATTTTGCCGAAGGCCAAGACCCACTTCAGAGTTATGCGCCAGGACAGTGACAGTGTGTGTGTGTGTGTGTGTGTGTGGATTTGCCAAAATCGGCTATGCCGTTTTTTGCTGTTAATAAGAGTCCCAGCCAACAACATACCTACATAGCTACGCTTGAAAAACATTACCTTCGCGAGTAAAACTATAAAGCTTTTCGAATAATAGGTACTACTACTACTGTACTAGTACTGTACTGGTTTGTATACCAGTTTCTTTTAAAGTCCAAAGACAGTTGTATGATGTAGACAGGCACTTATTTGTAGAAATAACAAGTTCCTTCGAAGGTTTGCGCCATGGGAAATCAGACTCTCGGCAGGTGCTTTTTAAATTGACTTTATCAGAAGTGCGGAAGTTTTATTAGCACCAAAACAACAAAATTATGGTAAATTATTAAACTGCAGAACGCTGTGTCCTGAGGTGTGCTATGTTTTATTTAAAAGTCAACTGACACTGCGATTGTAGCAAATAGTTTTTAAAAAACTACGAAAAACACGTCATCACATCACACTAATATGATATGCGAAAGTTTGTATGAATGGATGTATATTTGTTACTTCTTCACGCCAAAACTACTGCACGGATTGGGTTGAAATTTGCATATATGTATGTCTAGATCTGAAATTACAGATAGGCTACAATACAATCTATGTATATATATAAAAGAAAGTCGTGTTAGTTACACTATTTATAACTGAAGAACGGCTGAACGAATCTCGGTAAAATTTGGCAGCGACGTAGATGGTATCCCGGGGCCGGACAGAGGCTACCTTTTATTCCGGAAAAAAGCGTGCGAAGCCGCAGGCTGCAGCTAGTACTATATAAATACTCTTTATTGCACACGAAGATAGAGAAAAACAGAACAGATAAACACATACACAGAAACATTTGCACAATGGGCGGCCTTATCGCTTAGAGCGATTTCTTTCCGGCAACTGTTGGATGGACACGTAACTATTGTATACAGATATAGACGGTGGCGTATTATAAATAGAACATACATAAACAAATACTAATATATAAATGTAAATTAATACTAAGTATAGACAATGTATGTGTATCTTCATATATAAATTTATATTAGCTATTGGAAATCGAAGAAAGTGTTCATAGACCATATGTTTAAATATAGGGAGAGATTTAGATTTTATCACATAAATCAGTTTCCGTGGGATAGAAATAACCAACGTTTCCATAGAAACAACGCGTGCGAAGCCGCGGGCAGAAACTAGTGTTTTATAAGCTAGTTAATAGCTACAAAACACTCACAAAATCAATGCTACCAATCTTCAGATATTTTGCACCTCAGGTTTGTAAGGTATTTCGTAAACTTACCTTATTGAATTTGCATTAATTTCCCAATAGGGTAACAAATTTAATAATTTACTTCGTGACAACTCAAATACCTATCTACAACCCTCAGTTTGGACGTGTCCCTTAACTTAGGAACCTACCTACTTAAGAGACTTGCCAGGATTCAAAGAGATTAGAAAAGATAAACGCCAAGAGAATTAACAGATTTGCCGCTTGAATTTTGCATTTTGACTCTCACAGATGACTGAACTCAGCCCTTACCTTTAAGCCTTTCACCTCTGTGACAGAGAAATTGTTGGGACTTTAAAAGGGTTCTGGAATTCTGTATTTTCTTCCTGTAAAATTTGTCCGAAAACAACGGTGTTATCTTTCAGGTTTGGTACTAGATGAAATGAGTGATAACAATAAAATGTACTTACCGCTTTTATATGTTTTAGTGAATCATTATCATGTATTTAATCTAATCAAAAACATAAATGTGAAAACAAGCCAAGTTCGTTCAGATAGTAACTTCACCGATAAAAGAGCTGAGGTCATATAGATAGGTGCCAAGTTCCATAGCAGTTCATAATCTTAATTTGTTACGTTGTAGGTTTTACTAGGCGTGAAGAGGTAACAGACGGACAGACAGACAGACAGACACACGGAGTTACTTTTGAATTTATAATATTGGTATGGATTCGAAAGTAACTCTGTCAGTCAGTCATTTAGGACAAAGCATTTTATACTATGTATGGATATCTTTTACCCCTTTTTTTAGTCTTCCATCAATTCTGTTAAAACAGGTTTATGCAAAATTTGATGTTGATGGGATTGTCCCATACAAACTTTGCCCCCCTTTTTCACCCCCTTAGGGATAAAATAATATAAAATATATTACATTAAGTTGGGGCTAGATGATCCTTTGTGGATTGTCCAGCATTATTTATTTATTTATTACCTGTTGATAAGTTTAAAAATAGGTAACTTTTAATGTGTAAATTTTCTGTATGCACCTAACAATGTTACTTACAAATTCATACAATTAGTAAAAGACGCGCTTTGCTTTATTCACGCTTTTTCAGTATAAAACATCAGTAATAATCAACTATGCTATCATTTCAATTGCCCTACCCTTCCAAAACGACCGATGGAGGTCGTTCAAACCTGTGCGTTCTCGTCAGCGCGATCTAAAGCTCGTACACTTTTTACTTGCGACATCTAGTTATGAATAAATGGAACTAATACAACGATTGGTCCCTTTTATTGAAGCCCGGGGTTCGTTTACACGATCCCTCACACATTTTAAAGATAATTTTGAAAGTAATAATTATAAATTAGTTTGCCAGTGTTTATTGTGTTGTATTTTTTTTAATTCAGACCTTCCTTCCTTCACGTTAGTCTTTTGTTTATTTCCATGAAGGTTTCTGCAGGTTGAGTAGGTAAGTACTTTTGATGCTTAAAACAAGATTATTTTAATACCTACCACAGTTTGTTACACTCTTCCACTCTGATCCACTGAGAGATTCGATATTTTACTCCACTCAAATACATATCCCGGGTGGATTAGATTCTACAGCTAGTTTCTATTCCAACATCTTGAAGAATTAATCTAAATATTTACGTTTTTTTACGCTATACTGTCTATGTTTAGTTCTGTGAAACGTGAATGTTGTGTCAGTCCATGTCCTCGCATGACAGTATCCAGCCGATTGAACGCTAAAAGAGGAATAGTCGAAATAGGTTCAGGGGACTCAATCAATAGTCAATGCTCTGACGCTTCACCGCATTTTGCTTTTACGTAGCTATTATTGAAGAGCGGTGCACGTCGTTTTATCATAGCTTTTGAAGTTTTATGAACATTTATGAAAGTATGTACGCAACACATACTTTCATGGATTTTTGACTCATGTGCATGATTATAATGATGTCACTAAAAATAAAGGTCATGAAAACACCAGGTTATTTAGCCTACTTTTTAGCACCAAGCATGTATAACACACGCACGTAATACCTCTAGATATTCTTTATAACTTTTAAAGGTAAGTAAGCCCCTAATTGGTTACTCTTCTATGTAGTTGAGCCTTGTTAGTGTAACGAGAGCGTCTATTCCGGGTTTTCTAAATTTCACCATTACCACGGCTGTAAAACGAGCCAGTAATAAAAATAACTTTATTCTTCCGATCTTTGGACCGTAAAAACGTAAGCATCGCTTACTGTGTAAGTAATTCCATTTTACGTTCGCTCGTATTGCGCTCGGAAGGGAACCCATGTTTGCGTAAAGTAAAGTACCTATTGCGTGAAATTTAAAACGACTATCGCTGCAAATGTAACTCTGTTGTTACCGGTTCCAATTTACCAAATTAATTCATCATAGATAAGCGAAAATTACGTAGGTTACCCATGCGAAATTGTGATATGATACGAACATTTAATTTTGTCTTGATGGTAATGTTGAAAATATCGACCACTTTTATTCATATAGGGTGCCACGAAACATGTAAACTAAGCCAAAAGGAGGTGGTTCTGGACCCCGCCCCGAACCGATCAACTAGTGAATAACGATTTTTTTGAAACTATTATAACTTTTATATATATTTTCTTTTATATAACTTTTTATCGTAATAAAACAACTACCGACTCAGAGCATCCACCGCTGGGTGCTCTGCCTCTTCTCTATTACGCCATTGAATCTGGCCCCAGAAATATTATAAAAAAAATGCATATCTTCCCAGAATATACTTACAACAAATGAATGATGGTTGCCAGCCTACGCCAATCCAGAATCCTTACAATTTATTCATTTCTTACGTGGCTCCTATTAGCTATTCTGATGCTGAAATGTCCTTTTAAAATTATTTCTCCGGTAATAAGTAGGTACTTGACGACAAAGACGAAGTAAGTCTTGGTAAGTTTATTTCGTGACTTTCATTAAGAAAAGCTGCTTTTGTTAACGGGTCTTTGTTTTTCCTCTAAGTGGAAGAGAAATTGTTTTCCATGCTTGTGTGTTAGGTACCAAGTAGTCACGACTTATGTGATGTATGTTGTGTCTTATGTGTGTTGTATTCTGTACATAATATTTTATGTGAGTGTGACGTATTTTCTGTAGAGCAAATTGCATATGTGGTTGATTTGATTAATGTTTGTTGCCTAATCAATCTTTACTAATATTCTGACGCAAAAGTTTCCATTCGGGGTGTTCACGAGCTAGTATGAGCTAGGTCATATACTAACAACAGCTGTCAATTATGCGGGTTTCGCCATTTTATCAAATATAAAAGTTGAAGCATCGAGGGCGGAATACCAATGAGCTCAATCACATAACTCGGGCAAAAGAAAGGGCCTCGAAAGTGTAGCACCGAACTCGGAAATAGGTCGAAATATGAGACAGATGCAAATTGATGAAGCACGGGTTGAATCAACGCCTTGGGAAACATGTGGAACAAAGGGAAGCTATCTTGAACCTTCGAACTGTAGTTTATTGGGATACCCAAT
This sequence comes from Eupithecia inturbata, assembly GCA_963662085.1. Lineage (NCBI taxonomy): Eukaryota > Metazoa > Arthropoda > Insecta > Lepidoptera > Geometridae > Eupithecia > Eupithecia inturbata. The sequence continues at coordinate 6,057,071 of OY759177.1, forward strand.
AAGTTTGGCTTGGGTTTGTAAGATGTAGTGTTATCGACGTATTGTCTTGTTGATAATAATGGATCACAAACTAAAGACAGGTTTTGTATTTACTTTAGCTGCAGAACAGCTCTAACTATACTTCTCTTGGGAATCGGCTGTGCTTAAAGTTGCAGTTCGTTTAAATAATGAGTGGTAAGCTGCTCCCGTTAATGAGTGGCTACTAATTGATTCTCCATCCTCTCAGGCTTTCTAACTAGCTGAATATTTCACTAGGCTGCACTTCGGAAACTTTTACGGTAAAGTTGCCAGAACGTCGGAAAGAAGTCGACAAAACTTTAGTATTCGACACGTTGCCGTTGTTCGGGACCTTTGATTACTTACAACCTAATGTCGAACGATAGGGAGAGAAATTACAGAAATCGACGAATTTTCCTATGAAATACCTATGAATTATATGAATTCGGAACCAAATAACGTCAAATTTAATCACTGAAATTTGATTGCAAGGCCAGATTTTTCCAGCGGAAATCTTACAGTGTCCCAGTTTTACTTTTCAATTCTAAAGGCATTTTCGAAAGTTATGAAAACTCAATTCCGTCGCAATATCGAAAGAACAATTAAAGCTCACAAGTGGATTCGCTTAATAGAAGTCGGAGTGATAATAATAAAATAATTGCTCTCAGCACACTCGAAGAAAAACTCGTTAAACTCTAGGGCCCTCCTCTCGTCGTTGGCAAACGGAATGCGAATCAAATGAAATCGATTTGTGACCATTTAAAGTCTTGAAGCTGGCGGCATCTGGAACTTGGAATAAACTAACCCCTTGTAAATTATTGCAAAAAAAACTTTGGTTTAGATTATGGGTTTAATTCTGAGACATTTTTAACTGAATTCCGTTTCGTTTATTTTTTATTGATCTTCATTTCGCATATTTATTTATTTATTTTGCAATCCTAATACAATGTAAGAGGCCTTAAAAACTTCATATCTTATCATGTTAAAATTCCGGAAGACATTTTTTTTAAATATTCATAATATACTTGAAATACTACTAATATTAAACTGCAAATCAAAAATATAGAAACTTGGAGCATGGAAGTGTGCCTAGAAGCGACTGTTACGTCGCATAACATTAAACTATTTTATAACATGGATAGATGCACATTATAATATTATTCGAGAACCTATCAAACTGAAGCTTACAAATTCATCACACGAGGCAAGAACCTTGAATTTGATGACTTAAAAGCACACGGGATAGCGATTTGCGATTTTCGATAAAATCGACAGCCCATCAATCATCGACGAATTATCTTGATGCAGAAAAGAGTTGACTTTGAAATTTATTTGCTGGTAAGACACTGTTATGAATAGCGTTTTCTGTATAACGTTATTTTATTATTGTTACCTATTTAGTTAGTTGTTTTTTAAGAATATTACAATCAAATAATAAAAACAAATTAGAACTGGTATTTACAATTGCAAACTGTTGCAAACAATTTACAGGTAGCTGAACTGATCCATATCAATACCAGTCGGAAGGGTCCCCAAGGCGCTGGCTGCATTGCCCCGCCGTATGGCAATGCTGATGCGCTGCACCAGATACCTTGGTAGGTATCTGGTGCAGCGGTGTTAAAAAGTTAAGTGAGAGCTGGTGCTCTCACTTAACTTTTTAACAAGCTGGAGAGCCTCGGTACCCCGGACCTACGGCGAGACCCTAGGACCGAAGGGAGCAAATATGTAGGCTCTCTCGAGAGCGTTGTTGCGCCTCTTGAGATCCTCGGCCAAATCTGCCGCCGCACCAGCCCTCACGGGTGTCCTCGAAAGATAGGAAGGCGCAAGTGTGTCGACGCATGTAGCGTCCCACACAATGGGCCTCCCCATCTTCCATGGGACTAGTGTCATGCCGTCGGGCCTCTTACCATCGTCACGCAACAGACCATTCAGTTCGAGAATAGCTGGTACGTTAGCGGTGACAAATGCCCGCCTAATTATGTCGTTAAGGCTGGCATGGCGAGATATCCGACCAGCGGCCTTAGTACACGAACACGATAATCCGTGATGAACAAGCTGATGACAGCAGTACCGCACTGGCATTGATGAGGCGCGCAACATCTTGCACCCACCAAAGACATATTGCGATATGGAAAGTTACGGGATCCAATAAAGCGCCAGTGATAAATGAAGGAAATGCTTGAAACCAATGCAACTCCCATTTAGAAACGACCAGGGTCTCCTGGCCGTTTCTAAATGGGCAGTTTCTAAATGGGATCCTGCCCAGACGGGCAGGATCCGCAGAGCTGGAACACGTTTGTAACAAACCATTCCGTGTCAACTCACACCCCCGGCCGTCCTATTGCCGTAGGGACAAAAGAGATTTTGGGGGAGCTGCATTAGAGCAATCACTATGCCAAGCCGTTTGAAGTTCGTCTAAAAATTAAATTTTGAATGAAATTCCCGGTGGGACAAAAGGAGATGGGTTTAAAAAAATATTATAACTAAAGAACGTAGATGGAAGACAGGAACTTGAAATTTTGCGTATACCCAAACCCAATTCCAGGGAGGCCTGCGACCATGTAGTCATCTAAAGCGATATTCAAAACCAATGATAGAGTATTCTTTATTATGTCGTCTAAGCCTTCCAAGAGCTCGCTGTGTTTCCACAGTTGACTACATCTCAAAGAATTCATAAATTTAGAAACAAAAAGAAAAACCGAAAAATTGTAAAACCCATGGCTATTAATTTTGAGCAGTCTGTTTGAGTTTTTTTCTACAACTGTAATGTTGGGGGCCAAACTATTGAATTTGACAACAATATTGTTTTTGTCTACACAAGAGTCCGTAATTTTCTATGTTAATAAAGGCCATGGAATTAGTGTAATCCATGAAATTAGCTATTGAAAAGGTACCTTGAATTCCTACTCATTTAATAAGTATTATTACCGTGTACCAAGAGCTTCCTTTGATTCCAAGTCGATCAACTTTTCCGCGTATTTCAGTGTCCTTTGATGATAAGTTTCACAAATTATATTTTACAGACTTCCACGTTATACTAATACATAGTTATTTTATAATTAAATACGTTACCCTTACAACATTATATATATATATTATTTTTTGTTTCCGGTAAAAGTACCGAAAACAGCACGAACCTATCAATATTCGATTCCAGGTTTAGAAATGAGCTACTTACGCAATATTTTAACACTATCAGTTTAGTAGCTGTCTCATTGTTCGGCACAGACAGACACACGTTTATATTAAAGTTTTTAAGCTATTTCACCAACTGCTTACTTATTTATTACAGAAATATTACAATCGACAACAAACCTGTCATGGATAGAGCAGTCTTTGTAAGACAACATGCAGTTAATGCTGAGCATAATGCTGCATAATGCTGAGTGAAGGCCATATTTCCTTAAACACTGCTACGCACAAAGTAAATTTATTTTGTAACTTAGGTAGTATTAATTGGCATAGAATTAAGGCTAATTGTGTATAGTAGTTTTATGGTAAATAAAATATTTTTCATTTCATTTCAGTTTTCTACTATTATGGTGGCAATTATAAGGAAACTTATGATATTTATTAATGAAATTGCTTTTAAAACTATCATGGCTAAGAAAACTAAAAGCAATAGAAATAATAAAATTAATTTAATTATTGTGTCGTCTTACTTACATATATGCTGTTAGAACAAAATTGGACAATTTGAACTGGCTTCCTGAAGACGTTATAACTGCTCCCTCTGTGAAAAGCTTCAAAAACAGACTCGACCACTGGTAACGAACGCACAATCTGACCACTAGATGAGACAAACTAATGTAATGAAAAACGTTAAAAGCTCTGTGATATAGACATATCAGCTCTCAGCTGCTCGTCTATAATTACACTAATAATAATAATAAAATACATAGTCCGTAAAATGTTTATAAATGTAAGCCCGAACGTCACAAAATGGCCACTACCCACTGAGTATAATTTACTGTAGTGTTCAACTCCAAGTCCTCCAAGAATCAAGTATTTATGAATTCCTTTCGAAGCCAAAGTTACTTTTCATTGAGTCTGAAACTCCCTACGCAACTGCTATATGAGAAAAGTAGGGACAGTCAACGTTTCCGTTTCTATATTGGTAACTGGATTGCGCGTCCTATCCCCTTCTACTCCTTCCTTAAAAGCCTTCCTGTTGGTAAACCTATACCTACTCACCAACGCTTAAGGAATTCGAGCTGTGCAGTGATTCTTATCCCTGACTGTACCTAGAGTACGCTCCGTCCACGTTCGCCCGAAGAACGCTCCACTTTTGAAAGATTAATGATTTAGTTCGTGGAACTAATCCTAACTTTACTGCTAGTATTCAAGTCAATTGCAAGTTTTAATGGATATTTCCTATGCATGCAAATGAACGAGACGCGATACATTAGTTCCCAAGCTCAGCAGACAGTAAATTTAATCTCTGGTTATCCGTGAAAGTGTTAATCTCGCTTAAAAATTATTGCGTTTTTAGGGTTTCGGAGATCGGTTTCGAAACCCTTATGGTCTCGCTTTTTCTGTTCTTTTTCCCGTCTTTAATATCTCAGCAACTGCTGTAGTAGCATTTAAGTTAAAATTTAAAATAAAAATACAGTTCGTGCGACAGTACAAATGTATTATTATTGAATGAAAATTTTCAGTACAAATTGAGATGTCGAAAATTTAAAAGAGACCTACAAGGTCAATTGGGATATCAAATAAAAGGTCCCTATCTCCGAACTTTGCGAGCGATCCATCTAAAATGTATTTAGCGTTTGTAGATAAATATATTGTGGTCTGTAAGTAGAACACTTTATGAAAAAAATTCAAATAGAAAGGGATTTATTTCCAAAGGTTAGGCTACCTGGTGAGGTATCAAATGAAAGGGATCGGTTTGTACATCTCTAAACAGGTTTTGAAATTACTGTAAGTTTCATACTTTTTGAATTACTTTGAAATACAGGGAGTTTGTACACTTACACTCTGTTTGTACACCTCTATTGAAAAAGGTTGAAAATTTTACCATTACCCTCTCTAATACGAAGTTTGCAAACCGATCCATCTGAAATGTAGGTACCTTAAATTTTTAGGTATTCATTAAATAGCAAAGTCTCTAACCGGTACCTATAAGTAGTAGATACATATTGGTATACTTGACAACGTTCGAAACCCTCGACACGCGAATCACACTCGTACTTGACGGAACATGATAGTCGTGGCTCTACCTAACCAAATTTGATTGGGTAGGCAGAGCCACGAGTATTTCTTCCACTAGATAATAATAATGCGTGTGGATTTACACCATACTTGTATATTGTATTTTTTATACTTCGTAGCGCAGTGAAGGTCCGCCTGCGAAGCACGAGGTTGCGGATTCGATTCCCGCCTAGGGACAAATGTTTGTACATGTACTTTCTACGTTTAATAAAAATATCATAACACAAGCTCTGTCTTCTGAGGTAGATGCTGTGTGAATGGTCCAGTATATTTTTTTTATTCAGATGTGGCTTATCTTTCATTTAGAAAAATATAAGATAAGCCACTCATAATCGCTTTGTTATATTATGTTTCATAACATGACTTAGTACCTAGTTTCTAGTAAATATTTTACGTAACTTGGCTCATGCATGATATTTGACAGTAAGCTTCCTACTTAAGCTACCCCCTACATTAAGCTACCTTGAAGAAACAACGGCTTACTTGCCTCATCAAAAGTCATTTTCCGCTTACATATGAAGCCTGTAAGCTGTAGTGAGCTAGCAACAACCTCTTTGCTGAACATAATTACCCTTTCAAACCCCCGAACAAGCCTTCGCATTAAGGTGAGCATGAGCTTATAGGAAGTATTTTAACCTTTTGCTTGTTTTATTGACTGCAAAAAATATTTTATAACAACTTTATTCATTTCAGGATGAAAGCTAAACTCTTATAAGTAGGCGAATATTTTAATAATTATTATTTATTAAAATATGAGTGTATCAGTAGGAACCGCACCTCGCAAAAAAATTTAATTTTAATGTAAAAGCCGTAAATTTAAAAGCATAAACACCAAAACCTCCAGACCAGACTGCTTTGGCTGGAGTTTTGGTGCACGTAAAATCCGCACGCGATTGCATTTTGCAATGTTTCAGGAGAGGAGAAAGGAAGCTGTCATAAAAACTTGCAACAAACTCTAGATACAGCTCGAGCGGACGGAAGGAACGTCAACCGACACAATTTATAACGAAGCTTCCTACTCTCGTAAAATCTTTCTAAGCTTTACTGCAATTCTGTTTTGCTCTTCGCTATTTCACGTCCAGCACCTAACAATCGATTCTAGAGAATAAATATTTATACTTTATTGTGCAGTGTATATTGGTGTTCTTATTTTCAATTTGTTTTCAATGCTTTCGTTTTCGGCTCAGCAATTTTTTTTTCTATGTTCTTCCGGGAAGGACTCCATAAAAGGTGCTCAGAAAGACTTGGGAAATACTCCCGAGCTTCAAACGACTCTTCGAAGTAAATGAATGAGAATGAGGCTGAGAATATTTAGTGGTCAACAAAAACAGACATGATTTAAGTGACTTTACGTGTACGCGTTTAGGTTAAAAGTGTGTCCAATTATATTCGCTCTCTAACTTATAAATTAATTAAAAATCTTAACTTCAAAATGTTGCGTTAAATTATTATTTATATCTGCCACTGCCAATCTATATTCAAAAGCTAACCTAAAATATGTCAAAATGGCTTATCAAATCTTCACAGAGCCATTGAATTACTGAAGATGATTAGAAAATTTAGAATGGGCCAAAATATGAAAATGAAAATGAAAATGAGTAAGTAGCAATACCTATTGATGACAAGTATTTGTACTTTTGAGGTTTTAATAAATCTTAAATTCTGTGAAAGGTTTGAACTTAGCTATTTTATGGAAAATTTTGAACTTTTTTTCAATATTTTATTTTCTTAGACCTGTCCGGTGTCTGTAATAAAATTATGCAATTAAGCTTCCCACTTTACGGTTTCCGATTGAGCTGAAATATGAATAAATCGGATGACAATGGCATAATAAGATGACATGAGACTGATTTGATGATGGAGCCGATGGCCATGTAGACTGTAATAAAACGACTTTTGAGTTTTTTATTGGGTTCGTTTGATTTTGTCTTGGCAAGTACCTAGATAGGAACTCTGATCCAATACGATAATAAAACATTGTTTTCAAAAATATACAAAATATTTTAAAATTAAGTCTTATTTTTTAACTTGATTTTCTAATATTTTACTTTGAGTTTCCATGAACATAGAGAGACGGTTGTAGGATAAAGAAGGAAGCACGAATAGGTCGCTGACATATGCAAAACGGTAGGCTACACCTGGCCCAGTTTAGCACAGGACCGAGGCGAACGGCATAAACATAGAGAGGCGTATGCCACACCCCGAACACTCGCCTGTTTCTCCATACAGAAGTCGCATCTTGGCACGCACAACTGTGGGCATACGTCTAGGGCCACTTCATGACTATATCGTGCGACTGAGATAGTTGCGAAATAACTTTAAGGTATTTTATTTTTATTTTCCTTTCACAAAAGGTGAAATTAACGCTCGAAACAAAAGTAATTTCATATTTCCATGATCAAACAAACAAAAGATCGAATACCATCGGCGTCGTCTGTCAGAAACATTATACATGCCATCTGCGCCCCGTGCTTGCGCCGTACGTCTAAATGCAAGGCGTTTAGAATGCAAACCGAACTCGCTAGGACGCGGTAGGGTGAAGAAACTCGGTCAGATGGGAGGCTAAGAGTGTCCATTCTATACGTTAGTATTATTTTAAATTCTCTGCCTATGCCGAGGGCAAGGTACTCGTAAGAGGGTTGACGATGAGGATGAGGTTCTATCCCATTCTAATAGCGCGCGGGACCTACCTCTGTACTCCATACACGTTCTACCTATCAATAAGACTGCTGAAATTAAACTGATTACTAAAAATTTTTATTATTTTATATCCGAAGCTCCTTTAAAATATAAATTTAAGCGGACATTTTAAGCACAGTGAACCGAGACGCGTTTCGGTCGTATCGTAGCTCGGGCTGACCGCAATAGGACCACCCTTGCGAGAAGAATGAGATAGGTTAATCTAATCTACTTAAAGTAGGTACATACCAAAACAACAAAAAGTCTTTAACTTAATTTTTAGCATAAAACAATTATTTAAAATGAATAATAACTGTCATTATAATACTCATAGCTAGCTAGATATTTAGTTACTTCCAGTCAAGATGATGCTGTGTGAAAACTGTAAAAATATCGAGAATTAATTTTAATTAGGTTTAATAATTACAACTTCATCAATTAATTATAATCAAGTTGGAAAACGTGCCACTGTCCCATTGGAGTTGTAAATATTACCCTTCTACGAAGGCTTTATGCTTTTTTATGCTAATTTAGGTTCATTACCTAGTTGGTACTTTGTAGATGGGTAACCTTTACAACTCCGTCCAAAACGATGTAGTAAGTACATGCAAATATACAGCAAACACTAACATCGGTTCAGTATAATGTGATTGGCACTACTAACCATGCATATCAAAGGCGGATCGGTCCAAATTCATTATTAATTTTGGTGCTTGTGGCCTTTACAGGGCCCGGCCCAGGCTAGTTAGGCGCCTTTGTCAATTTAGTCTGGTTTATGCTAATAAACCTTGATTACGATCTGCATCTGTGCGAATGCGTATATAACTAGTTAAATAAACAGTATGACACAGCCAATCGATACTCTAACTGGTTCACTGTCACTTTCTTTGGTAACCTATAATTCACAAAAACGCCTAGGAGGGGCATGATGCTTCAAAAATGACTCTCCATTCACCAATTCCATGAAGAAATGGTGGTTCGTGTTTGTTTGCTTACATGTAAGAAAGAAAGAAAGAATTTTATATTTTTGTAAATAGGACAATCCACACAGCTGCATCTAGCCCAAAGTTAGCAGAGCTTGTGTTAAGGAAATAGTTATGTTTATATTTAATTACCAGCAGGTACGAATACTCCCTTATCTCCGAAGTACAGGTACATGTGTCAATTTACTAATACAAAAAAAAATTACAGAAGTTCAAAATCTCTGCGCGCGTGTCACACTCGCAGTTGACAGATCTTGTTAGTTAAAATATGCATAGAATACATCGAGGTAGGATTCTAACTCGATGATAGAATATATAAAAGATACATTGCTACATAGAGGTACATTGCTATGCTATCGTATAATTTTGAAATTTATCCTAAATCCTACCTAACCTTCAAGTACCAAGGTTAGTTAGTTAATGTATAAAATCGAGCGTAAAGCGGCTATGTGATGGGTACTTTGTTATAGTGTGCTGGCTCAGATACCTAAATTCGAACGCATCAAAAATATAATTACCTCTTTAATAAAAACGGAATAAAACCAACTCTTCATAATTAATCTAGCTCTTTTGAATAAGCTCAGGATGTTTTAGGCTAGTAGCCTCCTGATTATGTACCTACCTAACATCCCTAGTTATTTCAGCAAATTCATAACGCAGGTGTGTGTTTGAATTTTGAGGGTCATTTGGATAATGGCCTTTTGATTACGACCACCTTGTACAATATTCAACTGAATCTGAAAATCCACGATCTAAAATCTATGGATTATGAACATCGAGGTAGAATTCTAAACTCGATGATTATGAACCCTATAGTAAAAATATAAATATTTTGTTTTTCAAATAATTCAATCCATCTTGTATCGGTATCCAGCAATAGCTCCTGAATGAAATTGCTCCTCTAAATGGTTTTTTTCAGCTTCCTATGTGCTTCTACACCGTAGCTTGCCGACAGACGACCGATGTGGCGCGGCGGGCGAAGGTCCGCCTGTGACGCAGAAGGTTGCGGGATCGATTCCCGCCTTGGGACAAATGTTTGTACGATCTGCAAATATTTGTCCCGGGTGTTCTGGATATTTTCTATATATAATAAAAAATATCTATATATGTATTCTATTAAGTACCTGTATCAGTGATCTAGTACCCATAACACAAGCTCTGCTTACTTTGGGGCTAGATGATGCTGTGTGGATTGTCCAGCAGTATTTATTTAATATTATTATAATTTATTATCTGTAGTGACACAGTTTAGCTTAAAGAACGCGGCGGCGGCGCAATCGCGTTTCGGCAATTCAGCATTTTCAGTAGTTAAGCGAGTTTAGCCAGTCACTTCATAACCCTTTGCCGCGATCAGACATACCCTAATTAGGATTATAGACATCTATCTCATCTATCTATATTTCAAACAACCCACAGTAGATTATAGAATAGATATTATAATACAAAACATCCTATCTGAAGTGTTTTGCAATAAATTCCAAAATGCCGATAGCAGCCTTGCATCTCACATTCCACGATTCATCTTCGTGAGAGAATTCTCCAGACAGGAATGGATTTAAAACAGGAATCCAAAAGGTTTTATTTATATTAGTCAGAGAATCGTTTTTGTAGCCATTCCCGTAACACTCGGGCAACGTCACTTTTTCAGGATTATGGAAGAGAAACGACGGCAATATCGGATCTTAGGCGAGTAATCGCTCGCCGTGACTGCTTTCTCATTACCATTTTCGGTTTTATTTTGCATCGCCCTTTTAGAATTCATAATCTAGCACATAATTTATGTCACCTTTCCTACATAAACAATTGGTCATTCGTTTATATCCTCTGCCTTTGTTTTTGTCTTCGATAGTACGTTAGTCTATTTTACAAGTATTCGCGTCGAAAGTAAAATCGCTTATGAAGTTTACATCACTCAACCCTTTTCTTATATTTATACCTACCATTCTTATCTTGTGTACGCCCAGGGGCAATAAAGTTCTTGCAATCTGAGGGTCGTGGGGTTCGCCTATGGGATTAGCAACAAATTTCCGGGAAATGCGAGATTGAATTTAGTCCAGCTAGCATGTTCTAGATCTAGACGAATCACTGTGCGGTCCGAATCGACCCATTACAAAAGGTTCTTGGGAGATTCGCACCGCGGTTCGAACCGCTCGCGAAACGACTAAAGACCCTTATCTCCCCAAATAATCACCCAAATTTTATCAGAAGACATCACTAAAGTTTGAAAAAATTCACAAATCCTAATCTAGTGAACTGACTTGTTCTAGAATGAGGATCGTTCTACATATATGATAAATACTGAAGATAATCACATTAATATTATACAAGCGAAAGTTTGTATGTATGTGGGTATGTTTGCTACTCCTTCACGCTCAAACGGCTGAACGGATTTGGATGAAACTAGGGACCAGGACAGCTTAATTAAAGACATCCTTAATTAAATCATACTTTTGATGCCGGGTAAGTGCAGTTTACCCGTGGGGTGATCAAATAATTCACATACCTATGTTTATACACACGGGTAACACCGCAGAGCGCAAAGATCCCTACTATAGTTACAATGATCTTCAGGCGAGCTATCTCATGACGCAGACCTAATATAATACCAGCTCAGTCGGTCTAAGCAGAGTCGCAAACAGATAATCCCTGCCGGGCCAGGGGATCTACCTCATTCCGGCCAGTGACACACAAACGTTTGCCTTATTTAATTGGGTTTAAGTAAAATAAGAAAATGCTAACGGTATGGTATGCACCATATTTCTATGTACTTAAGGTTTAACATCATGTTAGTACAAGTTGCAGGTATCCTTTAAAAATATTGAAGTGAGCAAAAATCAAAGTGATATCTTTATTTTCTAGTTTTACTTATGTAATTTGAATTTTGTGACGTGTCCAAGAGTCCTGTAAGGTCTAAAGGAAATAAAGAACATTGAATTTTGAATTTTATCTGTAAATAGGTTAATCATCAGGAATCTGAGATATATTGAAGTTTCTTTAATCATGGTACTAGGTATTCAGTAAATTACTTTGTGTACGTCTGGTCGACGCGACGCGGCGACGCGTGACCCGAGGGCTGGCGGGTAACTGGCAGCGGGCAATGCAGCCAGCGTCTTGGGGACGCTTCCGACTGGTACTGATATGGATCAGTTGAGCTACCTGTAGATTGTTTGCAACAGTCTGCAGTTAGCTTAATTGTTTCAATTGTAAATACTAGTTCTAATTGGTTTATTATTGAATTGTAATTTTCTTTGTCAATAAAGGTATTGAGGTTATTCCTTTGTGTTCATTCTTAAAAAAATCCAAATAATGAAATAACTTTGAAAAGTTAATCATAAATTCTCAAGAATTATTATATTTGTGTCTGGCCTCAAAACTAGTTTGGAGGCAAATTACAAAACTTGGGACGATGTCGCCACAACAAAAAGATTCAAATTGAAAAACACCACTCAACCTAAATTCCAATGAGTTTTTGATTTCGATTTTTTCACGAGAATTAATATGACGAAAAAAATTCGTGTTTTGCCAAAAATATTCGGCTGAAATACAAGTCAGTCGCTTAAATGGTTCAGTAGGTATAGTAATAGTTTATGTAAGAAGGTCAGCAAATAATTGATCTTATCCCTCTGAAATCCTTGACACAATACGAGCACCCAATGAGAAAGCTACAGATAAAATACATCTTTACCTAAACAAGCCTGCACTTGTTCGCCTCCCGGTATTAGTATTATGCGTACAAATGGCTACGTAATAGACGATTTGGTCCATTGTTATCGCTCTAGAACGGGACAAACATTAAGTGGTGTGTTCTTGATGGCGACCTCTTGGGGACTATTTATTGGCTTCCCTTTGCCCTTTCCTGAAATAACTGGAAATAATGACACGTATTAAACATACACAAAGGCTTATTTATGAAAGGGACGGTTATTGGACATTTTACATGAGTTTGGCAAAATACTTGAAAACCACTAATGTTTGAAAGATACCCATTAAAAATATAGATTAGATTACCTAATTAGTTAAATAATTTTGTTAATTGATCTTTTATGCAGTGATCACTTGACTGTACCACACTCTTGACCGTTATTCACATAAAGAACGCGAGTTGTCTGAAAATATCCACCAACACGACGATTTTTTTTAGCAAAGCCAGAAAATGCTGACTACCTTCAAGGATTAAAGTAAAATAGATAGGAGTGGTTTCATGACAGAAAACCGTAAAAAACTACTACTTCGCAGGGTTTACTTTTAAAGCAAAACGACGTTGACTTTTCTTTCAGTTGTCAGTTGGCTTCAGTAAACTTTTTGTTCCAGCAAAAAGAAATCTGACTTGGGTTTTCTTTCATTAGAGCAGTTCTAAAAACAAAGAACATAAAACGGACTCTAAAGTGAGTATCAGTAAGAACGTCTGCGGTAAATTATCAACAATATAATGGCTCATAAAAGGTATGATTTATGGCGTCCGTTTTTCCGCACTTTCCAAATTATCTGATCACACGGGCAATATTATCTGAGAGTTGCTACATTCATGATAATTATTCTGAATAAGGTATAAGATGATAGAAAGCTACCCGTAGATGGTAGGGACCTAACTTAGAAATACGTAAGTAACCTACATAAGCTACCAAATCTCAGATTTTCAAATCTCTATTCAAGTTTAGTCATGAATTCAAACTTCGTAATTTTCCTTTACGAATCTTTGATGCTAATAAGGTAAGACTATATTTTTACAAGTTTTAAAGCGTGGAACTATATCTTGCGAGTAAACAAGAAATCTCAAACCCTCGTTTGCACTGGTCCAAGAAAGTGTCAAGCTAGTCAGCCCCTTAAGGTAATTGGGCTAAGTGGCTGAATTGCTTCTAAAGCCACCTCCCGTACTGAAGCACCGACCGTAGCAATCTTCACAACTTCAGTACGCCAGACTCACAACTTACGTTTGGCATAGTGGGCATAAACTAAACATTGAAGTTCTCATTACTTTTAGAGTGGAGCTCTTAGTCCTTAGTATAGGAGTGCATTGTACTTAGTTTACGGAAACTATAAAAGTTTTCGGTTCCTTCCCTTATACGTATCCCCTTGCAGCGTCACTATCGGATAGAGAAGAATTACTTTTCGTAGTATGACAGCGATTCAACAGTAACATACGAACTCTTCTTCTTTGTTTCGTGGCTTTTACGACTATTTGCCACAACTCTGCCAATTTGATTGTAGTTTTCGTATGATTTTGAGTGATTATTATAAAAAATATCTATCTATGTAATATGTATTGTATTAAGTTTAACAGTAATCTAGTACACATAACTCAAGCTCTGCTTAGCTTGGGGCAAGATGATGCTGTATGGATTGTCCAGCATTATTTATTTATTTATTCGTTGTATTTTAGCAACTTGACAGGTCACGTGGTAAACAAAAATTTTTTTTCAATTTGGTACTGTGCAAACTCATACTAGCCACTTTGAAACAAATTCAGCCATAATTTATTACAAACATTTACCAACAATTCACGCAAATAACAGGACATCAAATGAAAGGTGTGATAATGAAAACGCCTGCAACAGACGCGCGTTGAATAAACATAATCACGCAAACTTGATATCCCAAAGTTAGAACTTCGATGTGATACGGCATTTGGAATTAGTTAGACAAGTTTAAAGCTGTTCCCAGGCAGGTGGCGCTTTTGTTCCACTGTGGCCTCACCTGATAATACCACCTGATAATACAATGTTCCACTCGTAGTTAACTCCCAGACACCAACTCGGTATAAAGTCCGTGTTCGCCGGAAGCTACTTGTTCATTTGGGTTAAAACTTTTCTCTTCCGGCTTTGAGTTGTTTAAAAAACATCAACACCAAACTCCATGCCCCACCTACTCGCCTATGCAAAAATACAAAAATGTTCTACAAGAAATTAAAAAATTCACTAATAAATCTCCGTTTTCAGTTTTCGAGCGGGCAATCCTTTCATAGCCCCATTTACAACATAATGGAAGCTGCTCTTAAAATGTCAAGAGCCTCGGATTCCAACGAACTCATAATGAATAGCAAAAAATCTATTTAATGCTCTACTTTTAAAGCCTTGCCAATTACACTAATGAATAAGCCATATTAGGTTGTTAAGTACGCGTATATTATATGTATGGCTTTGTGGTTATTTCGTTCTTCATTTATTGTAACTCAATAGACAATTGTCAGCTTTTGGTATATTTTTATTGTTTTTCGGCTTTTACGCTTCGTTATACTACTATTACAACCCTAGCTCTTTTCCATCTGGTTGATAACTTGCTTCCGTGTGTTATGCAAGTTCCAAGCTCTACAAAGGCAATCTAGCAGGCATCCGGCACGCCGCCGGCTTATCTGCCCAACAAATGGAGCGCCCAGCGTACGACGTATTTTTTTCTTAATTTTATGAAAACTGGGCGCGCAAAGAATATTATAAATTTCATCAAAATGACTACACACTTTGCATGATTGTAGTGAGAGTCGACCTTTCTAAACTTAATAAAAACATATTATTATTGTATTTTACCTTACATTTTTAAACCAACGAAACATGTCCAATATCCATTAGTTACGAGGCTTCTGTGTTATCAGAATAATCCGAGTAGCTAAGCTACCTACCAATAGTTCAACCAAATAATCTAATAGACAATTTTTTTCAGGTCGTTGCGCAAAAACACAAAATGTCTTGAAAAAATCTTTTGTGATAGAGTAATAAAATAAATCCGAAGCATGTAGGTGAAAAAGCTAAACAAAGCACCAGTCCAGGCAACAGGACCAAAGAGTATTCCACTAGTACAGCTTGTCTGTTAAAAAGAAATTCAAGAATCTTTTTACTGAACATTGAGTAAGTGTTCTGTTTGGGAAAGGAAACAAAGTTCACGGTGTGATCGAAATGGGATTTGCGACGAGTGTTGTAAATGAAAGTCCTGTCACGTCAGGGTGATATAAATTGGGGGAGGTAGGTGAAGGCTATAGGCGGCGTGACGGACGGGCGTCCAGTGATACAGGATCTCACAAAGGGTCCTCACGACTTCCGCTCAGGTACAATACGTCAGACTATATTGTTACCGTGAATAAATTTCCACATTACTAAACCTTTATTCATCAGCATTATTGATTTTCCTCCTAGGCTTCTATTGGAATGGGTAAGCAGATTTCTATAAAATTTATCTTGTTGTTTTTACGTTATTAAAACCTAAACTCTTTATGTAAGAGCTTATGTAGACATATTTATCTACCTGAACAAGTAGTTTGTCAACACAGGTTCACAAGTAAGTAATAAAAAGTAGCTAACTACCACCACCAGCTTCAAAGTGGTATCAAGACATTTGCGCGAAAGACATTTGAGCGAAGGACATTTTTGCGTGGTGGTGTCCATTTGCCATTTGAAACTTATTTTACTACGCAGGTGCGTAGTAAAATTAGTAGTGCTACGAAGCTCTACGGCATAAAATTTGCATCTTTTATTACGGATAGTAAGATAACTGATAGTAACAAGGAGGAACTTATCTCAAATTAGGTGATAACCGCAACTAGATATGTACATATGTCTGCTAGTTCCAGAGATATGAGCAATTTAGTTTGTTGTACAAAAACACGTGCGCGGTAAAGTCTTTTGTATAATGCTACGCGGAATCGGCGTAGCACCGTAGCCAAGTAGCAGACTTTCCAGTCTGATAGGACTGATTCTTATAATGTACCTACTGATCTCATATTTATAATTTCTGACATTATTTCATTTAATTATTGTAATTTTATAAGCACTGGCGTTGTTACAGTCAACTTTTATTTTTATTTTATTCTACATACAGAAATCACTGTCTGCGTACAATCCCTTGTGATGCTTCATTTTTCCATTTGTAATAATAACTTGTGTTTTAAATGTAATTGTCTTATATAAATTTAGTAAACAACGACATCAAGTGTATTAATACCTACGGTGGAAATAAATGAAATGATGACAATCTCAAAACCACCTTTTCTCAAAATTACACGTTACTCATTAGTCATTACTCTAAATGCCACGCTACGAACTTTACGACAAAAAATTTTTTTTCCTTCATGAATGACGAAGGGAGAAAGGTAGAAGAAAGTTAGATCATCTATCTGCACACAGATCTTTACCCCATGTATTTCCAACGATCCTATCCATACCAGGTTGTCTGGCAGAGATCGCTCTTGAGCGATAAGACCGCCAATTGTCACTTTGTTATCATTGTTTCTTTTTGTTAATTGTTCTTAGTTATAAGTGTGCAATAAAGTATGTTCTATCTATCATCATAAGAGGAAACTTATTTGGCTTCCCATCGTTTGAGTAACAATGCTATTATTGTTCCCCTCCTTAGTTCAGAAAATTGCAGACCCATGGTACATGTTTGCTGCCGACCAACGAAGAAACCCACTCTCTCAAAGCGACACTTATAATATTATGTGCAATGCAAATGGGAGATTACATTGAGTACCTATACTTTGATTTAGAATTCAAGATATTTTATGTCAACAAAGACTTTTATGAATAAAAATTTAACAAAAACTAATAACAATAGCAGATAACAACAAGGTAACAGGAACGTAATCATTAAAAACCAAAACACAAACTTCAACAACACATAATTGCACACGCCCAGCGAAAAATGTACAAATTCGAGCTAGAAAAGGAACGAACTACTAATGAAATGATCAATGAAAGCTTTCATAACCAAAAACTGTTTCGAACTTCTGCTGCTGCCTCCGATGATACCAGTATTATAAAATATTTACCACCAATATATCTTTGGTTTTGTAACGCCTTTGTTTACAAAAAATATCTAGGATTCTAGAACCGAGTATATACCTAAATAATTTATTATCAACTCTATGTTAGTGAATATCATTAACTACTAGTTCCTGCCCGTGGCTTTGCACGCGTTATTTTTATCCCGTGGCCACTGATTTATGGAATAAAAAGTCATCAGCCAATCCGTTCAGCAGTTTTGGTGTGAAGATGTAACAAAGGTACATCCATCCATCCAAACTTTCGCATTTATAATATTAGTGACTTCATGTTAGATAATATCGATATTATTACCAACCTATTACTATTTTATTCACCGGATTCTTTGAAAGTTCGTTCTATTAATCGAGCACATATCCAATAGCGAGAAAATGTTCTTTCGAATTCCGAAACTGATTGAGAAGATTTAAAAACAGTGCTTTTCACTAATACAATGTCAACTTTCGCTCGCTATAATGTGCTGACATAATAAAATATTGTATCGATGCTCCCGCTATATTATGAAGTAATTAAAATTTATCAATTTGATTAAGTTATTTGTTCAGTGTTACTTTTAAAAGTACTCCGGGATTTCGCATATTATTTCATCGAGTAAAAAATTTAACTAACTAACTAACTATATTTTTTTGTACATTACCTAATTATTAATTTCACTTATCGAAAGATATTGCTCATAACGATGATAAAGATGCCCTATGTACTCCCGCGATTCTTATTTATGGTAACTTCGTTTATAATTCGTTCTTTCTATTTAATATAACAATGGCACACTTGTAGTTATACACGTATTTGAACTGTTTACTTTTTAAAAATCATAAATTCACTATTATTGACGTAAACAGTTTTCGCTAGCGACGGTCATAGTTTATAAACATTGGCTATCGATATCGATAAAAATATTTGCTTGCCCAAGTCGTGTGATTTTGAGTCGGCCAATCGGAGTCAGGCGTGGTTCTAGCCCAAGACTTTGGAGGGGTCACCCTTTGTCAGGGCCGTAGCCAGGAATACATTTCAGGGGCGCTTGCATAAAAACAAAATACTATCAGCGAACGGAGCGTGCCGCGAAATTTTATGGTTCCGTAAAATTTTTGCAGTGTTTTGTATATTGACACTGTTTTGTATACATTGTATTGTTGGGGGTCGGAATGTCTCCCGACCCCCAACTCCTAACAATAGTAAGTATAAATAGTGGCAAGCGAAGCGAGCAAGAGCTGCATCGCTTGATGAGTAAGAGTATGAATAAAAAAAGATAGCGAGCGATGTGACCCCCGAAAATATTAAAAACCTTGCGGTTGTAGAAACAGAGCGAGCGAAGCGAGCGAGATTGACAAAAAAATTAGGAATACAAAAAAAGATGTAATAGCGAGCGGAGCGAGCCTCTGAAATTTTTGTTTTTTTATTTAGGGTTACAAAATGGTCCAGAAGAGTATGAGAAAATAAATAACTGTGAGAGGAGCGAGCCAAAATAATATCAGCGAGTGGAATGAACCGCAGCCTTTTTTAAAATGGGTGAGGCATGCTTAGCAAAACAAAAAAGCTTGTCTACTTAAGATTTCTTTGCGCTGGATGACAAAGTGACCGCGCAGATTATTTGTTGCAGTTGCAGAGTTTTTTTTGTTGCAGTTGGTAATCATGATCGAAGTGACAGAAATAAACAGGGAAAAAAATCATCAAGCAGTGGGTTACAAAAATTTACCTAAACTAAGATTTTGGGAGGGGACACGACCCCAGTGACCCCCCCCCCCCCCCCCCCCCCCGCCCCTAAATCCAAAGCCGCGCCTGATCGGAGAGCATAGTTCGCCGCAGTGATTTGGCGGAATTGTTGTCTAAACAAAATAAATGACATTTCCTCTCTATTGGGTATGTGCTCTTTGGTTCTATTTCATCCATCGAATTGAAGCGCTAGAAAGTGTTTTCCAAAGGAACTGTTTGCCTTTTCATTGCTTTTTACTCCAGAAAAGCTAACGTTGAAATATTGAGATTTCAAACGTATTCGGAATTCAAATCGGTTGTTTATCATGAATATAAAACCGAGTGTGAGATATAAGATGGGATATGATCGATACGAACTTAGATACACATATACTAAAATTAAATTGAAAGCACGAATCACTTGACGATCGATCGTGCAAAGCAAACGCCTGGCAAAATTTAGATAGCATTGTTGATATGAAACAAATGCAAGCCATAGCCAATAGACGACGTTGTTGTTTACAATTTGCGGCAAATAATGCGGAGGGGCGTAAATTCAACGGGCAAAATTATAATAGTTAAAACAATTATAAGATACCTACATATTTATATACTTCTGAGGGGTTAGTTGAAAAGAATTTGTATTAAGAGTGATTGCCACAAGTTGGCGCGAGATTCAATTTTTTTTTGTGGTTTTTATTTTTTTTCTTTCTAAGGAATAAAACTACGGAAAAGTAATTTGCCGCAAATAGAACGCAAAAATAAATTAAAAACCAGGAAAAAAAATTTTATCTCGCGCCAACCTGAGACGATCAGCCATAAATTATCGTTGTAAACTATCATAACTGAACTTATCTGAACGTATCCACCGACCACCTCACCATTATTTCAATGTTTAACTTGGAAACTACAGATATTGTAAGAAGATTTAGTAAATTCAACAGTGGATGCGAGCACAAAGTGGACAAAAAGTTTTCAGAGAGTATTTGTGCACAAACTAACTTAGGTTTAGTTCTTGAAAGCGATGTTCTTAGTAACTGGCTGCAGCATTTACTCGTATCTGTGGAAACGTCTATTGTTATTAAAAACTAAAGTTAATAATGTAGGTATTAATTCTATATAAGCAGTATTATGTCATTTTTAATGGCGGATGACAATGTATAACACAAAGACCGAACAATCATAAGTTCAGAGAGGATTTTATGCGAAAGTTAATAATTGTGTGTTTTATATCAATATTTCTTCAGTGACATAAGTACCTACAGCACCTTCGAAGATGTTCTTTGGGTGAGAACCCAACTTGAACACTCAAAAAAATAACGGGTAGTTATTACTAAACTTTCGTGACTAAACAAAGCTAGATAACACTACCTATCTAACTTACCTATCTAGCTAGATAAGCTAGATAGGTAAGTTCTCGCAGACAGATATACTCGTGTTACTAAAAGGTTGAAGATACGCCCAGGCACTTCCCGGAGTTTCTAGGTAAATAGACAAGGTATACCTTCAGTAGAGCGTAGAGGCAGGCAGGCGCGCCTTGCATTACCTCGACTATTGGTTTCAGATCGAATCATGCCCGTTCCCAGGAAACGCAGTTTTCCATAAAACAAAACCAGTTCACTTTATTGTATGAAACTGAATTTTCCTTTTTAGTACAAAATGCTCGTACTTTTTTACGGTCACAGTCTCCCTTTAACACGACGACTGTTACGTGCAAAGCCGAAAAGTGTTATTTTTTATGCCTTTGTAAGAAGTATACGTAGAGGCTTTTTGCTTTACTATGCTATGTTTTTATGGATTCGCATTTCAGCGTTTTGTGTTTCACTTAGCCTGAGTTAATTTTTCCCTTTCATTCATTCATTCAAGTTGAAGACCGGTGAAGGCGGTTTTTTCGCTAAAGCAAATTAATATTGATTTTCCACGAAAATCTTCTATTGTAGACAGTCTATTATCACAACTTTAAATCTTGGAACCGAAGATACGTAACCTACAGCCCTCACTAACTGTAGACCAATATCAGTACTGCCTACATTCAGCAAAGTTTTTGAAAAACTGTGTGCTTACCCGTTCGACCCAAGATAGTTTTCTACCCAATAGGTATTTTGCTGCGTTCGACCCAAAACATTTCATTCAAGTTACCCGTTGTACCCACACCTACTTATTCCTAATTTCTATTGTTTGCATTCAAATAAATGACACAGTGAAACACTAAAGAAGAAGAGTCAGTAGACCAAAACATACAGAAATTTATTTTAATATATTTGTTATTAAAATCAGTCTTGTTCAGATTATAGTCAGTTAAATATTTGTCTACTAGTGTAACAATAACACTAATCAACCTTTATAGAAGCAATCATAATCAAATAAACATAATATTATAAAAAATAGCACATCACTGTTCAGATTCAGGTTCAGGTAAATATAAAGTAATCTAGGTATATAATATCAGTCATGCAAAATAAAATTTTTTCGTTATTGAATATTTAAAACTAACAGATACAGGTACACATTTTTGATTCAATAAAATATATATTAATATTAAATAACAATACAAAATAAAGTATATTAAGCCTATCGATGGTAACTTTTATTAGAGGTAAAAAAAGATTTTTAAAAAAACTTTACAATTTTTTTTTTGTTAATTTAAAAAAAACTACGATACAAAAGTTGTTAGTTTTTCTACGCAATGTCCCACTGAAATTTTACGTGTCGCCAAATCACTAAGAATACTACGTATTCTCTCATCTTTTCCATTAACTTCAGAGCGTCTTGACGTTGATGGCCCTTGGCAAAACTGTCTGTACCGTACGATTTGATATTGAGCATCGGATTTAAGTATGTTTAAAAACTTTAAATATTTTCTGGTTTTCTGGAAATTTTTCTGCTTATTGAAGCATGCCAGCTCGTAACAGAGTTTGTAGTTCGGTGTCTTTGCCCCGAGACATTTCATAGAGTAGGTGGAAACCTTCCACCTTCAATCCATATGTGTTCACATAATAGTCGTTGAACTTTTCCATGTTTCCAGAGTTATCACAGTCTTCCATGATATACAGAAAAGCATCGTCTAATACATCTTGTGGGACTAACGGCAACGTCATGCTATGGGCAAAATGCTTGCGATCAGTTTTCTTTTTGTCAAGTTTCTGTTTTTTCCCGTTTTTCCAAATTGTTTGTGAATAGTGAAAGTAACATAGCCGGAATTACATTACGAAATTAGTGGCATGAAATTAATTTCGTGACATTAGTTTTAACAACAGTTTCACATGTAATTTAATATTTTCGTAATGCATGCATTAATTTCATGAATGCAAATGAGTTTCGTGCCCTGCGCGATTGCGCGCGCTTCAAGCGTTGAAAATGCCAAACCAAAGATGGAGTACAGATAAAAATATACAATTCATCAATAAATATCAGCGAAAAGAGTGTCTCTTGTCGCTGATATTAAATGTGTGTAAAATATAGCTTTGATGGGGCCATGGTTACTGCGATACTGTGGATTTCACGACACTTTTTATTTTACGAAATTACTTTCGCATATATCGAAACTACTTTCGTGAAACTGATTTCAACATGCATGACACTAATTTCGTAATGTAATTCCGGCTTAGTGTTGGGTAAAACATGTCTTGCTGCACTTATTGTTGCGCTTTCGCAGTCGACAATTTAAAACATCAGGCTTCCACATCTGGGATTTGATAAATCTGAATAACAATTCGTACGTGCGCATTTTTTTGTCTTTCAGCAAGGTGTAAATTAAAGGAACGACACCTGTACAAGTACCAGTGCTGTTCACATCACCGTGTATAGAATACATTTGATAGAATGGTTTCACACAGCATTTGAAAGTGCCATCGTCAAAACAGGTTTTTATAGTACCCATCATTTCATGAGCTTCTTGTGATGCAAATATTAATATCCTTTTATCATCACTTTGATAGTTGCACAGTACAAAATCTTCACAGTCTTTCGGAATTTCAACTTCTTCCAAACTACGAAAATACGTTTTCTTGACTCCTTGGCTTTTGTTGCGAGCATTGTATAATTTTGTTTTGTACTTTCAAATGACGGTATGTTTGTCACTCAATCCAGTCCCTTTGTATGAAGGGTCTGAACAGTTTCTCTATACAACTGTGTAATCGGGATCCTTGCTGGTATTTTCGCTTTGCTCACGCATTTATCTATTTCTATTAACACTGGAGTATCTGCTTCATTGACTCGCTCGCAAGCGTGAAAAGTTTCTTCTATAACACTTGTTTGGTGTACATTTAAATGCGCACAACCAAAACACCTGGATGCTTTTACACATCTCCGCCACTGTTTGCTCTTTTTTTATAAAACTTATATTCATTGTGCACCAAAATTTGTCCACCACGATTTGACTGAATAAAATTCAAATTGTTCTCACTATTAAAATTTGAATTCACTTCGTTTTCCGCCATATTGAATGTTAACCATTAGGTTAGAAGGTCTAGGAACTGCTGACAGGACAGGACTGCAGACACTTAAGATAGGAAGAGTAGAAAGAAACCGAATGATGAAAAGAAAAGGATAGGCATTACCTCAATACATAAGAAAAACAATGGTAATCCTTACCGTTGTTGATTGGATTATCTATTGTACATACAATAAGTTCTCCTTATTTTTTTCAAGGAATTGCTCGTGCATTCGTTTGAAGAGATCATAAACTATTATTACCTCCATATTGTAGTTACCCAAGCGAATATACCTACTACCTACGAAATTTGAAGTTACTGTGAGTTATAATATCATCAAGTTCGATTTTTATAAATATCACGGTGTCTGTACTATTTAGAATACACTGTGACTCAGATTTTTGCTTTGGGTAAAACGGATCATATGTTTTGGGTTGAACGGATAAAAATTATATTGGGTAGAAAAATGTTGGGTCGAACGGGTAAGCACTCGAAAAACTTATTTTACATCAATTGCATAGACATTTCAATGGCAATGACCTGCTACATAGTAAGCAATTCAGGTTTACTCGCGGCAGGTCAACTACAGATGCCGGTGTTGACTTAGTATCACATATTTTTGATGCTT
Organism: Eupithecia inturbata; assembly: GCA_963662085.1. Classification (NCBI taxonomy): domain Eukaryota; kingdom Metazoa; phylum Arthropoda; class Insecta; order Lepidoptera; family Geometridae; genus Eupithecia; species Eupithecia inturbata. Next base: position 6,081,465 of record OY759177.1, read on the forward strand.
GGGAGAAATCGCAAGATGCTGTAGGTGTTTTTTGCAACTTGTAAAAGCATTCGATAGCGTACACCATGAAACATTAATCAAGAAACTACTACACTATAGAATAAGCGACACCTCTTTTTAAATCTTACTTGAGTAATAGGATACAAAGAGTTGACTTTAATGGGAAACGGTCTTCAGGGTCTGTAGTTACAATGGGTGTACCACAGGGTTCTATTCTCCTATTTTTAGTTTATATTAACGACCTGCCTCATCTTGTAAAGGATAATCACGAGATTGTATTGTTTACTAATGATACTTCATTAATTTTAAAATGAAACTACAAAACACAATTTACGACGATGTCAATAATGCAATTTCAAAAGTAGTCCATTGGTTTAGTGTCAATAACATTTTGCTTAATGAAAACAAAACGAAATTTATTAGATTTATTCTATCATCCTCATGTAAAACAAGTTAAGGCTGATGTAACCGTCAAAGGAGAAACATTAGAAATTGTTAACTGTACCATATTCTTAGAAATAACCTTAGATAGTAAACTTCAATGGGGCCCACACATAGACACGCTATCAAAGAGAATTAGTTCTGCAGCGTAAGCAGTCAAAAAAAACCGTCATATTACAGACGTTAATACTTCTATTACTAGTTTATTTCAGCTACTTTCATAGTGTTATGTCTTATGGCATACTGCTATGGGGGAACGCTGCAGATATTAACACTGTATTTGTGCTGCAGAAGAGGGCTGTTTGTGCAATCTAAAATATGGGTCCCAGAGAAAGCCTACGTCAAAAATTCAAAGAAAAAATTATAATGACAGTACCATACCAATATATTTATGAAAACTTGTTGTACACTCATAGGAATATTAAACGGTTCCCTAAAAATAACGACATACATAATTTAAATACTAGAAATAAGAATAAACTCCCTGTGCCCACAACTAGGCTACACAAGATTAATGTATCTTTTAATAGGCAATGTATACGCTTCTGCAACAAAATACCAAATGAGTTGAAAAAGTTATCAATAAATAAATTCAAACAAATTGTCAAACATAACCTTTGTAAAAAGGCATACTACAAAATATCAGATTATCTAGAGGATAAAAAAGCTTGGGACAAGTTTTGCTCCAACTCGAAAACTAACAACCTAACAACGTAAAGGTTTCTTGTTCGCTTCTTTGCTTTACCTTAAAAATATTGAAGTGAGCAAAAATCAAAGTGATCACTTTATTTTCCAGTTTTACTTAAAAGTAGTAATTTGAATTTTGTGACGTGTCCAAGAGTCCTGTTAGGTCTAAAGGAAATAAACCACTTTGAATTTTGAATTTTGAATTTTTTGACAGCCAATCATTTGTTTTCTGCAGCTATAGAATAAATATTTCCGGCTGCCTCCACGAGTTACTGGAGTGTAAAATTGCCGATGATTTTCATCACAAAACTCGGTCAGTGATGCCACGTCCAATATGCAACTACTCACTGATAAGCCAAAATTTACCGCCACAGATTACAATGATTTGTGTAAGCCCGCGTAAACACGCCCTATATTTGTTTTATTTATGACCCCACTTTGACAGTGAGGGCGCATGAAAAGTCCATTTCAGTCAGCTAGTATGCTAATTTATGGAACTCCACCGTGGAACGCAAGTCGACAATGAAAACGAACATAAAAGCTGGCTTTCTAATGGATTGTCTGTGTTTCCTACCATTGTGCGACTAATTCCATCACATCTGTAGGTAGTAAGCTATGTACGCACGTTATGATGTCCAAATACATAGAGTTATTGTACTTACCTAAAAGTTTATATAAATACATATATTATGAAATCATCATCAGCCCATAATATGGGCAATATTATACTGCTGGACATATACCTCACCTAATGAATAGCGCCATGTTTTCAGCTTGTCGCATCCAGCTTTTAGCAGCAGTCTTTCGCAGGTCGTCATTCCAGTCGGAGGGCGACTTACACTACGTTTACCGAGTCGCTGTCTCCATTCAACAACACGTTTAGGTACCCAAGCGGCCAGCTGTTATTACCTAGTATTATAAAATGTACCTATTCGAATAATACACCCGCTTGTTCTTGTAAAAATTTCGCACACTATTCGTTACCAACTAGGTAGGAACCGTTTATTTCTAGTACTTTCCATTTCCTTCTCTTTGTTTAGATATATCCCTTCATTCTCATGTAACAGAAACTGGGATGCAAAATTAAGTATCACATCAGGATTTCTCGTTGGTCGTTTGTGTTCTTTACTGCCGTTTCCAAGCGCCTTTATTGCCCAAAAAGGAAACAACTGCTACAAAGGCCGAGATATTCTCTTTTAATTTCGTTTAAATGCAATTTCGAACTAATGGATGTTAACCTGCATGTACGTACGTATTTCCGAAACGAAATACCCAGAGGAGTAAGAACGGTTGGATATTTTATTTGTCCATGCCCGTTGGAATAAGAAAAACATTTCGATGGTAATTTCTGAAATTCATGTGGCAATTTTAAAACAAGCTTACCTACCTACCGAATGTTTTGCTTATATTGTTCATTGCTTGTCTGTGTTTTCAAAAGACTACTCAGTTTTAAGTAGGTAGATATGAGGTAGGTAGATGTAGATATGTTATAATAGATGTCTCCATTATTATTATGTTAATAATGTCTGACCTTGTACTTAATAGGTATTGGTATAGGAATGGTTAGAAAGAAAAATATATTTCTAAAAATTTATGCGCTAAATATTAAAAATATATTTTATTGTATTATTGTAAAACAATTTGTACAATTGTTCTTTTCAATAAGTCTTCAGTTTGTTCCTATACTGTTATTGTATGGATTTTTACGCAAATTAATCTTTTATATTGAAAAATACATTACCATGGTAACTAAGATTTTAAATTTCCCAGTTGACTGTAACAATCGTTCCATTTAGTGTATTGCCACAAAAGTAAGTGGTAGTAGAACAATACACAATCAGTCAATAGCCACTCAATTTGGTTTACACAGGTGGTTTTATAACCAAATTCAAAACCATGTAAAATGCAGAATAGTTGTGTAAGTTCATAAGAAGTCACGAACACGATTTATCTATTTTTATTACAAATGTTTTGCTCGAAATCACTAACAAACGTTTCCGATCTGATTAAGAGGCAATTTTTTAAAAAGCCTTTTCATAAAAAGGGCGCAATGCGCGCCATTTTATGAAAAGGATAGGCATAGAATTTCGCGTTCTTAAGAGTAAAGTAATACAGCGCAAAAGTTTAGGTTTTGTTTATTTACAAGAAAAGTTCTTACACAACTTATGAAGAAACTGGTTCAAGGAACCAAATAGTTAGTAATAACCTACGAATCAAAACATAAGTCATTTCAATAGACCGCAGGGTTCCTGAGACCTCGACCATTCGACATTGCACTTTCATGTTTTTTTTAACGTAATTTTATTTTCTCAATCGTGTTTTCACATTCATGGAACCGAAGGAAAAATTAAGAATTTTATGTTACTCGAGTTTAATTAATTAGTTATTATTTCGTTTAATATTAATTCGTTTTTACCACGGGCGTGAGCACTGAGATATAGGCCTAGTTTGACAACCTAATCCTTTAGGTTCGACCCGTAATTAGGGAGGGCTCTTAATTAGGGAGGGTAAAAGATACTCATAAATATAATTTAAGAAAACAGGAAAACTAGTCAAACCAATCGTACGCCTTGCAAAGGTACAAAAGTAGAGAGAATACATGAAAATACAAGTATATAATAAACTACCAATTAACATTACGAACATTGACAACTTTGAACATTTTAAAAACTTAATCAAGCATTTCTTTGAATGCCATGCATTCTACAGCATCAGTGAATTTATGAGTACTAATTTATGGCAATCCCTTTCTTTAGATAATATGAAAACATGACATTGAACTTTATGATCTGGAATTAAATGACATGTGTATTTTATCTAGATTTTTAAAATGATTTATTTAAGTATTTTGTCTTTTCAAATTGTACAATTTCTGACTCGCCTTGTTTAACGACCTATGTTATAAATGGTAAATAAATAAATACAAATACAAAATACAAATACCTACACCCTTACCGGATTTAGGTACATATCTACTGACCATACTCTCTCCTACGTTTCACAAACTGAATTTTTATCAGATTCATTTAAATAATCCATGATACCTCGTTTTGAATTGCAAATATTTCACTTTTATTTAAAGTTTGGAACATCCCGAATAATTTTATTTTATACTCATTTAACTTTCAGGATCAAGAAAAGACAATCCTGCTAGGTGTCATCTTTTGGATTATTGACCTATTTTCTTTAAGTCATACTGTTGTAGGACGAACCAAGCTGCCAAAAATAACTTAACATAGTTTTGGCTTGGTGAACTCGATCCCATTTTAATCCGACTTCAAAAAAATGAGGAGGTTCTATGTTCGGCTGTATGTATGTTTTTTCTATGAATGTTCATCGAATTCTCCGTCAATTAAGGACCGATTGTGAAAATTCTTTGAAGATTGATCCCGAGGTAGTCCCAAAATTGTAATCCCAAGGGATTAGTATAAATAAATAAATAAATAATAATAAATAAGTTAATAAATAAATAGTAAGCCAGTGTAGTTGTCTTACTAGAGAGCGATGTCAATTCAACTTATGAAAACTCGTACACACAGTGTAAGATTCCATCAACTCAACACACGTGACAAATGAAGAAAAGTCATAACACATTTAGAAGTATAACTAATTTGCCTATTTTATTTATTTATTTATTACCAAAATTTTGGGAAAACTTACAGCTAGGTATAAAATTAATTACAGTTACAAGTATAGAACATGCCTGGAATGACCAGTGCGTGTTTGCTGACGGCTAATTAAAAGTTTCCGCAGACAAGTTAAATTAAAAATAACAGGGTACAAAGTAAATTGACGACTTTTTAAAAATAATTTAAATAATGAAATAATAAGAATATAAAAAAACATCAACACATACACATAAGTTAAACAGGTAACAAAGTTAGGTTATGCTTGAAAAAAAAATTGATCACTTAGAAAGCGTTTTTACGAACATAGGTTCTACCTCTCAGCCCGTTCAGCCATTTAAGCGTGAAAACGTAACAGACAGACAGACATAATTACTTTCGCTTATATGATATTAGTTTCTGCCCGCGGCTTCGCACGACTCTTGGGCACGTTACAAAATTCAAATTACATAAGGAAAACTAGGAATTAAAGTGACCACTTTGATTTTTTGTTCACTACAATCTTTTTAAGGTAAAGTAAAGAAGCGAATAAGAAACCCTTACCTTGTTAGGTTGTTAGTTTTCGAGTTGGAGTAAAACTCGTCCCAAGCTTTTTTATCCTCTACATAATCTGATATTTTGTAGTGAGCCTTTTTACAAAGAATATGTTAGGCTATTTGTTTGAATTTTTTTATAGATTTTTTTTTCAACTCATTTGGATATTTATTGTAGAAGATTATACGAGTACATTACACCTACATTGTCCTTCTACATTAATCTTGTGTATCCTAGTTGTGGGCACAGCGAGTCTATTCTTATTTCTAGTATTTAAATTATGTATGTCGCTATTTTTAGGGCACCGATTGATATTTCTGTGAGTGTACAACAAGTTTTCATAAATATATTGACATTGTACTGTAATTATGTTAATTTCTTTGAATTTATCACGTAGGGTATATCTGGGCCCCATATTACAGATTGCACGAACAGCCCTCTGTAGCACAAATACGGTGTTAATATCCACTGAATACACGATAATACGGTGATAATATACGGACAGCGGAGGCTTAGTAATAGGGTTCCGTTTTGACCCTTCGGGTACGTAACCCTAAAAAGAAGCCTATGTTTTTATTTCAGGCGTGGAATGGGGAATACAAATGGATGCAAAATTTCAGCCCAATCTGTTCAGTAGTTTTCGCCTTAAGAGGTAAGAAACATCCACACATACATACATACATCTAAACATACAAACTTTTACATTTATAATATTATTGTGATGTTATTAAAGTATATATAAGCTTCAGCCCGCGGCTCGCACGCACTTTTCAAGTAGCAAGTCCGTCCCCGGGATAACGTTTACCTCCCTGCCGAATTTCATCACGATCCATTCAGCCGTTTAGGCGTGAGAAAGTCAGACAGACATACACAATTTTAATTACTCTCGCTTTTATAAATTAGTATGGATTGTACAATGTGTTTCTTTTGTGTCCTTCATTCAATTCTAAGGTAAAAATTAAATTAAATTCTACGTGCCTAAAAGTGTCAATTAACATTATGGTTATTCAAATACTGAGTAGAAAACCTATCTATGACAATATTCTTCTGTCTGGCGGGTCTGGCCATGCAGGTGAAGTCCTTCTGGAGGATTTGACAGGTTTAATCAACCTGATGTTGTCAAGCCGAGTTAACAGCGAGATCACAGAACTCCTATACGGTGCGAACCTTTGTGCCCTAAAAAAGAAGGATGGCGGTATAAGACCCATAGCCGTGGGCACTACATACCGCCGCCGCCTTGCGGCTAAAGTCTGCTGTCGGAAAGAAGCCGACTATTTAGGCGACTATTTCCGACCAATTCAGCTAGGCTTTGGTTCGCGAGGCGGATGTGAGGCCGCAGTACATTCCCTTCGTATATTTTTAGACCAAAATTATGGGGAGGTAATTCTGAAGGTAGACGTCAAAAACGCCTTCAATTCCGTAGACAGGGGCGCCTTGCTAAAACAAATTAAAGACAAAATTCCAGAAATTTACCCTTTTTCTGGCAATGTTACGGTTCGCCGTCAAAATTAATTTACAAGAACAAAGTCATTTTGTCCGCTGTTGGATGTCAGCAGGGCGACCCTCTCGGTCCGGCCATATTTAGCCTTGCCATCCAACCGATAATTCAACGTCTCCAATCCAAGCTCAATGTTTGGTATTTGGATGACGGAACTTTAGGTGGAGAGGTAAACACAGTTTTTGATGATCTAAAAATCATCACAGATGAATTTCGAAAAATAGGTTTGGGATTAAATTTTTCAAAGTGCGAGCTTTTTATTTCGGACTCTTGTGTAGTCAAAAACAATAATATCATTGGAAAATTCAATAGTTTAGCCCCCAACATAACAGTTGTTGATAAATGTTCACTTCGCCTCCTTGGTTCACCAATTCTTGATGAGTCTTTTCAGTCCTTTGTAGACGAGAAAATTCAAAATTTCAACAAAACTTCGGACAGACTGCTCAAAATTAATAGCCATATGGCTTTTACAATAATTCGGTTTTGTCTTTTTGTACCTAAATTTACGTATTCTTTGAGATGTAGTCAACTGTGGAAACACAGTGAGCTCTTGGAAGGCTTAGACAACATAATAAAGAATACTCTATCATCGGTTTTGAATGTCGATTTAGATGACAAGGCATGGTCGCAGGCCTCCCTGCCTGTCAAATTGGGAGGCTTAGGTATACGCAAAATTTCAAGTGTTCCAGCGTTCCTGTCTTTCGTCTACAGCACTAGTTCTTTAGTTAAAAAAAATTTAAAGTCATCTTGTTTGGTCCCACCTGGAATTTCATTCAAAATTTTATTTTAAGTCGAAGCTCGAACGGCTTGGCATAATGCTTGCCCTAATGCTGCTCCCCCAAAATCTCTTTTGTCTCAACGGCAATGGGACGGGCCTCTGTGTGAGTTGACACGGAATAGTTTGTTACAAACGTGCTCCAGTTTGTTCATTATAATTATTGCACACGATTGGAAATTTAACTGTGAGCGAGTGTTTGCGTGTAGTTGTAAGTAACACAGGCCAGTTTTTGAGTAACTACTGGGATAACGTACCATATCTACAGATTTTTTTTATATATCTATGGTTAGATGACATTGCGAACGTTAATTCTGTAAATAAATAACAGTATGCTTACATTGGACTGGGTTTCTTGTGGTTTATATTACCTAGACCTGTTTATTTTTACATTTGACCGAAGTAAATAGTAATGATGTTTTTATACACACCTATTTTAATTTTTCTAAAGTACTTATAGTAAGTAATTCTTTATAACAGACTTGAAGTAAGGAGGTAGGTAGTATCCACAAAACTCTAAATAAGTTATTATTTAGATTTCTGTGGGTTTCAGAGAGAGAGATTCAGATTTCAGCATGTATCAGCTAATTCCTTAAAGAACTTAATACACACTTTGCTGTTCTTAACTAAAAATTAGTAATTACTTAGTAGTAATTTACTGTTTTGTTTGTTCAGCGAAAACTAGTTTTGACTTCGGGTTTACTACACCTGACACGGGTCTTCTTCATTTACAAAACAAGATCCGTCAAGTGCGAGTGTGACGCGCGCCGAGGGTTTCGAACGTTTGTCAAGTACACAAATATGTACTGTAGGTAGTTAAGTTAGAGACTCTGCTATTTAATAAATACCTAAAAATTTTATGTATCTACATTTCAGATAGATCGGTTTGCAAACTTCGGAATATAGGGGTTAATGGTAAATATTTCGAAAAGTATGTGTAATCTACAGGAATATCAAAAAGTGTTTTGAAATGTACGAGCTGATACCTTTTATTTGATAACCTACTCGGTGGATAATTTTAATTTTAAGAAGGGGGGGGCTACTAGCCCCCCCCTTCTTAAAATTATTTATTAAATTTTTTATTTTTTAATATTATTAGCAATAAATAAATTATATTATATCATAATAAGTACATAGGTTGGTAGCTTAAGATCTAATTATAGCTAAAGTTAATGTGATGCGCCCCCCCCCCCCCGCATGCGGGGGGGCGCATTTTTAAAAGTTTTCTACTTACAGACTTTTCTTTATTTTTATTTGTATACTATAGATCCATAACATATATAATATATCTACAATCGCTACATACATTTCCAAATACTTTTTTTTACTTTATTCAAAATATTTAAAAAATTATGAAACACAGAAGACTTAAAAACACACAGAACACACTACAGAAATTTTAAAAATGTTTTGATATGTACAAACTGATACCTTTCATTTCATACTTCACTTGACATTAAAGGTCTCTTTTAAAATTTCGACATCACAATGTGTATCCACTGAATTTTTCATTTTCATTTTTTTTATTAAATCTATACAGGCACACGAAATGCATGATTTTTTTAAACTTCAAAGTTAAAGTTAATAGCTGCTGTAGTTGCTGAGAAAAAGGACAGAAAAAGCGAGACCAAAGGGTTTCGAAACCGATCTCGAACCCCTAAAAGGCAAGCCAGCTTAAAGGACGTAGATGTAGTACAAACTTGATGTGAAATGTTTGTAAACAAACCACGACACAAAAAACTAAAACTCACTTGCATGGGATCGATTTTCAGATATTGTAAGTATGGGCGGATTGTATACAAACATTATACATCCAATTTGGCTGGAATATAGCTAGAGATTATTTTGAAATAATGTCCAGTTTAAGTGTTACGGACATAAATACACATCTGCATTTTTATATTTATTTTTTGAGTTTAAAGCTTATACAACACCCCTGATAAAATCTTCAAAGACGTCATCAAACTATAAATTACTTTTACTGTGTTGAAACTTCTCTGATTTGCGAGTGAAGATAACGTGCGAAGATTTTATTACACGTCACTTTTCGAACACCCTTTACAAATAATTTCCGATGATGCTCAAGACAGTTTCTACTTGAGCGAACGACCAAACCTGTGGTCTGAAGTTTCATGCGAACCGGAATGACGTTATCAGAGCCGACGGGCGCGGCGGCGGCGCGGCGCGGGCGTACGCACACAAACACGATAAAGCAAACGACACCACTATCTGAAGCACTCGCGTGAACACAGTCTTGTATAATCTATGGTCGTGACAAACGCACATTGACAGCTGAAACCGTCAACAAAAAGGGAAGTCTGTGCTCGTTCGCATCAGCATTGAGCATTCACGCTTGCGTTTATACACGAGTAGCACGTGGTGGGTTAATTATAGAGCGGCATGCGTCGCGGCTCGTGCTTGTGCGCCGCCCCGGTACTAGGTGACAGAACGTAGATGTTTTAATAAAGTGTGTGTGAGATTCAGCAATGAGCAGCAGCCGCGGCAGTCGCAAGTGGAGGGAGTACGTCACGGCTCTCAGTGGTTTGTGTTTTGTTTATATTCAGTTTTGTTTGTTTACTTGTACATGTGTTGCTACCTTAAAAATCTAATTATTTAGATTACTGTGGTTGCTATCAAACCGAATTTCTTGATTAGTCGATTCGTCTCAACAAAGTTGGTTCAAAATAAATTTTAATTACCTGCGTACCTAAAATAAGTTTAGTATTTATACGTGTATACTATTTAAACTTTTTTATAAAGTATTAGCTGCTGCCCGCGGCTTCGCACGCGCTTTTCAAGTAGCCTATGTCCGTCCCCGGAATAACATTACCTCCCTGCCAAATTTCACTGAGATCCGTTCATCCGTATAGGCGTAAAAAGGTAACAGACAGACAGAGCTACTTTCGAATTTATGATACCTATTAGTATGAATTCTCTATAAGTAGGTACTACCACTTTTCATGATAAACACTGGGTTTTTTTTAACAAAGACTAATTAGACGTAAATAAAGATACAATTATAATAAAATTAATCCATACGCTACAATACCTCTTAATTATAAAATGGCCAGCAATAAAATTACGGTCAAATAATAAAAACAAATTAGAACTAGTATTCCAGTTCAGTTTCTAGTATAGTTTTTACTAGTATTCGAATTGCGATCCCCAACCCGCACGCCCAGCGTGGGGATTATGGGCATTACCCCCCGTGAGATAAAAGCCAACAAGGCACTTATCAGGGGGAGGCCTGGGTCCAGCAGTGGACCAATATAGGCTTTGGAGATGGAGACGGAGAACTAGTATTTACAATTGAAACAATTAAGGTAACTGCAGACTGTTGCAAACAATCTACAGGTAGCTTAACTGATCCATATCAATACCAGTCGGAAGCGTCCCCAAGACGCTGTCTGCATTGCTCCGCTGTATGGCAATGCTGATGCGCTGCGCCAGATACCCACCACCTCTCGGGTCACACCAGCAATTCATTAGTATTTGAATAATATGTGCATATTTACATATAATAGCATTATAATATTGTAGGTAGGTACATATGTTTCCTCGTTATAAGCAAGTACCTACAAGTTGAAAGCACCTATAAGTCATACTAATAATATTATAAATGCGAAAGGGTAGATGGATGGATGTTACCTCTTCACGCCAAACCTACTGAACGGGATGGGCTGAAAGTTTTCAAACAGTTAGTTCTAGGCTTCGAATAAAACATAGGCAAATATTATCCCCTAAATCAGTTCCCATGGGATAGAAATAACCGTTAAACGTTTCTATAGAAAGAACGCGTGCTAAGCCTACCTAAGATTTTCTTTAGTGCGCAAAGAAAAAATATCTCAGTGTGCAGTTTTTATGCGCAGATTGAGTTAAAAACAACAGAATAAATTATCTGTCTCAATTCAAGACATTTGTTTTTGTCGCCTGTATCTGTCGTTATGATTCTTTGTATGAACTTGCACGTGGCCGAGTTTATCGTTAAAAGACACAACAGTTATACCTACTATCTTTACCTTCTGTTAGTGCATTGTTCACTCATTTATAACCGACTTCGAAAAATAGAGGAAGTTTGGCTTTGTAGGGCGAACCAAACTGCAAAAAATAACTTAACTTAGTGTTGAACACGATTTTATTTTTAACCGAATTCGAAAAAACGAAGAGTTCTGCGTTAATTATTGACCGATTTTGAAAATTATTTCGGTATTGTATAGAGAATCTTCCCGAGTGGTGGAAATTTTATTTCTGAGGGATTAATTTTTATCCCGCAAAACTTAAAAACAGTGTAAAAAGGGATTCGAACTCGATTTATAGTTATTTGAAAACAATCAAATTATATTGTACTTTTTTGTTACGGTTTTCTTGTCCTTAAGGTCAACCCAAGGCTACTGAGATGATCCAGTCAAGAATAGTTAAATAAAATTATATTTTAAACTAGCTATGTCCGGGTTGAATTCATAATTCCGTATTTTTTTTTTTTTTTTTTGCTCGAATATAATCGTTTTTCTAAAATAAAAGAAGCCTAAGAAAAGCTCACGTTACAGCGGGTTATGTACGCTGTAACAGCTTATCAGTGAAAGTAGGTGAAAGTCCAATTAAAGTCGGTCCAGCTGTTTCGGGGATTAGCGAAAACAAACAGACAATGTCCAAATTTGGTGTTTGCTATAATATGTAAATTACACAGTACTCACCCATACACAGTGTGTATGGATACTTTCATTGGTACGCATTTAGAAAGATCTGTTATATGGAGATTACAAACAGAAACCATAATTTTATTTAATTGTAAAAGATGTGTAGGTAGGTATGCTCGGACTTTATCTGAAGGATAGGATTCGTAACGAATACATCCGACAGAGAACCAAAGTTATCGACATAGCTCAGAGAATAAGCAAGCTGAAGTGGCAGTGGGCCGGCCACATCTAGAAAGAAAGAAAGAAAGTCAATTTATTGGCTACACATCAAAAAGGTATACAAAAATATAAATAAAAAATAAAGCTATGTGAACCAAAAAAGGCCTCAGCTTAATGTTGCTCAACAGAAAGTTGAGCAACGCTGATTTTCTGGCAGGACCTTTGGTGCAGGACCTTTGGTCCTTTGGTGCTCAACAGAAAGTTGAGCAACGCTGGTTTTCTGGCAGGACCTTTGGTGCAGGACCTTTGGTCCTTTGGTGCTCAACAGAAAGTTGAGCAACGCTGGTTTTCTGGCAGGACCTTTGGTGCGTGACGGATAGCGCGAGACACGTGGGACGCAACCTGCGGTACTCGTGCACAGGTGTGAGACACGTGGGGTAGGGTTGCGCGCGCTTGCTTTAGCTGAGTGTGCGTGGCACTGTACCTGCGTGATTAGAATAAATGAGAACCGTATGTTAGACAAGTTTGAGTGAGAGTGGGAGTATTTGTGCGTGTGTATGCGAGACCCATACCTAGTAGTATGGGGTAGAAATGCCCATCCGGGCACAGAGTTCGACATTCGCGGCTTCAACTGTGTATGTCCTGTCTGTGCCCCAATCGGGGGGAGGAAAGGTGACGGATGAATGGGGTCGGCGAGTGTGTGGAATGGTGGGCTCGCCGGCTATGTATGGGAGGAAGAGGGGACGCCAGTCGGGCCGCGGTAGGTTTATATGTTCCCGTGGTTCGGCGAAAATGGCGAGAGAAGGGTCATCGGAGAGGTTTTAGTGGGTATTACGTCCTTATCAGGACGTCTAGTCCCACATAATTCTGGTCCCCCCCAGACCAGTCTATTCGTAAAAGAATTCCCTCGGCCGAGAAAAAAAAAAAAAAAAAGGACCTTTGGTGCAGGACCTTTGGTCCTTTGGTGCTCAACAGAAAGTTGAGGAACGCTGGTTTTCTGGCAGGACCTTTGGTGCAGGACCTTTAGTCCTTTAGTGCTCAACAGAAAGTTGAGGAACGCTGGTTTTCTGGCAGGACCTTTGGTGCAGGACCTTTGGTCCTTTGGTGCTCAACAGAAAGTTGAGCAACGCTGGTTTTCTGGCAGGACCTTTGGTGCAGGACCTTTGGTCCTTTGGTGCTCAACAGAAAGTTGAGCAACGCTGGTTTTCTGGCAGGACCTTTGGTGCAGGACCTTTGGTCCTTTGGTGCTCAACAGAAAGTTGAGCAACGCTGGTTTTCTGGCAGGACCTTTGGTGCAGGACCTTTGGTCCTTTGGTGCTCAACAGAAAGTTGAGCAACGCTGGTTTTCTGGCAGGACCTTTGGTGCAGGACCTTTGGTCCTTTGGTGCTCAACAGAAAGTTGAGCAACGCTGGTTTTCTGGCAGGACCTTTGGTGCGTGCACTCTACACGGTTTTCAGACTTGGACTTGTACACAAAAAGAAAAAAATAATATGATAGTTTATAGCTAGTGACATTATAATAAATAAACAACTCAAAAACACATAGGTACCTAATAATATTTTAAAAATAAAGATAAATCTAAGACTATCGTTCAACACGGGAAACACTCAAACTATTTTTAATAAATAATGATCTGGCAACCAACCCGTCCGACATCTCGCGAAGAACCGACAACCGCTGGGGGGTAGATGTGTTCTTGAGTGGAGATCGCGACTCGGCCAACGTAATGTGGGACGCTCTCCGACCAGGTGTGATGACGATCTGCAAAAGACTGTAGGCAGATGCTGGACGCGGCAAGCTAAAGATAGGGCGCTATGGCGCTTATCCCTTTTATTCACAACGACTATTGTACAAATACTGGAAAAAAGTAGCTCACTCTGCTTTCTAGTTAGAATTATTAACACATCGCAAATTAAAACAGGACTTAAACATTTGTAACGTGGAAGCTGAAGTGGAAGTGATTCTAACAATATAAGTTATACCTATAGCTCCCTACAAAACTTTCAGAGATATTGTCATTTTAATCACACGCGCCGCTATCGCGCGCGGCACTCAGAATAGGCCCCTACACACGCAAAACTACCGCCACGAACGAAGGGTTATAATTATAAGGGGAGGTCTGTGTCGAGTTCCGATCTAATCGAGTATCTAAGATAATTATTATTCTCGACTCATACATGTAGTATCTACCTGCGTACCAGAAGTTGATTGTTTTAAATAAATTATAACGCGTTTACAATTATGTGACAAGCACACTCAATATAAACAAACCTCTGCCTCGATTTGACCCTGATTTGCAAATAATTGTTTTAATCACTTCCTTATACGATACATAGTATACATAGTATACGTATAGCTAATTTTGTATAAATAAAAACTAACTTTATATGAAGAAGTAAATACTGCTGGACAATTCACATACCATCATCTAGCCCCAAAATAAACAAAGCGTGTGTCATGGGTTTCTATATTCATACAACTTTGTTCAAAGAAATCAGGAAACTTGAAAAATTTGTTTCTCAGCTCAGGTTCAAGATTATTTTTTACGTCTACAAATGTATCTACAAATTGAACTAAAATTACTAAACAACTCTAAACCTATAAAATTTTATACGATTCCCTTTTAAAGGCATTTCGGTTCCTGTAAGATATTTGCGTCTTGGATGTAACGAAAATAATTTACAAAATATGTAGGTACCTTACTTACCTGTCGAATTCAAAGTCATATTTTCTTGATGTTCACTGCTGCAACTTATCCCGTCGTCTTCATTATTATTGCGTCGTCAGTCGTTCCGTTCCGTCACAGAGCAACCATATCGTCTACTGCCGTATGGCCTACAGCCACAAGAAGTATTCTAAGATAACCGTGGATAAGTAAGCATCGTGTGTGTTGCCAAGCAACGATAAAATCAGACCATGTTTTTTTCTGAAGATAGGTATAGTCATAGATATAAGGAAAATCTGTAGATATGGTACGTTCTCCCAACGCTTACTCAAAAACTGGCCTGTGTTACAACTAAACGCAAACACTCGCCCACAGTTAAATTTCCAATATTGTGCAATAATTATATTGCGTCAATAAATCACACTAAAGTACGTCGTAGCAAGCACGCGAATCACGAACGCCGCGCCGCCGCGCATCCTGGTTCCACTATGGCTAAGGTAGGGGACCTAATTGGACCTAATATGAGCCTGCCACTTTCAAACTACTTACTATTTACTTTTGTTTTTTTTTTATGTCGTCGAAAAATTACCCATTCCCCCTATCCTCCGAAGTTTGCAGAGCGATCCATCTGAAGTGTATGTAGCGTTTGTAGATATGAATCTATATTTTACAGGAAAAATATAGAGAAGTCTGGTAAATAGAGCATTTTTGAAAAATGGTCAAAAAGGGGGGCCTACCTCACCGAGTGGGGCCACTCGCACTCACTTGATGGATCTTGTTTACTTTTATCGAAGGGTATAGCAGAACCTTTCCTATAAGTACTCGAGCCATTCCCAAAAAGTACCTAATGTTTTGTAGTGGCGTCGAGTTACAAATGTAAATTATCGTCATTATGCATTGAACGAAAGAGCTGAATTCGACAGCTTATTGCAAACTCTGTCAAAAAAACCATCTACTAGAAAAAAAATTAGATTACATATTAAATGTATGTGGACCATGTTTACAAACATTATGACTTGAGTTTGACCTGAGTATAGGTACCGAGTTTTGTTTACAGTAGAAACTACGAAATATGCGACTGACAGCTAAAAAGTTGCGAATGGCTACGACGTTTCTTAATTTATTCACGCTACGAAAGTCACGGGCAAGTAATTTTCAATTAAAACTCATAATGAAAATGTTTTCATGAAAAACAAAATATTCATTCTGTACCAGTAACAAAGGTGTCGCGTGGAAAATTTAATCTGCTTCATAAAGTAAAACTGCCATTATATGCGACAATTGGACCGTTTCAGAGGCAAATTGTTTATTCACAGTCGATATTACGAACCTTTCCTAGGTATTTCTTATTTGTTTGTGATATATCTTTGTGGAAATTTGTACAATGGACGTTTAGTAGGAACTGTTGTACATGTACATGAGACTTATAATTTTTATTTTAACTAGGCCCCAAGTGGCAAAGAGATTTTTACAACTTATTGATTACTAATTCTTATAATATGATGAACCTGGGTGATATCATTTTAAAACCTCTAAGGCCACCTCGGGATCATTTCTCTACACACGACACAAAGGCGAAATCAAAATCGGATAACAATTGGCGGAAATATCGAGTAACATACAAACTTAAAACATACAGCCGAATTGAGAATGTCCTCCTTTTTTAGGGTTCCGTACCCGAAGGGTGAAAACGGAACCCTATTACTAAGCCTTCGCTGTCCGTCCGCCTGTCTATCAGAGAGCTCTATCTCATGAACCGAGAAGAGATAGTTCTCTGGTCGCTATAACAGCAAATATGAAAAATAAAATAATATAAAATTAAAGGGGGCTTCCATACAAAAACGTGTCTTTTTTAGTTCCTGTTGCTCTTCGTTTATCAAAGCTGTATCTCTTAAGCCACAATAGGTAGACACATTAAACTTTCTATAAATAAGTCACACTTCAACTGTAATAACAACAAACACTAAAAATATAATAAAAATAAAAATGTAAAGAGGTCTCCGAACAAGTGAAAATTTTATGTTCTTGAAAAATTTGCCTGATTTTTACGATACGGAACCCTTCGTGTGCGATTCGACTCGCTCTTGGTGGTTTATTTACATTCAGTTGATTTTAAATTTATATATTCATCATCATATACATCAGCAAAGCTTAGATTCACTCGATTTAGGTCATACAGAATCATTAGGTACATTCTGTCGTAGGTTTGACCTAAATATCTGACGTACCTAAGTAGGTAACCCTCACTAACCTACGCAGTGATATCATACAGTAAATCACACGACAACAATTAAGACAAACACATAATTTAAATGCTTCCACTTATCTTAAAAGTCAACCCCGTTACCCTGTAGTAAGGTTGTTTATTTTTCACTTGTTTTCTGTATTTTAAATCTAAGATTATACTTACTACAGGGTCACGGGGTTGACTTTTAAGATAAGTGGAAGAATTTAAATTACTTATATGTTTGTTTTAATTGTTGTCCTGTGATTTAATTTATGATATCACTGCGTAGGTTAGTGAGGGTTACCTACTTAGGTACGTCAGATATTTAGGTCAAACCTACGACAGGATGTACCTAACTCGAAAAATAACAACTAACTAACAGGCTAAAGGTTTCTTCGTCGCTTCTTTACTTTAGTCTACATACCGAAGCGACTGAAATAAAAAATATCACTTTATTTCCGTGTCAGTGTTTAATTGTTAAGAATTTGACCTTTTCTAAGTATACATTTATTGTATTTATGGAAATAAAGAGTTTTTGACTTTGACTTTAATGATTCTGTATGACCTAAATCGGGTGATCATAAATTAAATTAATTTATGATATCACTGTTTAGGTTAGTGAGGGTTACCTACTTAGGTACGAAAAAACCTGTAGAGCAGCTGCACCTGCTCTACAGGTTTTTTTTACGATTAACCTATTAGACGTTTTTTACGTATAAAATATTTCACAACCTTGATATATCGGTATCTGTGACAAAAGGTCACGTTGTAACGATCTGTTTATCTTATTCTCAATTCAAGAAAAAATACGTAGCTACAGACCGACTAGAAAGAGTAGAAAATAAATGAGGGCGCCACTATTGTTTACATGGTATCACCATATATCTACGGCAGAACGTTTTGATAGTTGATATTTTTAAATATATTTTTAACAATTGTCTTAAGTACTTCACCTCCGTCATAGTTAATATCTTCTTTTAAAAAAGCTAGCAATTTCGCCAATATAAGGACTTCTTTCCTACCTGAATAAAAATTATGATTTTTTTACCTGATATTAAAATCATCCAGCACTTTTTGCCGTGCACTTTTTGAATTTGGAACATCTTAGTGTTCAGCGCCAAAGAAACCGAACGCAATTATTTCAAACACGCAGAATATAAAATCTACAACAATCTTTATTCCTAATAAAACTGTAACAATACATTTTCATAATTGCGAAAATGTCTCAAATGTAAACATAAGTTTTTACTTAGTTGTTTTATTATTAGATACTATTTAATTTAAATTTAGTTGTTACTCTATGTTTTATTAAATAATAATAATACAATAAAATATGAGGCGCCTTTTAATTTCTCATAGAGGGTGATGAAAAGTAGAGTGTATCACTCGGGCGCAAAATATATTTTTGGCTTCGGCGACGTACTTTGAATCCCTCGCTACGTTCAGGATTCAAAAAAGCGCCCTCGCCGTAAAAATGCTCCCTTATGGTACAATCTACTATTATTCCACATGTGAGCAAAACCCGATTTTGCTCACTGTTTTTGAGCAGCAAAGTCACCGTTTTCGAGCGAGAGTACTAGGTATTTTACCTTCACATCAGCATTTTCCTTATCTTCGCGGACAAGGAATTTTTCAAAGGTGCTTGGCATCCTATACCTACAATTATCTATATCAGAAAGAGATAAGTAAGTACCTCTAAGAAATGAAACGTTGGTGTTCTTCCAACACAAACGAGCGGGTTCGTAGTTAACCCGCGCACATTCATAATGTATTATGTATTTGTATTATGTATTCGTCAAAATACGATTGTTTTTATAGTAAAACTCTATATACTTAATATATAAATAAATAACGCTGGACAATCCAGACACCACAATCTAGCACCAAGCTAAGCAGAACTTGTGTTATGGGTACTAGATGACTGATAGTGATATGCTTAGGTAATACAATACATTACATAGATATATATTTTATTTATTACAAGTGCATAGAAAATACCCAGAACACCTGGAACATATTATTGCAGATCGTACTATCATTTGTCTCAAGGCGGGAATCGAACCTGCAACCTCCTGCGTCGCAGGCGGACGTTCGCCCGCCGCACCACTTCGGTCGTTATCATCGGATATTAGAACTAATATTGCAATATGCCCAACAGGTGCTACTGACCCTACTGTTAGACGAATGCCTCCCTTAATCCCTCCTTTTGATGCGAATTTATCTACGAAACAAAACTACTTATTACTTGTCGTGAAGACCAAAAATTACGTCTTCTTTGTGTGAGTCACAATTTAAGGAGGACCTTGTTAATGATTAGAGCAACTCGATACGTTCGACAACTACCAACCTGCCTATCGAGTTTTCAGCACGGATATTGGCCCATCGACAAGACGTGTCGAATCTTTATTCCTTTGAAGAGAAGGTTCAACTTCGTTATTCGCAATATAATAAACCAAAATTGGCTCCGAGGTGAGTCACCTGAGCCATTGGAAAATAACAGCGAAAAATGTAGAGCAAAATAATATCATGCCCCTATCTACAAGTATGTTTTATTAGCTTTACCTAGTGCTAACCGATTGCTCCTACGTTACAAACAAAGTGATTGTTTCTTTCACTAGTACTCGTATCTCTAAAGGTCCACTTCATGCAAGGTTTGATATTTATTCCTGGACTTTATAACAGCTTGTATTTCTAGCAAAATCTCCAATACGTTTTCGGTTGCGCTGGTAAACAAAACTAGATCATATCGCGTTATTGTGGTGGCAAATTTTCAACGAAAACGTTTGTTTGAAAAATCGACGCAGCCCTTCAGCTAAAGCCAACGTAAGCAAAAGGTCAGTAGGGCTGGGTGCTACCAACTTGTCTGTTGAGGCTACTTCATAAAACTACACTTAGCAAAAATCCTTCACGTTAATTTAATAAAATGGATTTAATGCAGACATGCACAGTTGCACAGTATTATTCAAAAACTACAGGACATAGAGCACTCGGTTTTGTTTTTACCAACACGGTTATATATCAATATTAAAGCACTTCTGCCTGAAAATATGTTTTAGCAAGTTATTCGAAACTTTTAAATATTACGTCTTCAACATTTATGTCCCCTTGCACCCTCTGTTGGGGATACATAGCGACCGTCATTTCTTGCGGTCTTCCGCGAGTCGCATCCAATTGCTGTCTGTGGTAGGTGTGGTACCTTTGAAATGATAAGACGTTATTGCTCTTTATTATCATTAGTATTATAATAATAAAATAAATATGTTTTTATTTTATTATTTGTTAGGTATTTTTCATCAATTGTATTTCTCAAAGACTGTGTCTCGGTGGTGCAAAATAAGAAGTTTTTAAGATGGGGAGGGACAAGGGAGGCATTTACCTAGCAGTGGGACAGTGTATGTTATTAATGAATCGTATCAGAATAAGAGACTGGCGCTGGCTGCAAAGACAGATAATTTGTAGCACTGGTAGGCCCTAATGAAGCCCCGTGACAGGCGGGTCAGCGTTTGTGGCGGAAAAAACATTATCGCCGTCCTCAGCTAATAACCTCGCAGGCGACATTGCTGACACCACATTAAATTTCCCTTTATTAATTTTCTCTTCAATATTGCTATGACATTACATTTTATTTAGATTCAAGGTTAGAATTAGAATACAAGAAGATTTGTATGCTAGGATGGACTGATTCAAACTCCATAGGTACTTTTATTATAAAATAGCCTTTGGCTGCAACTACAAATGCGTTTTTTCTAGATATAAAGCCTATTATGCCATTCCAGGTCTAGAATTACGCAAATTTTCAGACTGATTTGTTCAATAATTTTATCTTAAAGAGGTCGCAATCATCCAACCAACTCTTGCAGATGGTATCAGTGTGATGGGAATGACCTAGATTATTGTTGGTATCCTTGGTAAGAACATACGCTACCTTTGTCCAAGAAAAGCTTGCAAAGCCACGGTCAAGCCATGCGTGATAAATTAATAGAAAAAAACATAATGACAGTACCATGTCAATATATTTATGAAAACCTATTGTACACTCATAGAAATATCAATCGGTACCCTAAAAATAACGGTGTACATGATTTGAATACAAGAAATAAACATAAACTCGCTGTGCCCACAACTAGACTACACAAAATTAATGTATCTTTTATACATAGTATAGGGCAATGTATACGCTTCTACAACAAAACTCCTAGTGAGTTGCAAAAATTATCAGTAAATAAATTCAAACAAATTGTCAAAACATTCTTGTGTAAAAAGGCCTACTATAAAATATCAGATTATCTAGAGGATAAAAAAGTTTGGGACGGGATTTGCTCCAACTCGAAAAATAACAACTAAGTAAAAGGTTTCTCCGTCGCTTCTTTACTTTAGTCTACATACCGAAGCGACTGAAATCAAAAATATCCCTTTATTTCAGTGTTTAATTATTAAGAATTTGACCTTTTCTAAGTGTACATTTATTGTATTTATGGAAATAAAAAGTTTTTGACTTTGACTTTGTCACAAACAAGTACCTTTTACCTATATGTTTCCAAGGTAGGAGTAGTTGGGATGTTGCTATTACTGTCTCGTGCATTTTGTAAGTAGGTACTACCTACACATTAAATTTGATGCTTCAGCAGAAGAAACGGACGACAACAATTATAACCTTAACGATGCATGTCTTTTTCTAGCAGTGACCACCATAGAGAGAATACCTACTGTTTGACACACTTTTTTTTTTGGCACACTTGAACACACTTTATTAATAAACAAAGTAATTTTTTTATTCATGTAGATGTCAGCTTTGAGGAAATAGTTATTTCTCAGCAGAAAAACTGCTTGGAAGGCCCTTTAAAACTATAAAAAAAAACCAATGTAAACCAATGTTCCTGTTTTGGTAGGTGCTGATGATTAAATTAAATTAGCCTGTAATAATGAAAAATACCAACCTACATAAGGATTAAGCGTTGGTGTTTAATTCGTTAAGCCACAATAGTTTTTCATAATTTATTTATTTTGCATGTATAAAGCTTACATCTAAGTAAATCTTGGTACATATTTTTATAGTTTAGTCAACCTAAATATAAATAAACACACTACTAGTGTGAGCTGAACTGACTGTCTGCCATGTGTCTACGTATTGTTTTGATTTCCATGAGATTTCTACTAGATCATTCTGATAACATCTGCTCCAAAACATTTATTTTACTTATCATTTCCAGGTGTTTTTATTGTTTACCTTTACGTTTTAGTTCAACAGCCTCGTAACATTATATTGATATCAGATACATTCTGGGTCATAAATACATTTCTTGTAGTGCCCGATTTAAGGTTCGGTTTCTTAAGTTTGTTAGTCGGCATAATTATTATGTTTACCCATGCCAGATAACAGCTTTCTAGAGGTAGTATATTAAAGATTATTTATCGGGTATTTATCGCGTACCTTCCGTTTACTGTTTAATACTTTCTAGTACGACTAGTCTGCTAAGCTAGGCCGCGGACATACTGACAGTCGGACTTGGCGAAATCATAAGGGTACCTTGTTAACTACGGAAGCCTAAAATGGGTTCTTCCACTTGGGACTCTGGAGAGCTATGATATACACAGGTGGACACATGCAAAAAGAGTTTTGCGTTGGGGTTAAAATGCATGAGATTTAACGATTTAATTAAGTTTAAAAAAGGTTGGTGTTCGGCTGAAAATCCAAGTTCGGTCTGACACTGATTTCTTGTAATATTCCATTAGATATAGACAACCGTCGCGTCGTCCTAAAGAAATAACTGGACATCTAAGGAAAAATTATTACTTAAGGTATTTTTGCTTTAAATTGACTAATTTCTAACCATTTTATTATTTATTCTGAAAAGACATAGCTACAGATAAAACAAAATATTTACAAAAACTCTAAAAAGATAAACTATAGTGCAAACATACTTAGATAGATAGATAGATAGATAGATTATCACTTTATTGCACCATCAATACACTTATAAAACAAGAACTTAATACTAATTATATATACTTAGAACGACGATTTTAAGGTTGTTTCTCTATACGTAACAAAAAAGCTTATATACATAATTTTATTGCACTATGTATACATATTTGACCGCAGGGACTGAGTTAGATAAAACACATACTACTTATCGGGTTTTTTTTTGTGACTACGCTCAAAAAAGTAAAGTAAAATGTAGGTACCTACAGTACGTTTAAGTATAGTTTGCTTTGCTTATCTGGTTCCTAACGAATCGTACAGTCATTCACATAATTAACACGATCAATGTCCGTGAAGCGTATGTATGTAGGTATGCATTTGCGTCATGGACATTAAACCAGTAAGAGCACGTAACCTGACAAAAATCACCTTGTACAAATGAGGCTTATTCAGTTTTTATCTTGAATAATAATAGATCGTAATTGAATTAGTTTTTAGTCTAAAAATATTAAAAAATAAGCAGTTTTATAATGCTCCTGAAATGTAGCTAAATGTGGATACGTCTCTATGGAATGATGCTCTCGATATTTTATGTAATCGTAAACTTATCTACGATTACATGAAGGCCGATGTGGCACGGCGCGCGTACGAAGGTCCGCCTGCTACGCAGGAGGTTGCGGGTTCAATTCCCGCCTTGGGACAAATGTTTATTCGATCTGCAAATATTTGTCGTGGGTGTTCTGTGTATTTTCTGTTTATAATAACAAATAGATATATATATCTATATAATGTATTGTATTAAGAATATCAGTGGGAATATGGGCATGACCCCCCGTGAGATAAAAGCCAATAAGGCGTTTATTCGGGTGCGGCCTGGGTCCAGCAGTGCCCAATGTAGGCTGTGGAGGAAGTATATCAGTCATCTAGTAATAGGGCTAGGGAACATTTAGGGCTATATGATGGTGTGTGAATTGTCCAGCATTATTTATTTATTATAATATTTATCTTACTTCAGTATCCGTTGTTATCTTAAGTATTAAAGTAGGTAGGTACTTAGGACCTTTGATATTCCACCTCATAAAAGTCTAAACGATAATGTAGGCGTGACGCACATTTCTTATTATATTCGGCATGACACCCATCATAGTGTACGAGTATCTTACAAAGTATTACTTCTGATCATTTATATTTCAAAAATTTACGACTCAGGCGGGACTTGAACCCAAAACCTTCCATTATGTGCGGGAATGCATTGCCGATTACCCCACTAAGTCAACCATCTACCTGACCAGTCGAAAACCTTTAGGACGTTCTAAAGCTCTTGTGCTGTTAGTGTAAAATAAAGTATAACTTGCTTTTCTTTCAGCTACCCTGATCACAGCGGCAGCCGGCACCACAGTAGGATGGACATCACCGACATTACCCATTCTGCTGAGCAAAGAATCACCCATCGAGACCTCCCCCGACCAGAGCTCATGGATCGCCTCCATTATGATACTGTGTTCAGGTAACACCTCATTTCCATCTTATCGTACCCCGAAAATCAGCATTTTTTGCATGTACGTTCTTTTAGACGAGGTTTCCAGATCTGGCCTTACGCGAGCAGAGACGTTAATTATACCACGAAAAATGCGCTATAGCTAATGTGCTATTTCTTCGAAAACTATACTGTAATTTCTAATTATGATATGAAGTATATTTTT
The DNA here is from genome assembly GCA_963662085.1 of Eupithecia inturbata. NCBI lineage: Eukaryota > Metazoa > Arthropoda > Insecta > Lepidoptera > Geometridae > Eupithecia > Eupithecia inturbata. The sequence continues at coordinate 6,106,401 of OY759177.1, forward strand.
GTGGTGAGAAAAATTCTAGCAATTTCGTAGCGGAAACAGCTACGCTGAATGCTGTGCATAAGCTATTTCGTAGCGATGGCGTAGTGGATTCGTAGCGTAGCAGATTGGTAGCAAACTTAACATTCAGCGTAGCAATACAATGGTGCAGCAATGTGTGCAACCCTAAAATATAAGAACATAATAGAAATTCATAGATGTTGGGTATAAAAATTTATACCCAACGATAAAATTATTTAGTAATATTATATTCGCACATGATCATAAATTTATTATAACAATAATCATTTGTTCTACATAAAATAAACATTAAATTTTATAACGATATTCCATAAATAGAGTATTTTGTAAATAGGAGTATAAATTATTATGTCGTTCAAAACCTTACTGCACAAAGTTAGTTTAAAAAGCTATACTTAACAAAAAAAATTGTAAAGTACATAGAAGGCTTATCACTGAGTTATCTATCACTGAAGACAATATCTTCCAAGCAAGAATTTTGTCCTTTGGTATCATTTTCTGGCTTAACAACGTTAGTCATCTAGTTAGATCTTATCGGAACTTTGCTGTGTAAAAGGACATTAGTTTCATTAGAGATACCTCGAACTGAATATTAATGGATGTAAAGGACTTAGCACATCTGAAAAGCACCGCCACTGCAAAGCTACCGCACACGGTCAATGTCATCGCGACATGAGGCGGCGCCTCATGACATGACGCGATGATTGCTCGCTGTCCACGGATGATTGGCAAAGAGTCGTTATATGGCTTTTTTCCGGGCGGTCCACTTAGCTACAGCGTGCTGGCTAAAGTGGCCAATGGCTTGTAGCTTAAAGCAAGCTAAGCCAAGAAGTTGCAACATGCTCGCCAACCATGTGTTGTCTGCTTTTTCAGGGTTCCGTACCCGAAGGGTGAAAACGAGAACCTATTACTAAGCTTCAGCTGTCTGTCTGTCCGTCTGTCAGCGGGCTGTATCTCAAGAACAGGTAGACAGTTAAAATTTTACACATGCTGTATAGTCCCCTTGTCACTATAAATACAAATATTGAAAAAAAAGTAAATATTAAAATTAAGGTGGGCTCCCATACCAAAAAAACGTGTTCTCTTGAACCGTAATAGGTAGACAGTTGAAATTTTGTGAGAATGTGTATTACGATTGCTGCTATACCAACAAATAAAAATAAATGTAATAATTAAGAGGGCCAATGTCCATGCCATGTTGAGTACGGATCACCGAAGTTAAGAAACGTTGGGTGCGGTCAGTACTTGGATGAGTGACCACGTCTTGATGGGTATTTGCTTTTTTTAGATCCTACAAAAAAATACTGATTTTTAGGGTATCTTTTGCGAAATAGTTTTGTTCGATGGTACAAAACGCTCCGTGTGCTAGTCGACTCACACTTGGTCGGTTTTATTAATCTAGGTCCATATATTGCTCATTTTTGTGCTGTGTATTAACGGCCGCTCCGTTACCGTTGTATGCTACAACCTTAACAAGACTACAAAACTAATTAAAAGACAAAGCAATGTAAGAGAAGAAGTAAAACAAATGGAGCAGTAGGTAGGTATAGATCTATTCGTATCCTTTTTATCTTGCATTTTCTATCTACAAACGAACGATCCGATTTGGTTAGATTCCGGATGAGTGGCAGTGAAAGAATCGACTGAAATTCAATTTATTGAACGTTACAGTGGAGCTGGATTTTGTGGATTATTTTCTAATGCAAATAATCCTCTGATAGCGTTATCGCGTTATCAAAATTATTATATGTGAGTGATAATGGGCAAGTTTAAATTATCCAAGTCCTTCTAGAACATATTAAAATATTTTTTTTCTTTTGTTTTTAATGTTAACCCTATTTAGATGTATTTCAGCATACTCAAATCTGTGGCATAGTTTAGAAAAACATTGTTCCTTAGTAAGCATAGTTAAAATGTCTATAAATTTTGTTTTTAGAAAGCATTTTCGATACAAGCTCTTTATTTCCTCTTATTTTTTTAGTTTTGCCTGTGGAAAGGCGATTGCTGAATTAGATTTTCTAAAGTTTCATACCTACCTTAATGCTCAATTTGGAAGCAATATACTTAGGAAAATTCTAGATCTAATATCTAGATAGGTACTAGAATATGTTTACACGACGCAGAACTGAATGACACTGCATTGAGTAGGTTAATACTACAAGCCACCAGAATGCTATCTGTGATTAACGTCCTCTGAGTTGAGTGTGTTTACCTAAATGAGAACGGGGACAGTAATTTTAGGTTATTACTCTCTAGAGAATAAGATATTACTTTAAGATTTACTTTTATTGTTCTTATAATTTTTTTTATTCTTTATTGACAATGAAAATTACAATTCAATAATAAAAACAAATTAGAACTAGAATTCACAATTTAAACAATTAAGCCCACTGCAGACCGTTGCAAACAATCTACAGGTAGCTAAACTGATCCATATCAATACCAGTCGGAAGCGTCCCCAAGTATGGCAATGCTGATGCGCTGCGTCTAATACCCACCAGCTCTCGGGTCACGCGTCGTCGCGTCGACCAGACGTTCAGATATATTTTATTAATTTTATAACCTATAGGCGGTTAGCATAGATTTGCTTAAGTACTACCTAAGTTTAAATTTTTGTATTTGTAGTTTGAATTGTACAATGTTTAAATTAATTTAGTTTTTAATTTATCTTTACATACTTTTTTTTCTATTGTTCACAACTTAGCATATAAATAGGTTCTTTTCTGTTATATTTTTTGGGTACCTCTAGTCTAGAGGATTATGACGTGAATATTATAGTCTCCGCTGAAAACCAGCTGCACATATTAGTGAGTTTCAGGCACAATGCTGAGCGAAAACCACATTTGCCTCGCGCTTTGCTACGCACAAAAATATAAATCATGTAACGTAGTAACGTACACATTACCTGTTATAGTTCAACTTATTGTATAGTAGATCGTAGAGCAAATAAACACATTTCATTCGTTCATTCATTCATATTTATTTAGGAGCTGAATAAAATGGCATGGTGTACATACAGTCCGTGAATATTGCGTCCAATGTCCGTAAAAACTTAAAGTAAAGGTAGCTTGGAAAGCTTAAGACGACCCCTCCATCTTGGATGTTGGATATCGTAGAATAGACGGCGACAGGGAATCTCATCACCAGCTAGGCAGCAGCGTCCTCTAGAAGACAAAATTATTCCAATTTGATTACCAATCGTGTTTATGACCTCATCGGTTATAAACACTTCGCTTTTTTAATAGGGTCATGTCTGAAAATAGCCACAGCGACAGGATAATGACATTTTCGTTATTTTCAAAGTAGGTAGGTATGTACGTCACAGTCAAAAATATCCATATAAAGCGAATCTCCCAAATTCATTCAAAATAACTATACCAAGGGTTAACGATATGAAAAAAACTACAATGTGGCACCAGTTTTTGGCGTTGACATAGCTTATTTGAATATTTCAGCTGCCAGTCCGATCCCCGCCTCATACCTAGCAGACAGAATCGGTACGAAGAAGACGCTCCTCTTGGCCGCAGTTCCCTACATCATCGGCTGGATCCTGGTGATGCTGGCCGGCAACGTGCCTACAATCTACGTGTCACGGCTAATTTCCGGTCTCGGCTACGGGATAGCGTATACGGCGGCCCCCATGTACCTGGGAGAGATCGCGTCCAATGAAGTGCGAGGCGCAATGGCTACACTCATCACTGTTATGTCGAAGGTATTTGAAAATTCTGTTTGTACTTAATTGACTGCACATTGACTGATAGGCTTGTGAATAAGAACAGCATTATGAACATTTCAACAGTTTTGGCAATGGTTAATTTATTCTCGTAGATTAATGTTTCGTAAATCAATAAGCAGTTTATTTTCCTGTTATCTACTGAATTTTTCGATAATGTGTAGCAATTGGAGAATACACGACACGGTTAAAAATAGCTGTTAATTATTCCAGGTTTTTCCCAAAAACCATTAAGTGTGATCAAATGCACCTCCATTCTGTTTGGTGTAGTAAACCGACATATTGGGTCAGTTTTACGCGCTGCTGTTGTCACGTAAATATCCCGTCTGCAGCGATAACAAAATGTTTCATGGCGAACTTTGAAAATTACTCACTCTATATTATCGGGCGTAAAAATATAGAGCACAGCTGTAGGCATGTCTCATTTCATTAGAGAAAGTACAATGGCAGTAAATAATATGTGGGTTCAATTCGTCAATTGGTTCCATAGCGATTGGGGCATGGTCTCATGTGACCTGTTGACTCATTGAAATGATTGCGTAACTTTCTGACTGGGATATGTTGCTCGGAACAATATTGCACAACTAGTGCCTCAGGAAATTATCCGGATAAACATATTTCTGTACTTTAAGATACCTAAAGATAAGGACGCTTATTCATAAGGTATCTGTATAAGGTATCAGGTGCTCATTATATCAAACGATTAAAGAGCACTGTGTACCAAATGAAACGATGAACATATTGCACAACAACTAAAATATTTCATAAGAAAACACGGAACAGTTTTCACACATATTTTCTCGCGCTCTACATTTTCATGCAAGTAGATCGAAGGTAGAATGACAAAGGCTGTTCCACTTAATCTAAATTGATAATTGGAGTTTGTGGAACTAGGTATCTGCTAGAATATTCCAAAGCCATCATTTTCAATGACAAACGAGTTGGCAACTTGTTCCGGTGACATCGCCTCGTTTAATTGACTACGTTATTGTACTATTGTTATACTTCAACTTCTTACACCATACATGAGCTTTTTTTTTCATAAAGTAAAATCATTTTTGATTATTTTGGCTCCGTCGATAGAGTTTCCGAAACAAATATCGCCGCAATCTCTAAACAACCGGTTGTGGTGCCAAATTTTTCCGTGCTATTTCCGAAAAGTATACCATCTATTCACTGATAACCACTGAAATATATTTTAAATAGTTTCATGTTCAACTTTAGCGCTCAATCCTATCAATTTAATTTTTAATTTTTGATGTTCGGATGGATCTTTTTAGTTGATCACGCAAAAACTTCTAACGAATTAAGCTGAAATTTTGCATAGATGTATTTCTAGACGTTGATTGACAAACAATATAGGCATTTTTGTACATCTTACGTGAGACGCTGGGAATATTCCTACGTGAGACGTCGGGAATCACTCTTTTTATCTACTACTACTATTTATCAGGCAAAAACTCGTGCTAAGCCGCGGGCAGAACGTTGTTTTTATGGTAGCAGACTATACAAAGTAATATTTCTTACATTTCGTGCTAAATTAGAAGCTGTTTCCGTGAATATTGAGTAGGTACAATATCTATTTTTAGAATCCCCAAGGTGAAACATTAGGTTCCCACAAAATAATTAGGTCAGTTACCTTATAATCGCCGGATTGCCGAAGATTGCTTCTATTTTCTTTAGATAACGCGTTTATCTTGCATTGAAACTGGCACATAACGTCGCCATCGTTCGTTGTCTTGTCACCTAAAATAAACGTGGAAATTATGTGTAGATAGATTTGTGGTTGTATTTATTTTTAGATAGGTATTATTTATATCTATCTGGTTTCCTACTTTGTAAGTAGGTAAATTTTCGCTAAGCCAAATGGAACACCTAGTGTTTATTTTTTCTAGTTTAATCCGCGCGCGATCTGAATGGGGTGGAACCATTTCTAATATATTTCAAACTAGTTCCTGCCCTCGGCTTCACACGCTAGTTTCAGGTATAAATATTACCTAGCCTATGTATCCCCGGGATACTGTCTACCTTCCTGCCAAATTTCATTAAGTTACGTTCAAAAATACCGTTTAGGTATTACAATTAATTAATTAATTACAATTAATGAAAAGGTAACAGACAGACAGAATTTGGTATAGGGTGTTTTTATGATATTAGTATCATTCAAACACAAGCAGCCGGACATTTACTTTGACAAGGTCCCAATTTGACAACGCAGGGTTTGTATGAGAAATGTACAAAAAAATGTTCCATTCCATCCCATTTTGATCGCGCGGATCGATTTGCCTTGTCGCAAGTTTTGTTACTTTCACTCTATTTCATATTTCCTGCGTTTTACAAGGAATGAAACTTGCGCAAAAGTAATTTGCTGCAAATCCTTACCCTTTTCTATGAACACATGTCATGATATAACTTACTTGGGTTCAATGGTACTTTTGGACCATTTAGTAATGTAGTTTGTACTAAAAAAAAGATGAACTATTCATTTAGTGTATTCAATTTATTATTGATATTATTTACGTGTCCTCACGTGCCCAAGAGTCCTGTAAGGTCTTAAGAAAATAAAACACTTTGAATTTTGGATTGAATTTTGAATTTAAAGTTAATCTTGTTTTTTCTGCTCTGGATGCTGAAAAGCTTAAAACACAGTAAGCAGATAGTATCTACTTGAATGTTTAGGTATGTGTCACATCTATTATCATTCAAAAATCGTTCTAACCGTGTCCAAAACCAACTCATGTTTTTTTTTTTATAATGACTAAACCAACTTAAATAATATAAAATAGGTACAAAATGAGACTACAAAAATGAACCTAATTAGAGGTCGACTTAAATAACATGCTGATATTATAGTGCGGCAAAAAAACGTAAAATGTCAACTGATAACACGTTATAAAAACTCTATCAATATGCAACATCAAGCAACAACTTGACCATAAAAATACATGCTAAAATGTGACTACAAAAATGAAAGCTGTTACTGATGTAACAGCTGTGATGATTCACATCATCATTCATCATTTCAATCAAAAATCAATCATTTATTTTGATAATTGCCACATGACAGAGCATATTAGAGTTCATCACACCTTGCTTCTAATAGGACGCATGTGGGGGGTGGCCTATGTTCAGCAGTGTACTTATACGGACCGATGATGATGATGACGAGAAAGCGAAGCCTTATACAGGGTGATTGGAAGGTGGGTGCAAAGCTGGTGGGCGAAGGTAGTGTGGACTATTTGGAACCATTTAAGCCATAGTTGTCTTAGACGAAGTCTGACTATTTCTTTTTTACCAATTTTTAATGGGAGGCAAGGAAAATACCCAAAATTTTACAGTTAGTTGCTAATCATTGCCAGTTTGAAAGGCCAGTTAATTATTTTTTGTTTAATTTAAGTTAAGCTATGTGCAAGCAATCTACCAAAACATGTTCTTAGGTATCTGAGTCATTAGCCATTTTTTTACAGACATTTAAAACTTACGAAAATTTTCAGCGATTTACGAAAACCATTTTTGACGTTATTTAAAAAAAAAACGAATGGTGTTTTTTTTGTTCAAATCTTTTTAAAAACATTTTTGGTTATTACTCTTTCTTTTGAGGTATCATCTAGGCGGATATCTCACAAATTATTGAAATTAAGATCTACAAACCAAATTGAGGGAGAAAATTTTAAGCAACTTTAATAAAAAAAAAGTTTTGTGTACAAAGTTTAATTCTAAGAATTTCTGAGGAATTCCACTAAACAAAACAAAGGCCACCGCGCGCGGTATGACGGCAACAAACGACTTCCCAGGTAGACCGCCTAGTGAATAGAGAATGGTGATAAGTACATTGGTTTTACAGTCAAATCGACTTAAATTCTGAGGCAACAAAGTCGTGTTTCTTTGTTTAGGCTCAAGAAAGGACTCGTCGTCGTCGCATCTCTTTGTTTATTATTATTTAGTCGAGTTACTGTTCTTGCGACTGGATGTTATTTGCTGTGATAGCCTCAAGTGTGGATTGATATCGGTAGTGATTGTTTCACCGAGTTCAGTCGTAGCCATAGCCCTAGCTTTGCGCTCCTGCACGTGTAGATTTTGAACTAACTTGTTTTTAACTGTACTTAGTGAGTTGACATTTAGTGCGCTCCTACGCCGTTTTTAAGTGACTATGGCTACTTTTTCTAATCAGGAATATGCCGATATCGTTTTTATGTATGGCAGAGCAGACGGCAATGGATCTTTGGCGCGACAAATGTACCAAGAGCGCTATCCAAATCGCAGATTACCGAATGTGCGAGTATTTTACAACACATTCCGTCGGCTTGCTGAAAGTGGGATACACCGCGTGGAACCTGGAGTCAACCCAGGCAGACAATCCTAACGTCGAGGAAGAGATTTTGGCAGCATTCGAAGCGGATCCTACTACCAGCACTAGAGTAGTAGCTCGAAATCTTAACATTTCGCAATGGAAGGTGTGGAGTATAATGCACAAAAATGATAAGTATCCATTCCATGGCACGGGTGTGCAAGATTTGTAAGAGCAAGATCCCGGGAGAAGAATCCAATTCTGCCGTTTCCTCCTCAACAGAGACATTGAAGAGGCGTGGTTCTTAAAATAAATCTTGTGGACAGATGAAAGTAAATTTTCTAGAGAGGGCATAGCAAACTTTCACAACCTCCACCAATGGGCCAACAAGAGCAGAAATCCACACTGGAAAAAGCAGGTGTCAGTACAGAGGAAATTCTCTGTCAATGTGTGGGCTGGAGTAATTGGCAGAACTTTGATTAGGCCCCACTTCTTACCAGATACCTATAATGGATTAAATTATTTGGAATTTCTTCAAAACGATCTTCCAATGCTCGTAGAGGAATCCGGCGCCCCGATATTTGAAACTAACCGAGAAGTCATCTTTCAACAAGACGGCTGTCCAGCGCATTGGACACTAGATGTAAGGGAACACCTTAATAACTGCTTCCCCAATAGCTGGATCGGTAGAGATGGGCCCTTCCCTTGGCCCGCTCGGTCACCAGACCTGACACCACTGGATTTTTTCGTGTGGGGTCGTGCAAAGGAACTGGTTTATACCAATGTAGAAATAAGCACGAAAGAAGAGTTGGTAGACAGAATTAATTCGGCGTTTGAAACAATGAAGCGAGAGATGATGTTGAAAACAACTACAACAGAAGTAAGACGACGGGCCCGTGCATGTGTTAGAAATCGCGGCAGTCATTTTGAATATCAATTAAAATGATTTTAATTAAAATGTTGTTTTAATTAGTCAGCCAAAATTTCAATTTAAATTTAAGTTTTCTTTCTCAATTTGGTTTGTAGGTCTTAATTTCAATAACTTGTGAGATATCCGCCTAGATGATACCTCAAAAGAAAGAGTAATAACCAAACATGTTTTTAAAAAGGTTTGAACAAAAAAACACCATTAGTTTTTTTTTTAAATAACGTCAAAAATGTTTTTCGTAAATCGCTGAAAATTTTTGTAAGTTTTAAATGTCTGTAAAAAAATGGCTAATGACTCAGATACCTAAGAACATGTTTTGGTAGATTGCTTACACATAGCTTAACTTAAATTAAACAAAAAATAATTAACTGGCCTTTCAAACTGGCAATGATTAGCAACTAACTGTAAAATTATGGGTATTTTCCTTGCCTCCCATTAAAAATTGGTAAAAAAGAAATAGTCAGACTTCGTCTAAGACAACTATGGCTTAAATGGTTCCAAATAGTCCACACTACCTTCGCCCACCAGCTTTGCACCCACCTTCCAATCACCCTGTAGAACCCTTTTTTTACATCTGTCCTTGTTTTCGGTTATGGTATTGTTTAAGTTTAGGTAAATTACATTTTCCCTACCTAACTACTACTAGCTATGCGTAGACGTAGGCCACTTGTTTTGATGACCTCAAAACATTTTACAGCTCAAACTTTACAGCTCACATAAAAAACTATATTTATACATACTAAATAATTTTGGGTGACAACCTACATTATTTGGCCTTGCACTACCTACAGCAAAACTTGACTTAATATTTTTTTGAAGTTTTATCAATGACTTTTAATATTTAATACTAGTTGCTGCCCGCGTCTTCGCACGCTTATTTCCGAGATAAAAAGTATCCGTCCGCAGTAGATGTCCTTCCCCGGGATACCATCTACCTCCCTGCCAAATTTCACTGAGATCCGTTCAGCAGTTTAGGCGTAAAAAGGTAACAGACAGACAGGGTTACTTTCGAATTTATAATATAAGTATGGATACCCTAGGCCCCCAGAAGTATGAGGAGTCCTTTCTTGTTCCCACCAACAGTGACCAAGTCCAACTAACTGCCTTGCTCTTTCATGTCTTATGTGAAGTTATGTGACAAGGCTAGTCATGCTCTATAATTACTCTCAGAAAGGAAAAAAATAATACCTATGCTTATTAATTCTCCCTGATGCATAATATTCATTTTAAAATACAACATTATTATTTGTGTCAGAATAAAAATTACTGTAGATGTAATGACTAACGTATCATATGTGAGAAAAAAAAAACCTACTATACACAACTTAATCACAATATAAATAAATAAATACTGAACGCAACTCACACAGCATCATCTAGTCCAAATGAAGATATTAAAAAAAATATATCTAGTTCCAAGCTAAGCCGAGTTTGAATGACACATAAATAAATGGAAACTAAACGGTATTGAATTACAAATGGCGCCATGGCATACTTGTTTTATCAATCGTTAAATTTATATTCCTATTCCTCATTATGTGTTTTATTAACCACGTCCTCGGTTCCATCTGTCAGTCTATTACAGTGTTTCTCTTTATTTATGGTTTTGACCATGAATCTTACGGTGATGGATCTGATTAGATATATCAGATTCATATACATATTTATATGTATACCTACATATTGTGTGTAACTGACTTATTGTTATGTATCACGAGCCATGATAGGGGATGAAAGGATGAGAATTAAAATGTTTTTATTTATTCCAGTTCGGTATCCTGTCCCAGTACTGCATCGGGCCGTATGTGTCCATTCTGCAGCTCGCCAGCTTCAACATCGCCATTCCGATCGTATTCGTGGTCACATTCAGCACGATGCCGGAGTCTCCGTACTATTACATCAAACAAGGACAGAGGGAAGAAGCAGAGACCTCCCTTAGAAAACTACGGGGGAAATCCTATGTTAGAGAGGAATTAGAGAGCATGACTAGCCTTGTCACAGAAGACATGAAAGAGAAAGGCAGGTGGTTGGACTTGGTCACCGTTGGTGGGAACAAGAAAGGACTCATCATACTTCTGGGAGTCTATTTCACGCAGCAGTTTTGTGGAAGCACTGCGATTATTTCTTACGCTCAGCAAATATTCGGAGCCGCGGATGGCGTCATGGGTGCCAAAGAAGCTTGTATATTATTTGGCTCAGTACAACTACTTACATCAGCAATATCTTCACAACTAGTGGACAGATTGGGAAGGAAACCGCTACTATTGATCTCTTCCGTAGGCGTCGGTGTATCTAACATCATCATAGGAGCGTACTTCTTCTTACAGCACGAAAGCAGCGATTACATTGTCAGTATAAAATTCATTCCTATAGTTTTTATTGCCATATTTATATTTTCGTACACGATAGGACTGGCCACAGTGCCGTTCGCTATCACTTCCGAAATTTTCCCCACAAATATTAAATCGAAAGCCACGTGTGTGATACAAATTTTCGTGGCTCTGATGACATTTGCGGTGACAAAATTGTATCAAGTGGTGGCGGATAATTTGGGGCCGTACGTGGCCTTTTGGGGATTCGGTGTGCTGTCTATCGCCGGAGTGGTGTTCATACTGTTGATGCTGCCAGAGACGAAAGGGCAATCGTTTGCCGCTATACAAGAGAAACTATACAGAAGTGACAAAGTCATGTATGAAAAGAGCGATGATCATATGGCCAGAGTCAAAATCAACTTGTGATAATATTCATCTCTAAGCTTATTTTCCATTGAGACCTACTCGGATTCCTGTGCTATTCCGTCCGTAAAGGTGTTACTATCGTAAGATAAGTAAAACTGTAATTTAAAACAAAATGAAACAACTACTCAGTTAAACCAAATACCAAACTGGGTATTGTGTACAAAACACTATAGTGTTGAATTTTACTCTAAGTTTCTAATTTTGGTATTATTATATGGATAGGTAGGTAGGTACTCAAGTTAAACACAATCATGATCAAATGACCAAAAGATAATTAATAAATAGTAACATTATCTTCATGGTTCTGATACAGGAAATCAAATAAAGACTGTGATATAACAGGTAGTTTCACTTAGTTCAATACCGTTCATGTTTACAAGTGTTTCATAATATGAACGCAACAAAAATCTTTGAAGATACTTAAATCGTACTAAAAGTACTTAAATTCTCGATTAATAGATGATGTATTGTATATAAATAAGGTGAAGGTGGCTTGAACTAAGTACTTAAATATTTGTATGATTAAATTGATTGTATACGTTTTGCGCAAACCGTTATTTGTGATGGTAAAAATAAGCATACATTTTTAAGTGTCTGTGTTACCTAGTTAAGTACTGTTAATATTTATACTAAAATTTATTAATTGAATAAGTACAAAATGTTGGCGTGTAAGCATAACATAAATAGTTTCTTGGTTGTTATAGCGGTGAGGCGAAGCTAATCCCTGAATGAGTTTTAATTCAACAGAACAATCTATCTATATTTTTGAAAACTTTACTACCTACACAGTTTTATAATGGAGTAGATGGTACTTGTCAATGAAGCATAAGAGTGTAATTTATAAACAAACTTAACTAAACATTACTAACTACAGGGAAAATCCTTATTTAGTTTACGAAGCCTGCATTCATATCGTTCAAATACACTATTCGATAAAACTCAACTTACATAAACTCTAAATGCTCAGATACCGAGGTTTTCACAATGTAGGTATCTCGAAAACGAGTCTTGTCTGTGAGATTCAACGGCTATAATTCTCGGTAAGGAGCCTTATCGAAGAACAAAGCAAATTTAATACAGCTTCGTGACGATGCGTAGTTCGGTACATGCAGCTCCAATACTAAAATTTTAATAAAATTATCAGCCTTAGCTTAGCAAATGTCATTGTAATTTTGGCAAGCTTCGCCTAATTGTAACCGAGTGCATTTACTACCAATATAATATGTGATTTAAACATTCCTAGTGTACCACGAATTCTCGTGCTATGGTTATTAGGAAACGTTTAAGAATGGTATAAAAGAAGTGTACGTTACCTAAATAATGAACAATAACAATAAAATGATTATTATACTTCTAAAATGTAGTTTTATTCCTTTTTATTATAATAATTCAGTACGGGCTTAGACCGGAGAATGGGCGATAATTTTGTTATAAATAGAATTTTTATAAACGTCAATACAATGTGTGGGGATTAAAAAATTTTAATTATATAAAGTTCGTGTAGCTATCGAGAAAATGTTTACGTGCCTGTTAAAATGACGTCTGTATAAATATTTATTCCCTATAATTTTATGCGTTGCATATGCCTCTCGTACACGACATTGCATAGCTTATTAATTTGATGACCTGGGACTTGATGGATCGTGTTTTCCAATTTCATATTATAATTGCGCGTATTTTCGATATAACTCTGAATGCTTCCCGACAACATGAATGCTTCTACAACAGGCAGTACATGTCTTTCAGACATAGCATTATAATAATATCCTATCCTATAAAGCCGAATGTTTGTGAAATGTGAATTTTATTTTATTACTTACTATCTCCAAAACTACTAAACAGACTAAGATGAAATTTAGCATACTTTTAGAACGTAGTCTAACTTAAACAATTTGCTACTTTTTTTTGGGATTCTACCCCGATTTAGGATTAGGAGAAGGGTTTGTTAATTTACAAATCACGTCCAACGAGAAAATAAAACTTATATAAAAAATCTGTCTATGCAATGTTGTCATGAAATTTATTTTAGGCAAAACAGTGATTGTGATGTAGTCCACAGATTTATAAATATAGTAGTAATGTAGTAATATCTACTTGTAAAAATATAAAATTCAACAAAATGTTTTTCTCGAGCAAGAAACGGAATAATTCTATGAATTGCTAAAGGTACCTACATTATAAGAAGAATCCTCTCGTCTGTGGACCAAGCTTTAAAAGATAAGTAATATAATTTTTCAAAGTGCGAGCTTTTTATTTCGGACTCTTGTGTAGACAAAAACAATATCACTGGAATATTCAATAGTTTGGCCCCCAATATTACAGTTGTAGATAAGTGTTCACTTCGCCTCATTGGTTCATCAATTATTGATGAGTCTTTTCAGTAGATGAGAAAATTCAAAATTACAACAAAACTTCGGACAGACTGCTCAAAATCTTATGTTTTAATAACGATGTTAATATTTGCGTCAGAAATAAGTTTTATTTCCTTTTATTATTAAAAAATGTGCTAGATTACCAGTAACTTTATGCTTTGTTTACTTTTATTTTTCAAAACTTTAATGCTTTTAAGAAGTAATACGATGTAGTTCTCCGATTTGAATCTAGTTCTAAGATCCGGGAAAAATTATAAGTTATTTCTCTATATGATTCATTTGATAACAATTTCGATTGTAATATTTAAAATTACTTCTGTAAGTGATAAATTAGGCACCTAAGATGTCTTGGAGATGTAAGAAATTTGTCATGCTGGCAAATGCACCGGCCACCCAATGGACACAAGCAGTGGATCCTGCTATGGAGGTAAGATATGTAAGGTACCATCTACCGAAAATCTAGATTAGCTTGAAATTAATCAGTTTTACTCATCTCTTATGACTTATTTCCATAAAAATCTGTTTATTAAAAGGTGTCAACGGAAGAATTGAATAATAACAATAATAGTGCCACGATTGATGCTATGGAGACGACAAATATTGTACGGTACGAGTAAGTACCTATTCATGTCTGTTTAGTCCTCTCGGTGTTTTGGTGTTTGTATTTCCATAATAATACCTACTTTAGACTAAGAAACTTAATGATTCCTTCAAGTACCTAGAGTAGAGACAGAGCAACGCGGACGCACAAGAACTCGAAACATGAAAAATTTTAAGCAAAATAAAGCGAAGCGTCTTCGAAACCATGGTAGATCCTATACAACATTGTCAAGCTCAAAAAAACAAATTGCTGCTAGATGTCTTATGACACTTTGCACTGAATAATGTAGACAGAAATGTACAGAAAATAATTGATGACAATGACAGACATGAATTATTCAACGAATTTTGGAATCTAGGTGATTATGATAAGCAAAGAGTTTACATAATATACTCGTGTATGGTTGATGTGAAACCAAAATAAAAATATACAAATGCTAATAAACCACGCAAACCTAATAAAGCGTATTATTTTACAATAAATAATACAAAAGTTAGGGTTTGCAAAGTATTTTTAGAAGCACTTTGTATGTGTCAGATAAAATTATATTTACAACACAAACTAGTTTATTTTAGACCATGGAATGGCGTTAGATGACATGCGTGGTAAATACGAGAATCAAAAGAAACTAAGTGCGTAGCTAATAAATGATATTAAAAAACACATTGAATTAATTCCCAGGATTTAATCATATTACTTGAGAGCTTCCACGACCAGACAATATATAGACGGAGGAATCAATATTAAAGAACTTTATGACGACTTCACACAAGAGCAAATAGAAAATAATAGAGAAACTTCGAATTACACATCCAAAATGAATATAAAGCCACATTATACAAGTACGCTGTGCATCACTTGAATATAAAGAGTATTACTCATGAATTTCTCTTATGAGGACACACTCAAAATTAAGCAGACAGCGTTCACTCTTTAACAGAAATAGAAGTGAAGAAGAACGTTAAGTCTGGGCCCATATACAGCCCAGATCAGTACATAACTTTAATTAAAAGAGCCAAAAAGAGTAAGCCTGCTATCAATGTTCACGAACTCACCTTTGAATCAATGATGGATCTTAAAGTCTTGCCACAAGATTGGGGGTATAACTTTAACACAGACATATACGGCCAAAATGTTAATTAGAATGACATCAATTAATTAAAAATTACCAAGGCAGACCAGACCCATTTTCATTTTACTATAAGATGTCATATTATTATGAATGTGTGAAATATGAAAGAGGTGAACGTTACAAATAAAAGGAAGAAGATGAAAAATATAGCAGAAATAGAAATAAAGAATGCATACTTAGAGGTATACTCGGAGACAAGAGCTAAGCTCGAACAAAAAGAAAGATCTGAAAGGCCTTCTTACCAAGAGCTCGATTCCAGCCTACTATGAGAACTTCTATAATTCCATTATTTAAGTATAACATTAGTCTTTATTAACATAGAAAATTACAATCAAATAATAAAAACAAATTAGTCTAGTATTTACAATTGAAATTACATTGATACCACTAGTAGGTAGCAGTAGTTTAAGTACTTACATAAGTCTGATTTGTTAAGCCTAAGTTAAGTCATTGAGAAAAAATTACTTTTTATTGTGACCTGAAAAGAAAGTTCCTACAACATCATTTTAAGTTAAAGTCTGAAATTAGTTATTTATGTGAAAGTATTCTTTGTAAAATCTCATTCTTTGAGATAGCGGGTAACCTAGTGTATTGACACGTAGTATCTTGTGATCTCATAAGTCTTGGCCCCATATATGAATGCTTGCTCAGTCATCGATCTGTGCTTGAGTTACGGTTATGCCATACATAATCGTTACTCAAGCACAGATTGAAGACTGAGCAAGCTTTCATAATACGGGGCCAAGTTACCTAATTCTTTTTTGATAAAAGTTTCACTTTTTTATTGTGATTTAGTGATTAAGATCTTATGAAACTACTCTTGTTAAAAAAATGGAAGTTTTCACTGCCCTGTTTTTATAATTATTATTGTATAAAATTCCATGATTCATTTAGGTATAGTGTTGTTTCATATTATGAATAAACAACAATCTAGTAGAGCACACAGTTCAATAAAAAACAGAAATATTATGATATACAGGATTCTAAACATTTATTAATTTTTAATAAAAAGAAGCTTTTCGTAATATTGCTGGAGATTCAAATATTATTTTAAAAAAAACAACATCATTAATACACCCAACTTGTAAGAATTTGAATAAAATACCAGTTTTTTTTCATAAAAAGAATTAAGACTGCAATTTTATTTAAAGTCTTGTAATTAAAAAACTAGTGATTATATTATTAATTTTATTGCAAAATATTAAAGATAAACCTATTTACTATCCCATAGTAAGAAAATAATAATAATATCCACCCGAAAAATGTATTTATTCCTAATTTACTAAACATACTCCGAGTCACAAAACTTTGAATGCGATTTCCCAAAAATTGTGTTTATTGAGTTAGTTGTTGTAAGCTGCGGAAAGTTGTGCCGCATACCGCAGCTTTGTGCGTTGCTATCAAGAGACCGTAGTAGAGACCAAAGCTGGATGCGGCAGGCTGAAGACGTGCGCTATGGCACTTATTGTCTATATACTTGTCTGCGGAAACTTTTAATTAGCCGTCAGCAAGCATGCACTGGTCATTCCAGGCATGTTCTATACTTTTAACTGTAATTAATTTTATACCTAGCTGTAAGTTTTCCCAAAATTTTGTAAATAAATAAATATCCTCTCGCACTTTACTGGATTTATTTTTCACATTATTTGAAATCGAATCATAGACGTTTGAAAAATCATAATGATTCATAAATAACTTCAACTTCTTTATTTTTGGCGCCGCTTACTTTTCGCTACGACTCTGCCAGTGTCAGTACCTAGGGAGTGTCATAAACTTCAAAAATAATATGATCGGTTCAAAAATAATGTGATCGGTTTAATGAAAGCAGAAAAAAAATTTAATTTTGCACCAAAATGATTTATCTAATTTTAATAGGACAACACAACATGAAAAGCATAAAGCGATTCATAGATAAATCGATAATTTTATTGAAGGTAAACAGACATGTCACCTCAGTACCAAACTAAGACTAACAACTGTCAAATGTGACTTCTCATCTTTAATTTCAACTTCTTTCTTAATGGCGCCGCTTGCTTTTCGCTACGACTCTGCCAGTGTTAGTAAGGTTTGTCATTTTCTCTACTCTAATGAAGTTGCGGGTAATAGCTAGTACCTAAAATAGTACATACACATCAACAGGTATTTGTTTTTCTAGTAAGTAAGGTATATCTCTTTAGTTAGCTGTTTTCAGACCCAGCAGGATTTTATAAATATGTACACAATAATGACAACTATAATAATTGAAAACTCTTATCTTAAATCATGAGGACCACTTAAAATATATGATACCTTTATATTACTCGAAGTACCTAGATTCATTGGTAGATAGAAAATACTTTATTGAACACCTAACAGAACCAGTTACAAGAAAACAAACGTATAAAACTAAATGTCGTATTGGCGGTCATATCGCTGAAGAGCTATTACTACCAGACAACCTTAGCCCTACGTTTATATTATTTTGTTAGCCAGGTAACAAAATACGGCATCCTCTTTTCAAATCTTTAAAATATTGGATAGCACGGTACGAATCGTATCGGTCACGTTGTTGTTAGGTATGTTTTTTCGGTAAATTTTGATATACTCGTAGATATGTACATATATTACTTACTCAGTTCAAATCAGTTGCTGCTTGGTTATTTCCACATAATAGCGAAGTACTAAAGACTACGTCGTTGCTACACAATCAATTGTTTGTTTAATTACAAAACTTATTTACAAACAACTGCGATTTCTTCGAACAGGCCGCTCATCGAAATAATTTTCAATTTGCTTCGATTATGATTATGATGACACTTGGTTCAATACAATGGAATATAGTGCGAACACCTAAGCCCCCATACAAACGTACTTACCGATTCATATGGAAAATACATTTCAATGAAATTTTGCATACTTAATCGGATAAGAAATAGCGTACCTAGCAGCCTTTTAGTTTTTCAAAAAACATAATCATTATTATATGAGAGCGAAACTTATTAAATCGCTTGAAAATTAATTGAATTGATTTTTTTTATAAGGCAACACGACTCCTAATAGAAAAAAGTAGCATGGCTCAAGGATGTGCTCTGTTCATCGTTCAAACCAAGGCCATAAGTATCGTCATAAATTTAAACTCAGTCACTAAACTGACATTAACCGCAAAAATTATGAAATTATGTCGGATAGAGAAAATTACAATCAAATAATAAATACAAATTAGATACCTATCAGTGCTTCTTAGGGTTTCTGTTGTTTGTGACCTACGTGGTAAATAGTGTACTTAAGTATTAATTCATACGACACCTAGGTATTATCATTGTGGGTGTGTACGCACGTCATCATTCTGTGGAACCTGCTATACCTAGTAGGTATTGAATACGGCTATTGAGTATGCACTTCTAAGTACTTACTCACAAAATATAGAGTAGAGATATAAAAAATCCTATGTAGAGAAAGACAGGTAAGCAAGGTCTCTAATTTTCAAAACACCTTCCAAGAATTGGAAGCATGAAAGGTGGCGATTAAAACGTGCGCAAATCATGACAATCTTATATTATATTTTGAGGTGGGTACCTACTTTAATACATTTTCTTTTCTAGCGGCTGCTGAAAAAAAAACTTATGTGGCCAATGTGTACAGTTCAAAAATCAACAAAACAATATTTACTAAAAAGAATCAGTTTTTTTATTATCAACCATATTTTTTCATTTAAGAAAAAATATGGAACAACATGATCATAATTCAGGCCATTCGTCCATATTCGCCTCCATGTGTGTGTTACCTCTGTAAAGTTTCACACCGATGTACGTGCCAAGTATGCGTACAAGCGTACATGACATTTGGCACACACAGGAGCAAGTGTATGTGTGTGCGATTCACGCGGCCGCCGCCTGATCAATGTCCACATTCCAACGTTCTTAAAAGTACTGAACCACTGACAAAAGTCCATTTTGGTCGGACCAACTATTTGAATGATGACTAATATTTTTATAAAATTTTTTGAAGCGAGATTGGATTGGAGTGGGTGTTTAATTTATATTAAGTACCTATTGGTACAAAATCTGTTAACATGCGAAATTACTTTTAACGTACTTAAAAAGTAGGTCTATTATCGGCTGTGTATGTATTTTTTTACCATTTTACAGGCGTGAAATTGTGTGTTAATAGTAGCTCTTTAATAATGATGAGGAAAAATTAGGAGAAAAAGATAAAGATGATAGAGTGCCTAGCAGTTTTTAATCTTTCGAATTATATTTTATAAGTGAAACATTAACTAGCAGGAACATAAATATGGAAAAAAGTGTAGCCATGTACATACGGCTATGTGCTCTTAAAAGAGCATTCCAAGATTTATTCCATGCGTAAAAACCAATAATGTATTTTTATTTAAATTATCCTGTTAATTTGATACCAGTTTAAGGAAAACTCATTACTAAGTTAGCTGTAGGTAAAACCTGGAAGAGATGGCTGGACGACTCTTTAACATCAGCCACAATTAGACACTTTATTTCCTACATTCAAAGGTATCCAATATTTCAGTGACTCTATTAACTATGGTTATATTTCAGCCAGATGATACTGCGATCGACTAACTACATCCAGATAGAATTAGCATTAAGACTGGACCATCTCGAATTATGATTCAGTGCTTTTCTGTGTTCTGTCACAGCGCAGAGTACTTAGAACCTTATTAATTGAATTCCAATACTTAATAAATTTTCGTGTTTTGATGAGTTCATTCAAGTTCCTGGATTTGCATAGGGACATCAGAAAGGCAATTCTCGCCAATATAACACTCGATAAATATAAAAAAACTTTCAAATTCGACAGTTTTTTTGAATATTCATCGAGTGATAAATTGGCGAGAATTTGTCCCCAGGTGGCCAGTTCTCGCCAATTTATCACTCGATAATTATCAAAAGAACTGTCTAATTTGACAGATCTTTCATATAAAAACTGTCAAAATTGACAGTTCTTTTGATAATTATCGAGTGATGTATTGGCGAGAATTGCCTTCCTGGGCCCGTATTATGACAGCTTGCTCAGTCATAGATATATGCTTGAGTGACGTTTATGCCATAAAAAAGCGTTACTCAAGCAGAGATTGATGTGATGACTGAGTAAGCTTTCATAATACCGGCCCTAAGTGTAGGTACCTCCTAGGGTGTGTTCGTGTAATTGATCGACAAGACAATAAACAGAGTATTAAATTTCAAGAAGTTGTTGCGTTGATGAACCAGGTAGGTATTACTTAATCGGACAAAAAGGATTTTTGATGATTTTCAATTTATTATCTACGATACATTAATGCAATCTATCATTTGTTGGCAGTGATTACAAGATAATTATGGAAATAATATGCCACCAAGTGCGAGTCGACTCGCACACGAAGGGTTCCGTACCGTAAAAATCAGGCAACTTTTTCAAGGAATATAAAATTTTCACTTGTTCGGAGACCATTGAAATGTTCAACTTTATTATATTTTTAGTATTTGTTGTTATTACAGTTGAAGTTTTACTTATTTATAGAAAGTTTCATGTGTCTACCTTTTGTGGTTCAAGAGACACTACATTTTTGACAAACGAAGCGCAAAAAAAAACACATTTTTGTATGTAATATATTTCCTACAATATTAATATTTATTATATTTTTATTATTTGCTGTTATATCGGCAATAGAAATGTACATTCTCTAAAAATTTCAAATGTCTACCTTTTACGGTTCACGAGATACCTAGAGCCCTGTGACTGTGACAGACGGACGGACGGACGGACGGACAGCGGTAGCTTCGTAATAAGGTTCCGTATTAACCCTTCGCGTACAGAACCCTAAAAAGTATCACTCATTTAAGTAATTGTTCATTTCTGCTCTATCCATCGATCTATATATCTATTTGAAGGTCTATTAAGATTTTAAGCTCATCATTTGTTTTAAGACGTCTTTCTCAGTTTATCACTGTCTTCACCAGCATCTTTCTAACTTTGTCCAACCCTGCATAGCTATATTATAGCATTTTTTTACAATGCCCTCTCATATTTCCCTATCTTTATCCATCCCTCCCTTTAGAATATGAAAATACAGTTTATGTTATTTTAGGTTAGATAATACAATGGCTGTATAATGCCACAAAAACAAGAGCTTTTGTGGTAAAGGTACACGTTTCTTCCACGTGCCATGTTGAAGGTAATCTTAACGATGGATAATGATGATAGATTGCTAATGACGGAAAGTAATTTTACAGATCTTCGAATATTCTAGAAGAGTACGTAGTAATTTTCTTAATTCTTAGGCATTAGTGTTCAGCAGGTTTCACTGCTGGACTCTCTGACGAAACATGACAATGTCGGATGACTCTGATTAGATCCATTGACTAGATCCATAATTTTATTTTCTATTGAGTTTATTAATTCTCATTCAAGGTCGAAAAGCGAGACGCAAAGGAAAGGAGCCCAGCATGGCAAGAATTTAAGTACTAACTCTGAGCTCCATGGCAAGCAATCGGAGATGCTTGCCCAAAAATATATGATGCTAATGTAACAGATATCCAAAAGATAAGTTTTTGCTAGTTAAAACAAGATCCGTCAAGTGCGAGTGTGGCTCGCGTGCCGATGGTTTCGAACGGTTGTCAAGTACCTATACCAATATGTACTATAGGTACTAGTTAGAGACTTTGCTATTTGATGAATACCAAAAAATTAAAGGTACCTACATTTCAAATGTAGGTATCGGTTTGCAAACTTTGGAGGATACAGGGTAATAGTAAAATCTTCGAGTTTTTTCAAAATATTTCTAAAAGTAAACCTACAGAAATATCAAAAACTGTTTTGAGATGTGCATATCGATACCTTTCATTTGCTATCCCACTCGGTGAGGTAGCCCCCACTTTTGAAAATTATCCCCCCTTTTTGACCATTTTTCAAAAAGTTGTCTACTTACCTTAGAGCATTAAACCAGAACGGAGGCGACACTCATAGGCGTACCCCCTCTGCCAAAGGTACAAGAGCGGCGGTCATACCCGTTATATAAAACTAGTTGCCGCGCGTCGGCCGCCAGTCTCTCCTCCGTAGACCGAGACACGTTCTCGGTGACCCCGTTGACCCAATCACCGCCGCTAACCCGGAGGTGACGGCAACAGATACCGATTCGCTTCCGCACACTACACACCCGACCAAAAACCGACCCCGCCGGATGCGGGGCCGAAGAATTCCCCGCTTCCGCCCATAGGTGCATTCGTGCACCTTGGCGAAACCTCCATTCCCTCTTGTAGCATCTGGCGACAGCCCAAGCCGAGGCTCGCACCTAAGTGGTGGCCCTTGTGCGTGTTGCCCCATCATAACTTTACCGGCGAGGCGCCTTCTGCGCCCGCCAAAAGTCCGGTAACGCTGTCATGGCCATCTGCGGTCAACAGCATTGTAGTCCTTTCGAAAAAAAAAAAAAAAAAATCGGCCGCCAGTTGTCGGATTGCAATGCGCGCAGAATAAGCTCCGGTGAAAATGCCGAGTTGCAGTGTTTTTTGGTGCAAAAATAGGTCAGAAACTTCAAACCTACAAAAGGATAATATTACATTTCATCTGTAAGTATTATTTTGTCCAAATACTATTAAATAATGCACTTATTTAGCAAAAATATAAAAATATTCGTCTGTACTAAGGTGTTCCCCGTAAGTTATACAGTGTATTATTCTAGAGCAATTTTCGTAGCTGAGTTAACACTAAAACTGAATATTTTATTTTACAATCATTATTAAAATTTTCCTATTGTAATGAACCAATAATGATTATTAAAGATTCATGTGATTTTTAGGGAAATACTGCAATATCACCGCATTTATATGGGTACATTTCAAAATAGCAAAGATTTTTAGAAAATACTTTTATTAGTTAATTTACTATGCATGTTTTAGATTATTATTACACTTTTTAGTTGAATTATATTTTCAGTCGACATTTTACCAAAAAATATCAGTTTCAACTTAAAGAATCTGGCAGCACCTCAACAAATTTTGTGATGGGACTGCACAATCAGAAATATCGATATTCTTTTTGTTTTAATTTATAATTTTTTATATATTTAAAAACGTATTAAACAGAAAATAAGTGCTGGGACAGCACAATCGCGAATATCGATATCATTTTCTAATACAGGGTGATTTTTATTAGTGGATGATAATTTGAGAAATGAATCTATCCATGAAATTGAAACTTCCCCCAAGAAATTTAGGTTGAAATAAGACAAATATTTTATGAAATATGAGAAATATTTTTTAAAAGATAAATTAGTTTTGTAAGGGTAGGAGAGATCTAAACACTATCACCTATATTATCAAATTATGACCTGTCTTTTAGACAAAGTAGTTCAGTTTCGTACAATCATCCCACAAAATATCAATCACTTATAAAATTTCGTTATTCTTTTTCTTACAGATTTCCAAAGGATATTGGGATTCGATCTGTGTGGGTTAAAGCTTTTTTTTTATGCTAAATCATTCCTTGTGGCTCAAGAAATTGTGATATAAATGAGGATAGTTTAATTTTTGTCTATGACATTGACATGTGTTGTAAATTATGTTCAAAAAGGAAAAAAAAACTTATCTTAAGCCAAAAAGTAGACATAAAGTCTTATTCTTACGGTGGTTGTTCAATCCTACAGTCCTTACATTTTATGCACTTCGTGACAAATAAAATTGTTAAACCATATATCTTGTTTCTATGTTTGCTTTGCATTCCTAACAATCTTCTAATAGCTAATATATTACTTTTAATATTAATTAATTTTAATTTTAATAGCTAATGAGAGGTTATCTTAGAATAGCTTAGCAAGCTTTATAAAACGAGGAGAACAAATAAATAGCTATTAAGGTAAACTTTATTCGACCACAAAATACCAAATAAAAGCATGTCGTCCTTTATGTGTATAACGCTGCTGCATCCAGTAGTGTCTGATTGTCTAACACTGTATTTTTACAGAATTTCTCAATATTTAGGTTTTTTTCTAAAATAGGCATCAAGTATACGTAGTTAATTAGCCCCTGTCAAATAACAATGTCCGTTAGGAAAACGAAAACCTAACTGTAGAATTTTACTTTGCAATTTGTTTTTTTAAAATTACGTTTAAACATACATGTAGTGTATTTGTTATTAAAACCCTTTATTCTGACACCCTACTTGATGGGTTGTTTATGACGAAATGAAATTCTACTATAAATATATTAGTAAAATATTATGGCTTACGAGACTCTACAGATAAAGAGCAAACCAATGATTCCCTATATTTAAAGTCTGTCCAGCTGTTAAGACTACAGGTGAAACCAATGAATGATACATAAACACATTTAGAAATTATTACCCTCCGCACTTTCGGCAATTGGGTAAAAATAATCAAGTGTTCCTGGTAAACTTTAGAATTCATCGATAGTCGAATATCGATAATGTCAAGCACTAGCATATTTAATTATTATTGCAATTGTGTTGTATACTGACAGACAACATTACGTGTGCGACTGTGTGAGTATGCGATTGTGTGCGTGTAGTTTAAGATTGTGTGCGATAATAATGTTGTGTGCGTTTATAGCGACGTGATTGAAAAGTCTATGTGTGTTACCTCACCCCTCGCTGAAAGCGGCAGAATTTTTTGGGTATGTATTGTTGCGTGTGTCTTCTCCGTTCTGGTTTAATGCTCTAAGCTACTTACAGATTTCTCTATATTTTTCCTGTAAAATATAGATCCATATAAACGCTTCATACATTTCAGATAGACCGCTCTGCAAACTTACTGTTTGAAATGTATGTACCTAATGATCCCTTTCATTTGAAACCCCACTTGACATTGTCTCTTTAAAAAATTTAAAACATCACAATTTGTACTAATTTTTTTTCTTTTAATCTGTACAGGCGCACGAAATACATTGTTTTAAATTTCACGTTATTTGCTGCTGTAGTTGCTGAGATAGACGGAAAAAAGGACGAAAAAAGGACAAAAATGTGCCATAAGGGTTTCGAAACCGATCTCCGATCTTCGAAACCCTAAAAAATAGACATTACTCAATTGTTTTTTATAGCATAGGTTCAGCCCGGGACTTTTCCGGGATGAAAAGTTGCCCATGTGTTATTGCTGGCCAAGAACTAGGTACAAATTGTTGCAACAGTTGAAATTTTGAGTTACCTGTAATTAGGTAGGTAATGTATCCAACTCAAAATTTCAAATTGATTCCTTTAGTATGTAGTTTTAGCGTGAAGAAATAACAAACATCCATCTATCCAAACATACGCATATAATATTGTACCTCTAGTATGATAAGAATAAAAATGTATAAAGTGATAAAAATTAAAAATATAATGTGCGGTATTGTGTACACAGTACACACAGCGCGTGGTCAAATCTCATACACTTACTACAAGTAGGTACATATGTCGTGCTCGTGCATGATAGATCGCTTTATTACTCTTTTGTTTGCGATGATACTAATGTTACGTCATCTCTGCCTACGTAGGAGTTTCTATCTCTACGCTCAATTGCAACATAAATATGAATAATCAATCACAATATAAATTAAAAAGGTATTAATTAAATTTGTGAAAATCATTTATGAACAAAGAAAATTACAATTAAATAATAAAAACAAATTAGAACTAGTATTTACAATTGAAACAATTAAGCTAACTGCAGTTGCAAACAATCTACAGGTAGCTGAACTCCATATCCATATCAATACCGGTCGGAACTCGGAAGCGTCCCCAAGACGCTGGCTGCATTGCCCCGCTGTATGGCAATGCTGATGCGCTGTGCCAGAATCTGGCGCATGGGTATGTGGCGGCCAGATATCCACCAGCTCTCGGGTCACACACACGTCCCTTCGACCAGACGCTCAGATAACTTATTAAATTTATAAAAATTATAAGGCTAATGAAGATGTTTATTTCGTGTAAAGTTACCTTAAAATTGGTTACTTATTATTTACAATTAATGCTTATAGATTATTTACTTAAAAATATTGAATTGACTATTTTACTTAATATAATACTACCGTAGTTTGACGAACTCAGACGGGGTGTGACGTTTACATTAAGGGATTAAAACACCAACGTTTCTTCCAACAAGGTCTGTAATGGAAAAGCGTTAAACTTTATAGATTTTTAGATTTTACGAGGTAGAGTGCAATAGTAATTTCTTTATAGGAAAGCCATCTTTTTATCTTATCTCACAGAGCATACTAAAAGTTGTACATGCTGCGAAACGTGTTTCCTTTCATTTTCTTTTATCAGCCGTCTTGTGTATTTTATTCCGTCATTCTTACTACCCACCTACTTGATAATCACTTATCGGACAACTTGAATATATCATACTTCTTGAAACCCTTCCACTGATTTATCAGTGCTGGGTTCAAATTCTATATGGCATATTTAATAAAACGTCAAGTGCGCGTCGGTCTCGCACACCGAGAGTTCCGTATAAGACCTTGTTTCATTATCATGATTCTAGGTAAACGGGAAGTAGGGTCCCCATAGGTTGTGGTCCCACGCGAGAATCATTTATTTTTTATTTTAATAAACCAAAAATTTACGGTTTTAGAATTTTAACCTTAACTTGTGCTCTAAAATTCATATAATTAATTATATAAGATACTTTTATTTGAGGTAAAATAAAATTAATTTAAGGTCAATATTGAATACTTTATTACTTACCTTTATATCTTTTTTTATTTTGACTTGTAACTTAGCGTTATAAATAAAGAATTTTATTGTATTCTATAAGCCTTGCTTCTCGCCAAATTTTATGATTCTAGGAAGTATCTACCCTATAGGCTTTGGTCCATGGCGAGAACCAACTACCAGGGCCATGGCCAGGGGTATAAAGTATGTTCCGACAACTCAACATAATTTTATGATTCTAGGAAGTATCTACCCTATAGGCTTTGGTCCATGGCGAGAACCAACTACCAGGGCCATGGCCAGGGGTATAAAGTATGTTCCAACAACTCAACATAATTTTATGATTCTAGGAAGTATCTACCCTATAGGCTTTGGTCCATGGCGAGAACCAACTACCAGGGCCAGGGGTATAAAGTATGTTCCGACAACTCAACATAATTTTATGATTCTAGGAAGTATCTACCCTATAGGCTTTGGTCCATGGCGAGAACCAACTACCAGGGCCATGGCCAGGGGTATAAAGTATGTTCCGACAACTCAACATAATTTTATGATTCTAGGAAGTATCTACCTATAGGCTTTGGTCCATGGCGAGAACCAACTACCAGGGCCATGGCCAGGGGTATAAAGTATGTTCCGACAACTCAACATAATTTTATGATTCTAGGAAGTATCTACCCTATAGGCTTTGGTCCATGGCGAGAACCAACTACCAGAGCCATGGCCAGGGGTATAAAGTATGTTCCGACAACTCAACATAATTTTATGATTCTAGGAAGTATCTACCCTATAGGCTTTGGTCCATGGCGAGAACCAACTACCAGGGCCATGGCCAGGGGTATAAAGAATGTTCCGACAACTCAACATAATTTTATGATTCTAGGAAGTATCTACCCTATAGGCTTTGGTCCATGGCGAGAACCAACTACCAGGGCCATGGCCAGGGGTATAAAGTATGTTCCGACAACTCAACATAATTTTATGATTCTAGGAAGTATCTACCCTATAGGCTTTGGTCCATGGCGAGAACCAACTACCAGGGCCATGGCCAGGGTTATAAAGTATGTTCCGACAACTCAACATAATTTTAGTTGTAGGAATATGTATAAGAGGTCTTAAACAAGTCTAATGTGTAATAATCAAAAGTAAAAAAAAAAAACAGCTGATGTGTCTTTTTTATGTGTATTAAACACATAAAAAAGACACATCAGCTGTTCTGTCCCACAATCAAAAAGATTTTTTTTTTTATTATATTGATATCCTAAATTTTTAACAGTTTAATCCAATAACATTGAAAACAACGAACGGCTAACTTTTGAAACTATACCCACGTTTTCGTCAAAATCTACTCGCACATGTAATTTCTTATTCAAATTGCGACTTAGTTAGATATTGGATTAAAGCGCTTAGAAATATTATTTTTTTAATTTTAATTTTTTATTGTTCTTGGTCGTGGGGCAGAAAGCTGAGATGCTTTTTTAGCTTTGCTTCAAGGTACCTATAACGAATATGGAAGTTTTTATTTAATAATATTTTGTAAGCTGACCTTTATTTTATATACCTACAATAGTATCTGAATAACATTAAAAAATGCACTGGTCTGCAAAACAAAGTAGGTACCATACTTTTACATAGCAATAACTTTTTAAGTGCACAAGATATACTTTCGAAATAAAAAGGACTCGAAAAAGAGTTTAATTCTGTATATAAAAATAATGTATTATTATTTTGTATATAGAACAAGAACATTCCCCAAAATCAGCTCTGAAACCTCGTGTTCAGTATACCAAACCGGCTCGTAGCTGTAATCAGAGCTCAAGGAGGCAATACCAGTTATTAAAAATTAAATAACATGTAAAACTTACATATAAAATGTTAGTAGAGTTTTTGGACACTATGCTATTTTATGTTGTTTTTTAATGTAAAAATGTTACTAATGTTTAGTTTACTATAGTTTCAAAGAAGGCTGATAAAATTTGCTATAAAACGTTTGTTATATTAAAACTCTAACTTCTATAGTTTAGAAAAAAGAAAAATTAAAAGTGTGATACTTAATTTTGCAGGCCAGTGTAGTTGGCAATTCTACGGTTTGGTTAGAAAAGTTTTTAAAAGCCAAGGTGGAAATACTTTCTTAATAGCGGCATCCGCAATACGACGTAAACTTTATCTAGCATTGTTCTGAATCAGAACAATGTTAATTTTATATTACAAGGACTTAAATGTCAAAAATATCAGAAGTTTTCTGATATTTTTGACATAAAAGTCCATGTAACAAGTAACTAAACCAATAATCAGTGTATCACAGTGGTTTATGTTTTCAGTATATTTATTTGAAAGAAAACCAAAGCCATTACAGACTTTACAAATTAATAACCACCAGAAAGCTTATCGAAGATTTTCACGGAAAGGTAGGTAGGTACCTAAATTAGTTTTTTATGTGTGGAAATACCTGGGTGTTTTTGCTTTTGTCCAATTCTATCTTGCACAGTAGGTAGCTCAGTTTTAAAATCTTTATATTAATATTACGCTAAATTTCACATTTTGATGGGACAAGAACATAATTTTACTAATTTACAATCTCGTTTGTAACATTTTACCTATCTTTCAAAACATGTCTAGACCTTCTTACAGAAATCAGATTTTATCTCATTTCAAATAAAACCTTGATACTTATCTGAACAACAATACCTGTATTTGCGTATTGAGAATATTAAAGACCTACCTAAGGTACTTAAATTAAACAAAGAACTCCTTAGACCAAATCAAAAAAATTTAGGCTCGTACCTACATTTTTTTGATGTGTTTGTTTACACGTTCGTTGTGTTAAACAATAAATTATATAAATGTCGTATTGTCAGCTATGCCAACAATAGGTTTACTAGTATTGTGTACCGTTATCGATCGTCAGTCTATTTTTGTAATAAGTAAATTCTATTTCTATTTATAAGTACATTTGTCTGTACTAAATGTCTGTGGCCGGTTGGGTGGTGGCGAGGGTGTCTGGTGTAGCGCGGCGGGGCGCTCGGCGTGGCAGTGGTCGTCGTGACTGCGTGTCAGACGCGACCCGTTATCGACCTTTTTCTTATCGTCACAAGAGCTACTTAACCACCCGATAACCAAGCAGCAAAAGCGTGCGCCCGCGCAGTTTTGCCTCATTCCATCCCTCTTGGTATCTCAGTATCAGTTCGTTCGCCTCGCTCGCCCGCGGCCGGTCCCTCTCGTTCAGTTGCTCACTCGTCTCCGTCGCGACAACACGACTCTGCACGCGTCCTTCTCGCACCATGAGCCAGACCAACAACACATAAACCAGCCAAAATGAAGCGCAATCGGCTATAACGTTTCGTTAACAACACCCTATTAATTTTTAGATTGAATATATTGCATTGTGATATTTAATTAGTTACTTATATATTTGTTATTATTTATAACCATTACTATGGGTTCGAATGTTATATAGTATTTTTCTCTTAAATTAAAGTCAGTGCTCAATATAATCTCATTCCAAAAAGCGCAGTAAATTAAAAGTCAAAATCAAAACGTTTGCGATGACAGCCAAAACTCGTTCACATTGGAAGGAATATGGAACAGCACTATGTGGTGAGTAGACTAAAGACTTTATAACCTATCGTTTCATGCGAGCGGCCATGTGTCCACTGTTGTCATATCGTACGTAGTTACAATTACAAGTCTGCCTCGCCGCCCACGAAAACGCCAAATCATTTGTTCAATTCAAACTTCTCTCTCGCTTTTGACTTTTGTCTTCCAAACATCCAAACTTGTCAGAATGTCTGCCTTATGACTAAAAATAACTCACCTAATTACTGTTTTTTTCATTCTCAGGTTGTGCTTCACGTATTTCATTTTATTCTAATCATTAGTTTTCCGTAACCTCGAATACCTAGTAATCTATCGATTCGTAATTTTTCTAATAAGTATTACATATTGCATGTGTTTGATTTAGATAAAGCAGCGTATGATGTAGGTTTACATATAAAATTGTTTTTTTTACATTATGTGATGTCAAGATATGCTTTCTTTTCATCTAGAGTTTTTAGTAGAGTTTATATAAAATTTACCACCATTTTATACATGGAACATAAACGTGATAGTGATTACAACGAAGTCATTGTCGAGAAGATCATAAAGATTTATCGATAAAGAGGAAACTGTATTAAATAAAAAAAACACGTTATTGCATAATTAAAAACCCAATGATTCATATACATACTTATATAGATGATACCTATAGGAGGGTTATTAGGTTATCTAAGGTCACACATACGTCAAGTTTGTAAAGTATCAAGTCTATCCATTTGTATTAGCTTTGTAAACTGTGCTACTTGAACCGATATGAGATCACCAAGAATATTCTTAAAAAGTTCCTTCCCAGTTATGCATTAAAAGTTAGGCACGGACAACTGGTCCGTGAAATCGTGAAAGTGCTATGCACTGCCGGTAAACTCCTCTCCATATGAATAATTATTATTCTTGATAAAGTAATAAACTGCTGTTTTGCACGAAACGATTCAACACTTCCATTTCACATATGGATTGATCATGATCACAAGGATAATATGAGTTGCTGACGTCTCGGACAAAATATAATTCAGACACAGTGTCCGAATCGACATAACTAGGTATTTTCATTTCAATATATTTTTTACTGACAATCTGAGGTCTCCGGGCCTAACAACAACAATGTCGCTGTAATTACCTCTATAATTACTTACAGATTAAACTTTTAATATTTATCCAGAAAATTGATTTCAATTTACCAAGCAAGTCCGAATGTAGGTAGATTTTATTGAATATTATGTGTCTACTAGAAAAAATATGTTATTAATAAAATAAGTAACCAAATTACCTACTCCATTTTAAGCTCTGCAGTGTCTTACATCAAATTGCATTATTGCTCAGACCAATTCATTATTGCATCGATGAGGTACAAAAAGTATAATTTAGCACATATTCCAAAATATTTCATTTTCATAATTAATAGACGGTGCTGTTGAAAAAGGTGTTAGGTATATATAACCAAATGACTGCATTTTAGCCTCTGCAATGTTCTTATACCAAATTACATTATTGCTCAGATAAATTAATTATTAAAAAAATTATTAAATTAAATACCAGGTACAAAAATATGATTTAGAAACAACAAGAACACCTCTACAATAAACATACATACATGTACATACGTACAGGTAGGAAGTAGTAACTAATCTATTTTCCCATTAAAAAGTCGTCGTCATACATAAACTTCTATGAGAATCCGGTATCAGCGCACAAACAAATGAACTGGGTTTGACTAGAAGAATGCACTTCTCGAGAAGGCAAAGACATCTTATCAGGTATCTTTCTCTTAATTCTGGGAACTCCAAATAGCCACACTTGCCATTTGGGATTCCCGGCTTCCCGGAACTTGCCGGCTTTTGGTTAACCTGTAAGGCGGTAATATGGGCCCATATTACCCCCCAATGCGGGTTCTTAGTAGCCGGGTATGAACAAAAAATTCTCGCTCTTATTTACATCCACGGATAGTTAATATTCAAAAATAATAATATAACACTACCCTTTTGAAAATATGTCTGTTAGCCAAATAATAAGAAAGTAGAGAATCCACCTTAATGGAAAGAAACCATATTCAAAGATCAGATAAGACAGTCCATGAAAAGTTTACCTTACAAGTAAGATCAAAATTTATTGAGACCTTTTTCTCGCCTGATATCTAATTCAATATACCAGAAAGTGGGTGTATATATATTTATATAGATTATCATAACTTATTAAATGCTTTTTAGTGCATGGGTGATAAATTATGATAAGCAGTTAAGTAAATTAGGTTCACATACATAATAAATACTGCTATTGTACTACCTTTATCCACGAGTAAGTAATCCTGTATTTTAGGATATAATTATCATGATCGTAAACATACTGTAATTCTTTGTATTTATTGGATCATATTTTACGATAATTATAAATGTTATAATATAAGGTAAAACATACTCATTCCTACGTCCAACCTACGCTACGTATACATTATTTTAAAGATGTTGTTATATCCGCTTGGACACCCTACTTGCTATAATTTTGTGTACTCGTACGTAATCAAATTACACAGAAAAAGGATTCTATTTTCTGCGTAGGTACATACGCTACGTTTAAACCGTGACTCTACCAAATATTATATCCTGAATTACTGTGAAACCTGTATCAAAATTCTATAAAATTTAGCTAAGAAATCCACAAACAGAAGAATCAAGTACAAAGAGTATTTGATTCTTGGCATCTTAATCCGATACGTCTCTATACATTAAGTAAATTAAAGTTTGATAAAGTCACGGTTTGTTTTATAAACCGTAAAGAGAAGTTAAACAAAATTATTAAATGAATCATTTTTGCACGACCTGCCTTCCTGTACAATTGTTATTGAAAACAATGCATGCGGGCAGTTCCTTTATGGCACGCAGTAAATAACACATTCGACGGCACTATTACTAGACATTTTCAATCTTTATGAGTAGGTATTTCTAAGCACAGACCATAAATTGGATAGGTCCATAGAAAACAGTAATCTTCTATTGTTAGATTCTAGTTTTATACTCCTCTGTTTGGTTAAGTAAATAGGAACCTATACAGCCAGGTTTTCCTCCCGAACGTTGTATAGATTTGAGGTATCTCTGAGGTCTATACCTCTGTACAATGTTTAACTACAGAACAGAGTGATTCCAGGTAAACGAAGGTGCAAAGTCAATTAACAAGATATATACGGTGTGCTTCGTGGGTTCTGCGATTCGCTCGGTCGAGTCGCAGAGAGAGCTGGTGGTGGCAATGTTTATAAACACTCGGACACCGATGGTACACTTACGCTGTAACTATTTAATTGCTTCCACTTCAAACCACATTTCGTGGAAGAGCCACGGTTACATACAGAAACTAAAGCGACAAGTCTCTCGGTCCTTTCAGAGTCTCGAATAATTAAACCAAAATCATATGTCATCTCCAGTTTTTGCACTAATTCTACAACCTTAACAACATAAGGTAATTTGCCATTTTCTTTTTGCTAGTCATTGGTTTCGTTTAGATTTTTTTCACAACAAAATTAAATAATGTTTTGAACCAAAAATTACAATTTACCGGTGCCAATAGTCGCGTAAATAATTTATGAAGACTTGAAACTAAGTAATTTGTTATACTACAGCATGTCTTGGACAAACACGTGATCGGATCACGTGGTTGAATGATATACCTATACATAAACACACAGTGAAATTACTTGTAAGTAACAAGAACTATTCGTGCTATCGAAACGGTTTTTAAAGAAGATAGGTACCCCAATTTTAAGTGTTGATGACGAGTTTTGGTCTGAACTGACTGATGTCATAAATTTTACTTCAATCACAAGGTGTTTTTTCGTGATAAGCATGAGTAGTATCTTAAGTTGTTCCTGTAACGTCAAAAAAACCTGGGTGCTAAGGTAACAAAATAAAAGTCACATTTATTGATAAGTTTGTTGACCGTTAAATTGACATTAGTGTTCCTCATTAAAGTTACTATTCTTGTATTGCAGGTATACTTGTCTTTAGCAATGGAAGGTGACATGCCAAATTTCATGAACATTCTTAGTCAGCACTTTACATGCATCTCCTTATTTTAATTGCTGTGGACATGCTGGTAATACTTAATAGTAATTGATATGGTTGAAGTGTAAAACCCACCTACTACAGCCAAACAATTTTTTTTTTGTCTCAAAGTCCCAACCCAACGTTGATAAGTCTAAATTCGCTTGTACGAGTGCCTACGTAGTGCATTAAGTTCAAATATCAAAACTGTGTTTTGTAATATTTTTGCTAATCAACCTTCGCATATTATTATATGATTCACCTGCTTCATGAGATGTTTTATAAGGTTTTCTTTAAAGTTTGATTATACCACCTGACCAACGGACCATTTTATGAGTCACAGTAAATCAGTTAATTGATTTTTTTTACCTTGAGATGACTACAATAAACAACGTCCGCGTCATTGCAAAACAAAATGAATGAATATAATACATTTGACAGCCCAACGATATTCATTTGTAACCGCCATAATACTTGAGTTGTGAATAAAATTCGATGTTCATTAATTTTTCGCAATTACCTTCAGTAGCAGTTTATTCAAATAAATACACATAAAATATGTTGACATCGGCAAAGCTTTCGTACTTGGTCGTCTGCTACATTTTTATCTTCATAGGTAGGTAATAACTGTAATAAGCATGTGTTTACGCTGTGACTCATGTAGGTACTCTAGAATTTCTTAGAGACAGAGACTAAAGTCTCTGTTCGCTGTTTTCAGTTCCATTTGATCCTATTGCCTGCGCTCTACATACTGATCATCATAATGTGACAGTTGATTGACTAGCACTAGTAAAGTGACACTTCGTTATTCCTAAGTCCGTTTAATACGTTGACGTGTTTCCCCACGTTTTTCATCCACTAAATAATCCGTGAGTTATTTTTATTCAGTGTGAATAGACCCTTAACATAAACACGCTGGCAGGTTTGCGTCACCGGCGCGCGGCGGCGGCGTCGCTCCCCCACCCGCCCCCTTCAGGTCATACACACAACTCACACACACATGTATACTCGTTATCGGAACAAAAACTAGGTAACACTTTTGTATTTTAAAATACGCAGCAAGGGCAAAACCCTGCTTGTACGGGTTTGGTTTGAATCTGAATTCTTCTCTCTTTTTTTGAGTTTAGGTCTACATCTAAGTGGGTTCCTAGAAATACAAGTTTTGGAAACGTTTATGACTTTCCAGTAGGTATCACAAGATTAATGTTTGTAATTATGTATCACCGAGAACAAATCTGTGATGCACACGACATAAAAAAAAATCTAGTGAAATCCATCCATGAGTCCTACAATTATGTACATACTAGTTGCTGCCCGCGACTTCGCACGCGGTGATTCTATGGAAACGTTTATAAGTTATTTCTATCCCATGGGAACTGTTTTATGGGATAGGTACAAAGTAGCCTATGTTTGACTCCAGTCTTAGAGCTACATCTATGCAAAATTTCCGCCCGATCGGTTCAGTCGCTATGGCGTAAAGAGGTAACAAACATCCATCTAAAAATCCATACATTCAAACTTTCGCATTTATAATATTATAGTGTGATGTAGGAAACTAAAACAATATGGAGCTGACCAAGATAGGTACCTTTAATGTATGGAAACTATTGTGGCCTTCTAGCCACAATTATCTACACTCCATTCTGTAACAAAATAAGCGTGAATCGTTCATTTGTTTCAAGATGAACGCTTTCATTTTAATATTCGAGTTTTCATTTATGTTTTGACTGATTGAAACATTGAATAAATTATAATCACTTACTAGATTGAAATCACAAAGTAAATTAGGTATGAATGATTCAAATACCAGAGACGAAGATTAAAATTATTATGATGAAAACCTTGTTAAATAATTGACGATCATTTCAGTTGGATTTGCATTATTAAATTTTAGTCTACAAACATAGGCTAAATGCTACATTTAATTCATCAAATTAACCCAGTCAATCAGTGTTCCTGATGTTTTGTCATTCATTAGGCGGTATGTTTATTAACTAGCCTAACTAGCAAACATATTAATTTTACGAAATAGTCTCTGTTTTTTTTTTGTAACCGACTTCAAAAAGAAGGAGGTTCTCAGTTCGTTTGTATGTTTTTTTTTATGTATGAATGTTATTTAATATCTCCGCCTATGGTTAACCGATTTTAATGATTCTTTCACTGTTGTATAGAGAATGATCCCAAAGTAGTCCCATAAAATTTATTCCCGAGGGATTAGTATTTATCCCGTTAAACTTAAAAAGCAACATCATATTTTTGGAGAATCACGACTAGCTACCTACAACAGTTTTGGTGATATATGCGCCGCCAATTGTTAATAGATTTTAATGATTATTTCGTTTTGTATAGTTTGATTCTCGACGAATAGCTAGGTGCGCCGTAAAACGTAGGTTTGTAAAAAATCACCACTTATGATCATTTTAGTTTACTATCACCTAATAGTTTCCATAGCAACGGGCGTCAACAGTATCATCAATGTGTCATCAAACTAAATTAGACTTGAAATATAACTAACTAGATGTCGCCAGTGTAAACTAAATTTTTTGCACGTGAACCTAGACCTTTGGTCGGGGAAAGTAAGGGAGGGGTGATTTCGTTCGTCCGTGACATAGATGAATATTATCTACCGGAATTTGAAGTCAGTTTATCGTTTTTTTTAAAACACGCCAAAATATTTTAATAATTTATAGGCGATGCTATTCCTGTCGCATTAAAATACCGACATTTTATAAATACAACATTTCGGCAAATAAGTATCACTTATGACTCGTCTGCCATTTTGCATAGATTAATTAGAAACACAAAAGGTCAATGTAGATCACTAGTAGCATCGGTGTGGGGCGTGCCCCACTCCACTGATCATTGAATCACTCACCCTGTAGGTACGTAATGTAACCAACACGATTCATCTTATTATACGCGACAAAAAATTAGTAAATGGAACGGCCATAAAATATTATTTCACTACCTTAAATTTTTTTTTACCTCGTATCAATTTTTCAACGTCAGCTGTTGTTGGTATTCTCTGGGCTATTTATTGCCTGAGTGATCACAAGATTAATATCTCCATTAGTATACCGTAAGCTAACATTGGAAATTTTATTTTGTGACGAATTGACAAGAAGCTCTTCCAAATGTAATAAGTTGTTGCTCCATTGTATAGCTATACAATGGAAGGAGATCCTTGTTTTTGAAAATGTGAAGCTAAGAATAGAAATAGAAACCATACATGTCATGTATCCTACCTAGGTCCTGGGTTTCAATTTAAATATTTTTGACAGTCTGCTCGACTTAGGGTTTCTAGATGTCAGGATTTGGCCTGACATGTCAGGCTTTTTGTTAGGATTTTCCAGCGAGGCATCTGGTAACCCTAGGCTCGCACGGCGCTACATTTTGAGAAAAACTTTAATTGAACCTTAACTTAGCACAGCAAAACCTTAAACGAGTTTACGAAAACCATGCTTTTAACATAGATTAATGTCAATTAAAATCAAATCGTCTAAAAACAGACGGAAAAGGCAAGAAAATGAGGAAAGATGCTGATGGAGAACATCAATTAATGAAATGTAATTTCATAATTAAATTGTACTAAGCAATCATTAAACACATAGTACCTACCAATTAATTGCAAATTAATAATGAATTCATTCAAAGTCAAAACATGGTAATATGATTACTATAAAATAATTATTATTATACACAACCATTTGAAAATTCTTAATGACGGAAGTTTAAGTATTAATGTTCAGTTAGGTTAGGTAGGAATGACACTGTTGTCACATGGTCTGGCACACGAGCAATATTATGCAGAATACCAGTCTTCCTATTACATAGTTTATTCGCTCCTATTATGATAATGATATGAAACAACAGGGTTCCTGTTGTACACGTGTTAGGTAGAACTTT
Source organism: Eupithecia inturbata (assembly GCA_963662085.1). Taxonomy (NCBI): domain Eukaryota; kingdom Metazoa; phylum Arthropoda; class Insecta; order Lepidoptera; family Geometridae; genus Eupithecia; species Eupithecia inturbata. The sequence continues at coordinate 6,145,373 of OY759177.1, forward strand.
TAGTTCGATTATATTGTGTAGTTCCTGTGGCAATGTGGAGCCACGGCCTTATGGATAATGCGCCTTGAATTCCATGACGACGAGACGCTGCGTCGGGACTCTAGCTGGACGCGACGCTGAGTCTTGTTATCAACGTGTTTTACATTGGATTCCGGACTTGCTGTCGTGCCAATTGGCATCGCGTCGCGTTCCTAAACCTTCCCGTGTTTATTTGTTGCCTTTTAATTATGTTTTACTTGTAACACGGACGGTTAAATATGGAAGCGAGTTTGAATGCTGGAAATAGGCTAGTTTCCTGGAGCGTTTCAGTAAATATGTTAATTTCTGGGAGAGAAATTAGTGACGGTGCACATGCAAGAGCTGAAGCAAGACACTCACTGTTACCTCTTAGCTTGTTAGCCAATTGTATTGCTAAATATAGATAATGCAGTCCTAATGCCGCTGTATTAACGTTCATTTTAAATGTGTAATATGAAATTTATAAGTCGTTAGAGAGAAAGAACTTCAAAGGTCCAATAAACCTGCAGCTTAGTACATAACTATATTTTATTCAAAACAACTTAGGACTACAGGATTAAAAAAGTGACAATATATCTTATAATTTAACGGTATGAAATAATACATGTGCCTGAACTAGGTTAGGTGTTTACCTAACCTAGTTCAGGCACATGTATTAAGCACTTTCTGCCTGAGATACAGGTTTCTGTATCTCAGGCAGAAAGTGCTTAAAACGAAAAATAATAATCACCTTAATCAATAGTCATAATAAAACAAAGAAACAGTGCAGATTAGTAAAGTAACTTAATTTATGCTAATTACGCTAAACTAATGAAAAAAATATGTAATAAAGATGCTTAGGTATAAAAAATATACTTATAATAAATAAGTAAATAAGAGGCTTAACGTATAGGCTTATTGTGATATAAAAGATGATCCCATATAAATAGTGTTAAGATTGTTAAGTGGGATCCAAGACTCGTTGAAGTGGACAGAAGTTTCCGTAAGTGCGGCGATAAGGCGGTACCGACGCTACTCCCAAACTTGTTTCAACTCCATAATCCAATGACAGGTAGCCAATAAATAAATAAAGTAGGTAATAAGTAAACCATACCATGCATATTTCTTAGCAGCATCAAATAAAGCCGATAAGCTATCAATAATGTTGATATTTTGAAAGTAACTTTCCATTACTCTGAGGTAAACAGACATGTATATGGCCGATACGCACATGGAATCGCCTATACGTAGTTTTCCAAGGTTTTTTCCCATATCTATTAAGGCCAAGGATTATGTTGCGATTGGCTTGTTAATAAAAATGCGTTTTAAAAGACAACATCTTAAAAATAAGGAAAAATCAAGATTAAACTTAAAGCAAAATAAGTGAATCTCAGATTAAATCTTGAATGTTTGTACCTAACTAACTAGAGAACGTAGATTATTATATGCATTGTGTTATCGCATACCTAATTTAAAATAAATTAAATTAATAAGCAATGTTACCCTACCTTGCTCTCACGCAGATTAAACTTTTAGATAGATATATGGTTAATTAGGTACACATAGACAGCACAAAAAAAATACCTTCTATCCAAGGTAGGTTCGAAAAGTACTGGATGCAGTTAGGTATATTACTGATTTATTACCTATAGCGTTACTTTTGTAATCTTTATCTATCATGTAGAGTACACAATTACGTTGAAAAGTCAAAGAACATCGATAAATATAACAAACATTAGGTACTAGGTGCATTGCACTCCCTGCGAATGTGACCATCATCATTAGTCTGAGCATGAGCATTTTTAGGAACAATTTCACACATCCCACATAATTGGCAAGCCATTATCTACCTCATTAACACCATTGGCTCGGTGAAGCTCTTTGTTTTTCCTTGAATATTTATTTTTAAAACAAAGAATAGTGTTATTTGGTTGGCTTGCTATTTTTAAACATATCATGCTAACAACATTCTAGAATAAGGAAATTATCCCGTCAAAGCCATTCCCAATCTAAATCGTTTCCGAAATCACCTTGCGGCCTTGATGTCATCTTCACCCTGAGGATACTCCCAGATTGCCAAAAACTAATTAGAACCATTTCCTCTATTTCAGCTACGCTTATTACCGCAACAGCGGGTACCTGTTACGGTTGGCCATCTCCGACAATATCTTACCTCACGTCCAGCGAAAGTAAAATACCGACTACATCAGACGAGGGGTCATGGATAACGTCGATCATGATCCTTTGCTCGGCGCTGACGCCGATCCCGTCTGCTTACTTCGCGGACCGCTTCGGGAGGAAGACCACACTTCTCCTCGGTGCGGTCCCCTTCATCCTCGGATGGGTGCTGGTCATCCGCGCAGAGTCCGTGATCATGCTGTACGTAGCGAGGATGTTCTCCGGGCTCGGCTACGGCATCGTCTACACCGTCGCTCCTATGTACACGGGAGAGATCGCCACTAACGAAGTCAGGGGCGCGCTCTCTACACTCATCACATTAATGAATAAAGTGAGTATTACTTTCGTGTAATAAACATTTATGCCGGTGTTTATAAGTCCGATAATTAGATGGCTAATAGCCAATAGACTTTATGCAGTAAATCAGAGGTTTGTGGCACATTTACCTAAAGACGTTGTTTAAGGTCTTTCAATTTTACCTTCGCCTCAACCAGACATTTTAGTGCTACCAATAAATTAGTTTTAATCTTCATATAAATCCTTCAATTACTAAGTAGTTGCCAACGAACTTTCAAATTTAATGTCGGTCTTGATACATTATTCATCAGTTTATAGAAAATCCGTAAATTTTGTGATTTAGTTAACCGTTGGCTAGAGCTGCACAGACATACGGAGTATGTGATGATGAAGTCAAAGTAGTATCGAAACGGAGACATGCAATTACCAATCTCTATCCATAATAATTATCCATTTGTAGTTCGTTTATATCAATTGGCCGATATCCTGTTATTTGAACAATGTCAACAATGGACAGCACTTGACATTGAGCCTCCTATAAGTATTTTAGTAAAGAATACCGTAATTTGCCTTGAAAAAAGAGCTGGTAAATGTTCATGTAACACCAGCAACACATTAGTTTCCTTTCATTCGAGCCTTAGCTTAGAAGCATTCTGCGTGGTATAATTTTCCGAGAAACATTTTCTGCGAAAAGCTGGCAAAACTGGTTGCACAATTAACAGGTTTCCCTGGTGAGGTTGTTTTAGCTGTGTAGGTTCTTAGTCGTGCTCTTTTAGGTATTCCTCGGAAATATATACCTCCTACTCAGGCAAAATTTTAATTAGAATTTAACCGCATCATACTGCGCAACGTATTATTTTCATGGCATCAATTCTCTTATTTCTCGCTAACTCGCTAACGCTTACTCGTAAAGAAATGAGAGCAAATAGGTCAATCGAACCTGATGATATCTATCATCTACCTAATCTAGTCGGTGATATTTATATCAAGCAACAATTTTAGTGCAATGGCACGTAACACGGCCCGTGAATGTCGGACGTGACTCAGTCCTTAATAACGCTTTGAGAGTAAATCCCGCACTTTCATATAAACACGTAACTACCCAGCCTGCTGTTTAGAATGCAGTTTCATATTCTAGATTGAATTTTCAAAGCAATTTCTGTCTTATACCTACTACCTATTGTCCCTCATATACTATTCTATGCGAATTCTAATTAACTTAGGACTTAAAACCGGGCGACGCTTCAGCCAACGGTCACGCTTTGAGTTGTTCCATGCAGTTATTTGAATTCCTAGAACGCAATAAAATGACGCATAAGTAGATATTTATAATGGCTATAAAACAATCTCACTATCTATCTAAAAGCTAATATCCCAATAAGCTTATAAAGTCTAATCTATCATATTGATAAATTGTGTTAGCTCAGCCATAAAGTAAACCTGAAGTGGACTGTAAAATGTCTACATACTTACATCATCTTGATAAGGTCATAAAAAAGTTACTGAACACTGTCCTTGATTTGGATTTCATTTCAAAGTAGGTATGGTTATTTTGTTGGTACCTACCTACATACTTACCAACATAACATAGTGTTTTCGTTCTTTTCAGGTCGGCATTCTTGCCCAGTACTGCATCGGACCGTTCGTCTCGATGCAGACATTAGCCGGCATCAACTTGATCCTGCCCATCGCTTTCGTCTTATCCTTCATATTTCTACCGGAATCTCCTTACTACTACTTAAAGTTTGAAAGAACTGAGAGGGCAGAAAGATCCCTCAGAAATCTCAGAAGTGGTGACATTCGAACTGAACTGAAAAACATAGAACTCAACGTGCAAGAGGACATGAAAAACCGCGGTTCGTGGGGAGACTTGCTTACTGAAGCTACTAATAGGAAAGCTATCTGGATCACGTTGGGAGTGTTTACCATTCAGCAGCTATGCGGCAGTGCGGCGGTCGTCGCATACGCGCAAGTTATATTCGCAGCCAGCCAAGGAAGCTCCAACACCTCCGCTGTAAACTCTACCTTGAATGCCACCGAAAGTTCTCAAGGACTACAACCGTACCAAGAATCCATAATCCTCGGATGCGTACAAGTGGCTACTTGTGTGCTTTCTGTGTGCCTCGTGGACCGCGTCGGAAGGAAACCTCTCCTGATTCTGTCTGCTCTGGGCGTGGGACTTATGAACGGAACAATAGGAACGTACTTCTTCTTCGACATCACAAACAAGGGATCAGTTGACTCACTGCACTGGCTGCCTCTCGCTGCTCTCCTCATCTACATCGTGTGCTACGCAATCGGATTGTCCACTGTGCCTTACGTCATCATAGGAGAAATATTCCCGACGAATGTCAAGTTGTACGCATCCTGTATCGCCCACATCTACACTGGCATTGCTATGTTCGCCGTGCAAAAACTATTCCAGGTAAAATAGACTTTCTCTCCGATTTAGGTCATCTCTAGGTCTACTCGTAAAAACGAAAATCGAAGGTTCTGATTCGTTTTCGTGTAAACGCTATCTTATTAAGTGATATTAGAATGGGATTTGCTTGAAAACGAATCAGAAACTTCCGTTTTGGTTTTCCGAGTAGACCCCTTGGTAACAAATGGTTTCCATGACAACGGGCCTAAACATCGTCATAAAACTAATTTAGACTCGTATTTTATCTAGAAGTCGCCACTACAAAAATGTATCGCGCCATCGAAGTGTTTCGGGGTTAAATCGAATTCCTAAACCCATTTATTTTGCTTCAAAGATAATTTATTCAGGAATTTGAAGTTGGTTTATAGTTTTCTAAAGCACGCTATATATTTAATTTACAAGGAAGGTGCTAGAACTCAGTATTTTTTTATAATTTCGCGTTCATTTGATTAAACAATTGTTTCCATCTTTTTAGGTGGTGCGAGATGCATACGAGATCTACACAGTATTCTGGGGCTTCAGCGTGTTCTCACTTATGGGACTGGTGTTCATGCTCGTTGTGCTTCCCGAGACCAAGGGCAAGTCCTTCGCGTGCATCCAAGCCCAGTTGAAACGCGAAGTAGCTCGAGACAACGCGAAGAAACTCGCCACAGTCGAGCATTGAACATTTCAACAACTCAGTGGACACTCTCACTTTCGATTTCTCGCTTAGCGTAAGCTTAACTTTAAGGGATCAAGTTAAATTGAAACTTAAGGATATTACTTTAACTTTAATGTAACCGTAGCATAGCTTTATATACAGAGTATTGTTTGTAGAGATCAGGTTAGGAGCCTGTGAAGAGATAAGATCGGGAGTATGGTAGGCGTGAGAAGTGCGGCTGAGGAGAACGCCGTGAAGTCTTTAGGGTCGTAGTTGTCGGGCAGGCCTCGGGTGGCGATGACCCTGGAGTACAGCTTGGCGGAATCCTTCGCCGTTCTCGTCTTATTCGGACTATTGAAATCAACCAGGTACAGACCGAAGCGCGACCTGTAAATGCATTTACAAACATGATGAGTGAAATTATATCGTGAATGATATTGACTGACGCTTTGTTTTATTTAATCAACATCTCAAAATAACATGTCCAAATACTGGAAAGGTATTTTCAATTGACAGAGAGGATAGAGAAATCCATTCATACCACTTCCGCAAATATTATAAGATTCAGGCAAAAAAGTTGCAACGTATTTACGTAAAGTAAATATCATTCCAATCTTTCAGACTTTGCCACGGATAATATTTATTACTTTTAGCTGTACTTAAGGTGTAGTACACCTACTCGTATTTCGTAGTTAGTGAAGTGAACAGTAAATATACAATACAACTGGTTACACACACTGTGTTTGGTACCTGTTACATCATACCACATGCACTAGGTGCATGTTTACAAATTCGACTTTATCTTTCAGTATCGAAAGAGTCATAAGATTTATACGTCCTACTCAGATTAGGCCTTGTTCGATTAGTGGAAGGAAAAATCTACCGATGCAATGCGATGATGGTTTGATATTCGATACACGTGCTTTTAGGATGATAGAGAGAAAAAGAGGAATGAAAAACGTTAGCCGGAAGTAGGTAGGCGACTTTAAGTTGGCCATATGCTATTGTTTACTAGCTTTGCCTGCTACTTCACACGCGTCTTTTTGGAATAAAAGTAGCCAGATAGATAAGATTTTTTATAAAAAAATATATATAGTAGATAGGATAGACAGGAGATAAGTGAAAATTACTGCTCGGTCCACTCAATAATTTTGGCGTTGTCTTCGGGCAAAGATCTTTAAAACGGTTCAAACTTTCGCCCTTAAATATTAGTAGGATAGGTATTCTGTTTTAGTTTTTAAGGGTTCCGTATTCTGTTTTTAAGGGTTCCGTATCCGAAGGGTCAAAACGGAACCCTATTACTAAGCCTCCGCTGTCCGTCCGTCCGTCCGTCTGTCACAGGGCTCTATCTCATGAACCGTAAGAGGTAGACAGTTAAAATTTTTAGAGAATGTGTATTTCTTTTGCCGCTATAACAAATAATATTATAAATAAAATTAATATCCAAATTAAAGGGGGCTTCCATACAAAAAACGTGCTTTTTTGGATGTTTTTGCTGTTCGTTTGTCTAGGCTTACCTCTTGTGCCACAATAGGTAGACACGTGAAACTTTCTATAAATGTAACACTTCAACGGTAAAAAATAAAAAATACTAAATATATAAGAAACTTAAAAAAGTTAAAAGTTTATAGAGGTCTCCGAACAAGTGAAAATTTGATATTCATTGAAAAAGTTGACTGATTTTTACGTTACGGAACCCTTCGCGTGAGAGATTCGCACTTGGCGGTTTACTTATTTTAAATACAGTGCCTAATTAATGAATAATCATCGTGTATTATGATAAAAAAGCTGATATGATAAATTATTATCTAACGCGAAGTTCATTCATAATAATATGTGTGACAAATCTATTTTAAGAAAAAACTAGGTACTTTCGCTCTCTTTTACATTTTTGTAGACCCGTCGTAAAGACGGACTTAACAAGGTGGTACCTAGGTATGAATTCAAACAGCTATAGGACTATAAATTTGCGTAGACTTCAGTATCGTGGGATACCAAAATTATTACCGCAGTTCGTTACTAACCGAGATAATAGGTATCTCATCGAGTCTATGGAATTAATTGCTACAAAATGGCTGCTTGTTTGCTATAGAATTAAAATGGAAATAGAAATAATGATGGCCAAATAATTTGGCTATTTATTACTTGTCGTATTGCACGTAAAATATGAGCGAGGAAATCGAAAGTGTTTTGGAGATCAATTTTTCTATGAAACAATAGTATAAGCCAAACTCCTTGGCTGAGGTTCCAATTAGAAAAAGAAACGGGTTGATAGATGACGTCTGTCACGTTCTTCACTTACTTTTTCGTGACACTTGGACTGGTGCTGGTGTGGTTTGTGGGGACTCAGAGACTGTAAGCTATTTAACTTATTTCCTTTGTCCTCTTCTTGCGTTCATATAAAATAACGGCTGTTCGTGTGATCGGGTTGTGTTTTTGATTGTTTTCTAAATAAACCGCTTGTTAACCTTTTAATCGTTGTAATTCTTGGCCTAGAGCGTAAAAATAGTATTTAGATACTATTGTATCATAATAGTAATATTCCCAACTTTAGAGTAGTATAACTCAGTTCGTTAAAGAAAGGAATCTAAAATGTGGTGCTTATCGTGTTATCTTGCTTGCACACTAGTGCCGTCTATACTCACTATCGCGCGTACCGCTGGCAGAAAAATAATTAGTCTCGATTTGCTTTCACGCTGCTGTCTTGACGCGCTCAGTAATCCTTTTTACGAATTCCTTGTTATAGTTTTCTGTTATTTTTCCATTGTTTCCTGTTTGTTATTGTTGTTGAATTTTGATTTATTGATAAGTTTTGTTGTGCGGGGACAGTAACATTCTTTTTATGTTTTGTATAATATTTAATGTTTGATAAAGATAATTTATAAAAGAATTGTTACGCGTTCATACACTATGTTATATATGAACTTGAAAATGTTTTTTTTTCTTTGTTGAGATATCTTAACGATTTTTCCGATAATAACAACAATAACGATCTTATGATAATAGATGGCACCAAATGTCTTTAAAATTTTCAATTTTTACGCGGGCGAAGCCGCTGGCACAAACTAGTTGGAAATAAAATCGACACGGGCATGTTTTTATTATTTTCAATTTGAAAAAAATCTTCGACTTGCAATTTTATTTGCTAACTGTACAGCTGTCAACGCAAGTACAAGCCGCCATTTTAGATTCCTTTCTTTATTGAACTGAATTATAGTTAGGAATATCCATACTAATATTTCAAATTCGAAAGTAATTTTGGCTGGCTGATACCATAACACGACAAAACGGCTAACAGATTTCAACTAAATTTAGCAGGGAGATATACAAAATGTATAAAATCCCGGAGAAGCACATAGGATACTTTTTATTCCGGAAACGTGCGTGCGAAGCCGTTGGCAGAAGCTAGTTAAGAATATTTGGTATTAACCAATCACTTAAATTCAAGAGATTTCAGAGGTTTTTTCCAGGTAGTAGCGACATCTAGGGCAGATATGATAAAATAAAACGTAAACGTTCTCTGAATCCTGTAAGCTGTGACATTAACCTACCAACGGTAATAGTTTCACGTAGTGATGATAGATGTCGCTAGCAATACTTTTAAGTTTATGTTATATTACTAGCTTTTGCCCCGCGTTTTACCTGGGTATTAAGTAGCCTATTTTGAATATGTATTTAATATCTTATTGTTATCTTGCTAAATTGTTAATTTATCTTGTGTGTACAGTGGCAAATAAATGATATGTCTATGTCTATGTCTATGTCTATTCATATGTTATACCAAACCTAGATCTATACTGCAAAATTTCAGCTCGAATCATTCAGTAGTTTTGCCGTTGTCTCTGCCCAAACATCTCACAACGATACAAAGTTTCGCCATGCGTGTAGGAAGTAGGTATCTACATATCTACGATGATAATTTTTTCACGACTAGGTAGGACAAAGCCAGGACGGGTTTTTTTAGCAGATTATTATGTACTTAGCTTTGTCTGTTTACGAATTGTATCTTTCACCTAATCGCTGAAACTACTCATCACATCATATTTGATGCTGTGTGGATTGTCCAGCATTATTTAAAAAGGACTAGCTGCTGCCTGCGGCTTCGCACGCTCTTTTTCGACTTACAAACTAGCCTATGCCCGTTCCTGGGATACCATCTAGGTATCTCCATGCCAAATTTCATTAGGATCCGTTCTCTGCCGTTTAGGCGTGAAAACGTAGACAGTCTGACAGACAGAGTTACTTTTGAATTTATAATACTAGTATGGATATGGATTTATTTATTTATATTTTCATGAAAAGATTATTATTATTATTATTTATATTTTCATGAGAGAGGGGTCAATCGATTATTTTAATCTTTTACTGCAACTTTACATTTGGTATGAACATAAACGTTTTTATACGAATTATAATCGGTAAGTATGCCGCAAAACATTATCCTTATCAACATCAGTAGGTGAATATGTAAGAATAAGTAATTTCTTTTCGTAAATTATTCATATATGGTTTTCAGTTTTTACAATAAAAAGGGTAATTTTTATACGTTCGTTTGTGAGTTCACAATACGTCACACCATACAATAAATTAAATAAATAAGTAATGCTGGACGTATTGTCCACACAGCTATAGGTATTCCTGCCCCAAGCTAAGCAGAGCTTGTGTTATGGGTACCTACTGATATACCTACTTAATACAATACACAACATAGATAGATATTTTTGATTATACATAGAAAACATCCAGAACACCTGGGACAAATATCTACAAATCGTACAAACATTTGTCCCGAGGCAGGAATCGAACCCGCAACCTCCTGCGTCGCAGGCGGACCTTCACCCACCGCGCCACAGAGGTCGTCACACACGATAAATACATTATTTCCCAAAGCATTACCTTTTCCATTCATTGCTGTATCAACAAAAGATTTATGGCTTTGTTATGTACCTACCTAATAAATAATAGTACAAAGTCAAGAACTTCTTCGAATATCATCTTTATCTCTGTGAATAATCATGAAACGTGTTCTTTTGTCTCAAGTTCAATTAAATAAAATGTCGTCGGAAATAACACTTTTATTGTGTGAATTGTCCAGCATTATTTATTATGGAGAAGGTGGTAGGTAATATGGCCCCTATTTTGTTCTTGGCCTGTAAAATTTATAATAATAGATCTGTAAATGAATATTATACGTTAAAAGATTCAACAACTATCTGTTTATTCGGGTTTGAGTCTGTATTTAATGATATCCAATGATTTTGTTATAAAAATTATTTATTTAAATAATGTACATATTTAAGTAATCGATTTCTGAGGACGCTATTATAACCCGCCGACTTCTGAGGATATCTGAGGACGGTATTAATATACAATTCACGCTTACTACGTCATAATAATAATAATAATAATCGTTTATTTCAGGCAAAAAACCCATATTACAATAGAAAAAATCACACACATTTTCAAAAATATACAATAATAAGATAAAAAATAAATAACACGGCGCATAAAATTACCGCACGTCACTTCCTGTTCCCCTCCATGTGAAGGGAAATCCAGTGCATAAAAATAGGAAATTTGGAAACCTGGTCAGAGACAGCCTTCAAAATGCTATTTTTGGAGCGGACCAACCTACTCCAGAACGATGCGACGCGAGAACGGACGATGGCGAAGAAGTCGGGCACTCCCGCTTCAGAGAACATGCTCGACGCACTGCAGCATCTCGGTAACCTCATGAGTGCCCTGTACGCGTCATTGTATTGGACTCTGATGGTGTTTATGGCCTTCCTGGTGAAATTCGACCACAGCTGACATGTGTACATGCCCAAACAATACGCACGGAACAGGGCATTCTTGACCTCCGTGGTGCAGTTCGTGAAGCGGCGTGCGAGCATGTTACTCCTCACCGCGAGCGCCCTTCGTTCCCGCTCAATGTCCTCGTCGTCCCTCAGCGTCCCCGTCAGCAGGTGCCCAAGGTACTTGAACCGCTCTACCACCTTAATGGTAGAGCCGCCCATGCGAACCTCTGGCACCCTATCCGGACCTCGACCCGACCTAAATACCATCATTTCGGTTTTCGCTACATTGTATTTTAACCCGTGACCAATAGCATATTGCTCACAGGTTAACAAGAGCTTCCTTAACCCTTTAACCGAGGGGCTGAGGAGCACCATGTCATCAGCATAACTCAGGTTATTTACGCAGACGTTGCCTAAATAACAGCCGGTTCCGGAGCTCCTCAGCTCCTCGATCAAGCTATTAACGTAGAGGTTAAAAAGGTCAGGCGAGGTCAATCCACCTTGGCGAACTCCGCATTCTAGTGTGTATTCACTAGAAGTCGCGTCACCCCATCTTACACAGTTTGTTTGGTTTCCGTACCAGTACCTCAACAGTTTGATAAATGTTTTAAATGAAGAACTTGAATGATAATATGCTAAAATTCAAGTCACTGACGTTCAAAACCTAGAATCAATGCAACCGGTGTATCTAGAATAACTTTTTGGCGCATAATTGGAAACAAACTAACAACGCGCGCGCAAAATCTTTCGCCGGTACTCGTTACGATTTGCTTGAACAACAAAATATACGAAAGGCCTATATGAATTACCTTAGTCGCGTTATCTACCATTTCAGCTATTTTCTACGAGATGGGGCTGTTTCAATAATGAAATATTAAAGGGGCCAAAATACCTGTAGGGTCACATTACCACATTCTCCCAATATTAATATTGTAGTAGGTAGGTATAATGGCTCCTTCGAAACCTCCAAACAATCAACTTGCCCCTTTATTATTGACACATTTGGTCTTGGTCAAGGGGCTGTGAATATAAACTGTACCTATACTCAAGTAATTCTCAAGATCCAATGTTTGTTAACAACTCAGAACACAAAAGCCAAAATATATTTTAGGCGTTGAATTTCAAAAATAATTGTCTGCATTAGGTACCTATGCATTACGTCATAGGAATGAGCTCAAATCAACAAGTCGGTCAACAGTAGTGCAAATTAGATATAAAATCAACAAGAAAGTGTTTTTTTGATTAAGCCTAGGGCCATATAAGCAAACATTGTTTCTTGAGTTTGACTGTGGAATAGAAAGATACCTAAATACATGAATATGAATAGCTTGTGCATAAATAGCTTGACAGCAGGCAGATGCTGGATGCGGCAAGCTGAAGACAGGGCGCTATGGCGCTCGCTGGGGTAGGCCTATGTCCAGCAGTGGTCTAAGATAGGTTGATGATGATGATGATGAATAGCTTGTTGTTTGCTATCCATCAGCGCCCCTTAATTTAAGGGAACCAATCATAATTATGAGGACTGACTACAGAACTGTGCTATAAATATAATGTGTTTGTCTGTGCTGTTTGTTATCTAGTAGTAGTCTCTTTTTATTTTATTGTCTCAAAGTTTTTTTGTGTGTGTAGTGTGTAATAAATAATTTTCTTTCTTTCTTTCTATAAATATTAAAGATTATTTATCGGGTATTTATCGAGTACCTTATGTTTTTTCCCCCTACTTTTCCATCGCGTTGCAGCCTAGCGTAGGGGAAAATACTCTGTCTGTCTATCTGTCTGTCTGTCTGTCTGTCTGTTACCTTTTCACGCCTAAGCAGCTGAACGGATCTGAATGATATTTGGCAGGGAGGTGAATGGTATGAGGAATCTGGTAGGTTCCTTTAGCCGGCTCTTACAACATCCATGGGCTGTGTTTAAGGGGTCGATTATAACGCTGCGGCTGTCACAGATAACATACACGGGCTGAGTCGGAGGGGCGCGGCAGTTAATTTACTTACAATAGATTTTTTTCTTAAACTGAGCCTTAAAACATCTGAAGATCTAAGTACTTACACATAACCATCATCCCATTCGAAGTTGTCCATCAAACTCCAAGCGAAATAGCCAATCACGTTGGTTTTATCCTCATGCAGGGAATGCAGTAGCGCGTTCAGATAGTGGCTGTAGTAGGAAACTCTCGTCTTGTCGTCTAGCCCGTTGAAATCAGCGTAGCCGTTCTCTGTTACGATTATAGGAACATTGTTGTAGATTTTGGAAATCCATGCTAGGAGGCGGCGGAAACCGAAAGGCACAACCTGGAATGAGAGAATAACGTATTTTACCATAAAAATCTGTAGATATGGTACGTTCTCCCAGCATTTACTCAACAACTGGCCTGTGTTACAATTAAACGCAAACACTCTTACAGTTACATTTCCAATCTTTTCCCCTTTTTTACTTATATTGTATTTTACTATTGTTTTTATAGATATTGCTTTACTTTATACTACATAGTAACCGGAAAATCTTGCGACATTGCCTCGATGGACATAATTTTTGACTTGTTTTCTATTGTGTAAACTTTTTAAAGTTAGTTTCGGTAACTATACAAGATTTGTGTTTTGGCGCAAGATTAGACTCATACAGTAAGTAGGTAGGCACTTAACAGAGTTGTACCACAAGTTTTTTGTTTTTGTAATATGTTCGTCTTCCCACAAGGACATCGAGGAAACATCTTTACATAGTAGTATGACTATAAGCTAATGGGACTATTTTTTTTTATTGTTTGTTCCGCCTGATTCCCTTCGATATGGATCGAAGACATTTTTTAGGGTAACGGATGGGACTATGAAATTATGACCAAATCCTAAAAACCTTCCTAGCTATGAAGGTCTACTTGATTTAGCTTATTAAATTCACTTAGGTATTCAAAATCTGTTTTAAATAATTTTCAAATAATGAGTCCAAATAATTTTTGAATTTTCCTGCTATATCCGTAGCCTTAGTCTTATATATTTTACATAGGTAGCCACTGCTGGTCATAAATAGGCCTCTAATGCGCGCCATTGCGCCCTAAGTTCAGCTTGAAACTCCCGCTCCACGCATTTGGAGTTCTCCCATAGGTAGTTATAGTTACATACCTACCTCAAAAAAGAAGATAAAGTTAAGGCCTTCTGCGTAGGCGCAGCTATCAATCGTGCTTTTTTCGAATGAAAAATAAATCATAATCAACCTAGCTACCGGGTACATGTGATTGGGTGCTGCTTTGACCTTTTAAAAGTACCTACCTACTGTAGATTGAGGTACCTATTTAGTCTGTATTTTACAATTAATTGCTGTGATTATGCAAGAAAAAATACTGTTGCATCAGCTAAATAGAGATCGTTAAAATCGATAGTAGAAGTCATGCCGTATACAAATAAAAATGCCGACGGCCGTGTCTTATCTACGGGGTAACCAGGCTCTAAAGAAGAAGTCGAACAACTTTCGTGTTTGTTTTGCTTATAAATATAAATAATATAAATGCCATATCCATAATAATATTATGAATTGAAAATTAACTTTGTCTGTCTTAATGAAATTTGGCAGGGAGGTAAATGGTATTCCCGGGACGGACATAAGCTACTTGAAAATTGCGTGCGATGCCGCGGGCAACAGCTAATAAACAAACAGGTAGATAATGCAGGACAATCCACACAGCATTAGATGATGTAGCCCCAAGCTAAGCACAGCTGGTGTTATGGAACTAGATGACTGATATACTTATTAATTACAATACATTATATAACGACAGTTTTTTTTTATTATACATTGAAAATACCCCGAACACCCGGAACAAATATTTGCAGATACTAACATTTGTCCCAAGGCGGGAATCGAACCCGCAACCTCCTGCGTCGCAGGTGGACCACATCCACGCCACATCGATCGGTCGTCAAAATGTATCAGTCGTCGGAAGTAAAACTTTTTGTAATCAATGAAGGTTATCACTATGCTAGTCCACTGCTGGATATAGCCCTTCCATACCTAATGAGCGCCACCGCGCCGCGCCGTAGCGCCCTGTCTCCTGTCTCGAATTGGTGCATCCGCATCTTCAGGAAGTATATCGCAGATCGCCGGGCGTCCTACTCTCTAGTATTTACCGATTTGAATTCTCCACTCAAGAACACGTTCAAACCAAACGGTTCTTCGGAAGATATGGCCGGCTAATGCCACTTCAGCTTGTTAATTCTTTAAGTTATGTCGACAACTTTGGTAGGTACCATAATATTTAAAATGTATATGAACAAGAACAATAGGAAATCACAAAGCTTTTATTTTTCAAGGTTTTTGCATTTTGCATTCATTAAATAAATATCTACCTACATATGAAGCGTTTATGAATTTAATACTTCATTATCAATCACGACTTATCGTTAAAACACGATCACAGTTAATTATTAAACTATAGAGCTTTATTTTATTTCTAGGATATAAATTCCATGGTCTGAGACTGAGTCTACAGACTCTTGCTCTGACTCTACAGCTTTTCCAACAGTTTTAAGGTCTCTCTCGATTTTACGTTATTATTCATGAAGCTATTTCTTATAGTTATTAGTTATGTCACAGTTTCAAGGCAGAGTTCAAAAACCATGGCACAACTTGACCTTTGAGTTTCAAAACGTTGTGCAACTAAACCAAAATTAGGCAGACTGTAATGAACACAACATTTACTGTAATTCATCCTTACTAGTAATAATCCTACTATTAAACTTCTAGTCGAAACAAAAAAAGGAAGATTACCTTTAGCCACGCCGAAGAAGATTCCGAAGGCCACTTGGGATCCTGAACCCTCACAATCCCGACATCATTCTGGTGAGATGGAATTGCCCCAACCTCTCCTTCAGCCATACTAAGAAGATAGGTCGTATAGTGGTTCAGACCGAAGAAATCTGCTGTTCCCTTGATGTATTCTACTTCTGCGGGTGTGAACTTTGGAAGACGAGATGACGTGTAGTTTTGTTGCGCGCTCTTAGCGTCTACTAATTTTATGAGATCAGCTGGATAGTTGCCTTCAGAAGAGTAAATGGGGTTTGCGTACCAGCCTAACTGAAAATAAATAAAAAATCATAAGTTTTTCAATTCACAAATATGGACTGTATGTGCAGGTTTTGGTAGTTTACAGTTTCATATTTAAATTTTCAAGTTTTATATTACGGATTCTTATGAAACCCATTGATAGGCATCAAACGAAATCATAGAATCTGACTTTGAGGAAACCTTAATTGAAAACAATTCTGATAAGTATCCTGCCCTTGATCGCTGGTGGTAAAATGCAGGGTAAGCAGGTTAATTGCAATGAGTTTGAAAATGTGGTAAAATTTTCACAAGAACGGGTCCAGCGCCATTTGATTAACCAAGTTTGTGCAGTCACAAAGCAAAAAAAAGTAGCAAAAATGTAGACGATGAATAGACTACTACGTAAAACTGAGAGATTATTATTTAGCGAAGACAATTGATATATGGAGAGAGAGACGAGGTATAAGTACTCTCTCAAAAAAAAGAGCCTGGGGTGTAGGACTATAGGTAAGTCTAGTAAAGTGGCTTATAATCATATAACAGCATGCAAACGTACCTACCTCATAATAACATTCAATGATCGTGTCGAGTCGAGGCTAAGTAAAGTATTGTGAGGTATTAATAGATACCCTTTTTACAAAAAAATCCAATGTTATTAACCATAGAGCGGAGGATCCATAATCGATCTAGCCATTCACCTACATAGATCCCAGTTTTTATGAAGGTCTCACCTACTTAGATAATTGAGTAATGGTAACTGGCGAAGCAATTATACAGATTTTATGCGGTATCTTTAATTGTAAGAAAATTATTTGTTTAGGTATTTATTTATTTACCATGTTATACATACAGGGTGGAAAAAATCTATGGGCCCTGGAACTTCCTTAAATCCTTTAGTTGGTTCATTTTACTGAAAGGAAACATTCCTTTATTTTTAAAGAGAAATAAATTCGCATTCAAAGATCTTCTTGAAATTGCTTGTCTCACCTGGGAATCGAACCACCTAAAAATTAAAAAAAGAAATCCTCGCTATTTTATTATGCGAATCAGTAGGATTATTGTTCAGGATAAAATTTGTTTAATAAAAATTTGGTCTTATAAATAAAAAATGGGAAAATTAATAATAATTTTATTTTATCATCAATAAAAATCAAAGAACACAAAACGTGAAACATTTTTTTTTAATAAGTAGACGGATATTAAGCAGAGAAAAGAGTCTTAATAATTTAACTGATAAATTGCTCGAAAAGACGAAGGGGGTCTTTTCGAGCAATTTATCAGTTCCCGTTCTGTTCTGGATACACAAATTTAGTCTACGTTGCAATTCATTTCGTGTAGCCCTCTGCAAAGTGTTGTGGTGTATGCTCCTAATAACATTTTCTACCGCAACCCTTAGTTCTTGTGCAGTATTATAACTCATTTTGTTAATTTAATTTTTTACATGACTCCATAAAAAGTAGTCCAGAGACGTCATGTCTGGACTTCTCGCAGGCCATCTAATCGTCCCGTTTGTACCTATCCAGACATTGAAATTTTTGCTACGGTAAGCCCTGGAAATTCTGCTATAGTGGGCAGATGCACCGTCTTGTTATAAAATAATATTATTTCGTTCTTCCTCCGTTAGAAGGTTTAATTGATTTTGTAAAAGGTCTAATATTTCAATGTATTTTGCCGTATTTAGATGTCCTTCTTCAATGTGCACCAAAAATACCATATTGCTTCTGATTCCGCACCAAACATTAAAGGAAAATCTGACCTGGGCCCCGAGTCCCGCCTGACTTTAGTCTCGTTTTTCCATACAATTTGGTATAGCGCCTCTATCGTGCGGACATGGAACTACGCGCTCGATCGTTATTAACGTCAAGAGATGTAAAAAACCCTAGGAAAATGACAGATTTTGACATGAATTTCGAGTCCGAATGATGCTTAAGTTACTAACGTAAAAATGTACATTAATTATATAAAATGATATAAAACTGTTTAAAGGTACAAATAATGTCGGAAAAAGCTTATCATATTTTTAGTAACAAGAATTGGGGTAAAAATATTTTTACTCTATGGTAAATAACAAAATAATATTTTGTAAAGTGTTGCATTTTTCATGTTAAAAATAAGATAATAAAGTCAAAGTCAAAGTCAAAAACTCTTTATTTCCATAAATACAATAAATGTATACTTAGAAAAGGTCAAATTCTTAATAATTAAACACTGACTGAATAAATTGTAACGCTTTATTTGAAATGAAGATTTGAGATGATCTACTATCTTTATTATTTTTGTAATATTATGACGACGCTGCTAGTTTTCTAATAATTACCTTATTTTGGAGTTTGTTGATTAGCAACGAAATAATTCGTAAATGGTACAATCTTACATGGTGTATCCTCCACACATGATCGAAGCTTTCCTAAATTACAGTAGATAGTGTTATTGTTGGATTTTTCTTTTGGTAGAGAAAACAGTAGCGGAAGGTTATTTTTTAAGAATTCTTACCCTACTGCCTATTACATTGGTACCTACCTAAAGAAATATATACATATATATAAAGAAATATATATAAATATATACACTGCCAATCAATGACCAATGTTTAGTGATAAATCGATTTGAGGTACCTCAGTTTTGTCGAAATGTTATAAAGTGATAAATAATACGTAGGCACTTTAGTTGCCTACGTATTATTTATCACTTTATAAGGCGTAAATTATATTTTTGCAGAATCGCGACTCTAACGCCATCTCTTAGTAATGCAACTACAACTACCATAGACCGTGAAGTTCTTTAAGTTACCAAAACATGGCGCTAAAATCGCTTATTTATTTTGTTATTTTAACATGTAGGAATACTAATACAATAAAATAACGAAGAATTTATGAGCAACTAATTTTGTTTTACTAAATAATACGCAAATAAAAATAATTATCTCGCCTTTGAGTCGTCTGGTTGTGAATGTCAATGGTTCATATTTTATATGAGCTGCGTTCCAGATAAGAACCATTTTTACGTCCTTGCTCGACAGCTTCTCGACACGTTCACGATAGCTACCGGACTACCAACAGGCGAGACGTGAGTCTGTCAAGGCGTGATGGAGACGTCGACGTCTCCATCACGCCTTGACAGACTCACGCCTCTGATTGTTGGTTTCGCGTACACGGAATGGATTCTGACGGGACTAATAATGATTATTAAGTCTTTTATACATTCCATTATTCCTGAAATTTGTTTCATCAGACCATACAATACAACGTAGTCAAAGAAATTTGGGTTGCGGGCTATTCCTGTTTTGAATATTTTGACAGAACTCTAATCTTCTTTGACTATCTCTCGGATGTGGTTTCTGCACCAATGACCCATCACGAAAACGTTTGTATTTGTATTTTTTAAAAACACTAAGTACACGAGTATGGCTGGTGTCTATCTCTAGAGCAGCTTCCTTATTAGAAGCTTTCGGGTAACACTCAAAGTATGTCAAAACGCTTAAATCAAAATCGGAAAAGTCTAGATTTTGCTGCTGTGGGCGTTCTAAACATTTTTTGAATCTTCCAATATTCACTAAATTTTTGACCATTCGCGACAAAACTGTTTCTAGATTGTAATTATCTGTCTGGATATTTTTCACTGTAGGTACTGCAGAGCTAAATTGCAATTCTTGTTGTTTGAAAAGTAAGCTTCTAATAAATCGAATTCTTCTTGATACGCCATTTTTACACAATTACGGAATGAAAGCAAAACAAAACAAAATTTAAAATTCGAACGAAGCTTTCAACATTTTTATTCATTATTTTCGTTCGAAACTCAAATTTGTTGCCCCAAGTTGAAATGAAATACATTTCATTTTCAAACTTTTCGTCAGAACGCCCCGTGTAAGGAGGAATAATTGTGCATAGATTTATTTCTACCATTTAACGATTTGCTAGTCTTCAACAAGGTACTTCGAGATAAATAACATTAGTAAGCCATTAGTAAGTACTTCATACGATGTCTTTGGATGTTAGAGATAAGTAAATTATAACTTGTCATTTACTAGTTACAAATAAACAGTACTAGGAGTTGTTAAAAAAGAACTTCGGTAATAAATATCCGAATTCATGAATATCTCATACAACAGATAAGAGAAAAGCCAAATATTTATTAGACTATTTTTATCCTGAGCAATAATCCTACTGATTGGCATAACAAGATAGCGAGGGTTTCTTTTTTTTATTTTTAGTTGGTTAAATTTGTCAGTTAAATTATTAAGACTCTTTTCTCTGCTTAATATCTGTCTACTTATTAAAAAAATGTTTCAGGTTTTGTGTTGTTTGTATTGATGACAAAATAAAATTATTATTAATTTTCCCTTTATTTATTTCTAAGACCAAATGTTTATTAGACAAATTTTATCCTGAACAATAGTCCTACTCATTCGCATAATAAAATAGCGAAGGTTTCTTATTTTAATTTTTAGTTGGTTCGATTCCCAGGTGAGACAAGCAATTTTTAGAAGATCTTTGAATGCCATTTTGTTTCTTTTCAAGTCTTGTCAAGACGTCACGGTTTTGATTTTACAATGCATTATTTTTTTGGACGGTTAGAATGTAAATCGTCGACTCTTGATAGAAAAACCGATAAACCAGTGGCTCTACCAAGTACCTATATTAGTGAATCAAAAGCTGAACCAAATTTGATCATACTTACATGTGTCTGCATGTAGAGCTCAACTGCTTTGCGATCTTGATCTGTATCCGATTTTGGCTCAGCCCAGTTCGAGTCCAGAGACATTCCGATCTTACCTGAAAGTCGCGTAAACAGACAATAGGATATTGATGAAAGAAGGTCATAGCTTCTGCCCGCGGCCTCGCACGCGTATTTTCGGTATATCAGTAGCCTTTTATCTAAGTTAGGCTGTATACTAAATGTACACCAAATTTCATCTTGATCTATTTAGTCGTTTTGGAGATAGGTAACAAAATACAATTCACATTTCACAAATTTCAGCTTTATATTTTAAATACGAAGACGGTTAAAGATTATATGTAGGGTAAAATAATAAACTGTATTGCCCACTCACCATCAAGTAAATGACGATATTCCTTGTCAAATAAGTGGTAGACGCTCGCGTGGGCTTTAAGAAGATTATGTGTGCAGAGGTACTCCGCAATCCCATGCCGGTTCAAGGCCGGCGCCCTATATGTACCCCCGTACCCTTCCAAACAAGTCTGCATTGGCTCATTGAATGTCACCCAGTACTTCACTTTGTGACCGAAATGCTTGAACAAAACCGACGCGTAGTCTGTAAAGTAATCTATCAAATGAGGGTTCGCCCAACCCCCGATATTCTGCAATGGTTGAGGTAGATCCCAATGGTATATCGTCACCATTGGTGTTACATTGTATTTATGTAGCTCGTCGATCAAGTTATCGTAATACTGTAGACCGAGCTGGTTGATGTGATTCGTCAACCCGGTTGGCAAGATCCGTGGCCATGATATAGAGAACCTGTAGATGTCCACTCCCAATTCGTGGACCATTTCAGCGTCACGCTTGTATAGATGATATGAGTCGGCAGCGACGTCTGCGTTGCTACCGTCTTTGACGAAGCTTTTGTTTGTGTGGACTAAGTGGTCCCATATGCTTTCTGATTTGCCTGCAAATAAATTTTATATTGATCATAATGTAACCATCGGTATACCTTACAGCTCAATCCGACAGTTTGATTATTGAAGGTAGAATAAGAATAATATTGGTAAGAGTAGTAGATACTTAGTTCCAATTATTGTCGATGCACTATTATCTTATCAGTTGAAGCTGGGCTTATCCATGGTATTTATCAAGCCAGATTTAAGATTGAACTGAACTCTGGTTTATTTATAATTTGAGATGATCTTAGGAGGTATGGAGCAGCATTTACCATCGATATTCCATGCTCCTTCAATTTGGAAAGCAGCAGTAGAGACACCGAATAAAAATTCCTTCGGGAATGTGTAGTTTGTTTTGGACCCTCCAGCCAAATTCAATGTTTCGCCATTACTGATGAAAAAAAATTTTTTTTTAATGATTACAATAAATCTCAGTATAATTTTATAAATGTGAAAGTTTAGTTGTTTGGATTTTTGGGATGTTCGTTACGTAGTTCTAGAATAACTTATAGGCAACTTCATATCAAAGAAGAATGCGTGCAAAGCTGTTGGCAGAAGGTAGTACAAATTTAAATGTTTTTATTATAATTTATAACTACTTGTCTAAAGGAAGGTATAATTTGATAATTTACATGTATTTAAATAGCTCTACCTATCGTTTGTTACAATAACGTAACTGGTTTATAGGTTTGGTTTTTGGTTTTCTTAATTTATAAATATGTATGTGCGTAGTTTTTGACCTTGATTCCTAAAGTATATATCACAGTATTTATGTTTGACAATATGTTTTACTACAAAAAAATCATGTTGGTCTTTGTTAGGCAGGGTAGTAGGTATCATGCCAGGGCAAATCCAAATAGATGTGCATTGCATTATCTGCAGATCTAAAATGAATTTTATAACTTATCTTTATAACTAGGTCAATGGCTGATAAATGATAATATTAATAATAGATAATATAGTGAAGATAAATAATACAAACGCTTAGATTATTTGTCTCAGGTACATTATTCTGTAAATCCAGAAAGACAAAATCAACAAAAGATGTCACACTTAATCTGCACTGATAATCAAGATCACTAACTTCATCTTCAAGATAAGACTTGTCAAAGCCCTTGCGACATCCTTTCATCTGTATAACCTTCAGGTAAATAAGTGGCAGAATGTATTTTTTTAACACCACATAATATTTTATTTTTGAGTCATTGTTTTATGATATCCTTTTCTGTTGCTGTTATTAACAACAATTATTATATTTTTTAGTGGCTGCATATACCTAAACTACATACTACAGTCGGCTGTTGGAGGTGATTTCGGTCAAAAAGCGCCCTTTTAAATCACAAGTAGGACAAACATTCTAATGTTCTCTCGGAACCCTTCCTTTCATATCTCTTCACTCGGTCACCATCTTATTGCAGCCGATTAAGTTTGTGCTTATCTATTTGAAGCATATTTGAAGGGTTATACTTTAAGACAAGCGAGAACACAGAATACGATGATCAAGGTATTGTAAAAAAATGTTATCGTAAGTCTGCAGTACTAGCTGCTGCCCGCGGCTTCAAGCTATTCAAGTATCCTATGTCCATCCCCGGGATACTATTATCCTCCCTGCCAAATTTCATTAAGATCCATTCAGCCGTTTAGGCGTGAAAAGATAACAGACAGACAGAGTTACTTTTGAATAATATTATTATGGATAGATTAGTAAGTAGTAGATTTTCATTGAACCTTTGATACTTCGCAGGCTACGTCATGACTAATGAAACAGCTGTTTCCTTACGGAAAACCTTCATTTTACCGTACCAAGTCGGAAAGCCACCGGAAAGTCGACGATATGCCGAGGCTTTGACGAATAGTACGATAGCCAAACTAGATGTGGAATGTTTGTAAACAAACCACGACATAAAAACTAAAACTGACTAGCTTGGCGTCGAGTTTCATAAATAATTGTAAGCAATATTTAGTGAAGGAAGGATCACAAATCAACAAGTAATATAAATTGCGTATAAAAAGACTCGACAACAGAGTGAATTATGGGTTAAGTATGGGTGGTTTGTTTACAAACATTTTACACCGAGTATGGCTAGTGTATAATTGGTTTATGAACCACAGTACAATCACCAGTATTACCTACACCGACCCTAATAAAAAACTGCAAGGTTTTGTAAGGTCGGCTGGTAAGTTATGCCCAAGTCCGTAATATTAATTAATTAAAATCAAAGGGCAATTATTATTTTACAATTTAATACCTACACAATATTTATAGGTAATTGTCCATTTGTAAGATACCTACCTTCGTGTGTATAAGATAAAAAAATATCTTAATGGCAAGTTACGTAGAACCGGGTATTTTGCAGTAAAATAGAATCAGTGTTCATTTAAGAAACTAGTCCTAGACATGAACTAATTAGGTATCGGACTTCCCCGGAGTTGAGCGTAAAACCTCTCGCTTTCGTTATTTTCCTTGTAGGTACTTTATGCACCAAAGAGATAGGTGTAACCTTCATTGTATTCAACTCTACAAATAACTACCTATTAACTTTACTGTCTCTACTATTAACAAAGAAAATAACAATAAAAGAATAGAAACAAATTAGAACTGGTATTTACAATTGAGCTAACTGCAGACTGTTGCAAAAAATCAAGAGGTATCTCAACTGATCCATATAATAATTATTTAATTTCGTAAAAATACATTCCTCCTTTTATCCTAGACGCTTATTCCCAGGAGTTCTGTACAGAACTACTGGAGCAAACGTTATTCCAGCAGTTCTGTGTACAAAATTACTGGGACAATGGTGGTCCCAATAGTTCTGTGCACTAAAATTTTATATTAGGTAATTGCAAAATGCTCTTCGCGTCGAGTTTCCGGAACTAAAGACATAAACGCGCACCCTGTATGCATGCTCTAACCTAATCAACCTGCAACAATTTATTAACCAAATAATTTGGTGCCTTTTGGATGTCACTCCAATGTTATTCCAAGGTGGGAAGTACAAAATTAATGACAATATCAAGGTTTGCGTGCGTGTGACGATCTTTATTGAACAATGATCTCTGGGGAAGGTCGTTTTTTTCTAAAACTCAACCAAACTCGATATTAATGAATAATTGGTAAGGCTGAGCAAACGCCATTATTAAATTAATCATCAAAATAATCATCAAAGTTGTAGGTTTCACTCGTCGCAGTCGTTAAATAAAATGTTTGTGCAGTAGGTAGCTTATACCTACCTAACTACCTGAGTCAGACTGAATTTATGAAAAACGTTGTAGCGTTCTAGGTACGATTCATCATGGATTTTCCAGCACTTTTCCTCAATCATTTTTTTTAGAAAGATTTCTCGTAACACAGTGAACAGAGATGTTGCGGGTTAGAGTCCCATCACATTTTTTTAAATTCCTGAATCTGTAGTTTTTTATGTAGGCTTAGGAAGGACTACTGAGTATGGAATAGAGTGTCTGTTGCTTTTCTTTTTAAGTATAGGTACCTAAGAATAAAGTAGGAACTGGACTGACCAATAGTTTCAGTATTCTTTTTTAAAGGGCTTACCTTGACTGTATTATTTACCGATCAAAACCAAGGTGTTCACGGTCTATGTAGCAACCGACACGCCAAACAAAAGTCACACTGCATTCAAGCATATATCCACTACTAGCTGACCCGACAGACATTGTCCTGTCTTAACTATGAATGTTACGTATACTTAAATTTTCTAATTTTCCGCGCAACTTTCTCTATTTTTCTTTCATAAGAACCTTCTCCTGACAATAACAATCACAACAAAAAATAATTAGCGAATATCCGATATCGGTTCAGGCACGCGTGATGCCGTGACCAAGGGAAATAGGGATTCATTTTTATATACATATAAGATGATCATTTCTTAGACAGCATGACATGTCTTCAATCAACGAGAGGATATGGACCATCCACCGCCTCATTCTCAAATGCCATTTAGCTAGGTACTTACTTACTTAGGTACAAGGTACTTAGGGACTTGTTGCTTGTAAATAAGCTTGATTTATATCCATCTATCTACTTATGACAGTGCAATTCAGATCAAAGCAACAAATTTAAAGTCAAATAAAACATCCAGTGCGAGTCAGACACGCGCACCAAGGGTTCCGTATAATTGTAAGGCCTTGTTTCTTGCCAAATATCATGATCAATCTAGTTCAACGGGAAGTAGGCCCTATAGGTACAAAAATATTTGTGAATAAACTACAAAATTACGGTTTTCGGATTTTTCCTCTATTTGTGCTATAAGACCTTGCTTTTTGCCAAATTTTATGATTCTAGGTCAATGGAAAGTATCCTATAGGTTTTGTGTGCAAGTGATTCCCTTGAAAATTTCAAAATATTCGGACATAAACGCCTGTAACTGTTGATTGCGTTGAGTTAGAAGTTTTAATTATGTCACGGCTCCAAGAAGATTTGAGTATTTGATGCTAATTGCAAATCGATACTGAGAAAAGGGGGTTGACAGACCGACAACCGAACATCAAAGTGTTCCTATAAGGGTTCCTTTTGAGGTACGGAACCCTAAAAACGGCCAAACGCGCGCCGGACTAGCAGTAGCACTAAATGATGATTATGTACCTATAATTATATGTATTATAGGTTAGATGATGCTATGTGAATTGTCAGACACAATTCATTTATTAAAAATATTATAAATAGACTGTTTATTTCAGAATCTGATACAAATACCTACCTACCTACTAATGCAATTCCATCAGAAAATCATGACATGTATTCTCTAAAAAAGGGAACTAATAGATTCCTATTACCTGCAATTAATGTCTTACAAACAGTAATTTTGCTATCAACGACAATTATTTTATCAGATAACATGAATATAGTAATTAAATCAAACATCGTTAAAACCTGCATCCTCGTAGGTAAAACTTTAGATTGTAAATAGGCCACATTTATACCTGCCTTCACTCAATAATTCTAAGGTTAAATCACTTTAGGGAAGTACCTAGCAACATATATATTCAGTAGATAGCTTGAGTGTTCAATATCTGAGGAATATCTAAACCTGAAGCTGTTGTGTCTTAGATGATGTAGTATGAAAAAAGTACTATTGTTCATCAAAACCGCACCATAAATGTCTAGTGGTTAGATTTACCTGATTATTCGTTTAAGTAAGCATAGAAAAAATAAAAAAAACATCTGTAAACTTACCCTTTGCATATAACTGCAAATATAAATACTAACGAATAAATCATATTGCACATAAAATATAATAACTTTTCACTTTATCATTAACTTATTTTTTATCTTAAAAATGTAATATCACTGAGTTTTGGTCATCAAATACTAGAACTAACGTTCAGCGCACGCGGAAAAACAGTAGACACTGCGCCTGCGCCGACAATCGTACACAATGTAGTTCTGATGCTACGAGAGACGGTGAGTGGTGGCAATGATAAAGGTAAGTGGCGTCATCTCGACTAAACAGCATCAAAAGCCAGGCCGCGCCTAGGCTTCTGATTTGGGGGCAAATCTCTTATCAGGGGGAGCTTGCGTCCTTCAGTGGAGCAGCATAGGCTGCAGATGATGAGATGAAGCTATCAATGACGTTAATTTACTTGAGCCTGGAAATGTAGAGCCCGGTGGTAGAGCCCCTTTTGAACTCATGTTAAATGCTAAATTGTTGATACAAAAGGTGCCACGTTATTGGTGTACTAAGCGGAGAGGGGGTTACAGCCCCCTCCCACGAACATTTTCTGTTCTAGCATTTTCCGGGGTTCAAGGTTTTTTACTGAAAAAAGACCTCCAAACTTTAATGCCACCTAGCCCATTTCTATGTCAGTGACACAATCAAATTTAAGCACGTCTTAAATCGAAAATTGTTGACAGATTTTCATTAAAAACTGATAAAAAACGCGACTTGAGTATTTGGGGGTAAATTCCACCCTCCACTGACCTCCATTATCAAGCTGTGTTGGGGAGGTCTGGGAACCTGCACTATTTCCCTTACTACAGCTCTGGTGTAACTTAACTATCCCGAATTCTGGAATTTTGTCAACTTGTGTGGTGAAACATTATGGGTGATTCAGATTTCAGGTTGGATTATAACAATCCCCGCCCGTGACGTCATAATGTTCATAATTATTAAGAAGTTTATTGTTAATCTTATTGTTTTCCTGCTTTAACTATGGTGAGAATGAATAGGACTCAGGCAGGGGAATCCTGGTACTTAATGTATGTAGGTTTTTTTATATAATGTTCACCGATTTTTCCGTCAATTGTGGACCGATTTTGATGATTCTTTGCTAGTAGGCTGTAATAGTAAGTAGTAGAGAATGATTCCGAAAAGGTGCCATATTTTTTTCCGGGGGATTAGTATTTGTCCCGCTACAAATTTAAAAACAGTGTAAACGAAGTTGATAGTGCTGAGTGGTGCCGACTTAGAATTTGCACCACCCCAACTCTTCCCGCGGGTGTCGAAAGAGGCGACAAATGGATATCCACCGGGGGTGGGCAGCAGCACCCCCTGCATAACAATTCTACCACCGAACTGCGATCCCCAAACCGCATGCCGAGCGTGGGGATTATCGGCATTAACCCCATGAGATAAAAGCCAATAAGGCGCTTATCAGGGGAAGGCCTGCGTCCAGCAGTGGACCAGTACGGGCTGTTGAGGATGAGGAAGTTGATTTTAAGTTTTTTTTAAACAACCAAATTAGAAATGTTTACCATAGCCGCGACCAATTTATCTATGTTTAACCAGTTTGAAATAATAAGGTATCTATTCAAATTACACTGAAGAGTACCAAGGGCTCCTCAGAGTAATACGTATGTAGGTATCTACTCAGTAGTATCAGTGACAACAATGACGAGAGGAAGGCGCGCGGCCGCGCGCCTTCCACGTCTATATAAATTTAGGTAAAAGATATTTTGTGAGTTTGAAAAATTTTGAAGGAGCTGGGGGAGGTCTACGCCAAAAATGGTGACTACTAACTTTATCAAAGTTTGTAAATAGTTACATAAGAGTTAAATAATAAAGGCTAATTTTAGTTATTTATTTTGTTTATTTAAGAGGTGTTTTATTGGGGATGTATGTGGGGACGCTTCCGGCTGGTATTGATATGGATCAGTTGAGCTACCTGTAAAGTATTTGCAACAGTCTGCAGTTAGCTTAATTGTTTCAATTGTAAATACTAGTTTTAATATGTTTTTTTTATTGTAATTTTCATTCAAAGATTAGGGATGTTAAAAGAAATAAAGTCAGTAGGTTATTCAGTCAGACCTGATTCTTTTGAGTGGCGTTGTTATAATAACTTGATATTTAAACTTAAGTAATTTGGCGGTATTTTAGTTAATTTAGAGGAACCTGTTTCATAATTGAAAATCCATGAATAAATTTACATCATTTATTATTTTTATACAAAATAATAAATTATGATTATGCGTCGATAAATAAACATTTCTTAACCCTTCAGTACTTAATTTGAAAACTGCTCCTTATCCCTCAAGACTCTCGCGTATTAGCGCGCAACGCCGCGCTCCCGTTTTTTGTATATAAATTCTGATATCTCTAAAACTACTGCGTTAATTTTGATTCGGTAAACAGCTCCATAATTTAGAATAACTATTCTCGATAGTCATCTAGTTTTGATTAATAATAATATGCCTAAAGATGGTGAAATTTATCGATAACTTCAAAGCGATGTATCGCAGAATTGGAGGTGAATTGGCATCTAAAAACTAGTTGTACCTAATGAGAATAACATTATAAAAACTATTGTCAACAAACAAAAATCTCTTTCACAGATATATTTTACAAAAAAACAACCCGAAGTCAATGTTTACATTAATGAAAATAATATTTAAAAAAAAGTTGTATCGTTTTCGTTTTCGGTGGGTAAAGTATTTGAAAAAGTAAAGTAGGAATTTTATTTACCTACATAAACAATAGAATGGCCTGATAAAGACACTATTGCTCAACATTGGAGTCACAACTAATATTATGTAGGTTCCGTGGTAAACAGCAACTGGTGAGACTAGTCGACCTTAACGGTTAAGCGAACGGCATACATTTTGGCAGTTTAATTTAAATAGAATTAGTTTGATTTAGTTTTTGATACGAACACAAGCAGGTAGGAACCACAGAGAGCTCGGGCCAATCTATCCGCTAGTAGGTACCTATTAACTTAGAAGTACCTTCTGACTACACAGAGATGACACGGTAGGGGCAATTTTGGCAGTTTAATTTGAATAGATTTAGTTTGATTTAGTTTTTGATACGAACACAAGCAGGTAGGAGCCACAGAGAGCTCGGGCCAATCTATCTAGCTAGTAGGTACCTATTAACTTAGAAGTACCTTCTGACTACACAGAGATGATACGGTAGAGGCAAGGGGCCTGCCGGCTGTGAAGGGCCACAAATTCACTTGGTAAGGTATGTTAAGTATCCACACGTCATCACGTGCTCCGGTTGATTATACAGGGTGGGAAAACGAATTTTACCTGGAGGACAAGTACCTACCGGAAATACTGAAGACAACAATTATTACTAATACATCTTGTGTTGCTGGAGGTTAGTGTGCAGGGTAAAAATTATCCTAAAATACTCAAGTCGCGTTTTTTTTATAAATTTTTGATGAAAATCGTTAATCATAAATTAGCGACAAGAGAAGTGCTTAAATTTTAATTGCGTTTGAGGATTCGGGGGTAATGTTGGTATAGAGAGAGGTAGAGTTCTAAAACCACTACTACCTACTTACTACCCCTAAGAATTACTAAAAGCACAAGCTTTTAGTAATTAACTCGTTACTAAAACTCGTCGTTTTCGTTGATACAAATCAACGTAGGTATTTTACTTTACGTTAGTAAGTAAAAAATATATTGTAAAGAACATCGGCAGACAAGGAAGGGGCGTTTGGTAGAAGTTAGCGGGGGTAGGGGAGTAGGTGGAACCAAGTGCAATAGTTTGGCGGCTTTTTAAACCAGCGACTATTTTTTTAATGAATTTATAATGTTTTTTCCGAAATTTGAACGATTAGTTCAAATTTGAACGAATAGTTTAAATTTCATATAGTTAGGTTTAGAGATTTCACTTAAAAGATTTCACTTTAAAGTTAAGTTTATTGCAAGTAAGTGATTTACAAGTATTTATACATAAAATTACTTAGTAAACACACATTTTTAACCGCGACGGAACCGAGACGGTATATGCGTTTAGGCTGTGATGTTCTTACAATCTTACAATGTGTGTTTAACAAAATACCTACCTACAGCCATCGATATTTGTACTTATTATGTACTAAACTCAGAGCTTACAGCTTATTGAGATAATGTGAATTTGAACTATTTAATGCTGCAAGTAACTTGTTTTACAAAATGACATAGCTTATTTCTAGGGTTCCGTACCCGAAGGGTGAAAACGGAACCCTACTAAGCCTCCGCTGTCTGTCCGTCCGCCCGTCTGTCACGTAGCTATATCTCATGAACCGTAAGAGGTAGACAGTTGAAATTTTAAGATAATGTGTATTTCTCTTGCCGCTATAACAATAAATAAATAAAATAAAATTAATATCAAAATTAAAGAGGGCTCCCATACAACAAACGTGTATGGGAGCCCTTTGTCACCGCTAACGTACCAGCTATTCTCGAACCGAATGGTCTGTTGCGTGACGGTGGTAAGAGGCCTGACGGCATGACACTAGTCCCATGGGAGTTGGGGAGGCCCATTGTGTGGGACACTACATGCGTCGACACACTTGCGCCTTCCCATCTTCCGAGGACATCCGTAAGGGCTGGTGCAGCGGCAGATTTGGCCGAGGATCTCAAGAGACGCAAATATGCAGGTCTCGACAGAGCCTACATATTTGCTCCCTTTGGGGTCGAGACCCTAGGTCCGTGGGGTACCGAGGCTCTCCGGGTTTTTAAAAAGTTATCTGAGCGTCTGGTCGACGCGACGCGTGACCCGAGAGCTGGCGGATATCTGGCGCAGCGCATCAGCATTGCCATACAGCGGGGCAATGCAGCCAGCGTCTTGGGGACGCTTCCGACTGGTATTGATATGGATCAGTTGAGCTACCTGTAGATTGTTTGCAACAGTCTGCAGTTAGCTTAATTGCTTCAATTGTAAATACTAGTTATAATTTGATTGTAATTTTCTTTGTTAATAAAGGCCATTGCCGTCCAAAAGATAAAAAAAAAAAAAAAAAACGTGATATATTCGGCTATTTTTGCTCTTAATTTGTCAAGGCTGTATCTCGTGAACTACAATAGGTAGACACATGAAACTTTCTATAATTAAGTAACACTTCAACTGTAATAATAACAAATACTAAAAATAAAATAAAGTTGAAAATGTAAATGTAATTTTCACATGTTGGGTCTCCCATGTGAAAATTTGATTTTTAAAAAGTTGCTTGAATTTTACTGATTTTTACGGTACGGAACCCTTCGTGTGCGAGTCGACTCGAGCTTGGTGTTTTGTTTACATTTGACATGTTTATCCTTTACTATAAAAATCAATATTTACGTGAGATCTAGGTAAATACAGCACTATGGGCATGCAAAGTGTGGAAAAGTGAAAATTTGAAACTGAGCTAAGGGTATCTTTATTATTATTAGGTATGTCGGGTAGGTATTTGCCCTCCCGATAACTTTAATTTATTTCAGTACTTGGAATTTCGTCGGATTCAATTCACCTGTATTTTTTCATTTGAACTTTGTCGCGCCCAATAATCATAAAATAACACTACTTACGTTCCTATTGGCGCCCTTAATGCTATAAAAAAAACTGATGATTGCTATTGAAGGTTTTTATATCATTATCCTTATTTATAAATATTTTTTTATTATCAGACAAAGCTATAGATAAATTATCAGCGAGTACTATGTTTTTATTTGTGATACTAGATTTTTATCAGGTATTAGTAGGTACAATAGGTATTATATTATTTAAAGGAACTATTTATAGTGAAAGTAACCCAAAAGCAAAAATGTGCGTGAAATGAAACGTTATTTATTGTTTAAAAAAATCAATAGTCCAAATTGAGCCCTATTTCAATACAGTGAAGGTAAAATCTGCAATAAAAATATACTGTCACTGTCATTCTTTGACAGTTGCTCGATGGTCTATCGATTTTTTTTCTTTTGTCATTCGTCGTCCGTCATCCATCGCTCGCTTTCGATTTTCTGTTGTATTTGTAAAATTGTGCTTCTCTCCGTGTTTGATAAAATGTGTTGAAATTGTCAAGAATATGATTTTATTGGAGTGCACAATAACTGTGTATCAGTAGACGAATATTTACAATTACGCGCAAGTTTGTAATGTGACACCGTGCAGAGATACCAAAGCAAAACTATGAATTCCGCAGTTGTTTTGGTTTCTATCATCCTGTGCGTGACCACGGCATGCCGAGGATCTGGAGCTGATATTGCCTTGGATGCAAAAGCGACGTTACTACACAGAATAGATAGCTTGAACCTTTTGATTTATACCTGCCTTCTTACACTGACAGTGCTCACAATTTGGGTATTCAAACACCGACGAGTGAGCTGGCTCCACGAAACGGGATTAGCTGTTATATACGGTAATATCCTCATTATTTTGAATGTATTTTTCATAAGAACACAAATACCAAAGCAAAACCCCAAGCTCAATGTACATTCAACTACACAAATAAAATGTTGTAGAGTAGTTAGTTCCTAGCATGAGTGCCATTTTAACAACATTACCCTCTAAAATTCATGATTCTAGAACATCATGTACCTACCTACTTTTACATTCTGTTAGTGTGAGTCAGAGAATATGTAGTCAAATATTGCATGATAGACAGAACTATCATGTGACCATTTAACTACATGCCTACAATAGGAAGACCTTGAAGAGTTCTTTTATTGCTGCTTCACTGAATGTTTGTACTTTTTGCCTGCACTGCACAATTTATTGCAAAAGTACAGTCAAATCAGAATAAGTTGAAAAGCATCTTGATTTTAATGATTTAGCTGAATTGTAATAAAGTCATAAAAACATAAGTGTGATATAGAATTCATTAAATAATAATAAATAAATAATGCTGGACAATCCACACAGCATCATCCAGCCCCAAAGTAAACAGAGCTTGTGTTATGGGTACTAGACTGATAAACTTAATACATAGATAACATAGATAGATATTTTTTTATAATTTTTTAATTAAGAATAGGTAATTATTTTTTTTATTGGGACTGTGTTAACTTATCAG
This sequence comes from Eupithecia inturbata, assembly GCA_963662085.1. NCBI lineage: Eukaryota > Metazoa > Arthropoda > Insecta > Lepidoptera > Geometridae > Eupithecia > Eupithecia inturbata. The sequence continues at coordinate 6,179,576 of OY759177.1, forward strand.
CAGTAGACAATTTATTATTCATTAGGATTTTTACCATTCACCCACTGTTATTATCATAGGTATGTTTTTAATTTATGAATGATAAATTGTAACAGTTTATTTTGTATTCCCAGGATTGATAGTTGGTGCTATTATACGTTATGGAGCTAGTACAAATGCAATTACATACCTGGATGTGCATCCAGCAGCCGACACAAAATACAACCAATCTGTACCTCCAGACATGCTGCGCTTCCACTTTCCAGACAAAATTCGAATATCTGGCGGAGGTTTGTAATTAAAGCAACATTAACCCAATTCACATTCAATGATCTATTCTCTAATAATACATTGACTTTTGGAGGAGACCTAATTCCAGTAGTAGATTTCTTAGGCTATATGTGTTGGTATGTAATCTTTATCCTTCAAACCTCGTTGTTAGATTACAATAAGTATTAGACCTTTTTGTTTAAATTTGAACAAAAAATGGTGATTTTGTAATTTAATTAATATAGTAAGACGTGACTAATTGAAGGAGGACTAAAATACAGTTTTTACAGGAGTTTGCTGCTTGAGAGAAGTTAAATTTTTCTGTTTCACAGACTCTCCAATACCAAACAAGACATATGCATACAGCTTCAGAGGAGAGATAGTGAATGTGGAACAAAATGAGATAGATCTAAAAGCAACCTTTGATCCAGAAATATTCTTCAACATAATTTTACCACCAATTATATTCCATGCTGGGTATTGCTTGAAAAGGGTAAGTGATACTTATATCTATAATTAATTACATATAACATTTTCCTTGACAGTTATTTCTGGGTTTTCCACTAATTAAACTGTGGCTAGTTTGATAAGAGAATGTCTGTCTAGTATTGCCTTGAATATGATATAGAAGTAATATAATACATGCTTACCTTAGCATTTGCATGTAATTTAGCAAAATATGATTGTGTGACGACTTTAGGCTACGATCACGCAACTTGACGTCATGTGTTTTATGTCAAGCTAGCATCTTTTGAAGATAGCTGAGTTCCTATGATACGGAAATCCTAACCTAACCTAGTACCTATGTACTAGTTAGTACACTCCAACTAGCAACTTGCTGTGCAGCTGCTATCTTACCTATGTACTATCTTTTGATTTCTGGAATTGAATTAAAGGTATTATTATAATTAATAGTCTGTACTGTCCTACACCCATTTCTGAGTAACTGATGACACACACCACAATCACATTTAGAATAATAATTATAATCACATCACACTAATATTATAAATAAGAAAGTTTGGATATACCTATTAGCGCCAGAACTACTGAATGGATGGGGCTGAAATTTTACATAGATGTAGTATGTAGATGTGCTGTGAGGTCCCAACATAGAATTTGCACCACCCCAACTCTTCCCGCGGGTGTCGTAAGAGGCGACTAAGGGATATCCACGGGGGGTGAGCAGCAGCGCCTCCTGCAGAAAAATTCTACCACCGAACTGCGATCCCCAACCCGCATGCCCAGCGTGGGCATTATGGGCATTACCCCCCCATGAGATAAAAGCCAACAAGGCGCTTATCAGGGGAGGCCTGGGTCCAGCAGTGTACCAACATAGGCTGTGGAGGTGGTGGAGTATGTACGAGTAGATGTAAACATCCAAACTTTCACATCACACTAATATTATAAATGTGAAAGTTTGGATGTTTAGATGTATGGATGGATGTTTGTTACCTCTTCACGGTCAAGAACTAGAACAAAACATAGGCAATTTTTATCCCATAAAAACTGTTTTATGGGATAAAAATTGCCTATGTTTTGTTCCCATGGGAACTGTCCCATGGGATAGAAATATCCCTAAAACGTTTCCATAGAAACAACGCGTGCGAAACCGCGGGCAGAAATCAGTTTATAATTTTAGTTTAATAGAACTTTTGTCCCGAAAAATGCGGGCAGAAACAAGTCCTACGTTAAGAATTAGCTAGAGTGGTGGTAACAAATATTCTTATGGTAATTTTCATAGAAATACTTCTTCCGAAACCTGGGAGCGATCCTGACGTTTGCAATGGTCGGCACGGCCCTGTCGGCTCTCTTCATAGGCGCCGTCATGTACGGCTGTGTGCAACTGATGCCGGCGTCTCTCGCATCTAGTTTCACCTTTCTGGACACACTTTACTTTGGTGCTTTGATCTCGCCGACGGACCCTTTGACTGTGCTCGCTATTTTCTCGCAATTGAAGGTAAGAACCCACTCATTTTGTCTGTTAAAATCCATACTATTATGAAACAGAAAGTTTTTTTTTGCTCGACGCGACGCGTGACCCGAGAGCTGGTGGGTAGCGCATCAGCATTGCCATACAGCGGGGCAATGCAGCCAGCGTCTTGGGGACGCTTCCGACTGGTATTGATATGGATCAGTTGAGCTACGTGTAGATTGTTTGCAACAGTCTGCAGTTAGCTTAATTGTTTCAATTGTAGGTACTAGTTCTAATTTGTTTTTATTATTGAATTGTAATTTTCTTTGTCAATAAAGATTTCTATGAGAAAATATCTAATATTTATGTTACATAATATGCACAGCTTAATGGCAGATCAGGTTTGAATTAATCACAAAGATATAGACTGTATCCAAGTCTCATAATAATAATTAGGTAGGTACGACGTGAGCGATGCCGCAGGCAGAAGCTAAGGTATAACTACTTTATTAAATATATGTATTTTAAGGCCAAACAAATGGCTTTTATATCTTTTAAACTGATAGAGCACATGTTGCAGCCTTACTTATTTGCTTTAGATTTAAGACATGTGCATGAACTATTTCTCAGTAATCATAATCAGTCATGTATTAAAGATTAACAATGGTAAAATAATAAGATAATATTACTTATATCGACAAAGAAAATTACAATTCAATAATAAAAACAAATTAGAACTAGTATTTACAATTAAAACAATAAAGCTAAAAAAAAGTCAAGTTTAATAAAGTTTCCTAAATTGTAAATCCTGTTTATCTTTTACAAATGGTTTCACATATGGGATTAATATTTTTGTTGTACATGTCGTTTTTAGGGTTCCGTACCCGAAGGGTGAAAACGGACCCCATTACTAAGCCTCCGCTGTCCGTCGGTCCGTCCGTCCGTCTGTCACAAGGCTCTATGTCATGAACCGTAAGAGGTCGACCGTAGAAATTTTCACAGAATGTGTATTTCTTTTGCCGCTATAAAATATACAAATACGCTACAAATAATAAAAATAAAATAAATATCCAAATTAAACGGACTTTCATACAAAAAACGAGAATTTTTTTGGGTATATTTGCTCATAGTTTGTCAAGGCTGTGTTTCTTGAACCACAATAGGTAGACACATGAAACTTTCTATAAATAAGAAAAACTTCAACTGTCGCAACAACAAATACTAAAAATATAGTAAAGTTGAAAATTTAAAGAGGTCTCCGAACAAGTAAAAATTTGATTTCTTTGAAAAAGTTGCCAGATTTTTACGTTGCGGAACCCTTCGTGTGCGAGTCGACTCGCACTTGGCGGTTTATTTTTAATAAAATTTTATCTATCTAACAAAGTTAACCGATGTAACTTATTCGAGTTTTATTTTATTACCTGTTAGTCCTATTTGTCCGATCAAAGACCAGATTGAACTGATTTATTCTGGAGTTAAATATTACACTGGTTTATATTTAGGTGTGTGGCACGGTGCGCTACGTAGATTTTACCTACAATATCCTTCATACTGTGTAATGTCGCAGTACGGCATATCGGAATTTTGTTTTAAATAGTTTCAATTATGCTTACTCGAGCCATGAGCACCGAGGTCATTTTTGTTGGTCTTTGTTGCTGGTTTGATTTTTCCCAGAAGTTCGGTATAGAACAACTGCAATAAGATAACCTATTATTTTTTCTTATTTTGGATGCTATGCTGCCGCAATAATAATAGAACATTACTGCATTGTATAATGTAGTTTTTGATAAAAACAGCATACAGCATCCTATTCTAGATGATTAAATATTATTTTTAAACGACTTCAGCAGTCGTCACTTTAAAATAATCAGAACGATTATTTAAAAGTGACGATCCCCGTAACCAAAGAGAACGACAATAAATACATAAAGAATGCTAGATACTCTGCTTGGTGCTAGGTAATGCTGTGTGGACTACAGCATTACCTAGCACCAAGCAGAGTATCAATACTTCTTAACTCATTAGCGTTCCCTATTCTGTACTTAAACATATTATTGGCACTTAACAAACGTTGTACTATTTCAGGTGGATGTCAATCTGTACGCCATGATTTTCGGTGAAAGCGTTCTGAACGATGCAGTGGCTTTGGTACTCAGCGGGTAAATATTGAACGCCTGTTTTCTTAACACAACCGTGCTGTAGAAGTTCCATTCCATTATTAGAACCTACATGTTCTAGGAGTATTATACATAGGTGCCTATATTACAAGTTTATTATGTGGTATTTTTGATGACGAAAGTATTCGCCACGTCCCTTGATCAAAGGTTTTTGTACTTTTAAATGAGTACTTACTAAATACAATAGACTACACACGCTTACGTAAGAAACTTAATCTTAAAAAAATAGCATTGGCAGTGAAGTCGAGATATCAGACATCCATAAATTTTACGGCTGAGGATAACCAGAAAATTGATTTATATTGACCGCCGAAGGTTATTCGATTCATAAATCAGTAGTTAGGTAGACTATACACTAGCCAAACTCGATGTAGAATTTTTGAGACCTTCCTCTAATAAATATTTGTATCTGAATGTCGACGCCAAGCAAGTGAGTTTGAGATATTTCTGTCGTGGTTTGTTTACAAACATTCTACATCGAGCTTGATAAAATGTTAGTTAAACAGGTCGCTAAGGTGCACGTTAGGGAAGGCCTACGTCCAGTCTTAGCCTAGCACGGATGATGTTGATCAAATGTAGTCAGTTCCCGAACTACCGATTAGCACGTGAATTACACATTTTCTATTAACCGACATCAATTCGATAGAATACATTTGAACCGGTTTGTTCTTGACTCAAATATTTTGTTTTAGAGCTATCCAAAACTACGAGAAGCGATATTCCCATGACGGCGGTTTCGAGATACGGGCGTTCTTAGCTGCTATTGGCGACTTCATTGGGATTTTCAGTTTGTCGCTGCTCGTCGGTGCTCTGATTGGATGTTTAACTGCATTGATATCCTTTTGAAATTACTTGGTTTGATGATTTTGTAGTAAAAGCAATGTGCGCGTAGAACAAAGCATCACTTGACGACGGCGAAGGTCTGCCTGCCCGCAGGAGGTTGCGGGTTCGATTCCCGATTCGGGACAAACTTTTGTACGGTATGCAGATATTTGTTCTGTGAGTTTTCTGTAATTTAATAAGAAATTATTCCTTAAAGTGAAGAGGAGAGGAGATGTAGAACAACCAATAGAATCTTAAATCAGTACGTGATAGTCATGTAATTCTATTTTGACACCATACTTTCGGTTGTTCTGCACAGATCTAACTTGAAAGATCATCCAAAATTTCAATAATGTCGTTAAATACCGATTTTATTCCCGAAATGAATCCTCGCCGCTTTGGTTTCAACTTATACCGCTTTACCTCCATTACAGTGCGGTAACCTTTTACAATGGTAGGCGGGCCGCATTGATTGCTTGCGATTGAGGCCGCAAGGTCTTCTACCTTGCGGCCTTTTCCCACGGCAACATCCCGGTTTTTGCAGGTACGGTTTGCAAATCAGGTGCGGGATCCTGTTTAGTAGTGTACGTGATTCAATACCAGCAGTCACACCAGTATCCTGCAAAAAACCGATCCGTTCTAATATGATATTCGATTTTGCCACTACAAACTGGATCCCGTCGTCCAGTAAAAAACAGGATCCAGTTTGATTACACTTATATTTTAATATAAGTGTTCCTGCATACAGTGCTTTGCTGGATGGCTTGCGGGGAGCGGAGAGGTGCCTGCTCCGCCTATAAGCGCTCGTTGCTCTACCGCAAAAAACAGGATGCAAACTACTGCGTGTGAATACACCAATGATTTTTGCGGGATCCAGTAAAATACCGTTCCTGCAGAACTGGACGGCCGTGGGAAAGGGATGTTAGTAGTAGTCAATAAGTCCTGACAAATGTGTGTACCATAACATGATGCAATAAATAGAATTAATGCTATAGCTTACGTACTTTCACAAGAGGTAGGTACGTACATAAGGTGTCAATTTCAGATGTAGGTAAAACTAAACTATTTTGACAGAACTAAAAATTATGCAATTCTTTTTATTTCAATCGTTATGAAAGGGACAACAACATTTTTAGTCCTGTCAAATTGTTGTAGTTGAGTTGGTCTGTTAATTGGGTATCTGAATTGACTTCAATACCTCTGCATACTATAATACTACGAATAATATTCCATAACTCTGCACACATAACCAAGTTCACGCACGTCCGTGATTGGCCGTTGTTGGAGTCAGCGCTGTTCGTGTTAATGTCCTACGCTGCTTTCCTTATCGCTGAAGTTTGCGAGCTGACCGGTAAGTCTAATCCAGGCCTAAAACTGTTTATCCTCTTATCCTGATTGTGTTAAATTGTAATTTTAAAAGAAACAAAAAAAAAACAAATTACCTTTGCTTCTTTAGCTACGCGTTAAATTGTTAGCTCAATACAAATAAAAAAATTTATTTATTTATACTTTCTCTTCACTTCAATTTTTTGTCCACTGCCGGAACGAGTGAAAATTAGATGTATGTATGTTCATTACTTCTTCACGCCAAAACTACTGAACTCATCGGGCTGAAATTTGCATACATGTAGGTAGGATGGAATAACACATACTTTTTGTCCCCTATATCAGTTCCCATGAGATAGAAATAACCTTTAAAACGTTTCCATAGAAACAACGCGTGCGAAGTCACGGGCAGAAACTACTCCTTAATATCACACTAATATTATAAAAGGGAAAGTTGGTGTTTGTTACCTCTTCACGCCAAAACTACTGAACGGATCGGGCTGAAATTTTGCATACAGATATAGAACTATCTGTATGCAAAATTTCAAGGCCATGGCCTGGAATAAAACTTTAATAAAACTACTTTTTATCTCCAAAATCAGTTCACAGTCAGTTTGATGATTGATGTGGCGCGGCTGGCGAAGGTCCGCCTGTGACGCAGGTTGCGGGTTCGATTCCCGCCTTAGTACAAATGATTGTACGATCTGCATTTATTTGTTCCGGGTGTTCTGGGTATAATAAAAAATATCTATCTATGTAATATATTCTATTAAGTAGTTTATCAGTCATCTAGTACCCATAACACAAGCTCTGCTTAGCTTGGGGCTAGATGACGCTGTGTGGATTGTCCAGTATTAAAAAAATAAGTTCAGAAACTAGTTATTTATAAATTCCAGGTGTGGTCGCTGTGCTATTCTGTGGAATCTGCCAAGCTCACTACACATACAACAACCTGTCATCGGACTCCCGCAACAGAACCAAGCAGCTATTCGAACTACTTAACTTCTTGGCTGAAAACTTCATATTCACGTACATCGGCGTGTCTATGTTCACATTCCCGAAGCACCATTTCGATCCGTGGTTCATCATCGCTGGTTTTGTATCCTTTTGAAACATAAGTTATAATTTTGTATTTTACGTTTTAGATGACATCCGGAATACGATAGGTTTCACCTACCTAATGCTGCCGATCTATTGACGCGGAGCGAGGCAGCGGAGCGGAGCGAGAGAGTAATTTGGATCGGAGTTGCGGACTGTGTATGTCCATTGGTGCGGAGCTCCCGCTCCCGGTTCTGTATGAATTCCGCCCCGCTGCCCCGCTCCGCTTGCCGGTTTTGTATGAAGCGGAGATTTTATGCAATTTTATTGGATAATATTGGCACAGCTCCGCTACGGTGGACAGACAGCCTAACCCAGGCTAGCGTAGGACCTGAAGAGATCTTAGGACTGAGGCGAATAGCTCAATAGTAGAGCCTAAAGAGACCTAATAGGTCTCTTTAGGACTGACTTCTCTCTTGTCTTGAAGGACTGACGGCGATGATGATGAGTAAATGATAATTTGGCTGATAATCGCTTGGGTAAAGCCCTTGAAATTTAGAAATTTGAATAATGTGAATTTATATGATGAATATGTTAAAGTTGGTTGTATGTAAAAACAAACGCACTCGGCGGTTTAACACTGTTATTCGTCAATTACTGACTATTTACAGAACTATTTGTGACCAATTTGTTTTTAGGAAATAGGTTTTTTCCTCATTTATACTGCGGGGAAGGAATTTTTAGCACAATCTACGTGTTTACTTTTTATGGAAAGAAACAAAAGACGATAGGTACCTACAAGCTCGACTTACATTTCTTAGCGAAGTCACAGATAACATCGACGCTCGGGCGCGCAGTCAATATCTACCCGCTTTCGTTTCTACTCAACCTGGGACGCAAACCACCGATTCCTATAAACTTCCAGCATATGTTGTTCTTTTCAGGTAAGCGCTCTTGCTAAGTGGCTAACATTAGTTAGTTATAATTGACATTGCAGCGGTTTAGCAGCTTATGAAACTGCAGTGAAATCGATACTGCAAATAAGTACGATAAGACGTCAAAGAATTTAACAAAAGAAAGAAATAACCGTTATTTGGTACAAAGTAGCTGGACACTGCTAAGAAGATCAGATACATGTGGCCAAATCGGTGGCCCAGGCCTCCCCCTGATAAGCGCCTTATTCGCTTTTATCCCTACGCTGGGGATTATGGACATTACCCCCCGTGAGATACATGCGGGTTGGGAATCGCAGTTCGGTGGTAGAATTGTTCTGCAGGGGGCGCTGCTGCCCGCCCCCGGTGGATATCCCTTAGTCGCTTCTTACGACACCCGCGGTAAAAGTTGGGGTTGTGCAAATTCTAAGCCGGCACCACGCAGCACGCTTGCCAAAACGATTATACAAATTTTGATGCAATACACAATAATTCTGTCTGTAAATCGGGTTTCTTAGCAAAAATTCACAGGGATTATTGTAATAGCGTTATTGCAGGATACATCCTGCTATAGCATCTGCTGAGTGTTGGCCATTTTGTTTACCGTATTTGTTACTTTTATCTTTACCATTATCTCTTTGTATGTGCTATATGTATAGGTTAACAAAATAAATGCATTTTTACTTTTTTACCAACAATGCTGCTATAGCTTTTCGATGCAACCAAGTTTGTGTTTTCCAGGTCTCCGTGGTGCCATGTCGTTTGCCCTAGCGATACGGAACACAGTGTCTGAAGCGAGACAGGCCATGCTGACGACAACCTCCCTCATAGTGATCGCCACTGTCATCTTACAAGGCGGCGCCGCTTCGCATGCGCTCGCTTATCTTCGCATACCTACAGGGTACGGTTATATTTAGTCATCGAGCACATACCCAATAAAGAGGAAATATGGTCTTTCGATTTCCGAAACTGATCAGTATTTTTTCACTAATAAAATGTCAACTCTCGCTCGCTATACTAGTGTAGTGCTGACATAATAAAAAAAATTGTATCGATACTCCCGTTATATATAACAAGAGAGTTTGCATATTATTTCATCGATACATTAAAAAAAATATAACTATATTTTTTTACAATACTCATTAATTTTCAATTATCGAAAGAGATTGCTCATAGCGATAATAAAGATGTCCTATGTACTCCCGCAATTCTTATTAATGGTAACTTCCTTTATAATTCGTTATTTCTATCTAATATAACAATGGCACACTTGTAATACATATACACGTATTTGAATTGTTTGCTTATTAAAAATCATAAATTCTTTTATTTAACGTAATTTTGACATAAATAATTTTCGCGATGCTCATAGTTTATAAACATTTACTATCGATATCGATAAAAATATTTGCTTGCCAACTCGAGTGTGATGCTTGACTTTAAATCGGCCAATCGGAGTGCAGTGGTCGCCGCAGCGATTTGGCGGAATTGTTGTCTAAACAAAATAAATGATATTTCCTCTCTATTGTAGGAATACATCAATATGTAGAACAAAAACTAGTGGCTACTATACTAAATACATCAAGCACATACCCAATGTGCTCGATGTATTTAGAATAGTAGCCATATTTTTGTTTTAAATATTGATGATTTCCTACAAAATGTATGGGAACAGTTTTGTTGTGATCACTGACTTTTTTAGTACCTACTCTAACCTCATTTGGTCCGATAGAAGTTTTTGATCAGTATAAGAAACAGGATCGATTGGCATCAAAAAATCAGTTTTTGTGTAAAATTCCCATTTTATAACTAACGTTAAAAAAAAATCTGTGAATAAAGATGAAAATTTCTCTAAAAATTATGGATAGTCTCCTAAGACTATTTTCCTGTAGCTACACCCCGTACTCCTTACTGCCCTGTTAAAAAAATCCAGCCTGTATACAATATTAAGTAACTGAAACTTTTTCTTTCCTCTAGCGAAAATAATAACGAAGAAAGCGAAGCGCTGCCGTATCGAGATGTCAGAAGTGTAAGTACCTGTTACAATAATATTCTTCTTATTTACGCATCTCTCGCTTCTTGATTTATATTCTTCCTACCTTTTTTTCAATTATTTGAAGCCTAGGTTAGGTTTAGACAAGTCGTTTGGTTTTCTCCGCTTCCTAATAAACTGTGATAACATTTTTATGTGGCTAATTCACTTCGCTTCGTCTTAATATTCCCATTTGCGCCCGTAATTTGGAAAACATACTAGAACAGTTTTGTTTGAAATGGTAAGTTACTATGAAGCTTTTAGCTAATTTTGAAATGGCTAAGTTATCAGGCAAGATCATTATAAAATTTGATGAAATCGCTTGGTAGATAATAATATAAATACAATAGTGTATTTTTTTATGAATAAATGTAGAAACTCTGCACCTATTATTTTTTGATGGCATTTGTACATTGAACGATTGAAATCACTGCATTTTGCCGTAGATTCGATCAATGAATCCATCAGTAACAATAGGTTCCTCTTGCAATAAATGTGGCATAATAACTAGGTAAATTGTATTTATTTTTTGTTTTGCAAATACGTACAAATACGTAAGTTCGTTTCAGTCGGATATTGGCTTACCTACTTTTCTGTAATCAAAGATCCGATGACTACATTCCACTGTAATAGTTTAAGTTGAATGTTTTTATAAGAATAGTACATTCGTCCAAGGTCTGTCATAGGTGGTTTGCTGGCCGCGGCTGAAGATGGCTGAAAGCGAAGCCTAGCGCAGGTCCAGCCCATCACAGCGCGGTCAGCATTGCAGCCCTTGATTGCCAAGCTGAAATGAAGGCCGAGACCGAAGGTCGAGTCCTTTATAGCGCGAACAGCAAGGGCTGCAATGATGACCAAGCTAGAAGGCCGAGACCATAGCAAGTTTGCTTGAGGCCAGCTTATAGTGGCCAGCAGGGCTGTGCGAGTAATTTAAAAGTAATTGAGTTGGTGGATTCGTCGCTTGAAGAGTACATTTTCACAATTTATTTACGAAAATTGATTAGAACGTATCATGCATAAATTTTCACCGTGATGCTCTTTTGTCAGTTTCCCGCGATTCCTTTTTTATTCTACCCAGCCAGTGAAGTTTGTACTGCTCAGTATGCATTAAACCTTTATTCACCTAAGTATTATTAAAACAAAATAGAATTCTAAATACATTACGGACCGCATAGAACGTACAATAAATAATATTAATGTCCGCCTGTTCGGGTAGGCCCGAAACGTCGACTTTGATCAAAGAAGGTTGTGGAAATAATCAGCATATTATTACTATGTTTGAGTAAATGACGTTTAAGGTGGAAAGTGACGTTATTTAAAAATAAGTGGGATTTCGTTATTTCTTAGTTTACAATGAATCAGTCATCAGCTGTTATGTAGTTTTGCGCACGTTGTAAGCTATTTGCTATGAACCCACGCTAGAACTAACTACGAATCAATTGTTGTTTTGGATCTTATGACAAGAGATATATTACTTAAATCAGCATTATGTCGATAGACTCGAAAACTACAACTGATTCAAAGTTTGTTTTAGCAAAGATTTATAACAAATGGCTTACAATGTGCGCAGAACTTCTTATCTGCTAACTAAATTACTTGTAGAACCTAGAAAATAGTAAAAACTCCATATTTTTTTCACGCGTGACGTACCACCTTAAATTATGTTGCCCAGTCTTACACTCAGTGGTTTAATAAATACAGGGTGGTTTGTACCTCCTCCTTATAATAATATGTCACGAACGAGCTACCATTGTTTCGATTTAGTAACATTTTTGCCACATTTATAAGCAGAGGAACAATCGTGATACGCCATTCATTTTACAAAGGCATTTTAAAAGCCATATCGGTGTTGCCTGGCATGTATTAATGAAACGTTATTGTGGCAGCTCTACCACGCCACGGATTCTGGATCGGTACGTATGTGCACTGTGCGCTGTTTAGCGGTGCTTTATAGAGCTTCTCGATGTTTCTAACATGCACACTTTTCTCGAGAACCTACCTACTTTACATTATAGTACTAAACCGGGTAATAATAATATTATCTGTGCCGTTACCAACCACGGGGTCTCAATGGTTATTTACTGCCAGTGCTTAGCTTAGCTAGCAAAAAAAAACTCATTTGAGATTCTTGCTCCTATCCAATAAAGTTCATTTCAGTTCGCACAGCGCTAGCCCCCTGATTTCACCCTGACTTCTCGGAGGTACTCGAGCTGAAAAAAGCTTTACTGCGTTGGAGCTACAAAATAAAATTTGCTTTTGCTATCTAGCTAAAAGAACTCTTTAATCTTAAATCAATTTTAATTTATGAACGTTTATGCAATAAATCTGTATCAAGCTTAAACGACATTTGGTGTAGATTCTGTTGTTTTAGGATTACTAACTTAATTTTTACGTTTACTTTAATGTTGCTGGTTTTCACAATATTTGCGACACCATTGTCGACAAATACTTTGATGTGATATAACAGGTAGATATTTGAGAAAAGTGTGCACATAAAAAATGTTTTATTAGTTGGTGTATCATGTCCTTTCATTCCATGTATCCTAAAACACAGGTTTAGGTACAGTTGTTCATAAAACTAATAATATTTGTCATACATACCTAACCCTTTTTAGTGTGTCTATGCGAATCAATTGAAATCTTATTTCTCTGTATGTATTGTAAGTACTTCACTCTTCTCCAAGTTGATCTATTAAGCGTACTATTTTTTTTTTCGATTAAAAATATGCCTATAACTTCTTGTATTAAGGGTCTGCCAGACTGATGCGACTTGCAGCGCGGGGGCGGGTTGTAAGTACAATCTCACAACACATACCTATATATCAAATTGTACTGACCACCACCGTAGGCCGCGTCTGTTTAGGAGACTCTTTAATTGGAAACTATAAAAAATTAAATACTGGACAGTATATCTAGAATAAATTTCAATTGATTGGTAAGCTAGTGTCATGTGTAAAGGCTCTCTTGTTCTGGCCTTTGCGTTTCTACTTTTCTTCTCTTAAACATCACCGTTTGTTCAGGCTGAAATTGGCTTCGGCCTTCGGAACTTGGATCCAACGCAACCGGCCAGTTGCGACAGAGCAACAGTAAGACTAATACATACATGCACGCAACGAGTATGCACGGATTTTGACTAACTTACCTATCCACCTACTAACCACATTACAAATTGTTTGCACTGATGTACAACACTAATTTGCAACTACTGGTGAATAACATAAAGCCTAAAAATATAGTGTGAATAACATAAAGCCATAAAGCCTAACATAAAGCCTTACATCGGCTTTATGTTTACCACAAGCATGTTTAAGACACTGGTGTATTAAATCTTACGTCTGTTTTTCCTATTAAAATATAACAATACGAAAAATACTAACACATTTATCTAAGCAACTTATTTTACAAGAGCATTAAAAATAATTTGGACCCCTTCATTTTTCCTTAGAATAATCGAGCACTCAGCATGTTTAATTACTTTATTGCTTTCTTTGGTTTTTCCCTTGAAATATAGAACGGCCGCATGGTAGTTAAATGGGCTAATGGCGCGAAACAAGTGGTTATGCCTTGGCAACTGGACAATGTATGTATTTTACTTTTTAACTCATAAATAATATGGTTTTAAATAACTGCTGCACTTTTCCATTTTGGTGGCATTGAATAAAAATTAGAGCTCACTTTTTTATAAACGTGCATTGACTTATGTCAATGCTGTTTGAAAGAATTTCGTAATGGAAAATAGCAGTCGATAAAAAGCATGAACTGGATTGGTTTAAATTTAAATACATTATGCACATTATTATTATTACATTATATTCATGGGAGACTAAACTCTATTCATAAGAGATCACAAAACTTGGGAATACTTACTTTGTTTTTTTTTTATGTCTAACTAAATAATATTATAAATCGTCTTCATGACTATGTATTAACATAGCTTACCTCTTGCGAATAGATTTTTTCAAGATAAGTACTTTTTTATCCCTGTAAATACTTATTTAATAAGCTACAGTTTGAAACATGTTGAAGTGACCCTAATTTCACTTTCACTGTACAATCTTCCGTTTTCCTCGATGTGCAAATTCTACATGCATGAAAATATTATGAGAAACCTCTTGCACACAGTTATAAATACTTACATACATCACGATGTAATGGGTGTACATATACGAAATGCCTAGCCCCCTTTTTAAGCATACAATAATATCGAACCTAGGTAACGATTGTTTGTTTTTTGTTTTCCATTTTGGGGCGGGACGGGACTACCAAATTTTTACTTGTTTTCCACTTTCATAAACTGAACTTTAACAAATTCAATCTTTCTTAAATTGAGTGCCCATAACGCACAAGTGCATGCTGGATCTGCCACGCCGGCAGTGAATGCGAGTGTTACAGTGTTTTCTTAATTATGTCTTAGGAGACTCCTAGAGATAGTGGTGACGGCGTCACGGGACAAAAAGCCCGACTGGCCAGACTATGGGGCGCCGTGGACTCCAAGCTACTGAAACCATTGCTGACGCACGCTCGACCGCCGTTGACGGAAACCTTGCCGGATTTCTGTATGCCGGTCGCTAGAGTGCTAACTACTACGCACCAGTTCACGCAAGGAGTAAGTTTTTGTTTGCAAAATTAGTAAAATTGGGTAGATGGCGCTTTGTGTAATATTCAGTATTTTTTTTGTTTGGATAAAATCCGCTGCGGTCCTGATACCTTAGATGGAGAGCCTGATATCGTATAGACATCGAGGTCGATGCTTATAGATAATCGCACAAACTTCAGGAGGCCTCTACCCAGCAGTGGGTAAAATGCGACTGAAATTTGGCACTAATTTGAGTCGTATTTCGCTTAAGATAATACTGAAAAAGATTGCATAAATCGCCGAATAAGGGCGTTCCCTTTTAAGGGAACGCCCTTATTCGGCGTTTACTGACGCTAGTCCTAATAGATAGAAAATTAAAAAGGAATTATTTATTTTTACAGGATAGCTCTCTTAGAAGAACTGATTCCGATTCAGATCTGTGTCTTGATGAACCTCAACCGGTCCCAACCAGTATCGATCCTCAGGTAAATACATTGTTGTAATAGATTTATGAAATGCCACATGTTTGATACTTCGAATTAATTTTACTTCTATATTTTACGAAATAAAATATCCGTAAAGTGCCTAATTATGTATTTGTGTATTATCATATTTCTTTTTTGTTTTGGTTGCAGCTATCAATAAATATTCGGAATGGATATGGGCATGTTTGAGCTTTGTATCGATTTGATCCTCGGCTGTGATATGAAATTTTGCTCTTCATAAATTTAGTTATATTGATTAATAGGTTTTTTTAAATTATTGCACGCAGCAATTATGGCCTGGAGTCGTGGACACAAGGATATCGGTTGAAGGGATCACGGGAAGCAATATTTAGCTTCTGTGTGTTGTTAATTTACGTAAATGTGTAATGAATGTGCTATAATGATTCTGCAAGGCGCAGGTTTGTACTTTCACCTCTGGTTCTTTCATTGTTCGGTCACCAGATTATGGTACTAGACAATAGACCGATTGCCTTTGTTAAGCCATCGACCAGTTCACCTTATTTAATGATTGACGAATGACGACACGACAAACGTCAACGTAATTGCTAAATTGTGTGCCACAGTTTTGAATACATATTTATAATAATCTACAAAGATTTGAAGAATTTATTATTTTATAAAATAAATTGTAATAGAAATTGATTCTTCATTTAAATACTAATTTTAATTTAAGAGTTAATAATATTATTTATTGATTGTGATAATGAAAATTGTGACATAAAATGTAAGAGATCTGCCAGAAGTTAGTTGGTTAGTTGATTACAAAATAAGAAATCTTACTAGCATCATTAGCAACGCAAATAAATAGTTGTTTTTGTGTTATACATAAAGAACCATAAACAATCCCTGACATAGAAATTCACCTACTGTGTATATTTTGAACAAACTCAATTTATTATATTTATTCCTACATAAATGACGATTATGCATGTAACATCTAGTCTTATTATTTTCCTTATATTCTTTCGTTTTATGTCCATTTAATGGATATTTAGGTATTTATGGCTTATAATTATACCTACTAGCTGATGCCGCGGCTTCGCACGCACTTTTTAAGTAGCCTATGTCCCCGGGCTACCATTTACCTCTGCCAAACATTAAGATGTTTAGGCGTGAAAAGGTAATAGACAGAGTTACTTTCTAATTTTATAATATTATTATGGATTACACAGCACAGTACTTTATTATCATTCAAACTAATATTGATTTAAAAAATAACAAATAGCTGTTTACAAATTTATAATTGGCATACAATAAAAACCAATACAACACCATTATTTTAGATAAAAGTTATATTACATACTATGTATATGTACCTATGTATATATGTGCTACTAGAAAAAAATCAAGAAGCATGAAGAAATTTACCAATAAATTATTATAGGGTTTTTAAAACCTATTTTACTGTACTATAGGTGTGGCTTGTGTAATGTTATATTTCTTCAAACTACTTTCTTCTAACAAATTGACATGTAAAGTTATTTGTTAGGAATAGATGTGCTTTTTGCAATGTACTTTATATTTATAAAACTTATGTATTGTTATAAAAGTCCTAGATCAAAGTACTTGCCTATGTTGATTTGATATCAAATTTTGTCATCAATATTTCTGATCTAGGCTTCCCAGTAATTAGAATTTATAATTTTAATTAGCATTGCTTCTCTTGTACAATTTTCGATTTGGAAATGAGGGATTACTTTGTTTAATAAAAAAATTACCTAAGAGAACAAGTGTTTGCCAATTTTTCTCCTATTTCTTCTCCATCTGAGCTTTGAGTGTCTCTCTAATTGCATTAGTCACTTTGAATTTAGGACCATGTCCAGGCACTATCCAGTCTGCTAAATCAGCCACTTTTGATCTGTTAGCCTTCTGCAGTTCAGGGCTGTGGCTGCCTGCATCTAGCCATATGCTTGGTTCTTCTATGTCCTCAAACTTTTCAAACAAATCACCTAAAAGTAAACATCACATTATAAAGTACTAGTTCGTGCCCGCGGCTTCGCACAGTATTTTAATAAAAAGTGGCCTATGTCCGTCTCCGGGATACTATCTATAACCAAATTTCGTTTAGGCGTGAAAAAATAGACAAGAGACATAATGACTTGAATTTATATTATTAGGATTTAATGGCCTGGGGGAAAAAGAGAATTGTGAAAATTTTGAGTTTTATAGTATTGTATAAGAATAGGCCTTCTCCTTCCTTCGCCTCTAATAAGCATATTCAGTGTAGTAACCTTTAAATAGTAAGCTATAGGGGTTATCCACCTGATATTGCAACAGTTTCCATTTCGTTACTTCTGACAATTACTGAAACATCTGACAGGGTGTGCCCCGGTGTTGGTATAACCTTGACAGCTAAGTCTATCATAAATTCTCCACCTGAAGTAATAAAAGATCAGATCATAATTCATCCAGACTAGAGTATAATTGGTGTAGATAGATTGACTTCTATATATAAGATAATAGGTCTAATAATTATTAAAATTGCAAGACAAACCTTCCGAAAATGGTTGTAGGTAGTAGGTATCCTTATATGACATGTCGAATCCAACTATATGCTTTGCATTCAAAAACAGGTTGTTGTTGCCAATGTGATCAGAATGTCCATGTGTAGATATTACAAAATTTATTTTATCTGGTTGGATTTCATTTTTTTCTAGAGCTGAAATGTAATAGAAACTTCATCACACATACATTTTCTGTAACCCAATAAGTTCCTAGAATTATTTATTTTTCTAGTCACTCATCCAATAATTATAATACTTCATTCATTGGTCACTCATAAATAACTAGTCTGTGCTTATGTGTAGATAGATAGGTAAAGCTTAGTATGAGCTATACCAAACTAGGCATAACTCAGAATACTGATTTTATACAGTTACTAGCTGCTGCCCACAGCTTCACTTGCTCTTTTCTGGGATAAAAGTAGCCTATGTCCATACCACGGATACCACCTATCTCCATGTTCAATTTCATTGAGATCCGTTCAGCTGTTTAGGTGTGAAAAGGTAAAAGACAGAGTTACTTTCAAATTTAAATATAAGTATGGATAGGTGTAGGTATCTTAGATTTTTGCAGATAAGCTTATAGGTACAGACCACAGGTAGGACTATTTATGGTGTATCTATAATGTACATTATAGGGAGGTATTAATGAACTAACCATTTAATATTTTTTTAGAATCCCATGCGGTCATGGTGTCAACAATAATGTTATGTATTCCTTTTATAAGAGTACAGCTGCAGTTAGAAACCATGGTGTTGTTTACTGAACTATTTGAGTAACCGTCGAACAAAACAATAATTTGACTCATTTTTATGTAAGTTTTTATCACGTATTATAGAAAAAACTCTAGAATGGCGAATATCCATCCGTTTTCATCCGGTTTCTTCGTGGGGAGATCGTTTGTAGGTTTTATTTGAATCAAAGAGAATAAAATTTAGCGTGGTAGGTAGCTGAATGTACTAAGAAAAAAACGGTAGTTTCCACAGTAGTTTTACTAAAATTTTTGTTGTTGTTTACTTTTTACTTGACATTGACATAACAAATGACAATGCAACAGCTGACCCTGGTTGTCATGCCTGATACCAGTCAATTACGGGGCTGCCAGCTCACTGGCATTCAAGGTCAAGCAAGGATACGGTTGATGATCACAACACGTATTAAGCAGAAATTCTTGGATTATCAACAGAGTTGATCAAAAAATTATAAGCTTCGATGATGTAAATATGTTCCACCATTATTTCTTTGGTATTTAGCCATTTAAGCGTCCCAGGATTATTTGTTGCGAAATAAAATTTCCGGTTGAACGTCCCAGCAACATTTGATGCAAATTTCTCCGCGCGGAGCAAAATTAGTTGATAAAACAACCTTGTTTACTGACATTAACGTTAATTTTCTTTGTCATGAACTTGGATACTAGATCCAAGTTTAAGTGGAAGCACACTAGGTAAGGTTGGTTTAGAGAAAAAGGTCTACGATTTATGGAAAACTACTTTTCTGGTAGTAGGTATTGGTAATTCCTTGCAGAACGCAGAAATTATTAAACACCGTTAAAATATTTGAACTTCGCGTGAAACTGTGTTAGATTCCGTGTCGATGCCCTAGCGGAGAGTCTGAATAGCCCTACAAAACTTGTATTTTATTGTATGGCCTACGTAGGTAGGTACCTACGCTACCTACGCTACCGCCAGTATTACGGTCAGTACTTAGTCCTGCCCTCTGGTGCTGCCGGCTCACTGGACTGTACAACGGGGACAACATCGTTCTAAAACATTTGCGTCGTATATATTGTAGCAAAAAATGTACAACTAATTTTTGTAGGTATGTAAAATCGATTATGGTAAATTGGAATTAAACCTACGAATGGTGAAACTTATGTAACCTTCCACTTCTTTCGTTCAGAAAATTACCCCAGTCCCATGCCCAATGCCCATGCCTGCTGTCTCTCTCGTCAGCTGTCGTCGCCGGTTATTTTTAGGTTACAACGAAAATACATTCAAGAAAACTGTGGGGCTAAATCTACGACAAATAACTAAGGTTATAATTAAATCAACGTGCGGCAAACATTTCTGTCTTCATGAAAATTGCGCATTTGGACAATTGTCTGAAATTGCAACACAAACTACTATCTCACTGTATGTTCATTGTTTACTCAGGGTTATGAAACAATAAGTGGATTCTTGCCGCCTACGAACCGCCAGTTCGTAGTAAAACATGTCAGGCGACGTACAACCAAGGAAACGCAAAGATAAAAAGAAAAAGAAAGGTAAGTTTTAGTCCCCTGGCTCTTCATTAACTTGTCTTAGTTGAAGTTGTTGTACTAGGTACTGAATGCTTTGTTCCAGATGAACTTGGAGTAGAGGAGCCTCGTGGCACGGCCGCGGCGCTCGGAGAAGGTGATGTGTTCATGCACTCATACAGCAACCATGGCACCGGGGGCCACTGGTGTGCCAAAGTCATATTCTTCTCTCTCCTTGCGGTATTGATAACTCTTATTGGACTGATTATATTGGAGAACAGAGGCCTTACTGAATGTGAGTAGAGTATATGGTTGCAGTCAAAAAAAAGAAATACACATTTTGCCTTAGTTAGATAAAATAATTAGCTTTTATAAAGTTTACAGACTGCATTGAAGAATATGATGTGCTTCATTATTACACAACTGTGCTATCTGTGCAGAGATGTTTGAGTCAGCTTTATGATGAAAATGTATATGTATAGACCCATTCTTCAGAACGTAATATGTAGTTTAGTTTGTGGTAATGCTTAAAAATGTTTGTATTCATAAGTTACCTAGAAATAGTTTTGAATTACACAGGTGTGACTATTAATACCATGTCAACATGCACATGTTTGACATTCTTGAAACAGAATATAATAATGTATCCTGCCTGAAGAGGCAGAACAGCTATTTATGGATGAACTTTCACTGTAATTAGAACTTGTAAATTAATATTCTGAGCTGAGTTCAGTGACCTATAAGTGGGTACCATACTCTCTTATATGTGTAATGTAATTAGCCTGACATAACAGAATAAATAGAACAGTTGTTTTCCTTAATTAAATAATACTACAATAAAATATTATCTTGGTAACTACAATTTCAGTGGAAGCAAACTCTGTGGAATCTCGGTATTCTGGAGTCCTGGAAGGGTGGATAGAAGATGCACCTGATGATGACCACCATGATGAACATACTCTGGAACTGAATCATCATGTAAGCTATTATGATATTAAAAATAAATAAAAACATTAAACAAACTATATTTTCAATGCCATTTGAACTAATAGAAACCATCAGTCTCAAATTACCATAATTCAGATTATTCATAAATTTATTTATTTGATCATCAGTAGCTGAGATCTTAAAGAATATAGCATGTGCTACACACACATACACATAACGTTACTACATCAACAGCCTACTACACTAGTCCACTGCTGGATCTCCCCTTCCTATAATTGCCTGAATAATAATGAATATGTTTAATATGTTTTCAAATGTTCAATATTGTGATTGGAGAAAACTCCAATAACATAATAAGATCTCACACCAGAGTTAGTAAAAAAACCCAATAAAACCAAAATAGGATGAAGATGACGAGGAACATGGTGATCAATTAGAACATGATGACGAGGATGACAATAACGATGATGAAAATGACGAACCTGAAGATGTTGATGATGACGAACTTGAACATGATGATAGTGACGAGGAACACGAAAATGATGAAGATGACACAAATGATGAAGGTGATGACAATGAAAATGATGAAGAAACAGAACAAGACGCAGATGATTCTGAGGAAGCCAATGCACATGATACTGTTGATGAAAATGATGATGATGAAAATCTAGACAGTGATGAACAGAATGTAGATACAGCCGAAGATGATGAGGTGGGATTATTGCATTCAAAAGATAATTGACATGATTCTTGTGATTTTTCCATGTTACAATGCATGTTATAATTTCAAAAAATCAAACAGCATAATTTCGTAATGCTATAAGTTCATGTTTTTTTTTAAATTTACAGTAATTTATATTTACAAATTTATTTCAAAAAGAAAATGTATTATGGTGATAATGATTTACAGAAGGAAAATGATGTTGACGACAGTGTCGAATATCAACAAGATGATGATGAACTGAAAGAAAATTATAGTGTTGAAAAAGAGAATGAAGAAGATAACGCCCTAGAAAATGACGATGATGATGACAGCGAGGAAAATGATGATTTCCCACAAAATAACGCCGCTCAAGAGGTGCACAAAAAGAGTGACGCTTTTTTTTAAATTAATTCTAAAAATGTTTGATTGGCACTAACAATTCTAAAGCTTTGCGAAAATCTTATTTCGTAGCAAATGTCTGTTACGAAACTATCTCTCTAACTAGATTAGTTTCGAATAATATAACGATTGGCTTTAAACTACACACAATCTTCAATCCTACTATTTTAAGTTGTACTTTGTAGTTGTTGTCGTCGTGGTTTTATTTTCACCGCATGGTACTAGTAACTAGCGAATGTTTGTGGTTTTAAACAAATATTACTTCATTGTTGTTGCCTTTTTCTTTAAGAATTTGTTAACTATTTGTTGCATAACAGTATTATTTAAACGGTCAGCAAATTAAAAGGTTGTGCTCAGGCGACAAATTTAATTTGCCAACAGAAGAAGTGAATTACTGCATCTAGTGGATGACTAAATTGGTCAGCAAGTAATGTGACATTTGGCAGCCTATTAAATATTTTTGCACCAATATATTAGCAGCAAATCGTGATTCGCATTTTATAAAATTAAATCTGATTTGCCAAATTTAATAAACCTACCTATACAATAGCCAAACTCGGTGTAGAATGTTTGTAAACAAACCACGAAACAAATAGTAACTAAAACTTACTTCCTTTGTGTCGAGTTTCAGATATAATTGCAATATTTATTTAAGGAAGGATCTCAAATCGACAAGTAATGTAAATCTTCTTACCTACATATGTAAGGCACTGAACTCCTCCTTATCGGCTCGACCAAATTTTATTGTGTAAGTTTGAGTGGATCTCTGGATGGTTCAGATTTACAACTGGACCCGTTAGGTGGCACTACACTCGGGTACTAAGATTATTTACACCGGCAGACGGTCGGCACCATAGGCTTAGGATGTTAAAAAAAAATTCTAAGTCTATGGTTGGCACTCATGTTCGGAACTGACTGACATAATTTTTCTGAAAATTAGACTTATTCAACCCAACCCGAAAATCCGAAACCAAGTCAATTCCCTCTCAGTTTTTCATACCTACTATTAAAATTTATCGTTGTCGATTAACTTGAGGATATAGGACAACATTAGAACAGTACATATTAGATCTTATTGTTTTTATTCTGCGGTCCATATTAAATTAATATATTCCCTATACTAAAATATATAAAAACGTAAGTTTCTAAATTGGACACATTCAAATTGCGAACGTGATAATTGATTTTATGTTCTCTCCCACGTAGCCTACTCAATAATTTTTCTGCTTATCGAAAGTATAATCCGGCTGACCAAATAATTAATTGTGCTGACCAAAACATTAATTTTACTGATTGAACAAAAATAATTTAGTTGCGCACCAAGTATTGCTGAGGGTTTATATTTTACAGCCGACCAAAACATATACTGTCCAAATAGTTTTTAGCTGAATTTTCCAGCTGACTCAATATTTAAATTTATTCATAATAACAGTACATAATCAGGTAGACAGATACAGGTATGGTATAGTTTTATGTCACAGTGAATCTTGGCAGAATCGCAATCAGATTAATTGCATACCTGCAACATTTTAACTTTCTAGTTATATGTATGTGTCATACTATCTCGAAATCTTAGTCGTGATCTGCGCTTCAGTAATTAATTATAATTTGATTGTTTTGAAAAAACTTAAAACCGACTTTAATTTCCTTAATATTTACGGTATTTTTAAAGTTTTGCGGGACAAATACTATTCCCTCTAATTTTTTTTTTTTGGACCTTGTCGGAATTATTATCTAGACAATAGAGAAATAATCATCAAAATCGGTTCATAATTGACGAAAAAATCGATGAGCACTCATATGAAAAAAAAAGCTTTCATAAACAACATATTACATTCTCCTTTTTTTAAGACGTCTAAAAATGACCTGCACAGCGCTTGTGCTTCTGCACATAATTTGCATAGCACATTTAAAAAAGAAGGGATTTTGGCATAATCACATGATTATGCCGATTTCTCTTCTTTTCTTCGTTTTTCTCAGAACATTGAGAGATTTTAATACAACTTTTATACAAATATTTGCCGACCAAAATGTGTTTTTGGTGGGCAGGTAGAAAATGCCTCGGCATTAAGCCCACCCTTTGTACGTGAAGTGCAATAAAGTTTTAAATAATAATATAATTTCCTGTTGTAATAATAATGATAATTACACATAGAAAATCGCCCCCCTAATAAAAGGTCGACCACTCCAAATTGGCTCTCCATCATTTTGAACTACCTGTTCAATGTTTTATCTACAATTTGTAGCATTTACTGCAATGAAGTATTATAGTGGTTTATTTATTTTTTTATATTTATTATAGTGGTGTAACTCTGTTATTCGTGCTTATTACCCACGAAGTAAAAACCGGTATTAATTTTTAACTTTATATATAATCGATACTGTTGTTTAGGATGACGATGAGCACGAGGAAGAAGAAGAAGTAACAAATAACATCGAAATCGAAACTATAGAGAAGGAAGCTTCTGATGACGATGTCGCGTCCACAGAGGAGCCGGCGCAAGAGGACGATGATGACAACCAAGGTAAAGAACTTATAGTGCATTCACAGTTATTTTACCTCTGACAGATGTTTTCTGAGTGTTGGTATAACTGTCGAGTCGTCTTGAAGGGCTTACAGATATGTAAAAAAGGGTTACCCGTCATAAACATTTTACCCAATTAAACTGGAAACTAGAATGTTGATCTGTTGTTTATTATTGATTGATATAATATTATTGGTACTTACATATTATGTTATTCGAATACTGGTACAACTGTACTGATTTTGTATGGAGATAAATATTTTATAAAAACATTACTTCCAAAATACCTGATTAAATATTTAGGAACATCGTATTATATGTACCATTATCACACAAAGTGTAATACTAAATCGGCATAGTTAGGTAATATTAGCAATACTGTTTTTTACATTTCGTTTAAGGGAGTCATAGAAGTTATACAGGGTTACAGGTTAAGTCGACCTAGATCCTGGAGGGGGTTGTAGTTTCCACCATTTCTGACTGATTTCACTATGAAACACCCTACTCCAAACTTAACCGTTTTTAAGTTATTGGACTTTGAAGTTTTTTTTAAATTACCGACTTTTAGCCTATTGACCAATTTTTTTTTGGGTCTTTGTCTCTAATTTATTTGTGTTTACGATTTTTGTGTAGTAGATGAGTTGCTTTATTATTCTTAATACTAAAATTGCAGTTAACTAAACCAACTGGGTCGCAGCAGACGATTGATAGTAATAAATTGAAATGAACTCAAAAAAATATTTTTTAATTTCAGAAATATTTTAATAAATATCTATGACAGCCATGCTGCAGATGTGCCTAAAAATATCTACGTTTCATCAGCTATTCAACAAGATAAAACAAGCTAGGGTGTTATCAGAATTCTTAGAAAAAACTTCGATGAAAGGATCCCAGGTAGTAGTAAAAATAACAGTACATACCTATTTCGTTGAGTTACTTGCTGCGCCTATCGTCCTTCATGGAATTGCGGTGCGTGCAAGTGGGATACCATACGATGTAAGCAGGAGTGAGCGAGAAAAAAAACCCCGGCCAATTAGTTGTTTGGTTAGTCTGCTTACGCGATTCGTCGGTGATAGATGCGATACTTGTGCTCTTCATTTCTCACTCGACTTGGCTTGATTTCTGAACTGTTTCTTTCATTTCGTGACCGTGCTTGCAAACTGGACTCTGATTGTACTTCTGATTTGGAACTGTTGAATATGACGACCTTCACGAACGATGAATATGCGGGTATTTTGATTTGTTACGGGTACTGCAATTGTGTATCTAGCCGAGCTCGTGATGAATACTGATATGTATTCATCACGAGCTCGGCTAGATACGTGATTTCTGAGAAATATCTTGTGGACTATGTTCGACTCATCAGTCCACAAGATATTTCTCAGAAATGATGGGTCCTATAAATCTGCATTGAGCATGAATCTGCAGAAATCCAATCTCCTCACAGGATCTCCTTCTTCAATAACTTGTACCGGCGTGTAATGATAGGGGTAGAGGCCGGCAGTATTCACCGTAAACCACACTTTCCACTGCGATAGTCTCTCAACAAAGTTCAAAGTGAAGTTCTCGGGCAACAATATTAGTCGAAGTAGTTGGATCTAATCTAAACCGTTGAACTATTTCATTGTCTTGCTCTTCATCATCATTAACACGTGGTCTACCCAGGTCTGTTCGTCTCCTCGAAACAGAGCCAGTCTCTCTAAGTCGTCGGTAAACTCCGTCAAAGACACTAACATCCGGTATTCGGCGGCCTGGATAACGTGATATGTATTCATCACGAGCTCGGCTAGATACACAATTGCAGTACCCGTAACAAATCAAAATATCCGCATATTCATCGTTCGTGAAGGTCGTCATATTCAACAGTTCCAAATCAGAAGTACAATCAGAGTCCAGTTTGCAAGCACGGTCACGAAATGAAAGAAACAGTTCAGAAATCAAGCCAAGTCGAGTGAGAAATGAAGAGCACAAGTATCGCATCTATCACCGACGAATCGCGTAAGCAGACTAACCAAACAACTAATTGGCCGGGGTTTTTTTTCTCGCTCACTCCTGCTTACATCGTATGGTATCCCACTTGCACGCACCGCAATTCCATGAAGGACGATAGGCGCAGCAAGTAACTCAACGAAATAGGTATGTACTGTTATTTTTACTACTACCTGGGATCCTTTCATCGAAGTTTTTTCTAAGAATTCTGATAACACCCTAGCTTGTTTTATCTTGTTGAATAGCTGATGAAACGTAGATATTTTTAGGCACATCTGCAGCATGGCTGTCATAGATATTTATTAAAATATTTCTGAAATTAAAAAATATTTTTATGAGTTCATTTCAATTTATTACTATCAATCGTCTGCTGCGACCCAGTTGGTTTAGTTAACTGCAATTTTAGTATTAAGAATAATAAAGCAACTCATCTACTACACAAAAATCGTAAACACAAATAAATTAGAGACAAAGACCCAAAAAAAAATTGGTCAATAGGCTAAAAGTCGGTAATTTTTAAAAAAAACTTCAAAGTCCAATAACTTAAAAACGGTTAAGTTTGGGGTAGGGTGTTTCATAGTGAAATCAGTCAGAAATGGTGGAAACTACAACCCCCTCCAGGATCTAGGTCGACTTAACCTGTAACCCTGTATATGGCAATATAACGCTCAGATTGCCAACCTTACAGCTAGAGGTAAAATAACTGTGAATGCACTGTAGTGAAATTACAGGCAATGGTGTCAAGTCAAATTTATTTTGACAGCATTAAAATTGTGACGATCGAAGTAAAAAGCATGGCATCATTTTAAGTGCTGTCAAATTTGTTTAGTTTTGTCGAAATCTGAATTGACACCAATGTGTCATGTTGACGATAACGCAAAATTTTATAGTTATCACAATTTTTTATGGTACATTTTTGTATATATCGTGCGGGCAGGTACACTACAAAGTATCCCAAACAAAAATGAAACGTCTCGTGTCGTCGAGATGTTACTTTCGACTCACCGAACTCAGGGTGTTGTCTGTTCGTAATGTCATTTGTTACGTTTAAGTTCTAAAACATGAGTGTTGTCTTACAGAAGACGAATCAGAAGAATCACCGCCTGAACACGATACATCAGTTGAAGATGATGACGTTGAGTTCCTGGAGCCGGATGAATTTGACGAACTGCCGATCGTTGAGCCGATCACTGCTCCTAAGGGAAAACCGCTGCCTGAGGTTTGTACGCTTCTAATTCTCTCTTAGACGACCGATGTGGCGCGGCGGGCGAAGGTCCACCTGCGACGCAGCAGGTTGCGGGTTCGATTCACGCCTGGGGTCAAATGTTTGTAAATATTCGATCTGCAAATATTACAAATCTCGGTACAAATATTTTGTACCGAGTGTTCTGGGTATTTTCTATGTATAATAAAAAATATCTATCTATGTAATGTATCTTCTTAAGTTTATCAGTCATAACATAACATAACACAAGCTCTGCTTAGCTTAGGGCTAGTTATATTAGATGATGCTGTGTGGATTGCCCAGCATTATTTTGTATATATATAAAATAAAAAGAAATTAAATGTTTTAATGACTAATAAAGTTTAATTTAATATATGTATAACTAAATAAATAAAAAAAGTGGGGGAACTGACATCTCGCGGGAGGGTATTGTGCGTTGTCCCCTTGCATAAACAGGCCCTAACCAGCCCAACCTTCCTTGAAGTACCGAAACAGGACTTCGGTTACAGCTTGCCTACAGCTTGTAGTACATTCCATAAATTTGCTTAAGAGCGACTTCAAACTCTGTAGGTTTGTTTAATTTTTATGGAACTGAAAAAACATTTATTTATATTTAACACGTCGCGCACAAATCGTGTGATAAGTGTGATGTGTTAAATATTAATGTTAATATTATAAATGCAAAAATTTGGATGGATTGATGGATGTTTGTTACTTCTTTACGCCAAAACGGCTGAACGGATCGGGATGAAATTTTGCGTAGATGTTGGTTTAGACCTGGAATAAACCATACTTTTTATCCATACTTTACCATACTTTTTATGCGTAAATCAGTTCCCATGGGATAGAAATAACCCTTAAACGTTTCCATAGAAACAACCAATGCGCAGTCGCGGGTAGAAACTAGTTATAGACATACAGAGAAGGCTGCACTGAAAATGCTCGGCAATTTTTATGTTCGCGAAAAAAGTATGCATCTAGAAATATTTTGTCTGAATTTCATAACGCGAGTAGAGTACATAATTAACTACGTTTGAAAGTATTGCGAAAAAAAAATCTCGTGTGTATTTCGCCGTGCGCGCTGGCCTTTCAAGTCAATCCCTAGAACTACACGGACCGTCTTTGTGGGCGACAGTTTGGACTACCGCTACCGTAGTAAACAGAAATGGCCGCCAGCGCAGGTCGTGTTTTCACTACCCAGCCTCAGCATTGCACTACGAACTGTAGAAGTTCAACCATGGCACTTATGGCACTTATGGCTGGTGTATGACCCACGGGCTTGAGAACACTAAATAATTATCTGTAGCCGTATACGAGTACATATTATGTAGTTTGTTTTATTCGTGAAATGTTCAATTTGTGTAAAATACTTTGACAAATAGTACTCACAGTGTTTAGAAGAAATATCCAAATTTCAAATATTTTTTTGTTCGAAATTTGAATATTTCTTCTAAACGCGCGCGTTTGAGTATTTTTTTAAATAAGTTTAATGATGGCAAAAGGTTCTTCATGTGAATTTAATTTGAGATGACGTTATCCACAGGTGGGGGATTCTCCATCGACCGAGAAACCGCAAGACACTCTAGCTGATGAAGAGGAATACGAGAAGCATCAAGAAGAGTTGCGTAAAGAAAGGGAGCAAGCATCTCAAGGCAGTAAGTAAAATACACACTCAACATTCTATGTAATGATGAGTATGAAATGAACCGTTAAATCCCCTGTGTGTTTGGTACATAGATCGACATAATTTTTAGGGTTGTGTGGGTATACAGATGCTGAAATATGTTTTTTAAGTTATTTTGGAAATCACCTGAAATTTTATGAACTTTAAACATCGTATTTCAGCAACCGTGACACTTAGTACATTGGGTCTACAGGGGAAATATAGGACATTATTGTTGCTGTGATCACCACAAGCCCAAAAAAATGATGACGGTCCATGTACCAACAAGCACCCCGTTTATCCCGTAGTTTACAAGTTATCACCCCACCCTCGGTTGCTAGGAAAACAGTTGTATTTGGTCCAGTGCATGAATCTTTGTACCATCTGACCCGGTATTTGAGCTACCGGGCGGGATTAGACTAATTACCCCAAAAATATAATAAATCAATAACCGATAACCATGTGCATATTGTCGCATGAGCTTTTGACAAATAAATAACTGCTTTTACTTACTAATTTGGTTGTAGCTGACTTTTCTTAAAGTTGCGTGTCCACTTCATCGGAATCACAACGATATCCTCGCAGTGACGGGGATATTGTTGCGGATGACGTCATCGCCATCAGTATCGGCTGATATGCCGATCCTGTGAACGCTGTAGTACCATAGAAATCAAAACAAAGGAAGAAATCCTTACGCTCCGATACCGATTCAGTGGACAAGTAAACCGCT
Organism: Eupithecia inturbata; assembly: GCA_963662085.1. Classification (NCBI taxonomy): domain Eukaryota; kingdom Metazoa; phylum Arthropoda; class Insecta; order Lepidoptera; family Geometridae; genus Eupithecia; species Eupithecia inturbata. Next base: position 6,210,066 of record OY759177.1, read on the forward strand.
AACCTAACTAATTAGATATTGACTAAATATACCATAAGAAAAATCTTGAGATGAAAGTTGCGCAAAGGTTTTCTTTTTAGAGCTTATACAATAAAATATTAATACCATTTTCTTTCATTATAAGATGAATTACTCGACTCAGCTTTACTCAATAAATGTTTAAAAATCTACATGTTTTATTTCGCGTTTTTACTTTAGCTATTTTAGACATCTTAGAAATTAAAAGTATTCAAACTTAGCTTAAGAGCGTTTACGCCTAGCGCGCGATGTGTATGGGACTGACTTGAAATGATTTGCGCGCGGCGTTTTAAAGTAGTTTTAAAATATTTACAGAAAAATAATAACAACACAATAATAAAAATTGTATATGTATGATTTTAAAGAAGATGATCTACTTTATTGGTAAGCTATTGTTATATTAAATTAAATAAGGTACAAATGTAAAAAAATCGTTAAAAATTCGTAATAATTCACAGTTTTTGAATGTTAATTTCTCATAGTCAGATACCAAAACCAAACATCTTTTAAACTAACTATTTTCCCAAGGATCATATTGATTGGTTATTATTTTTTGTTAATTAGATATATCAGTATTTTCATAATATTTTGAGCTTCGAAACTGATGCTGAAAGGGGAATTAAGAAAACCTCTAACAAGTTATCTTGATAGAACGCGTACATACTATATTAATCGAAATATTTTCTTAACTAACTATTTGGACAACGAAATTTCCTAACATTATTATTAATTAACATACAGTGTAAGATAAGTGGTTCATGATATTAACGGGTTTGAAAAGTACTGTTTTTGAGCCAATCTTCGCATGAAAGGCGTAAACGCTCTTAAAACGGTTTCACATCACCGTTATCAAAGTCAATTTTGCGACACGGCCACAGTTATTTATCCAATCAGAACCTACATTAATATTTTGAAGAAAAAAATTTGTTAAAACCGGCTTCGAATCCCTTAATTTAAACAACGGGACAAATACTAATCCCTTGGTATTAAACATTTTATGGGACCCTTTCGCGATCATCTATATTTGCAAAATATTCATCCAAATCGGCCAATAATTGACGGAGAAATCGACGAACATAATAACAAAAAAAAACTTAAATAGAGCCGAACATAGAAACTCCTCCTTCTTTGAAGTCTGTTAAAAATAGCTCCTCATCTCTTGGCCAATTAGAGTGAACCATTCAATAATTTATCCAATCAGAAGGTATAATTCCCCTGACATAAGAATGAGAGAGAGTATGTGTGTTGCAGTGTGGCTGAAATTGACGGTGGGCGGCGCTCTGCTGGTCGCCACTCACGCGGTACTCCGCCGAGCTAATGCCTCGCGCGGTGCGTACTATTTTATACCTTAAATTTTACTCAATAGGGTCGACTATCCAACTAATATTATAAATGTGAAAGCGTGGATGGATGTTTGTTACTTCTTCACACAAAAGTACCGAACCGATCGGACTGTAAATTACTTAAGAGGTAGTTATAAGCCGGGCATAACGAGCCTAATGCAACATTTTACAGAAAAAAAAAATAGTACTAAGCCGTGGGCAGAAACTAGTATTTCGTAAATTCCTTTCCTCCAATCTTTTTGTACCAGACATGATATTTTTTACCAAAAGTCACCTAGAACTGTTAAGATGGACAGTCCCAACCATAATTATAATAGGATCTTTTATGCAAGAGAAATGGGATCATTAAGTAGAACTTTGACCGAGCGGAAGTTCCATTATATTAAATCTTAAAAAAAACAAAAGCTTTGCAAGCTTAGAGCTTAGGATTCGTAGATAAAATTAAAAGCAAGGAAGGGTCTTTGGACTGCAGTGGGTTAAATGATTGAAGTACCTTAGTTAAACAATGTCAGTTGTACAGTTCTCTGAAATAGGCAAAGAAAGATTACCTTTACAATAGAGTAGAAAGGTAGGTATTAACAAATCAACATTTTCAAAACTACTAGATCATGTTAAACATATCAAATGAACGAAAATTTCCGTAACAGAAACAGAAACTGAGGAAGAACCGGATTCTAGAGAAGAAACTCCATTATCTGACAGAAGAATGACCTTAATCTCAGAGCCAGTGTCGCCACCTACCGGTAGGAATTGTTCCGAGCTTTATGTGCTTACTGTGACGTTATTGCTTTGAACGTTTAGTTTTATATTCTTCTCTCCTGAATCAATGTTTTCACTTCAGTGGCTCCGAAAGCACAGGAAGTAAGACCGAAAGAAATAGAGGTTGAAAATGAAGGTATTGTTAAATCCTCTCCGCCTAAAGACGAATCTGAAGAAGAGGAAGAAATATTTGATTCCAAGGTATTTGGTAATGATTATTAAATCAAAAAGTCATAAAATATGAGTTGGTGTTATATAATCCCCGAAGTAGGTTACATAATACAATTGAAATAATCTTTCAGCCAGTACAATCAATACAAACCGCGCCTACACCAAAAGACACTATAGATAAAGAGTTATACAGTGACGAAGAAATCGAAGAAGAAATTGAGGACGAAGAAGATGAAATAATACCAATAAAATCCAAGCCACAGCAAGCGGTCCCGCAGGCCCCTATACCAGACGTAACCAAAGAGGTCACGCCCGAGCCTGACGAAGACGATGACGTAGAAATAATAGACGAAGAGCAACTTGAAGATGAAATGGAAGAAGAAATATCGGATGTTGATGATGCAGAGCTATTGACCAGGCTGGAAGAGAAATACGGACGGCTACCAGACCCAGAGCCAGCTAGACCGCCGCGGCATAGTAAAATCGCGTGGAATGTTTTGGCTTTTTAACAAACTAACGTTACTAATGTGTGAGTGCTTGATTCTTTACTTTTTTACAGCACGGTAGTTAATGCATGGTTGTTGAATGTTTTGTCTACGTTACCATATTTTTCAATAAGACGACTGAAGATTTAAGCGCTCCTTCAAAGCCAGTTTATGCATTTTTCGTTTTTAGGTAACAACGAAAAGGAAACCCGAACCACTTAACTTAAATTTTCGATTATCTTATTGAAAAGTCTCACTCGATTATCGCAGAACTAAGATGACTCCCCTTCAAGGGCCGATAATGTTTCCCCTTACCCTCAAATAAAGTCGAATGCTCGTCTTACATCTGGCATCGGCGATTCGCCTGCCTGAACGTGCATTATCTTTTGTTTTCCTTTCCGCTGTTGATTCAAACAAAAACATCACGTACCAAGCTGTAAGAAATACCCAAAAAACAAGTGTCGATATAAAAATAATGTACAACTATTTCAGAGGACGGCGGTAACAGCATTGAAGACGAATGGCCGGGCGAGCCCGCCGAGGCATTCTGGAGCCAGCGGCTAGAGCAGGCGCAAAGAGAAATGCGCGAGGTATTTACTACTTATAGTTATAATTATAACTCATGGTACCTTTGCGTTACCAGACATGTGCTACAGAGCTAAGGAGCTAAGGAGTATGTGTCGAATAAACCTAACCGTTTTTCATACCTATGATCCTATTGGTTAGGTATGACACATACCACCGAATATCACGTCTCTGAAGGAATCCTACCTTTATCGGTGCAAGCAAGCCCAATGATCGAAAACACAAAATAAAAATTACAAGTCCCAGTTACAAGCAAAAGTCCAATAACCTAAAATGAATAGGTGTCGTCTAGACCTTTGTGATACAGGATCGTCGGCCACATTGTCACTTACCAACAGATGAGATTGTGGTCAAACGGATGTCTATCCACGTTAAAATAAAAAAGTAGTACGTTGAAATTAGTTTTAAAAAATCCTTACAAAAGTATACATTTCAGGACTGGCTGGACTAACTGTTTTTGCATCCTATTTTATACTTTGCTCGTTGTGCCATTCCCCCACTCGTCGACGACGCTTCAGAACACGGAGCGCGCCCGCACCCCGCGCGGTCCGTCCCTGGCGCGTCGTCGACGACTTAACCCCGTAGATTATGGTTTTGTATGTTATATCTGCCAATCGTTATCGTTGCCTGGTATCACTCCAGAAGATAAGTGAAATGTAATTTACCTACCAGACGTAGGTCGTTACCAAGTTGAATAAAACTTGGTAGGTAGGGTTTGGCGTATTTATTGGTACAAAGGAGTTCCTTGACTCTTGTTTTCAAAATACGTACACTAAAGCCTGTTCAAACTTACGCGGTATATGCTAATCAGAGCGGTAGCGGTAAGTGGTCGCTGGATTTCGCTTGGTTCCGCGCGGTCCGTCCGCGCTATTAGGCTCCGACACTTTTAATGACAGTAGGATTACACATATCTACCCACTCGTATCGCGCTGCCGCTCTCGGTAGCGAATACCGCGTACCCAAGTCTGAACCGGCCTTACATAAGTACTTACTACTACTACCTTACCGTTACTACCTTAAAAGCATTTCATTCAAAAATTAAAAGCGTCATTCCTATTCAAATCTCTGGCGTAAATCGGCAGCGATACCGACGGTTCTAGTTTGTATGCTTGTGCGTGAGTGTGTTACTAACCTCCGGAGGGCGACTGGGCTGCCGCAATGGAAATCGCAAGCTTACCAGCGCTTGCGACTAGCGGTCGGGCGCGGTACATCGTCGCGAGAGCTTTGGACGCGGCCGCTGAAGCCAAGAAAGACAACCAGGTTCTAAGCAAGGCTATTGCAGCCTACTTGGAAGTGTTGAAGATGAACGAGAGACTATCGGATGCGAAGCTTCTGGAAGTTGCTAGCCGAGCGTTGGACAGGATTAAGTTTAGAGGTGAGAATTTGAATACTATAGATTTGGATAATGCATTTATTATAACCAAACCAACCAAGAGAGAGACGTCAACACTCCACTGAGCTTTATTTTCGAAGCCGTTTACTCTTATCAAAAATATATAACATATAGAAAATGATATCAACTTCAGTTCTTTTGGTTGATTGTCAAATTCTAACATTTTCAGAGTGGTCAATTTAAAAGCCGCTGAGACCACTCCTAATTTAGGCGTAGTCTGTCTTAAGGTCCCTAATTATAACTCTGATCATCTGCATACCTACCTATTTGAATTAATGTTGTGTTGTGGTTTCAGGGACGTATTTGAGCGCAGAGCCAGTTTATAAGCTCCTTATCAGAAGATTCCCCAACGACCCGGCGTATCGAAACAACTTGACCATCTCGCTTCTTATGGCTAACAGGTAAATTATCGCCAAGTTTTTAAGATTATCAAGCTCCCTACTGTGCTTTTGACATTGAAATACAATCATTATGACTTTTCAGCTAACAAACTACAGTGATCAATTTTTATATATTCTTTTTTTTTCAGGGTCGACCTCGCAGAAAACGTGTTGAAGGAGACACTCAAACTATGGCCCAACGACCGCGTAGCACTGGCTCACCACGGCTTTATTCTGAAAACTCTGCACAACCGCCTTGAAGAAGCCGTTGAAGCTTTCTCCAAAGCCTTAGAAGGCGACGCGGGCGCCGCCAACGAACCACGATTCCACTACCACCTGGGAGACGCATTGCTTCTCCTAGGCCGCTTCGACGACGCCAACAAAGTACACAAACGCGGCGCAGAGCTAGGACACTTCCTATCACCCGCCCAAAGATCTCTCTACAACGTCGGAAGACTAAAAAGCAAACCGTGGTGGAACGTACACCAAACCCCGTACTCCCGTCTCGCTCGAGCCTTAGAGAAATCTTGGAAAGAGATACTGAAAGAGGGAGAAGCAGCTAAAGCGCTGTACGAGAAAGAAAAGGAAGGGTTGAAAGAACGAGGGGAATGGTCGCAGCTGGATCTATTCGTTCGAGGCCGGGAAGTTCCGGACAGGTGCTCCCGGGCGTCCGTCACTTGTGGGATAATCAAATCTGAGATAGGGGCCAGCGGTTGTCGCCGCGGTCAAATCAAGTTCAGTATGATGGAAGCAGGCACACACGTCAGGCCGCACGTCGGACCGACCAACTGCAGGCTGCGAATGCATCTGGGTCTGAGCAATACTAAAGATACATTTTTGAGAGTTGATCAGGAGACCAGGTAATTTGAACATTCGTTTTGACAACTCTACATAAATTTAGTTTACGTTTCAAGTAGGCACATAATAGTATACAGACCAACTCGTACGTCTGGGTTCAGTATGTCGAAAATAAGCATTTAGTGGCTCAAAAGTAAAAAATGCACATGATGATCATCGTCATCATTCTGTATCTACACACTGCTGGGTTTGAGCCTCGTCCAATTTGTGACTCTCATTTTGGTCTTGGGCTGATCGCATCCAGATAGGGGAGTCTATTTGACGTTAGTAACGAGACGTGATCGTTACGTCTCCTTATTTTTCCATACAATTTGATACAGCGCCTCTATCGTGCGGACATGGAACTACGCAAATCCTATACAAAAAAGAGACGTCACGATCACGTCTCGTTACTAGAATCACCACTCAGGTATTTTTGCCAAACCTCATTATAACAAAGATACCTACACATTCATTATTATCAGCTCATTTATTTGAAACGATACAACATATAAAATTAAATGAATGTCAATTCACAACCTTACGAAACGATTAACGTTCCTAAATATCGAAATCATTGTCAGAACTCAAGTAGTAATTTAAAATGTTTTCTTTCCAGACAATGGCTGACCGGCAAAGTGCTAATGTTCGACGACAGTTTCGAGCACGAAGTCTGGCACAATGGGACGGGCACTCGCCTAGTGTTGATCGTTGACGTGTGGCATCCGGACCTTACGCCCAATGAGCGGCGGCAACTGCCGGCTATCTGATATAAACTAGGCAAAAATTGTTAGGTACACTTATATAAGGCACCGACTCAGTAAAGTGTTTTGATAATTCGGACAGATACAGCCCATAACATCAGTAGGCCAAAAGCAGAGTGATTGTTGTCTGGTGTTTACGGAATAGACACAAATGACAGAGCATTGCGTAAATTATTGAAGTTGAAGGAATGAATTTCAAATATTTTACGCATTCGAAAACGAAGTGACGTAATTTTCCTTTATTCTACCCTAGTCAGCAATCGCTGTGCTTTGCCTACAGCTAGAAGATTTTTGTTGTATCGTTAAGAAATCTTGACTCAAAGTCGGTGCTTATAGATATTGCACAGGTCAGCCTATTGACTGTACACGTACTTATCACTAGAATTCGTGTTGCGGGCACTGTCTGTGAAAATTTGTCACTATCTAGCAGTTATCATTTGGTACAAACTCTCTTTGAATCTAGTCCTAACAAAAGTTATTCATTTTCTCTTTCTTTACTGCATAAATATGTACCAAAATCTAAACTGGAGATTATGTACCAAAATGTGGAGTTTTATATCAATTTTAAAGGTTGTAACTGTAAATAATAGATAAGATTGAACGGTCCGCCGTTATGTTAGTATCATGTTTGAGTGTATTGAGATTATGAAAGATATTTTTACCTTTACTTTAGTCTTCTTTTGAGATTAACTCCTTTCCTTGCATTTGCATCACACTAATTTCTACTATAAGTATTATTTATGTAATGGAGTACATACATGAAAAGACCAAAGTTCATTTCGAAGTGAGTTATGTAATGTACACAAGGCTGCACCGAGATACACTTTATTTCGTACCGAATTCATACGAAATGATCCCTTAAGGACAGTCGGAACGCGATAAGTGAGTTAACTTAAGAAGACAAGGTACCAAAGTGTGCATCTTAGTGCAGCCAGCTGTATATAGATCTATAGATGATAATAAGCATATTGTAAGTCGTGAACGAAAATATAATTTCAATGCTCAGAAATTATTTGTTTTATTACAACAACCTACTACATAATCTAAGGCTAGATAATCGCGATCTGTACTATGATCTCGTATTATAATTACGTAGAAGAGCTTAGTAGCTTCTATGCACATCTCTGCATACTTGGTTATTTAAAAAGAACAAAAATACATATATGTAATTTATATTGGAAAATTAACAGCAGGTTAAATGTTAACGAAAAAAGTTATTGTTAACATAAACCTACAGTTTTTCTGCTAATGATTGAAATAAAAACAGAACTTCTTAGTGTAGACGTATATTTGGTATAAAAATTATGTGAAAATTGTTTCAAGATAATCTTTAAATTAACTCTTAAACTACTAAAGCTCATTCGGCAATATACCGAAACTTAAAAATAAATTGGATTGGACCACATTGTAGATGCTTAATCTAATGTCAGGGTTTCCTAAATAAGTACCGTAAATATATGAACAGGATAAACATTTACCATGAACACTGGACGGAATGAACGTGTAAAGGTGGGTACTAACCGCGGCGGCGCGGCGATACGGTGCGTAATGGAACATGTTACACAGCGAGCGTTCGTGCAGTCAGTACGTGGAAAGAAGGCACGAGCAGCGTGACGGATTTTAGCACACTGCGTAAAATACCATTAATTATACACTTAGGGTGTTACCACCCTAAGTGCATAATTAATTTCCTAGATGTTTACACTTGTCTGCACTTTATCCACGGAGCTATAGTTGCTATCACCTATCCTACTGGTTTTGGCTGAAAACCAGCGCCTTTGACAATAGTTCTGCTATTTGTGTTAGAGCACCACGCTAAGCCAAGACCCGTTAGACATGCCTAACTACACACGCTTTGTTTACCTGGCCACGGGCATGAGCTGCTTGCTACCTACTGTTTACATACGTCTCTCTGTGTTATATCTACATAATGTATGTTTTATTGTCAATTTAGTTATTGTACGTACCTAACATTATATGCGTGTACCTACCTTGTATTGTCTAATTAACTATTTAATTTTATTTTTTTTATCTTGCGCAGCGAGCATGGTTCATTACACCCCGTAACACCGTTCAGTACCCGGCTTAAGTGTGATAAGTAAAATACCTACTACGGAATACAAAACGCGCACCAACTTACGTAATCTGAAAAGTCAGGGTAAGGGTTTTTATTTTCCCTTGAACATTCTTAAGACATTGCCATGACTACCTACATACCTATTGTAATTTCTTACTCAGTGCTATTTATAAAGAAGGCTACCATAATACAATTTCCATATTTTGTATCTTAATCTTATAATATCAAATCAATGCCTAAAATCAGATCTAAAAACACATTAGGTACCAGTAACAGTATTGAATGAAGCTCATTTCATCACTAACTTGGAATGTTAGATAAATTACGAAACAAAACCCTGTACTTAAAAAATAACATATTCATTAAAAACTAGAATAGTTTCGTTAAAGCTAGAAATAAATTCACCAATAGGAATAAGTACCTACATAGTTAATGGGTTAAAAAAAAATAACCCATAACCATGGGAATGTAATATCGTGTTTACAACACCAAAAAAAAAACCAACAATTTCTAACAAGCTTCCATGATCAAATGATCATATCTAATTGTTAAGACCACCGGATCTAAGGCAACAAAGAGTATATAAACGTAAATACAACTAGGTATTACGATTGTCTCCAACTAACTTGTTATGCATATTACACGCAATATGACAAAGGGTTATACTATGAGCCATACATACCTATAGGATGTTCATTGACATTGTGGCATATTAGTGTAAACTTCGTTGATGGCTTGGTACGCCGGCGGACCAGGGGACACGGGCGTGCCGTGACCGTAACGATTATGGTATTCGTAAGCAGCGTGGTTTTCATACTGAGGACTCTGCGGTTGAACCGGAGCAGCGTGTTGCGCCGGCGGCGGCGTGTTATGGCTCATATAGTGGTGCTGGGCGGGCAGGTAGGAATACGGTGTGTACTGAGATTGAGGGTGCAGAGTGTGTGCGGGGTAGGATTGTTGCGAAGGATGCGCGGCGGGCGGACTGCTTCTCCCGCTGTACGGCGGCGCGGGCGGCGGTGTCGTTCGCGAACAGTAGGGCAGCGCCGGCGGCGGAGGCTCCTGCCAACCACCTTCATGCACCTCGCCCCAATCCCGTGAGATGTTATCTATCCGCGCCGTCAGCTCCCCGCAAGGGATATTACCTGCATCGTTACCCGGAGGATCCGCCTCTTTGTACGGACCTACCACGTCGTAGCCGGTCGACTTGACGCTGTTATGCCTGGTGAGCGTATGTCTGTTTGTGACGATGGGAACCGACTCTGACACGGGTTGCTGGCTGTGTGCGGCTTCCGTCGGAGTGCTTCTTTCTCGTTCTACTGTGTGGTAGGAGGCTGGGCGCGCCGCGTGGAAGTTTGAATAAGAGGAGTGCGCTGAAGTCGGACGGGAGCCGCGCGGGTCCCGCGGCAGTGACGCGTTAGAAGACATGTATGCGGCGTTCCGATACGAGCGCCGCGATCTGCGCACGGACGAGCTGTTACCACTAGACCGTGAGCGGCGCTTCACTCGCCGCGGCGTCATCGGCTTCAATGAATTCTCAACTGTTGTCTCCGTAGGACTCAGCTCTATCGTATAAACTGGGCGGCGAGGCAACGTTCCTTTGTCTGCAACAATAGAAGGTTCTAACATTATGTACTACCAAACCGTTATCAGATTTAACTTTGGTAGCTTTTATTACCTGTTTTGGGTTTTCGTTGTTTGAATGACTTATAAGCTAGTAGGACTGCGAGGGGCAAGGCCAGGGCGGCGAATAGCGCTCCAACAGCTGATTGGGCGAGTTCAACATGGTCCCACTGGAGGAAGCAGCCATCTACTTGAGCTGGTCTCCACGAGCCCCCGTCGACCTCGCCCCACTGTGGCTGGCAGCCCCAGCCATTTGTCTCCCACCAGCTGACACTGCCAGTTCCTAATGATAGTAAACCATTTTCCTGAAAAAATAAAAACATTATATTATTTATATGTCACAGATTTTATAATACTATACCTTCTACTACTATCGTAATATTTTGTTATACGTGATAAATAATGTTATGAATTTAAAAGTAATCATCATCATCAGCATCAGCTGCCTGCTTGTCTTTTCAGCTCTCAACGGCTTAACGGATCTGTATTAAATTTCACAAGTGGAAGGTAAACTGAGGAAGATCTTAAACTACTATTTATCATGGAAAAAAACGTGCGGAAGCTAGTATTATATGTTGGTTGTGATTTATATTATAAATCTTCATACTCGCTAGCCAAATTTATGTATACTTACTTTATTTAGTGTCCCAATATTCATAAAATGGCAGACCAGGAAAACATTCCATGCCAGCCACATGAAACTCCATATTGCATACTGGAAATAGAATAAACAAGTTGGAGCAGAACTACATTTCACTTCTAGTCAAACACATTACATAACAGAGGCATGCCAAAGTGAAAGTAAAAATGTAGGTCAGTTTATCACTAAGATATTTGAGGACCTCTATGGCATAGTACGCGAAGGTCCTGCTAAGGCTACAAGGTTGTGGGTTCTGTTCCTGCCTCAGTACAAATAAATAAATAAATACAGTAAAACTAAAATAAATAATGCTGGATTATCCACATAGCATCATCTAGCCCCAAGTTAAGCAGAGCTTGTGTGTATGGGCACTAGATGACTGATATACTTAATACAATACATTACATAAATAGATATTTTTTATTATACATAGAAAATATCCAGAACACATGGAACAAATATTTGCATATCATACAAACATTTGTTCCAAAGCGGGAATCGAACCCGCAACCACCTGTGTCGCAGACAGACCTTCGGCCGCCGCGATGGTTGTTAATATTTTGTATGATTTCAAAATATTTGTTCCACCACTGTGTTTTCTTGTTAAATCATAAGATTTATAGCAGGTACTAATTCTAAGTAGAGAAAAACTTGCTCATGGTACTCACTGCTACTAGATATCGAGTAATGAATTGGACAGCTCCAAAAGAACCAAATATGATCAGTAGAATATTTGTGAAGTTTGCGATGATTGGCAGCCACATGTAACCCAAGAAGTCAAATACTTGCCGCTGGATTGTTATTATCTGCAAACAAGGATGACAAGAATCAGCTTCTATAGGAAATTACATTTTTTTCAACAACAACATGGCTAAGTCTTCAACAGTCAACATTTAAAACTGTTTCCTTTACTTTTAATTAACATAGGTACATTATGGAACATACTTTTATGCATCTTTGCTTAGTTTGGAATTATCCAGGCTTATTTATTTTTATCTTTCTAATTCATAACATTACCTATATATTGTATAATAAAGTAAGTACTGAAGTTATTTTGCATTTGCAGTTATTTATTTATACGTCATACGTTATTTTTACGTCATAGCTGAATTATCAGTGAACTGTTCACTATTTTATCCCAAGTTTCCCAGTATTTGATATAGTTCCGCTTGCATAACTTAGAACAGCTACAAAACGCATCAACGGGTTGGAATTCCAATTAATACATGAATCATTAAGATCATGCATTCCGGTGTAGCACACCACAACAACTCTTGCTTGGCAAACGGCACACGGAAGGAACAAGGAAGACATTTAACTGCATGAGAAAGTTAAAATTCTAGTTATTGGGCTTTGTTTCGCATAGGAAGTCATCAACATACCAGCTCAAGTACACAAACGATGAGGAGTACCGTCCTCAATCCACAAACACCCATGTCGGGAAGCGATGTTATGCGATGATTCCAAAATCTGGTGCAGAAACTTATAAGATCTCTTGAAATAATTCATACTTTAATTCAGGAATGTAACATTTTGGGAAATTTATAAAATGAAAACAAACACAACACCCGTAACACCTCACAGAAAAACGAAAGAACTTGTCTGTTGTCTGTATGACTGACTGAACTGCTGATGACTGAAGGAAGTTTTTTGTACGTCAAGAGTCAACTCAACTTTGACAGACCACACTGAGAAACTTCGATTTGTGTTGCGTTAGATTTTTTTTTTTTTTGCGGTTTTTAAACCTTCGAAAAAATTTAATCTCGCGCTTACTTAACTTGAATCGAAACACCTTAGACTTAGAGCATTGGCATGGCTGGCAGGTTGCGCTTTTTGACTAACTTTTCGAAATGATGTTGCATAGAAGCTAAATTACTTACTTGTAGAACGTTTATTTAGTAACTATGTATAATACTTCATTGTGTAAAACGCAGAAAACAGCCAAATAAAATTTTAATTAATTACCGCCATGAAAAAACCTTGAGGTTGTTGGTCCGAGTTGCCGCGAGATTCAAATTATTGTGTGGTTTTTAGTTTTTTCTGCGTTCTACAATGAATAAAACTAGCGGAAAAGTAATTTTCCGAAATCAAAAACCTTAAAAATATTGATGTGAGTAAAAGTCAAAGCGATCACTTTATTTTCTAGTTTTACTTATGTAATTTGAATTTTGTGAGGTGTCCAAGAGTCCTGTAAGGTCTAAAAGAAATAAAGCACTTTGAATTTTGAATTTTAAATTTTTGCGGTACCTAGTAACCCGACTGTGGAACGAGGAAAGGTATATACCTAACTGTATATTTACGCTAATATCCGTATCTCATGTTCATACATTTTTACGTTCGAATCATATAAATCTTCAACAATTATTAAATTTTAGTGTCGTGAGTCGATCGATTATTGATATACTTATTTTGTTTCGTACTTTTCGTATCATATTCCTATAGTTATATTAGAACAATTTACATAAGTAGGGTGACCATTAACACTGGCCATTGAGATTTTCTGAGTAAAGAAGGATACATTATGTACTTTACATATCATAATTATGTTCCAAAGCCATAAATATTATAGTGTTGCACTTATTAGAGAACCCTGATCCGCTATGTAATATTGTGATTAAACTAGGTCCTTATTATTATCCGGACCTAGGCTTTCAATACAGTTAGTAGTGTTGTTGTGTCAGTTTATTGTGTAAAGTATGCCCAGATGGGAACAGTAGTAATAAAATATCATTCATGTTTATATTTCAGCTTCTCGAAAGACGTTAAAAGAAGAAATACTTGGCTATCAATTATACCATTAAAGGGTAAATTTTATTTATCGGCCAAAATATGCAGCTTACATTTTAAAACGGATGACTATGACCCAGAAAGACCAGGACACCTTTTAAATAGTGCTGCACCATTTTATAATCATTATGTACATGTATGTGAATAAATGATTTACCATATTGCCGTTTTTCATTACAAATAAATAAATTTTATGTGATATGTTTCGATCTTACCTTTTAGTTTATTCTTCATAAAATTACGTAAACAGTAAGTATATAGTTATCCTAAATTTAGGATCCAACGTGGTCACTCTAATGAAAGAGACAAAAGACATAAGTGACGTCATTCAAGGTCATATAATTTTGCTTCAAGGCTTTGTTTGCATTGCAATCTCCAGTGTTTTATTCAATCTTCTTGGTGTCCACCGTAGCTTCGCATCTATACCTACAAAAACCATCCTTCATGGATGATAAATATTAAAGGCCATTGCTGGATGATGGATGACTGATGTAGGTACTTACCTATTATGATCTACATAATACGATGGATTCTAATTAACGATGACATACATTCCGTGCAGGTATAAAAATATACCTACGTTTGTACACGTCTGCAAGGTACACGTATGTAGATTGATTATTCTCTTTCTACGTTTGTACATCTCTTTGTTCAATCAGGCAAGGAGGTGATTTCCTTCGTCCGAGATCTCTTTGGATTAGTGAATCTGTCAGTCAGCTGTCACTGAGCTGTTGTGTCGTCCGTCAGTCAGACAGAACAGAATCAAAATAATTTGATTTGCCGGAATGCTGGCTAGCTGACTTCGCAATTTTTGAACTTTCCCAAATCGATCGAACAAAGCCGACAGAACTCAAAAGAAGCACAGCCGACAACGGCCAGCTAAACATTTGTAGGCTTGGACTTTGTTTTGTTCGCCAAATAAACCGATCAAGGTATTTATCTCCTCTTTATTAGGTACGTCCCAAAGCATCCCACCGGTAACTTATTCAGTTTTTTAGTTTCAGAAAGTTTACCTACAATGGCTTCCGAAACTTTGGTGCCCTTGGAATCCAATCCTGATGTGCTGAACAAGTTTCTCCAGAAGCTGGGTGTGCCTAGCACATGGAGTTTGGTAGATGTTATGGGGCTAGACCCTGACATGCTGTCATTTGTACCGCGTCCCGTTATCGCCGTTCTGCTACTATTTCCTACATCTGATGTGTATGAGCAATATCACAAGAAGGAAGAAGGCGAGATCTTAGCCAAAGGTCAGGTGATATCTGAAAATGTCTTCTACATGAAACAAAACCTCAGCAACGCCTGCGGTACCATTGCTCTGGTCCATGGAGTTGCTAACAACACTGATAAAATTATGCTTAGTGATGGCCACATGAAGGAGTTTCTTAAAGAAGCAAAAAACTTAGATGCTATAGCTCGTGGTTCACTCTTGGAAAATTACACTAGCATTATAAATGATCATCGTGAGCTAGCTCAAGAAGGCCAAACAAATACCCCAGGAGCCAATGATGTTGTGATTCATCACTTCATAACTTTTATCCATAAGGATGGAGCACTTTATGAGCTGGATGGTCGCAAGTCTTTCCCTATCAATCATGGTGCCACCACCGAAGACACTTTGCTGGAAGATGCTGCTAAAGTATGCCA
This sequence comes from Eupithecia inturbata, assembly GCA_963662085.1. NCBI lineage: Eukaryota > Metazoa > Arthropoda > Insecta > Lepidoptera > Geometridae > Eupithecia > Eupithecia inturbata. Next base: position 6,225,569 of record OY759177.1, read on the forward strand.
GGAATTCATGGCTCGTGACCCATCTGAAGTTCGCTTCACTGTTATGGCTTTGACTGCTACTGCTGATTAATGTACTGTATTTATAATAAGCACTACAGCTTTGGGACTGCAGCGATCTCTCACTAAAAGCTGAGCTTTACCTTTCAAGCGTATTTTGTACTTCATAAATAGCCAAAACGATGCAAGCTTTTGTGATAATAAACTTATTTATTGGATAAATTTGTGTTTCATTTCCTAATCCCTGTAAAAATGAAAGGGGGTCAGGCAGGGCATTATCAAAAGGCAGGGAGGAAGGACTAGGTATGATAAAGTCTGTCTAGGTATAAGACATGAGATTGATGATAAGAAAAGCTTTTTGTGACCTCTGTGATGAAAGGTCACTGCACTAGTGTGACCTTTATCACCCTCACGTGACTTTCATTTGAGGGTCACCCATGTGACGCTGACGATTTTTTTTCTCGTTTCGTCGTCGGTCGTGCGTGTTACTGACCCAATAACGGCTTCTAATTTTAACGATATTTTCTCAGTATGCATGCGATAAGCTGAAAATACATGTTTGTAGGTAGGTAGGTACCTACAATAGAATACACAACACAGTGAAGTGTCACCTTGCAGGCGAAGGAAACATGTTTTATTGATGAACTCGAGTAGTTTCGTTACATCTTTCATCACTTTCGCCCATGATGGGCGAAAGTGGCAGAACAATCATTTTATTTCTTTCAATGACTAAGTTTTACGCAAACCTCTCACTATCCATTGAACTGTCTCCAAACGTTCTACAAGCTTCAAATTTTAAGTCTATGTACCTAAATACTTGTCATAATAAACATCGTGAACAAACTCTGCTCCTAATAAGTATTTATTAGGAGCCGAAAGCATTTTTGGTTTACAATAAGTATCTGCACCCTGGATGAGGTAGGTACCTTCCTACTTGGGATTATTCTTTGAAGATTTGATGAGGAACTACAAATATCTTATGAATAGCCACGTTTTACAACTACTTGCCCTAGTACATAGGTTGCCTACATAATGAGCAAGTAGTACAATACCTACAAATGTTTCAAACAAAGAAACAGCATTTTTTAAATAAAAATTTAATTTAGGTAAATAACTTCTATTAAAACATATAATTAATAAAAAAACCGGTTTTAAAGAGGCCTGTGGGCCTTAGTGTCTATTTAAATACATAGTATTTTTATTCCTGTCTACTTATTAATTACTTTTACAACATCAATAATAATTCTGTCTAGGAAACTAAGTACAAATTGGAATGCAAATAAATACTGTCTACTTTCAGGTAGCTGATTACACTGATTTGAGCTTAGGAAACCTTAGAAGTACCTACTTATTCACAATTAGGTAACATGTCATTATTCTACACGCTACTGACTGTTAATGTGCTTAAAACTATAATATCACAAGAAGTTTTCTTTTTATTACGAGACGCTTCGTCTTTAATATATAAATATAAATATAAATAAATATAAATAATGCTGGACAATCCACACAGCATCATCTAGCCCCAAAGTAAGCAGAGCTTGTGTTATGGGTACTAGATGACTGATAAACTTAATACAATATATAACATATATAGATATTTTTTATTATATATAGAAAATACCCAGAACACCCGTCTTTGCCGTATAACAACGTCAGTCATGGTTGCATAACACCTCATAGATAATATTAATTCAACTAACCTGTAGGTACAGTCAACGAAAAAATAAACTGGCCAGAGTCAACCCCCGAAAGCATTTTGGTAAGCAACTATTAGGAGACTACAATACAATACAAAAATTCTTTATTGTACACAAAAAAGACAACATTACAAAGAGACATTATATAAGATAAGTACAATGGGCGGCCTTATCGCTTAGAAGCGATCTCTTCCAGGCAACCTTTGGATGGAAAGAATTGTGAATTTAAGAAAGGCGAGATTTTAAAAAATGTATATGTTAACATTACATTCAGTCACCATTCTGATCAGCCGAGGCGAAAGGCGTAAGAATCGACCCCTCCAAATGAACGCGTGGATGTAGTAAGAATCGACTATGGGAATCTACCAGGGGAAGTGCAGAAGCTTCCAGCTTCTGCACTTCCCCTGGCCTAGCTGCCAGGCGGGGCGAGTTGGTTATGGCATAAACGTGTTCCCATCTTGTTTGGGCACGCGTTCAGCAGTGGAAGTATGTGTGCAGATTAGACATAATGTTCGCCAATTTTTATCATTGACCATACCAGCTAATGACATTATAACGAAAAATTTAAAAAATGTTATTGATATTATTATCAGGTGGCAGCGTTTCTTCCTCCGCCGTTTGATTGTTTATGAGTGTATCTGAAAAACCCAAATAGAAAATATTTTGAATAAGTTAATCAAAAATTACTATAATGAAAATAAGTCTCTGTGAGAATTTACATTATTAAAGTCATTCAGTGTTTCAATACTAGCAGTGCTAGTACACTTGTGCCAGTACACTTACTGGCAAGTGCCAAAAAGCCGCCAAGCTAGTCAAAGTCAAAAACTCTTTATTTCCATAAATAAATACAATAAATGTAACATCATACATTTTTCGGTGTTTTTTCCGATATTTGAATTAGCTGGTGGTGTTATTTTAGTAACGCAAAGTAACGTAACACAAAAACGTCACTTATCAAACAAATGAATAAAATTCATAAAAATAATTAAAATGGGGAAAGCATGCTCCGTTGTACACCACAAATTCACTTTTATAAGTGACTTTCTTAGGTGGTCAAACGCTATACAACAAGAAATATCGAGTAATTTTTTTAACACACAAACACTGACATTGGCGACGATTGTGTGTTATCCCGACGTTACAGAGCTGCTGAACAAGCTGGAGAGATTACAAAATCTCTGCATCCGCTTCATTTTTGGGCTGCGGAAGTATGATCATGTATCTTTCTTCCGCACTCAACTAAAGTGGATCAAAATCAGAAAGCGTCGGGAGTGCACACATTATGCCTCTTATACTGAGAAAAATTTCCCAACATTTCTTCTGAATTTGTCCTCCCAAAAAGGTTCCTTCTAGGGTTCCTTCAAAAACTTCGCTAAATTTACCTGCCGAATTGGATGACTACGAATTTCCTTCCAAAACAGGGAAGGACATATTTTTTTTCCAATCGAAATGGAACGAATCTTTAGAAGGAATTTATTTAGCAGGAAAAAATTACCTACATTTCGGAAAGAATTTCCTTCGAAGTTCTGTGAAATTCATTTAGAAGGAATAAAATCTAGTGTTTTCAGAAGAAATTCCTTATCACGGAAGGAACTCAATTGTACCTTCCAGTTTAATTCTTTCTGGGTAAGTAGGATTAAAATTTGGTCGGTAATTCTGGTAAGAATTTTCTCTCGTTTTGAGAGAAAATTCCTACCAGAGAAATTTCTACGAGATTAAGGATTTTTTTTTACCGAAATAGCAGGAATATTTGGGAAGAATTAATTTGGAAGGAATAATGTGTGGATTTTTGCGGAGGAATTTCTTTGAAGTTATACTTTTGGCAGGAACTCAATGAAACCATCAAATTTAAATCCAAATTATTTAGTAGGATTTGAATTACGGTCGGTAAATTAAGTAGGAACTTTCACTGACACGTTTCCCATCAAAATAGTTGAAAGACTTTTGGGGTTTTTGGGATGGAATTTCCTTCAGAATAAGACTTGGATTAAATATAGAGGAAACTAATCCTTTTAACTAGGTGAGATTTTAATACAGTCGGTAATACAAGCAAGAATGTTTACGCCAAATTAGAAGAATTTTGTCATCCTACCGAATAGAACGGACTATTTAGTAGGATTTTTCATTGAAGTTGGCAGGCGTTTATTTAAATGTTAATTTTTGAGAAGGAAATTGTTTCTGGGAAATTATTTCGTTCAAATTTGGAAGAAACTTATTCTTACCTTCCTTCTTTTAGCTAAATAAATCCTACTGATTAGAAAGGTTTTTAATTATGTCAGTAAATTGATTAAGAATGTTTATTCCGAATCATAAGTTAAGTTTTATCAACCGAAATAACTGGAGGATTTGAAAAAAATATATTATGTAGTCCGAAATAATTAAATCTGATGTAAATTTTTGAGTAGGAATTAACTTCTCAATAAGAATTCCGATCTAATTCGGGAGGAACATATTTGCTAACTTAGAAGAATTTAAATGTGGTTGGTAATTTTAGAACAAAAAAATCATTTAATCATAAAAATATTTCGTAGTGCTTTATTATTATGTAAAATTATTACGTAAAGAAATTTGTCAGTAATCTTTGTGATTTAAATGAATAAAACCATATGCATTTCTAAACATTTCCTTCATATTTGGAAGGAACTTATTTAAAACTTGCACATAATAGGTTAACGCTTATTGGACAGCCTCAGAGTAAATGCATATACGAGAGTCTAATACAAAATACAAGGAAATTTCAATGTCGATCCAGAATCCAAAGGTTTTTTTGGAAGGAATTTTTTTCGAAGTCAGAAAGCGTTTGTTCAAATAGGAATTTTTTAGTAGAAATTTCCTTCTGAGTAAGTATTTAGATGAAACTTGGAAAGTACTGCTTTCAAAGATCCACCTAATTAAGTAGGATTTCGAACTGATCGGTACTTTATGAAGGAACAAATCACATTTATCTCTCGAAATCAAAGGAATATACTTTTTAGCTAAACATGATTTCGTTTTTTGTACCTTAGGTAGGTACTGTTAAGTTTTAAAATAACACATAGGTACCTATCAGAAAGAGACAAATCAGTGTTTAGTTAACCAACTGATTAAAAATCTTTATAAGTAGGTAAGCTTACTATTCTTATAACAATAGGTATGATAAATCTTATTTATCTGATTCACGTTTATCTATCTAGCTCCGACAATCCAGTCTGAATTTTGTCATGTTAATTTCCATCTTGTCAAGGTAGGTTTAAAGTATTTTGTGATATAAGCAATAAATTACCAATACCTAACCTGACGGTAGGGGGTAGGTACTTATTATCCTTAGGTACTTATATAAGATGTGTTTCCCTTTTAGTCCTAAGGTAATTGAGTACTTAGTATATTGTAGTGCTCAGCGGGGTTCATGTTATGGACTAGGCAATAATGACTAAATTTTAAGATATGGATGTAACAACATGAAAGCAACAAACGTATAAATCTAGGTGTCTATCCAAATATTCAAACATCTAAACTTTTGCATATAAAACACAAGTTGCTACCCGCGACTTCGTCCGCGTTGTTTTTAGGACAAAAATCAGCTTATTACCAATTTCCTATCCCAAGATTGAAAAATTAAAATTATGTGTGCTCAAAGCCAGTGCTCTAAAGTGGTGAAAGAAAACATGGCGAGGTTACGTAGTACCTTACCACCTACCTATAAATGTAGATCCTCATCGTGAACAAACATATATTTGTGTGTTGAACATGGATGTTTGTACCTACTGCGTCTGGGTGTAATTATGTAGGTATTTTAAGGAAAGTAATTATTCTATCAGTTATCTGGTTCCTATAGTACAAACTTTGCTTAGTTTGGTGCTGGATGGCGTTGTGTAAAAAAATGTCCACAATGATGAAGTACATATTAAGTATATCTTAGTGCAGGCAACTGTAGGTACCAGGAAACTAAGAGCGTAGGTAAGTACCTACTCTATAGTAGGTACCTACCTGAGCCATGAGTATGTTTCGTTTTCGTTTAAGACTTGAAAGTGACCCGTGTGCCAACCACGGGTTTTACAGCGCCATTCGTGAAGTTGTTTACTTAGGTACTTACCACCTAGCTAGGTACAGGTTGGTAGGTGGTAAGCCCTTTATGCTAGGTGCATAAATATTATACATGCGTAGATACTTACCACTTTTTTCTACTAGGTACCTACCTACCGTTGAAAACTCGTGTTGAAAACGAGGGTAAAAACAGACGGAACTGCGTAAGAAATCCCTCTAGTGTTTCCGTCTTTATTAATTATTATTATTGATCTGGCTCTGTGAAGTGGGGTATAAGTGCTGCCAACTTCGAAATTTGATTTCTGGCATTTTCTATGTCCTTGCAATGCAAACTGATCAGTCAGCGATAAATGGCAGTTTCAATGGATATTCGTACATATTTATTTTGTTTGTTCGATATTATCCCATTAAACTTGCTAGTTTATTATTACAAAAAAATATTATTACAAAAAAAAAAAATCAAAAAGAACTCTGTATTAGGAACAGAACTCAATGTATAGGGTACAATTGTGGGCTTACTACTGCAAAAGTTAAAAACTGTGTAGCAGAGTTAGCGCCCTCCTTTTCCAGCAAAATAAATACCTACCTATGTTCCATTTTAAGAACATGTTCCGGCCCTCAATCAATTCAGAGGCCTTATACCTAGGATCGTTCTTTCCAATGGAACTGGTATGTACCAAATATTCTGCGGTAATGTTAGATCTCATTCACACTATACACTAGCCAAACTATATGTAGAATGTTTGTAAACAAATAACCCAACTTAACCTAAAATTCACTCTGTTGCCGCGTCTTTTTATACGCAATTTACATTATTTGTCGATTTCAGATCGTTCCTTCAATAAATATTGCTTACAATTAAATTTGAAACTCGACGCCAAGCAAGTGAGTTTAAGTTATTTGTTTCATGGTTTGTTTACAAACATTCATCATCAAGTTCGGCTAGTGTATAGTACATTCCATGTATGTGGTACGGTACCCTAAAAAATTAGTTTTTAAAATAAGTTTGGTTTGTTTTTGTAGTATGTATCTTGTACAACGCCATCTACGAAGCGATTGAGATACATTTTTTTATGAATGTTCCTCAATCCACATTTATTTTCATGGAAAGTTATTGTTTTAAAAAATCGAGTGCTTCCGAGCAATGCCGCGCTGCACGCTGGTAATTTGGACTTGAACGTTTTTTGGGTTCACGAGTTGGCAGCACTCAATCGCAACTGCTGTGAGTGCAAGGAACTTAAACTCGTGAGTGACGCCGTGACGCTTCCGTTGAATTTCGGTCGGCCCTCGCCTCGTCCATTTGTTTGTACTTACATTCTAAAATCTAAACGCAGATAAAATGTTTTTAGTATAATACTAACTAGTGAACATCGAACAGTGCCAAATAAGAACTGGTAAGTTTGTTTTTGTCCACACTGAAAAACTTTGAGTGAGCGGGGCGGCTTCCGTTAATTTGCTTACAGTCATATATAGATTTTGGCAACAGATAGGTAATTTTAGTATTATAACTTATTATCTAGGTACCTACCCACACTCTTTAAAAAAGCGGTGATACCTAAGTATACCTACATAATATTCTGACGAAAAAGTTTTATTCTAAATGTTCCCACCAAAGTTAGAGGGTATACCTACCTACCTATTCTGGAGTTGACCTACAGCCATTGTTGTGCCTCTTATCCATCATTTGGTGACTTTGGTTGGTTCTCCAGCCGCAAAAGTCTTAAATAGATACCAAGAAATTAAAATTAGTCATTGAAAGGAACAACTTGATTCAACATTTCAGATTCACATTCTTGAAGAACTTGAACATTTCAGCTTGAAAAATTCACCAAACAGAAAATCTACATATGCTTGGGAATGGAATCCGCAGTTCCCAGTGAGTTTGAGTCCCCAGTTCCCAGTGAGTTTGAGGACTGCCTTAGGAAATTTGGTGCAACGGATAACATTATAAAATGTTTTTTTGGTAAGCATGTTTAGGTACTTACTAAGAAAGTAATTTTTACCAGTGTAACACAGGCCGTACACACACTGAAACTGCAGATCAGAAACCCTAAAACAATGTATAATGTAGTAGCCGTATTCAAAATAATAATTTAGGTTTAATGGAATACTGTATCTGATTCAGAATAAGTGCAGCTTTAGCGCTTTTCAAGGGACCTAGGGACACGCATTATTTTGACTGTCCTCACAACTCAGTTGGCAGTAGCTCTGCCTTCTGCGCAGCAGGTTGTGGGTTTGATCCCTACTCACTACAAACATTTATGTGATGAAAATAAATGTTTTTTTTTTTCTCAGGGTGTCACTATGTATATAATAATAATATAATAAAGTGATCGTCACGAGATTCGTAAAATAATTTATATTATTGTTCATTGAAACAAATTACTTATAACCTTAAGAGGATGGTATAGTGTGAAGATTACATAAATACTGAAATCGAACAACATTAAGAGGTAGAAATAAGCTCTGGCCTTAGACAGAATAAATAAGAAGAAATAAGCTGGGTCATGCTTTCGGCTACAAATCGTGTACTCGAACAGATTTTGTTGCGTCATTTTGTTTACACTTTATAATTTCGAAGACCCTCAAAATGTTATTATTAGGTCCTTACATATGAAATTGGCGTTTTGTATGGGAGGAACAAAAAGTCGAATATTTTTTAATATAATATATTTAATTAATCAAAGTATGAACCATTATTTTCTATGCAATTTTGCCATCTTATAGGTAGTTCATTGATCCCTTTACTAAAAAAACCAGTCGGACGGGAATCAATAAAATCTTTGAAGGCGATTTGGACTGCCCCATCGGAGTTGAATTTTTTCCCTTGCAAGAAGTTATCCAAATTTCGAAAAAAATGGTAATCTGTTGGAGCAAGGTCCGGGGAGTACGGAGGATGTCTTAGACTTTCCAATTGAAGCTCTTCTAATTTAGTAGCCGTCTGTTGCGCAGTGTGTGGTCTAGCGTTGTCGTGAAGCAGCAGTGGCGTGGAGCGATTGACCAGCCTAGGTTGTTTAGCCGCTAGCTTTTCCATCATGGTTTGCAATTGCTGACAATAGACATCAGCCGTAATAGTCTGGCCAGATTTGAGAAAACTGTAATGAACAATACCGGCACTAGTCCACCAAACGCTTACAAGTAACTTTTTTGGGGTTAATTTTCGCTTGGGGCAGGATTTGGCTGGCTGGCCAGGATCCAACCATTGCGCTGAGCGCTTCCGATTATCGTAAAGAACCCATTTTTCATCACAGGTAATGATTCGGTTTAAAATACCTTCATTATTGTGCCGGTTTAGTAATGTAACGCAGCAGTCGACGCGCGTTTGCCGGTTTGCTTCAGTCAATTCGTGAGGTACCCACCTTTCAAGCTTTTTAATCTTCCCAATTTGCTTCAAGTGAATTAAAACAGTTTTATCACTAACATCGCAGCCTGCAGCTAACTCGGACGTGGTTTGCGATGGATCCGCTTCCACAATAGCCTTCAACTCTTCATTATCAACTTGAGTCTCAGGCCGTCCACGGGGCTTGTTCTGCAGGTCAAAATTTCCAGAACGAAAACGTTGGAACCAAAAACGAACTGTGTTTTCTTTTGCAACACGACCGCCATACACATCATTCACCCTTCGAGTTGTTTCCGCAGCACTAGTGCCACGGCGGAACTCGTACTCGTAAATAATGCGATATTTTAAGTTTTCCATTTTGTAAAATGAGTGACGCAAACAGAAAAAAACAGAAGAAAACAAAACAAATGAATGACGATCATCGAAGCACAAATACATGAGTCTATAGCTGTACAAATTTGAATTTGGAATTCCTTACCAAAGAGGAGAAATTTGTGATTAAAGTGGCCAGTACGAAAAACGCCAATTTCAAATGTAAGGACCTAATATATACCTAATACTCTCAACAAAAAAAATAATCTAAATTTCATAGTTTGACTAGTTGGTCAGTGATAGTTTACTACCTTGTTGAGAGTGGACTTGCACTTGAACAGTCTTGTTTTTCTTTCAGATAGAAAAGGATTTCCAGTTGCTTTACGAAGATTTGGGTCCAAATAAACTACAAGATTTCGTTATTTCAAAAAAAAAGACCTGAAAGAGTTAGTGACGCGAGCGCGGCACACATTAACCGCACAAGTACATAAAGAAAAAGTGGCACTGTTTCGCTGACTGAAAGTAAGTGACTTCTATTTATGTATAAAATCCTAAAATTAAACCAAAACTTGTTAAAAGGTTTTTATTGTTTATCTGTCAGTATATTGTTTGTCATTATGTTTTTAGGTGACAGTATAACACATCAATCTACAGGATTGCTCTTGCTGCTGCCATTCCTGTTTCCTGGAGTCTACCAAGTAAATAAAAACTGGAAGCTGACGAAAAGTAACGTGCTCGATTCATTTCTTTTTAAAGTCGATACCGATGCTGACGTTCAAGAAGGAATCGATCAAATGCGCAATCACCTTAAAGAAATGCAAATTAAACTTAAATGGACAAACGTAATGCACCTACAACCATTTGTCCTTGTGGTAGGTACTTCATGGACCGAAATAGATCAAGCACACATTGTACTTGACCAAATAATATACTCCTTTCCCAGTGTATTGGAGGCTGCAGAAGTCTGCTTTCAACTGTTTTATTCGTTCTATGCCCAATATCCACTTGAAAGTCATAATGTTTTGGAATGTATACAACAAGCAGTCTACAATATTTGAACAATGTTTCATTGGAACCACCGATCGACATCTGAATTGTCTGAAAAATTAGGCCTTACTCTAAAATGGCCATCTAAAAACAAAGTAAAGGACTAACTAAATGTTATGAAATTGTAGCTTGTTTGTTACAATAATGATAAGTTGTGGCCACTGTTCAACTAAATTTTCTGAAGTTAATTATTGAATTATTCATATAAACAGATATTGCAATAATCTGTCAAAATTAACATCTAGTGGAGCAGGTTATAAATGTGGACAAGGTTATTTGGTAAAATTGATTATTTAAATATTATGTCATTAAGTAAGAAATCAAAAACTGATCTTTTTGATCTTTTTTAATAAATCTGCAAGTTTGATATATTTCCTAACTTAATAGTAATTAAGGTCTGTCTGACAATTATTATTGTAGTTTACTTTTGATTTTGTTATTTGTTTATTATTTAGATATTAATTTTTCATTATATACGTGTTATCTTCAACTTAACCCAAGTGTGTTGTTGAGTTTCCTTTGATTTTGTAAACGTTTAACATTATTTCTACAATAAAAATATCCTTATGTAAGAAATGGAAAAAGTATTGATCTAGGACTGAAAACACCTAAGCTGCCATACGAACTTAGTTCTTGATTAATTTGGAAACTACAATTTCGATTTCAATTAAATATTGCTTACATAATCAGATATAAATAGAAATGTTTGCAACCGTTTATTTAAAAAATTAAAACATTATTAAATGAGAGCGAAACTACTTTGCCATAGTGGTAGCAGTGTTGTCTCTCATTCAAATTAAGACTATGATTTTTGAAAAACTGAAAGACGGCAAGCATAGTTATTTCTTATCCAATTATGTATGCACAATTTCATTGAAATCATAGTTGTAGTTTTCAAATAAATCGAAAAGAATGTATGGTGGCGTAGGTGCTCCTTCTTAATCGTAACCCAAGTATTGTTAAGTTTCTTTTGGTTTTATGTACGTATTATTAATTTATTAATTAATATTAGATGTCAAGATTAATAGTTCCATCTAGCATCTAACTCGAAACTTTTTTAAATATTTTTGTACCCTTAACAGTATTAGATACGAACTTTACCTAATTTTAGATATTGATATGATTAGTAGCGAACCAGATTTTATACAAATTGTTGATATATAATATAATGAAAAAACACCAAGTAATTTTTGGGGGCCTGGCATTTGATACCATTTTTTTGATCCTCACGCTGTATATTTCTTATTTTATTTGCCTTTGATATTGATTTAGATATAACTATTTAATTATATTGTGTACTTGCTATCTTCAACTTAACCTAAGTGTGTTGTTGAGTTTTCAGTGTTTTTTTAATAATAATAATAATTATAATCTATATTTTTAAAATGTGTTTTATTAATCTTAAATCTCTTTCATTTCAGAAGGTTAACAGTCTAAAAACTTGGGAGATTCTATCCTCTAACAACAATATGCTACTATTTAAGACGATTAACTCGGCGATTTCCCTTTGATGTCTGAATATTTACTTATGATGGAGGAAACGTACAGTGAGTATGTATGTGAGCATTTTACTTCTACCTCAGATGGTTCTACCACCTGACATTCAGAGATTTGCCTTCCGATGTCTAATTTACCTACCCACGACGGAGGAAAATACGGTTTTCATAAGATAATTTTCAGAAATCTTCCATTTCAGAAAGTTTTACTGGCTGCAATTTTATTTAAGATTTTCCATTCAATCCCTAAATTACTTACGGCGGAAAAAGAGTACGGTGGGTATACTACTATAGCATTTTCCTTTCATCGCAGATGGATCACCGCCGTCAATTCAGAGTTGTTTCTCCCGATGCCGGAATTACCTATTTATGACTGAGGAAAAATAATATTAGACCGTATTTTTCCTCCGTCTTAGGTAGGTAAATTAGACATCGGAGGGAAAATCTCTGAATTTCAGGCGGTAGAATCATCTGAGATGGAAGGAAAATGCTGGTATACCCACCACATGTTTCCTCCATCGTAAGTAGGTAAATTAGACATCGGAGGGAAAATCTCTGAATTTCAGGCGGTAGAACCATCTGAGATGGAAGGAAAATGCTGATATACCCACCGCATATTTGCTGCGTCATAGGTAGGTAAATTAGACATCGGAGGGAAAATATCTGAATTTCAGGCGGTAGAACCATCTGAGATGGAAGGAAAATGCTGGTATACCCACCGCATATTTCCTGCATCATAGGTAGGTAAATTAGACATCGGAGGGAAAATGTCTGAATTTCAGGCGGTAAAACCATCTGAGATGGAAGGAAAATGCTGGTATACCCACCACATATTTCCTCCATCGTAGGTAGGTAATTTAAACTATGGAAGGAAAATATCTGAATTTCAGGTGGTAGAACCATCTGAGATGGAAGGAAAATGCTGCTATACCCACCACATATTTCCTCCGTCATAGGTAGGTAAATTAGACATCGGAAGGAAAATATCTGAATTTGCGGTGGTAGATCCATCTGGGATGGAAGGAAAATGCTGGTATACCCACCGAATAATTCGTCCGTCGTAGGAAGGTAATTTAGACTGGAAGGAAAATATCTTATTTACGGTTGGTAAAACCATCTGGGATGGAAGAAAAATGCGGATATACCCACCGTACTCTTCCTACATAATAAGTAGGTAATTGAGACATCAGAAGGAAATCTCTGATATTCAGACGTTAAAACCATCGGACATGGAAGAAAAGAGCTGATAAACCCACCGCAAATTTTCAAGCATCGGAAGGAAAATTGAAATTTCTGAAGGTAAAACCATATTTTACCTTTGTTGTAAGGTAGGTAATTTGTGCATTGAAAGGAAAATTTATGAATATCCTTCCTTGAAAATCCAACCGATTTGGTAGAATTTACTAACAAAAATTTCCTTCTGATGGAATTCCTTCTGTTGTAATTCCTTCTCATTTGACTCAGTGGGAAAAAGTGGTGGTAGGTATTTATTATGGATGGAATTTATTAAGAAAAATTTCCTTCTGATAGAATTCCTTCTATTTTGAGTCCAAAATGTTACCTTCCGATAAAAACCTTCCTTTTTGACTCAGACGGAAAAAAGTAGACGGTAATGTTATTCAATGGGAATTTAACTTGAAATTCGGAAGATTGTCGTGGAAGAAAAGTATCAGAAGGTAATTATGGACGGCAAAAAAATGAACTTTTTTCCTTTGAAATTGGCAGGTAATTTACCATCTGAGTCAAAAAGGTGGGTAAATACTGGAAGGATTCTTCTCTTTTCGGAAGGACTTTTTTCTCCATTTAAAACTCTTTCTGATCCACTGTCCCCAAGTTATCTAGCCGAATTATTTTCCCCACTCTACATTGCACTTCTGGACGCACTGTACGGCACTCAAAACGACTGCAGCTGGGAACACCGGATCACTGTACAGTGGGCTACCATAAAACCTTTGCCGTCCAGGCCACTCGTTTATGGAACAGTCTTCCAGTGGAATGTCGCGAGGTATCCTCAGTACATGTCTTCAGATCTAAGAGTCTATAATCATTTTCTTTTTCAGGAATAATTCGGTACGTTATATATTTTATTATTCATGTATGTATATTTATGTATAATATAAAATAGTAACATTATGTATTAATGTGAGTATTTATGTTAATGTCACGATTTATTAATTGTATTTTCCTTTGTTTCTTGTAATTAATAATTTTTGTTATCTAGCACTACCTACTAAATTGTTGTCAACACTACCCAAAGGTTAGCAGGTAGGGAATGCTATCTAGCATTATGTTCGCCTATGTACAACTTTTGTGCAATAAAGAATTTTCTATCTATCTATGTTGGCACCAATACCCTAAACTTACTTGCCTTAGAATGTTGCCGACCGCGTACTGCAATATTTTTAGGCTAGTTAGTTTAGGGTTCGTGTCAACAGAATCGAAACCATTACGTAAATAAAATAATTGTTAGCCATTTCATCACGTAAAACAATTACTGAATAATTCAAAAATCGGGACAGTATAGAAAAAGTTTATGTAGGTATGTACATCTGGGTTCAAAAAACCCCCAAAACATCTTAAAAATAAGTGATACATCATCACTTATTTTTGAGATGTTATGGGGATTAAAAAGACCACCATACTATTGCACTTGGTTTTACCTACTACACTTACCTTTTGGCAAGAGTTCTACCGAACTAAACATGCTTACGACATTATTAGGAGGCAAAAGTTAGTAAATTTGAAGGGTATCTAAAATGGCAGATTTTTTTAATAAACGCTATTTTTGTTATGTATTTTACGTAGTTTTGACACGTGTGGCATACCATTGGAATGGCCATGAACTAGAAAAATTTTCAGTGAATTGGAAGATCAGAGACACTCTTGTTTTTTTTAAATTCAATTCAAAGTTGAACTCTCCGTTTTTAATTTTGATTCTTCAACTAGCTAGACAGGCAGTAGAAGGTAAATGTGTTGATGCAGCGCTACTTAAGATGGGATGGACTGGAATAAACATACTGTTGTCTTGGAGAGCGTCCGACGTGAACTTTGGCAGCAGCAGCGTGCCAACGAGGCCCACAGCGGCGGCGGTCCCACAGACCCAGCTTAGGGCGTCGCGGTAGTAAGTCTTCTCGGCACACTCAGCACTGGAAAGAATAACAAGCTTATTTTACAAAAAACAAAAAGCACCGATGTTTTTACTTTCAATTGAAACTCTTGATCTTCGACTTGAATTATTGGTTCGATTTACTTTGCGCGTGAGATAAAAACAAGACAAAACAAGACCCGTCAAGTAAGAGTGTGACTCGCTGACTATAGGTACCGGATAGAGACTTTGCTATTTAACGTGAAACACGGGTTTTTTAAAATTTACCCGTACTTTAAACATACATTTAACATAGGTTAAATATTGAATACGTTACTAGTACCTGCATACCTTAAAGCCGAAGCTGGAATCCCTCGCATCTTCATACAAGATTATCTATTATATAGTAAGAGCGACGATTCAAGAACTTACTTTATAATAAGATCCATAGTAACTCTATTTATACTAAGAATTTTAATGTTTTTCTTTTGGTGTCTCTACTTCGAAAATAAAATCTTTTGTTTGTTTGTTGTTTATTGTATAGCAGAATTGGGCCCCTGGTCCAGTTGAATCCACTTCTAAAACTACTGAACGGATCGGGCTGAGATTTTGCATAGGTGTAGGTCTAGATCTGTAATAACACATAGGCTACTTTTTATTTTATAAATCAGTTCCCATTTAAACCATAAATATTTCCATAGAAACTACGCGTGCGAAGCCGCGGGCAGAGTCTAGTCTCTTATATTTCCAAATGCTCCTAAAGTACCACAGAATCGTAGTTTGTAATAATTATAGAAAATGGTTTAGGATTAGCTTTACAAACCGCAAATAATTTCAATTTCGCGATATTTTCTGCACTGAACCGATTTTCCTCAAGAATAGCTTACTAAGAGTACCTTGAAGTGACGTTTGGGTGATGCCATAAACTCGTTAATCTTTTAAAATATCCTGTTTGCGTCGAGGGTTAAATCTTTTAAAAGAAGCTGAATTTTATTTGTTGGGCATCTCTCGAAAGGATTTTGAGCATCTCAGACACATGCATTAATATATATATATATATTGCTAGTTTCTGCCCGCGGCTTCGCAGGCTTTGGAATGGAAACGTTTTATGGTTACTTATATCCCATGGGAAATTATGTATGGGATACTAAGTAGCCTATGTTTGATTCCAGGCTTAGAGCTACAGCTATGATACCTATTTCAGCATGATCTGTTCAGTATTTTTTGGCGTGAAGAGGTAAAACATTCATCTATCCAAACATCTAAACTTTCGCATTTATAAATAGCTGACCATACAGACGGTGTTCTGTCTGAACTAGGAATAACGAAATTTTCTAATGTTTCGCGTCACTTTCTTATTTTTTCTTTCTTATGAACCTTCTTCTAACAATAACAAAAAACAAAAAAAGAATTAGTGAAATCGGTCCAGCGTTCACGCGTGATGTCTTGACCAAGGAAAATAGGGATTCATTTTTATATAATACTAGCTGCAGCCCGCGGCTTCGCACGCTTTTTTCCGGAATAAAAGGTAGCCACAGGCTACCTTGCCCCGGGATACCATCTACCTCGCAGCCGTTCTTGAGTTATAAATAGTGTAACTAACACGACTTTCTTTTATATATATACAGGGTTACAGGTTAAGTCGACCTAGATCCTGGAGGGGGTTGTAGTTTCCACCATTTCTGACTGATTTCACTATGAAACACCCTACCCCAAACTTAACCGTTTTTAAGTTATTGGACTTTGAAGTTTTTTTTAAAAATTACCGACTTTTAGCCTATTGACCAATTTTTTTTTGGGTCTTTGTCTCTAATTTATTTGTGTTTACGATTTTTGTGTAGTAGATGAGTTGCTTTATTATTCTTAATACTAAAATTGCAGTTAACTAAACCAACTGGGTCGCAGCAGACGATTGATAGTAATAAATTGAAATGAACTCATAAAAATATTTTTTAATTTCAGAAATATTTTAATAAATATCTATGACAGCCATGCTGCAGATGTGCCTAAAAATATCTACGTTTCATCAGCTATCTAACAAGATAAAACAAGCTAGGGTGTTATCAGAATTCTTAGAAAAAACTTTGATGAAAGGGTCTCAGGTAGTAGTAAAAAATAATGGTACCCACTTCAGAAAACAAAATAAAAAAATCCAAATAGGTACAAAATGACTTTTATTACAATTTTTACATAAAAGCCTACAGCAGCGGTTGCGGTTTCAGCATGACGGTTGCCCTGCACACTACAGGAGAAGCGTCAGAGAATGGCTAGACACTAATTATCCTAATAAGTGGATCGGGAGAGGTGGACCCATACCGTGGCCAGCTAGAAGTCCAGACCTGACCCCGATGGATTTTTATGTGTGGGGACACATGAAGAGTTTAGTTTACAATGAACCGAATCCAATCACATCTGTTGATGTTTTGAGACAAAGAATAATCGATGCGGCGATTGAAATAAGAAGGGGATTAACAACTGGTGTAGTAAAAAGTGGATTAAGACACAGAATGAGAGTTTGTGTACGAAACAGAGGCGGACACGTGGAACATGAATTGTAATTGTAGGCTTTTATGTAAAAATTGTAATAAAAGTCATTTTGTACCTATTTGGATTTTTTTATTTTGTTTTCTGAAGTGGGTACCATTATTTTTTACTACTACCTGAGACCCTTTCATCAAAGTTTTTTCTAAGAATTCTGATAACACCCTAGCTTGTTTTATCTTGTTAGATAGCTGATGAAACGTAGATATTTTTAGGCACATCTGCAGCATGGCTGTCATAGATATTTATTAAAATATTTCTGAAATTAAAAAATATTTTTATGAGTTCATTTCAATTTATTACTATCAATCGTCTGCTGCGACCCAGTTGGTTTAGTTAACTGCAATTTTAGTATTAAGAATAATAAAGCAACTCATCTACTACACAAAAATCGTAAACACAAATAAATTAGAGACAAAGACCCAAAAAAAAATTGGTCAATAGGCTAAAAGTCGGTAATTTTTAAAAAAAACTTCAAAGTCCAATAACTTAAAAACGGTTAAGTTTGGGGTAGGGTGTTTAATAGTGAAATCAGTCAGAAATGGTGGAAACTACAACCCCCTCCAGGATCTAGGTCGACTTAACCTGTAACCCTGTATATAGATACAGATAGATAATAGTGTGATACCTTTTTGTAAGAACACGTGTTTGCTTGAACTTTGTCCAAATAGGGCGTTTCCGTCAATTTATTATTTAGATAGAATAACACGTGTGACTAGTGATAGTGACGCATAGCGGAATGTATTAGTTACCTACCTACTTTATAAATATGGTAGGTTGGGGACCTATTGAACTGCTTTGATAACACAGTCAGCGACTATGTAAATAATTACTATTATTTTCGTTGTACTTAATAACATAGACTAATAGTAGCCATGTTGTAATTATAATACTCAGTACAGTTGTAATTACAGTACTTAGTAAACAAAGAAAGATATGATTCAACATAAGTACGTTGAATTTTTAGGAGTTAAATAAGTAGGTATTTACCTACAAGTAAATTGTCCGAAAGGTTTTCGTTTCGAAGGTAATATTATAATCGATATGCATATATGATAGGTATTACGATTCATAAGCGTATCTAAACAGGAATTCGATTTCAGCTGTAACTAATTACGAGATATAGGTAGGTACCTACACAGGGTGCCACGGAACATGTGTATTAAGCCGAAATGGGGTGATTCTGGGCCTCAAGGGGATCAACTTTAATTCTATGATTTTTTGAATACCTATCGTCTTTTTTTATTAAGTTGTAGCTTTTTCTTTATATTCGTGTCTTTTTTTTTTTACGCGTTTTCTTACATTATTATTATTGTTTTGAACTTCAAAGATACTACATAATTTTTTTTTAATCATTTGAAGACAAAACACTAGTTTTGCTAAAAAACATTTGTGAAATATAACTCGTGTGTTCATAAGTTTTGAGACGAACTTATTTAATTAATTTAAAAAGAAAGTAATTCATGCAACCTTTTTTAAACTTTTAAAATTTTAATTTTCGAATGTTTTGAATCAGAAAAAATATACATTTGAATATTTGTTTCATTCTCCGTGAAAATGGCGCCAACAAAAGATTTGCGTGCGACTGTAATTTCACTGTTTCAAGCAGGAAAAAAACCAATGCAAGTTTTTAGTGAAATCCAAAGTTTGGGATGTAGTCGGAACTTTGTGTATTATACCATAAAGAGGTACAAGGAGACCGGCTCTTTAGAAGACCGTGGAAGATGTGGCCGCCCGCGGTCTGTAAGGACGCCCGCCAACATCAAAGTAATCAGAGAGCGAATTCGTCGCAACCCTTGCCGGACTCAAAAGAAATTAGCTCTGCAGACCAACATTTCGCGAATATCGGTGAACAGGATACTTAAATATGATCTTAAACTAAAGGCCTACAGTCGAAGGAAAGTGCATTATTTAAACGAGCGTCTTCGTAAATTGCGACTGGAACGATGTCGGAACCTATTGAAGAGACACGATCCAAAAAATATCCTGTTTACCGATGAAAAGATCTTCACGGTGGAAGAAAAGTTTAACCGGCAGAACAATAAGGTTTACGCCAGAAGTTCAAAGGACGTCCAGCCATCTGTACGCAATGTCCAGCGCACTCATCATCCAGCAAGTGTGATGGCTTGGTGGGGTGTTTCCTACGAGGGGGTCACTTCGCTTCATTTTTGCAGGCGTCAAGGTGAAGGCACAAAATTACCAAACCGACATATTGGAGCGGTGGTTAAACCATTAAATGATATGCTATTCGCTGGAAAATACTGGGTTTTCCAACAGGACTCTGCTCCCTCCCATAAAGCTAAGACTACCCAACGTTGGCTGGAGGCCAATTTGCCAGGCTTCATTCGGAGCGAAGATTGGCCCTCGTCAAGCCCTGACTTGAATCCTTTGGATTATTCTTTATGGACGGAATTGGAGCTGAGGGCATGCAGAAAGTCTCACCCAAACCTGGATTCTCTCAAGCGAGCCCTTATTAAAGAATCGAAACGGATTCCCATTGAAAAGATTCGTGCCGCCATAGATGAATGGCGCACGCGTTTGAAGGCCTGCATTGAATGCAAAGGCGGCCATTTTGAATGATTTATTTTTAAATACAGATCTAGATGTCAGTAGTTTTAATTTTAATATCCAATAAATGAATACTCAACTTAGCTCCAAAAATATTTTAGTTTTACTGTGTCTCAAGACTTATGAACACACGAGGTAGTACTTATAATGTTAAATAAAGCAAGAGTGCGTGTAAAAGTACACGATTACGAAGAAAAAAACATGTTTCTTATATAAAATATTATTAAAAAATCTCGTATATCACAAGTTGATCTCCTCGGGATCTAGAATCACCCCATTTCGGCTTAGTACACAGGTAACCCTGTATCTAGCGATTGGGAACGATAGACTGCCCAGTGGTGACACAATGCTATACCTACTTACTACATTTGTATGACAGCTATGGCGATACCGCAGGCCAATTTGTCCGTAAAACTCATCAGTCCGTAGACGAAGGCCGAGGCTTCTGTTTTCTCGCCTACTAAATCAGCGGTGAGCGCCAGACTTGTCACCAGCATTACCGCGCCGCCGAAACCTGGAAAACCATGATCTCTCATTCATTTCTAATTACGTAGTGAAAACTATCCATGTCTAACATGGATAGTTTTAATAAAACTGAAGCAATAATTAACTTCTATGGGCTGAATTTATAATTAATTATACACACGTATGTCCACTCAATACTATCTGAATTTCAAATAACTTCATAGTAGAGGGTCTATGTTTTGACCCTGTGGCGTAAATGCTTGTAGCGGTTTCCCGTACTCGGTGGAAGGTTGTGGGTTAAAATCCTGTCTAGCTTGTAAATTTTTGGGATATTATTTATTCTTAGAGGTTGTATTTGTTAACAAGTACTAATAAGTTATCTAAAACAGTAACAAAAACAGCATAGGAAATAATATAATAGAGGATTGCTCTTACTAGCTTCTGCCCGCGGCCTAGCACGCACATTACCGGGATAAAAACTAGCCTATGTCCGTCCCTGGGCTACCGTCTACCACCCTGACAAATTTAATTAGGATCCGTTCAGCCGTTTGGGCGTCAAAGGTAACTATAGCTATAGATAAACAGAGGTACTTTCGAATTTATAATATTAGTATGGATGAAGTGAGTATAAGAATGGATCATTTTCTTACTTTCAATTTCAATTTGACACTATTTCACTTTACAGATTACTAAATCTAAATTATTCAACTTACCTATTAAAATAGCGATTAAATATATGAACCCATCCATATGCGCCATGAAAGATCCAAAATATATCCATATAAAACCGCCCAAGGCACACGCAGCTCCTACAAGATAACTGTATTTTCTTGTCATGGACCTGGGTGCGAATCTTTGTACCCAAGCTGCGGCAAGACTGCCCGTGTACATGGTGAATGGAACCAGGGCCAATGACCTCGTCCCAAGTAGAAGTGTCCGGTGAAGATATAGAGGGATTAACACTTGAGATATGTTAACCACAAGTCTTGTACTCATGTATATGCAGGCTACCTGTAACAATTAAATAAATAATGCTGGACAATCATTACAGCATCATCTAACCCCAAAGCAAGCAGAGCTTGTGCTATCGACACTAGATAACTGATAAACATAGTTATTTTATTACTATACATAGAAAACACCCAGACCTAAGACAAATTTCTGCTGATCTTACAAACTGTTATCCCGCAGTGGGAATTGAACCCGTGGCCAAAAGCGTCGCAGACGGACCTTCGCTTGCTGCGCCACTGAGGTCGTCGATGGTTTAGAAAAGCTGACAATAATTCCTATGAAACATTTGACAAGCAAAAATTAGTATTTCTGTAATTTATGTAAAAAATGAGGATGGCAATGAAACGTGTATGTATTGCCATTTATAAACTTAACTACGATTTAAGAGTCAAAACCTAGCATAATTTACAGTAAACTTACCTGAAAGCTAACATCGCCATATTCATAAAAGCTTTTTACAATTCTGCAGAGTTAATCAGCTAGATGGGATATGGTCAGCTAGATGGCTATGAAATGTATTTCATATTATTGTGTTAGATGTATTTCACTGAAAACCAAAGATAACCTAAGCTCAAAGCCAAAGAAACATGAATTATTTGATCAAAGAACCCTATTCTTTTTACATGCTCTTTTACAGTTAAGCCGCCGCGCCGTCCCAACGCTGCTCACGCTGTGCATGGCGGCAGTGGGCCAGCGGCTAAAGCCGCAGCGTACAGAGCGTGCGCAGCGGTGGTACAGCAGCTTTAAAGGGCCTGTTCAAACTTCAAACCAACGCGGTATTTACTACCCGGAGCGGTAGCAGTAATACTCAAACGCTACTCAGATTTAAGCACGTTTCATAGGAATTAAGTGACGAAGTTTTTACAGTTTCCTTGAACACTGTAAAAAAATCGCGCCTTGGCCGTGCTTAAATCTGAATTGCATTGAAGTATGTTAGTTTTATTATATATTCTCTGGTTTGAGTATTTGCAGGTTGACATGCCTGAATCTGAGTTGCCTTTGAGTATTTGGGGTTAAGGCTCGCTTGGCTGTATCCTGCGTATAGTATTTTAGTGACAGTAGGATTACCATATAACCACTCTGATTTCGGTGCTGCTATAGGTAGCGAATACCGCTTAGGTCTGAGGAGGCCTAATGCAGTCGCTGCCCTCCTGGAGGATGACCAGGTATAGGTACTTGTGCCATTGTGAGCCATGAAAGTGGTAAGGAAAATTAAGTTACCTGATACATTACAGGTGTGCGTAGTATATCACAATGTGCTGTAGAGCCCCCTTCTGTCAGCTGCTCTTGGCGCAAGTGAGAAGTCTTCTCCAAAATAGTTATGTGGAATACCAATGAGGATATAGTTCCCATGATGAGCACAGTATAAGCCAGGTAACTGAATTTCCAACTATCGGAAGGGCCCACTTGCTACAAAATATAAAGATTTTTTAGAAGAGGTCACCTTTATAAAAAAAACAAAGACTTGGAGGAAAATGTGTAGATTTCACAACATTTATGTGTAACTTACCTGTGTGCCAGCTTCCACCGAGAAGCCGAGGTAAACCCATGCCAATACATAAACTAAAAGAGTGGAGAATACTGTTAGCACATACCTGTAAATAAAATTACATGTGATTATGATTATTAAAGAGTAATTTCTGACTAACAGAGTAAAGCTTAATTTAATTAAGGATTCAAATTGTACCACTGATTGATTAGGTACGTACCTAACAGCAGTCAAATGTTTCCTTGTGTGTAAATCTTCTGAGAGCTCTGGTATGAGACTCAAGTGTGAGATCTGTACCGATGCCCATCCTATTTGGAATATTACTATGAAGGCAGCAAAATAGTACATTTGAGCCCATTTGTGTGTTGTTGAGCAACCAATACAGTTGGTGAAGATGAATGGGAAAGAAGCAAGAACGCAGACTGTACCTAAAAGAAAAGAACTTTTAATTCTGTGTAGCCTGGGCCAAGTAAGGTGTGGATTTGGATTAGGCTTTTTACTACAATAACAAGTCATTAAAAAATTGGCTTGAGACATCTTTGTGCTATTCAAAAAGATACATTACATTTTCCCTAATGTTTTATCAGAAATTTTCATACATTATTTAAGTCAAGGTTAATTGATGAAGCTGATAATTACCTGTTAATATTTCGAAACAAAAACCACCCTAGGGATACAGCTTTTAAAGATATAATCACTTACCAAACAGATGCCAGATTTTTCTCTTGCCATATCTGGCACTTATGAAGTTATTGGTGTGATCTGAATGATATCCAACAAAAGGTGTAGCTAAGGCATCCACCACCTGGCCAACTAACATAAGGTTACCAGACTGAGTGGCAGTGAACTCTAGCACCAAATGAAAATATACTAGAAAATATGTAAACCACAAACTAGCACATACGTCATTCAAGACGTGCCCAATTCCGAATCCAAATTGAAGCCGGTAGCTTGTTGATATGTCTAAAAATTCATTATCCATGTTTTTCTTTTATGGATTTACGGCTGATTATGTTACAACGAATCCGGCCGTACCTAGTCCTTTAGCTTTGGAAGCAGGCAGGTAGTTAGTATATTCTCTTGGGCAGGCAGGGCGCTCTGATGCGGTTTTGTTTGTTTATCAAATGCACAGATTATTTATCATATATTTCTTGAATAAATAAAAAAATGTATTGTTCTTGGTTAAGGCTCTGCTGTGTCTGGCTCACAGAACACAACATGTCCATCTGGAATCTGGCTGGAAGGCAAGGCAATTCATTCTTGCTGTTAGTTACTTCAACTTCTTGTTTCATGGCTCGCTGTGTCTGTTCTGCCACAACTCTGCCAGTCTCCATGTCAAAAGAGTCATAAACTTTAGTAGATAAAAAAAAACAAAATGATATTCAACAAAAATCTCTTTTTGAATAGTACCATTGATTGATATGGATCTGAAAACGAACAAAAAGTTATATTAGTAGGATGCTTACAACAACAGCACAAAGGGTTAATAAGCAGGAACTGTACACATTTGAGAATCCTGCTGATATTTACAGTTTAATCTTACTAAAATTACAAATTTACACAATAAAAAAATTAAAAGGCTGGGAAAATATTATAGGATAGTAAACATTTAAAAGAAGTACTTTTAGAATATTTGCCAAATATTGTAAGGGAAAGAAGGAAGATAGATATCAGGGGGGAGTACATACATCATAAAGGGGAAAATTTAATTTAAAGCAGTTGAAAAATATGTAGCCAATGGTTCCTTCTATCAAACCACACTCACACATAAAATGATACCTAACTAAGTTGAGCCAAAAAACTGTCATGCATGAGCATGACAGCACAAGGCAATTCTCGCCATTTTAAATCGATGTGTTGACAATGACAATTTCATTTATTGACAGCTGTCATAGAAAAGAAAATCGGAACGTAAATGGTGAGGTGAATTATCTCCGGCCGGCCAAATTCAAAGAAAAGAAAGATATTTTAGCCCGTAGAAAGGGGAATATTTATATTTTTTATGGATAGAGAAAAACTCTATCCATTCCGTTGCAAACATCTACAGAAAAAAATACAACAAACAAAGCATATCTTTTCGTCCTTGCGAGTGAAATAGAGATACGATAATTTTGTTTTTATTGTATGTATGATAATCCTAATGGAAATTCATAGGAGCGTAGTATTCCGTTTAATTATCGGACTCCTCGTCCTGATAGTTTTTGTAAATGGGGATCAATTCAAAGAAGAATTATTCATCAAACCCTTACCGCCGAAACATCTTTACGCAAACTTTCAATTTATCACCCTGGTAGATCATGATTCTTCTCGTAAGTATCACAATGTTTACCTCGTTATTTACTTACAAAAAAACAAGTAGGTACCTACCTCAGAATAAAAGTATACCTACTGTTTTTACGTTTTCAGATGAGCATTCACAGTTATCGCCAAGGGCATTGACTGAAGTGATATCCAGATTTGAAATAGAAGAATTACATTTAACTCTAACAGAAGGACAGTGGAGACATGACCAATGGGGATACCCGGTGATGGATGCTGCACCGGGCGCTGAGCTCTATGCCTGGTTCTCACCCTCAGTTACGGATGTTGATACACAATGGCGAAAACTGAGTGCTACTCTATCTGGCCTTTTCTGTGCTTCTCTGAATTTTATTGACAACTTTAACACAGTTATACCACAGATGGCTCTGTGGCCTATGGGTGCAGTGAAACCTGGGCCAAATATCACCTCTCAACTAAGATATGCAGCACTACCTCGAGAGATTGTCTGTACAGAAAATCTAACACCTTGGAAAAAGTTACTCCCATGTGAATCTAGTAAAGGTTTTTCATCCCTTCTTAACTCAAGAATGATCCACAATACCAACTATCATTCAATTGGAATCCACGTGAGGAATGTATGCAAGACTCCTCAATGCTCTGAAGTAAATCTAGAAATTAAACAGACTGTAGCACTTGTTTATGACTACAAGATAATAGGGAATGATGATTGGTCTTTTAGAAAACTGTTTGGCCAAGGCTTACCAGGTGCCTGCCCTCTTTCTTCAGGCAGCAAAGTTTATGTTGATGTTACATCCAATAATACACATTCATTCCAATTGACAACTCAACCAGAATCTACAGTTATCTCAGTGAGAGGTGGCAGTGAGACCAAACTAGCAATATACACCATTGAACCGAACAACCAGATGATAAATATTGGGGCCAAATATGATAAGAATAAGAAAGATATTCCAGTTGCCATACCACCACCTCTCGTTTTCAACAGATACATACTTGGATATGGGAAAGAGTCTGGCGGAATAGTAACAGAGCTAACCAATAATTTTTGGACTCCTTTAAATGTAGTTGTTATGGAAAATGCTCCTTGGTGGCTACCAATACAACTGAGCTCTCTTAGAATAAATGGGGAAGCTAAGAGCAATCTTGTCATATCACAGTTTTATTCCCCCGGAAGGAGCAGACAGAAGCCATACCATTTAGAACTTCTGTTGAGGCTTCCAGCTAGATCAAGGACTACAATCACGATTGACTTTGAATTTGTTTTTCTGAAATGGCAAGAGTACCCTCCTGATGCCAATCATGGCTTCTA
The DNA here is from genome assembly GCA_963662085.1 of Eupithecia inturbata. NCBI lineage: Eukaryota > Metazoa > Arthropoda > Insecta > Lepidoptera > Geometridae > Eupithecia > Eupithecia inturbata. The sequence continues at coordinate 6,252,235 of OY759177.1, forward strand.
CATTGGTTCAGCAATAATAACAGCAAACCTGCCCTCGGCGAAAAACTATACTAGCTTACCAATATCTGGCTCTACATATGATTCAGTGATTAATGCTTCTCAAGCATGTGAGTATAACTTTTTAAGAATAGGCAAAGAGCACTTGTTAAACCCATTAAGGTCAGGATCCTAAACGGGCTTAACAAGTGCTCTGTGCTTTTTGCTCCTTTGAAAGATAATTGGACAATTACCACCTTTGTTGGTTAACTTTGACATAAAATTATGGAAACTTCTGTCACATATGTGTATTTTTTCCTGTGTATCTACTATCAGATATTCAGTCATAATAAGATGTGGTCTTGGGTGGAATATTCAGTTGCCAATCCAGTGATCAGCATGTTGGAACTTCAGTTCCTTTGGTTGAGTTCTAGTTTAAGCCCATCTCTGTCGTGGTCTTTGTCTTGAAAGTAGGTCTATATTTAGTGTGTTGCTGTAGTTGTTTAGTTTTTGTAGTTTTTGCTGTACTTGTTTACTTTTCATTAATTTCTAGGCATTCATGAATTTGGGTTTCACTTCTCACAAACCAGTGTGTGTGTATCTCCAGGTTTGAGTTGCTAGCAGATCCCCACAGCTATATTCCATAGGCCCAGATAGGCTTAATTATATATAACCTTGTAGACAGATAATTTATTATTGAGAGATATGCATAATTGCTTCTGTTCTTTTGCCTTTAATGTGGTTTGTCCATGTCAGTCATCTATCTAGGTGCAGGCATAGGTATTGCCTTGACAACCAGCAAACACAGTGATGTGTTGCTGGTTGTCAGGGTTCCTTGTTCTATGCAAACAGGTGCAATAAGCGCCATAGCGCCCTGTCTTCAGCTTGCCGTATCCAGCATCTGCCTGCAGTCTTTCGCAGATCGTCATCTCACCTGGCCTGAGGGCGTCCTACACTACGTTTGCCGAGTCGTGGTCTCCACTGGAGAACACGTTTACCCCAGTGGTTGTCGATTCTTCGCGAGATATGGCCAGCCCACTGCCCCTTCGGCTTGCTAATTCTCTGAGCTAAGTCGGTAACTTTGGTTCTCTGTCGGAAGTATTCGTTACGAATCCTATCCTTCAGAGAAACTACGAGGATAGCTCTTTCCTTAGCTCGCTGAGCGACTTTGAACTGGTGGACCAGCCCTATCGTGAGTGTCCACGTCTCAGCTCCATAGGTCATAACGGGTAGGACGCACTGGTTGAAAACTTTAGTTTTCAAGCATTGCGGTATGGATGACGAAGACTCGACGTAGTTTCCCGAACGCTGCCTAGCTAAATCCTCCTATTGGTCTCCGTCACGAAATTGCTTTTACTTAACTGCAGAATCTGGCCGAGGTAAGTGTACTCGGAAACAATTTCGAGTAGGTGGCCATGTACGACGACAGGTCTTGGATCAATGTGGCCATTGATCATGACTTTGGTTTTATCCAAATTCATGCCAAGACCGATGCATCGCGAGGCTGGCTAAGCCATCCAGCATCCGGTTCAGCTCCCCTAGCGACTCCGCCATTAAGACTATGTCATCAGCGAGTCGCAGGTGCGAGGTGTAATCGCCGTTTATGTTAATGCCCTTACTTATCCAGTCCAGCGTTTTAAAAATATCTTCCAACGCGCTCGTGAACAGTTTCGGAGATATGACGTGTCTCACTCCTCTGCGCAATTGGATGGGCTTACAGTGCTTGCTCTGTACTTGGACACTCATGGTGGCGACCTCGTAGAGACAAGCACCTCGATGTATCGATAGTCTACTTGGCAACGCTGTAAGGATTCTAGAACAGCCCAGGTTTCGACGTAGTCGAAGGCCTTCTCATAGTCCACAAAAGCGAGACACAGGGGCTGGTTATACTCATCGGACTTCTGTTTAAACCGCCTTTAATATAAGTGTAGGTATTTGTCTAATTATCTTTTCAAAGAACACATGCCTTACTGCACAGCTTTTTTCCTTTTGAGGTACAGAACCCTAAAAAAAAACAATCCAAGATAATAAAACTATTAAATAAAATATCTTTTTTTTTATTTCAGGGTACCCGGCAGTGTTGAGGACAAATGGCGCTATGGTATCATTACCCACTCCCGACTTCAGTATGCCATATAACGTCATATGTTTGGCCTGCACTGTAGTGGCCCTGGCATTTGGCCCTCTTCATAACATCTGCACTAAAGAACTGATATTGAAACCAACAAGTGCACCAGTGTCATTGACTCAAAAAATATTGAACTTAATTAAGAGAAAAAAGGATTAGTGTATTCTATTATATTCTTCGTGGCGTTATTTGGGGGAGGCCTTTGTTCAGCAGTGGACGTTTATATACGTCCACGTTTTAAACTAAATTCAGACATTTATTTGCTGGCAAATGTAATTCACCACCTTGGTGATTTTGACCCATATGGGCTGATTATGATGATGATGGAGATTATATTCTATCGGATCAACTGAGGTTGAAGTACTAAAAATGTCAGAAATCGCAACATACTTTTCCCTGTTACATTTCGTTTTGCGATTTCTGACTTTTTTTAGTACTTCAACTTCAGTTGGTCCTATAGAAGTTTTTGATCTAGAAATAGGATCGATTGGCATCAAAAAAGTTTTTGAATGCTTATTTTCTTGCTATACTCCGTCCATGCGTTTATTTTCTTAGATTGAATTAAATAATGCAATATATCATACTCTTGCTTTTTAAAAATAGTGATGCGAATCTGTCAACTCGAAAAATATAGGGACCATCAAGAAAAAATCTAGACTTTAAAGGAGATGTGATGCCATACAAAATGTACTAGATGTGGTCATTATATGTATTTGAATTTCATCGATAGCATCAAAACACTTTTTTAATGAAATCTAACTAAATTTTCCGACAGATGACATGTGTTTTTATATCAACCACCACCCATCAAAGGGACTTTGAGTTAATTGAAGATAAAATATACCAAAAAACATTATTTTTTATGTAACTACCTTCAATTGTCTTGTGACACTTTAGTTATTCAATTTTATTTTATTTTGAAGCTCAATTTTTCGTAAGAATTTCCTATTAAATCGACCACGAGGCACATAAATTCGCTTTAGCTATTTTATAGAGGTATATTCTCTATTATCGTTATTTTGTGCATTGATTTTGCAAATTGTATTTATTGGCTTACAAAATGACATCGATGAAAAATGTTGGTCTGATTCTACTTATAAATATTTATGAGGTTATCCTTACGAATCCATTAGACTCCCCACCTTAGCTCCCCGCAGAAATCTGAATATTATTCAGATTTCTGTGAGACTCCCTGATCGGGACTAATAAGAGTAGCGATATTTATCGAGCCAACAGAGAGCTGAGTATTAAATATTGCATTCTTTCATAATGTCAAAGAAAATAAACGCGTGGATGGAGTCTACGTGGCTACCTCCCCTTACTACCCCTTTCTGAAAATCCACCCTGTATAGCTATTATTATCCCTAAGTGGTGTGACATAGGCTACGTTTTATACGGGTACCATGTAAGCGAAGCTGCCGCGGGCAGAAGCTGGCACCAAATAAATTAATTATGGTTGTGTTTATTTAGGGTTTTTTTTTCAAACATTTCCTTGGTAGGTTAGCTTTTGAACTGTTTTTTGAATAATTCAAATTCAATATGTTTAAAGTGAGCAAGTTCAAAGCAAATGTTTTACAATAACCGCATAACTACTTTATCCGCTAGCTATATAACCTACTTGTAGAAGAAAATATTTCAAAATCCGGTCACTCGCTAAACGAACCACCTGTATGGGGCAAAATTCAATGTCTTGATGGAGTTTTCACATTATGTTTTTGGTGGAATTCTTTCTTCGGCTACGTCCGTGCCCCACGGTTAATTTACTTCGAATCTCTAAGCTTCGAATTCGTCAAAAAAGGCAAAACAGCCATCTAGATTATTGTGTCAGTAGTTTATTGATACAGAACTCATAATTAGTAGGTTCCTGGCTAGTACCTACTATAAAGGCCTGTGCAGGGGATTATCTCCAGAGAGGGGATAAAGGTGGGGCATCTTGGTGACCTCATTCTGCAGAATTAGCCACCCAGAGCGGTATTGGTAAATTTCGCGCGGTATCCCGCCGCCGCGCCGGCTGCCGCTATGTAGAGCGTGCTACGGTGCTGCAACGTTTTGTAGGGCGTGCTGGGGTGCTATGACGGATTGTAGAGTGTGCTGCGGTGCTAAGATGTTTTGTAGAGCGTGCTATAGAGCTACGATGTTTCGTAGAGATTGCTACGGCGCTATGATGTTTCGTAGAGCGTGCTACGGTGCTACGACATTTGTAGAGCGTGCTACCAGTGCTACGATGTTTCGCAGAGCGTGCTACGGTGTTACGCTGGACTGCCGTAGCAACAAAAAATTTCAACGCGCACCCGTGGTACATCTATTGCACGTCCGAGAACGATCAGTACGTAGCTCACCGCCCCGCCGCCGTCGTCGAGCAATAATCAAAGTCCTGGGTGTATATTCGTAGGGAGCATTTTTAGTAGGTACTACCTAACCAATGATGGATTAACTCTATGAAGAGTCTATGGAAAGTCAATGTTAGACTTTCCAAAGGCTTTATCATACTATGTATGAAGTATGATGAAGCCTTTGGCGGTCGCAGGCTCTCCTAAAAGAACAAGCTAAGGCTTGTTCTTTTAGTCTTAGAGCCTGCTTAATATTTGATATGTGAAAAAAAAACTTAATGCCTAGCACTAGACAACGGATTGTTGCGTGTTCCTATTGTTATGATAATTAAAATTTAAAAGTCCTACGTATCTTGTGTTGTGTAGCTACACCTTATTACGGCCGGCCACGACACGGCCCGCGACAACGCAGCGGGCAGCAGCGGCGCGTGTCTGCGTAACAATGCATTCCAATTTTCAGAATACAAACAACACAGAATGGGTAAAACCCACAATAACAGTTGTGTCTAGGTCAAGCAACTATTTTCTTTTTCAAAAACCTAGTCGTATATTTTTTATATATTTTTCTGTGTCCTACATAATTATAATTGAATCTGAACCCCTCTAAAAGTTTTGACCCTAATTTTTGTTACACCATGTATAGGTAGTCGGTATTGTACCATGGGGGTTTTAATTTTTCATTGGGGTGGCCCACTAACACAAAATAACTTGTTTATAAAACCCCACTGACGTCTATGTACTTGTATAATAGAGCTCAGTGATTAAGTGATCATACCTCTGTTCATAGTATTTTCAGAGGGCTTTTAGTTTTTCATTGGCATGTTCTTATGCGAAGTGTTTGCTAGCAATAAAATTTGCGGAAGTTGACAAGCGCAAGCGACTTCCAATGTGTGCTCGCACAAGTAGACTTCTGCAAGTTTTAGTGACTTGCCGAACTTGCTGCAAGTCCCACGTGCTGAAGAAAAATCGCAGTCAGTGGAAACCTCGGACGAAGGAAATCACCCTCATCCCGAAGGTGGAAAGAGTAGTCAGTTGACTTCTGCATGAAATTGCAATTATTGAAATTGCCAGTGGACACTTCGCTTTAGAGAGAATTTTATTATGTGCCAACTCATGCTGTCTAATTGACAAAAATCAACAAAATGTATTGCGCTGTTTCTTTACTTCACTCTTTGTTTGTATCATAAGTTGTGTTCGTTGTTTTTGTAGATTTTCGAGTGCAATAGTGCAGTCATTTTGTTAATAAAATCATACATAAAATGGCTTAAGAATTTTTGCTTTTAGAGGAAGATTATTATTATTTTTATAAGGTAATTTAGTTGTGAAGAAGTGGTAAAATTTTATAAAAACTCTTCTTCTTCCGGTCTTTATCCCACGCTAGGTGGGATCGACACATGTATTTTCCTACTAATATTATAAAGGCGAAAGTGTGCCGTTGTGTAGGTAGTGTTTGTTGTGAAATGTTTGTGCGAAGACAACGCCAAAAGTACTGAATGGATCGGCCTGTTTTTTAGGGTTCCGTACTCGAAGGGTGAAAACGGAACCCTATTACTGAGCCTTCGCTATCCGTGCGTCTGTCACGTGGCTATATAACATGAACCATAAGAGACAGTTGAAATTTTCAGATAATGTGTATTTCTCTTGCAGCTATAACAACAAATAATAAAAATATCAAAATTAAAGGGGGCTGCCATACAACAAACGTGAATTTATTGGCTTTTTATCTCTTAATTTGTCAAGGCTGTATCTTTTAAACTATAGACACATGAAACTTTCTATTATTAAGTAACACTTCAACTGTAATAAAAACAAATATTACTAAATATAAAACAAAGTTGAAAATTTAAAGGGGTCTCCGAACAAGTGAAAATTAGATGTTCTTTGAAAAAGTCGCCTGATTTTTACGGTACGGAACCCTTCGTGTGCAAGTTGACTCACACTTGGCGATTTACTTTTAAAGACGACAGTTTGTGAAGTTGTGAGATGTTTAGACGAATACAATGCCAAAACTAGTAAGCAGATGGGGCTATAATTTTGCTTTCATGAACTTACTTATTGTAGGTACATGACCTGGTAGCATAATACTACTTATCCCGGAAAAAGCGTACTTACAAAGGCGCGGGAAGAAGCTGGTTTATAATACGAGAGAAGTGTGCCTGCTAACTTTTTTGTTTAATCTGTTTTAGTAAGGAGATGAAGTGTCTTTGTAATAAGGAGTGTACAAATTGTGTCCCAGGATTTCAGAAAATTATCGACCTAAAGAATGCTGGCCTTGTAATATATAGGCGTACAACCGAAACAAAACATGTAAGTGATTTTCCTTATTAATGTACTTAGGATTAATAATTTGCATAGGTAGGTACAGTGTTTCGATTTGGTATGAAGGTACCTACCTACCTTATAGGTTTAGGTGAGGACCAAACCATGTAATTTTGTGATGTTATTTATTTATATTTATAGTGGAGCAATTCCTTTAGCAGAATAGGACGCTTCCATGCGGTGATCAAATGAGAGAATGCCGCTTAAACTCATTGTATTGTGTCCACTAGTCATAACTCTTGTTGCGCCCCAAAACAACAATAAAAGCTAACGTATAACACGAATCGTCAAGTGCGAGTGTAACTCCGCGCAGAGGGTTTCGAACGTTTGTCATCTAGACAAATATAATGAATACCTAAAATAGTAGGTACCAACCTACATTTCAGAGGGATCGCTCTGCTGGTGCTCTAATGGTAAAATTTTCAACTTTTTTGATAATATTTTAAAAAGTATGAAACTTACAAAAATTACAAAAACTGTTTTAAAATGTACAAACCCATACCTTTCATTTGGTACCCCACTCGGTGAGGTAGCCCCTTTTGAAAATTATTCACCCCCCTTTTTAACAATTTTTCAAAAAGTATTCTACTCACAGACTTCTCTGTATTTTTCCTGACTGGTTTTAAATGCTCAAACCGATACCTTTCATTTGAAACCCCACTTGATATAAAAGGTCACTTTTAAAATTTCGGCATCACAACTTGTATGTCTTTGAATCTGTACTTTATTAACAAAGAAAATTACAATCAAATTATAACTAGTATTTACAATTGAAACAATTAAGCTAACTGCAGACTGTTGCAAACAATCTACAGGTAGCGAATGTATAATAATAATATATATAATATATATAATTGTATCTAATCTATCTATCAACAATCTGTACTAGCGTACGTAATGTATTATTATTTTAAATGTAATAGCTGCGGTAGTGGCTGAGATATTAAAGAGGGGGAAAAGGATAGACAAAGCGTAGCGAAGCATAAGGGTTTCGAATCACATGTAGAGTTAATGTTTTCATTTACATACACTGCAAGTAGGAGGGTACCTAGGAACATTAGACCTTCACGTTGTTGAGTAGGTCAATATTTCTTTAAACCCGTCTTCGTCCTTAACTACCTGCAATAAAATAATTAATTAATTGCCTGTGTGCAGGTAAACATAAAAACTGAAAATGTTGAATATGCTGATAACACGACTGAAGATGTTTATATTTTACACAATACTAAGGATACAGATATATCATCAGCTGATTATTGGCCAGAAATTGGTGAGTTGGAAATTATTTGGTGCAGTACGTAAGATACCTATTTTTACCTACTTGTGAGTGAAACTAATAAGTTCTGTACCGATTTTTCAGGACATAACATAATTAACTGCCCTCGCTGTAGAAAATTAATAGAACATGCACAAAACGTTTTAAAAAAAGGGCCAACAATCAGTGGAAACGATGTTACTGGAATATGTGACTATTGTAAAATGAGAGATAAACCGTGCTTTGAATGTCGACAAGTTGTTAAAAGATTTGTCCCGTGTAAACCGGATCGTACAGATATCAACAAAGAAAGAGTAAAACATTGGCTTACAGAAATAGGATACTTGCTGCAAGATATTAATAAGATAACCGACGAGAAAAAGCGGGCTCACTCTGATTCGCACATTGATCAAATATGCCACGACCGCCAGAGGTCAGTACGTAAACCTGATGTGGAACAACTGTTTGAACCTTTAGAATTAGATTTAGCTGCTTTTAGGCAACCACATATTGTTAGCCGAATAAACGGCCAAAATAAAGGGAAAGCGCCAGTTACACATTTTGCGCAGCTGGAGAATTTAGAAACTCCAATTGTGTTCAAAGATCCGTTAAAAAGAGTTGTGCCATCAATTTCTGCTTTGTTCAAAGAAGATGAAGTTTTAGGCACAAGAAACAATTTTAATGTTCGACGAATATTAAAGCCAGAAAGTAAAATACCGCCCAGCAAAATTATCGCTTCACCGGTCCGGATTGATAGTAGTGAAACTGTCAGTAAGGAAGAAAGTGTTGTCAGTTTCGAGCAAATTTTTAAAGCTACAATATCAGGTACAGGTACTCAAGTAGGAGCAAAAACTCGAAACATAACTCAAACTGATGAAATAATCGGCTTTAAAGCAACTGGAACAAAACATAGTCCAAAAATTGTTATTTCCGAAAAAGTTGAAGAAAAGTCTACTAGGCAAAGAACAGCGAAATCTGTTGAACCACTCGCAAAAAGAAATAATGAGAATTTGCTCGACACAAAAACAAAAGAATCAGAACGGACTGCGTTAATAAGAAAATATAATTCAGCAGAAACTCTTGTGATTAAAATACACGGTATCAAAGAACATAACTTAAAACATGCAAACCGTATCATATTTCCTAGACAACAATCAAATAAAACAACCATACAAAAAAATTCATCAGAATTAATCAAAGACACTAAAGATAAGTTTACCAGAGCTGAAGAAGAGAAAAATCTTGATAAATTATTATTAAAAGAAAACGGCCCACAAAGTGATGAAAAAGAGACAGCTAGGAAAAAGTTTGAAAAAGCGATAGATCATCAAAAAGATGATAACCAAAATGCCAGGCAAGAAGTAAAACACACTGTCAAATCGAATGAGAAAGACGCTTTTAAAGCCGATGAAGTAGTTCATAAAACTAGGAAAGTTTTCCAGAAATCCCCAAAAGATACCGATATAACTGAAGAAAAGATTCAAATTTCTGAGAAAGATGCCCAAACAGCTGAATACGGTGGTTATAAATCTGGCCAAGGAGCCCAAAAAGATGCAAAAAATGCTGTAAACGGTGGTTATAAATCTGAAAAAGATGTCCAGAAAGTTCCAAAAGACGCACAAAAACCTGCAAGCGATGGTTATAAATCAGAGAAAGGTGCCCATAAAGCCACAATAGCTGAAAAAGACGATTATACATCTGAGAAAGGTTCTAAAAAAAATACAAAAGACGCCCTACAAGCTACAAAAGATGGTTATACATCTAAAAAAGGTGCCAAGAATTCCACTGAGGACGTCCGAAAAGCAGTAAAAAGTGGTTATAAATCCGAGAAAGAAACCCAGAAAGCCTCAGAAGACGGCCAAAAAGCAGAAAAAGATGGTAATAAATATGAGAAAGGTGCCAAGAAATTTTCTAAAGATGCCCAAGCAGCTGAAAAAGATGCTCTTAAATATGAAAACGGTGCCCAAAAGACCTCAAAAGCTGAAAAAGATGGTTATACATCACAGAAAGGTGCCAAAAAATTAACTAAAGACACCCAATTGGATGAAAAAAATCCTTATAAATTTGAGAAAGGTGCCCAAAAGACCATAAAAGACGCACAAAAAGCTGAAAAAGATGGTTATACATTTGAGAACGGTGTCAAAAAATCCACAAAAGATGCTCAAATTGCTAAAAAAGATGCTCATAAATTTGAAAAAGGCGCCCAAAAGACCTTAAAAGACGCACAAAAAGCTGAAAAAGATGGTTATACATTTGAAAAAGGTGCCAAAAAATTAGCTAAAGATGCCCAAGTAGCTGAAAAAGATCCTCATATATATGAGAAAGGTGCCCAAAAGACCCCAAAAGCTGAAAAAGATGATTATACATCTGAGAAAGGTGCCAAAAAATCTATTAAAGACGCCCAAGTAGAAGAAAAAGATGCTCATACATTTGAGATAGGTGCCCAAAAATCCACTAAAGATTCCAAAATAGCTGAAAAAGATGCTCATAAATTTGAGAAAGGTGCACAAAAGACGCCAAAAGACGCACAAAAAGCTCTTAAATCCATAAAAGACTCTCAAAAAGAAGATACACAGGCTCAAAAAGCTGAGTCACGTGGCCAAAAAACCACAAAAGACTTCCTTAAATCCCTGAGAGATCCCCAAACAGACATGACACAGAAATTACCAAAAAGAGGACAAAAATTACAAAAAGAAGATCAAAGCACTGAGATAAATGCTCAAAATATCACCTTGGAAGCTCCTGACCTTGAATTCGAAAAACAAATCGCCCTTCAAATTAAAGAACAAACTCAAAAAAAAAGGAATACAGAACTACAATCAACTGTTACTGATGATCTAATTTTGAAATTATTGCAAAAAAAACAATCTTCTACATGGGATGGTGATAGAGCAAGCAAGATACCGACCACAGAAAGTAATGATTCCGAGATCAGTGAAATAAAGGAGCCGGAGATAACAGACGTCATAATTGGTAAACGAATTTGTAAAATCAGACCTCTAAAAATTCAAGACGATTCAGAAGTCATGCCACCATCACCAGAAATTACACAAGCCCCAGATACACCGAAGACGCAAGAAGCAATGAAACCACTAGTAAATGAAACACAAGAAACAATTAAACCAAGAGTAAGTTCTTAATGTTTCTATCTTCGCAAAACAGTCAAAACATTATAAGTACTACAGGACCTATGAAGCCAAGCTGCTAGTTTCTAGGATTTTAGGTAGGTACCTATGTGATGATGATGTCCTCCTGACAGGAGAATTTCGGTCACGGTGATCAGTTTCAACGGACCTCACTCTCATAATCCGATGGGACAGTATCTTTTATCTCGGCCAATAGCCAAGGTTAGCAGTCTATAGTTATTCCACTCTTTTATTTGCTGTTTGGTAGTTCCACTGACAATCAAAATATTGTTATGTCCTAATGCTTTGTAAATTAAATTTTGTATGGTAATGGATTTTGTTTATGAAGAAGTTGTATAATCGATTTTGTTATTTTTGCTCATAGGCTGTACTACCTTACCTCCCCCCCTCTATACACCCGTATAGAATACCTATGGTAGGTACTGACATAAATACTTAAAGAAAACCTATCCTTACATAAAGGACCTTCACAGAAGTAAACTAAAAAAACTAAAAAACAAAAGAAAATGTTGACTGCTAACTGACAGTGCGTATATGGATTCTTATTATTTATATCGTAAATATTTTGATGGTATATTTTTATGTAGATATTATAAATACTTAGCTAATCATACAGCTATCTGTTTTGGAAAAGATGTCTAAGAAAAATGAGAAATCGAATGTAAGTACATCCATACTATCCATACTAATAGGTATTATAAATTCGAAAGTAACTCTGTCTGTCTGTCTATCTGTGCCTTTTCATGCCTAAAACGGCTGAACGGATCTCAGTGAAATTTGGCAGGGAGGTAGATGGTATTCCGTGGACGGATATAGGCTACTTAAAAACGCGTGCGAAGCCGTGGGTAGCAGCTAGTAGTGTATAAATTGCAAACTTTGAACCTTCTTTGAAGAGGTAAATCCAGGAAAATCAGATCGGTAACACCGGTGGCTTGGCCCAGATGGAATCTTCTGTACAGAATGGGCCGCCGCGGGGCCCATTCGGTACACCGCACCGCCTTGTTGCGCACACTCCGGAACGGTGGAACGGTCCTGTGGGCTGCATGAGGGTGCGACCTACCCTCGGGGTAGCCAACTCACAGAGCTAGGGGCGAGGGATCGATCATGTGTGTGCAGCTGCAAACCTGCCTCACTACTGGAAATTTCGAGCGTACTTAAGATCGGCCCGCTAGCGATGTAAGGCGCGGCGACCTTAGACAGTAATGTGTTTTTACTCTATGGCGCACAGTGTCTTTTCGTAGGAATTTTGTCAAAAAAAGTACTTGTTTTGATGTTTTGAAAATGCAGATTGGTTGGAAGCATGAAAACAATGTATGACATTGTAGCTACGTGCAGTGAACAGATAAATTATAGAAGCATTCATAGCGCTAGAAAATTACCCAAAAGCAAAGTATGCTGTGGCCTACCACACCTACATATATTGCGAACGAGTTTAATTCGCAAAGCGACTGGCGGTAACATCTGGAGGGCGTTGTTGAAAATGACGTACGCGACTTACACGTTAAACGACAATTTAATCTCAAATGTCGACGAAATAAAGTCGAATTTAATGTCAAAACCTTCTTGTGTAAGAAGGCCTTTAAAATATCAGATTATCTAGAGGATAAAAAAGCTTGGGACGGGATTTGCTCCAACTCGAAAAATAACAACTAACTAACAGGCTAAAGGTTTCTTCGTCGCTTCTTTACTTTAGTCTACATACCGAAGCGACTGAAATCAAAAATATCACTTTATTTCCGTGTCAGTGTTTAATTATTAAGAATTTGACCTTTTCTAAGTGTACATTTATTGTATTTATGGAAATAAAGAGTTTTTGACTTTGAGCTGAGCGTTCCGAGTGTTAACAAATTGTTGGTTAATCAGCGAAGGATTTTTGACATGTTAGTTTATTTATTTATTTATATTAGGGGATCTTTCAGCACAATATACATAATTGCGATGTGTGAAGAGACAGGTGGCTATTAACAAGTAGTAGTCCGGGGTGTGCTCATATGTAACATTACATTTTTTACTATCAGATACCTCATCAATGATGAGGTATCTGCTAGTAAAAAATAATATATAAAATATAATAATATATAAATGTTACTAATACAGTTGATGATGATGAGTCATCATCATCAACTGTATTAGTCCACTGCTGGAGATAGGCCTCCCCTAATGAGCGCCAGACAGAGCGCCCTGTCTTAAGCTTGCAGCACTCTACTTGCATAAAAACGTACTTATACTCGTACCTCATCCACGATCTTATTTTCTGTTTGGTACATGCACGACTATGAAGTTCCCTATTTTATTTTGTTTATTTGGTCTACCAGTGGGTGTTACACTCTTTCATCTTATGAAAATACACACTTATTGAGATAGCTCATTGCACAACCAGTTATATGTGGACACATAGACTTTACACTTGTTCAAATGGCAATTACGTAATAACTAAATATTCACAAGAAAACAGACAATTTTTCTTCAAAGTGACTGTCAAGTGACTGACTGAAGAGTAAGTGAGAGTGTGAATGAAAAAATGAGTGGGTACTGGCGTCAAAGGCGTCAGAGACGAGAGTATTTCATTCGCATTCGCCATCAGAACGGCACCAAATGGCCATATTCCTGTTTGCGCCAGGCTGGTACTTTTGACAATAATTAGCGATAAGGCCGCCGATTGTGCCACATTATATATAATTAGTATTAAGTTCTTGTTTTATAAGTGTATTGATGGTGCAATAAAGTGATAATCTATCTATCTATCTATCTATCTATCTATCTATAGATGCTAATCTGTCGACTTGAAAGTATCGGGACTTACGAATGTTTCGATTTTTATCGAGCCGACGTAGTAAGTAGGTGAATGTCCCAAAGTTTTTGGGATATTAATTGATTTCTTAAAAATCGTCAAAATTTGACGATTTTGTTTATGACGATGTGTAATTGATGAAAAGTATCTAATTTTCATTTCAAAATTGTTTATTTACCTCTATATTGTGTGTATTGTGGTGGCAAATAAATTGATATGTATAAAAATCGAATCGGTAAAACATTAGGACATGACATTCAACTGTCAGTCGAACTACCAAACAGATAATAAAAGCATGTATTAGGTGTAGCTACTTAACTCGTAAGTCTATTTCTTAATAATAATATTTCATTTATTGTTATTAGGTACGATAGAAAAGTTACAGATCTTCTATCTTATTCTACGGTCCATAGTAATACATACCTACCTACATACATACCATAATGCTGCGTATCGTTTACCTGCGTATGGTTTTCAGCTCCCATCTCCCGGCACAATTGCTGCCGCTACCACTTCCAAAGGCTACGTGCGGTATACTCTATCGGATCGGAAATTTATCGATAACGGCTGGACGCTGCTGCCTACTGAAAAAGTTGTCAGGAAGGTAGGACAGACCTCTTATTTACTTAGAAGTACTGCTCAGTTCTTTTAAATTCGCGTACGTACGGCCCGCGTGGGCGAGTTTCCCATCAGTTTGCAAAGCGCAAGAGATTTGTATTTTGATCAGTCAAGGCAGGTTTCTGTGGATGCTTTATCACCTAATTGTTTTTTTGGTTATATTAATTTGGTTTATAGCCCATTAAACTGCTGACCGCGATGATGATGGCCGATAGCGCAGCTCAGTGCAGGGTAGCGCAGGTCCAGGACATCACAGCGCGGTCAGCATTGGGACCCTTGATGGACGAGCTGAAATGAAGGCCAAGACCAAAGATCGAGGCCTTTATAGCGCGGACAGCAAGGGCTGCAATCATGACCAAGCTTGAAGGCCGATACCGTAGTTGAGCTTAGCGTGAGGCCATCATAGCGTGGCCAGCAGCGCAGTCATTGCAGACCAAGGCTTGTATATAGTGCTTCACTCAAACAATGCGAGTAATTTAAATAAAAATAAATTATAACATATTATAAATCTTATCCCTAAATGTACACAATCATATAATTACTACGACCTTAAGCCTATTCGGTCGTGCAAATTAATTAATAAATAATAATAAAAAAGTATATATACGAGTATATATAGCCTTCGCTCGTGTTCAGTTGAACGAGTTTATGGCCCTATGGAGCATAGTTTAATAATACGGGCCTTAGTATAATAAAAGTCAATACACAACTGTAAAGACGGTTGCCGCGTCGAAACCGTGTTTATAGTGGATAAGGACGGGCGACACACGGTCACGGGGCGGCGCGGTCGCACAATATGCCGTATGCATGTGAAAAGGGCCGAAGACGACAATATTTCACGACCTCATGCGAGGCGGCTGAGCATAATTTTCTGCAGACAAGTGCGAAAGTGCAGGCGGTGCAGTATGCTTTCTAATTTTGCTTTTTTTGCTAATTTTGTTTTTTTGTTACAGATGAATGTTTACCGCATGCGTCCAGCTCACCCCGAGTTCGACTGGTTCGAACACAATAAGAACAAGCGGCTAATGCAGTACGACACGGGAGAGAAGCTCGCCGAATTGGACGACAACAGTCGAGGCCGCTGGTTTTACAGGAATGGCCGGGTGGCACTGGATTATTACGATGCTGAAGGTAGGTATTTAACATCACTGCTGCTTGGTTTGTTAGGTACTAAGTTAGCCTCACCTTTTGCTACGCTCAAATTTTCGTCCATCATTCATTATATACAGGATGTCCAACGGCCATGGGACATGGATGGCAATTGCCAGAAATATTGAATATGGGAAGTTTTACTAAAAGGAAACATTCCTTTTTTTAAAAAGTAAAGTTGAACTGCATTCACAGAATTTCAAAAAATTACTTGTTTTCTCCTATCATCGAACCCACAAAAATCCAAAATATATCACCCTGTGTTCTCTATGACAACGAAGCGATCGGTAGAGTCAATAATAAGAATTAAATCTTGTCTTATAAACATTGCATATTAAATTAAAGAGGAACAGGTCACGGGGTGCATGGCTCGCGGTGCGGTGAAGACGGCAGTCAAACTGACGATGTCATATGGTAGCCTCCTAGCCGAATTTCGGCTTAGGCGGCCAGTTTCAACTGAGAGTAGCCATGTGCACAGGACATTATTATAGTGCGAAAGTGTGTGCGCAAACACTGGTGCACTATCTATTCGCTCACTCTCATAATCCGATTGGACACAAGACCGACACGACTACACGACCGAGATCCGAAGAGGGCCCGAACAAAAGGAGAGCGCAAAGGACGAGCGCCAGGCCTCTATCTGGCGTAAGGGAGCCACTAGAGCTTCGTCTCCCCAGTTCTTGGCAAAATATCAAAAAATATAGATGCTATTCATTAAAAATGTAAGCGGGTAAACTACGAACCTAGTTTGTATACCTAGTAAAAAATAGATGCTAGAAAACGAAAGCCTTTTTGAAAATGCACATATATTAAAAATACCTATGTGTAACACAACACAGACTTGAAATATAACATAAAGTGTGAGTCAGACCCGCGCACCAAGGGTTCCGTATAATTGTAAGACCTTGTTGCTTGCCAAATATCATTATTCTAGGTCAACGGGAAGTGGGCCCTTCGATTTTGGTAAATGGCGAGAATAAAACATTTTTTTTTTGTGAATAAACTACAAGTTTACTGTTTTCGTATTTTCCCTCTATTTGTGCTGTAAGACATTGCTTCTTGCCAAATTTTATGATTCTAGGTCAACGGGAAGTACCCTATAGGTTTTGGTCCATGGCGAGAACCAAAAATATTTTTTTTTTTGCGAATAAACTACAAATTTACGCTTTTCGGATTTTTTCTTTACTTGTGCTATATGAACTTGCTGCTTTCCAAATTTCATGATTCTAGGTCTACGGCAAGTAACCTATAGGTTTTGGTACATGGCGAGAATGAAAAGTGATATGTTTAGTGAATTAACTACATAATTACAGTTTTCAGATTTTTCCTTTTACTTGTGCTATAAGACCTTACTTCTTGCTAAATTTCATGATTTTAGGTCTACGGGAAGTACCCTATAGGTTTTGTGTGATCCCTTGGAAATTTTAAAATATTCGGACATATATGGCTGTAACTTTTGATTGCGTTGATTTAGAAGTTTTATTTATATCATGGCTCCATGATTGCATTTGAGTATTTGAAGTTAATTTCAACTCAATACCTCACTCGTTCCTGAGAAAAGGGGGTTGACAGACGCAGAGGTGGACAACAAAGTAATACTATAAGGGTTCCTTTTTTCCTTTTGAGGTACGGAACCCTAAAAACGGCTAAATGCTCGTCGGACTAGCACACGACACGACACGAAGGGTTCCCAAAAGACCACGTTTTTTGTGTGGGAGCCACCTTAAATTTTAATTATTTGTAATTATAGCGGCAAGAGAATTACACACTATGTGAAAATTTCAACTCTATACCTTTTACGGTTCATGAGATACGAGTACAACCCGCTAACAGACGGACGCACGGACAGCGGAGGCTTAGTATTAGGAACCCGTTGGCACCCTTTTGGTACGGAACCCTAAAAAAGTTAAAAAGTGCCAACTTCTCCTCTACTTATAAGAGACGCAAAATGTCTAAGAAAATCAAGGACTTGCTTTTTGAAAAAAATCTGAAAATAAACTTACAGTTAATCGACAAAAAATTAAAACTTTGGCAAAAGTTGGCAGAAGAGTAAAATTATTTTGGTGCCGTGGGAACCGAAAATAAATTTATGAGACGAAATTACTCAAAAATAATATAGCAAAATCAATTAAAAAACAAGATCCGTCAAGTGTGTGTGTGACTCGCGCGTCGGGGGTTTCGACCAATATGTACCTACTATAGGTACCGGTTAGAAACATTGAATGACAATGAATACCTAAAAATGTAAAGTACCTACATTCGGTTTGCAAACTTCGGAGTATAGAGGGTAATGGTAAAATATGCGACTTTTTTCAACATATTTAAAAACATTGTAACCTACAGTAATTTAAAAAACTGTTTTGAAATGTACAAATTGTGATACCTTTAATTTGATACCCCACTCGGTGAGGGTGAGACCGCCCTTTTGAAAAAAAATCCCCCCCTTTTTGACTATTTTTCATAAAGTGCTCTACTTACAGACTTCTCTATATTTTTTCTGTAAAATAAAGATCCATTTCTACAAACGCTACATACATTTCAGATAGATCGCTCTGCTAACTTCGGAGATAGGGGGCCGGGAATGGGTAATTTTTAGACTTTTTTCAAAATATTTCAAAAAGTATGAAACCTACAGAAATTTCAAAAACTGCTTTTAGATGTACAAACTGATACCTTTATTTTGATACCCCACTTGACCTTGTAGGTGTCTTAAAATTTCGACATCACAATTTGTACTGAAAATTTTCATTATAATATTTAATTTATTTTTCTATAAATCTGTACAAGCGCACGAAATGTATATTACATTTCAAGTTAACTGCTGCTGTAGTTGCTGAGATATTAAAGACGGAAAAAAGGACAGAAAAAGCGAGACCAAAAATGAACTTCTGGAACGGTCAAAGAGGTTAACTAAGTTTGTTGTAAAATGCGATATAAGAATTAGTACCTATTTCAAAACAAAACAAATGCAATCCACTTCGGAGCATACTCAGTGCATTCATTTAGCATGACCTACGAATTCATAATTATAATCTCTACCAAATTAAAGTTCTTGTAGCTGCTGGTTTGTAATTATTTAAAAAACTATAAACGCTAGAAAAACCATTTTGAAATGTACTCAAGTATACCTTTCCTATGAGTTACACTTGATTTAATCGATGGATTTTACCTCCTTTTGGACCCCCTTATCTCAAAAACCCCTCGACGGATTTGGTCTCACTAAGTTACTAGCAAATTTCATAAGTCTTAGCAGCACACCTATCAAATTTCACGCAAATCAAATACAACGGTTGGACAGTTATGCTCGTGACTATTTCACCATAGGTACTGTCAAATAGGTACTGTCAAATCATCCAAGTTGCGTTCGTTCGCTTCGCTTACTCCGATGAATAATTAGGTATGTTTATGACAAACTGAAGTTTAGATAGTCCTAAAAAACTTATTGTTGGTTCATTGTGTGTGTAAGCTCCCATTTGTTAGTTTGAAATCTGTGGCTTGATGACTTCGTAGTTCGAGATCCCATAAGAATATGTAAGCACCTACTTACAATGCCTAATAAAATGAATACGTTTTGCATGTTCACAGAATTGAATGCGGGTCAGCGCTTCGTGATCTACAGCAACGGAGAACCGGACGAACGCGGTCGGTCGCGACCGTATACACTTCTCGCTACTTTCGACTTTTCGGGCAACGGAATTGTCTTCGACCACCGTGGGAAAATAAGGTATCTGCCTACTTATTGCATTCCAATTTCTACATAATGTAGATAATTTTTTTCCGCGAACACAGACCCCAGGATAGTCATCCCCACTTAGCCTAATACCTATTTATCCATTTAATGGCACCTAGCTGAAAAGGTTTGTACTGGGATAACACTTCTAGTTGCATTTTTACCGTCATTGAGTAGAGTAGTTTTAAGGTTCTAAGATTTTATGTAAAATCCCAAAAAAGTACGACCTAGACGGTACTTGAACAAGCAACGCAACCTCCCAATCAGTACTGAACGTTACGAATTACGCCACAAGGTAAAATTTCCGACAAGTATAAAAACTTTGGGACTTTCTACGGATAAAAACCTTATTTTTAAGGTATTAGGGAGCGAAGGAACAAAGCAACTTATGATCGGCATTGTGCACGATATGCACCTCTGTGTAATCTGAAAACCCCTTTTCTGATGTGATGTGATGAGATGACACTTACTTAGGTGACATATACAATACTTAAATCTCAGAAAAAAAATCTCCGCAATTTTTTGAAGCAAACCAGTACTTTCACTATCAAAATGTACCTATGATAGTACAGTCATAATTTAGTGTTTTACGTCGGAATTTCGAGACAACCAGCTGGAAACTCGGTTACGCCTTCATTTTGGCATTATAAACGTTGTCTCAAAAGTCGAATAACCGAATCCACGATATTTTATTTAAGGACAAATGTCACAAAAATTGGTTTTGCGTAATTATCTAGGTTTCTATAGCTCCAATGATGTTGATATCTGTATATAGAGTGGATATTTTGGACGGGGCAGTAAGGAGAGGTACCCTAACCAGTGTAGCTACAGGAAAAACGGTCTTAGGAGACTATTTATATTTATTGAGATATTTTTATACTGAGCTGAGTGGTTGGAGTAGGGGATACCAGGGACAAAAGTAACGGTTTGTACTTCATGCCTGATTTCTCGTTAGTTAACATTTGTGAATGTTAGTTGTTGTGTTAGTTAACAATATGAAGTTTAACTTAATAAGAACGTAGTTATTTTTGTCTATAGCTTTGAAATTAATTATTTCATTCAATCTTATGTCTTTTTCTTTGTATTGACATTGGGCAGAACTTATAGGATGTTACTTGCAACCCACGCCTTGTTACTTTCGTCCTGACAATGGGATCGAAAATCGAAAGTAACAATCTCCAAGTCAGTTTTGCAGCTTTATATTTAACCGAAACTATGATATATTAGATAAAATTACAATGCGCATTTATAGACCTTAAACGGATGTTTAATATGACTATATTTACTTTAGTAAATATAGTCATATTAACAAAAAAAAAAAAAAAGACATAAGATTGAATTAAATAATTAATTTCAAAGCTATAGACAAAAATAACTACGTTCTTATTAAGTTAAACTTCATATTCATGTTTCTATTTAGTCATACATTCAGAAGAATTTGCTTCATAATGATTAATCAATATTTTCTTGCTAAAATAATTAATAACTTCATAATAATCAACAAAACAAACAAAATATGACTTCTTAATGATTTTTCAACTACTTAAGTAAATTCACATAACAAAAGTAAATTTCTTTATGATGTCAACTTTTGGATGAAATTAGGCGAAGTTTTTTGCAATTTCTGTCTTTTTAGTAGGGGAGACCGGCTCCCCTACTGTAACGCCCCCCCTCGAAACTCCTCACCTCCCTGCTTTTCTCCGCCTTGTTTATTGCTGCGTGAGTGATGCATTCATTCTTAATTCCTAACGTAATTTTAATGATAAGTTTGGCCAACTGATCGTCTAGCTAGTGGTAGGACTCATACGTTGTGTTATAGTAGTAACTCGATTCTTTTAGGTGATAAGGACAAACGAACTAATCTAACCGATAACTTAATCCCTTACATTTATAGTACCTATTAATTTATTATCATACCTAAAGTTTCGCAGGTTTGAAGTATTTATGTACTAAGATTATACGATAAACATGGAATAACTGTGATGTTCAGACAGGTAGTTTTCTTTAATTTCGGAGTCTAGGATATTAGTAGCTTAATAGTTTTGTAGATAGCGAGATAAGCATTCTTCGTTCTGATTTACTGAATTTAATACGACATAGGGCAACAGCCCCACCTCCGCTGTTGCCGGTGGTTCTCGACCCTGACGGGATAACCTCCCTCGTATTGCCCACATATTGATAGACTAATCTACCAATATGAGACAAGGGGACATGTCACAAATAGTCATAGTCGTCAGGTCAGGCCGTCAGTTGGGGACAAGAGGACATTATCTTTTATCAAAATTCCTAAGTCCAGTCATAGTCAGTTGAAATTTAATAGCATTCATGGGCAATATTACTTTGTGACATTTAATTCAAAACAATCATTCCATCATCTTTCACATTAAGTAATCAGTCATCTAGTTCTCTGCGGAACCCAACTCTACTAAGCAACCCCCGCTTAGTACCGAAGGGTCCCTAATTTGCGCACTCGGAGTGCATACAAAAGTTCTATCCACAGCCTATCTATCGGCTATTTCAAGACTAGTGCCCCAATTCGTTATAGAATTGATAATGTCCTATAGGACTTAGGTCCTATAGGAATTATTTCTTATAAATTACTGGGCCTCTGTATTAAGAGCTTTTGCCCGAAAAGACCACAGCTTTTCATAGTAATAAACACCTCCTCTCATGGGAGTTTAAACTTAAGAATTCAACAACTTCCAATTTTCAGATTAATCTGTAAACATAATTTTATCGTAATGAGATATAATGATTTATTCAACCGATATTACTTCTCATAGCTTATAAAGGACTCTCTCATTACCAGAGGCATATCCAGGGTGGCATTCGCACCAAGCTATTGTTAGATATAATTTTAGTGGGCCTCTGTACTAAGAGTCTTGCCCGACAAGCCTTCAGCTTTTCATAGTAATAAACACCTCCTCTCGTGGGAGTTTAAAATTAAGAATTCAAGAGCTTTTAATAGTAGGGTATTTCCAATATTCAGATTAGTTTGTAAAACATAAGTTTATGATAATGAGATATAATGATTTATTCAACCGAGATTACTTCTCATAGCTTGTAAAGGACTCTCTCATTACCAGAGGCATATCCAGGGTGGCATTCGCACCAAGCTATTGTTAGATATAATTTTAGTGGGCCTCTGTACTAAGAGTCTCGCCCGACAAGCCTTCAGCTTTTCATAGTAATAAACACCTCCTCTCGTGGGAGTTTAAATTTAAGAATTCAAGAGCTTTTAATAGTAGGGTATTTCCAATATTCAGATTAGTTTGTAAAACATAAGTTTATGATAATGAGATATAATGATTTATCCAACCGAGATTACTTCTCATAGCTCACAAAGGACTCTCTCATTACCAGAGGTATATCCAGGGTGACATTCACACCAAGCTATAGTTAGATTTATCAGAATATAATTAATCTCTCTACTGGAGATACCAAGAATACAGTTAAATAAGCACTGTAAACATTAGATCATAATGATACCTGAAACCAAAATAACCCACTATGCGAGCTTCAAACGGCTTTAGTAATTATTCAATTAGGCTTTTATTTATCCAACCGAGATTACTTCTCATAGCTTCTAAAGGACTCTCTCATTACCAGAGGTATATCCAGGGTGACATCCGCACCAAGCTATAGTTAGATTTATCAGAATATAAATAATCTCTCTACTGGAGATACCAAGAATACAGTTAAATTAGCACTGTAAACATTAGATCATAACGATACCTGAAACCAAAATAACCCACTATGCGAGCTTCAAACGGCTTTAGTAATTATTCAATTAGGCTTTTATTTATCCAATCGAGATTACTTCTCATAGCTTATAAAGGACTCTCTCTCATTACCAGAGGTATATCCAGGGTGACATCCGCACCAAGCTATAGTTAGATTTATCAGAATATAAATAATCTCTCTACTGGAGATACCAAGAATACAGTTAAATTAGCACTGTAAACATTAGATCATAACGATACCTGAAACCAAAATAACCCACTATGCGAGCTTCAAACGGCTTTAGTAATTATTCAATTAGGCTTTTTACAACCTTTGGTAAATTAGTCAATCTTTAGACTCTGTAATGGAAATTTTCCTATAATTTTAAGGGAAAACATAGTGAGATACAGTTTCGCACAGCTCTATTTCTAGGAAGTATTACGACAATCAGTATATAATATATCAATATTATATGGATTAATTAGTCTCCTGACTCTGGTGCGTACCGATGTAGATTTCCTAAGGATCCGACACAATGAAATTCAGTACATGAACGATACTCAGTAAGCAAGCATAATAAAATCATACAACTTAGCTTGTATGGAGTCTGGAACTCGGCGGCTACTCGTACTCTGTACACAGACTCTAATTGTATACTATGTAGGCTCCACGGGCTAGCGCCATGGACCGCAACACTGAATCTATTTTGATAAGCAATTTTATGACTAACACGTTATTTAATCTTTACGTTAACCTTCAACACTGAATTTAACCATAATATTCAATTTCTTTATTATTAACACATATTCAATACTAAATTTTAATTATTAACTTCTAATAAACCCCGCGCAGCGATTCTGACCTTAATTAGAGGACGGTTCCTCTCCGTAGCCAGCCGCGAACTTTTTCGTCGGGACTCTGAATTTAATTAGAGAACGTTATTCTTCCGTAGTCAACCGCCGACTGTCCCCAGCTTCCCCCAACAACTATATATATCATCTCTCACCAAACATCCCTGAACGACGCGTATCCTATCTTTAAGGTTCAAATTAACACCAAATCCTGGCATGAAATCGTTCACACGGTTGGCGCGACAGGCTTCTAAGGCAAAAAAACCCCCGACGGCGCCATGGACTGGAGTCCCACTCGAGTTAAACCAAGAAACTCGTTATTCATGTCTTTAACACATAGATTAATATTTCGAGTGTCTAACAACCCAATTTTTGTGCTGTATTTCAATGGCTGTAAAAACCTTCTCTCATAAATTAGATTATTTATTACGGCAAATTTCCAGAACTCGTTCAAACATCGATAATTCTTCCATGAACCGGCTCGGCTTTTAAGATAACGCTCGCTACATCTTCACGTTCTGGTGAAATATTTAATACCCCTGCTTATTAGACGAGTGTTTCTATGAAGGCGTCTCGACTAATCTATTACCAACCTCTCATATTATTGATAGCAAAAACTTTTAGTGTTGAATTCCTATGACTGTAAAAAAATGTCATAAATCCAGTCATTTTATTATGGGGAAAAGATCTGCTTCAAATATGTAGCAATTTTTTCAAGTCTTCGGTAGTTTTTTCTAACGTAGACGAATTGCTTCCATCCTGCGAATGCCAAATTTAAATTGTTGACTGATACCTAACTAGCCCTATTAAGGGACCGAATCTGTCAACTCTATCTCCAATCCTTCACCCTATAAAGTTTATGACTATCTGATTAATTTTATATTTGCAAATAACAGCCAGATTGTGATCTGTGCTGTTACACTACTAAAAAGACAGAAATTGCAAAAAAAACTTTTCCCATACATTTTGTAGGAAATCATCGCAGCTAAACCTTTTGAACCTAAAATACTAAAAAGCATAAAAAAAAAAACAAAAGAAAAACTGATTACTATTTGAAAAAATATGAGCAGCGGAAGTTAGTCAAACTTCCGCTGCTCATATTTTTTTCATCAGATAGTATGAAATGATCCTCGAGAAAATTGAGTCAACCTGCATTAAAAAAATATTGAGCTATAGGTATGAGTCGTTTTTAGGCGCTTCTCACGCTTGACTAAAAACTTTTATGCTAAAATGGGTTTCTCCAAAAAATAGCTGATGTTTCAAAAGAAACTAATACATGTACCTGTGCGTCCATGCCGTTTCAATTAAAAAAAGTCTAGTTAAAGCTCATGAAAGAATGTTAAGAACAAAATTTATACATAATTTTATTCTCTACAGATTTATATTAAATGTCAACATCATTAGGGCTTAAACGGGGCTCAGCCATAGAAACCTAGATAATTGCGAAAAGCCGATATTTGTGACATTTGAACTAGAATAACTTACAAATCAACACGATATTTTATTTGACTTTTGAGACAATGTTTATAAGTTTTATAACGCTAAGATGAAGGCGTATACGAGTTTCCAGCTGGTTGTCTCGGAATTGCGAGGTTTACCTAATTTTTTGGCTTAAATGACTGTACTTTAGTATCAATCACCAAATAACAAAATTGTAGTATAAACTATAGGTAAATAAGGAGCACCTAAATTCTGTCCTGCTATGGGGTCGTGGCTCCTATCCTATCCTTGCCGGCTACGCCAATGCTTATTGATAACTGTTTATTTTATTTGCAGACTAAAATACAATCAAACTGAAGGAGTCGTGCTGGACCGAAGTATTGGTCCCGTATCTCATTGGAAATGGCATACGCTAAATGACCCTCCAGTACTACAACAGGTCATGTTGGACACCCAAATAGCACACAAAGATCCTAAGATAATGAAAATGGGCGGCCCGAATGAAAATAAACCCAGAAAGGACAATGAAGAAATGCTAGCCATAGAGTTTGATAACTTTATCAAGGAAAAGAGCAAGAAACTATCTCAGACATTTAAACCCTTTCAAATAAGAATGAAAGCTCTCAAAATCAACGAGCACTTCTCTCTTAGAGTGTTGGACCAAGCCACAGTGTATCTGTTGTATCGAGATGGAACAACGACTTTGAAATTGAACGTTGGTATGGTGCTTGATCAAAAGGAGATTGTAGATACGGATACGGCTGAAGTCGGAGAAGTATCTAGTAGCATGGAGAAGCTACCAGCGCGTACGGAGAGTCTGGCGGGCTTGCAGAAGAGCGTGGCACACGCGCAGCATTACGATTGGAAGCGAACAGAGCGTGAGCGGAAGATGCATCCTGCCGAACCGAATGCAAGCGTTGATAAGCTGGTTGCTGGGATTTCCCGCCCATTACGTCCACCCCTGCGGCCGGAGCTCTCGAGATCCACTTCCTTAACAGCAGCAGACTATTGCAAGTGCAACAGGAAACCAACTGCGACTAGTGTGTATTATGACACGCGATTCTACTAACATTAAGTATTTTAGATTACTGTTTTAGATTGTATAACTAGATTATCTCTGTATTTTCCAATATAAATCTTCTAGTTAATAACAATGATATAAAAATACCTTTTTATCTATGATTTCTTGTTGAGTAGTTAAACTCCCTTATACAGTGCGACGCTCCTTAGCAGTATGTTCCACGGCCACGGTCTGAGTCAATGTTTTCTACACATGAAAAATTTGTACGTTTTGGGTAGGTTAGTAATTACCTACGTAGGTAATTGTACGTCATAATAAAAATAGGTAGGTACTTGAAGTTTTCATACAAGAATAGAATGTCAGCTTGCCGCTAGGGAGCATGCTCCCTAGCAGTGTTCCATAATTAAGCTTGTACCTAAAAAACTAGGCATGCTTATAGGAGATTACAGTTATGTGTAAATGTAGTACAGTCAGTACAGTCCCTTCTCGACCGCTTTCTACGTGAGACGTCAGGTTTTAAAAACAAAATTCCTTGTTGTTCAGTGTACACCACCAAAAAAGGCGGAGCTCGAGGTATTTCCATTTATCTCGGACTCTTTGTCCTAAAATATCTGTTATTATGTAAAAATCAATTTATTTTGTTGCTTTGTATTATTTTCATCAAAACAGAAGCGGGCGATTGTGTCTAATGCTAGTTTTTCATTGCGGCTTTAATTTGACGCACCAAACAATCCTAACGTTTTGGTCCGAATCACTATAACAATATAACAATCATAGAGAAATCACTAAAACTGCTTTTATAAAACAGTAATAAGAACTATCTAGTTGGTACTGACCGATCATGATTCTTGCAGTACTTTTTCTTCAGGGTTCGAATGTCAGCTGCCGGTTGATTGACAAATATCAATCTGAAGTACAAGAACAAGCAGTACGAGAGTACGAGATCTGCGTAGGTAACGTTTTATGTCTATCAACTTTAATTTTACAAAACGGAACTGCTAATGTTCAACTGAGAAGATGCATTCAAAGGTACCTAACAATATATTTTACTCATTGAAAATGACGATGTCAACCAACTTTGTTTACCACGGCGAGCGGCGGCCAATCTCAACGGAGACAATTTGTGCAGAACACACAGTAATAGTGTACAATACAAGTTAGTGCGCAAACACAGGTGCATTATCTTTTACTTCACGTTCATAATCCGATGGGATGGCAGATCAACACGACCGGAGACAGGTTACGGAAGGTTAAGGAACAACGTAAGGGCCTGTCTTCTAGTTTCTGATATAGTTTGTATGCGACGCGGGTTTGGCGTAGCATCAATCGATCGTAGCACGCTCTACGAAGTTCTACAATAGCAGACGTTTTATTACATCAACCGCCTTCAAAAAAAGGAGGCTCAATTCGGATGTTTTTTACAAGCTTTTATATAACTTGCCCTGTTAGTATGTTGTAGATCAGCCATTGTTCCGCGGAGCCCTAGGGTTCCGCGAAACCCCCGCAAGAATTTAGAAAAAAAAAATCAAAACACCTCTCTCGGGTCGACCGTTCTGACGCGGCGTATCACGATTCACGAGGCGCAGCCGAACAATTTTACTATGCCGCCACCGCCGATACCTACTTGTGAGCGCGCAGTCCCATTGATAAAAGAGGTACCTACCTACTTTATTCCAAGTCAACAAAGATCTAGTACTTACAATGAAGTAGCAATGAAGTATTGAGGTCCTAAAAGTGCCATTTTTAACAACTGACTCATTAAGAACCTAAACCACTTCTAGACAACCCAGGAAGTTGAAATTTGGTATGAAAGTAGATGATCAAACAAAAAAAGTAAAAAAGTAAAAGTAAAGTGGTTGAAAGTAGATGATGGTCGGAGGTTTCCCTCCGACCATAAATAATAATATAATAATTTAATATAAAATTTTTGGTTTTCGTATTTTTCAATACGAAAACCAAAAATTTTATATTTTGAGGTACTTATCAATATTGGTGCCGATATTCATTTTCGTGAGGTGATTTGTGAATATATCATTGGATCGTAAACCTTTCAAAATTTCACACATAGACGCATAATAATGACCCAAAACTGGACAAAATATAAAAATAAATCATTCATGAACAAACAAACAAACAACACCCCTAAACGCATAAACCGTCTCCGTTCCGTCGCGGGTAAAATAAAGCTCATAACACCAAGCTGACACTCTCAAACAAAAAAAGTAATAAAAAAAATTTGGCCCACGTAGTCAAATTTAGTTTCAAATAAAAGAACACAGCTTCGGCATGAAAACTGCCCAATCATATTAATTTACAATGATTAGTTTCGGAATTATCGTTAAAAATGTGCGAGCGATCGTGTAAACGAACCCTGGGATTCAATAAAAGGGACCAACGTTCTTACGTTCTTTCATTATTTAATTTGTGTCTTGGCAAGTTTATATCAGAGTTAAGTAAAACAAATGTGGTGACATTTGTTTTAATGTTGGACTTGCCAAGACACAAATTAAATAATGAAAGAACGTAACAAATTAAGATTTTGAACTACTATGAAACTTGGCACCTACCTACATAGGTATTTAAATGATCTCAGCTCTTTTATCGGTGAAGCCACTGTCATATATAATTTTATTCAAAAATATCGAATAATAAAAGATTAATAGATAGATAGATAAATACTTTATTCATCACCTTATTCATTAGTAGGTTAATGTTCTGAAACATTTGTTAGTGCAGATAATTTGTAAAAAATCCATCTGATGCGATTAGCGCGGAGCGTTCGATGCAAGCCTGTCGACGCTAGCCTGCACACATTAATCCAACACAAGTTGTATTGCATATTTTTTTTAATTTCATAAATTTTTAAATAGATACATTTTTATAGTGAAAAAATGGCTTCCCACAAGCTTCAAACGAGTGGGCTGGCTGATGCCGTCAATATAAAATCCATCGAAATATTACGAGTTAAAACCAATATTTGAATACATATTTTTGACTTTTTAAACTTTCGCGATCTGTTAACATACTCCCCCGCTCCGTGACCACGATCGCTGCAACGCGATGGAAACGTAGGGGAAAATAAAACAAAAGGTACGCGATAAATACCCGATAAAATAGTCTTTAATATTAATACATATTTGTGCTGTGTGGTAGCTGTGCGCCTCTGATCTAAGACAACTTTAGGGTCACATTTTATCTATCTTAAATATTTCTCAGGTCTATCTATCATTTAATTTTCATTTGTTTTAGGAATAACATGGAGTGCCCTTGTTGTTCGGAGTGTAAAGATTGTGTCCCAGGTTTTCAAAAAGTTATCGACCTAAAGAATGCTGGGCTTGTAATTTATCGGCATACCACCCACACAGAAGAAGTGAGTTCTTAAAGTTGTAATAGTCTAGCAGAATTTTATCATACAATATCATTGCAGCCTACCTGTGTGGTTAACACATTATGCTACAATAAACTTGTTCCAGTCCTACGAATAAATAATAAGTCAGGAAATGTAGCTACGTTAAAAATTACCCAACAAAAGCCGTGTTCAAGTACCTACACGGGGCATCAAAGCCCAGTGAAAGAATGAAATTAGAAAGAATGTGTATTTGTTTTGCTGCTATAACAGAAAATAGTGAGAACTGTAGTAATAACAATAAATACTAGAAATATATTAACGTTGAAAATTTAAAGGGGTCTCCGAACAAGTGAAAATTTTACGTTACGTTACTTTGAAAAAGGGTTCCCCTTTGTGTGCGAGTCAACTCGCACTTGGCAGTTTATTATCATTGTGAACTACAGCTGTGAATCATCATGCCAGCAGTGTGTTGTGAAATGGTGGAGCAGGAGCAATACAAGATTAAAATGTCCAGGGATCACTTTTCCTAGTAGGTAAGTAGTAGCAAAATTATAATTAAATTCAAAGATGTTCAATTAAGTTATCAAACCGAGATGGTAAATACTATGCAAAATGAAGTCAGTAAATTTTCGACCAAAGGTAAAAAGAAAAAATTTCTTCTTGATGAAATATTGAAATGTAAATCGTTAAAATTTTGATAGGTATTTTTATAACAGTAATGTATTTTGCTTATGTTTCCTTTTAGTTTCCCTGTCGATCCAATTCGGCAAAATAAGTGGATAGCTGCAATTAAGCTAGAAAGAGTACGACTGGAAGCCTGGGAAAACCAGCCGAGTATGTTCAGTTTATTTTAACGAAAAAGATTTTTATGAATCAATAAAAGGATGTTATGATGACTATGTTACACAAAAAAGCGCCATGGATTATGCAATAGTTGTCAGCGACCGATCTTTGTATGTACCCACCAAGTTATGAACCTATAGATAGTACCTATAGTTGATTTGTACGCCTTGCCAGTCGAACTTCTTAGAGCTTTCCAGACACGTCCAAAAATGTGTAGAGAGCTCTGGAAGGTCGTACAATATTGTGGAATATTCGAGAACATTCGGGAACTTTCTAGAAGCTTCTGGAAGCATAAGGAACGTTCTGAAAATCTGTAGAACATTCTAGATTGTAGACTATGTCAAAGTTTCTCGAACGAAATTAAAGTTTTCTTTTGATTCGTTCGACAAGGACACCTAGTTCTACCTAAAGTAAAGAAAGAGATAGGTATAGCTTCTAGAACCCGCGGAAATATAAGATAAGGATGGCTGACAATACGTAGGGTAAATGAGCGTGACAGAGCTAGGTCTAACAATCTTTCTCTAATAATAAAAACGTTTGTCTAAGCAGTTTTATTGTTATTATATGTCGCGGGAGATAAGAGTTCATTGAATTGTAAAAAGTAACAAAAAAAATATATAAAATAATTGTACTTACTATATTGTTTTATTATTGACTTAGTCCGGTCCACTTATTGCATAACATCGTCCATGCTGCTATGACTCAGCTGTCATAGCAGACATTGCAGTACGCACGCGAACCAATCCCTGCTTATTTCGTTCTGAATCTAGACCAATCACCAAACATGTCTATTTGTAACCTCGGAAGTGATTCGTATTTTGAATCATACGTCGCGCGTCGTTTTGGTTTGAAGTAGGGCCACTTTTTGTGTGGAATTTGTTCTGAATCCTTCCTGACTTATTATTTATTCGTAGTTCCAGTCCTCAAGATTTATAATATTAGGTACTAGGCCTCATCATGGCTCGGACTACCAGTCCGAGCCATGATGAGTGGCAACGTAGCACAATTTCAGATATAATAAAAAAATCCCGCACTTGTTCGCGGGTAGACATACTTTGCATTATCATGGCTCGGTCGGACTACCAAAGTAGGTACCTACCTAATATTATAAATCTTGAGGACTGGAACAAGAGTGTTTGAATCGAATTTCACTTAGGTAAGTTCATTTGATTCTTCAATATTAATGCATGACTTAAATTTAAACGGCGCTCATTGCAATATATACTTTAATATTTTTGTTTGCGTACATTATGTCCAGGTGGATACTAAAACTGGAAATGTTGAACATGCTGTTGATACGACTGAAGATGTTTATATTTTACATAATACTACGGATAAAGATGTATCATCAGCTGATTATTGGCCAGAAATTGGTAAGTTCCAATGATAGGTGTAAGTAGATACCTACTTATATGAAAGATCGTAACATGTGAATGTTGCAAATGTTGATCTTAATTACTACGCCATGTGGTCATGATCAAAGCCGTCATAAAAGGGAGTAATAATATAAAAAAATGTGCCAAATTAAGTAAGAAACAAAAACAACTTCTCAATAATCCTAAATTGAGCAAAGAAAAATTTAAATGTAGCTTACAAGTAGAATTGGTCTCTGCTATAATTTATTAGGACGTCACTCTAAGGATTTAGACTATATTGCTGAGAAAATGGTTTAGAAAGGGCACTTCATGATGTAAAATGTAAATGTAAACAAGCCTAAAAAGATGCGAATGATAGCTATCAGAAAACGCAGGACATTGTAAATAACGAAAGTACGTTGAAGTTGAAGTTGTTTTTAAGTACGGCATCATAACTGCACTCAAACAGATCTCGAGATGGCACTACAAACTGAAATAAAACGTCAAGTGCGAGTCGGACTCGCGCACCAAGGGTTCCGTATAATTGTAAGACCTTGTGTCTTTCCAAATTTTTGTTAGGTCCTAAGTCAACGGGAATCAAATTTGTTTTTGTAAATAAACTACAAATTTACGGTTTTATGATTTTTTACTATACCTACTGTGCTAAAAGGCCTTGCATCTACCCATATTATGTAATTATAAACTATACATTATTATCAAATAAGAAATAAGGAGTTATTGATTTTCTCTTCACTTCATTTTTTTGTACACTGGTGGAATAACAGTAGGGACCAATAAGTAGTTAATTTAAATATCACACAGTTGTGTCTAATACATGTTTGATTTGCTTATCTAAATCTGAATAATGTATAGTGCGATTTAGGTACATGTCAATATTTATATAAAACTAAGCACAACATTGAATTTCTTCCATAACTTGGGTAAGCAAAGATCTTTGTGATAATTATAGTCTTATTTGCTGATGATACTTCATTGCTTTTTAAAGTTGACAGAAATAAATATAATTATGACGATATAAACGATTCACAAATACTAGATTGGTTCACCGCCCATTACCTCTTACTCAATGCTAATAAAATCATATGCATAAAATTCATATTACCAAATTTAAGAGAATCCCCATCTATGATAATGCTAAAGGATGATTGTTTTGAGATTGTTCACCTTGTAGACTCAATTGTTTTCCTAGGGTTACATATTGATTCTTCTCTTCAATAAAGACCGCAAATTGATGCTCTCGCAGGCAGAGTTAGGTCAGCAGCCCATGCAGTTTGATCAATTAGATATTACCGATGAATATACAGCTAGGTTAGTTTATTTTAGATACATCCATAGTTTTAAGTCTTATGGTATTTTGCTTTAGGGGCAGCTAACATCCAGACTATCTTTGTTCTGCAGAAAAGGGTGGTACACGCAATTTATAAATAAAAGCCACGTAACTCTTTGAGGGAATTATTTAAAGAAATAAATATTTTGACAATGATATCTCAATACATCTATGAAAATCTAATGTATACGCACAAAAATGGAGATAGCTTTTTGAAAAAGTGTTGAGTTCACAACAGAAATGCAAGAAACAAGAACAAATTACACATCCCATTACATAGATTACGAAAGGTACGGAGATCATTTATGAGCAATTGCGTGCGCTTCGATAATAAGCTTCCATCTGAAACAACTAAGCTCCCTATTCGTAAATTTAAACAGTACCATAAAACAAAATCTTATCAAGGAGGCCTTTTACTCCATAGATGATTACATCAATAATGTTAATGCTTGGCCAGATGTCGCGCAGTTCTGCACCGACAATAGTATATGTAAAAAATTCAATGTTGTGCTTAGCTTTATATAAATATTGACATGTATCTTAATCGCATTATATTCAGATTTAGATAGGCAAAACAAACGTGTAGAAGACGCAATTATGTGATATATAAATTAACTACATAGTGAAGAAGAAAAAAGGAGGTGGAGAAGGTGAGGAAGAAGTGAAAGAAACTTTCAGTTCTTCCACAAGTGTATAAAAAACTTCAGTGAAGAGAAAATCAATAACTCCTTATTTCTTATTTGATAATTATATATATATTTGGTATAAAAGTTAGGACTTGTCTGAGTGTTTATTTTGTAAGCCTAAAAAAAGGTATTAAAATCTGAAATCAGAAAATCTGAACATAATTTAGTTATTAAATTGATAGTAGTTACCACTTTTACCAACTTGTGTGTAAAACTAAAAGTATATAGGTACCTAACTTACCTAATTTTTCAGAACAAAATACAATTAAATGCCCCCGCTGTTGTAGGAAAATAAAAGAACACGCGCGAAAGCTTTTAAAAAAAGGGCCAACTGTTAGTGGAAATGATGTAAAGGGAATTTGTGACCATTGCAAAATGAAAGATGCATCATGCTATGGATGTCAAGAAGTTGTAAAAAGTTTTGTCTCGAGTAAACGGGGACGAACAGATGACGGCATAGAAAAAGTAAAACATTGGCTTGGAAAAATAAAACTCTTGCTGGACGATACAAGCAAAGACAAAAAATTTGCTCACTCTGATATACACACTGATCAACTATACTGCAACTTGAAGAACCCAGTACGCGAACCTGAAGTAGAGCAATTGTTTGGACCTCGTAAATTAGATTCGGCTTCTACTATTCGGTCATCAACAGATAAAAAAAAAGGGACACATTTTCCTCAGCTGGAAAAATTAGAACATCCAATTATGTTCAAAAATCCGTTAAAAAGAGGTGTGTTCTCATCTTTTGCAAATGAAGATTTTAAATTTTCTTACAAGGACAATGATTTCTCTAAAACTATGCTTCATGCTCAACCAGAAAACGTAGAACATAAAAAAATACAATACACCACTCTGCCAAATAACAGAGAAGTAGTGGCACAAGAAGATTCAATTGCCACTTTCGAAAAAATATTTGAAGATGCAATACCACTCACAGGTACAAATCAAAAGGCGAAAACTAGCAATAAAATATATAGTGACATAACTCAAGGACACGGACGTGAAAAAACGGACTTTAAGCCAACTGAAACAAAACAGAGTTCAATAAATGCAAAACATGGAATTGAGGAGAAATACTTGAAGTCTTTTATGCAAGTACCAAGAGATATATATGGAAGACCTGTTAAATTACCTTATGATAAAGGTCAGTGGTCAAACGAAACTAACCCTAATCAAAACGCCAATCTTTATACAAATGTAAAAGATTCCCAAAATGGTCAGCACAGAAAATATAATTCGACAGAAACTTTAGTGACCAAAGTTAAAGACATAACATTAGACCACTTCCAAGCAAATGACATCATATTTCCTAGTAAACAGATTCCGAAACAAAAAAGTTCTTCAGAATTAATTAAACATAGTGCTCATAAACTTTTAGTTAAAGCTAAAGAAGAAAAAAGTGTTGTAAAGGAACATAAACAAGCCAAACAACAGAGTTATAAAATATTAACAAAAAATAAATTACCTGGAGAAAGAATATATACAGATAATATCGAAAAACACCCCTCAAGTGCTGCAAGGAAAGGGCAAAAAACCCCAGAACTTGCCGAAAAGACTCAGAAAGATGCCCAAAAAGCAGCTTTAATAGCTGACAAAAAATCCACAAAAGCCGAAAAAGACGCCCAAAAAGCAGCTTTAATAGCTGAAAAGAATTTCAAAACATCTGAGAAAGATGCCCAAAAAGTAGCTTTAATAGCTGAACAGAATGCCAAAAAAGCCGAGAGAGATGCCCAGAAAGCAGCTTCAATAGCTGAAAAGAATGCCATAAAAGCCGAGAAAGATGCCCAAAAAGCAGCTTTAATAGCTGACAAAAAATCCACAAAAGCCGAGAAAGATGCCCAAAAAGCAGCTTTAATAGCTGAAAATAATGCTAAAAAAGCTGAAAAAGACGCCCAAAAAGCAGCTTTAATAGCTGAAAAGAATTTCAAAACATCTGAGAAAGATGCCCAAAAAGTAGCTTTAATAGCTGAACAGAATGCCAAAAAAACCGAGAAAGATGCCCAAAAAGCAGCTTTAATAGCTGACAAAAAATCCACAAAAGCCGAAAAAGACGCCCAAAAAGCAGCTTTAATAGCTGAAAAGAATTTCAAAACATCTGAGAAAGATGCCCAAAAAGTAGCTTTAATAGCTGAACAGAATGCCAAAAAAACCGAGAAAGATGCCCAAAAAGCAGCTTTAGTAGCTGAGAAAAAAGCTCAAAATGATGCTGAGAAGTCTGCCCAAAAAGCTGAGTTAGATGCTCTAAAAGCTGCCCGTCAAGCTGAAATCAATGCTCTAAAAGTTTCAAAAAAGGCTGAAAAAGATGATCTTAAAGCAGCTGACAAAGCTTTAAAAGATAGTCCAAAAGACGCGCAAAAAGTTGATGAACCATTCTCACAACGAGACAAAAAGAAAAAAGGCAGTTTTGACAATTTAAGTAAGAGTGTACTAAAGGAGAATAAGAAGGATAATAACATGATGAAAAATGCAAAGCTACGTACTACAAATAAAGATAAAATAAAAGAGAAACGAACTAGAACCGAAGGCGAAACGGTCGATCTAGCTCTTGATGACCTTATTTCGAAGTTAGTCAAATTAAAGCAATTAAGAAATGAAGGAATACATCATACTAGTCCAGAATTAAGAGAAACGCAAAATTATATAGAAATGCATTGTGATCAACACACTCATCAGAAAAATGAACATTGTCTTTTGTGTGCTAATTCCGATATAGCGCTGGAGTTTGCAAGTTTATGTACTGACAATGGAAAAAGGGAAGACCTTAGTGACATTATTGTTGGACAACATATGTTAAAGTTCAGACCACCTAGGGCTCAGATTGAAGACGTTTCAGAAGAAAACGACACTGAAAAACACATAGATATAGCAGTAAGTTTTTAATCAAGGTTACACGTGTTGTACGAGTTTTAACGCCGCCGTCAACAAACGTCGCCCAGTGATTCGTCTAGGCATAGAATGCTAGCTGAACAAAATTAAATCTCGCATTTCCCGGAAATGTCTTGCTAATCCCATAGAATAAACCCCACGAACCTCGGTTTGCAAGAATTTTATTGCACCTGGGCGCACACACAACAAGGGTGGTAGGTATAAATATAAGAAAAGGGTTGAGTGATGTGTATAGCATAGGCATCATAAGCGATTTTGCTTACGACGCGAATAAATTAGTGATTATCAGTGATTTTAATATTTCTTGGTGATGGATTTTGAAGTTAAAGGTATGTACTAATTCATTTAGAAACAATTCAACATGTAATACAGCTAGTTTTTAGGGCTCCGTACCCGAAGGGTGAAAACGGAACCCTATTACTAAGCCTCCGCTGTCGGTCCGTCCGTCCGTCTGTCACAGGGCTCTGTCTCATGAACCGTAAGAGGTAGACAGTTGAAATTTTCAATGAAAGTGTATTTCTCTTGCCGCTCTAACAACAAATAATAAAAATAAAATTAATATCCAAATTAAAATGCAAAAAACGTGTTTTTTTTGGCTATTTTTGCTCTTTGTTTGTCAAGGCTGTATCTCTTGTTGAACCACAATAATCATGGTAGACACATGAAACTTTCTATAAATAAGTAACACTTCAACTGTGACAACAACAAATACTAATAACAACAAAATAAAAATTTTGCAATATCCCCGACGGATACTTTGTAAACTAAAAAGAAATATATATAAATAATTTTAGTAGTTTTTAAAATAAATAATTAATTTTAAATAAATATTTTTAAATGTTTATTTCTAAGTACCTAAGGAGTAGGTACATCATTATGTACCGTCTCCGTTCCGTGCTCTGCTGATGCACCAGAACCTCAGCGTGGGGAACTCAGCCAAGATACACACATGTGATGAAGATGTCTTCGTAGCCGAATCTTCGGCCGGCGACTAGTCGCAACTGAGAATAGCCAGGTGCGCAGGGCATATTATTAGAGGTATAGTGCACAAATGTGTGCGCAAACACAAAAGCACTCTCTATTAGTTAATATGATTAGTGTTCGTACTATTCTATAATGTCCCTTATAAATACTATCGCCTTGTTATCGCGATCATTAGATAAAAAAGATCCGTCAAGTGCGAGTGTGACCCGCGCGCCGAGGGTTTCGAACGGTTGTCAAGTATACCAATATGTACTAAGTACCTAGTAGACCGGTTAGAGACTTTGCTATTTGATGAATACGAAAAAATTAAAGATTTCAGATGTATCGATTTGCAAACTTCGGAGTAGGTATAGAGGGAAATAGTAAAATTTTCGTCTTTTTTCAAAATTTTTCAAAAAGTATAAAACGTGCAATAATTTTTGAAAATTATCCCCCCCCTTTTTGACCATTTTTTAAAAAGAGGTCTACTTATACTTACAGACTTA
Source organism: Eupithecia inturbata (assembly GCA_963662085.1). NCBI lineage: Eukaryota > Metazoa > Arthropoda > Insecta > Lepidoptera > Geometridae > Eupithecia > Eupithecia inturbata. The sequence continues at coordinate 6,290,651 of OY759177.1, forward strand.
CTCCATATCTACAAACGCTACATACATTTCAGATGGATCGCTCTGCAAACTTCGGAGATAGGAGGGGGAGGGGAATGGGTAATTTTTCGACTTTTTTTAAAATATTTCAAAAAGTATGAAACCTACAGAAATTTCAAAAACTTTTGAGATGTACAAACCGATACCTTTTATTTGATACCCTACTCGATGAGGTAGTTTCACCTTTTGAAAATTATCCCCCCCCCCTTTTTGTCAATTTTTCAAAAAGTGGTCTACTTACAAACTTCTCATATATTATTCCTGTAAAATATAGATCCATATTCACAAACGCTACATACATTTTAGACGGATCGCTCTGCAAACTTCGGAAAAAGGAGGGGCGGGGAATGGGTATGATTTCGAGTTTTTTCTAAATATTTCAAAAGTATTAAACCTACAGAAATTCGAAAAACGGTTTTGAGATGTACAAACTGATACCTTTCATTTGATACCCCACTCGATGAGGTAGCCTCCCCTTTTGAAAATTATCCCCCCCCCCCCCACTTTTTGACCATTTTTCAAAAAGTGGTCTACTTACAAACTTCTCATATATTTTTCCTGTAAAATATAGATCCATATTCACAAACGCTACATACATTTTAGATGGATCGCTCTGCAAACTTCGGAGATAGGGGGAAAATGGGTATTTTTTTAACCTTTTTTAAAATATTTCAAAAAGTATAAAACCTACAGAAATTTCAAAAACTGTTTTGAAATGTACAAACTGATATCTTTCATGTGATACCCCACTTGACATAGCAGGTCTCTTTTAAAATTTCGACATCACAATTGGTAGGTACTGAATATTTACATATTAATTTTTCATTTATTTTTATTTATTTTTCTTTTAATCTGTACAGGCGCAAGAAACGTATTATCATTTTAAATTTCACGTTAATTGCTGCTGTAGTTGCTGAGATATTAAAGACAGAAAAAAGGACAGAAAAAGCGATGGCATAAGGTTTTCGAAACCGATCTTCGAAACCCATAAAAAGGTCTATAAGGGTAAATTTTCCAAATTAATCCATAATTTTTCGCTATTTTCTACCCGCTAGACCTTTTTGTATTATGATCACTACCTGATATACCCTAATAATAGTAGTTAGCCGAAGATAGTAGGTACTAGTACTAGTTTTTTTGCGCTTTGTTGTTTACTTTCTTTTATTTTATAGTTAACTTTTTTTTTTTTTGTTGTTTACTTTCGTGTTTATTATATATACCTATATATATATACATATATTGAATATGCGTTTATATAAAGTGAAAAAAAGCATTCTTACCTATCTTACCCCAAACTAAAATGAATGGCCTCAAAAATATAAAAAAAAATATCAGCTAGCATGTTCTAGCTAGACGAATCACTATGTCGTCTGAAAACCACCAGGGGCCCGATTCTGCCAAAGGTTCAAACCTTTATCAAAAAGTTAGAGGTGTTTGAACATTTTGACCTTAATGTCGTCTACCACACTGTTTTTTTTTTTCAGTATCACCGCGGACGATAAAATTTATATAGGTAGGTACATATTTGGATAGAGGACACTTAAACAATTATAAGATTATAAGAAGTCCTAAAGCGTCATGTTTAGGAGATATTCACTTAAGGAAAAAAAATAGAGCAATAGGTATTTTCCTCTGTCCTCCTCTATCTTAGAAACCTTACGCTTTAGGGCATTATGTTATATCAAATTTTTTATTTGTCTGTGTCCTCTATCCAAATACAGGTAACATTCAATGTGCGAGGTGAATTTGAAAAAAAGAACATTTTGGTAGCCGATGTTATGGCCCATCTTTAAAGCCTTTTGTATGTTTTACACAAGAGCAAATGTTTTTTTGTTTCTAGCCTTCCAAATCCCTTGCTATCTCAGCAGTCTACTCTAAAGCCACTCGAGACTTTACTCTAGACTGTATAACGATACAGTCTCAAGCTCAGGATTTAATATTCACGTTGTACGTTCAACAAAAAATTATTATGCTCTATTGTTGAACAAATATATATACATATAATAATAGAATACCATTTTAGAGCAAGCACCAATTTTGCTTACTGTTTTTGAGGTGAACTAGATATTTACTGTCTTGTTTGTTCGACAGAACAAATAACTCTTATCTACCTCACTAAATTTTATCGTTTTCAGCCTGACCGCACTACTTCCATCCCCCAAGCTGGTACTGGTACTGGTTTCTGGCGGTATTCTTTATCAGATAGAAAATTTATTGACAATGGCTGGACTCAGCTACCCACAGAAAAAGTTGTCAGGAAGGTAGGATACAATCTGTGGTTTAATACGTCGCGTCGGCCATGGGACATGGAGGGCAAGTACCTATTAGAAATATATATTACTGAAAGGTAAAATTCATTTATTTTTGATAATAAGAAGACCTGTATTTGGTTGCAGTAGTTTGAAAAATCATATGCTATAAGGTTGTCGAAGGTCAGGGTCTCACCGCTACCGCACAGCACAAAAATGTGCATTCAAATATGGGCTTTAAGGCTGGCCTGTGGCCCAACGCCCTTAAGAACACAAAATAATTATCTGTAGTAATATAAATAATTTGTTTAATTCGTAAACGTACCATTTCCATAAAATACTTTGACAAATATTTGAGTGAAAGAAAAATACTCAAAGTCAACAGCGTTTCGAAGATATATCCGAATTACGAATATTTTTTAAAATTCTAAATTGGATTCAAATTCAAAGTGCTTTATGTCCTGTAGACCTTACAGGACTCTTGGGCACGTCACAAAATTCAAATTACCTAATTAAAACTAGGAAATAAAGTGATCACTTTGATTTTTGTTCACTTGAATCTTTTTAAGGTAAAGTAAAGAAGCGAACAAGAAACCTTTACCTTGTTAGGTTGTTAGTTTTCGAGTTGGGGCAAAACTTGTCCCAAGCTATTTTATCCTCTTTAGATAATCAGATATTTTGGAGTAAGCCTTTTTCAAAAGATTTATTTGAATTTATTTATTGATAATTTTGCAACTCATTTGGTATTTTGTTGAAATGCGTATACAATGCCCTTAAAAAAATATACCTACACCAATCTTTTGCAGCCTAGTTGTGGGCACATTTTATTCTTATTTCTAGTATTTATATGATGTATGTCGTTATTATTAGGGAACTGATTGATATTCCTATGAGTGTACAACAAGTTTTCATAAATATATTGACATGGTTCTGTCATTGTGTTTATTTCATTGAACTTTCACGTAGGGTTTCTCTGGAACCCATATTATAAATTGCACGAACAGCCCTCTTATACAGCACAAATACGGTGTTAATATCTGCAGCGTTCCTCCACGCAGTATGCCATAAGACACAACACTATGAAAGTAGCTGAAATAGACTAGTCTAGAAGTATCAACATCTGTAAGATGACGGATTTTTTTGAATGCATACGCTGCAGAACTAAGTCTCTTCGATAGCTTGACTATGTGTGGGCCCCATTGAAGTTTACTTTTAAGGTTATTCCTAAGAATACGGTATTTTCACCAATTTCTAACGTTTATCCTTTGACGTTTGTTTACATCAGCCTTGTTTTACATTAGGTGGAATAAATCTTATACATTTCGTTTTGGTTTCATTATGCAAAAGGTTATTGACACTAAACCAATGGACTACTTTTGAAATTGCGTTATTGAGGTAACAAGCCCATATTTGAATGCACCTTTTGCGGTAGGTAGTGGTGTTTGATTTGTGTGCTTTATCCTTTAGAAGGACACACTCAATTCTAAAAAATTACACGTCAGAATTAGCTATCGAATTAGTTTGCAAACTGCCTTTGACATATCTGTAGGGCAAGCACGGGGATTGTTCTCTAGGGTAGAATAGAGAAAAATTACGTCACTGTGTCATCGAATGCGTAAATTATTTGAAGTTCATTCCTTCAACTTCATTACTGTACGCAATGTATGACGATGCGATGTCAATAATGTATATTCTACCCTAGAGAACAATCCCTGTGCTTGGCCTACCGACATTCGTGACTTTTTAACATTCTTGTATCGCGTAGGTATTTTTATGACCGTTAATTTCATCGCCTTACGTAGAAAAAAGCCACATTCGTTCAATATTTAAATTGTAAGTTCACATGTACGTACGCTTTTTCACTGAATTATACACGTTCGAATTTTGGTCTGATTATCGGATTATGGATGGACTATCTGAGTCCATGGATAGCCTGATCCGACTATCGAAAGGCGTTTGTTCCATACATTTGTGTTAAACTTACAAACTTACGTATGGAACGAACGCCTTCCTCATAGACTATCTGATCCGACAATCAGACAAAAAATCGGACATGTATTGCCGGTTTATATTTTCGTATCGTAGTATTAAATATCGTATAAATCGGCACTTGACTCGTACGTGTGATTGTGCGTGTTTGACGCTTTATAAAATAGCTTTTTAAAATTCCACACCGACCCCTCCGTTCCAAACTGGCCCTCGGAAGTTAACGCTAAACGTACCTAAATATTCACCTAAGCTTATATATATTCCGGCAGCTACCTATGGTTTTTCAGGAAGTCGGTTTTTAGTTTTTTAATACCAAATTATCATGAAACATAGCCAGCTCAGAACACTTTAGACCGATTTAGTCATTAATTTTATTATTAACTAGCAAACCCGGCGAACTCCGTTTCGCCACCAGATGGCTTCGTTTTATGTAACATCAACGGATTTGTATGTCACCAAATCGCCAGCAGTCGTTTGTAGTACATGCTATGTATCAGAGATGACGCTGTATGTGAAAAAAGATTTTCCCGCTTTTCTTTTCAATTTTTTCCTGAATTTTCTTTGATATAAACCTCACGGAGCCCGAGACCTTTCCAACGAATGCAAAACCGTGGAAATCGGTTCGTGCGTTCTGGAGTTATAGCGTCAGGAAGGAAAACCCGACTTATTTTTATATAGTAGATTAGAACGGCGATTGCCAATTACACTAACTAATTAATATAATAATGATAATGGATTCAGTTTAGCACAGAACAATATATCCGCAGCTTACAAAAGAAATCTAGTGAGGTACCTTCTAATCCGTTTGTTATTTACATTTATGTACATCAATGCCACATACAATCATGATAAACTTAATAAATAATTGTAGGGGTTTTAAAGGTCACATTCAGCCATCGATCTAATTAAAATTCGGGAGATTGGGTACTAGCTTCTCGAAAATGGAAGGCGCAAATTAGGTGCAATTAGGTCCACCCACCTCAGTCGTATTCTCGGACCAACGCGGCGGCGGCGGCGGCGGCGGCGCCCCGCGCCGGCGTTCGTGCTTCGCGTGCGTATTGTTGTCTCTGTCGCACTTTGGTCTAAGTACGTCTTTCGGTCTTTGTGATTCATTAGGTATATTGCAAACGATTGGAAATAGCGTGTCTTTGCGTTTAGTTGTAATTGTAACACAACACAGGCCATTAGCGCTGGGAGAACGTACCATATCTACCGAATTTTACTTAAACATATTACAGATGAACGTTTACCGCATGCGTCCAGCTCACCCCGAGTTCGACTGGTTCGAACACAATAAGAACAAGCGGCTAATGCAGTACGACACGGGAGAGAAGCTCGCCGAATTCGACGAAAACGGTCGAGGCCGCTGGTTTTACAGGAACGGCCGCATGGCACTGGTTTATTACGATGCTGAAGGTATTTAGATAGTGACATCACGAAATCAGCATCCTACTTATGTATCTGACATATTGCCAACCTACCTATTTTGTGCCGTTCGTTCCGCCTACCCAACCATATGCGTAACTGATGTTAAAGGTAAATTACCTGGGGGAATCTCTCTTTTCTTTTCGTATACTGGAGGTCTGCTTTCATCACGAAATTTCGAAGTTTCGTAACGAAGATTCGTTCGATCGGAAATTGCAGAGGAGCTGATTTTTTTTGTATTTGGAATAATGATAGTAGGTACATATAATTTTTCATTTTACATGACCCCGAAAAGTGGGTCTTAATGTTTTTTATGTAAAAATGTATATTAAAAAGCCAGAGTCATTAAATTAGTCCAAAAACAGCCTTTTCGTAAGGAAGCGAGTGATACTACTTTGAGTTTTGCGACAGTAAGCACACTATGCACTTACTTCACAACTGCGGATGAAAAGAACTAGAGGTGGTCCTCCAGTATCAACAGATTTGTGACGTCAACATTAATTTTATAGGTTAATTTTATGAAAAATACTAAAGACAATCACGCCAGCTTTTATAAATTTATCTATAGGAACGTAAATCTCCCTCGTTCGTAATAAAGTTGCACATTCACAGAACAAAATGCGGGACAGCGCGTCTTGGTCTACAGTAACGGAGAACCGGACGAACACGGTCGGTCGCGGCTGTATACACTTCTCGCTACTTTCGATTATTTGGGCAACGGGATAGTCTTCGATCACAGCGGAAAAATAAGGTAACTTACGTATTTACGTACATACTAACCTAAATAAGTAATACTAAGGCCGCTATTGTGAAAGCTTGCTCAGTCGTAGATATATGCTAGAGTAACGCTTCTGCCATTAAAAATCGTTACCCAAGCATATATCGATGACTGAGCGAGCTTATATAATACAACAAACTACCCATTTTTTTGGAGTCAAAAATTTTTAAATTTATAATTCGGGCTTAGAGCGCGAACTAACCTCAGAAAAGATAAAGTTGTTTGAGAAGGGATTAACTGCCATTATTACCACCTACCAGAGGAATGGTAGCAGGTACCTTGTGTGTATTTTATACACCTATTCGGCGTTCACCAATCCTCCTGCCAAGCGTGGTGATTATGGTAAAACCCTCATTGGGGAAGACATGCACAGCATGTTGACGTATGTGTGTGAGGTGGTACCTAGTAGGTGTGTGTATGTATGTAAGGAGACATAAGTTCTAGGTACGATTCAGACACGTTTAGGCTGATTAAAAAAGTAAATACCTACTTTCATAGGAAGTTACACAATCTGTGTAAAATTTAATTAACGGATATTTGGTCTCGATTTAATCAATTTATTTCAAATTGTATCGGCTATACCTTTCTCAAATTTAATTGGTTTTGACCTCGCCCTTACTTTTGCCAATAGGCTCTGCACACTGCTTATAGTTTGGGGCATTGTAAGCTGTTATAAAGTAAAAGTAAAAAATTTTACTTTTACTTTATAACAATAAGATTAATTCATATTAAAAATTATTTCAGGTACCCCATGAGGTTCCTGTAATCATTCCGTTGCTACATAAGTTTTCAAATATATAATTTTATATTACTGTGTGAGGTAGGAATAACTCTAATTACAACCAGATCACCTTTTCGAGGGTAATTTGCAGACTCAAATACAACCAAACCGAAGGAGTGGTGCTGGACCGAAGTATTGGTCCCTTATCTCATTGGAAATGGCACACGCTAAACGACCCTCCAGTACTACAACAGGTCATGTTAGATACCCAAATTCCACTTAAAGATCCTGACATAATGAAAATGGGCAAGCCCGGCGAGGATACGCCCAAGCGGGATGATGAACAGATGCTAGCCATAGAATTTGATAACATCGTCAAGGAAAAGAGCAAAAAACTGTCTCAGACATTTAGACCCTTTCAAATAAGAATGAAAGCTTTAAAAATCAACGAGCACTTCTCACTCAGAGTGTTGGATCAAGCTACAGTGTATCTCTTGTATCGAGATGGTACAACGAATTTGAAATTGAACATTGGCATGGTGCTTGATAACAAAGAGATTGTAGACACGGTTACGGCTGATGTCGGAGATGTGTCGAATAACTTGGAGAAACTGCCTGCGCGTACGGAAAGCCTTGCGGGTTTGCAGAAAAGTATTGCAATAGCGCAGCAATACGATAGGATGCGAACCGAGCGTGACCGAAAGTTGCATCCTGGCGTACTACAAAATGCAAGCGTTGATAAGCTGGTTGCTGGAATTTCCCGTCCGATACCTCATCAGCTTTTTACCACTGAGCCGTCGGATTCGCCTATGATCACAGCAGCAGACAATTGCAAATGCAACAGGAAATCAACTGCGACTAATGTGTATTATGACACGCGATTTTAATAAGTTTTTGTTAATATATTAGCTAATAATTAGATTATCTCTGTATTTTCTGACGTAATTAAAACCTACAAATGATCTTAAAGTACCTTATTCATATTTTCTTGTAATTTAATTGAAGAGTAATCAGCCCTTCCGGTCATAAATAAAATATGCTTCTCAAAACTTAGGGTTTTGGCGTCTAGTCTCTCTTCAAAAATTTGCTCGGTTTTTGGATTTTGCTGCCAAGCTCTAGAAAAAATAGCTCCATGTATGTATTGAACCACCAATCGAGGTAGGCATAACCCTACTATCTATCTTAACTATGGCAAGATCCATGGTGTGCGATCCCACTGAATGAGCGGGTGTACACTTGCTATTACTGGATTGGAGAACTCCGTTAAAGGTGAATATGAAGATGAAAGATGGTTCTGTGAGATAAGGAATACCTACTGGATTGCTATTACTATTGGTTCACAATTTACTATTCACTGTTCACTCGATCGTTTGCTGAAGACTGACTCTTATTTTTTTTTTTTTTTTTTTATTTGCTTTTGGTGGCTTTCGTGTCACTGCGGCCATGAAAGGCCTATTGTGATCGCCACTCAAGTGTTCAGCCCTGAAGCTGCGACGTTCATAGTTCGCCACTAACCCTTGCAGCTGCTAGGAACTGCAGGATTTTCTTCGGGGTGATGGCTCGTAGCTCGTCTGGGCTGTGCAGGTGCTTGCCCAGATGGATGCTACGTTTTTGCATCAGTGCTCCGCACTCTCCTAGCAGGTGGAGAGGCGTTTCCTCCGCCTCTTCGCAAAATCTGCAGGATTGTGTGTCGCTTAGACCCAGTTTGAACATGTGCTTGTTAAGGCGACAGTGTCCAGTTAGGGCTCTTGTCATGATGCGAAGGTTGCTTCTGCTTAGCGCTAGGATTCGGTTGGTGAACCGTTTATCGAAGGCAATTTTATTAATGACTTAGAGTGACTCATGCCCAAGGAATTCTTCCAAAGCTTGGAAGCTTCCTCGAAGCAGGAATCCAAGAGGGTTCTGTTAGCCAGGCTTTTAGGTATGCCACAGAACGGCTCGGGGCCCAGCTGAGTCCCCTTGGCCCCGGAACGAGCAAGTTCGTCGGCACACTCATTGCCGTTGATTCCTGCGTGTAATGATGTTAGGGGAACCTTTTGATGTGCAGTTTAAACTTATAACAAGTAGTTAAATGCTAGAAATTCAACCGACCAATGTTGCAAACAGTTGCCCGAAACTCAAATTGTAATCATTGGCCACCATCTAATTGCGCTAGGGCTGCTACGCATATAATATCATATCAGTCAAGATTGTTATTAGATAATACTAATTTAGCTAAATAGCATAGTAGGTAAAGGTTTAGCGTAAATTTCTAAAACATTTAAAGATCAATAATAGAAAAAATATATATCAGTATAAAGGTAAGGTAGGTAAAATAAATGTCTTTTATTTCTTATACGATATGCCAACCCTAAGCTCCTACATCAGTTGTAATGGGATATATTGCAGAAATGACTGCATTATGTGGTTTATTTATTTAGATCCCATCTTTAGCCAGATCTTTAGCAAACTACATTCTCCATAGGAGTCATATTTCAGAAAATAAAAACAGTGGAAAATATTGAGTGAAATGGCAGGTAACTTTTGCCGGCTCTATAAATTACTACATGGGCTTATCTGAATATATTTTTCAACGCTTTGTAAGTTTGTTTCTTAGTAATTTGTGAATAATGTGTGTTGCAAATAATAACAATCTACTCATGGTAATAAGAAAAAAGTAGGTACCTAGCGACATTTTTTCTGGAAAACGTGGCCAAAGTTGGGGGGTTTCACGGTACCTGTAGGTTGTTTGCAACAGTCTGCAGTTAGCTCAATTGTTTCAATTTAAAATACTATATTTCTAATTTGTTTTTATAATTAGATTGTAATTTTTCGTACCTATCATGTTAACTTTTGCTTAGGTATTTTTGTTTAAAAAAAAACAGTTTTTAGGGTTTATTTTGTTTCTTTTGCGAAATAGTTTAGTACGCGTGGTACGGAACCTTCCATGTGAAAGGACTCGCACTTGGCTGGTTTTTCTTTTTTTCATTGTTTTTACTTTTTCATTAGTTGATGTCTATCGATCAACCGCTTTTGTCGTTGTTAATGGCACGCAACCACGGTAATATAGTATTTACTGGTGTGGTGTGTCGCAGTTTTTTGAAATTATGAGAAGTAATTTATTTGCAGCTGTTTGCTAAATATTGTAATAAAAAGCTAAAAACCGAGACAATTTTAACTTTAAATAACATTATGGTGAGTAAAACGCCTACAACCCTTTCTAATCGGGCTATGAATCCTTAGTAAATAAACATGACTTTTGTTGTGATTCATACAGAGCTATCAGGATGATCCAAGTTTGTATGTGGGCTCATTTCCCAAAGACTTCAGTTACGGACCCTTTGAACAAAACGGTGATGGAGATAGCACCTCACTCCCGGAAGATCACAAACCTCGAATTCTTTTGATGGGACTCAGAAGGTGAGTCAACAACATTTGAAAACAAGGATATATTCTTACCAACCTTGTGAAGAAGTAAACTCGAGTCTTAGGCTTCTAGATTTAGTGAGCCAAAATTGGAGAACATAAATTATAACTGAACAACATTTTTGTAGTAAGGAGGTCTCTACTCCTATCTGTGCTTGACCTGATTTATCTGGGCTGATGGTAGTCTCAATGATTATTGTAGGGGTACACAAAGTAACTTTATGATCAATCATGTTTTGAGTTTGAAGCAATTGATGTGTTTATTTATTCAGGATAATTAAAGGTTTCTAAATAAACTACCGGTTCATAAATTTCATTGCAGATCTGGAAAATCATCAATACAAAAAGTGGTGTTCCATAAGATGTCGCCGAATGAAACATTATTTTTAGAATCTACAAACAAAATAGTCAAAGATGATATAAACAACAGTAGCTTTGTACAATTTCAAATATGGGATTTTCCAGGGCAAATTGATTTCTTTGACCCAACATTTGATTCAGACACAATTTTTGGAGGATGTGGCGCCTTGGTTTTTGTTATTGATGCCCAGGTACTCATGAAATTATATCAAAACTAGCTGCTGCCCGTGACTTCACACGCGCTTTTCAAGTAGCCTATGTCCGTTCCTGGGATACCATTTACCTCCCTGCTAAATTTTATTTAGATTCATTCAGCAGTTTAGGCATAAAAAGATTGAGAAAAGACTGACAGACTAGAGTTACTTTCGAATTTATAATTTTAGATTGAAAGATTACTTTATTGCACACTTAACTATTAGTATGAACATATCTATAATATTACTAGTATTTGTGTTTAAAACTTGATAATAATTACGTACAAAGTCTTAGATCAATATGTAACACCAACTTTCTTTGCAGGATGATTACCAAGATGCCTTAGACAAACTACATCTTACGGTCACAAAAGCATACAGAGTAAATGAACACATTAAATTCGAAGTATTTATTCACAAAGTAAGTTGTCCCTACTGTAGATGGTAAGCTTGCTAATCATAACTGTTACACAATCTTACTTAATACATGTGTTGATGTGTTGCACTGTATATCCAGTTACAGTGGGTTAAAACTCAAATTGCAGTGAGTGATGCCCAGCAACTTATATGAATTTGGCATTTTCAATATCTGGGTAATTATTTATTATCATCATGCATGCACAATTGTATTTGATAAGTAAAGTTTCGCCTCATATATGATTTATGTTCTGGAAATAGTAAATAGATTATTTGAATCATATTATTCTGTAGAACATGATTAACACTAAACCACTAGAAACGTCTGTTTATAGAGGTTTATATGAAGAACTATTCACCATTGATGTTCTTTTTCAGGTTGATGGCCTCAATGATGATTACAAGATGGAGTCGCAACGAGACATTCACCATAAAGCAAATGAAGATTTGTCAGAAGCAGGCCTAGAACATGTGCATCTGTCATTCCACCTCACATCAATTTATGATCACTCTATATTTGAGGCCTTCAGCAAAGTTGTTCAGAAACTTATACCACAGCTGCCAACATTAGAAAATCTACTGAACATACTGATATCTGTGAGCTTTATTTTTAAATTGTTTATCCATGGTTCACATCCTTAAAGCTTCAAATTTACTACACTATTTTGCTATTTCAGAACTCTGGCATTGAGAAAGCATTCCTGTTTGATGTGGTGTCTAAAATTTATATAGCCACAGACAGCTCCCCAGTAGACATGCAAAGCTATGAACTGTGCTGTGATATGATTGATGTGGTCATTGACATATCCTGTATTTATGGGTGAGTCACATTCTATTGTGAGTGAGTAAAATAAGCTGGTGCATGTGCACTGGTACCAAGACAGTGTGCAGTACAATTTTATAGAATTATGCATTTACTGATGTCAGATAATGAATATGGAAAATGTGTAACATTACAGGACGGTTGATGAAACTGAAGTAAATACATTCAACAATCAAAGCTCAAGTCTTATCAAGTTGAACAATGGTACTGTGCTTTACTTGCGTGAAGTTAACAAATTCCTGGCACTTGTTTGTATATTGAGGGAAGAAAATTTCCAGAAGCAAGGTATACCTTTGATAATAAACATTGGTTTAAATTTTTGATCTTAAAGGTAGAGCAACAAAAAATGTTCACATTTTACAAAAAGTAGAATATGATTTTGGCCTTTTAAATGAACACTTGATTCATCTTTTCCAGGAGTAATAGACTACAATTTTCTTTGCTTCCGTGACGCCATAACTCAAGTGTTTGAGCTAAGGAACAAGAGTCAGAATGCAGCGGCAGAAAGAACACGGTCTGGTTCGCCGGAGACGCTTCCGAATGGCGCAGCAGATTCCACCGGGACGTATGAAGAGAGCACATCAGAGAGGCCACAACTTCCATAGCACATTATTGCATAGCGATTTCAAAATGACACCCATTCTTGAATCGAGTTATAGTACCATAACTGATACATTTAATTAAATTTTATTGATGTATAAAAATAAATTTATTTGTTACTACATATTTTAAAAAAACGGGTTTTATTTATTCTAGTGCTCTTAATAAAGTTGATCAATTTGCTGTGTAAAAAATGAAATGCCTCAGTGAGAAGTGTTCTAAAAGAGATAAACGAGGAAGTTAGGTACTACCTCCAAGACTTAAATACCTACATTACATTGATATGTAACGTTCAGGGAGGGAGGAAACGTCGTCGAAGTCCCAGGTATAGGTATCGGAAAAGTGATGTAGAAAATTTATGATAGGTTGTAAGATAGGTGGTTCGAATCTGACTCTAAACAACTTTAAATAATTTCCAAGTATTTTAATCTCTTTGGTTCCAAGTTCTACAATTTGTAACATCGAGAAAAAAATCGTTACTGTGACATTTGTAGTTTTAGTTTCGCTACTCTACGCTAGATGTCAGAAAAAAATATAATGAAGGAAAAATAAAGTGTCTAGGCTTTTTTTCGTTGTCAACGCAACGTCACTGTCAGTTAGTAGTTCGGAGGGTGAAGGGAGGGTACATAGTTCTCGGAATCGGGATCATTCTTGTCATGCATGAAACAGAAAAAATTCGGACGGAGCAAGCAAAAGCAAGTCAAAGATCATAACCACAATCAAAACTTTGCATTGCAACAGCAAACACAAGATTTTTTCGTCTTGAACAGCTGACGTCTCATAAGATTGAGCATTTTGAAAATCTACTTAATACTCTGCATCTGCTGAACAAACAAAGAACAGATCTATTCTGAAGATTTGCTGAAAACACTTTATAAAATAACTGCTAGCTGCTAAGAAGATTGGTAAGTTTTACTATTTACAATATATAAACTCTCGAGTCCAATGTAATTTACTTTCAAAAACAAAGGGCTTCCCTTCCTCCAAGAATGATAAAACAAACATGATATTCCAATAATCGTGAATGCGAATTACGTACAGGTTTGATTCTTAGTCTGTAGTCTTGTTATCATAAGCTATATATGCTTACAGACGCTCATTTCGCATCAAAAAATTAATACAATTTAATATGTGCAACCAGGAACAAAATGAGAATACCTACCTTATAAAGTTACACACATACTAAGCTATGTAGGAATATGTAGCTACAAATAAATCTATGTAGGTAAGTACCTACTTAATGTTTTCACATAATTCCTAAAATGCAATCAGCCCAAACCTTCGAATTACTCGCTTTGCCTCCACAAAATGATCATGCTTTATTCATGCCCTTTAATTGAAGTAAGTACAACCTAAACTAATACTTGCACTTTACTGATAAATGAAATAGGCAAAATATTGAATGACCCAATGATGGAAAATAATTGAAGCAGGGAGTCCTTCAATGTTTTGCGCAAAAATTGCTCTATATTTTATGCAAAAATATTGTACAAAACTGTGAGGGCCACATAGTATTTAGTAATAAGAATACTCACAAATACCAATATTTAAATTACCTATTCTAATTACACCCAGACTAAATGCACAACTTGCAATATTCAGGATGGGTATTACTCACTCGAGTTCCTGGATTAATGTTCCTAATGTACTACTGAGTCTTTACCCATTAAAAAAACTTTTGTGATCCAGTGCTGGTATTGAACAGCAAGCAAAACAGATATATGAATTATATGTAGCAAAAGGATTTATCAAAAAAGTTATTTATTTATACACTTAATTAATAAATAATTTAAAATAAATAATACTATGTAGTACTATGTGTTAAAATAAACCGCCAAGTGCGAGTCGACTTGCACACGAAGGGTTCCGTATCGTAAGAATCAGGCATATTTTTCAAAGATCATCTAATTTTCACTTGTTCGGAGACCCCTCTCAATTTTCAACTCTATTTTATTTTTAGTATTTGTTACTATTACCAGTTGAAGTGTTACTTAATTATAGAAAGTTTCATGTGTCAACCTATTGTAGTTCAAGAGATACAGCCTTGACAAATTAAGAGCAATAATAGCCAAAAAAATTACGTGTCTCCCATACCCCCTTTAATTTTGATATTTATTATTGGTTGTTATAGCGATAAGAGAAATACACATTATCTGAAAATTTAAACTGTCAACCTCTTACGTTTCATGAGATATAGCCACCTGACAGATGGACGTACGGGCAGACAGTGTAGGCTTAGAAATAGGGTTCCGTTTTCTCCCTTCTGGTACGGAACCCTAAAAATGATGATGCATGCAAAACAGATATCAGACTTTTACGTAACAGCATTTTTATGAACACATCACAATACAATGTTTGACAACATCAGAGAAAGAAAAGTCAATGCAGCATCATTTTTATTAAGATAATTATGTTGTGATGTGCTGATTGTCCAGTGATGCCTATGTATTTATTAATTAAATAAATAATGTTAATCTTATTATATAAAAGAATAAGCGATTTTCTGGTTACAATGCCCAACCCAAACCGCTGAAGTTAGAAAGCTGAAATTTGAAAAGCAGGTACCTGTCACTACACAACCTCCTCGTAAGAAGGGATTTTTGGAAATTCCACCCTTAAGAGGGAGAAAAGGGGTGTTGAAATTTTTTGGTGTTTTTGTAACTCTTTATCCGGTAGTGGCCCAATTAACTTGAAACTTACAGAGAATACTAAGAGTACGAAACTATTGAAAACGTGTTTCAAAATTTTCCTGAAAATGAAAATAAACTATAAAGTAAATAATGATACACGTATTTTCTATTTCTACAAAACCCCTAGGGGGTGTGCAATCAATTTCCACGCGGGCGAAGCCGCGTCCCTACTACTACTAAATTGATAGAAGGTACAACTCACATGTAATATTAAAACAATAAGCCCCCCGGTTAGAACCACTTTGAGAAAGGTTCTTGAGGAATCATCTCTAGTCACGCACGACATACCTATCAAGGTTATTTGTTGCTATTATGAGAGTTGGATACTTCCCACACATAGGTCAGTTTCCAAAGGGAAACAATCAAATATCAAACTATCATATGTCTGTTTATGTAATGTATTGTATATCAGTTATCTAGTAGGTACCCATGACACAAGCTTTGCTTAGTTTGGGGCTAGATGATGCTGTTTGAATTGTCCAGCACTATTTATTTATTTAATGTTTTAGATGCTTCTTTGTACACCAACAAAAATACATTACAAACAGACAACACGTACGACATAATCTACAATGGACGGCATTATCTTTAACACATTAACATTATACAAATATCGACAACATCAGAGAAATAAAAGTCAATCATCCTGAACCCCAAATTGAGTAGACTTATATAAAAGTAGCTGCTGCCCGCGGCTTTGCACGCGCTTTTTAAGTAGCCTATGTCCATCCCCGAGATACCATTTACCTCCCTGCCAAATTTCATTGAAGACCGTCAACCGTTTATGCATGAAAAAGCGAATTTATAATATTAGTATGGATCTCTGCAGGGTCAGGGCTGCCACAGCTATGACTCTGCTGCACGGGTCTCGTCCCCTCTCTCTCTCTCTCTCTCTCTCTCTCTGCAAGGGTGACACAGGGTTCTATGCTTGCTCCTGTGTTTTAAACACATCGACTTACCGCGAAGACCAGATATTACTTTTACAACCTTTGCTAATTACACAGTCCTACTTTGCATATATGCAATTTAAGCTTTCTGGGTCTTATAAAACTGCCTTAATGAACATGAAAAATGTCTGCCGAGGACTGTGCTGCAGAGGATAACCGTCAGTGTAACTAAATCAGTGCAGTGCGGTGTTTGTGAGATTTTTCAGTACGTTTTTGAGACCCAAGTAGGTACCTATACTCCAGCCAATTCACATTTAATTTTTTTTCCATAATATCACATGCAACACTTGGGTCATCATATCTTGAAAATGGCTTGAGTATAGCTCCTTAGCTCTTCGAAAAGTTTTCAGTCTTAACTTGAAATTTTGCTAGGTAGGTACGTAAAAGTTAATGAAGATGTTATGTAAGCCGTGCAAATGTTATTATTAACAATCATGTCATAGTATGCAATTTAAACCGTTAGTACTTGGAAAGAAAATTTAGAAAAACATGTTATTGTTTTGAACGCTACGCTAGGGCGAAACGTGTGATAGTCATGCGTATTAGCGTGGAAGGCCACGCGAGAGATAATGCGTGCATCTTTCGATACCGAATGTAGCATTTATAGAAATAGGAATACGGTTGAAAGTAGGTAGGTCGTTCAGAAGTTGTTTTTCAAAGTTGAGACTGGCCTTGTCGCCTTAAATAATGCGCAACAAGCATCACGCCATACCTCCACTCCAGCAGTAGTAAACACGTCATGACACACCCAATTCCTACACAAATAAGGATGCTGTATTTTATTGCGTAGCAGGTTCGGTGGGTGTGTCAAATTTAAATGGCTGTAGAATTCATATAAAAACAAGGAAGTCATTAGATTATCGGGCTTGAAAAATATCCTGACAAAGCAAGTTTTTCTAAGTCTATCTAATAGCAGACGGATAATGATGATAATGCCCAAAATCTATGTCATAGTGATTCTATAGTAGCTAAGCTACATATAATACTTCATTGTCATAGAATAGACCCTATGACAATGAAGACTGATAGTTATTCAAGCTATGCTAAGCTAACAGTCAACTGATGGTCCAACTCCAAACAATAGGCTAGCACTGTATGTACTCAGACCACCTAAATTGTGTTGCCATCGATCTACGAGTAAGTACCTAAACTTATTTTACTTAGATCTAAGTTTGTGCCTTCTTTTTTTTTTTTGTCTCTTAAATCTTGCTGTAATAGTTTTCCTTTTGATTTTTATTTGTACAATTAAAACCTCAACCTGCACCAGCATCTCGACAGTTTAAACCTAAGCTTATACTTAGCTTATTTACGCAAACAGACTAGTTGAAATCTTAATCTTGAACCGTATCTCCTTGTATGGGCTGACGAGTACAAATTTTTTTCAACTTTCTCGAGGTGGTGGTACGATATCACGCCACAACCGTGCGATAGGATCGAACCAGTACGCATGTCATTGCCAAGCAGTCGACCGACTCGGCGGCGCGGCGCCAGGGAAGCGTTCTCTGAAGGAGAGAGCTCGCCGTGCTCTGTACATTTCTGACTGTTGTAATAACGCTGCTTGCTGGGTGGAAGGCGACGACGTCATGTGACGTCACCTTCGCGTATCGGCCCACCTACGCCAGCCAGTGACAGCCACCACACCAGCAACACCACACACGCACACCGCACACGCCACTCAACAATATAGTGGTAGAGTCGACGCGAACCTCACGTGTTGAAGTCTCACCAGTTTTAGCGGTCGTGCTCGGTTGTTTGCGGCTACTTGTTTACTAAGTTTCATTCAAACAACGTTTTGTCTTCAAAACTCGAAGTGATATTGTTGAAAACAATCGCCATTCTTCATAGCTTGGAATGACAGGGTAATTAAATAATATTTATTACTGTTTTTGTATTTATTATAATGATAGGTAATTTATTGATCTTTGTTTCCTACCATGTTCTGACCATGTCCACTTTTGCGAATTTTTATCAGTATAACCTAACGCCCGGCAAAAAGTAGAACGTATGTTTAGTACACACAGTTTTGGGCCAACTGGTTTCATTCATTCCAATCCAAACAATGAATTTAAAAAAACATCAGACCGAAATGTTTACTGCATACTGATCATTTGTTTGAGTTTATGAACCCTTGTGTTATTAAATCGTTTCAATGTTTAAGCTTTATAAATTACTACATAATATTGTTTTAAGTTAAACTTTTGTTAATAGATCAAACAATATTTCTATAAGAATACTTAGAGCTTCTCATAAGTGTAATCGTTTCACTTTCTGCTTCACTTGAGTGCGTGATTGGATGAAATGTGCATTACCTTTATAGTTCCTCTCTGCATTCTTATTCGGATAAGTAATAATAATAATGTTTATTGAAAAATATTTGAGACTTAAAATTATAACATCTTTGATCCCCAAACTAGGCTACACCTGTATCTTGGGTTATTCTATAGGTCGTTTTATTTTCATTACACTTAAGTTTGTTTAGTGGCCTTTATAAATTAAAGTTAGAAATAAAATTTGCCAAAGTTTAAATCCCACTGGTACGGTGTTGGAAAACAAATCACCATAAACGTGATTGTTATGACGACGTAAGTAAAGGGTTGTAAATTGCACAAGCATTACAAACTGCAAATCACCATTGGCTTATTCTCAGAATCCGTCGCTTGAGCGAAAACTTATATTATAGTTAACTGCCCGCGGCTTCGCATGCTTTTTTCCGGGATAAAAAGTAGCATATGTCCGTCCCCGGGATACCATCTACCTTCCTGTCCAATTTCACTGAGATCCGTTAAGGTTGATCGTCACGGGTTGGCGCAAGATACATATACATATAGATAAATACTTTCTTGGTTTTTAAATTGTTACTGCGTTCTACAAGGAATAAAACCACGGAAAAGTAATTTGCCGCAAATCGTAAAACATTTTCTATGAACCCATGATAAAGCCACCTACGATTAAATTGTATTTTGGGAGCATATGGGAAAATGTTGATTTTTAGCCCAAAATTTCCTATTTTCCCAAATGCTCTAAAATACCAGTGAACCGAAGCACAACCCCTAAGCACCCCTAACACCCTAAATCTGTTTAGTCGTGGAAAGGTAACAGACATACACAGTTACTTTCGAATTTATAATATGTATTAGTCTGGATTTGATCGAATAATATCATTATTGTCATATATGGCCTAAGCATCTGCGATGGATAATGTGGTGTTACCTAATCGGGAAGGACCGAACGACCACAGCTGCTAACCCACCAACCACCATCTACAGTATCTACTGATTTAGGTAAAACAAAAGAAAAACAACGTTACATCAACATCATCATCGACCACCTCACTGCTAGACATAGGCCTCCCCTGATAAGCGCCTTATTGGCTCCTATCACTGGGGGTAAAGCCATAATCTTAGTTTCTGATATTTGTGGCCATAATCATTTTGGGCATGCAGGCTGGGGATAAACGAAAACATTGTATTTTCCATAGATCTATTATATCGATGGTATATTCAAGATTTTAGTTTTTATAAAACATTAGTTATGTATAATACCTACATGCATTAAATTTACTTAATCTGTAAGAGTGATTTTCCATAAGGCAGGAGCGAAACCCCCTAACACGTGTATCTGGGGGTTTCCAAAGCAATTAAAGATGTATATAGATTAAGGTAAAGAAATAAACTATTTTGGTTTTTTTTTTGGTTCACTACACAATCTCCACAGTGCAGTATTTTATACGCCAATAGAGGTACCTCCTACCTGTAGGTGCGGTTATTGCACAGTGTAATGAACAAATAGGTCTTACCTTGAATGATTGAGGTTCATAAACTCTTTCCTTGACATTGAATTGTTACATTGAGCCGTATTTGGTCTGGCTGGATATTTACCATTAGCTTCAGTCACTAATATACGACCTACGTTTCGTAAATGTCAGTAACATAGAGTTAGGATCTTCCTCAAAGGCCAGTAGGTAATGATAATGATTGGCAAGTTATTGCCATTTATTTTCCCACTTATTGCCACTTATACTTATTTTCGTAGACAGTGCAATGGAAAAAGGTTGAGTTTTAAAATTATCAAGCCTCGTTTAATTTATAATCTGTGCCTCTAGCCACTACGTGGAAAAACATCATCTAATTAAAAACTTACACTCTGGGTATTTTCTTCCTTAAGGGTATTTTCCGTTTGTTTTTCATTTGTCAGTTATAGCAAAGTTATGCTACATTATTATTATGTAGTATTGCATACTAATAAGTAATATGTTAATCACTTCGTTGTCGTCAATCGGTAACATACCAAAATTATCACACGGTTATCAAATATGTACCAACCGTACCTTCTTGGTATTTATCTACAAACACTTTTATGAATTACTAGTTTCTGCCCGCGGCTTTGCATGCGTTGTTTCTATAGCAACGTATAAAACTTATTTCTATCCCATGGGGACTGATTTATGGGATAAAACGTAGCCTATGTTCTATACAATATTTCAGCCCGATCCGTTCAGTAGTATTCAAATTCAAATTGCTTTATTTCCTTTATACCTTACAGGACTCGTGGACACGTCACAAAATTCAAATTACATAAGTAAAACTAGGACAAAAAGTGATCATTATGATTTTTGTTCACTTCAATCTTTTTAAGGTAAAGTAAAGAAGCGGTAAAGAAACCTTTACCTTGTTAGGTTGTTAGTTTCGAGTTGGAGCAAAACTTGTCCCAAGCTTTTTTATCCTCTAGATAATCTGATATTTTGTAGTAAGCCTTTTTACAAACGATATGTTTGACTATTTGTTTGAATTTATTTATTGATAATTTTGCAACTCATTTGATAATTTGTTGTAGAAGCGTTATACATTGCCCTTTAAAAGATACATTAATCTTGTGTAGCCTAGTTGTGGGCACAGCGAGTTTATTCTTATTTCTTGTATTGAAATGATGTATGTCGCTATTTTTAGAAAACCGATTGATATGCCTATGACAACAAGTTTTCATAAATATATTGGCATGGTACTGTCATGATGTTTATTCCTTTGATTTTTTCACGTAGGGTTTCTCTGGGACCCATTTTATAGATGGCACGAACAGTCCTCTTCTACAGCACAAATACGGTGTTAATATCTGCAGCGTTCCCCCACAGCAGTATGCCATAAGACATAACACTATGGAAGTAGCTGAAATAGACTAGTCTAGAAGTATGAACGTCTGTAAAAAGGTTGCCTGGAAAGGTTGCCTGGAAGAGATCGCTTCTTAGCGATAAGGCTGCCCATTGTACTTGTGTCTTCTGTAATGTCTTTTGTATTGTATTTTTGTTGGTGTACAATAAAGTGTTTTTGTATTGTATTGTATTGTCTGTAAGATGACGGATTTTTTTGACTATACGCTGATTGATACGCTGCAGAACTAAGTCTCTTCGATAGCTTGTCTATGTGGGGCAATTGGCGTGAAGAAGTAACAAACATCCATGCATACATCTAAACATCCAAACTTTCGCATTTATAATATTAGTGTGATTGATTATAATATTATAGTGTGCTATGGAAAGATAAGATAAGGTACCTACAATGTTTTAGTCGCAGTATACTTTTATTTTCTTTTTTAGGGTTCCGTACCCCAAGCGTGAAAACCCTATTACTAAGCCTCCGCTGTCCGTCCGTCCGTCCGTCTGTCACAGGGCTCTATCTCATGAACCGAAAGAGGTAGACAGTTGAAATTTTCAGTGAATGTGTATTTCTCTTGCCGCAAGAAGAACTAAATAAAAATAAAATAAATATCAAAATTATGGGGGGCTCCCATACAAAAATATTTTTTTTTTTCCTTTTTGGCTCCTAATTTGTCAAGGCTGTATCTCTTGAACTACAATAGGTAGGCACATGAAACTTTCTATAAATAAGTAACACTTCAACTGTAATGACAACAAATGCTATAAATAAAATAACGTTGAAAATTTAAATTTAATTTACAGGGGCCTCCGAACAAACATTGAGTCACTAAAAATAATGGTATTTTTAAGTTTCATCAGTAATATGTTGCCTGATTTTTACGGTACCGAACCCTTCGTGTGCGAATCGACTTGCCCTTGGCGGTTTATTAATTATTAAATCGCCTAATATTAGTACTTTCATTACAGTAGGTTGTTTACGTTTTGTGATTTCAAAACTATTTTATGAGTGATGTACTGTAAAGTATTTTCCTTTGAATCCAATGATCGTACCTACTTTATCCTAATAGATCCACTTATCAACGGTAGACGTCCAAAGGTAGCGGCCACCAGGCATTGTGCCGATGTGTTAGTTTCGCTCATATGTAAATACGTGTGTATACACGTGAAGTAACCACCCTTGTGGTGGCGCGCGCTCATGTAAATAAAATACGTGTGTTCGTGCTGGAACACGTGAACTAACCCCCCTTGTGGTGACATTCACGAAGGACTTAGATAAGGTTTCAGCGATTAGCTTAGCCTAAGGTTTATCAATAGAAAAACTGTAAAAGAGTCGATAATTTATTAGATCTTGGTAATGGTATAATTCAATTGTGAACCAAAGATGGAATAACCACGATTTACACGTTTCTTTCTGAACTTTAACCCTGTATTATGTTTATTGTGGTTTATGATGTCTATTAATTGGTACGGAAGCCGTGATATCGGTGAATTACTGCAACTGAGCGAATTCAGGGCGCGTCCGGTCTGAACTGGTAATTTGTCATCCCAATTATTGCATACACGTACAATGAACCCGCAAAGCAAATAATAGACAAGAAAAACTAAGTTTTGGGTTACCACAAGTTCTTAATTTCCATTTGATTAGTTAGATTATATAGAAACCATGTTTCTAAAGTTCATCGCTCGTTATTCTTATCTATTTTTCGGGCAAATATATAGGTATTAGGTAAACATCTTTGGCATCATTTAGTTTTCATATTGTTCTAATATTATAAAATCTGTGCTATGGGCAAGAGTTTGACGTGACTACTATCCAACAGCACTTATCGTGATTCACTCAGATAAATCGTTTCCTGTGTTTTCGATTATTTTTTTATTCCAACTGCTTTGCAACGCCATATGGATAAATAGCTTAGCTAAAATGGATAAATGGCTTAGCATCTATGGATAACTAGGCTAACTTTTCCAGGACACCTGCCACCTGCCCCTTTGTGTCATTATCATGTTTCATGTTGGAAATGTCACGCATGCTTTCACCTTAAGGCTGGTGTATGGCCCAACGACCTTGAGAACAAAAAATAATTATCTGTAGCTGTATAAATATTTTTTTTTTTATTCGTGAAATGTTCAATACTCAAAATCAACGGCGTTTAGAAGAAATATCCAAATTTTGAATATGTTTGTATCACTAAAATAAAATATACCAAATTTTCTAAACACTCCGTTATCACGTGCATAATTAACTTCATTTGTGATGGGCATGACATTTTGCTATTCTTATCGTTCTAGACTTAGCGGGAGTCTTAGCGGAGAATGTTCAAGACGCTTTGAGTATGTTTCGCCACGGAAATACTTGCCAAAAAACCAGATATAGATTATCGCTATTCTTACAAAATTAGTCATAAACGACACGACACGTTGACGCTCGGGGGCAGAGTCCCCGATGCGAAGCCCGGTCGGTGGCAAAGCATGATATGACCGCGTGGCTCTGGTCGGTGGTCTCGCTTCGCACTCGCAATGTCATATCAAACTAGAATATCGGACTCGCTCGTTCTTTTCTAGCTTAGCAACAGCCGGTTTATTGCAAAAAGAACACAACATTGTTTGTTATAAATTTTGTTTTATTTTTGATGTTGTCTGTGGCCTGAATGACAATGTATTAATATTAACATAGGTAATTTAAATCTATACACTCGCCAAACTCGATTTAGAATGTTTGTGAACAAAGCGCCCTAAACCTAAACCTAAAAATCACTCTGTTGCCGCGTCTATTTATACGCAATTTAAATTACTTTTCGATTAAAGATCTTTGCTTCAATAAATATTGCTTACAATTATATCTGAAACTCGATGCCAAGCATGTGAGTTTTAGTTATTTGTGTCGTGGTTTGTTTACAAACATTATACATCGAGTTTGGCTAGTGTATAGAACTAGATACCTCACTTAATTATAAATGTAAAAATGCCCGCAATTCAATAATGTTGTTTGTTTGCTATCTGTTTTATGCATTATTTAGCTACACCCCGTCTGATGTCCTTCTAGCTCGCGTCTTAGATTAAATTGCTTCAATTACTGCTAATACAAGTAGGTAACTCAAACGATATTCAATACCCATTGACCCAGTAAACTGTATTATTAATACAAGTAGCACAACAAACATGTATAAATCGTCTAAATTTCGTATTAAGTTCTATGAACTCTGCTTATAATAATTATGTGCTCATGATCATTTTGTATTCCGACTTCTATCATATCTTTATTCAATTTGAATGCGATATGAAACATGGCACTTCATTTACAGCAGTTTTACTTACTTATTATAAACTCTTTAGAATTAGAACCAGTTTGTTTAAATAAAGGATACCACTTGACTAGCGGATTAAACCAATAAATACGGAAAGAGGAAACGGAAAACTCAAGTCGATGGAATTAATGTCGTTTGTTACGAAGTAAGCATAGAAATAACCTTTAATGCACGAGTACGTGTGTTGTTATTCGTTGATATTGGTAAGAAACCAAGAACCTATCTATAGCATAGCAGAGAATATATAATAGTACTCACGTATACAATGGACACTACTCGCCCTCCACCTGGCCGAGCTTCCTCACCCCGCCGCGTCCTAGCGAGTTCGGTTTGCGTTCCAAATGCAAGGGATGTACGGCGCACGAACGGCACGCAGCATTTTGACAGACGACGACCGTTCGATTGAAGTTTCTGTTGACGCTGACGCCGAAAAAAATACCCTTGATTCTTACCTGCAATGAGAGGCTGTTGATGTTTGACGCTTTGTTTGTTTGAGCATGGTTATAGGAAATTTCTTCTGTTTTGAGGTTTAATTTCAACTTTTGTGACTGGAAAATAATAAAATGTCTAATAATTGCCATGTCGTAGGAGCCTACGTTCCGTATACTATGCCTTTGAGTTATTTCGCAACTGTCTCACTCTCACAATACATTCATGCAATAACCCTAGACGTCACACACACAGTTGCACATGTACCGCGCCTCGACGCGGCTTTTGTAAGGAGAAATAGTCGAGTGTCCGGGGTATGCCTATAGGTACCTAGTCGTGTATAGCATTTATATATGGCACAGGAAAACATCTGTAGCGGATGTTTACCCCATGCATTTCGCAGGATCTGGTTCCTTACCTACTGCTTTTAGCTGTGAGTTAAGAGTAGGTACGAGTAGGATGTTTTCCTTAAGCCGGTACTGACCTTTTTTACGGGGCGTAAAGTACCATCATTCGCAGCAAACAAGATCGCGCCGTTTGCTGCTAAAATCCGTCTCGTTGCTCGTTGCGAGTGCGTTCTTTCCCCGTACTTACTGCACGAACGCTCGCTGTGTCACAATTTATTACGCCCCGAAACGCCGGTCAGTACCTACCCACCTTTAGACTACTTCAATAGCAAACGATGTAGACACCTTGGAATATACTTCCGTATTGTCATAATAGATTCGTCTAGCCTAGCAAGTTTGAAGACTAGAAATTCTCACTGTCCTTGATACTTTATAGTTTGTTTACGAATGTTATTCATGAGGTTATTTCTTGTTACAGGTATCATCCTTGTTCCGTTAACCCAGTATCAAGATGGGTTAATCAGGTGCTTTTAAATTCTGTGAATCTCTGAACGTTTAGCACAGTAATTGAAAGCATTTAGCGCGTAGCTAGTTAAGCATACTTTTGTGAAAGTGTTGTGAAATAAACCAGCAGTCATGTATTCTATGAACTATATTGGTAAATTCATTGCGAATTTCCGTGACTTTTACAATGAGATCAATGGTGCGACTCTGACGGGTGCCATTGATGTGGTGGTGGTGGAGCAGCCGGATGGTAGCTTTACTTGCTCTCCGTTCCATGTGCGCTTCGGCAAGCTAGGAGTGCTGCGATCCAGGTTCAAAGTTGTGAGTTTTATCCTTAGTCTTGCTCTAAATATGTTCCATACCTTCCCATTGTTAGGCAAAGTCCTGCATTGACATCACATAAATTAAACACCCTTTTTATTTGAGACTGTGAAAATCAATTTCAACTAACAACAAGGGTTACAAGGGGAACTACGATTACAGATGAATATTTAAATAGTGACCCAATAAAACTTTCTCGAGAACTTCCCCTGAATACGAAATCTTCTCGAGATTAAAAATAAAGGTAGAAATGTAGATTCATCTTAGTTCAACCTTGATTAAATCGTCATCGTCAGAGGTTCGCACTTTTCAAGAACACCAGCTGTTGCTGTCGCTAAAATAAATATTTCCAATTCTTTAGTTTGTCTGCTAGTTTACAACACCCGATGTATTGCTATTGCCACATTGCCACATCATTGAACGCTCCATCGATCGGTGTCTTAGAATGCAACCTATCGCATGTATTAACCTTCTTTGTAAGCATATTTTAGCTCACATTATATCGTAACATAAATAAAAAATATAAAAAATAAATAAAGCTGGACAATCCACACAGCATCATCTAGCCCCAAGCTAAGCAGAGCTTGTGTTATGGATACTAAATGACTGATATACCTACTCAATACGATACATTATACATAGTTTTTTTTTATTATACATTGAATATATCCAGAGCACCCGGAACAATTATTTACAGATCGTACAAACATTTATCTCAAGGCGGAAATCGAAACCGCAACCTCTTACGTCGCTGGGGGACCCTCGCCCGCCGCGCCACATCGGTCGCCTTGTATTTATTATAAGTTATTACTTATTAAGTTAAAGTCGTTGAATTTTTGCTATTGGGATAATTAAAGCGAAACTCCATTTGCAGTACAATTAAAATGTATTCTCTCTATGATTCGTGGTCTCTTCGATGTTAACAAACACATATTTAAATACATTGTTGACTTCTAGTTAAATGTCCTTCGTGAATAATACATAAGGCGTCTCTAACAAATTTGTTAAACAGGTAACTTCATATAAGTACATACATATTATGAAACTTTACGTTACATTTCCATATCATGTATGCTTCACGTATTTTATTTGGTACTAACTTCTAAATGTCAAGTTCTGTTCGCTTAACCTTACCGGTTCGGTTATTGTACTTCGATAATTAGAAAGAAAATAGACCGTACGGAAACCAGTTAACTGAATGAAATGGATTTGATAGTATTTTAATCAACAATAAAAAAACAATGATTCATGTCTATTTTCCAAATATATTCGTTTGGATGACGCATAGTTCGTGCTATTGAAAAGAGCGGACATGTCACGTTAATCCAAACTCATAATTTTGCGAATCAAACCTGAAAATGTGGATGAAAGTATTAATAGGTAGATAAGAAATGTCTGCATATTTATACCTCATTTGCTAGCGAAGAGATTTTACCCGCGTAACACATAACTACGCGTAGGTAAGTTTCCTTTCAAGAATATTCTATTCTACAATTTTATTATGATTCTAACATAGTAAGATCTTATTTACGATGCAAACATACTACATAACTACTAAATATGTGTCAACATAAACAAACAAACAACATTCAGAAGCCATCCAAGATATTATAGTATAGAGCATTGTAGCTCAGTTTGCTGGCTGGCTGTTAGACTGGTATACTCTGGCTCTCTGGTGAATGTTTCTTCAATGATAAATAGCTATTTGTTTTCATGGGCAATGGATGGAAGCTGATAGAAGGTGGCTTTGCCAAAACAAGATAAAAATCTGCGACTGATTCACATTGGGAGAAATTTGGATTAATGCCAAAGTGGACAAATTCTAACCAACTATTTTGTTTAAAGTTTTGGCACAAATATTTTTCTTTGCCCGGCCACCTGCCATATTTTTTTCAAAGAAGTTTTGTCTTGAAATTTCGCGTCAGTCTATTTTTTGCATTAAGAGGGCACCATGCGCGCTGTTTTGTGAAAAGGTTAGGCATAGAATTTCGCGTTCATAGGAGCGGGACAGAACATACGTTTTTGGAACGGGCGGCGTAAGCGCAAAAATCAAGTCTTTGCTTATTTACAAGAAAACTACACAGCTTTTGAAGAAACTGGTTCAAGGAACCAAATAATTAGTATAATAATAACCTACGAATCAAAACACAAGGCATTACAATAGATCGCAGGGTTCCTGAGATCTCGACCAAATTTTGTGTGAAACCACGGAACAGTTCTAATCCGTGTGTTTTCACATTATAGGAACAAAATAAATAATCAAATAATGAATCCCAAAATTACCCCGAGTATGACGGACTTACGCACTATAATTACAAAAACCATATAAATGTTGAAAAAGTTGAATTTTATGAAATTCGAGTTATTTACCACAAAGATCCTGTGAGTACTGAGATCGAAAACAAAACCTGTTAGGTTCGCCTCTTAACGTAATCTAAACATCATAGTGCCTATTTGGATACTCATTTCATTTCAAGTCATATATTCAGATAAAAAAAATATATCTGAATTTATATACCTACTATAAAAATTAAATACGGAAGCTGGTCGAAACCAAGTACATATTCAGTTCAATTGCGCTTCAGTAATGAATATTTTATAGACAGGCGCAGTTGCTGATAACCTCTTGCAAGAGGGTCACTCAACCCGATACTGTACAATTTCCTTTTCACGTTAGCCCAGAGGTACTACATACTACTGCTACAACTACGTAAATAAACTAGGTACTCATCATTATCATAACAACCCACAAACGTCCACTGTTTGACATAGGCCAGGCCACCCACCCCATATTGTGATGCCGTAAACCGGAGCCGCCTTCATCCATCGACAAATAAACTACTAAAATGGTTAAAAGCGAAATAAATATACGATAGGTAGGTTAAAGTTAATAGAAGATGTCAAATTGTTATAATAATTAAACAAAAATATTAATTTTAAAGAGTTCGTGACTTAGATACAACGTTATAAACATTTTATGAGTTTATTTTATCTTGATCCGACTCAAGGTCGCAATGGTCGCAGAAATCAAATGCTAACGTAAATGCTTGTTACGTAACTAACCGTCTCTAAAACGATGCCATTGATCACTATCGAATCGACTATTCCACATTGTTACAGTGGAATAGTCGATAGTAAAATGTTCAAGGTTCTTTCAGAGAGTATCAAGATAATCGGCTTGTTTCAATAATGATTACACACTCTTTTACAAACCAATCACTGTTCTAGCTAAAGCACGTGTAGATACCTATAGTTATAAAAATGATATAATCAATACATGCTCGTGCAGCATTACTGCATGGTACCTAGGTATTCT
The DNA here is from genome assembly GCA_963662085.1 of Eupithecia inturbata. Classification (NCBI taxonomy): domain Eukaryota; kingdom Metazoa; phylum Arthropoda; class Insecta; order Lepidoptera; family Geometridae; genus Eupithecia; species Eupithecia inturbata. The sequence continues at coordinate 6,320,641 of OY759177.1, forward strand.
CATAAACCGCGCCGAGAGTACTATAATCTCTCTCGAGTACATTTATTTCACTTAAAATATCCAAGATTGTTCATACAGAAATAGCGCTTATTTTAGCACCGCTAGGAATCACATCGCCTCTAAATTGGCACTTCCTCAATTCCGCAAACCGAACGCCCTTGTGTGCAGGTTGATCTGGAGCTAAATGGAGATCCGCTGCCGATCCACATGAAGCTGGGAGAGTCTGGCGAGGCTTTCTTCGTGGAGGAGGTTGGAGAGGATGAGGCTGAATGTTCAGCTCATCTCGCCACCTCGCCCATCCCGGCCTCGAGGTTCGAGGAGCTGTACGAGCCGAGACGACGGAACTCACTCTCCGCTGTAGAGCCCGACCATGGACAAGCCTCGGATTATACGAAGCGCAGGTATAACATACCTACTACTAGTTTGGATGTTTGTGTGTTAATATTTTTGTGTGTTTCTTACCTCTTCACGCCAAAATTCTTAAGCAGATTGGGCAAAAATTTTGCAATTATGTAGTTCTAGACCTGGAAGCTATTTTTGTCGTAGTTATCCTGGTTATAAATAAATGCAAAACACAACTCTCTCTGTCTGCCTCTCTGTTACCTTTTCAATGAAATTTGGCAAGAAGATAGATGGTATCCCAATGTAGGACATGGGTGACTTAATATCCCAGAAAAAAGCGTGCGAAGCTGCGGGCAGAAGTTAGTAGTCTATAGTTACGTGAGTTTAAAAAACTGGTAGGTGAATTGGTAATTCATAAGTCCGACGGTAAACTTGCAATTTCGTTACCTAACCTGTTCCGGGTAAGGCATATCATCATCGGAACATCTGAAGTATCGGAACTTTTTGCTTCTTCGTTACAAACGTAGCCACTACGATGAAAGCGATAGTTAAACACAAGGAAATTTGCATTACGCGTATAATTTAAAAGTTAATTATTGCGCAGTTTGAACACTTGGTTAAACATTGCAATAATAAATTATGGACAAGCGCCAGTTGCTATAGCATCGTTCTAATATAAGTTTTATATAGCAAAATATTTTTGTCATAAGTCTCATTATCAAATTTTTAGGTATTCTAGAGATACGGCTCATAACTTTATTTTAACAAGCTCGTGTTTCACAGATACACAGCCGACGGACAGAGCATGCAAAAGCCAGATTTGACAAAGTTGACCAAGAAAACCCCAAAGGACGAGAGTGCTCCCACCAATGACAACGATGCTCTTTTTGAAATGGACGGCTTAGACGACGGCGCCCCTGACTGCTTCGACGGCAGAGCCCCTAAGACTTTCTCAGCCACGCAGTTAGGTGAGGCAGAGAGCGAGGCGAACCAGGTCGTGCAGAAAATTAGCGCGCACAACGACTTCCGGCCGATAGACGCCGCGTCCGCTAACGACGAAGCAAAAAACGGAAACGGGAAGAAGAAGAAGAAAACTAGGAAGATGAATTCCAAGAAGAAGCATCAGCGGAAGTCCTCTTCCAGCTCTGTGTCGAGCCAGTCGGATCGCGCCGGCTCGGAGCAGCGACCGTCGCAGCCCACCGCCATTCCTAATGCGACTGACATCCATTTCTTTAGCGACACCGAAGTCAATGCCACGCTTAGGTAAGCATTCAACACATTTAATCTTAAGGATCTCTACACGCCTACACGGCCCAGTTGATGTCTGCGGCATGCTTAGAGCATCATCTCTGCGACAGTGCCACACGGAGATTTGGGGCGATATTTTAGGTGTATGAATATTTTAGGCCACTGACAGTATTTTGTCTATTGGAAGCCACCGACATGTCGCCGACTAAGCCGCCGGGTTACGGTCAGCGCGTCGTCGGCGAATTAGGTGTGTAGACAGTAGAATGAATGAATTTTAGCGAAATAAAACGAATGGTTTGTCGTTTTACCGTGTAGTTAGAAATAATTGGATGTAAATTAGAGCCTCCATTATTTGCAGCGAAGAGATGTCTAACATGAACCTGAAAGGAGAGAACCGCATCCCTATGGCGTTGTCGGATACTGCGTTTGAAGTGCATGCTGCATCCAGAAATGCGTAACTAAATTCTTGATTTCCGTGCACTGTAAAGTAGATTTAATATCTCCCCAGTAGAGTACTTTTTACTTCGTCACTGTATAGTAGGTAGTTCTTGCTAATTGTTTTTTGTTGTCACGAAAGTTTCGTACTACCGCGACCGCAAATAGCTTACGTACTCGCTTTCGTGACGTGAAGTACTTGTCAAGGGTATAAAATTTTAGCTATTTAGATATTTTGCACGACAGCAAGAGTTGCTATGAATTTCTTTTAGCATAATTATACTGTAGGAGTATTCGTTGCGCTTATCCTTACATAGAATAAAATACGGACGTATTATTAATTCACTACAAACATATTTATTTGAAACGCAATAACAACACAAACAAAGTTTATGTGGTCTATAGAACACAACATACTTAGAGTTACTATCACTATTATTTTATTTCTATACAAATGCAGTTCTAAAGTTATTACTTGCGTCGTCAAATTATGAATTGCAACAGCGCGTAGGAACTTAAAAATCTAATGAAATTTTCACATAACTGTGTAAATTCTTTCGCATTATAATAGCTCTGTTTTTAGGGTTCCTTATCCGAAGAGTGAAAACGGAACCCTATTACTAAGCCTCCGCTGTCCGTCCGTCCGTCTGTCACAGGGCTCTATCTCATGAACCGTAAGAGGTAGACAGTTGAAATTTTTCAGAGAATGTGTATTTCCCTTGCCGCTATAACAACAAATAATAATATTTAAATAAATAACCAAATTATTTTTGCTCTTCGTTTGTCAAGGTTGTATCTATTGAACCGCAATAGGTAGACACATGAAACTTTCTATAAATAAGTAACATTTCAACTGTAATAACAACAAATACTAAAACATAACAAAGTTGCTTGATTTTTACGGTACGGAGCCCTTTGTGTGCGAGGCGACTCGCACTTGGCGGTTTGTTATTGTTGTTTTAATATTCCATTATTTATTATTCAGCTGATCATTAAGCCAGTTCATAGAACATAATATGCAATAAGTAATTGGTATGTGTAGTAAACAAAGGAATTAGCTGACTTGATAGATTCTGATAGATGAACATAATATCCTATGATTTAATGATTGTAATGAATCACGGGTAACTGTTTTTTTATCACTATAAGTATATCTGAGAATTTGTTACAGACATGGCATTAAAACATTTCTCATGGTCTCGCATACGAAAAAAACAGTCTTTCTAAGAAGCTCTCTATCCAAATAAAGAATAAATTACCATATACATAAACTTAATTTGTAAAAAAACTCTCGTAACTACCGTAAGCACTAGCAATTTTTTATACATCTTACAAATTTTCCATTTGCCAATACACAACCCCTCAAAAGCACGATTCTTTGTCCGTCTTAACGGCAAAATGCAACAATTCTGTAGATACGAGTACAAGAGATCTAACACACTTTGGACGAATGATTGTTATCATTAACTTATGTAATGGTAGAACGAAGAGGTTTGACAGTAACGGAGGCTCGTGCGTTCGGAGGAATAATTCTGTGACCCCAAACCCCTATGTTCTTTGTAGATTTAGGTATGTTTTACATAATTAGGTTAATGTTTACTATGTTTCGCTAGTGGTACCACTCAATAATACATAATTATCATAAATTCATTAATTATGCTTATGCATTAAGTTTCGGTCATGGATCTACATAAAATTTATATTTGTACAAAGCTTTATTGCACAAAAATAAAGAAAAATCGCACATTCATTTAAAAAGTATTCAAACCGATTAAGTAATTGTTATTCAAGTCAGTCGGGCAGGTCATTTTGATAGCAGACGACATAGCGAACTCATCTGCTTTGATAGTAGTAACCACAGATTTTATAATACTTAGGTAGTAACTGAGAACTGTAGTACTTTTGTAATCATAGCAGATAGGCTTAGGACTTTTAACTAAATTTCTTGCAACAGTAGTTGCAAGAATTTAATCTAGAAAGAATTGGCACAGACGGGACTGTAATAGGTATTTAAATTAGAATTAGAAAGATATAACTAGATCTTTGAAAACGTAGAATTTGCATAAATTATGTGTAGTCATGGTCTTACTCCGAATGTTTTTATGCAATCTAAGTTCTCTTTCGAAACCAATAGTAAAGCTTTGACTACATCAATAAGGAATGTGTCTATGTAACTTTGTAGTACTTTGGCTTGTTAGTGCTTATTTGAAGTGGTTGTCATTATTCTTATATGTATATAATGTAATTACCGTATTTATTAACAAACAGTTCAATTATAATGCGGCTATGCTACTTATATTATGTTTCTATTTCGGATTTCTATAATTTTATTTATTTAGGTTCACTAAATAAGCATTTACACAAGTAAAATGTTTACTTTATACAGCTTTTTTTATAGTCATTATAATGAAATAAGGTGTTATTTATTTTCTCTTCATTTCATTTTTTTGTCCACCAGTAGAAGGTAGTTATATTTCCTTCCTTTTCCTTTTGAAATGTAAATACTTTACTAAGCACATTTGATTTGTCACTGCTTCGCTCGAACATGCTCGCTCCATATTTGTACGAGAATTGGCACCGATTATACAGTAAAGACTAATGTCAAAGCAAAGCTCAACTTTTGGCTGCGTCGTCGCCTTCTATGTCGCATTATTGGTATAGGTATTTTAGGTAGATATTGAAGGAAGATTGGTATAATGAGTTTTCACGGACTTTGTACACAACTCATCAATGTCAATTATTTTTAAATGCAAAGGGTACCCGTGTAATATGTCTGAAAGACGTCGATTGTTTTTGAAAAAGATAGCACGATAACATCTAGGTAAACACATTTAATGAAATAAAATCATTTTGTTACCTACATTATGGTTGTTATTTTAAAATTAAAACTAATTTTATTAAAGATTACGTTCATAACAAAGCCCTTATCAGGTATGTACTTATTATCGTGCATAAACGTCATGAAGAAACAGTCAAATATATATTAGCGTGCCCAGCGCGTGTCAATAACATCGCTAGCTAATAACACCTGTTGACATATCGCATGTGACGTCATAGTTATTTTATTATTATTCCAAAATAATTCAGTATTGTTTAAAAAGGTGAAAAACTAATGTTTTCACTTTATATCCGTTTATTGACGCGAACAAACTATTTAAAGGGTAATCGTCACGGGTTGGCGCGAGATTCAAATGTTTTTGTGGTGGTTAAATTTTTTCTGCTTTCTTTAAGGAATAATACTAACGGAAAATTAATTTGCCGCAAATCCTAAAGCATTTTCTAATAACCTATGAAAGAACTAACGTATTTTTAGAGTATTTGGGAAATTAGGAAATTTTGGGCTAAAAATTAACATTTTCCCAAATGCTCCCAAAATACAATTGAATCGAAGTTGGCTTTATCATGGGTTCATAGAAAATGTTTTATGATTTGTGGAAAATTACTTTTCCGTGGTTATATTCCTTGTAGAACGCAGAAATAAATTAAAAACCACGAAAAAAATTTAATCTCGTGCCAACCCGTGACGATCAACCTTAATACACATTCTTTACATGAAACTATCAAAATCTTAGCAATAACTATCTATACAACAACCGAAAACGGTTTTCGACGATAATTAAAAAAAAGAAAATTTTACTTAGGTAGCGCTGTCTTCTTCTAGGGTTGCGATATGTTCGCCGATTTCTCCGTCAATTGTTGACCGATTTTGATGATTATATTGCTATTGCACAGAGGATGAACCCGATATGGTCCCATAAAAATGTATTAGTATTAGTCCCGCAAAACTTAATAAACAGTGTACAATTATGGAATTTGTGGTAGTTTTTATGTTTTTTCAAAACAATCAAACTATGATAGGTCTAACAAGTCAATTTACTAACAGGGGCTCCCGTAGCGGCACTCCCGTACAGTCGGACACGGAAGTTGAGTTGTCTCGCGCCGTGGCAGGCGACAAGTCGTCCCAGTCATGGAGATGGGGAGAGCTGCCGGAGCCGCCAGTACGATCGGGGGACATGACTGCCCCTCAACCTCCAGACTCTCCTTTAGAGGTGAGTTGTACACTAACGTCAGCCCGCGACGTCACGTATAGTCGGACACAATGGAGTTGTCTCGCGTCGCGACGGGCGACAAGTCGTCCCAGTCCTGGCGATGGGGCGAGCTGCTGGAGCCGCCAGTACGATCGGGGGACATGACTGCCTCTGAACCTCAAGACTCTCCTTTAGAAGTGAGTTATACACTAGCGTCAGCCCGCGGAATCACGTACGTACAGTCGAACACAGTGGAGTTGTCTCGCGCCGCGACGGGCGACAAGTCGTCCCAGTCCTGGCGATGGGGCGAGCTGCCCGAGCCGCCAATACGATTGGGGACATGACCGCCCCTGAACCTCCAGACTCCTTTAGAGGTGAGTTATACACTTACGTCAGCCCGCTACGTCACGTATGTACATATAGACACAGTGGAGTTTTTTCGCGCCTCGACTGGCGACAAGTCGTCCCAGTCCTGGCGATGAGGCGAGCTGCCCGAGCCGCCAGTAGGACATGACCGCCCCCTGAACCTCCAGACTCTCCTTTAGAGGTGAGTTATACACAGCGTCGTTATACGGGTAACGACGCTGTCACGGCAGAATAATCGATACTTTCAACTCAACCCGTGGATGTTGTAAGAGCCGACTAAGGGACCCTGCCAGAAGAATTGCAGCAGCTTATTTCTGTTAATTTTAACGCCTTAATTGTAATGACGAATCCCTTGCCGCCGCGGTGATTATGGCTAAAACTTGTATGGGGGAGGTATGTTAGCAGTGGGCGTAGTGTGCTGATAGGATATAGATAGGTATACATAATAGCTTGAACAATTTGTGACTATTAGTTCTATACAAGATAGTTAAGAAACACATGCCAAAGATAACCTTTGGGGCTTTCTGTCTCAAACAGGGTCATTTTACAAGAGTCTAGACTAGATAAATTGAGCAGTGAATTCATATTAATATCTGACAGAATATTGCAAACAGCCGATCGGAGTAGGAATATTTTAATTAAAAAAAATATATATATATTTACGAAATACCCTGACTACAATTTTAATAAATAATGTCTGCCTAGATTTTCTTCAAACATGCTGCCTAGCTTAGAACACTCTTGATAAAATCACTTTTCAATCGAAACCTAAATCCAAAATCTGTAGAAAAAGTTTACCTGCACACTAACACTAAACTTACACTAAACTTAGCATGCAAGACTGCCTCTTCTCTGCAAAAAAGAGTCCGTTTCCAGGTTCCCTTCCGTAATGTACCTACGGTACCTATAAAGAATCAACTAGAGCTCCTCGGTGTCACCGTCACACCAACTTTGAACTTTGGTACCTTTATCAAGTCGAAGGCTAAAACAGCAGCCATGAAGCTAGGAATCCTAAATAAGGTTAAGCGATACTTCACAGCTTCTATCCCAGCACAGTTCCGGTCTGGTTTGGAGTAGGTATGGCTGCCATGTTTGGGACGGCTCGGCCATGTACCAGCTTGCAGCCTTGAACTCGATAGAACGAAGAGCCTTCCGACTCATTGACGAGCAGTACTTTGCAGATACTAAGGTTCAAAGTCTCGAACACCACCGCTAGGTTGCTTTTCTCTCGATCTTTTATAGGATACATTTCGAAGAATGCTCCCAGGAACTACATGACCTGATCCCACCATCCCCCTTCCACTCCAGGACAAGCAGAATATGCCCTCCACTAAGCGTTTTTCCTCCACCTTCATCATTCAATGAATGGAACTCGCTTCCTGCTTCTGTTTTTTCGGCCAATTACAACCTGGGTCTCTTCAAGACAAGAGTGAATATGTGTCTTCTAGACCTTCGTGATACACTGTCTGCCACAGCTTCACTTTCCAACAGGTGAGATTGCGGTAAAACGAAGGTCTAATGATTCCAAAAAAAACTGTAGTTTTTGTCAATTGAGAATTCTGTATCCAATAGTGGACTGACGATGAGGTGATGATTATAACATGGTAATACATTCACAACAAGTAATATATCCTATTCCCTTGCAGACACCACCATCGCCATCCACGCCAGCGGAACCCGCCTCCCCCACAGAACCTCTCAGTTCAGACGAAGATCGTCCCCATCGGCGAGGCGTGCTAAGCGGAATGTTCGGGTTTATGTCCAAACAGCAAGAGGCCGTGCAAGGCGTCTACTTGGACCAGTTGGACCGGGGGCAGGTCGATCCGGACCTTTACTTCCCGAAGCATCACTCGAGATATCGCGCAGGTTTGTACAAACTTCTTAACGTGTACAAACAGCAGGAGGCAACTGTACCGGAGGCAGTGACTGTACCAGGAGCTTTACTTCCCGAAGCACCACTCGCGATATCGCGCAGTTTCCTCAAACTCTTAAGCATTGCCAGCGGAACCCGCGTCGCCCACAGAACCGCTCAGCTTAGGCGAAGACCGCCCCATCGAGGCGTGCGAAGCGAAATGTTCGGGTTTATGTTCTAACAGCAAGAGGCCGTGCGAGGTTTGTACTAATAAATTAAATTCAAGTGTGAAATGTGCCATTGCTGGGCAAAAGCCTCCCTTCACTTTTTCCATTATTTCGGTGTTCCCCCCGGTCTGTATTTAAAAGATCATGCTCATCCTGACAAACACCTTGTCACACTAATAATATAAATGCGAAAGTTTGTATGTTTGTTACCTCACGCCAAAACTATTGAACGGATCGTTTCATTTCATTTATTCTCAAACAATTTACATTGTGTCGGAAATTACACATCGATAGGTACACAGATAATACAAAACAGAGAATTATAGTACAGTTACAATATTAAAAAAAAATGTGTCGTGCTGAAATGCTTTTTTTTGCATACATGGGTTCTTGGCCTGGAATAACAGGCTACTTTTATTCCATAAATCAGTTCCCATGGGATATAAATAATTTTTAAACGTTTCCATAGAAACAGGGCGTGAGAAACCGCGACCGAATACTAGTTTCAAATATATGGCACTTGACTGAGATCGTTTGGTAGTTATTGTAACAAGCTATGAGAAAACCATTTTGTCTGGGCTTGGGATATAAAGAAGAGCCTCCTAAAAACACACCTTATGATATTCATGTTGTACGTAAGTCTTTTTCAGTTTTTGTCCAATTTGGCTACGCCTATTTTTTGCTCGTACAAAGTGAAAAGCTACTTGCCAAGTACTTACCAAGTACCCTTAGTTTTTGCATGACGCATAATTTTTTGTCTCTTGACAACGAAGTAGTACAGAGTTTTATCTGTTTTAATAAAAAAGGGGTTCAGGTAGACATGGTAATTTTACCTGAATATTAAAGAAGATACCTACTCTTAGTAAACCGACACATTGTCAAATAAATAAACCGCCAAGTGCGAGTCGACTCGCACACGAAGGGTTTCGTACCGTAAAAATCGGGCAACTTTTTCAAAGAACATCAAGTATTCACTTGTTCGGAGACTCTTTTAAATTTTCAACTTTATTATATTTTTAGTGTTTGTAGTTGTTACAGTTGAAGCATTACTTATTTATAGAAATTTTCATGTGTTACCTATTGTGGTTCAACAGATACAACCTTGACAAAAGAAATGTTTTTTGTAGGGAATTGCCCTTTAATTTGGATATTTATTGTATTTGTATTATTAGCTTTTATAGCGGCAACAGAAATACACATTTTCTGAAAATTTCAAATGTCCTCATACGGTTCATGAGATAGAGCCCTGTGACAGGCGGACGGACGGACGGACAGCGGAGGCTTAGTAATAGGGTTCCGTTTTCACTCTTCGGGTACACATAACCCTACAAAGCTACTTTACGTTTGTCGAGAATTGTCCATTTGTATTTTAAATATGCAATAACATACTAATTACCTGTATTTAACATGCTAGCTTTTGCTCGCGGCTTCACTCACGCGGTAGATGAATAAAACATATCCTATTTCATCCAAGGATGATGTAGCTTTCTATTAGTGAAAACAATTTCACAATCGGTTCAGTACTTCCAGAGATTACCTTACTCACAAATACATAAACAAATCCTACCTCTGTATATATCAGTGTAAAATATCTTAGCTAATAAGCTTTAATAAGGACCATTTTGTCAATACAGGAGCTTCAAACGTACCCCACCAGTCAACAGGGCCTACGGAAGAAGAGTATGAATCAGGCAACGGACCGTCCCTACCCCAGTCACCAGCCTCACTAGAACCGCATACTTTGGACTCGGATGATGATGAGAAAATACTTACCAAGTAAGTACTTATCTACTCAGCCTGCCAGCACCCAGGCCTCCTTTCTATTGCACCCGCCGATAAAAGAAACTACGATACCATTATGAAAACTAAAAACCTAACAAATTTTTCTTGATTACTTTAGCTTAAAAAGATTGAAGTGAACAAAAAATTCAAGTGACCTGTTATTTCCTAGTTTTACTCGGTAATTTGTAATATCGGACTTGTTGTGACTAGAGGAAGAAAAGCACTTGAACTTTACGACTTTTGTCTAGTCCTATGTCTATCAAGTACCTACTTACCTACATCATAAAGTGCAAAGTCTATTAATATCTGTAGACTTTGGATTGTACGATGACTGAGACATTAATTGAAAATGGTTGATATTTTCCTTATCCAAAGACCTTTCAATAACTTCTGAGACTATCAGTACCTAATCTTGCTTATATTTTTTATAGCCACGGTGATTTCATTTTTACAAAATAATAATAGCATACTAAAGAGGTAATATTCAGAAATAGATTCTTAGTTGATATGATAACATACTTGCTCGACTCGAAATCAATACCTGTAGCCAAATCAACCAATAAGTTGATTTGGCTACAGGTATTAATTTCGAGTTGATCTCAATCTTATTGGCAATCCATAGCAAAAAAATAAAATAAAAAACGTTACATAAACTGCGGTTTTAAATTAATGATTTTTTTTAGGGGCCAAGTGGGAGTATTCGTGCGAGAAGAGATGGTATCTCGAGCTCTGTCTTACGAAGAGTTCTGCGAGCGAGGCGGTGTACTAGCGCATGACGGGCGGCTAATGATCCGGCTTGGAGACCGCTGGATGCCGTGGCGTAGCGCCGGTCCTTTATTACTGTCTCTACTTGCGTATAGACGACCGCTGCCTACCGTGAGTACTTCAGATATAAATGTACTTGTACGTACCTATAAACAGGGTGTTCGGCAGACCGTGTGCCATATAGTAACTGGGGGTAGGTGGAACCAAGTGCAATAGCTTGGCGGCTTTTTTAACCCTGATTACTTAATTTTTTCATTATTTTTTTTTATTAGGTACATCTGTCATGTTAGTTTTACATACTATTAAAATCAATAGTTACTTGAGATCTAGATAACTAAAGCCGCTATGGGCATGCAAAGTGTTGTAAAGTGAAAATTTAAAATTGAGAGTTCAACTTTAGATTGAATAAAACAAACCTAAGTGCGTCTCTGATATTCCAATTCACTGAAAACTTATCTAGTTCACGGTCATTCCAACGGTATGCCCATATACAGTGGTGGTCAACTAATTAGGGACACTCTTTGGTTAAACCGAATTGTGAATTTATTTTTTATTTTCCAACGAGTCTAAACCATATTCCATATCTCTTACATGTAAGTATAATTAGTCATTTATGTGCCCGATTATACAAACAATAACAACTTCTTAAACATTAAACCTCTTTACAGTATAGCTGATAGATAATCATAGTGCTATTTGTTCAAATAATGCTGGCTGGCCATTTAATTAGGGACACTGAGATATTGCGTTATATTTTAAAAATTTTAATCTCAATACATTTTTACTTTTTCTCTTATTGTTTCGTGGTAGTTTTGGCGGCAATCCCGATATTTATTTTAAGTTTTGAAAAATATTTTGAAGAAAAATGAGCAAAAATAAAAGTTGCGATCCAACACTACGAAAAATTATCATGAAGTTTGTTGTCGAGCATGGTTGGCCATACAGAAGGGTAGCAGAACATTTAAATTGTTCAAAAACTATGGTATACAATGCAGTGCAACATGTCAGACGCAATAACACAGCTTTAAATGTGCCCAGAACAAAAAGATCGAGAAAAACAACTCCGCAAGAAGATAGAATGATAACCAGGTTAGCTAAGAAAGATCCGTTTCTAGGCTCTATTTTAATTAAACACGAAGTGTTTGGGACAGACGAAAGAGCTGGTGTCTCAGCGAGGACCGTTCGACGACGTCTGGTAGAAGCAGGGTTGTTCGGAAGAGTGGCTCGCAAAGTACCGTTGTTGAAGAAAGAACATGGAAATGCTCGTTTGGCGTTTGCACGTAAATACATATGGACATTGGACCTACGCCCAATGGCAACATGTATTATTCTCTGTCTCTAGGTTAATTTGATTTCTTCAGATGGAAGGCAATACGTACGGCGTCCAGTAAAAGCGGAAATGAATCCAAGATTCACAAAAAGCAGGTGAAACATGGCGGTGGAAACATTAAAATGTGGGGTTCATTTTCTGGACGTGGAGTGGGACCTGTGAGGAAAGTTCAGGGTAACTTAGACCAACATCAATACAAGGCAATATTGGAAAACGATACTTCCCTATGCTAAGGAGCATCTCCCTATTATATGGACGTTTCAGCATGATAACGACCCGAAACATACCGCCCGTTCACTCAAGTCGTTTCTTACCAGTCAGTCAGTATCGGTGCCAGATTGGCCAGCAAATAGCCCGGACCTTAACCCAATCGAGCACCTTTGGCACGAAATCAAGAAAAAAGTTGCCACTTATCGTACCACAACTTTAGATGAACTTAATGAAGCTTTTTGTGAGGCATGGGCAAACATTCCTGTCGAAACACGCCAGAAACTGATAATGTCTATGCCACATCGGTGTCAAGCGGTAATTACTAACAAAGGTTTTGCCACTGGGTACTGATTTTACACGTAATAAAATGGAGCTGTTAAAGATATTATAATACTGCAGATTATTAGTTTTGTTTAACTTTATTTTTCATTATAGTTTACTGTCCTTAATTAAATGTCCAGCTACAGAATTATACATTAAAATTGAATACATGTTCAACCTTTGATATTAAATACTTTTTTCTATTTATTTATTCTTTTATTTACAGCCATTTATAGCATAATAATCGGACCAAATTATGCAAATAATAGTTACTGAGAAATCAATAGGGTTTTATATTAGTATGTACATAACCGGTTATTGTTCTTCACTATCTTGCATGTCCCTAATTAGTTGACCACCACTGTATGTGTATATGTAGTATTTTAGACACACATATGTGACACATATGTGTGTCAAAAATACTTAAAATACATGACAAAATAAGCGTTTATTTAAAAAATACTGTAATTTTGAATACCCTGAATATGACAAACTGTACCTTCGTAGTTCTGCGATCGATGCGAACCGCTCGGCTTAGGATGGGCGGAAATTTATCCTAAGCGCGCGGAGCGGAGCATCATGTACCAATCACGAACCAGACGAGACGAGTGTGTGTATTTCGAACCAAGTTATTGTTCGAATAACTTGATCGTGATTTGACCGCACCCTTACTCTGTAACAGTTTTCTTCCAAGTTTACAGCCAAGTTTTTCTTTCCAGAGAGTGTTGGAAGATTTAGAAAAGGGTGAAAAGGAATTGTCTGCGTCGCACGTGGTGGAAGGCGCTGCCAAACCGCGCGGCTACTCCTGGTGGAGTTGGAGACGATCCAACGCAGAGGCTAAGAGGTATACATTCCTAACAATTTTATATTAAGGGGCGAACCTAACGGGTTTGGTTTTCAAACTAGACCTAGATCTCAGTACTCACGGGATCTCCGTGGTAAAAAACTCGAATTACATGATATTCTACATTTTTATTTGGTTCCTTGAATGTGAAAACACGATGGGGAAAAAAATTACGATAAAAAAAATTATAAAAGTGCACTATTTCGCACATAATTTGGTCGAGATCTCAGAAACCCTGCGGTCTATTGAAATGACTTATTTTTTGATTCGTAGGTTATTACTAATTATTTGGTTCCTTGAACCAGTTTCTTCATAACTTGTGTTATTTTGCTTGTAAGTAAGAAAAAAATTATTTTTGCGCTTACGTCGTTCCAAAAACGTATGCTCTGTCCCGCTCCTATGAACGGAGCTCCTCACAAAATGGCGCGCATTGCGCCCTCTTAAAGTATGATGGACCAGCTTCTGCCAGCGTCACATGCACTAGAATGGTGATGTTATTCCATGTCTAGAACTAACAGTTCTGTGGTTTGGCTAGAAGGAGTACCAAACTCCATCCAAACAAGAATGTTTGGACGAATCCTCGCAGTATAAGCACAGATTAGGTAATGTTACTTCGTAAAGATATATTAAAAGTGTTATAACGGAACCAAGTGAAGCCGAGAGCACAAGCTGGTAATTTATGAATTTGCAGGTTACAATTAAAAATTATAAATTCCATTGTTACATCTCGTCCATTAAGGCGCGTATTATGAAACCTTGCTCGGTCATAGATCTATGCTTGAGTGACGCTTATTTATTACACAGAAAAGCGTTACTCAAGCATAGATCGATGACTGAGCAAGCTTTCATAATACGGGCCTAAGAGTCCGTGACTGGAGTACATAAACCACGGACTAGTAAGCACAGTTTTAGATTTAGAAACGAATCTCACTTTATTACTATTTGATTGAATTAATAATTGAAAGATGGAACACAAGTATTTAGTTAGAGAGGAGGCGCTGACTCCGCTGGACAGTTTTTAGTCAGCTTGTGGTACAATTGTACCACAAGTCAATTCTGTTCGCAATAAAGATTTTTGGATTGTTGGATTTGTTGCATGGACGGAGTTATCATAGGGTACTACTTCAGCATCAAGCTTCAATAATTTTCGTGGATACAAAATACGACCACAACAATTTTAAAAGGATGCGAAATAATCGAATCTTTACGAACATGGCATCTACAATATGTTGATTATTTCAGAACAACCGACACCTCCCTGGACAAAAGCGACGAGAACCCCGAAACGTGCTTAATAGCCGACATAGTAACCGAGTCACAATCAGCGCCTGAGAACCTAGGCTCGGAACCTGCTACCACTCCGGTAACCGAAGAGAAGGAACCAGACAGCATTGAGGTCGAGACGCAGGAGGCGGTCGACGGGGACGTTATTGAGCCTATGCAAACAAAAATTACTCAAGAACAAGGTGGGCTTTTTATTCTAATACGTATATAAGAAAAATCATAGTTTTAAAACATTGTTTCATGGTGTGAAAGATGTCATGGGTAAGAAAAGTTGAGATTTGTGATTATTGATTACTGATAAATAAATAAATAATACTTGATAATTTACATAGCACCATCTATAAGCTAAGCAGAGCTTGTGATGGCAGTTTATAGAGAGTGGAAGTGACTGTTCATAGAGTGGGATAAGGTACAGCAATAACAGGATAGTTTCCAAACAGTATTAGTAAAACCATTTTGTTCTTGTATGAAATACAAATTGCGTCGGTAGTAACAAAAAAGAAATAACAATGGGCTTTAGTAGTGTTTTCAGTTTTTATGATTGAATGTTAATTATTTACTACTGCACGCTGTAAGACTGGTTCAAAGTGCGACTTCTTAGACGATGATGAAAAAAAACGTAACTTGTCAAATTCCAAGATACGCGTAATTACATATTGATTGCGTGCCATTGATAAATACGTCATTTCAAACCATTATCTAGACCTACGCTTACACAGACATCACTAGTTCAAAGTGCAACTGCGTAAATGACACATCATCTCGAGATTATGGTCAAACGAACGGTTTTTTAGGATAAAAACATATAGTAATGCTCGTGGTGTCTAATTCTATGATACTCTTACCTAGCCATTGAGTACCATTGATAATATCATCAATATGAATTGTGTTGTACAGATCGTCTGGAGCACAGTTCATCAGACTCAGACCAAGAAGGCGTCGGTCCCTCGCGCAGATACTCATCCTTCAGAAAAACGCTGCGGCTTTCTTCAGATCAAATTGTAAGTATTTATACATGAGCATTGTAAAACAGCCTATTGATTTACAATTTTGTGAGTTATTACGCAAAATAAATAAATAGTGCTAAACTATTCACACAGCCTCATTAGCATCAAGCTAAGCAGAAAATATTAGTCTAGACATGCTGCACTCCCAAATAAGAAATACAATATTGACTATTTGAGTCTTGGAGTCGAAAGGGTATTCGTTTCGTACGAAAATCTGACTCTGACATAATTTCGCAGAAAAATCGGAAGCTCATACCAATAAACGATTTATTGAACGACGACACGCAAAATATTAGATTAGACTCGCTCTTCTCGCAAAAAAGAACAAGAAATACGTATTGACTTGATGTCTACTAGACGACTAGTAATTTTATTGAACTAAAATCTTACTTAACAAAAAAAAATCCACAGAAAAACCTTAACCTAAACCATGGCATGAACGAGATGGTATTCAGCGTGACGACGGCCTACCAAGGCACGACGCGCTGCAAGTGCAACGTGTTCCGCTGGCGGTATGATGACAAGATCGTCATCTCCGACATCGATGGAACTATTACCAAGTTAGTATCATGTAGATAGCTATTATCTACATTATAGGATCATACGACATCCGCAAGGCTACGCGTGGCCCAGACTGGTGCAGGACCAAAGCTGTTGGCCTAAACTTAGGGGCATGTGATGTTTAAGCGGTATTTGTTTGATGATCTATTTTGTAGTCGAATAACCATCGGTTATGTGAGCCCACGCACGGTCCGCTGCCTCTTGAGTTTCACAATTCCAAGAGCTATGTCAATTGCTTACCTAACTATGTAATCATGACTGTTTATTTTATGTCGTTCCAAAACGCGTAGCGTGGGCAGAATGACCTGGTGAAGGTCGCAGAAAACTGCTGGTGCGGGCAGCGCAGGCCGGTCATTGTGGGAGGCCTATGTACAGCTGTGGTAATTCGGCTTAGTTTACCAAATCTGGAATCCAGTGATGTGTGTGAACTCGCTCATACAACTACATTCGCCATCACCGAATAAAAACGGATACGATAAAACGGTCCTGTAAAACGGACTGCTCTGTGAACGTACCCTTAGATAATAGTAAATTTTGCTTGCACGATGAATTAAACCGAGCTTTTATGCAATATAAAAATAACTAAGTACCAAATATTCAAAATGGTGACTACCAAGTGTCATTAAAATCAAAATGGCTTCTGTACTAATTTGATGCTTGATGTTGTCTCCATTACAAATCGCCGGAGATTTGTGATGAAACAGGTGCAATGTTTGGTAGGGAAATGACGTATCACAATTATTACCGAAAATAGATTGTTGGCACATGATTGCGTTTCTCAAATTCCAACCACTAATTTTATCAATTACGTAGCAAACGTAATTGATACTTATTGCCGCAAACAAGCAATGTTTGCGGCAATAAGTAGGTACTGTACTAAACGGTAGTTAAACATTCCTCTGTTTTCTAGCTATAATCCAATAACTTACAGATGATAGTTTGTAGGCTTTGACTACTCACAAATTTATGCGAAAGTTTGGGAAGTTGTGTGATGTTTCAGTGAAGACAACGCCAAATCTACTGAACGGATTGAGCTGGCATAGATAAAGATCGATGATTTATTAATTTATTATTTATTCTGGCAATGCAGCCAGCGACTTGGGGATGCTTCCGACTGGTATTGATATGGATCAGTTGAGCTACCTGTAGATTTTTTGCAACAGTCTGCAATTAGCCTAGTTGTTTCAATTGTAAATACTAGTTCTAATTTGTTTTTATTATAAGATTGTAATTTTCTTTATTAATAAAGGCTATTTAACCGTTTTATAGGTTTAAAGAATATTTATTTTCTCATAAGAAATACATTTCACTTATCTGAGAAAACATCTTAAAGTTAAGTATATTAAATAAAACTTCGAGGATCCAAACAATTTTTTGCTACATACTTACTTAAGTAGGTTAGTTAAAGTAAATATATAAGTGTGTAACTTTACACAAAAGTTTTACAATTAAGTACATAATAAGATAAATAACTGAAAGAATTCATAGATTTAGTAAGATACCAAACATTTTTAACACTTCCTGCAAAATCCTGCACATTATTAACATGAACAATGTTTACAGATCCGACGTGTTAGGTCACATCTTCCCACTTGTGGGCAAAGATTGGGCACAGTCGGGTGTTGCCCAGCTATTCACCAAGATCAAGAACAATGGTTACCAACTGCTGTATCTGTCTGCTCGTGCCATCGGACAAGCGAGAGTAAGTACTACTTAATTATTTGAGCAACACCTTATCGAAGACAAGGTAATTATAACTATTCATTGATGTTCATAATGCATAGTGCTTTTCTTCTTGCAATTAGTGTACCTACTTTATACCCATGTTAAGTATAGAAAAGCTGATTTCAAGTATTTATTGCGTACTAGCAGACTCGACAGACGTTTTCCTGTCTTAACTATTTATATTAAGTTTTCTTATTTTCCGCGCAACTTTCTTATTTTTTTCTTTTTAAGAACCTTTTCTGACAATAACATACACAACAAAAAAATAACGAACGAAATCGGTCAACAGTGCGTCCGTCCAGAGAATTTCTATCATCATGTATATTTCTGCCGCTAAGCAGCTGTAATTTGGCTATCCATACTATACCTCTACTTATAAATTCGAAAGTAATTCTGCTTCTCTGTCTGTATGTCTGTTACCTTTTCTCGGAGATATCCTAATCCCGGAGAAGGACATATACTTTTTATACGGGAAAAGTGCGGGCGAAGCCGCGGGCAGAAGTTTTTCTTATTAATAACAGGCATATGAGGCTTTACACAGTGGCGTAGCATGGGGGGGGGGGGGCGGAGGGTGCGGTCCGCACCGGGCGGCACTTTGCCGGGGGCGGCGCGGCGGCGCTGCGGAGGTTAGAAAAAAAAATTAAAAAAATTAAATTTTAATCTTTCAGTTAAGGTGTTGAGCTTAGAATGATACTCGTGCGCAAAAGAGCGTTCGTGAAGTAGGCGATTTCTCCATTATTCTATTACGTTTTCTCTGTAATTTTTCTGTGATAATTCTACCTATGTCAAAAAATGTTAATTTCACTTTTCAATTCAATAAATCATTCTATAAAACTAATAAAAGTATTATTTTTACCATGCCCAAATTTTTTTATAATGGTTACAAAAATAAGAGGGCGGCAAATTTGGAATCCGCACCGGGTGTTAGTGACCTATGCTACGCCACTGGCTTTACATCATATCCCTAAGGTTCAACGACACCTTCCTAGCCTATTATTTGCGACGTGATGGCGCTTATCAGGTGAACCTTACCTAACCTACCACAACAACAATGTCTCTCTTATATTCTAGGTGACCCGAGAATACCTACGATCAATAAAGCAAGGCGAGGTCTGCCTGCCCGACGGTCCCCTACTTCTAAATCCCACGTCACTACTCCGAGCGTTCCATCGAGAGGTCATTGAGAAGAAACCCGAGGAGTTCAAGATCCAATGTCTGGCGGATATTAAGGCGTTGTTCCCACAAGGGTCGAATCCTTTCTACGCGGGCTATGGGAATCGAGTCAATGTAAGTTGCTTTTATTTAGACACCAGCTGCTGCCCGCGGCTTCGCATGCTCTTTTTAAGCAGCCTACGAGTATGTCCGTCTCCGGGATACTATATCACTCTGCCAAATTATTATTAGTTATTACAAATTATTAAACCTAAACGGCTGAACGGATCTCAATGAAATTTGGCAGAGAATATTTTTAAACTTACGCGATCTGAACACATTATTAGTATTATTTAACGGGTATTTATCGCGTCTATTTACCTATTTTTCACGACATTTCAACACACTGTCGTGGTCACGAAATGACTGACTACGTCGGGGAAAAATAGGTAAACAAACGCGATAATTACCCGTTAAATAATACTAATAATAATGTGTTCAGATAGCGTAAGTTTAAAAATATTCTCTGACAAATTTCATTGAGATCCGTTCAGCCGTTCAGGCGTGAAAAGGTAACAGACAGTGTTACTTTCGAATTTATTATATTTAGTATGGATTAGGGCGTCTGCACGTCATAAACTCCTTGTCAAAAACTGTCGTCAGCCTACAATACTTAATCATACCTATACTGAAATGTCGCACCAACCCATCTTGAACTTGCCTCCTACTGTATATTCATATAAAACGTGATCTACGCCACGGACAGACTCCAAGCAATGGAGTCTACACACCAAAGTCGGTCGCCGACAAGTTGACAAAACACTATCGGCTGCTTATAATATAATATCTATTCATACCAACAATGAAATGTCGCACCAACCAAACGGGGTATGTCGCCGACTGTGTAGACTCCATTGCTTGGACTATGTCCGTGGTATATAATAAAATATAGGAGGCATGTTTAAGATCCAGTGTCTGGCGGATATTAAGGCGCTCTTCAAGAGTCAATTTAGGTTGCTTTTAGACATTATGGAAGACTTAGTTATTAAAAACTAGCTTTGACCCTGAGATGAGACTAGCAAAGGACCGTAGGGTATAAGAGCACAACAGTATATACCAAGCAGTGGGTGTTTGGTATGGAAGTAGAAGTGTAATAATCTGCCGCTCTCGAACAGGTCCATTCAACCTTGCAGGAGTTCTCAGCTGACTCCCTCCCAGCCAGACTGTGCCACTTGACTCATCTTCACAGTTGCAATTAGGCCCTTATCTTGATTGATACGTAAAAGTAAATGATGCAAGTAGTGGTACTTGGTACCTACTACTTAAGATCAAAACATATTACAAGTAGCACTCAAAACGCTAACGAGCTATTATTTATTGTTGTCGTCATAGCATTGAATACGTGACGCAAAGGATAAAGTTAGGGTCATACATAAGTGTAATGTAGGTACTGAGAATGACATCAGCTTGTTTTGAAAACATCAATCAGTGAGGATATTTTTTGCGATGACACTAATCCATACTAATAATATTAATTCGAAAGTAACTCTGTCTGTTTGTTACCTTTTCACGCCTGAACAGATCTTAGTTAGCAGCTGACTGAGCAATTGGCAGGGAGGTAAAAGGTATCCCGGGGTAGTCTGGAAAAATCCGAATAATATATGATTTGATACGTTTATTGGTTTATACTAAACCAAAAACCTTTTTGTAAAAGCTTTGTTTAAAAGCGGTTTAGAGAGGAAACACAAGTTTATTGTCAGCTTACATTGTATCTGCTCAAAAGAGAAGCTACATTAACTTTCACACGCATCTATTGTCTGTTGCTTACAATAACTTACTTTCCAGGACGTTTGCGCATACCAAGCCGTGGGCATTCCTATCGTGAGAATCTTCACCATCAACTACAAAGGGGAACTAAAGCACGAACTCACACAAACATTCCAATCAACGTGAGTATTTCCTCTAAAAATTACCTAAGTACCATTGTAATATTTGTACAAATGTACATTCCTGAATGATTTGTTTTAATACACGGTGTTGGCTTTTTTTATAATTTTTCGTCGATCTTTGAGCCGAGAAATTAACAATGTTTTTTTGTATTAAAGCTTTTTTATCTTTCGCTGGCACAGTGACTAACATACCGACGCGCGACGGTAACACAGTAATGAGATCTACGTTTTTATTTCAGTTACCACGTGCAAAGTGACATGGTCGATGATTTCTTCCCGTCTATGAAAACAGATAATACCGTTAAAACTTTACCTGAGACGTAGGTGTCTAAAAATATTTGTTATTGTGAAATGTATTGCGGGCGCGCTATTTTGCCGGTAAGCCGTATGGCATGACTTGGGCTTCGTCACAAGGCCTTCTCATACATCTTTACCAAAAACATACTTACGCTGTTGGTTTAAAACATGATACTTACAAAATAACAAAGTGATCATCGAAATGTCATCTTTAGACCGAGAGACGCACTGTTGTATCCTTACCTTATTGAGTCCCCACCATGAGATAAGACAATCTTGTTGCTTTTCTCTACGTAAAGTACCCACGTCTCATTCATGGTGGAACTTGTTATGGTAAGTTCACTGTAACGTACCACCTCCGTCTATTTCTTGAGCTATCTATGTCTTAAGCTTGAGCATTCGTTCTGCCTCTTTCACGATTTAACCACGGTGATGGAACCCGAGTATCGCTATTTTCGCTCTCGTGTTTAATACCTACCTATCATCGATCTTCAGAGAAACTAAATTTCTTCACCATTGTGTTGTCTTACATTTTTCCATGGATATGTTTGTGATGGCTTAATATAATGTTCTTCTGAAATTTCTCTCTACTCCATTTTTTCAACTCTCCTATGCTAGCATTTATAAATAACCCCAAAGTTGTCTAGAAGTAAGTATTATAATTCATTAGGTAGAAATGGACCGGCCTCACTTAATTGTTTGGGCCGCATTAAAACCTTGTTGTCTGCGCAGGTACACACTCTTTAAAGCAATTTATACCTTACCTATGTAGGTATTCTTGAGTACATATTAAGCTTTATAAACTAAAGCCTTACTTTACTCTGATGGATATGATCCTAGCAAATGAAGCAGATATTGCGAATATTAGGTTAATAAAATCAGCTAGAATAGAACCAATATAAATCCCATTACGCTAATGTCCAGTCCATCCAGCAATCCTACAACAAAAAGTTTTTGTTTATAGGTGCTCCGCATAAGCTGTTGTCATTAAACCTAACGTCATTCCTTCCAGGTACTCCCACATGTCTGTGCTGGTGGACCAAGTGTTCCCTCCGGCGCAATGCGAGCCAAGCGATGAGTTCTCGCAGACCGTTTTCTGGCGCGAACCGCTCCCAGTGCTGGAATTACCGCCCATCGCCCCACCGCCTCCCAAAGTACCCGCGAAATAATACCTGAGAAGTGAAATAAAAGAGCGTGATATGAGTTTTGATATCGCCCGGCCGATAGCAACTTAACCAACTATTTGGAAGCAGATGGGATGTTTCAAGGTCGTGTCACATAATTATTGAATCTTTGTGATTCCTGTAGTGCATATTGACGTAAACATATTGTAGGAAGAGGATTTTTTTTTTGGTTGAGTAGAAATTCCACCGATACTCCATAACTAAAAAAATAATAGTGATGCGAATCTGTCTACTCGAAAAAATAGGGACTAACGAGAGCTACGATATTTATCAAGCTGACAGATTACGTGTCTATGGAATATTGCATTCTTTTATTCGGTCAAAGAAAATAAATGCGTGGACCAAACAACAAAAACTCCGATAGTGGAGTTTTTGTTGTTTGCTCTTACCAATTGCCTGTTTATGTATCATATCCACGGCAAAATAGTTTTCTCTGTTCATGCTTTGGTTTGGTTATTTATGTAAATGGGCTTTTATTAAGCTTTGACATGTAACTTGATCACAATTTTGACAGAATTTTGCGATTACCATTGGTAGGGTTATATTTATAACTATATGCCAACATACAGCGAGTAAATTGATCTATGGGGATGATGGGTCCCAGTAGCTCAATGCTGTGCTCAATTTGTTGTGTAGTTGGTAGCAAATTAAAAGTAAAAACAGCACAGCTTATGTCATGTGTAAATGTGTGGATGTAGCTGAAAGTAGAAAGTGTATTGCGCTGTTATAAGTAAATGTGATGTACCTACCTAACTTCCGAAGTCATTATAGCCTAAAATTCGTTAAGTATATACCTAGTTTAAATCTTCTATGTTTCACCCTGTTTAATAACAGTCACAATTTAAATAAATATGTTTCTTTAATTGCGTGTGGCTTTGAAGTTATAATGTTGTCATTACAACAATGTTCTTTGAAGGCAATGCTAGACAGAATATATCATGACATCTAAGAGACGAACTAAGTTATGTAGGTACTCTTACATTCTAATATTATTAGAAGTAATTAATTATGTTCCTGAAGTTCGAAAACTGTAATCAACATGTTTTTATGTTTACATTTCCCAATTTATAAAAATGCGCCAAATATCACTAAACCAACTGAACAATATCAGTATACGATCGGTTTATGTCGCCGCCGGATCGTAGAATCAGCCCGTTTGTAAAATGTATAGGCTGATTGCATAACGGCGAAATTCGATTAATTGCCTACGCCGATTGTTGAACGATCAACGTTCAACAATACGGCTAAACGTCACTGAGCCATCTCGTCGAGTGAAATTAATTTGGTTTTCTCAACAAATCATCGTTGGTTTTTAATCGGCCTAGCCATTCTACAAACGGGCTTATTCTACTATCCAGCGGCGACGTATACACGTATATACGTACATTATGGTAGCCTGTGATAGCAACTGATCTCAGGTACAGCTCGTAAGAAATGCTTGATCGTAAATTATAATTACCGCTAGTCTGTAAGCTGTGCACTTTCAAACATAGCTAGCTGCAGGATTGGCTGTTAGCAAACTACTAGAATAAAAATAAAAGCATATTTTCGTAAGGTATATATCAGAACGTAGTGCATGGTTTATGATTAATAAGTAGTTACATATTTTTTAATTCAATGCAAAGACTGTATGTTCTTTAGTCGATTTTATTGGCATAGTGTCATAGAAAATGCAGCAAGGATGTGTTTGAAAATATCAGGTACTGTCAGCAAGCTAAGCATTTCAGTATGCCGATTAACGCTGTGACAACTGATAGAAAACAATGCTTTATTTATATTCTGTGATTAAAATATTTTACTAAGTTCAATAAAAAATTGTTTTATTTTAATACACAAAACTGATTAAGAGGCTTGGCTACTGCTAGATATTAGTAGAGTGATTATTTAATAGTTTGCTATATTTTTAGACATTATTAGTGGAATTTTCCTTTGAAATAAATATTATTTAAGTTTATGAAAATATGGATTGCTGATCTATGTCTGATTTAGTATATTTTGTAACATAATTTATTATTTCTGTGATTGTATAATAAATGATTATTTTCTAGAAACATTTCTTTTAGTTGATCCATAACCAATTTAACTTAAGTTGAAGGTGGTTGAGTGAGATATATTGAGGATTATTCTGTTAGGCACTAGCTGAGTTGAGTAGGCTAAGGACTCATGTGCATGCATTTACGTCCACTGCTGAATATGCCTACCCCAAAGGCTCCCCCCTTTGGGCTAGGTCTAGTAATAAGAAAAAATATCTAGATACTTTACAGATTTACAGTTATTAAAACTAGCTTCTGTGTAAAATAATCTTTATTTACGCTTATAAATACAAAATTAACTCCCTAAAAATATACATGTATTTTTACGTCTCATCGTCCTCCATAGTCTCATCTTCAGCTACATCATCCTTTTCATCGTCATCATCATCATCACCTTCCTCATCACTAGGCACATCAAGGTCCTTGTGGTAGCCTTTACCTTTGGTCCAGTGACATTTTATAACAACTTTGAAAGTTGCTATCTGATTACCTAGAAGTTTCAATATACTTGCTTGTTCTGGGGTTAGTGTGCTGCCTTTCTTACAAACCTGGAAAAATTATTATAATTATATTAGTGAACATTTTAGGAAAACCTACAACTAACATAGAAATGTGGGAACTTAATAACATCGATTGAAATGCTGGATAATATAGAATGAAATTCATAGTTAACAGCTGCTTGTAAGCAATTCATATCTGTTCTGTATTTAAGTAGCCTCTTCATTTTGTTGATTATTTCACAGACAAAAAAAAATATATCAGTTATTTTCTGCTAACAGTGAAATAAATTTACCTGATATTCCTTTATAAGATGAATAACTCCTTTTTCCAGTGATGTTGGTAGGCCAAGGCGCCTTAAATGTGGCTCGATGGAATGTGAGAAGTCCTCCAGGGGGCCCTGGGGTAACAACACATCCTTTGTGGCAATGAACCCTGATCTGGCATATTCCGGCTCACTGAAGTCTTTGAACCATTGTAATACATCTGGTACATCTCTGTTTGTCATAAGTAAGCCACATTGACCTTTTAACTTTTTCGATATCTAAAAATAGATGATTTATCAAAACACATCTGCAGCAACATCAGCAGAGTCCCTCAAACGGTGAAAATATGCTAATCTTGCCCGAGGTTACCTATTTGAGCCGTTTGTGGTTGAAACCCTTGGTCCTTGGGGACCTGGAGCACATGCAATTTTAAAGATCTTACCAAACTTCTTATAGAGTCGGCAGGTGATCGGAATGCTGGCTTCTATGTCGGTCAACGAATTAGCATTGCCATCAATGTGACAATGCTACCAGCATTCTGGGCAAACTGCCTTCTGGTGATGGTGATATATTATAAGTGTATATACTAGTTGTAATTGTTTTATTCTGATAATGTAATCTTCATAAATAAATAAATGTTACTCAAAACACATTATAAATATACTATTCAATCCATAAATAGGTCCCAGGCATGCTATGACATAATCATAATTTATTACTATAAAAGCTACGGAAATCATCCTGATTATTTACATTTGTTGTACTTACAAGATTGAGTTGATCCTCAACTTCATCACTTTTTGTCCTTCCAAGTGCTATAGCCATAACTTTGTTCTTTCCAAAAAAGAAACGTGAATCCTTCCATTCGTGGCGCAGATCTTTCAGTTTGGCGTTCCT
Organism: Eupithecia inturbata; assembly: GCA_963662085.1. Taxonomy (NCBI): domain Eukaryota; kingdom Metazoa; phylum Arthropoda; class Insecta; order Lepidoptera; family Geometridae; genus Eupithecia; species Eupithecia inturbata. The sequence goes on from OY759177.1 coordinate 6,347,244, forward strand.
CATGTTGTTTATAGTAAAAAGGAAAATATGTTCATATTTCGTGAGAGAATTTCTGATTTCTTCAATAGTTTTCTGTTTGAGAAGCAGGCCCTTCTTGTTGGTTTTTGTAAGAGAAACTGGAAATATATAATTTAGCTATTGTAAAGTAGCACCCAGTAACAGCTTATGGTAGTGGTTAATATTAATTAAAATTATTTGGTAGTAGGTACATAAATTTAGATTGTAAACAAACTTAGAGACCATAAGACGTGCTTAAAAAGAAATTAAATATGGTAAGGTAGGTATTAGAGCACAGGCTACATAAAGTACTCGAAACCCTCCGAACTGAAGAATAACAACACGTTTTTGAAAGAAGACGAGTTTTATGCGAAATTCCAAGTAGGTTGTTGCCACAAAATTAAACACATTAAGATCCCTTACATACCTTTCTTGTCTCTTTTAGATTTCGGCATTTTATTTGTTTCTTATGTTTTTCCGAGAACAAGAGTTATTAAAACTAAAATTCTAACCTAAAAATCACATGGAGTGTCTCACAAGTTCACAACACAAGTCACAAATGTTTCATTCATTCAAGCTTCAATTGATCATGGAAAGTAATGGATAAGTTTTATGAGTTGATTTTGTGTAAATTTATGAACAGACTGCTGTTCGTTCATAAAGTAGGTAGTGTTTGACTCACATTTTTCATCGACGTCGATGAAATTTGTGGACCAAAAATTTAATCTTTAAATCAACATAATTATTCCCAAATGCTACAAAAGTATCATTGAATCCAAGTTTGTGGCAACTTTGTTTCACAGAAAATTGTTTTTGATTTTCGGCAAACTACTTGTCCATTACTCTTATATCTTGTAGGACGCAGAAAAAAAATTAGTACTTACCACATCAAATTTTAATCTAGCGCGCAATGTAAAGCGATCCACATTAAGCTTAGAAATGTGTTTACCTAGTAGGCAGAAATTAATAACAAGCAACAAGCATTAAAGAATTTTTTTT